>CM060566.1:27584333-28834333 GCA_030625065.1 Alectoris magna | reverse complement strand
AGAAATGTGGAAACAGGAAATGTACACATGCAAAAATTAGTATTTTACAGAACAGGTGGAAAAAATATCATTATAAAGCCTGCTTAATTTTTATTTCTCTCAGCTAGACATGCAAGAATTTGGCTACGATGCATATACAAGAAAAAATATGCAAGCAAAAGCTAACCACAACTCAATTGTATGTTAGTTACAAAGAACTAGCAATAACTTAATAAATAAATAAATAAATAAATAAATTAAAAAAAAAAAAAAACAATGTAGTGATGTTTCCTGTCACAAATGAAGCAGAAACAAAAGATCTTATTTAGTTTTTTAGTTTTCTCCGAATTCTAGAGCAGACAAACCCTAAGATAACCTTGGAAAGGAAAAGGAAGCAAAAAAGAAATCCAAATGATTCTGGGGACTACAGCTGAAGTAAAGGGAAAGAATCAAAAGAGAAAAACAAGAGATTGGAAGGCACTAGCTAGAGCAGCCCAGACATGACAGTGCTCTCCCAGCCACACGAGGAGCTGTGTGACATCGAGCTACTGGATGTAGGATCCAGAGGTGTAGCTGTGGGAACCTGCCCATCAAGCTGCCACTGCTCCTGCTGTCAATATGGGGCCAGGAAGAAGGTGAGGAGAAAGGCTCAGGCCTGGATAGAGACTCGTGTGTGCTATATATTCCTGCAACTGCAGAACACCTAACACATATGTGGTGAATGAACATCTCCCAAGGTATTCACTGCTAATAGACCATGTAACACAGCACGTCTCTGGGGGGTCTTGCTCTACCTCTTGCAAGGACTGGTGATGGGTGCAGCTGGGATTTACACTTTGAAGATCCAGGAGGGAACAGCTGAAGTTTGGAGAGTCTCTTTTTAAACTTTCATTGCTGACCTTGGAATATCTATACTATATTCAGGATTAATATAGACTACAGTTTGAACTAATTGTTAGCACCTAGGTTTGGCAGGACTGCTTTACTGCAGCCTCACCCCTCTTCCTGCCGTCTCTCAAACTGTTTGCTTTTCTTTTTGACAATGTTGTTTTTTTTTTCCACTAGTTCAGAAAACTCCCAGTGTTGTAATACACAGTGCTCACTCCAATGAAGTAGATGGGGCTGAACAATCACAGTATTGGATGTTGCCTGGCATCCATGAAACAGGACTTTAGTCAGATGTAGCCAGTTCAACTGACATCCAAATTTCTTGTCCTTTGGCTAAATGTTAAAGATCACTGTGGAAAAAAAACAACCAACAGAATCAGGATGTTCATATTTAGCAGTCAACAGAAAATGAGAACTTCCTTCCTCGTTGTCAGTCAGCCCTGTACATCAGTGCAGTGACTGCAGATTGCTCAGTGCTCCAGTACTCCTTAGAAATCGTTATGGCCCCTCACTTTTGTTATTAAAATATCAGCATCAGACTTCAAACACATTAAATATATTTCACTCAGTTAAGAGGTTGGTGATTTAGATGATGTTTTAAAGATCATTAAATGTTCCCAGCTCTTTTCCTTTACTGCTTCAGTCTCACAGATACAGAGTGACTTAAGTATGGGTAAGCACTCACGGGTGTCTCAGGGCTTTCAAAAAAGCAATACTAATTAAAATACAGCTAACAGAACTACCTTAGGTTTGGCTCTTAAGCAGGTCCTTTTCTGACCGTGTCATAAATCTGGCCTAAAAGCATGCTGAACCCACAAAGCTCAGCCTGCTCATAATTGAATCAGCGAACAGGCTTCTTATGGAGAGAGGGCTAAATGAATCTGAGATTTCTCATTTCCAATTTTTCCCCCAGCATTACCTTTAAATTCATTTTGTATTTCTAAAGCTCTAGCATTCTTTTTGAAGGGTAAGGACAAAGTTTTTGTAAAATTTAAGACAACTGGTCAAGTGTTCAAGTAAACCTTTACTAACAATATTTTTCCATTTTTAAAAACTCAGTCTGTAATGAACTTGGTTATCTTGTTAGTGGCAGAAAAGTTTGGACTCAGAATTGTAAATTCAGTGGGGAAAATTGGAGGTAATTTCTGCACAGTATATGTATGCAAGGGGACCCAAATGAAAACTTAGCTCACTGTATGCCATGAAAGGTGGATGGCTCTTCAGTGGTGATGGTTTGAGCAAGTGTTAAAAGTTCAAGAAGCAACGTCAGACAGGATTTTCTTCTCAAATGTATAGTGCCCCTCTTCACGTGTATCAGGACATGTGCAAAAATAATAGAATCATAGAATCATAAAATCACTGAGGTTGGATGGCATGACCTCTAAGATCATTCAGTCCAACCATCCATCTATCACCAATATTTCCCATTAAACAATGTCCCTCAATACAACACCTAAACGTTGCTTGAACACGTTTGATGGTGACTCCGCCACCTCTCTGGACAGCCTGTTTCAGTGCCTGACCACTCTATCAGAGAAGATGTATTTCCTAAAATCCAATCTGAATCTCCACTGGTGCAACCTCTTGTCCTATCACCAGTTACATGGGAGAAGAGGCTGACACCCGCCTCACCGCAGCCTCCCTTCAGGTAGTTGTAGAGAGCAATGATGTCTCCCCTGAGCCTCCTCCAGACCAAACAATCCAGTTCCCTCAGCCACTCCCTATAAGATGTGCTCCAGACCCCTTACAACTTTGTTACCCTCCTCCTCTGAACATGCTTCAGGGCCTCAATGTCTTTCCTGCAGTGAGGGGCCCAAAACTCAACACAGTACTCAAGGTGCAGCCTCACCAGAGCTGAGTACAGAGGGAAGATCATTACCCTGCTCCTGCTGGCTACACTATTTTTGATACAAGCCAGGATGCCATTGGCATTCTAAGCCTCCTGGGCACACTGCTGGCTCACATTCAGCTGAGCATTGACCAATACCCTCAGGTCTGTTTCCTCTACACTGTCTTCCAGCCACTCTGCCCCAAGCCTGTAGCATTGCCTGGGCTTGCTTTGACCAAAGTGTAGGACCTGGCACTTGGTCTTCTTCAGGCATCCCTATTATTTCTTTTCTTTCCTTGTCTAAATGTCATTAGAAATACAGTTTCCCTTCTCATTGTATATATAGTTACAAGACATAATTTAAGCAATCCATTAGTATATTAAGCTGAAAACTCTTGGAAAAAAATAAAGCTCTGAACTTTTACTGCATGTGTGTGTAATATTCACACACAGAAGTTGACTCGGTGTAATTAAGAGCAGAATGAAACATTTGATATTTACCATTTAACTTAATTCCCATCAAAAACTAACCTACTATATCCGGGTATTCCATGAAGTACCTCTTCCACTAAACCAGCAATATAATACCATCTGTTGAGGTCTTTATTGCTGTCACAGAATACATGCAGATAGGGCAAAAGCACATAACTTTTCTATCATACCATGTATGAAAACTGTTGGGCCATGAAATCAAACCAAAAATTCATAACAGAATTACAACACAACTGAAATTTCTTTCATGGAATAGCATTCATAAAATCACCGAAGAAAAAGAACCTACAGGCAGATGCATGTGCATAGATGACTTCAATGCATGCATTACTTTTTAATATACAATTTTTCAATGGGATTTATTATCTATGCATGGGAAGTAACAGCAATTTTTGCAATTTTAAATGCATCTTGCTGCTGATTCAAACATAGCAATCAGTACAATGTCCACCTGCCACACTTCTATGGAAAATTTCTTAGATTCAAATGTTTTTCCAGTAAACGAAGTTATTACAGAACACTGTATTTTGTAATTATCACATTTTCTCTATTTCATTTTACTCTTTATATTTTTACATCTTATGTTAACAGTAATAAAAGAAAGCCGCTTTTGCTCCTTAGCCGAAGATAATACCTTATTCTGAAGCACTTTCACTTGAAGAACAAAAAAAAATTGTCAAGCAAGATAAATCAAGCTTTACTGTTTCAAACACTATCTAGCTATTCTTCAAGGAAAAAATACTTTCTTTGCCTGGCTCTAGAGAAATATAATTGTATGTATAAATGCATGAGACAAGCCTGGAGACATTCAGGGTCAGCCTGGATGGGGCTCTGATGTTGCTGTGGGTGACCCTGTTCATTGCAGGGGATTTGGATCAGACGACCTTTAAGGGTCCCCTCCAACTCAAATGATTCTATGATTCTTCATGTGTGTGTGTGTGCGTGTGTGTGTGTGTGTGTATGTACGCGTGCATCTACTTCCTGGCCTCTGAAAGCAGACAGCAAGTATAATAATCACTTTATTACAAATTCTTTTTCAAAATCTAAGTACATTGCTATTTCCACTTACTATTTTTCTCTTGTAATTTCAGCAGGTACGCCCACTCATTTCCACTAGCTTCCTTCCACTTATGGTACAGAAGTGTAATAATTTCCCCTAATAATTCTTGACTATATTTTATAATAAGATAACGATAACATAAGGAATATAGCACTCTTTAATAACAATTTTCATTAATTACAGTTTTAGGCACTAAAAATAACTGAAGAACACACTTTCTTCTCATTGAAATGAAAGATACTCAAACATAAACATTTTCTGAAGCAATGACTGATTTAAGACACACATTGAAACATCCCTGAAATGGAGCATGCTGCAGTTCATACTGTGTGCTTCATCTCATGGCTAGTTCATTTAATAGCTCAGGAACACAGCTTAATGTCAGACCTGCCAGGCTGAGCCATAGTGTTCAAATATTAATACAACTCTGCTAGTTCAGGAATGTGTCAGTGCTCACCACATACTTCAGCCCAACAGGAACCCCATTATCACTCCTGTTTCTCTGAAGTTTCTCCTCCAGGGAAACATGCACCTAGTACCTTGCATATATATTAAATATGTTTCATATTTATTTCTCAAAAGGACTATTTCTTTTCTGTTAAAAGACACTGCAATATTTACATAAAATACGGATTTTGAATACTTTATGTAGATTCTTCCATTTCCTATAAACACTACCTATGCTTGAATTAAACCACAATGCGACACTACACCTTCCGGAATAACAGCATAGCTAGCAAGAATTCAACCTGTAGAAAAAAAAAAGCCAAGATATTGTTTTCCATATCAAATCATACTAGATAGACTTGAGAAAAATAGTTAAATGCTTGCAAAGACTAGAACTAGAAAAATAGTTAAGTACTTGCAAATAGTTGCTTTCTAGTTTGAGGTTGTTTACGTTGTTGCTGTTTGTACAAAAAGAAAGACAAGAGAAGATTGCAGAATACTGAAGAATGTGTGATTTTACCTAGGAGGTCTAATTTGTCAGTACCATGCCATGTGCTACAAAGGGAGCACAGAGCAGAAAGCTTATCTAGCACTCCCATCAAACATCAAAAACAAACAAACAAATGGAAACAGAAATAGTTCTTGAACCTTCCACTCAAGGAACAACAGTAATTAGTGGTAAAAACCTACACCATCTGTTCCTATAACATGCTTCTCTCTTTTAACAGACTAGAGTCAAGGGTGAACCTTTTTACAGGAAGTTCTATTCAACATTAATAGAACTTGCCAACCTTCCAAGTATGTACCGCATGAAATGTGAGCTGTTATGGTCATAAAAATATCATTCCTGCACGTTAAAAATTCTGGAAGGCTTGAGTGTTTTTGTGAATTGTCAGATTGAAGAGATATTCCTGTAAGATGTAGGAAGTACAGAGAAACGCAATGCCTCTGCTTCCAAACTAACCCAAGTATGGCTCAAACACAATTTATGTTTTGGGGGCTCATTACCTTCCATAAAAGAATACATCCATTAATGCATTACTGTTCATTAAAGGTATATAAGTGTGAAATGGAGGAAAAAATTACCTTCAGATCATATGTAAATTAATATGCTGCCTGGCATACATATGGATAAACTGGCAGCTGCCTTCTGGGTCCTGCATGCTTGTTTGACTATTGAATCCAGCTTAGTAAATGGCTTTTTAGCAGTATCTACGCTCTTAGCTTGATCAATTTTCTTAGAGCAGATGCTACCCAGCCTCTTTTTTAAGACATCTTTCTTACGGGTTAGCAAGGGAATTAGGGTCTAGCCATGCCTATGAGTTTTGACCATCCGTGGTTCATGAGATCATTTTTAATTAGTTCCTTATTGCTGGCAGCTCCTGTAAAGCTTCCTATATTCCTCTGCCAATGAAGCCTAGCAGCAGTATCCCCTCTTGATGCCAAAGTGCTGGGTTACAATGTCCTCTCCACATTACCTCTAGTTTTGGCTGCTTCAGCAGGTGATCCCACTGGCAGCATGCTGCCTGCTCCAGGAGGATAACCCACCCCTCTTCTCTTCTCACCTATGCAGACCTCAGTCCTACAGTCAGCACATGCAATGGGGAAAACACTAGCTTTCAAAGAGCCACCCTGATATGCATGGACGTTTCACTTAAAAGCAGTCTAAGCTTAAACTCCAAGCAAGACATGTCTGCCCAGGATTCAAGGCTACTGTCCCCACAATACATATTCATGTTTTTTAGAACTCCAGGGCTGGTTCTGATTCAATCAGCATTTCAGAAGTTTTTTAGTCAAATTAACAAATGAACTTCTCATTAGCCTACAAATCAAGCTCTCCTTGCTGCTCAATGACAGCTGCTACTTCTGTTTCCACTGAATTCCTTTGGTACAGTGTTTTTGCTCTACTTCAAGTGCAGACTCCCTGGTTATTATTAGTTTTTGGTTGGAACACCTTGAGCTCACCCTGCCATCACCACCACTCCTTATACCTCATTTTTCTCTTGCCTGAGACAGCTGCTGTACCAGTCTTCTAGCCTGTGGTATAGTTTTCTATCTTGGGACTACTACACATTCAGTTTTTTAGGAGACTCATAAAACATCATCTCTGCACTTCTGTCCTTTTCAGCAGCCTTGCTATACGCTTTTGAACCCTCAAAACATCCTCCAGATTATGCATGGGCTATGAGAAATTCTGAAAGGATGGTATTGGCCTCAGACTCAGAGTACATATGTTCCAGTCCTTTATTTTAATTATTTTTAGGAGGGACTGAGTGTGCCAGTACGCTTTCTATTTCCAGCTCAGTTTTGGATCCTTGATAAATTAATTTACCCATAAATACAGTAAGTATTACAGTGACAAATACACTATATTTACCATGGTTGAATGCATGCCTACAGATATAAGGTGAAGAAAAGTAAGAAATAGGAGAGAGTTGGGCTCTTTCTGTAGAATATCTGGAGACTTACTGTTACAACACCTCATGTAATCCCAACTCCATTGCTAGCGAGATTCCTTCCTTGAAGGCTCTTTTCAGTTTGTAATTAAATAACTATGCTTGTCCAATTTCTTTTTCTGCAGCTTCAGTTATGTTAGGATTCAAAATAGACCCTGACATTCAGGTCTCACACCTTGTAAGCTTAAGAACCCTGTAGTTATTGCTCAACTTGGTCCTCAAACATTCCAGAACCCTTCTTGCAGATAATTACTCCATGTTTTACTTTTACATGCTTTGTATGTGAACTGATATCAGTGGAAGACTATTGGTATCTGGAGCTTTAGACTTCTTAAAGATAGTCAGAATACATGGATTTCCTGGATGTTAATTTAATGGAATTTTTTTGTGTGTGTCAGTTGAATATCTGAACCTACATTTCCGTTAGTTCATTACATGATGCTATGATGTGGAATACTGATGACCATAAAACCATGACAGCAGTTTGGCAAGTTGAGAAATTGTAAGATATATTCTCCATGAAATTAATTTACTTATTGCAATATTAAGCTGAACTCAATAAGGGAAAATATTTACCTACTCTACAGTGTGAAGTAAAAAGAATACATATTTTGTTGAGTATGTTCAGTTTTGTGTTGTTTTTCAAACCCTTGTAATGACTATCCAGCTAACATATATTCCTCCCATGGTCTGTGAAAGCTACATAAAATGAACTACATGAAACTACTGGAGTGCCTTACTTTGTTATCTTGTTACCTCATAGCTGGAAAATCAATTTTAAAAGGCTGCTGATTACACCCAGAAACATTATCTTCTGCACATCAAGAAACTTCACCATATCCTACTGACATTTTCCCATACTAATCTGCTACTTGCAGAGAAAGAACAAGATTGCAATGTTTTCCTAATATCTGCAAAAATCCCCTATTATTATTAGCAAGACAATGAGACAGTAAAAGCCATCTGATAACCTTTAATACATATCTTGGCCACCAATAGGCTTTCACACTAATAACCACTTACATATTTTGAAACTTCCTGAAAACTCCTACCACTTTTTCAATCAATTACCACAGTGATTGCTGCAGCACTGTGCAGCTAATTATCTTCTATATTCCTCTCTTTAAGATTAAGCTTTTAAAAACACAGTTTGTTAGACTGATTATATGATAATAAATGTATTAATAATGCTAAAAGGAACATCTGTCCACAGTAATTCTATCACCTAAAATAAATAAGAAAGGAAAACCCCACACTATTCTAAGTAGACAGAAACACTCATTAACACCAATTCATTAATTTGATTGCAACCGTTTCCTTCAGTGATTAGCAAAAAAACTATCCTTATCTTATCAGACAGTAAGGCAGCATGCCATGCCTAAAAGATAACTCTTACCCAAATGCAACAGTTAGCACAAGAAAACTATATGTAAAACTAAATGTAAAACTGCATGAACAGCTACTAAAGGACAGCTACTAATGGCACAAATGAGGTATCACAACTTTTCCTCCAGGCTGGAAGGCAGATTCTCCTGACTTTATTCACAATAAATGACACACTGACTCAGGGAAGTCAGTACTGGTTTCCCCCCATTGAACTGAGGCAACAAGCTTGGTTCTAGCCAAAGGATGTGAAAGCTGCAAGCTTCAGCTTTGACTTTGCCATGCTTTTCCTGCTTAAGATCCATTTGACCAGATCAAAATATGAATTCCAAAAAAACAGTTAGAGTAAGCAGACAAATCAAGATTAATTTGTCCTGCTTGAAGAAAAGAAATCCTAACATAATTCTAACATACCCAAGAGAGCTTTACTAAACATAGTCCCGATTCTTTGTAATGTGAAAAAATACTGGAAGTATATTTGAAGAAGTTCTGAGAAAAAAACAGAACTTACTGAAATAAGCCTGGTCTTTATGTACAAGGAGAGAATTAAAACAACAACAACAAAAAACAATCTATACATGAATGCAGCATACATATATGCTGCAAATGAAACTATAAACTGTGACTGCCAGACATCATGCAGGACGAGATCTATATTATTAATAACAGCTTTATAGTTTTATTTCAACAGTTTGGAATTGAGCATTCAGTTCCACTTTGGTTTTCATTTAGCTATAGTAAATAAAATAAAATAAAATAAAATAAAATAAAATAAAATAAAATAAAATAAAATAAAGCCTGTAAGAAGTTACAGGGAGAAAAGAGGAGTGAGAGCAAGCTGAAAAAAAATAGTGATTTTTTTGGGTGGAAAAAAAAAATGCTGGAGGCAATACCAAAAATTTCTTCACGTTTGTGTTATGGATCATAAAAGTGAGGTTGTGTGAAGCAAACGATTATTTGCTAATGATAAAAAAATAGATACCCTAGAGTTAACATGGCATTCATTTATTTTATGTGACAGTAAGAAAACTATGTACCCGTGGCAGACTTCAATTTTCAGGCCATTGTCACCGACACGACTGACGCTCCCTTCAAGTACTGCAAGGCCTCAATGAGGTGTCCCTCATAGCGGCCCCATTGTATTATCCCTGAATATTTAAGGATGTGTTGACAGTGCCTGTACTGCTAAAGGTCTGGCTTGAAACACTTCATATTCCATCCCTATTGAAATGATTTACTGGCAGAATCAAAAAATTGCAGCCCTAGTCTGGAGCTGAGGTCTAATAATTCTTTCACACAGAAAATGTAATATCTCTTTGCTCATCTCCAGTGTGGTGCTTGAGGTACGGTCAAGATGATTTATGGTCACGGCACACATCAATATGTACAATGTGTTGCTTTAAATCAATTTCTTATGAAACAATATCCTCTTCTAAATACTGTAATTTTGGGAACATTTTAGTTGGCTCTATTCAAGTCAAGATATGATTTAACAGTGGTCTATATGTTTCTCATGTGGGCACCACTGCACTGATTTATCTTGAAATTTTGAATGCCCACCATAACCTGGATTATTGCCATACTTTTTCTAATACTCTTGGTATCAAACAATTGTTGATAAGCTGTATTTGAATAGCTCTTGCTGCTTTACCTTAATATGATTCAACTATCAATTTGTAGACTGTCAAAGAGTTAAGCTTTATTGCATGTTGTTAAAAAGAGCCTCCTCCTGCAACAATTTTCAGCTGTCTCCAACTTTTATACATTCTCACATTAATCTGCCAGTGGGGTAATGCTGTTTCCATGCTATTTTTCTTGTTGTAATTAAAAATATTTTAAAATAATGTTGACTTAAACAGCTGTCACAAAGAAATTAGTGACTCCACAGCAGGTCAGAATATAGATTGCTTTTCTAATGTGATGGGTACTTCATTACTTGATGAAATGCACATAGAAACAGCAAAATAGGCAGCCAAAGCTTACCCATTTCATGTTGATTTTTTTCCAGTCCTGCAAAAATCAACAACGCTATTCCTACTGATATTGATTTCACTAGTACAAAGATTTTTCTTTAGGGAAGCGAGTGTAATGAATACTTGGGTATCTTACAGACATCTTTCTCTCACTTTATGTTTCACAACGCATGAAACTTCATTAAAGAAACATCCATCCTTCCAGCAATAAAGAACTAGGTAAAATAAGCTTTGAAGTTCATTCCTCCTAATAACACCTCTGTGATTGTGAAGAAGGGTAGGGACTGCAAGATGTCTTCAGTGTGATTGGATTCAGTATTCAGACAGGACTACAGCAGCAAAAAGGATAAAGCCACTGCTCCACCTCGTGAGGGGGAACGGTCTTCCAGGGAAATAACATGACTGCTTGGAAGCATTTGAGATGCTGTCATAGGTAGTAGGAGAAAAAGGCCAGGCTTGTTTGCTGTAAAGGAATTGCAGCAGAAGCTTTTTTGCACTAAAAGGACATGCAGTAAGGAACAAGATATGCAAAACACTGATTTATTCCAAAAACTGCCAGGTGTTGAGAAGGAACATCATTGGTGTAGGTCATGCAGAAGGGAGCTTGCAGGTTTCTGGGGCTTGTAAGCTTCTGTCTCCTGCATCAGATTAGAGACACAACATAACTTGTTAATGCTTTAGGATGCTGTAAAGAGAATCACAGCGTGTGGAAGAACTAAGCCAAGCCATTGTGTAAAAATCAAAGTATGAAACTGGACTGTTCTAAAAATAATTAATCACATTTGAGTTTGGCGTTGAAGTCTGTCAGAAGATGAAGTTGTCCCAAACATTACCATGCAGATTTGTTTTTTCTTGTAAGAAAACTTGGTCAATTCTTATCTCCTACATCACCTTTCCCTCTGTGAATCCCCATTCCCCAATTGGAACATCTGTAATTAATGTATGATTCTTCAGGTCAAAGTATTTTGGCGTATGAATATATTAAATTATATACTTAAACATGTATTAATAAATCTAAATAAAAATATCTTAACTTCTAAAGGAGTTGAAAATATGTATCTGCTGTTCTCTTTATTTTCTTATTTACAAGCTTTTAAGGCATGTACTTATGAGTTAGAAATCTGTATTTAGTACTGAGAAGGCCTAATTTGACTGACCACAACTTTCTCCAGTGAATATGAAACCTGAACTTACAAACAAAAGTATCATCTTGTTTCACAAAAGAATAGGTTAATTTGCAGAGATATTCTTCTTTTCTGTTCAAATCACAAGTATGTAGGTTTTAGAAAACTAGGAGCATATAGCAGCATGAAAACCTTTCTTGCTGCAGGCAAAATGATTTCACTTTTGGCAGTTTTACAGAAAAGCAAGTCAGTTACATTTTCACCTCAGGTGGTTTGTGGAATCAAAAAGGCAGTTCCTGCAGATAGAAAACTGTCATTACAAGCAGACAAGCTGTTTGCTGGGGGGAAATGCAAATATTTTGTTCTTGCAAACTTGTGAATGTTGGAGAGAAAATCTGTCTTCATACATGAGTTCTCAACAGAAGTTGATACTTTAATAGAGTTCTACTCAGGTGAAAATGGGGCACCCAGCCTGGTCACTAGCCAATCATGCTTCATTTATTACACAAAGTTACCACAAATTTCAGTGAGAGGTTGCATGTACAAAAATCCTGCAGTACTGATCTAAAATAGAGATTCTACCAGATGGCCTCAAACAGATCTGATGAGATGACCAGCAGTGCATCTGGAAATCAACAGTCACCAAATGCAGTCCGAACTCCACATCTCCTAGAGGAAAAGCACCAGCTCTCTACACAGCATACTCTGGAATACGTCATTCTTGCTGAGAACTGTCCATGAATTGTGACCACTGAGGTAGAATGAACTACAAAGAGGGCATATAGATGGGTGGAGAGCTCCTGTAACAACCCAGGTTTCTATTTGAATGCAAAGCCAAGGCTTGGAAATACTACCATCTTTCATCACTGTGTCTCATAGTGTTACACATCTGTTTTACCAGTTAGACTGAATCCATAGAAGGTTGAAAGCAGTAGAAGCAGAATATCTTCAGTGTTGTAAATACATTATTTGAGAATTTTTTATGAGATTCAGTGCTTCTGCCTAGTAATGAATGGTGAGAATATCACTCATTTTTGCTTGCTCTTCATTTTAATATGTTGACAAGGTTTAGCGTAACACTAAATTTAACAAGTATTTTGTCATGTATTATGGAGGCTAACACAAACATGTTTGGAAGCTGCCTGTAGAAATGGACTGAGTAAAACAATTTCTAGATCAGCAATTGTCTAGACTGAGTCATTATTTTCCCTTTATTTTTTAAATTCAAGAAATCACATTAATTTCCTGCCATTATGACATTTAACAGCCTTTTTTCCCCGCCACCATTAAACTTTCCTCTCACAGTCTATTCCCCAAGTACTGCTCTCCCTCTTGAAATTTCAAGTCCCATTACACATTACTCAAAGGATTCTACATGAAGGCTCAGATTTGTAAAGCTTGAGAGGAATTGGGCTCTAGTTCAGTTTAGGTTCTTATCTGGTATCTGAATAAATGCTTCTGAGAAAAAGCCAGTTCCTGCAGTTTTCTCATTTAACAGACTCAGCTATAGAGTCTGCTTTCTTCCAAATGTCAGATCACTTTACTCCAAATTTTATACTTTATCAACTAGATTCCTCACATTCTAAATTTTCTTCTATAGCTACAACTACATAACACTTCTTAAACATGCATTCTACTGCAATAAATACCTGTGTCTGAATAAAAGACATCTTCCTTTTCCTAATTGCTCCACTGCAATTTTCACTCTGCCATAGGGCACTCCCAGTAGACTGTTAGAGGCACTTTTCATGATCTGCTGGCAGTGCTCTAAAGCTCTTTATCACAAAATCACTGCTGTTTTTATCATCTTTTGGGCAATTTGTAAAATTCTACAAGCTTACTGTGTGACAATTTAAAATAATGTTTCACAAGATTAATCTATAAAAAGTGAAGAAAGTACAGTATAAGCTTTGAAAAGGTCATGGAGAAGCTTTCCATTAAGCAAATCAATATGGTCACAAACAGATCTTGAAGTCCTATTACCATTTTAATTGGCTAGCATAGCCTTCTCACAATTTCGTCTCAATGGTGACATTAATTACAATTGTGAGAATACAAGATTGTGCTAACACAAACTGGAAAATAATTATTATGCATTGACTGGCTATCCCTTTCTACCACACAAGCATATCAGATGTGTTATGTTAAACATCTAATATCATTTCCCGCTCAACAGATTCATCTCTTCCGAGGACTTATTTTGATTTTCTGTTCTTCAGAATGTGGTATCAGAAACATCAAATGCAAGTCCTCCAAGCTGGACTGAAGAAACAAACAAGCAAACAAACAAAAACATAAAACAATTCAAAGGCACAGTAAGAAGCAAGAAGCATTAAGACTGGCTGGCTCAATAGGGATGAACTTTTTGGCCTCCTCCTAGAGAGATTTCAGTGCAGCTGCCCAACAGGTGAGCTGCAGATACTGCTGAGAGTACAGGAAGAGGAAGGCTGCCTGTCCCCATGCCTCCTAAAAGACATCAGCCTTATGTCTTCCTTTCTGGCTTCTCTTCTAAGTTTATCCGGTTGTATTCTTTGGTAAGTTTATGTCACAGTCTCTCTCTCAAGCTCCTATCAGCTTACACCTATTTAATTTTTAATCTTTAAGACTTTACACATTCTTAATGAAGTTCCCTCTCAGTCATGTGTGTGCTCCTGCTACATGTCACCAGCTCCCAGTTTTTGACATAAACCATGGCCTCACTGCTTATTCCATCCCAAAGTCCTTGAATGCACCAGAAGCTCTGCTTCCTTGCCTGACACTCCTATAACCTCAGTTCAAAGTCCCATACATGGCAAATTGCTGTTTCTTCTCTCTTCTGCTTGGCGACACTAGAACTGAGGAGCAGTGTTACCCCACATATTCTTTCTCTGTCCTTGCTCTGGCTCCAGGCCATTCTATATTCAAATCAGACTTGCCACGTTCAGATCCACTCGGCTTGATCACCAGCACGAGTGTTGCTGACAGCATATAAGACATACTCAAGAGCAGCTGGGGACAGCAATTACAAGATGAGCTTGATTTACTCCATGGGGGTGGCATCTGTGCCATCTAGTCAGACCCTGGAGGAAGGAGAAGGCAGAACATGCAGAGTAACTTAGTGCTTATGTGCACACAGATTGGCACTGCAAACGCCAGGGGCACAGCCTGAGCAGCAAAGCAGGGCCTTTGGAGCTTTCAGTCTGCACTGACACATATGTTAAACTCTGACTTTTGTAATTACTTACCATATTGAGGCAGATATTTTCATTAATATGGCATACACCTTTTTAAAAACATCTTAAAAACACTAAAAAATGTTAAAGCTTCCTAAATCATCTTGAAGTTACGTTAACTGCTATTTATTTTTTTTCTAAAGAAGGAATCTTCCTTCATCTACCTTATAAAAACCAGCTGAAATTGTCTGAAATATTTTAGAAAAACAAAAATAGTCTGTAGGAGGAAAGGAAAGCACAACGAAAATTCTATCTCACCAAGTCAATTTGCACAGTTAGGAGAAGTTTAAAAGGTTCTGAATATACTCCAACAAGAAGTGCGTTCATGCACTCACACACACACACGTACGTGTAGCTACATACGCAATCTGGTCTGTAACTTAAATTGAAATAATCAATATCTCTCTAGTCTACTTCTACAGCTATGGGATTTGCTTCCAAAATTGAACAGTTTAACAATGTTTCAAAAACACTACATTTAGTAATGAAATATGGTGCATTTTTAAACTTGTGTGATGTCTCTAATTGCTACTGGACACTATGAAAAACAACAGATTAAAACCTTGGATCTGTATTCCCTGTGCTGGAGATAGTAAATAAATGGAGGAGTTAGAAATTAAAATACAATTTAGAAAGATATCTGAGGATCTGAAGCTGACATTTGAGATTGAAAAAAGTACATAGAAGATAAAATTATTAAAGAATAACTTTGGAACATGATAGAATGTGCACAGGTGATATAAATTTCTAGGAACAAGGTGACAGAAAATGTCATTGGCCTACAACATTGACAAAGTAACTTTTGTCTGTAATCAGAACTTTGAACCACAAGAACTGAAATCAAGGTTCTACAGTGTTGGATTATCTCCAACACATACCAAATGCAGACTTACCCATAGACAGCAGATTTTTTCTATGAGGTGATATCTTAAAAATGTTTAGAAAACAAATCCACTTTTCTGATAGAATCTGTACTTCTTTCACCTCTTCTGCAAAGGCATTGAAGTAAGCCTGTCTGTGCCTGCCTAAGGCTCGGTGCCATCCTGCTACAGCCAGCAGTGATTTGTTTTGTTGTAAGCAGTGAAAATAGATGTCTGTTTGCACTTGGGAATTGACTGAATTTTCTCCATTGTCAGAGAAGCGCCGGCCAATCAGCTGACATATCTGCTGTGCCAAACAGGCCAAGCATGGGCACCACCAAGGCTTTTTTGGAAAAAAGCAAGAGGTATTTCTCTAGTAAAGATGTACAAAAAGTAAAAGCAGTATATCCTCTTCCTAACACACAGAATTCTATCCAGACAGAAATCCAGAAGTCAAATTAGTCCCAGTTGTGCTTTGTGAAATACATCATTTTCACGCTTAATTTATTTCTGGTTTGGACAGTTTCTGAGAATATTCTCTTATAAACATGGCTACTGGTTCACCAATAGTCTGCTCTAATGAAATATCTTCTACTTAAACATTGCTTTATTATTTGAAACAAAACCAACTTAAGCAGCTATACTGGTTCATGGAGTCGACATTTTCAACATAGAATAGACTAAAAAGGATTTAACTTCACCACCACCCATTTCTATTGCAATGCCATTTTCTACTAAATACAAGTATTTTATAGCTAAAACCAAAATCATTTTAGTGAATTAGTCACTGGAGATGGTTACATAGCAGTAAGAACATGGAAGCATGTGTTGGCAAAAAGCTAACTAGTTCATTAAAATCCAAAACGCATTCAGAAACCTTTGAAATACTTCATGCATTGCTGAATGCACCTAATACATCGTGACATTAAAGCTAAAAAAAAAAAAAAAAAAAAAAAAAAGGTCATTCGAAAGAAAGGAAAAGTAGAAAGAGCAGAAATACCCAGAATGGTAAAACAAAAAGAGGTACACGCCAGTCTTAAAATCAGTGCATTTCAAACTGCATTTCTTTGGTTTTTCGTGATTTGTTTATAATCATAAAATACTCTTAAAGCAGAAATCAGTGAAAGCTCTTCACTACAAATGATCTAACTTTGGCCAGTTAGGTAAATCTAATCTGTTTACAAACATTTTTTTTCTGTGAATCTTGACAAAAGGAGTAGTGCTTACATCAGAAAACTGAGCTTAACAGGCTAATAGTTTGCATTATGTTATGCGTTTATCATCTTCAGGCCACTCCTACCAACTTATTTATATCTTCAAAAGTCTTTCAAAAGTGTATTTTTTCCTTGTACTATGCTTACTTAATCATGCTAACCTGGTTTGACATGCATTGTTAAATTCATTTTCATGCAAAAGTTAATCTTAGAACACTTAATCTGGTACAGGCAACAGTGCGGGCTCGCTACATCACCTGCACAACCTTTGGGAGCTTTGCTGTATATAAACACTGCAAAACTTTGTTGGTGAGATTTAGTGCGTAAGGATCAGACCATTGTCCATGATACACAGGAAAACTCACAAAAAAATACGTCATTTAGATTTCTCCTATGCAATACAAAGTAACTGAGATGAGATGAATTGAATGATCACTGGGATGACATGAAAAACTGAGAGCCTGTCTTATAAGACTACGTAACATACAGAAGGATAATAAACCATAACATGAATAAGCACGGTGGGGCTTAGCCCCAAGGAGAAGGAACAGCCATTTACATTGAAGGACCACCCATTTCTTATAGGGAACATTTTGTTCATCCATCCCATGAGCACATGAAAGGCTGAATCAATCAAGCCTAAGCAGAGCTGTATTATTGATCAAACTTCACTTAAGTGCAGAACTCAGCCTGAAGAAATCTGCACTCTTAATGAAGTCTTGCCATAATCCTCCGTAAACAATACTAAAGCCTTACTCTCCTTATTTTTTTAATTGATTTGTGCATGTGAAATAATCACAGATGTAGCCTGATGCTCCCCTTGTAACAAATTGTACAACTCTAGGCATCTACTTGAGCTGGAATTCTACTACTTAAAATCCAAACTGGGAAACGTTCTGCAAGATTCATTAACAGCTATGTAATCACCGAATAATTGCTGGAGGGGAAAAAAAAAAAAATGTGACTAATTTTTCTGGAAGACTTCAGATGACTTCCTCTCTCCAAGCCACCTCAGTCTGAAATTAAGCAGGCAGCTATTCTACCATTACATCCTATTTCCCATAATGCTATAACATTTCTGCAAATTATTAAGTGATCAGATACCTAAAATGCAGTAATGGATTTGTTTTCTCTGTGACAGCAAAGCCATGTAATCTAAAGACACTTACTACATCCTGACTCAGCACAGCTCATCTTCAAGGTACCATTAATTATAGTACCATAGCAAGTATGAAACATTTTATGAATGTATTAAAAAAGGCTCATTTCTCAATTAGTTTGTGGAAGGTATCTAACTTGCCTGTCTCTGACCAAAAAGAACCAAGCTTGGTATTTCTTTCAGTTTGGTGTTTCTATGAGTTATGCATTTCAGCAGCAGTACATACACAGTCTTTTCCTATAATTACTTCATCTGAAACTGATACTAATCCAATTGAAGTAAATGGAATTATTTCCACTGACTCCCGCTGACATTCGTCTTTAATAACCAAAGATGGACTTTTTCTGTAGCACTGAATGAATAGATTCAAAGAGTAAAATAATCTGTTTTCACTACATATTATATTAACAATTTGGCTATGGCTTTCCTCAGTGGATTAAAAGCAAATTTAATGTACCACCACTAAATTGCCATAAGACCTAAGCGTACTATGTCATCAAGAACCCAAAACAGGATGAAATTTAAGAGACTTCTTCCCCCAGAACATTTAGCAAGACTTTTTCTAAGCGCAAGTTCCTGTCAGTTAGACCTATATCCAAAGCTGTTAATAGAACACAGGATACATTTCACCATTTGGAGATTACGCAAGACGACATTTAAATAACACACTTGCTCTTTGTGCTAGGATGATTTCTTGTAGGTGCACTGGGTGGAATAAGCCAATGATGCAGGATACCCTATGATTCCCTACATTCAGATGGCATTCAAATACGACCAGCATGGATCCTACAGGCAACTGGCGGGGGTGGAGGGAAGACCATCCTGAGAGGGTAACAAAGGAAGGGCAGGAATTACTGGTAGGAGAGTTTGTTAAAAGTTAACAGAATTGGTGGGTGTCGATCAAGTGTTCATGCTGGAAAAAAACGTCACAGTCTTACATCAAAACACAGAAAACAAATGAGTGTATGGGGAATTAAGATCAGAGCTGTGGTTATTGGGAACAGCCCCCAGTGTCTAATAGCAGATGAGGAGGCCTGTCTTCTCACATCCCAGAAACTTGTTCCCAAAAGGGTTGTAAGTACAGAGAAAGAGGAACGATGGGTAATAACACATCTGATGGAGAAGGCATAAGACAAAATGAAGATTGTCTCCTTCCTACACTTTTGGAACTCATTGCTCTATCAACCTTACTGGTGAAAGTTACTTAAAATGCAAATGCCTTCCTCCCAACTTTCCCAGCTCAGAAGATTCAAATAAAAATTCATCTAGCCCCAGAGCTGAAAAATGAGCCCATCAGATAAAAGAGCTGCATGTGCACAGTCATGAACAATCATTGTGAAAAAAACCATCACTGTATAGAATAATTTTTCACAGGTTTTGTTGCTTCGTATAAAAGGGTAATGTTAGTAATGTGGGGCAAGAAAAGGTTATCCTAAAAGAAAGCATTATTTTCTTAATTACACAGATTCTGCAAGGAAAAGATGTAAGAGATGGAAAACAAAAGAAAACCCATGTCATCAGAAGAACAGAGATGTCCCTGGACTTCTAAAGCATTCTGCTAGAACCTAGAGAGACAGGGCATGGAGGAGGCAGATAGTGTCATATCCACAGTCCTGAAGTGAGAGGCCTTTTATCACCACTTTCTGCATAAAACAGCAATGAGAGAAAGCTGAAATGCTCCTATACCCAGGATAAAAATGTACACTGTCTGGATTTTTCACATAATCTGACTTGCAAATTGCCTAGAAAAAAATACAAGCTGGATATTGAATTCCTAAGTTAAATCCCACAAAATGTGTATCTGGGATTGGCTCGTTTTTCTCATTTGCATTCAATTCTACTGCCATAATGAAGTAGAAGAGATAAAGCAATAATGCAAGGAACAAAAATTGTTTTCTGCAGCAATTCTGCAGAGTATTTTCTATTCCCTCCTGAAATAACATAACACATGTGACATACGTAGAATTCTTGTAGAGGCACTTTGGTCTGAATAAATTTGACTTTTGTAAGAAGGGTAACATCAACACCAATGAAAAGTAGCAGGCTCTACAAAGACACAGAGTAACTCTGCCACCTCCATGAACAAAGCCTGTACCCCAAAAACAAACGTTCACAACTAGAAAGTAAAGACTTTGTCTTTTAGAAAATTACACACTATTTTCTGATTGTTGTGAAGGACAGGATGGTACAAGTAAGCGAACAGCCTGACTGAATTCTTTATACCCCTGCCAACGTTGGCAAATAATTCCTGGTTTGTGGACTGCATGTCAGCCGTTCATTATTCAGAACCATCTGGGGTTCAAGCGCCACCCTTTTCTGAACATTTTCGAACTCAAGAATCACACAATCTGTTTCTGGATTTTCATTTGCAGGGTAACATCTCTGCATCAGATTCCTTGCAAGCAAACTGTGCTTATTAATTAAAATTATTTGATAAGAATTCTATTCTAATGTTTGCTAAACTTATGTTTCCATGGACATCCATTGGTACTGCCCAAATATGGATCCAAAACATTTATGAAGAGCTATTGCAGAAACAAGTCAGTGAAGTCAAAAGCAATACCATAGTGCAGTTCAAGTGAATATTCATGGGAAAAAGCTCAGCAGGATTGGCCATTTCATTTAAAGCCTTGATCCTGCAAGATTAAAGGTAATGGGATCTTTGTCATTGACTTTCAATGAACAATGGAATGAGCCCCAAGGTAGCACCTAGCAGAAAGGGCAGCTGCTTAAAAATTTTATAGCACTTCTACTTGAGAGCAATAAGAACAATACAAATGATACAGACACAGACATACAGAGATGCAGATGTACGTGCATGCACACATAGCTTTAATTTTCTCAGTCTTCTGTAGCTTCTAGTATCTATAGATTCAACAATTTGTTTGGGAAGCATGCCTAGAATTTTTTAACTAGTTAACAGTCAGCCGCAAGAACTGCTGCGTTGGTGCTAGAGATGCCCAAGACACAAAGAGCACAACAGCACTATTTGATAGAACAAATTCTCAGCCATAAAACTCTGTTTCTCAACATAGTCACCATCATTAGCTATATATATTCACAATTTATGAAAAGAGCATACATGTCATATTTACATGGAGGTGACCCACTGCTGATGTCACCACTGCTGAAATACACAACCCGTTACCTCACCATGCTCACATCCATTGGTTGGTCTCCCTAAATGTTCAATAGGCATCAGTTAATGTCAATAGGTGCCTTTTTTTTTTTTTTTTTTTTTTTTTTTTTTACACAGAGGAATTCAATTCCACACCTTTGCTTCATACACACCTCCGTGTCAGACACCATCCGTCAGACTGCCCCTCTTCTGCCATTTGTCACATGGCAACAAAACATAATGGATACTGGCGGAAATGTTCAACCCCTACTGCCATACCACCAACATCTACCTGTGAAGTCACAGGTCAACATAATAAACTCAGAGGTCATACTTTTGGAGCAGTCCTCATACATTACTACTTCAGCAGTGTCACTGAGAAGGCAACTCGCTTTGAGCTTGTGCAAGAGAGCAGCATATGGTATTAAGATTTATGCAGTGAAACTTTCAACAGCCTAATTCAAGCAGTATTTGTGTAAGTATGTAGATGAGGAAAGAATGCAGAAAAGTAAGTCCCTGTAAAACATCCAGCTCTTCTACAAAACAATGATTTTTCTGAGATTGGCTCTACTCTGACAGAACATGCATTAAGCACAAGATGCCTTATAGCAAAGAGGCTGCTTAATTCTGGTAGGGCTACAGAGTTAAATTGAGCTGAAATGTACAAAATGAGGCATTCATTTCAGCCACCATTCTCAGCACACGTGACCATCAGTTCACCTAACGCAGCTCTAAAAAATCTTTGTATCAATGTTCAGCTGTGACACGTCAAGAGTGGAAAAATATTGGCTGTAGTTTACTTGGATACTATTCAGTATAATTTAGCTTTTGTTAACAGCAGAAGTCAATTTAGCAATGTCAGCAGATTTGGAGAATGACCTTGAAGACAGCATAAACCAGTCCTTTAACTTTCAGGATTGTGCTAGTCTCATTCTTCCTCAGATTTAACTGATAAACGTAGCCTTACATTTAGTGCTTTCCTAAGAATGTAAAGAAAAAATGTATTAACTTTTCAACATTGGTGGCTTCTTAACAGGGTATAATATCTCCTCCAACAAGTTACATCCACTGTTTTCTAAAAAGGATCTTGAAGTATTACTATGGTTGTCACTATCCACAACTGTATTGACAAGGTAAGTCTGGAACAGAGGAAGATGTCGCCCAATAAATCTCGATGAAGTTTGTAATTCTTGAATAACTGCTACAGCCTATGCACCAAATTATATTAAAATTGTTAGAATTATTTCAGAGACTAATCTGTAATGTCTAAGCTAATTGGTGTACTTTCATTGATACTTTAGGGCTTTAGTTACTGATTAAGTAGAATGGCAGCAGTAAATACTCAGTGAGTTAACTCATCACTCCCAGTAGACTGACTCATCCCAGAAAGTAACCAGGTAAGATTTTATGTTTTCTGCTTCATAATTGAAAAAAGTCATCAAGGATGGTCTTCGTCAGCAGTAAGAACTCTTTAAATGTTGCCCTCTGAAGTTATTAATCTCTATTTCTATCCTTTTCCAGTTTCCTAGCAAACATTTCCACATGATCATAGAATCATAGAATCACTCAGGTTGGAAGGGACCTCAAAGATCATCAAGTCCAACCACAGCCTAACCTGGTATGATAAGCATACCAGTCTTCCACATCATGTTTTAAAGGCATCAACATGTATTTCACACAGTTTTTCTTAAGTTTCAGGTTTTTAGTGCTTAACTGTATCTCAGTGTCTTCTCCAATTCTAATCAGGGACCTCCCACCCTCATGAAGTCTTTGCCCCAAAAAGCATATAGTTTCATGATGCTACCACAAAGAAAGTCTTAAAGAGAACAGTGAAAGATATACATGCATTTTGCAAAATATCTGCTAATCACATCTCAGCTGGGAGTTCCTCAGAACCAGGAAGTCTTCTGACTGACACACATCGAGGAAATCTCTACAGCTATTCTACAGATACAAGTTCAGGCAAACCCGGGAAGCAGGTCTGAGTATAATAAGAACATAACGGTGAAGATTTCCCTAAGGCAGGTAAAAGTAGAAATACATATGTACATGCACATAACAATAAAGAGATACCAAAAAAGATACCTATTCCCATCTCTAGAAAATGACAAGACTTCTGAGCAAGGGTAGCATGGCCTGCTCAGAACAAGAACTAATTTGACAATAACGTATTTTGTACAATAACATAATTTGTTCATTCCATGCCTACACAATGATAATTTACGGTAAGAGTTATACATCAAGATTTTTATATTATACTCATGTTTTTATTTTAATAGTGATCCCACATTATAGTGATATATTAATTTTGGTTTATTGATAATATTCAATCTGTACAGTTTGATTAAGATAGGGAATTGCAAAAGTAATCTCTCTGCTAGAACAGTCAAAACAATGCATCCATTTTCAAACCAGTAGGAACTCAGGCTAAATAAAATTGGAAATACATTCTGAGTTTTAACATTAAAAAAAAAAACAACAAAAAACCACCACCATTGAAAGTGGTGGTGTAGAAGGTAAAGTTACTAAAGGCAATTGACCCAAAGATGGAAAAAATAATTCATTACATACATCAATATGTAATTAAAATTAGAAATAATAACAGAAAGAAAAAATGTACCATGTCATACTTCAAGCTGCTTTACAGTAGTTGGGGATTTTGCTAGTTCTTATTTCATAACATATTTTGAAATTCATTTTATGTTCTTTATAATGAATTTTTAAATGAGCAATACTTTTCCCATAATTTAGCCCACAGACATCTGAATCACAGACTTCCACTAATATATTTGCATATAAACAGTTCTCTTAAAATTCATCTGCTTTAATTACTTCTTTCTTACCTGAAGTCATAAAGTTCCATATGGGATGTATAAACCTTTCTACTGCCCAAGGCCATGTTATAAGGGGCACGGGTACATGTTCTTGCTCTGCCCAAGAGATTTGGCTGTGGAATGGGTACTGCAAGACAAAACCAGGAGTTAGCATTAGTGTCTGAAGGAAATGAAGAAAAAAGAATGTCTAAAAAATAGCACATATGTGTTGTCAGGGAAGGACAGAAATAGGTAAGAAGAAGGAGAAATCAGAGTTTTGGAATAATTAAGCTTCAAGTAGACGCCATTTTCTCCAAAGTCACTGGAGAATAACCTCTAATAGCATTTGCAATTGCAGACAAAGCCACCGGGGTAGAAAGAAACCTGGACCCCAGAGCTGAGTGGACATTCAGCAAAGCAGTTTGGTGCCTTAATCTGTTATCCCACCAGCATAATCCTGGTGTTCATGCCGAAGGCATCTCACTTCCCAATGCTGTTGTAGCTGCCATAAATACTATGAAAGGAGGCTGAAAATTTGCAGCAGTGTCTAGCTGCAGACACACAAACACACACAGTGTTGCAGTTTTGGCTGTGACACAGATGCTTCACAGCTGATCTTCATTTGGGAGGACATACTCCTCCCAGTGGACTGGAAATGCATCATTTGGGGATCACAAGCAACGCTCTCAAATATCATATGAAATATCAGGCAACAAGGCAGAATTGCAATGAGTTTCTCTCTTAGCTGTCAAGCAAAAATTACACCAGTATTATATGATGCATGGGGCACCAGCTCATTTCTGCACCACCACATTACTCACTCTTTAAGTGAAGAAAACTGATTCTAAATATCCATCTACTGACTTATTACAAAAAGGTGTTAATTTAGTCAGTAATCAAAAAAGAAGTATCCAACATATAATACATTTTATTTACACATTTAACATGTAATGTATTTTCATGTCGTAACGATGTACTGCCTTCTTCATTTGCCCAGTACAGGGGAAGAGCTTTTACTTTTTTTTTTTTCATTAACCTTTTTCTTCACAGTTGTTTCATTCCTTTTATTAGACTGGCACTAGTCTGTCATAATTCTAGTATATACAGAATTTAGATCATTTAAGCTGAATTTATCATATAACGTCATATGCTCCATGACTTTTTTTAAGTTCATGAATCTTCAAATAATAGTAGTATTCTGGCCTGAACCATACACTCCTACAGACTGCAAAAGAAAAAAGCTTATTACTGTAAGTTCTACTCATCCTCCTACTCATAATTATTTACTCTCTGGTCTGGAAACAAAGGTATCTTTTAAATCAATGATTGTTTTGTTATTTTCAGAGGTTTATATCAGCATAGAGAACTTTTTCAGAACATTGTCAATACTTCAGAATATTTTAAAGTATCCATCTAAATGACTGGAGCTATGTGTTGTAAATCAAGACAACATGAATTCAACAAGGCAGCTTGTATGAACCACTTTTTCCTTACTAATAATTCCATTAAAAAGCTTGGTTCAGCTTCCATTACTGTCAGTGAAATAACATATGAAATGCCTATGACTTCTATATTTAGTCTCTTTGATTTAGTCTCAAGCTTCCAATCACTGATGTTATGACAGCATTCTGATCTACACCCACTGCCATGCAAAACTGAAGAAAAATTGTTTTCTTGCAGCACCGTATATATACAGCAGAATCTTACAAAACCAGTGATAAATGGGCAAAGCTATTCAGCATACAGACAATTGCTGGAGCACAGAACAGAAAATAGAGAGAGAATTATAATGACCTCATATAAATCAAAAGCATTCTTTAAAAAACACTAAAGCTGAAACAGAAGGGTTAAAGAGGAAGACAAGGAGCACTGCTGGGGAATTGGAGATTTTCATAAGAACAAAAATTAAGTAGAGTGAAGTTCACATTGATGATTAACTAATTTAGGATATGCCAGAAGAACCCAAGACAGTGAAGTATATAGGCAGAGTAGATCAAGTGTGCTCTCATGATATAAAGAAGAACATACTGTTAATGAAATCACAAAGGCTACATTTAAGTACATTAAAAATTAATTTACAGGGTATTTTAATACAACATAAAATTATCCAGAACAATTCACTGTAGGAAAAGAGTTAAGAGATTAATTTGACTAAGACTGGATTATACATTCCAGTGATTGCACTCACATTCATAAAACTTGTGTGATTCTGAGATTGAAGCAGCAGTCAGCCACTGCATAACACAAATGGGGATTTTTTTGCCTTCCGAGCTAATCATTGCTCAGTGAGCACTAAGACCTAAAACAGTCTTTCTGACAGGGAAAATTCAAAAAAACTGGCCAGCTTACTGTGCTGCAAACATTACTCTGTGTCAAGTGTGTTGTAGTAATTGCCCATGTCTGCTTGGAGCCCACATCAAATTCAAAGCAGTTAGGGTTGGCTTAGCTGCTATGTCAGGAAGAATGAGGAAAACAACAACTAAGTACCAACTAAAAACAACAGTTAAAACTGACTTTGGTGAAGTCAAAAGTCAGCTCTGCTTGGCTGATGCATGGTAACATGGTAACAGAGTGTTCAGAGACAAGTTTAGGAAGTATTTATGTCACTGGAACAGCTCTGTAAAATTGCAAGAACTGTGAAAAGAAAATTACCTGATTGAGGTCTAAATAAAGTCTGAGACATATGCTGTGGGCAATGGATTTGCCTGCTCCAGGCTGTCTGAGAAGGATTAACTCTTATCCACTGCAAATAAGAGCACAAATACTGACAAAAACATGACCCTGAAATTTCTAGATCCCATTCGTACATGACTGGACACACCTCAAAGGCTTTTTTTTTTTTTTTTTTTTTTTTTTTTTTTGCTTTTTCTAGATCTTCAACAGCTCCAGCAGGTTTTAAGAGGGACCTTCCCACAATCAGTGAAGGGTCAGTTTACAGAGTTAATCAAGCCTTTATGAGTAGTTGCTTGTTACAGCAAGAAAATTACAATACGCTGTCTTGACCCTGGTTTTTGCCCCCCTGATAGAAGTAAAACACAGGGTATTTACTACTGCTATTGCTCCAGGACCTGATCCTTCCTGTTTTTTTAAGGTAAAGCTAACATGACAGAAGAAGCAGCTAATACCAGCTAGTAAATACATGTTCAGGCTTTAAGTCAAGAAACTCCAGAGAACAGTCTTACAAACCCTGGTATGTAGGCCTCTATAGAAGAATAACACGTCAGCCTCAGGCAGATAACACATGAGGAAACTTTGATATCAGTCATGAAATAAATATATTTCCCCTGGCAAAACTGGGAGATACCTATGTCAGAACAGATATAAGATCAAAATGATAGCATTCCCAATGGATTTTTGAAGGTAAAAAATGTACCCTGTGCCACTGCTCGTCAGATGGAGACGATGTACACAAAGGTTAGAAGCAGCTTTTTCAGACTGAATCTGGATTTTCTCAAATGCCTCTCAAAGTTCAGCTGAAAGGCATCCAAGTCAAGTGGAAATGCCAGGCTTTAACAAGGCTAAGGATTGATCCTTCTAATCTTTTAGATTTTATAAAACTAGTATCAGAACACAGGCACCTTATTCTAGCCACCCTGTCTCACAGCTGTAATCTGGCCAAGAGAAGAACACTGCCTGGATTATTGAACTCTGTGACTCCAGCGACTCTCACCAAGTCTTAGCCTACTAATATTGGCTAGATTATTTAAAGAATAAAAAGTAAAAGTCACTGCAAGGACTTTTGAAATTAAAGTTGTACTCATGCATATATTTCTTTTCCTCACTCAAAATTGTGAATAGAAATGTTAAATAGGAATGTGAAGACCTTTTTCTTTCCATTGCCATAAGCAATGGAAACCATCTTCAGTCTACAGTGATTTCTTCCATCTTAAAGAAAACAGAACAAAGGCAAGATCACTGGGGCGCAGCACAAAATATTTATGTCTTATAACCTAGACAATCTAGAAATGCAGAAAACAAAATGGCTATCATCTCACAGGAATCTAAAAACATGAAAGATGTCCTTCCCAGAACAATCAGTCAGAGGAATCATGTTTCATCTTTATCTGTTCCACAACAAACCTAAATACTTTTGTTTCAAAAAGTATTTAATTATTTAAACTAAATGACTTACTCTGAAGTGTTCTGCATTTTCCTAACCCTGAGTAACCCACAAACTTCCCCTTTTTGATTTTACTTCTCCCAGACAGACAGCAATGTCATTGATGACACTGTTTATGATACGGAATATCAACTGTATGGATACCTGTTTTTATCTTTCTCCAGCAGAATGCACCCTTTTGGAAACAGATCTGTTTTCTCTCTCTCTCTGCCTGAAGCTATTCACTGTCACAGTTTTTCTACAGGCACTTCTGAGTCAGCATTCCTAAATCTTTACTGGTTCACTTTGAGGTGCTTGATTTCACCTGACCTTTTTCCTAGGATCCCATCACAGTACTGGATTATTGCAGCCCAAAATCAGCAAACAGCAAAGCATTATTTATCCCTCAGAAAGATATAGATCAAATGAAAGAAAAAGAAAAAAAAACATAGAGGAGGATGGGGGCATGGAAATACCACTCAATCTTTCCCTGGCGGTCTCAGTCCATTCAAACTACAAGCCTGTTAGTCTGATCTCAAAGGTCTGCAGAGCTTTTATGCAAGTTTTGATGGAAACTTGATTGAAGAACTTTAGGAAAAAAATAAATGAATAAACTTTTACGTGAAATACACAGCTAAGTAGTAAATCTTAATTTTGTATTTTGCTTTGGCGTCAAAATAGCAATAGGGCTGCAGTAGGTACAAGCTACTCTGGTAGGCTCCAGGGAGACCTCAGAGTGGCCTTTCAGTTTCTAACGGGGGGGATGTAAGAAAGAAGGGGACAGACTGTCAGCAACTGCTTCCACGGCTTTTTTGAACTTGGACTTAGTTATTACCAGTGAACTTGTATATCTCACCTGGGAATATTAGTCTTGCCATAAGAAGAGACAGTGCCATTTAACAGCCTCCTCACTACTTTTGCTAAATAGGGAATTCTGTGTCCTGTGCCCACTGCTGAAAAGTGTTGCCCACTTTTCTGAGGTAATGCTTTCCAGGCAGGTCATACAAACATACACAATTCAATACTAACAAAAGTAAGACACCTTCTCTCCTCTCCACAATACAGATTCTGCTTTATTTTGGACATTTCTGTTGTTTTGAAGTAGTTCTATTCTGTCTGCGTTAATTTTAAATTTGAAAAAAGCATCTCATTCTCAAGGACCTTGAAGCACTGGACTTCTGCCAGAACAATGACATACTTCTCACTTGTGATGTTGCCCAAAAAAGTATTATTTTTCTACCCAGTCAAGTACGCTCTTAGGGCAAACATCTGAGTATCTTAAGTAAATCTAAAACTTGAATACAAAACATGCAACATACCAAAGAAAGACTGGCTTCTTATCCATTTTAATTAAAGCATTTATTCACTGTGCTCAGATGTTAAGACTTTGCCTTATTTCACTGGCGAGGATAAATCCTCCTTGTTCTGCAATTTATAATGGAATGCATCCAGTAATCAATAGGGACCAATCTTCAGTTTTGTGAATTAACTCTAATAATGCAGCTGTTTTTAGTAATATATCTATAATTTCATTTTACATTCATATAAATTTCCTCTATTTTATTGATGGATTTGAACTTCAGTTCTACATTTTATAACAGTCATATGAGCACATACACTTTTTCCTTGTTCTATTTGCTGTTCTTGTTAAAAATGGAGCTTTATGAATTTGAAATCAAAAGATTTAGCCCTCTTGGCTATTGAAATATTTCTGAGAGTTAATGTTAATAATAGAAAAGAGACTGAAGAGCTTGAAATTAGGCCAATACTTTCATATTTCTGAACTGACTTTATCTGTAGTTGTTACTCAATTTAGCATGTTTCCTTCTGTTTCAAATTACTGCGAGAGATAAATCTGTGAGCTTTTAGAACATTATAAAGGGAAACTCAGCAATGAGTTGTGAGTTAACATAGCAAAGGGTGAAAGTGATGGGAGTCCTCAAAAGAAACTACTGAACATAAACTCTTCAGGACCTCATATTCTCACAATTTCAATATCCATACTTTCCATCTACACAAATAAACCAAAGCTTTCTTTTGTCCTAAATTAGACAGAAGATATACTGCTTTTTAAATAGAATAGAGAATTCAAATTCTTTTTACACAGAAATGAACACAGAGGTTACTTTACACCTCTCTGCTGCTCTCCACTTTTCTGTTTGGGGAATGAAAAGTCATAAACAGTTTGATTCACTTCAGAAATTCAACAGCTATGGGTAATTTTAACCTTGTTGTTATGAGAAAAGGAAGGCAACATCTGCTTCACGCTTCACCTGTGCAAGCGTTATACTACAAGTAGTAAAAGTTGCCTAAGTTTCATTAGCTACTCTACCTTATGTACACACTCATTTCAAACAGACCCTGGTGAGACAAAAATAGGAACACAAAACGAAAATTGTTGCAGAGTAATTTCAGAAAATCAAACCAGCACAATTTCTTAAAGAAGCTCTCAATCATTTCAATAACTGCCACACAGAGAACATAACCAATTTTTTTGTATCTAGTTTTTCTCAGGATATAAGCAAAAGATGTCTGTCAAATGTATCACAAATAATTTAAAAAACATCTTGTCTACTTCACCGGATGGGACAAGGAATAGAAATATCCCAGCCTTACAGGAAAAGTGGGACTGAAGTATGCTAACCAGAACAGTGCAGTCTGTAAGCAGAACAAATGCTTTCCAATTAATTGTTCTGTGAGCTTTGCCCAAGATAAAGACCTTGAGAACTACTGAAACTGTTGGAAACTCAGCCACAAATCCTTTCTTTCTGTACTACCCTACTTGCTCTATGCCCTCTTCACTAGTCATGAAGACCTTTGGGACTGTTTGAAAGATCATTCTCAAATGGATGATAAAGTCTAAAGCCCATATTACAATCTTTAATTTGATGAAAAAAGAGACCATCCCAACCCAGTGGAATTTTATATGTAAAGCAAAAATTCTCTATAAACTCAAAATTAGGGAGTATGCCTTCCCTCTACTTCTGTAGTAGAATATTTCCATTTATATGTTGCATTTTGCTTAATAAATCGGGGCAATTTAAATCTACTGTACAATACAATCTCTCTGTATCAATGTGCATACAAAAAATAGGATTTGAATTATGGGTTGAACATACAATTTTAGGGGTTTAAGCTGTTGCTACATTTATTAGCAGCTTTAACTTTGAGATAAAGAGGTGTAAGCACTTGCAAGGCCCTGTGTAAACATGAGGAAATTCTTAACAAGCAGATGAGATCAGCACTCAGATATTACATTAAATCTTTCAAAACATTTTTCTGCAGCTTGTGTAGATCTCTTCTTATATCTTCCTCTAACAGTCATTTGATGGTTGAGATTGCACATGTATTGTTCATTACCAGTGTTGACAACTATAAATGAAGACAATAAGAGCAGGCCCTGGGTTCACGGTTTTCCTTATCTGCCTGAAAAAGCATCATTTGATAACCCTACCATTAGAAGTTTCTCCCTTGCAGTTTAATTCCATATAAATATTGAAAACCAAAAATCTCATAAAACTGTCAGTTCATTATAAAAGCACTGATGAAATACAGCCAATGTAAAAAAAAAAAAAAAAAAAAAAAAAAGTACACTTGAACAGAAATTTATGTCCTATATACATATATATTTATGTCCTACCACTTTTAACATTTCCAAATGTTTTTTATCCTTCCAAGACACATTATCAGACTTCAAACTGGGATAACAGCCATCTGAAAAGGTTTCAGTTCCTGAATAATAATTCTTTCAAATGTATTCAGCTGAGTTCCTTCACCAGGCATCTAGTCAACATAATTCTCAATATGTGGGATTAATCATAGCCCAAAGCTTGCTTCTGACATATGATTAGCTATTTCTACCTGATTTAAGGGACACAAAGAAAAGCACTTCAGTATTTCTGCTCTTCACTCAAGCACCATACTTAAAGATCTGCAGTGTGGGGAAAGAAGTAAATCATTTATACCGTATTAAATAAAAGGGAAGAAAAAAAGAAAAAAAAAAAATAGTAAAAGTGAGGATTTGTATACAATACTTTGATTTGCTGCATTTAAGAACTGTCAATCAAATTTCCCTGCATTTTCCATCTCTCAAGAATGCACTGATTTATGCAATGTATCAGTTGCTACGACAAGGTTTCTCAAATCATAAACACAAATTACAATGCACATCATGCATGATATGCATCACTAACAATTTTACTTGATGAAAACTATCTTCCTGCCTTTTAGCATTGAAGCATGTTAATGAGTTCCCCCAAAAGATTAGTAAGAAGCCTAATAGACCAAAAAACTATTTAAACAATCATTTATAGTCTTTCAGTGAAGAAATGTGAACATCTGCATCCAGGCGATCCTTCCCTTAATAACTCAGGAACAAACACACCCTGTGCTTGTGCCAGGTCACTAGGGTATTTTAACAAATTTAACAATTTATATTTCTACAAGGAATTTTACCAGGAGGGGAATTTTCCTTAAAAAAAAAAATATATATATATATATATCTGTATATATACACACACCTTGTGAGAAAGATGTTTGCTGTTCAGCCCTTTGCACTCAATGGCTTTAACCTTCAACCTCCCAGCACAGAGGTAGAAATCAGATAGCGAAGTAAAAAAATAAATAAATGAATAAATAAATGTATTACCATTGCTGGTAAGAAATATCTTGAACTACTGAAATTAACTTTTCTTTCATTCTTGACATTATTCTAGAATGGAGTACTCAATATCAGTTGAAACAGTCGATTAATTAAGAGAATTTTCTTTGAGTTTATTGCTTGGACGTGGCTATACACATCATATTTTCCAGGGAATGGATGGGTTTCACTTGGTTCTACTTAGTGGCAAATGTTCCTAGCCCTGCTTTGCCAGAAGTCCTTTCATCAACCGTTAAAGGGAAAAATGTACAGGCAGAAAAAGATCTCATTTCCCTACAAAAAATCATTCACCTGCGCCATGTGAGAGAGGAAGCTGGTTGCAGGGACGCTGTTCTGTCTGCCCAGACTCCTGACCTGCAGTACTGCTTGAAGCCACTCACACTCCTTTGTTTCTGTTTTTAGCCTAGGGAACTCCTTAATAATGAGCTGTGCTTTCTAAGGTCAGTTTCTGTGCTCAGTAACTTTCTTCTCGCGCCTGAACGTATTAAAAAAAGATTCACATGAAGACAAAAAAGAATCCAGAAAGTCAAATGAAATTTCTAAACCTGAACTTAGTATGTAAACTATTTCTGTTCTCCCTCCCAAGAACTTCATCAGCTTTTTCTCATAACCAAATTATTTTCTTATGAATACACTATCCACCATAAGAGCTCTTCTGCCCTCGTCTGTACTGCTGTCAAACTATTTCTGTCTTCACACTTCCTTTCCTCTGTAATAGATCTTTCAAGTGCTTTGGTATGCTTGCGTTCTGCTTTAGAGATCAAATTACAAATTAGTTTTATCATACAAAATGAGCTATTGCCACAAACCCAACATTATGTTTCCTTTCACAGTTACATTTCTAATTCTTTAGTCATGCAATTTGCCTAAACTATTATCTTGTATTGGCATAGTTGGCAAGCTGTACAATGAAAAGCAAAGCAAAACAAAAAACCTAAAAACAAAACAACAACAAAAAACCCACCAGATTTTATTACTGCACAATTTCCAGTATACAAGCTTTGCTACATTCAATTTTACGCAGTTTGCTTGAGCAAGGTCACACCAGCATTTTCAGTTATTTCTTACATCAGTTGGTGTGATTAAATAGAAAATACAAATCACTGAATTGTTGAGTCTTAACTATAAAGGCACTAATAGGCCATTTTCTATTACTTTTCCCCATACACAGTAGGACTATCTGCCCAGAATCAGATCTAAACAATATTGTAGAGTTTAGATTATGCTGAAGGATTTTTCTTGCTGACTCACTTGTATTTTACTCCTAGATGAAAATAATCTAGAAAGAGCTCGTATCCAAAGAGTTCTTTATGATCAGCCTTAAAACTACTCAGCGGAAGAAGGCCTTGTAATCCTCCTGTGTGCTGCTTCTGGAGGTCACTACAGAACTCAACAGCCTTACCACAGAGGGGAATTGCAGTGGTGTTTTGTCATCACTGCAACCCATTCATGTAATTTTGGATGTGATTACTGTCACGGAAATATGAAAATGGAAGATTTCCAGTCTATCCTGACAAAATAATAACTAACAAAATGGTAAAAAAAAAAAAATATCAAAGAAAAACCACTAATTCTACAAGTAGCTGAAGAGATATAAGTGTCAACAGATATTATGCTAAGGTGTGATCTAAAACCTGGGAAATTTTTAAGGATGTGGGCTACAGTGCAACTTTCAGACAGGTCTCAAGGCACCAGTGTTGCAGTGAATTTCCCTTTTAAAGGCAATGGTGGCAGCTTGCCCACTACTGGCACTGTTTTTCACACTATTGTTTAAGGATTTATTTCCTCTGTTTTGCAAGACTTCATGTATTTCTACAGATACTTCATTGTTTAACTTTATGGCAGTCCTGTTAACCCATTTCTCCCCCAGACGGCACATCCACTTCTTCACCACCTGCAAGCTTGTCAATGGGGCACTCTGTCTTACCACCCATGACATTTATGAATATACATTATGGTATTGATCCCAGTATCTGGAGTCGTATAAAACTATTGTGACACACCACATGCAGTCACAAAATATAAAAGAATGCTACCTTAAGGACAGCATTTCAAAGAGGCACTTATATCTCTGTAATAGCAGACAGCTAAGGAAGAAGTTACTTCCGGATCTAGGCCCTGGGCAACCTGATTTGGTGCCTCATTTTGTGGCTAGCAACCCTACCCAAGGCAGGTGTTGGAAAGAGGTGATTTTTAAGATCCCTTCCAACCCAAGACATTCCATGATTCATACTGAAAAGTGACCATGCAGCTAATGAATTATTACTAAAAAGGGAATGTGAACCAGTCTTCTTCCTTAACTGGAACACTGGTTCATTCTGGAATGTTTACACCAGATACAAATTAGTTGCACATTCTTTCCTCCAACATCACTTTTTTGACAGATTTTCTCAGGGTATGTACTAGGACTTAAGGTCTTAGGTAACTGATCTCCCACAGTAGTCTCGGAGCAGACTGAAAAATAAGATATACAGTTAATGTAAAATTAAAATTCCTCCTTCCTGACTAGAAACAGCTTTAAGAAAGTTTTCTCCAAAATGATTACTAAAGCCAGATTGAGAGCCTCCATTTCTCTGCTAAAGGCAGCTTCTGTGTGTGCTTCCTCATAGTGGAAGTGTTAGCTTGATATGAAAGTACTGTTAAAGACCCAAGCCTTGGCACTTCAGTACAGGAATTTTGCTTGCCTCTTTCCCTTCTTTCTTTTCATTCTCCATTTCTTCACAGAAAAACAGGGGAAAACGACCAATTCTAATGTCAGTATTGTCAAAAATTTTATTTTGGAAATATTATGGCCCGTAATTATCCAATTGCTTTTCAGTTCCCTTATTTTTTAAATGCCTACTCTCTGCACTTACTGTCATCTATTTTGTATGAGCTGTTCAATTGTTTACTATGGCCTTTAAAAGTTAAAATACTCCTTCATCTAGGATCAATCCCTTTCCAGCTATGTAGCCCTGCCTGCAAAATATCACAAAATCACTCAGAAAGCAGCCGTATGGAAATAATCTGTTTTGTTATTTAGATTGTTGCATGAGGAAAGGCTGAGAGGATGATGATGAAGGCCACTGGAGAAAACAGTGCTGCTCTTAAAATCCAATCCAGAAAGGATTACACAGTTGTTTCTGCTGGAAGACCCAGCACTCTCAGTGGTGAGTTAAATCGACACTAATTTTTCTTACGTTTCTCCTGTTTCCTTCAATCAAATTATGACAAAAACACCTGTCAGATTAAGGGATGAAAAGAGAATCTGATATTATTCAACCATCAGTAAAAACTGACCTCTGCTATAATGGACATGCATACATGAACAATGCCACAGAAACATAAGCAGAGACCACAGAAATACTCTGAGCATCACTATAATCTAAATATGAAGAGGAATTAATAACATGAGCAAATTCTTCTGAGGTTTTTTTCAGATTTTACGTCTCTGGAGACATGGACTGCAAAGAAGGACCAATAAAGGCAGCCTTTTCAAGCAAAGATGTGAGCAGAGATCATATTTATGTCACTGAGTGATGTAAATAATTATGTTCAGCAGTTAAAATTGTGCTGAACATGCCCAAACTAAATTGATTCTTGAATGATCTGACATTTCATGTCTTTTGTGAAACCAAATAAAATATATTCATGAATCAGACAGATGTATTCAAAGTTTCAGTCCCGTCTCTCTGTTATTAAATATTTCATATTATAACATATAGTTTGCTCAGAGGGCTAGCATTCATGTTACACCCCAAAGGAGGACAAGAGTGGTCATTTAAAGTGTAATGGTGGCAACAGAATAGTCATCTTATTAAGCACAATTTGAACATATGTACTGGCTTTTGATAAATCTGGATCAAAATCAGTAGTAAAAACACTGCATCTTGTTTCTGTTTCTTATGGAAAAGTCTTGACCGAAGAGATTCCACATGTTGCTTCAAAGGGACCAAATCATCAACATCAATAGCTGCCAGCTTAATCAAGTTATTTTGTCATGCAATATCATTTTACCATTTACCATTCATTAATTAGAAGTTTGAATGGCTCTGTTTAATTTTAAGTTCCCTGTAGGCTGTCAGAACACTAAAAGGATTAGGCTTGGAAGCAACAATTAGATATTGACTTCTATTCTCTCAAAAAGAAAAAAAAAACAACCCAAAAAACAATGTTCACTTGCAGAGATCTCCAGTGAGATCTAATGCAGATTCTTTGTCTGATAGATGAGAAACTTGCATATAGAATGCAACACAGAATAGAAATTATGCTCTAGATTTCCTGGTACTATCAGATTTGATTACAGAAACAGTAACTAATTATTATCTTTTCCTTGTGCAACTTGTACCAGTAAAATAATACACTAAAACAATGAAAACGAAGAAATCTGTTGAACTATAGGTTTACCTGATATGAACTGGCGTTGATTCAATTACCAAAGCTCATAGCAAATATTTTTGTATATTTGTATATATAATTGCATAGCAATTACTGAAGTTCATTAAATAAATAAATAAATAAACAAACAAATACAGGCTAAACTAATGATACTGTATAACATGATTGTGACAACATGCAGCAGTTGTCCTGTTATGCAAACCAATATTGACTCAGGCTCCTGATGCAGCTGTGACTCTGACTGATGTACCCAGCAAACAGGAGTTTTGCACAAAGGGTTAGCAGATGAAGTTCCAAGATGTCTTATGGGGACATGTCAGCTTGGGAAATAAGAAGGAATTAAAATGATTTTGACTCCTTTATATTCTAGAGGAACTGATGAGCATCCTTTCAGCCTTCCAATACAGAAGAAATATTTGCAAGCATTATTTCATTCATCAGATCTGGATTGGAAGTCAGATGCTCTTAGAATGCTTCCTTCAATTTCCTGGCAACAAATGAACTGCTTTGGTACAGTTCACCTGAGTACATAGCATTAGTTATGCATTTGTGTTGGTTGTCAATTTATTGTTCAGTTTATTCCTATGGCCACATTCTATAACTTTTAGAAGCTTCTAAATATCTCAGACAAATACTAATTTAAAAGAATTATAATAGACAAAGATTTCAAAAGAAATTAAACTTTTCATAGGTCATGTCTATTTTCTATTTACAGGAGAATATTCATTAAATGCGTGTGTTTATTAATCCTCTCTTTAATATTGGACTAGCTTTAATTTATTTTCCTTTTGTTTTCCTCCCTTTAAAGATTATTGTTTACAGGTTTGTTTAATGTAGCTTTCTTTACTATTCCACTAAGTCACTGAAAACTGCAGTCTTGATCATGAGTACTACGTGGATATTAATAGCAACTGATATCAAAGCCAGTAGGTCAAATGAATGCTTACTTAAGATAGCACAGTTTGTCACCAAGACAAAATGCCTTGTTAATATTATGCATAAAATCAATTGATTTTAATTTTCTGGCATCTGTTTCAGTTCTCATCACTTATTAGTGACTCACATTCATAGCTCTAAGGGAAAATTACTGAGAAAAAGATTTGCTTCATCTCCAGCTAATGGTGAGCAGCTGGTGAAATTTTCAGAAGTGCAATGATTATGAAAAAAAAATCAAACTGATAAGCCAAATCTAGGTATGGCTCTGGAAACCAATGAGACATGTGAATTATACAGTTTAAAGAATCTCATATTCTAAAAACATACAGTATGAAGAACCAGCGCTATTCAAAACGCCTAGAAATACTCTCACTGATTTTCCCTCATATCCACAAAACTGAAGTAGATGTTGTCCTGATAAACATGCTGCAATGGCAGCATTTCAGCAACAGAGTAAGCACCAAGCACAGAGTCCACCCCACACAGACCTGCAGCATCCAAGCTTCATTTGAGCAACTGTGCTCATGCCACTGTGGAGGACAGCCAGAAGCAGCCAGTATGCAAACCAGCATGAATGAGCTGATGCTGAGACACAAAATGATCAGGCTATATCTTAAGTAATGTGAAAACTGACAACTGTATGAGGTTGCATGATGGAGAGAATGTCACATAAGGTAAAATAGATGACATACAAAGTACAACATGCCAGCTACGCTGATAGTACAAACAAAATCTAGATACTGACCAACAGTCACAGCCCCACCAGATTCTTGCTAGAAGTCTTTTACATGTTATTAGCAGTAGTCTTTAATAAAGTATCTTTCCATCTAATACTAAATAATGAAAACATACAATTAAATCTACAAGAGCAGAATATGTGGAAGACAAATCACACTAGAAAAACAGTGACAAAATAATTGTTAGTTTCAGGCAAAAAGGCAGACATAGTTGATCAGCAAGTAGTCATTCTGCCATGGAAGTCAGATGTCAGAAGTACAAAAAGGAAAAACATGAAAAAAAATCACCTAGACGAAAAACTAATAAAGCATTATTTAAAATAGACAAACTGTACGGAAATAGATGGCAAAGTTCAGAGGCAATACATAGAATCATAGAATGGCCTGGATTGAAAGCGACCACAATGATCACCCAGTTTCAACCCCTCTGCTATGTGCGGGGTCACCAACCACCAGACCCAGAGCCATATCCAGCCTGGCCTTGAATGCCTCCAGGGATGGGGGCATCTACAACTTCTTTAGGCAACCTGTTCCAGTGCGTCACCACCCTCTGAGTGAAGTTACAGATAAAGTAACAATGGTGACCCCAATGACATGAAAAGAATCTGAATAGTTTCTTACTATTTGGACCTTTGTACATTGTGAGTAGGTAACATGTATATTGCCTATATTGCCTCCAATGTATCTTTAAGTTTTCCCCTGGACTTGGAAACAGATTGCTCTCTTTAATAACTCCACATACAAATCCAGAGTTGGAAGAATAAACCAAAGAGAATGGCAAAGTCAACAATGAATGATGGAAAGAAATGGATAATTCCAAGTGACTACAGTAATAAATAGTGAATGGATTTTTTTTCAAGAGCAAATTACTTTTGTATTTTTAGGTTTCAACTGATGTTGAGATGTACAAGACTGTAAAAGGTAAAATGATTTATAGAATAAATACATACAGAATGTACAGAAATGAGAACACAATTGGTTATTCAGGTATGCTTTATAAAGACTGCTGTGAAGTCATCGCTTTCCCATCAGGAGAGTACCGTGAAATTCAAAGTGAGACTCGCATTAAACACTGTATTAAACTACTTGTTCCAAAGGCACATATAGAGCAGCCAGGTATGGTTTGCTCAGGGGAGTTACTAGCTGTGCTTGCCATGCAGCGAGCCAGAAACAACTGATCTAAGGGATAAGAATAGGAGAGGACTTAAAAACATCCTTCCTGTAAAAGGATGAACAGGATCACCGGACAGCTGAAAAGACAACTGATGGTTCCAGCAGTGTCCTGGATAAGCTGTGTAGTTAGAGAGATCAAACAAAACTCAGTTAACCAGTGCTTGGTAAGAAGAATCCCAGTGTTTGATGTGCTTCGTAACAGAAAGCACTACTGGGAGAAGGAATAAATGTTCTTATTTACGTACAACTCATCAATTTTTTAAGTATTACTGTACCTCTTACACTCTTACCTTATAGTACAACCACTGCTTTAATTGCCTTCTTCTTTAGAAATTTTATGCAAGACAAAATTGCATCAATAGATCTAATACATTTTAGAGCCATACAGAATTACAGATTTCAGGTTCATCTGGAAAAACTATCTCTGATGATATAATTATTGACATATTGGTGATAAATGAATACGATCATTTTTTAAAATCATCATTTAAAATAAAAACACATACCCAGGCAGAGGCAAAGTAGACCCATTCCATCAGTCATTATCTCCCTTTCCACACAAACATAAGAAAAAAGAATTATAGGAACAGATCTGAGATTAGACCAGATCATACCATCCCAATACATTTCTTTTACAGTTTCATCAGCAGTTTACACAATTCAGTATCTTATTAAAGTCAGCTATTTGAAAGCTGTTGATTCCCTGGTTCAGCAATTCAGAGAATCCTGAGAGTACAGTTTTGTAACAGTGTCTGCTGTGTGAAGGGCACAGAGTTGTTTACCAAACCAAACCTCAAGTAATGGAAAAACTTTTTATTTTTCAAAACCTGACTTTGTCTCTTAAATTATCACTTTTTCAAGCAGAAATATCATTCTAAAAAAATACTTTTTTGTTTTGTTTTGTTTTTAATCTGATACCTCCTTTTATATACAAAAGTTTATGACTGCTTTCTCAGCTACACTGCTTCCCTTGTAATTTTTCCCCCGTGGTGTAAATTGTCTAAGATAACTGTTAAAAATTGCCCTTCACAATCCAGTGTATTAGCATCAGAACAGAAAAACTATAAGCACTGACTTGATGTCTTGAGATAGGGAAGACGCCACTCCACTAAAACATTACCTACTTATGTTGTAGAAAAATCTGATTATTGACTCCTACTCTACATTTCTGTTATTCTGTGTAATCATAGAATCACCAAGGTTGGAAAGACCTCCATGATCATCCAGTCCAACCGTTCACCTATCACAAATAATTCCCACTAAATCATGTGCCTTATTACATCACCTAAACATCTCTTGAACATCTCCAGTGTCAATGACTCCACCACCTCCCTGGGCCCATTCCAGTCACTCTGCCCCAAGCCTGTAGCGTTGCCTGAAGCTGTTCTGGCCAAAGTGCAGCACCCAGCATTTGGTCCTGTTGAGCTTCATCCCATTGGCCTCAGCCCAGCAATGCAGCCTGTCCAGATCCCTCTATAGGGCCTTCCTATCCCCAAGCAGATCGACACTTCCTCCCAACTTGATGTCATCTGCAAACTTACTGAGGGTGCAGTAATTCCATCATCCAGATCATCAGTAAAGATATTGAACAGGACAGGAACAATACCAACCCCTGAGGAACACTATTCATGACCAGTTGCCAGCTGGATTTAACTTCATTCACCACCACACTCTCGGCCCAGACATCCAACCAGTTCTTTACCAGCAAAGAGTATATATGTCCAAGCCATGAGCTGCCAGCTTCTCCAGGAGAATACCATGGGAGACAGTGTTGAAGGCTTTGCTGAAGTCTACCTAGACTATGTCAACAGCCTTAAGTAAAAGTAGAAAAGCAAACATGGAATTCAAATGAAGATGAGAAGAACTACTCAGTATTTTTCTCCTGTTGAATCCGAAGTTTTGAATATAATCATTGGTTCAACAAATTATTGGGAATTACTGTAATAACTCCTATGAAAGAAATCTCAGACTGCAGAATTTCTACACAAAAAGCCAGACTTGCCAAGAACTTGTGCAAGTAGGGGAGATGCAGGTATGCATGTTGCACGAATGAAGCAGATGCTCTCTAGAAACAGTAATCCCCAGGACAAATACCAGGAACTTTTACAGCTGTTCTAGACTATTTTATTCAAGCATTATATCATCAGTTTTAGATTCATTGTTTCAGCCAGTTTTGTAGGTAAGAAGATTACTTATTTCAGTTGCGAAAAGGAGAGAATTGAAAATTAAACAGTCTCCAGAAGTCGAGTTGAGTACCTAGCTGTAGAGGAAAGAATAACATGCTCTATGTGAAATGTTACAGCCAAGCCCTAAGTTTAACTTATCAAGCTACAATTAAATGTCCCCGGGTCACATATAAAACACTAAACTGCTCTCAAAATGGTCAGTCAAGAGATGATGAAAGAAGTCTTCACAAAAAGACAGAGAATGATACTACAGACCCCAGGGAAATCACAATTGATACTTAACTAGTGTCATTAAAAAAATTCAACCGAGGAACTGGCTTAAGAAAAACAAAGAATAAATGTTAATGTGTACACAATGAAAGAAAAAAAAAACAATAAGGAGAAAGCAAATGACTTAGCCCTCAAGTACGCCATGCGTAATCTGGAGTAAGGGAGAGGAAACATGCAATTCACAGTTCTCTTACTGAAGAGCTGGGGATGAAGAACGCTCACAGAATACCTCCCCCATTCTCCTTGGAGGTGGGGACCCATTCTTGGGATCCACAGGGGCTGTGGAAGCGCAAGTGTAACGCTGGAGAAAAGAGTGTGGATATTAACAAGATTCTAACAATTGTGACTGCCTCTTGATTGAATCAATTTTCTGAAACTATGTTCTTCCTTTTATTCCTGTAGTTGTCTTAGTTTCAGCCTGATGGTTTTCTTCGGAGTGTCTGGTAAGATGCTATGTTTTGGTTTTAGGAGAAGAACAATGCTGATAACACACTGACATTCCTAGTTGCTACAGAGCAGTGTTGTAGAGAGCCAAGACCATTCTCAGCAAAGAGCTCAAGGAGCTGGGAGGGAACAGAATTAGGACAACTGACTTAAATTGGCCAAAGGGACATTCCATACCACAGAACACCAAGCGGAAGGAGTTCTAAATGGGGAGGGAGTTCATCACCCTTCCACTGCTCGTAGGGCCAGCTGGGCATCAATCAGGGGGTGGTGAGCAATTGCTTGTTCATCACTTGTTATATATATTTAGATGTAGAGAGAGAGTCATAACTATTATCCATTCCTTTTTTTCCTATCTTATTAAATAGTTTTATCTCAACCCAAAAGATCTGTATTTTTTAAATTTTTATTTTATTTTTTAATTCTCTTCCTCATTCCACTGGGAAGTGGGGGAAGGAGGACAATGACTGCGTGGTGCTCAGCCACCTGCCAGGTTAAACCACAACGGTAGTAATTACATTTCAACAAGTAATAGCTATTTTTATTAAATTAACAATAAATTCTTTGCTATGTGTATAAAGTTCCAAAATTCCTGTTTGTGTATAAAGAGGTTCGGCATGCAAAACTGTGCAGGGTGCTTCTGAATATAAAATGTTAACAAGTAAAATTCATTCAGTCAGTCTGCAATTTTGCCTGCAATGACCATTTGCAGTCAATGAAATGCCACAGAGTGCTAGTCCAGAATGCTTGTAGTATCTTACAACCCTGCACATATGGATTGTTTCAAGCTACTAATATATTATGCTAAAAGCTATATATCATAATCTTCATTTATTCTGCAGAAAGGAGTGTTTATTTCACTGTATTTTGTAAGAGGGCTGCTCCAAATTAACATCTCCTACTTTATTATGTTGGCCCATGAGATCAGAGGTGGATGTTGGTGGTATTGAAGTAGAAGTTGAATCTTCCCACCAATATTTCATTACTTGTTGCTGTGTGACAGATGGCCACAGAGAGACAGTCAGACAAATAGCATCTGACATGGAAGTACATATGAAGCAAAGGAGTGGAACAAATTCTTTCAGTGAGGAAAAAATGGCACCTGTTAGTATTAAATGATGCTTACTGAATGTTTATGGAGATCAAACAGTGGATGTGAGCAGAGTGAGGCAGTGGGTGGTGTCTCTCAGCAGTGATGACAGCAACAGTCGTTTGCCTCCTCTGGTGCAGATTTTGATGAGTGTGGTATGCAGCTCTTGTTCATGGCTGGTGGAAATGCATCACTAATGGTGATTAATACATTGAAAAACTGTTTTGTATGTGATAATTTCCTCTATCAAGCAGTGTTATTGTGCTATTTGTATCTGTTGCAATTTCCATGGAAATAAAGAGGAAGCATTATTTTCAGAGTGACTTGCATAATACCTATGTGCATTAATATCAGTGTCAGACCTGAAACCCTCCCCATCCTATAAAAAACAGAACTTAGCAAGCCTTTAAACCTTAACTCTAAAGCTAGTTTGTAATAAACAGAACAGAATTTAACATGGGTTTATTAAGGAGGAACCTTACCCAGCCTCTTCAATTTTGCAAATTCTTATCCTCAAAATTAATACTTAATAATTGAGTATTATTGAGTCAAATAATACTTAATAATTAGATTCAATCAAACTAATATTCTAGAGCAAAAGTACTGCCTTTGTGTGTTTGTTTTCCTGCAAAAATGTCTCTCTTGAAAAGAGAACAAGAAAAACTACTTCAAAAATTACATCAAGAAAAAAAACAAATGCAGTAGATGGTCTGGATGTACCCATCCGTACGTAATTTGAATGATTTTATTGACAGAACTCTCTGCATCCCTCTCACTAAAATATCAACTTAATTATCTTATGTCTTTCCCAGGTTTCTTATTTCTCAGATTAAGTGAACCTTAGACACCCTGTATCTGTAAGCGGCTTTATGGAATGCAGAAGAAAGAAAACACTTGTGACACTGAATATACTCATAACTCAGAAAAACAGTTGCCTAGACAATAATTAAAAGTTAAAGCAGTGATTTGCAATGACTATCAGAGGAGATTTGTTTAAAATAAATCTTTGCAATCAATACTCAAAAGAGTCCCTTAGAAGCAATCGCTTAGGTTGGTAATACAAACAAATGCTCTAGGCTGCAACAGGCATTAATTTAGGACCAAACTCCACCGTGTTTATTCATACCAGTTATTACACTTCCTGGTAGGTCCCACTGAAACGCCTGAGTCTCTGCAACATAAAGTGTCAGGCTGATAATACTACAATTAAAACTTGCCTCCTTTGCAACAATTTAATTGCAACTAAGCAACTGTAACTGATAAGATGTAACTAAGAAGTATTCGGAGCCTTAACAAAATCAAGAAAACTGCCTCTACAACTTTAAGAAATATTTGTTTGTGAAAAGCTGACAAATATTTATTTCTGAAAAATGATCAGTTCTATGATGCCATCTCTTTTCTAAGCTCTTGTCATTTGCACAGTATTTGACAACTTCACAGTTTCCTGCATACTTGACATTCTTCGTTCTATGAGCCTTTAGTTCACAGTTCATACATTTATGTAGGAAAAAAAAAATACATCACTGCAGTTGGTAATGGCTCATCCCCTGAATAAATGACTGTTTCTTCTGATAAGAACGGTCCTTTTAGTTCAGGATCCAGTGGGTGTCACTTTTCTACCAGTCACACCCATGCTGATCACATTTGAAGAGCATAAAGAAGAAAATTTGTCTCAATACTTATACAATTGTTACTAGTCTGAGAAAAGTATAATCCCTAAAAATGAAACTTTCCATTTGGCTATTCTTCTGCTGTGAATGAAGTCAAAAGCAACAACAAAAAAAGAAACTAACAAAACCCAAACCAAGACAAAAAAAAAACCTGACTAGCAAGGAACTTAAGATACTACAAGCTGTTAGTGCATTTCTAACTGGTGATGTTAATTCACAAGGTGTGGTGGGAACAGAATTTCTCCATGCAAACATTACTTTTCTTTTCTTTTTCCCTAGATCTTTCAGAAAGATGAAAACATAAGATTACCTACAGAAAATGCTCTGACTCACTGTCAGTGACTAAGAATACCAAGTAGCCTTTAGCTTTTCAGCATAATCAGTGCTCTGGCAAAGAGTAGTGTAATTTCCAAAACCCGTTCTAGTTGGCATCTTAGGAAAAAATACTCACCTGTCCAGATGTCCTACCTGAAAATAGCCAATCTTAATACAAGCTTTCAAAAATATTGTTACTGATGTACATACGGGTCAGGAAATTGAAGGCAAATGGGAACTCAAGGAAGATTGCTACAAATTCCGGCACTGCAGTCGCGTTCCAGTGAAGAATCCCAGTATCTCAAAGTAGGTGACTTAAGGTAGTACTCTATTGAGGACTACTTGAAGGCACTTTAGCATACATAAAACAGAGCGTGTATAACCTTAACAGTATTTTCCAGGATAAGAAGAAATTATTTCACTATTTTCCATTGTAGCTTCTCACAATCATGAAAAATTAAACTTGTCCATGACATTTACAAGTCCCAAGTGCATTTTCATTGCTCCTTACATGCATAAAGGTCACAGAGGAGCATTAAGTGAGGGTAATTGTCAGGACATAAACACAACTCTGCCGGAATACAGTTTATGAAGGAATACATTTATTAACAAATACACGTAGAGATTCTAAAGTGATGGCTACAAGATTAGACACTGTGGGTTTTTTTGATAAAATACTTGCTCAAGATATGTCACAAACTATTGACTGGGTGCAGACTGCGTGAACAGCTGCATGTCTCATGGTAGGAGATAATGATATATATGAAAGAACATTAATTTAATATTAAGCTGATATAACTTGACTTCCTGATGTTCAACACAGTATTTTTAGTCTAAGAAATACCTTTGCTTATTTACTGAAGCAGTAAAGCTTCCATTTCTACTTAAGCACTCCAACTTAGCTGTATTATGTTGTGTTACCTTCAGCTTTGGCTCTTAAGTTACACTAGCAGTCTGAACTGTAACAATGAGCACTTAGCACTGAAATAGTTCATCTATCGATTTTCTACTTCTACTAAGTTATTTGAGGCTCCACTAGAAGCACCATGCTTCTACAGAAGACAACAGTTATAATCTCACAAAGATTACACTATCACATAGCCAGCAAAGTAATGATCCAGATCATTAGACGGCAGTATGGAAAGATACAACTTTACGAACAGAGGTCTCAAAGTTGGAAGAATGTCACCTTCTGAACCTAGAAGAGCTGCAGCTACAAATAAAAAATAAAATAAAATAAAATAAAATAAATCAGGCTCACCCCACTGCTATGTTTACTTCATATCTGAGCCAATGCCTGGAGCAATGAGAAGGCTTTTCCCCACTCCAATTAGCATTTTGGATAAGACATTATGAGGATTGGTTCACAGCTGAGAATGATGAATCCGGATCTTGATTACTCACCTCAGCTGACAGTCACCCTGTGCTGGTGACAAACTGCCACAGCTCTGTCTGTTTGTCCCGTCGAAAGCTCTCAGCAAGGAAAATTAGTAGCAGAGATACCACAATCTTTCCCACAGTAGCAGGAAGGAAGCTTTCCTGTCATTCTGCTAATGTTTTTCTCCAGCCCTACTACATCTGCTCTGATTTGGGTTTGAGAATCACAAGCACATTTGGTGCAGTCTTTTCCTGAGAAAAGAATTCCATCTTTTTGCCAAACTGTCCCAAACATCAAACAAATACCACATTAATTAGACTTCAATCTTGCCCTGACTGAATTCAAAATCATACTATTCAAATGAGTGTTTTAGAGATACAAGAAAAGCAAAGATATGGTGTGAATATTTCATTATCTCTTCAAACTTGCCAAGATTAGCATTTGGGGTATGTTGAGAAAAAGAAAGCAATTACCTTTGAACAACAGACTTCAGTGATAACCTATGTTAGCCATCACTTTAATTTTCTCTTCCTACAGCCAAGCCCTTTAGCCAAGACGTATGCAGCATACCACCTCATTTATTTATTTTTAACTAGCATGTTATTACTCTCCGACTCAATTTATCAGTGATCTGCTTACCGTTCTGTTAAGGATCAGCATTTCCTCCTCCCAGAATTGTACCCAAACCCAGGTATTGCATCTTCCTAGGAGTCCCCATCTTCCAGGTACTGCTCAAGACACTGAAGCATCCAGTTCTCCTGCTACCAGTACTATTGGGCTAAAATCTGTGATTTCATTCCCTTAAAACTTTATTTGAGTGGCTGTGAATTCCCAAAGAAACAGGTTACCTCATAGATTATGTCAAACTACCCAAAATTTCTTTCCCTGGACTTCTGTTTAAGTCCTTCTTCTGCTAAAAATCTTGCTCTCCCTGAAGTGCAAACTTGCCTGCCCATGGCCAAGATTGGAGACATCCCTTTCAACCCAAGCCATTCCATGATTCCCTTCCTTCAGCAGCTACTCTTCTCTCTTGCACAGCTTTACTGTATGAGCCCTGAACTTATACCTCCTCCATCAGCAGAAACATCTGAAGCAGACAGAGGTGACTCTCATCAGCCAATTCCCCTGAAGCTTACACGTAACCCTATAGCCACGCGTAAAAAATGCTTCGCTGTTAATTCAACAGAGAACCTGGCTTCTCCTTTAGGTGAAATCTGATGAGGTTAATGCTGGATCTAATATGGACAGAAACTATAGCTGAAATATCCCGGCTGAATCCCACTTGTGGAAAGGAATCCTGACACATCCCTAATCTGTTAATTACAATTCTGATTAGTGGCTTTAGCAACTTCTGTTGCATTGCTGTTGCATGTTCCAGAGAGACCACTGGGAGCAAGAAATCTGCAGTTGGAAAGGGATGCTGGGGCAATCAATTGTTCCACTAATTCACACAGATCATACGGGGAAGAAATTAAACACAGTCTGGCACTTCGTTCACTTTGTGTTCACTTTGCTGCTTTGCATGCCATACTGTGGAACCCCCTCCAAAATCACAGAGGATGTGCTCTAGAGAAGAAGTCCTAGCAATGCATTCCCACCACCAGCTGTCATACATATTGTAATATATTTACCACTTTTTTTTTTTTTTTTTTTTTTTTGTGGTGGTGGTGGGTTTGGTTTGTTTTTTTTGTTTGTTTGTTTGCTTTTGGTTTTGGTTTTTTTTTTTGCTTGGATGGGATTATTTATTTATTTATTTTTAATATGATACCATAATCCAAGATTATAGCACCCTTCCAGCTCCAGTGCATCTCAACATTCACTTCCAAAAGCAGTAATCTCTGGGAAGGACAGTGAAAGAAATTTCCCTCAACCCAGAAAAGCCTCATATCTACCTTTATTACCTACTACAACAGCAATAGGTCAAGAACATTCAGATTTGTATGGTGTCACCCACAAACCTTGCACAGTTGATTTTGCATTTGTAACATCAATATTCAGCCTGAGAATTACAGTCTACCCCACTTACACCGACATCTCCTTTTAGCCCTTCCTTCTGACTGACAGAACAATAGTTCAGAGCAAAACAATTCACAATAAATACAGGCATTCAGGAAGGTAAAACATAATCTGAAAAAACTGGTAATAAAAAAACAAGAGCTATTAAATACAGATTTTCTTACTAGAACAGACATATGAATTAGCCTAACAGAATATTTCATCTTCAAGACTGTTTCTTGTAGGGGAAGTAGTCTAAAGCCTATGGAAGCCTAGAGAAAAATAAATCTGAACATCTACCAAACAGAAGGTTTCTGAAATTGTACTCCTGACTGACAGAGCTGTGAAAGAAAACAGTCATAAGCGTAACACAACCTTGTCTCTCTGCTGAACAACAGAAGTTGTCTTTGTGTTTGCCGGCAACAGTTTTTTCGTCCGTGTTCATTTAAGGTCACACTGAGATATCCCTCCTCAAAATGAGATAGGTGTTATTCTCAAGAACAGTCATGTGGCAGGCAAGACATAATTTTTTCACCCTGGTAAGTGATTTTAATTTTTAAAGTCCAAGATGTACTTTGTACCTTCAAAATGAGAGGGGTAATGCTGAGTCCATTCACCAGTTTGACAGATTCCAGAGAAAGAAACTAGGTATACACATGTACAGTAAACATAAGAAGCTTTGCGGTTTTACAGCAAATGAGGACTCGATCCAGAGAGAGTTAAATGACTTGTGTGCAGACACAAAATGAGTCGTCAGCAGACATACAGATCTCAACAGCTGCTTGGCTCAGCCCACTTTGTCCACTTGTAACTTCTTGGAAGCACGCTGGTGGAGATCTGTTATTCAGTAAAGCCCTCTATTTCTGCAGTTAATTTTCTTTCATTCCCCCCTGCCTTAAATGAGAAAGTGGCGTACAACCCTAAATGGCAGAAAGCCATATATGTGGCTCTTAAAGTTCAGTCATGGACATGCATATTTGAAAACAAAAGCAGGAAATAGCTGAATTGCTGTAATGCCGAAGTCAAAGGTTTGAGATATAATTACAAAAAATAATATCAAGGTGCAAGGAAAAGCAAGAGGGACTGAACCAGCTGTGATCTCATTGTGATTGCCACAACTGTTACTTAAGCCTGCTGCTCATTAGTCCTGGTTGAACCTTTATACATGACAATCCCTCCTGCTCCTGTTGCAAAGGAAGTCTGGAAGAATGAACAAGCAAAGATGATAGGAACTCAGCATGCTAATGAAAGGACCAGATGTTTTGAATAAATTTCTGCTAGCCTGAAATAATTCCTTCTGCAGCTATGGATATGCACTTTGATGTTTAGCCAGTCCCTAAGAGTTTGATTTCAATAACATTTTTCATGAACAATGAGAACATCCTCAGGATTTACGTTCTGACTTTTTTAGGCTGTTACAATGCTACTTGTTAGAAACTCCTATGTCTAGCTGTTTCTGTTTACGAACACAAATACACACCCCATCTGAATTGCGGGGGAAGTTTAAAAAAGTTTCAGTTAGACTGAAGTACAAAACTAAGACAAACTATATTTTTCCATTAAAATAATCTGATTTCCACAATCAAATTGTGACAACCAAAATCACTGTGATACAGAGGAAAACTTTGAAGCAAGATAGGCCAGACGCTTGGCCTTATACCATCTCTCATAGCAGTGAAATGCTTTTAATGAAGCTGCAAGCTTTTTTAGGAGAAATGTGTTATCTCAACTCCCTGCGGATTCAATCTACCATGAATATGCTTCAGCATCAAGCTGCAAGACCTGATGGTGGTTGCTGCCTCACTGTGGGAGACTCCATAGCCCCAGTCCCTTGCACACCCCAGCCTGAGGCGGCCTGGGCTCTCATTGCTGCTGCTGAAGGGGTTCAGGTGTAGAGAGGCAGAGCCATACAGATGCTTCCTGGTGGTGCAGAGATAACAGAGTTCTTCTGCCCCAAGTATGAGAAGCAGAACAGGATCACAACAGAGGGCAGGTGGAGCAGGAGAGAATGGCAGCCCTGGGAAAGACTCTGCTGCTGGTGGGAGGGGACAAGTGAAGTAGTGACTGCTGCAGGCAAGAGAGTCAGCTCCCTCACTGCACTCCCGATTCCCTCCCATCAACTACAGAAGTTGTCACTCTGCTTCAAAAACGTTGGCATTTAGCAAAGCCTTTATCAGGAGGCTTACTTAATTGCCGCTTCTAGGATTCTCCTGCCAGAGGGAGCTTTGTTGTTTTCAGCTAGTCAGCCCCCAGAGGAAGTGTGGCTCCAGTCTTGAATAGGTAAAAACTAGGTATCAGTTATTTCTCACAGCATACCAGTGCTGAACTGCATGGCAAATGAGAGAAATGCTGAAGGCAAATCATTTGCAAATTGACAGGAAAATCATGTAGCACCTTCACAGAAAAGCAGCTTCTATTTTCAGCAGTGGCTGGAAGGCCATGACTTTAAGACCACTTCAGTAACAATCAGATTTTTTCAAACTGCCACAAGGAAGCTCTGTTTGAAACTCTCTGGACACAGAAAGTCCATCAACTAACCACGCTGGTACTACTCTGGCAGTAATACAGGTGGTGTTCTCCTCCATCCCTAGGGTGGCAGGGAAAGATACTGAGAGGATCGTAAAACCCATCTGATAAATAAATGGCTGAGAGGCTGGTGCCATTGCAGGAATTATGTCTTTTTCAACCATGGGGCAGTGTACTCAGCACCTGGCCTGATGACTGCAGATGGGTCTCACCTGTCTCAAAGGGGGAAAGAGATCCTAGCCCAGCAGATCACTGAGGGGGCTGTAAAGTAGGTATGAAGGGAGAAGGGGATAAAATGAGGAACACTAGAGATGAGCCACAGGTGATAATGCTGGGGTTGGGGTGGTGAGGCCAATGGCTCAGCTGAAGTGCATCTACACCAATGCACGCAGTGTGGGCAACAAGCAGGAGGAACAGCAAGCCATTGTGTGGCAAACAAGCTATGACTTAGTTGCCATTACTGAAACATGGTGGGATGACTTCCACAACTGGAGTGCAGCAATGGAGCAGCTTTCCGTTGTACTCCAAGCCAAACTGATGTGAACTAAGAATCCTAAACATATTAACAACCTGCTGCAGACATCTCATGTAGAACTGAATGGTACAGGTAAGGCTTGGCCTTCTGATGAACTGCAAACTACAAACTATAGCTTAGCTGAGGGTTTTCCTGGAAAGGACATGCATTTAACTGAGCTGAGTGAAGATAAATAAATTAAAAACAAACTAAACGGTCTAAAACCATTAAAATACGCAACATCAACCAGCAGGTGTGACCAGACCTTTTTAATTTATATTTTTAAGCCAAGCTACAACATAACATGCACCTTGCACAGATCTGTGACTTGAGTTCATTTATACTTTCCAGTTCTCTACATGGTTTCTATGGCAAGCACCTCTTGCTTTGAACAGCCCCTCACTAACACCCCCCCACCTTTTAGTTCAAAGAGAGACAGGATACAAAGGCCTATCAGTTCAACCCAGACCTAGGTTTGTTAGGGGCAGAATTAGGCAAGCTCTGCTACAAGTGCCCATATTATTAAACACAACCGTTATAAACATAACAATGGTTACTGATAAAACTTGGGTTCTGGTCCTTGCAGACGTGGCAAATACATTAAAGTGTTAATGTGCAGTGGAAGACAGAATAGATTGGAAAATAAAGCCAGTGATAGAAAAGGAAGCTAGCTAGTGCATATTGCATTCCCAGCCTTGCAAGACTTACTAGGTTAAGAAAGCGTTACTGAGAATATGTACATTAGATAAATATGAGGACAAAGCACAGAAACAGAGAACAAATAATTCTAAAGACAAGCATGTTTTAAATGATCATGTATGCATTAAGACTGTTGAAGAAAATAAAATTTCAGTTATTCCACCACTGAAGTCCTGGGGCACATTTTCTACACACTTACAGCTGTGTAGAAAAAAATCCAGAAAAGTGACTGTATTATGCTGTCATGATGTTGCCGTGCACCTGGCAACCCATGTTCTTTTAGCTCTGTGCCTGTGCTGGACTATCGGGTAAAACCTACCCGGGCCAAAGAACTGCACGTGAATACCAATACGGTGAGCAGAAAATGGCCTTTATTGCGTCGTGCGATTTACCTATATATCTATCCTACTTCGTCTACGCCCCTTACGCATACATTAACCCTTCGACACCGAGCCAGGGGAGAGTCCTACCACGTCACATCCCGAATCCTCGCTGTCGCCTACTACAACACATGATGAAGTAGAGAACTGTAATTAACGACAGGTAAGTATTTTCCAATCCCCTGTTCTTATCTTAAGATGAAAGAGAAAGTTATTTATCTTGTACACATGAAGATTTGTGTGACTGCAAAGGACATGAACGTGAAGGACCTCACAACAAAGCAAAGATGATGGCAACCTCCATGTCCACCACCATAGTCAGTAGTCAGAATATCAAACAAACACAATCTTCAAAGCTAATCCTTTGCTGCATCAACAGCAATATAATACAGTTTCAAAAACTTATTAAAATTGCCTGGATTGTAGAACATTTTGAACTAGAGACTTGGCCCCAATAACCTCCCAGGTAATTTGAAATGGCAAAGGAATGAAAGCAAAGTATCAGTATGAAGATTTCCCTTTAGCATCCTGAGTATTTGTTACACACCAGCGTACTGATTACCTGCATGGTTAAGACTTCTTAAGTTCTTGGTGTCCCTATGTCGAATTAGAACTGGAAAGGAGGTGGTGAGATGTGGAACATATTTTTTGCTAATACACAGCATTTGAGTCTCACTTGGTGTTATATCCTGCATTATTTGTTTTGTTTGTTTAAGCTGGAGCGTGATTTTCCTGATGAAATTACTACAGCTTCAAATAAATGAGATTTTAGAATGTTTATCATTATACATAAAAGGGAAAATATTTAATTTTTATACTCAAATTTTTTTGTGTAACAGCATACTTACGTAAGCCTAAAAAGTGGATTATTCAAAACCACTTGACTAGTACTTTCATTCATCTAGCTAACAAGTGATAAATTAAATACTTCTATTTTCAGAATATTTGAAAGTCAGAGGGTTAGTTAAAACAATATTCAAAAAGTAAAATCCCGAATAAAGATAACATCTTAAAATCATGCACACTTTCAGGCAACACAACAAATATTCACTGACTTGAGAGCGTTTCCTGGGACAGCTTTTAGTCCCTGAACAGTGGCATATTTTTCACATTTTTATGACTACAAACATTTTGCCATTGAAATTTTATTGCTTCACTTGTGAGCCGTAAAGATTTATAGTTGGTCTCAGAAGTATGACTAACACAGGGGTATTTTTCTCAAAGTCACTGAGAAGTTGTAGATTAGAAAAACATTTGCAGTGACCATTTTTCTGATTTTAGCCTTTGCTAAAATGTTGAATAGAATTTGTTTGCATTACTAGCCCTTTGGTTGCAATAAATTAGGATCTTTTGTGTTGAATGATAAACTCTACCCAGCCAAGATACAGCAAAGGAGATGTATAATAAACATAACGCTAATTCCTCGAAGAGTTTAGTCCTTTACTTTGTACCTTCATTTGTTTAAGAGGCCTCACTTTCAGTACCAATACAATGATTTCCATGGAGATCCTTAGCAACACTTCAAAATACCAGCCACTCCTTCGCACTCTAGCATTCCAAGAAATTTCCCTTAATCCAGAATGACAGAAACCCTGGTGCAGCTGCTTTTTAACCCCAAAGAAGTTTTAAGTCACAACAGAATTTCAAACTGGAGTGCTGTGGGGACTACTTCAGCTCTGGCCCACAACAGTGCATGGGAGCTGGGTTCACCACATCCCTCACCATCCCATGAAGTTTAAAAATCCTATCTGCCATCCCTAAGGGGAGCTTCTTACCTGGCAAGTGATATTCTGGAAATGACCACGGGACAGCCATACCAACTTCTCTTGGAGCACTGTGAATTAAAAGACAAGAGACAAGGGTCATAAATACATCATTTAATAAGGAGACAAGCTCTGCAGCCTTTGCCTTATTAGCCTTCTGGAGCTGTCAAGCTGCTGCAAGGCAAAATTTTGAATATAAATAAATGCTGCATGTAATTGTCCCAGATTAATTATGGTTGCTATTCAACTTCCATTTACCTCCTCCTCAAATTGACAAGAACGAAAGACAAAATCTAAATATGGGGGGAAAGGAGGAGAATGCAGCTTGGGATTTAAATAATTGAAGATACTGTCTCCGATTATAAGATTTGCAGAGTAGATTAGCCTGCTCATAGTTTCCACAACACCAGAGCTCTAATGCTACCAACACCTGAGATAACAACACCTCAGGGAAATCCCCCTTGGTAATGCAGTCACTGTTAGCTTCAGGTAAAATAGATAATATTTAGGTATTAAAAATTTGCTAGCTGCTCTGAGCAACTGGTGGTGAAAAAATAACTTTTTTGTCTCATTTTGATGTGATTCTTACAGAAGAGTGATATTTTCTACTGTCATTATTTTCGTTGCTGATTTTTTCCAGTAAATGACCAAGATTAGGAACAAGGCCAAGATCCAAATTTCACATGCTAAGGGTTAGGGAAAACTCAGTAAGATTTGATTTTCCTCATCATTGCTTCTTTTGTATCCCAATAATCCATTTTTGGGACAGACTCTAATCTCAGAAGCAGTGTGGGCATCCCACGGTATTTAAGTAAAATCTGTCACTGAGCATCATGCATGATATTCGAGTCTGGCCCTTCTATTGTAGATGGAACATTTGCATCAAGTTCTTTTCGTGGCTTTTGATAATAACTATACTTTCTAATATTTGCAGCTATACACGTGGTATTTTTTGCCTAAATTGCCTTTCATTCCACAGATGGCAATTATGAAAAGCCCTAACATATTGAACCTACAAAAAAAAAATTTGTCTAAGGTTACATAAAAATGTACCAGAAAACACAGCACTGTCACAGTCCCTATTCTGAAGACTTGGGCCCTGCCTTCCTTGCTGTCCCAGCAATAAAGGGAACCAGTGATGCCAGAATCTAAGTCAGACCCAAGAGCAGTGGGCCTGTGACACTTTTCCTTGAGTCCACGCAGCCTGCTGTCAGGCCAGCTCTTGGCTTGCACAGAGCAGAGCCACTGGGACTGGGCCAGTAGGTAAACACAACCTGGGTGTTTGCTCTTGACCAGTGCTGTTTCTTTAAGTATCTTCAAAGCAATTTTTAGTATCTTCACAAAGACATAATCCACTGTTTGCCAAAGTCTTCTCTTAAAGACTTTGATTAACTCAATTTGTCTCAAACACCAATTACTTTGTTTTCAAAGGGCTGCTCAATCTAACCTCTGTGTGTATGGTGGTTTTTATTAAATCCAGAGGTAAAGCACTCACGTCCTCTTATTTTAAATCACCAATACTTCCCTTAGTCAGGACTTGACTTTATTGTAGCCCTCCAGTCAAAACAATGTTTTGCTTATAGCTAAGGAATCTCTAGAAATACAGCATTTCCTTTAGCTAAGGAATCTCTAGAAATACAGCATTTCCTTTTTTTCTTTCCATGCACCTAAGATAAATGTAACTTCCTGTTTTATTTAATGGTCATTCAGTTTCAAAATGTTAAGTGCTGGATAAATGTAGGTTGTTCTGTCTCACTTGGATGTTCACAGCACTTTCATTTTGACTTTTCCCCTGCTACTAACTAGAATATCATCCTACACTGCCTTTAAGATTTACACCTATATTTATGTAATGGTTTCTAGTGTCTCAGATCCAGCTCCAGAATCTATTTCATCTTTAACTTTGAATTCTTCTTTTGGTCATTTCTCTGAGTAGTCGGTTTTGGCTTCTTGGTTTACTCATGTTCATTATTTCCTTTTGTTTATTTGTTGCATTTTTCCCAAAATTTCTCTGAAAGCTAAAACACATATTATTATTACAAGGGTATTAGTCATCTGGTGCTTGTATTCTTACCTTTCAATTCAGTTGCCTGACTTCAGTAATACTTATCTGAGAAAAATATACATTAAAAAAGCTGACTCCAAAACCTGCAGTGGTATAAATCTGCAAAACTTCCTTGCAAACAGCGGCACTCTGCCAGTCCCTGTTAAATCTACAGCAGGTCATGATTTGGCCTAAAGGTATTAACCCTTCTACTTGCCTTTGGCATACAGCTCATTAAAAAAAAAAAAACAAAAAACAAAAAACGTGAAGTCTTTTCTAGACACTTTATTCTCCCAAATAACCACCCGAAAATTGCAATTTCCTTGGCTACTGCTCTTTTCTTTCTTAGCAGCATTAATAATGCCTCATTTGCCCTCATCTGGCCACTGGTAAAGGCACTCACCATGAGCTTGTTGTCCTGCTGTATTTCTGTCCTACTTACTCAACATCCCCTTGCACCTTTAAACCATCTCTACCCCCACTGGAGGCTACCAGCTTCTCATATTCTACCGCAGTTTTCATCAGGTACAACAAGAGTCTTCAAGACTCTAAGCCAAATACATTTGTTTCAACAAATCAGGAGGTAATATTTGGTCTAATTTACATCAATGAAATCCTACACTTCCCTAAGTGCACAGTACACAAAACAGCAAATAGCAATTTGCTATTTGTTCGCCATCACCCTTTCAACTTCTTTCCACACATCACAATAGTTTTAATGCTACTGAAACACTAACAGCTTTGTTTGCCATCCCATCGTCTCAAGCTGTTCAATATCAAAACTATCTTAACAGCTGCTTTGATTCCTGTACACCTAAGCCACTTTGCTCTCAGCACTTTATTAAGATAACAACAATTAAGAGTAGTTTGTCTGATTTTCAAGTAAACGTAAAATTCAACACTACAAACTTGAACTGAAAGAGCCATCAGACTATATCCCTCCATCTCAAAGAAAACCGTCAATATATGGAAGAAGTTCCAATAAGGCAGGCAGTCCTATTTTGCAAACGAGTACCAAAATATTTCTTCCAATGGCTGTGTTATGTATCAGCATGAGTTAACCATAAGATTAGTGCTCACAGTTTGAATGGCATTTATTCTCCTAGCTAGGTCTTCCATGCATCCAGGTGACAGTTCTCAGTTTGCATAACCTGAGGGGAATTTAAATCAGAGGCCTCTGTACACATATCTATGCATGGTGGCAGTAGCCCAAGGCTGTACAGAGAAAGGTGCACATCATAACATTATCATGAAGAACATTTTAAAAGAGACTGTAAACACTCATGAGTAGGGGCCATATCTTACTTTGCTCCTAAGCGAAGGGTGAGGAACAACAGAATTTTGGTACTGCCTAGACTCTCCAGGTGTGTAGTGCAAATAACATTGTTAGATGTTGTTATAACACTGCTTTAAACAAATGTCTTCAGTAAGTGTGAAGACCTCCTGTCTAGATGAAAATTCTGTGGGACTTCTTTTTGTTGTTTTTGTTTCTATCTGGACAGAAAAACTATTCAAATTGTGATGAAGATTACAGAATGGAGGAGAAGTGAAAAAAGCAAAAAGGCAAAGAGGGATAGCAGATTTAACTCCCTGTCGAGTCTGAAGAAAAATTAAAAAACAAATGCTTCCTAGACATATTGGTAGTATCAGCAGCACAGGAAGATCAGATGCTGACACCCATATTTGAGCTGATAACTACCTGCATATTTAAGCCAAGATCACACTGTCCTCTGGAACATCCAGCCTTCCTGTAACCACCCAAAAGAAGATTTTTCTATACAAATTACTGCAAGTTACAAGGCCATCAACCCATTTATTCAACAGTTCATATTTCAATCACCAATTATAAGTGAGATTACATTAATATTAATTTACTTAATGACAGACAAATTAAATGAATTTCTTGTTAAATGACCTGCTGTTGTTTCAGCAATACTGTTAGTGATTACACCTCCACAACTTCCTTTATCAGTGCAACAGCAACAGTCTGACTGGTAAAATGCTGTCTGAAGTTATTCATATCATGGGCGTTCCAGTAAGATTCCTCACCAGGTTTTTATGCCTGCAGTAGTTCCTAGTATGATTCTGTCATCACACATTTATGAGCTCAACTTCATAGTACAGGCACTATCCTAATTCTTCCATAAGAATGTGGGCTGCGCATGCAGCTTGCTGCTTAATCTGAAAGTGAAGTGCATAGTTTTACTGCACAACATAGTTTAAACAAGGTCAGGGTGTCAGCTTTCTACAGGATGCTGTGGTGAAATGGACTGTAAAATGCTCCTGCTATGTCAGAGAGGGAAGAAAAGAATATTCTAATAACCACGCTCAACAGAAGGTAGAACCAGAATTTTAAACACGTGATGATGATTTCATCTCTCCCTTGGAATTCAGCATAACTGTTACTTAATACATGAGGAAGATCAATTACTAAAGCTTTTTTTCCTGTCCTGTACAGAGGAAATAATTTCAGGGTTTCTTCCTTAAGTTTCAAGATTACTTTTGGCTACTCAATATCCAAATGGGAAGATACATACAAAAAGTCTGCTCATCATCTCAATAGCTGCACTATGAACCACCTGTCCACGCTAAGCCATCCCTTTGCAAGTTCTAGCCTCAATGGCAATGGATTAATACTAAGGAATTGAAGCCACAGTTGACTGAAGTAGTTCAATTAGTACTGGAAGCAGCAGCCCATCTGCTAGCTACCAGTGGCTGTGGAAGCGCATCATTTTTGCACACCTCACCACCTTCAACTGAAATCAGTACCTCTGTGCTATTACTAGTAGAGCACTGCGATCTGCTGGAGTGTTTGAGGGAAAAGAGAGTAAGCAACGGCAACAAGGTCACTGCAGTATTTCCACAAAACTGAAACATGTTCTAGTGAAGTACATTGTTTCCATTCCCATTACAGACAAGGTCAGCTAGATCATCCCATTCCACACAGAGATGGAAGAACTTGAGTGAGGACATCAACTGCTTTGCCACGTTGTGCAAACTGCCACGTACAGGTCATCTAGCTTTCCATAGCTGCAATACCCATTAGATTTAAGACAGAAAGGAATGTAGTTGTTCTACACAGATATCTGCAAATTCCAGGTCTACAGTGGAACTTGAGCTGGTTTCATGTCACTGAAATCTAAAAAAAATAGAGGTGAATAACCACATGCCTTAACAGAAATAAACCAATATTAAAATAAGCATATGACAATAAGAGTCAGAACAACTTAGAGAAGCACCGTTTTCTCTTGCCATCTACACCACCAACCGTTCCAGCTACATGCAAGGCTGCAGCACATACACAATTCATATTTCATGCTACATGCACTGGTAGAGTTTGGGTTTTTTCCAGTCATTGCTGTAACATATTAATGTTTTTACTAATGACGTGATACTACTTGCCATCATCAAAGCAAAGGACTATTCAAAACAGCACACTATCTCTGACAATGACTATGTTAATATAAAAACATAGCAACCCTTCCCTGTGAGTTCCCTAGTAAATCTTCCAAACTACCTGAACCAGATGCTCAATATTTAAATTTTACAGCCTCTTCTAAAACTTTCATCGATTGATCCACCTTTATAATACTGAGTTGAAACCAGTGGTTTTTTTGTTGTTTTGTTCTGTTTTTTACTGACAATCTGCAGCAGCATTCCACAATTTATGAAAGTTGGGAAAAAAGACTGCTTCTTTCTAGCTTTAAATCTATTTCCAAATATTCTCCTCTTCTGGGAGAAACATTTACTAACCCCTTCCTGCTCCACTGCATGTTTCCTACTCATTATTTTACAGATTCCCTTCTTTGCATCCTTTCAGTTATCTCTTCTCCAGCACAAGACTTCTTGTCTCCTTTATCACTACTTGGACCAAATAGTTTGAAAAATGTGATTAGCCTTGTTCATCTCCCCATGTATTTTTTTCAAGTTCTGCTTTAACTTTTCTGCATGGGTGGCAACTAAGCAAACTGACCCAGTATCAGAATTGTCTGGCATAGCTTAGAAGTGATAACAACTTGTTCTGCACCCTTTACGTTACATGTACAGATCACAACTGGTTTCTCCATCAACACTGGGTTTCATTTATTACTTAATAACCTAATAATTTGATATTATGAGACCTCAGTATGCTTCTTCACAGACACTTTGATTTTTGTTACCACAAATAATGTCATATTCAGCAAATGCTGTTTCTCCACTGTCACTCTTTCCCAATGAGCAGGTGAAGAGATTTCTGTGGGACATGCTCGTAGTTTCCCTTCTCAGTGAAAATCAGGTATTTACTCCTCTTTTTTTTTTTTTTTTCTTTTCTTTTTCTTTCTTTTTTTTTTTTTTTTTTTTTTTTTTTCCCATGTCTTTTAGGAATCTGAGTTATGTACCTTTCTATCCCTTATTAGCTTATTTAAAAGCTTTTGGGAAATACAATTTGAAACCTTATGGCATCATCTAACAACGTATTTTCAAAAAAGGAGGAGATTACTTTAACTATATATAATTATCATCAGCAATAATATAGTATTTTGATAAATACACACAAGGTAGATAGAGAAAAAAAAAAAAACAACAACAACACTACTTCATTAGCCACCTTACAGAAAATGCAACCATAGCATTAAAAATAATCGGCAGTTCACCTCAGAAATATTACAGGCTGCAAACATTTTTCCATAGAGTGTGATTAAGTTCAGTACAATGAATATTTACCTATATTGTCAACTGAGATCTGGTGGGATGCTTGTATAGGGAATAATTTATTTCCTTGAAAGCCTGTAAATAAATCCACCCACAGAATCAGCTTTCCTTTATTCTTTCCCTTCAGTCCCAATAAATACCCTTTAAAACCTCTCACAACAGGAGAGGCAACAATGCAGAATTACAAATGGTAGTCATAGCTTCTAGGAACTCTCCAAGCAATACCTTTTTTTTTCACAAGGAATGAAAACTACACAAAAGTACTGGAAAACATGAGAAAAATATCTTCGAGCTCTCTTGAAAAACGAAGTGTTTTCCACTTAAAAAGCAAGCAAACTACATGCAGCCTTATAAGAGAGGAAAGAAAAAAAAAAAATAAAAAAAAAAACCCCAAAGGGGTAAAACACAGAAGGCACAACAATGTTCCAATGAATCAGGTATAGTCAATAATAAAAGATGGAAATGCTATCTAAAATGCTCTCATGGTCAATAAGGATCAGTTTCTAGACACAGATAAGAGAGTTGGGATATTAAGAGCAGCAACAGTGCCCTGCTTGCCATGCCAACGGAATAACAAAAAAGGAAATACTGTCTGATTGAACTGCTCAGGACTTTCCATGAGATATCAACTGTACTAACTGCAAAAACTCAAATGGATTCTCTGAAACTTCACTTTGTAACTAGCTGGTGTTTTATTTTTCATCACTTTAGAGCTGCAGTGTGGGGATGGAAGTAGAATTTACAGCCTTGCTTCATTCTAGTTTGTGTTTCAGAGACTGTGGTACAATGCACAGTATTGCAATCAAATCAGTGAAAGCCTCATGTAATAATTGTCCACATTTGACTTTAAATCACATAAATGCTGAAAAAGAAATCTGAATTTATTTGGACTTTTTAACTTCAGAATACATTCTGAATGTATCATTTCAGAATGTTGCTCCAAAAGTAATGTCTCCTGTTTTATTTTGTCATACCGCTATGCCAGAGGTGGATGTTGGAGGTATGGCAGTAGAGGATGAACCTTGCCACCAATATTTCACTAAATATGGTTGCCATGTGACAGATGGTAGCAGAAGGGCAGTCTAACAAATAGTGTCTGACACAGAAGTGTGTAGCAAAAGTGTGTCACTGAATTCCTTCATCCAGAAAAACTTGTACCCAGCAACATTCATTGATTCGCTGCTGAACATTTGGCAGGATGGTCGCACTTAGAGTTGTGGCCAGCGGCTCAGTGTCCAAAAGGTGACCAGAGGCAAGTGACATTTCTCAAGGATCGCTGAAGGGACTGGTGCTATTTAACATCTTTGTAGGCAATGTGGGCAGTGGGATTGAGTGCACCTTCAGCAAGTTTGCAGACAACACCAAGCTGAGCAGTGCAGTTGACACACTAGAGGAAACGGATGCCATTCAGAGGGACCTAAACAGTCTTGAAGGTTGAGCCCATGCAAACTTCACGAAGCTCAATAAGGCCAAGTGCAAGGTCCTGCACCTCGGTTGGGTAATCCCAAGCACAAATACAGGCTGGGTAGAGAATGGCTTAAAAGGAGCCCAGAGGAGATTATTTAGGGGTGTCAGTTGATGAAAGATTCAACAAGAGATGGCAACGTACACTTGCAGCCCAGAAAGCCAACTGTATCCCAGGCTGCATCAAGAGAAGTGTGATCAGCATGTCGAGGGAGGTGATTCTGTCCCTCTACTCTGCTCTTGTGAAACCCCACCTGGAGTACTGTGTCCAGTTCTGGGCCCCCCAACACAAGAAGGACATGGAGCTGTTGAAGTGGATCTAAAGAAGGGCCCTGAAGATGACCAGAGGTGGGTTGGAACTAGATCTTAAAGGTCCCTTCCAACCCAAACAATTCTATAATTCTATGACTCTATTTATGGAGACCAAACCAATGGACATGAGCACAGAAATGGGGGGGGGTAGGGTGTTTCAAGCAATGGCAACAGAACTGTGAAAGAGAAGTCATGTTCTGGACAGCCATGCAGGGCTGTTACACCACAAAATGAAGAGTACCTCAATCAGCTGGAACACATGAATCGGCAGATTACAATCAGGGAACTGTGTAAAGAGCTGAATATTGGCTTAAATGCATTGGAAATGATGATGGCAACATTGATGTATCATGAAGTTTGTACCAGGAAGGTCACATGAATGCTCCCATGGGAACAGAAAGAACACTGCATGCAAGTTAGTCTGGATCTATTGAACACACTTGAGGCTGAAGACAACAATTCGTTGGATCCCATAATTACTGGTGATGAGACTTGGTGCTACCACTACAAGCCAGATTCAAAGCAATATGTCCATGGAGGGGCAACATGTGAATTCCTGATCAAAGAAGAAGCTCAGGACACAGCCCTAGGTGGGCAAAATGACGTGCACTATCTTCTAGATAGGACAGGGGTGATCCTACTGGATTCCCTGGAACTTGGACAAGCTACCAACTCTGATCACTACACTGCAGCACTAAGCTGAAGGCTGAAACTTCCAGAATCAGGTCAGAGAAGACAACCTTTCTCTTACAACATGATAAGGCCAGGCCCCATCCTTGTCTGAAGACCATACTAATCTTGACTGGACTACCCCACTACATTCACCATACAGTCTGGATTCAGTGCCTTTTGACCTCCATCTGATCAGGCTGATGAAAGATGAACTGCATAGGCAACATTTTCCCAGCAGCAACTCCGTCACAGCAGCTATGAAACAGTGGGTCACCTGTGCTGGTGAACATTTTTATGTGTGGCATGCAGACTCTTGCTTATCACTGGCAAAAATGCATAGCTAATGGTGGTGACTACAGTGAAAAGTACTGTTTTTTAGCTGAGTTTTCCTCTGTCAAATAGTGTCACTGTACTCTTTTTATCTGTTGTGGTTTCCATGTAAATAAACAGGAGGCATTACTTTTGGAGTGACCTACATATTACTCTATACAGAAATGCTACATGGCAGGCAGACTTTATTGCGCTGGGCTGTAGGTGGGTCAACAGCCAGAGCTCCATAACATGCTGAAGGTCCATATTCCTTTATCATAAGTAGTGTCCCCAGGTGTTCCTTAGAATTATAGGACAACAGTCCTAAAACAACAAAGCAGCAGTTGCTCTGATACTCGCTGCCAAAGCTATGAAAGAAAGAAGTAATTTCTTCTAAAATATACAGGATCCTAGGCAGCATGCTGTTACCAGTGCTACTTCAAAGCAATACAATATATGCATTTATCCAGCTATCAGCCAAGATTACTAAGTGAGATGGCAGATCATGACACATTTTTTTTTGCCATTAAAATGCTGGGAAGCTACTTAAATATCAATGCATTTATTATGAAAACATCTTTTTGGCATTTGCTTCCAATTACGGCTTCTGCTTTAGCATGACCAGTTTTCTTCACTGTATTCAAATGTGATGGCTATCTGAATGACTGAACATGATTATGGAAATGCTGGCTCACAACTCCCAAAATGGGTATTTGTGAAGAAGCTGTCAATTGGAAATATTTATAAATCTATCAGGAGATCAAGCACATTTTAAAAGGACATCTGTGTACAAGAAGCAATCAAAATAAACAGTACTACCATGTAGGCTCATTGGATAAGGCAGCAGAGGTGCAGTTGGTGAGCGTTACGTTGCCTTAACAATATATGGTTCAGTTGTATAATGCCACTGCCAGTCCTAACTGTATCATTATATGATTCTATGAAATATGAACTTATTAAAATAGGAGTAATTTGTTTTCAGAAACCAAAAAGCTAGACCCAGGATCTATTATCAAAGAATTTTCGCAGTATGAAAACAAAAGCTTTCTTGGCATGGACACAATAGAAATCATAGTCACGTCTATCATCCAAATGGTTCCTTTTAGAAATGAATTTCATAAATTTTGAAACAGTTGTGCAGGATTTAATTTCACAGAACTGTTAACATAAAATAAAGCATGAACACCTACTAATCTAGGTTTTCGTTTTTTTTTTTTGAGCTGTTTGCTGGTTTTATTCTAATTGCTGCACTTTAATTTTATTTTGAGGGAATCATGCTCATTAAACAGGTGTATTACAAATATTTCATTGCAAAAGGACAGAAGGCTTCCTAATACATTTTAGGCAGCACTCATCGCTGATAATCACTAGCATCATTTAAATCGCAATCCCAGCTAATTTACACATACTAAACCATCCACTGTACCTAGCGGTTCTGTAGCAGTGAAAGTTTATTTGCCTGGAGTATCTCTCTGATGCACTCCAGTACATGGGGTAGAAATATCCTACCCTATTCTCTGCAGCATGAAGGATGTCTCCTCTTCTTCTGTTGTAAAACTGTAATTTTCCCCCATATGCAGCTGCTGACTTCAGTGAAAGCTCCTTGCTACTGAGCCACAGTAAGTTAAGCTACATAATTAAGTAACATTACACAAATCACCAGACCTGAGAATGTAGGGTTTTCTGCTATGGTTTGTGCTGTGCTCAACCCATGACAGAACAGAGAATGTTGGCTTGTAAAGTTGTGAACTATGAAAAAAACCCACATAGTAGGAAAGCAAAGCCATCCTCAGACAACATCAAATTCCCTCCCAAATCTGTTTATATGCAATATTAGACATTGTTACCCAGCAAAAATACTTGAAAACCGGATCTAAAGCTTTCAAGATTTGTGACTATCAGGAAAGAGAGACAATGAAATTAAATCACCAAAATTCTAAACCCATTTCTGCAATATTGAAAAATGCAACTATTTTTGTTATCAGTTTAAAAAAAACAATCTTGCCATTTACAACTGTGTCATTCATGCAGTCAAAAGCATAGCTAAAAGGTAGGTCTCTTAGGCCACGTTCCAGAGTTATGCTAATTTTGTACACAAAAGGTTAATACTTCTCATTAATTCTCCTAAGACAAGAATTCTACATTCACCATTTGGCTGGTAAATGATAAAGTCTGTGAGATTACATTTTTCTCATGAAGCCTAAATAATTCAAGAGAAAAAGAAAACCAGTCTAGTTTGCATAGACTACCAAAGTATGAGATTTGGAGTATTCGAGGCCAACAGAAGTATTACTTCCAGATGCTCAACTATCAGGTACTATCCTAGAAATGCACATAAAATTGTATGTGCATTAATGGCTCAGGTGTTTGAAAAAATAAAAATCAAAATCATACCCTTTTTCATAGAAAAAGTCCTTCATAGACCTTGGCAGATCAGTAGAAATTAGAAAGAGAAACACAGAACATGCTCGCAATAACTAATTAGTGCCAAATTAAAATGTGAAATTAAAATGTGAAACCTGTCTGCGCTTGTTTCAGCTACCAACAAACAAGAGGCACTAGCATTGAATTACATTTTGGGCAAATCATGCTGTTTTCTTTTTACACACAAGATGATAATGAATTAACCACTCTGGATATTTTTGGTTGACTGGGGATCAAGTTGCCCTCTTTTTAACGGCAGTGTAACAGAGTAAGAGAAGTAGGTGTTCAAGCTCCAGCACTGAAACAGGTGCACTCACAAGCTGTGCTTCCCTATATATTTCCACGAACAACAATCCATTTAGGCAAACAGGGTGGTAAACACAACCAGTGATCCCAAGCTGAAGTTTATGCTAATAAACTAAACAAACTATGTCATAACAGATTTCCTTACTTCTTAATCAGGACCAAAGGGAATTCTTCTCAATGTAGAGAAGTGACTTCTCCATCTGATTGCTGCAAGCTTCTTATGGACAATGCCTTTGGCACTCTATGGAATGAATTCCTCTTCCATACTTCGTTTCCTTCAAGTAGAGCAACCCCTAATGTACTGCATCGCAAGTAACAACAACTCTTCAGTACATCTAGCCACTGTTCCCTCACCTCACATGGTTTTATCCAGAACCACTCAGGTTCTGCTACCAGGAGAGTTTCAGAATTAAATTATTCAGCCCCACAGCACGGGTAGAAACAGGAGTGTCTTGCTCAGGTGCCTTTCTAGCTAAGAGGGACACTACCAGAGTGACTATCAAAGGCAAGAATTCACCAAATTTTACCATGTTTGCAGAGAGTTCTGCCTGGGATTCTTTCATCCAGGTTCTGCAATGAGAATTAGCAATATTTTGTGGAAACTCATTCTACAGGATTCATGGTTTTAGGCTGAAAATCAGCTGTCTGAGATACTCTGCTACCATGGTCAATCTGAGTAACAATAAGGAAACAACGGGCAGCCAATTAGCTATCATTAATGGGACGCATTAAGAAAGGCAGCCCACCCATCTGGGAAGCTGAAAAATAAGAAGGGGCATGGAATATGCTGTGCTGAATAACACATGCAACCATCAGCAGCTCCTTGGGGGGATGTGTCATGGCACTATGACATGAAGCATGATGCAGTGACATGTCAACACAATGAAAAACCTTCCTAGAATTAAACACAAGCTTAGAAGCCCCCTTCTCATAGAAAGAGAGCCACGAACCCAAGCTGGAAATGATCACCAAGAGAAATCTTACTCCCAGGAGGTAAATATACTATTAGGGTCATGAACCTTAGCTACAAGTTTCTGGCCACGGTGTTTGGTAATTTACCTCCCAGGAACACAGCCAGGTTTCTGACACAGGGCAAGAGCACACAGATGTATTTCATCACGGTACTCCCAAAACCACACACAGAACAAGGCAGAAAGACAAGTCTTCATGTGCAGCTGAATAAGTGATTTAAAGAAAAGAGGATACGAGATTTAACAGAAAAGGTGGCAACTGTAAATACAGGGCTTCCCCTCTGGGAGTAACAGGCATCATCTGACCATAAAAGAAATAAGTCTGCTAACATTCAACAGGTGACCAGGAAAAAACCAAAAACAAAAATAGAAAGTAAAAGGACACTGATGGATGAAGAAAAGCTCTTCTCTAAGGGAAGAGAATTTCAATAAAGGATATAATGGAAGTCAGAAATAATGAAAAAGGAAATGGTAAAGAACAGCAACTTCTACATTAAGAGTACAGAGCAGTGAAAACAACGTATGTGGTTCTTTTTGCACTTACAATGGGAAACTGACTCTGACTAGACCAGCTACACATTTAGCTGGCAATATCAAATATGGACCTAATAATCATGGAGGAACTTTAGTGGAAAGAAAGCATTCAGAAAGGCACAGTATAACAACCAAGGTCAAGGCATATGTGAAAAATGGATTAAGCTGTGCCGAGTTCTAAGGAACATCATGTGTTAAAGAGGATTTGAAACTAATTAGCAGAGCATTCTAGACAGGTCAGTAAGGTGTGGTCCCAGGGAACTAATATTCTGGGAAAAAAAAAAAAAAAAGAAGAAGAAGAAATACATCACTAGCATTATATTACCAACTAGGCAACAACAGTGGTAACTGTAACTGCAACATGAGGAGGGAGACAGGAGATAAGTCAGAGAAAGAAAAGTTTCACATCCAGATGAAGGAACAAGACAGTAAACACTATCAACTAATGCTACATGTGTAGCAAACTAAAACAAAAGCATACGAAGAACAATTTTTCAAGGGGATTAATAACATAAGAGAAAGAAGCCTGCTGACAATCTTTAGGGTCAATAAATGATGAAGTTATAGAGGAAGTGCCTAGAGAAGATAAAGACAAAGCAAACAAAACAAAAAAGCCATTTCTTGCATGCATTTTTGGTAGAGGAGACTAGAAAGATTCCAGTGCTGGAATCCAACTCTATAGTGGTGAACGAAAGACCCTATCTCAAATCAAAATTCATTATAAAATACACTGAAAAAGGCTTTCCATGAGCAAATAAGCATTAACAATTACAGATCAGTGAGACAGGCATATTGGTGGAAACCATTTTTAAGAACAGAATGAGTAGGCACACAGAAAAATGGATTTATTAGCAAAGAGAGAAACAGATTTTATCAAGGAAGTTGTACCTAATTATCTAGCAAAATATTTTCCATAGGCATCATCACTGTGTCTACTGACAACAGAAATCCAGGTAATACTTATAAGTACAAAGGCATTCAACAAATCCTTAGCCAAAACATCTTAAAGAAACAGCTGACAGAACACAAAAGTATTCAAATAGACAAAAAAAAATGTTGGAATGTAGTGAAGAGAAATACTTTTTTCATAGCAGAAGTAGGTGAACAAGGTGACAGGTAAGATTTAATAGGCAAAACAGATCAGCAGGGGAGCAGAGAGAGAAGTGGCATGGTTTGCTTTTATCATCTTCAGGGTCACAGACAGACTGACCTCTGTGCTGAGCCATCCAATGCCCAGTTTAGTAGGGCACATTGTCAAGAGTAAAGAAATATATCCGTACAGACAGCAACTCTCTTTCATCTCCAAAGGCAACCTATGTACATATGCTTGAATTTACATTTCGTTTAATATTAATAATAATAATAATGAAAATAAAAGGTTTAAATAACTGATGACCAATGATAAAAAACAAAAACAAACAACAACAACAAAAAAACAGTCACTGGGAAATACATTTTTCAGCTACAAAGATAGGTTTGGTACCTTCTGTTCAAAAGATCTGGTTTGATGAATCAAATACTAAAGGAAGTCATTTCATGTTTTAGTTCAACTAGGGTCTTAATTTTATCTTGTGCATTTTAATTAAAATGAAGAAGATCATCTCTCCAACCACAAGAAGAGGCTCTGTATTTAAGCCTGAGTGACCTTTCAGATCATCCACAGCTAATATTTACACAAGATTTGGAAAAACGTAGCTTAGGAGGAGAAAACCAACCCTTTTTTATTTTTCTTACTCTGCCTACCTATCCCTTCTCCATTCTAATTAGCCTTTTCTTCATTATCATATCAAACCTGTTCTTCATTTATCTCCAGATCTCAGATACCCTCACAGCTGCTGTGTTGGGACTTATCTGTCTTCAAACCTCTGACAGTGCTCTGACAGAACAAAAGCTGAGTAGGTGCAGGAGAAGGTTGAGGACATAGATCCTGCCAAATTTGATAGCCTTTTCTGCCCACGTGTTGCAGTCAGGCTGGGCCAAATAGCAGAGGAATGGCTAGTGTCAGTCCATAGGTTATCCTCTGCCATAAAACTAAGATTTAGAGCTGGCAGCACCGGAACAAATGAGGTTGTATTTCGCTCTATCCTTGAAATGGCAAAATTCAATTAAACCTCTATTGCTGAAAAGTCTCAAGCTTTCTCTTCTGAAAAAAAAAAAAAATAATTGATTGACAACAGGTTAAATGTAGTGAACCCTAAAAGGAGAACAGTGCATCCTAGTTATACCCCCATAAAACCAGCAACTACTCCTTTGTTCTCCTGCAGACCAGTAGTACACTAGCTCAAGTAGATATCCCACTGAGCAGCAAAATACCAAGCAGAAGTGCTTATAAACATATATACAGGAATTTGCATTCCAAGCGTGATGGCGTGCTTCCCCTGCTTGCCTCTCTCCCCCACCTTCTTCCCTCAACTCCCTTCTTCAGCCTGGCCCTGCTCACAAAGCCCTGCACAGGAAGACAATGAACAACAGTGCTGATCACACTCTGGCTAAAACAGGTTAACAGACCTAAATCTGCCTCAAACTAGAGGCTGAAAGAACTAATAGCAAACCCCCGGTTCAACAGCTGAGGACCAATTGAGCATATTCCTAAAAGGAGACCTATGACTATGAGACAAGGGGGCTCAAGAGCCCCCTTTGATCTCGCCTGCACAGCAGCAGGCTGCTCGATGGGATCTCCCCTTGAGCAGGGACGCCTGCACAGAGATCCCTTAAACCTTGATGTCTTGATGCTTTGCTGATATAGATATTTGATAAGCAACTAATAGTTTGTTTCATACTTTGTTAGCCTCACTAAGATCACACCTTTGATTGTAAGCTTTATTAGTTTCACTAAGGTTATATCTTAGATTGACTGTGTACACACAATCCCTAAGACACAAACCACTCACCAAGACTGGGACAAAGCGAGGATTCAGCTGCACCTAGGCTCCTTATCACCACAGTTAAAGGAGTTTAGAAAGCAAGAGAATCCACTCTGAACCTCATGACTCAATGGGAGGGCCCCCTATATGTGCGTGTTTAACCCAGTCTTCTAAGCAGTAAATAATCGAGTGTATCCAGCTACCTCAAATCTTGTTAAGTGCCTGCCTTAGTTACAATTTAAGCTTTGTTAAATCACTATATTGTATCCATATTATGTCAGTAAATATATTCTGGCTTCTCTCCCACCAGTTCAATTGAGTGCAGTTGTTTTCACCCATGACGCTAAGACAGCCCAGAAAATATAGAGGAATAACGAATTTATCCAACTCTGTCCATAACGAGGGTGCTGGAAGTAGATGACCTTTAAGGTACCTTCCAACCCAAGCCATTCTATGGTTCTAAAACAAATCGTATCATATATATTACATACACTAAATTCAAAGAGGTTTTCATTCAGTTCTGCCAGTGCAAATCAACTCCTAATCCAACAGAAACTATTACGAAGTTAAAAAAAAAAAAAAAAAAAAGTCAACAAGAAATTTTATAGTAATATAAAGGAAATATCTAGTCCACAAACTAAAAGAAAACAATTTAAAGTACAGATTCTTTCCAGTAAAAACTTATAGGCTATAAATACCTGTTTCACATTAGCAAATTAGATACAGCGCTTACATTTTTAAAATAGCATAAAGCCATGCATTTTTTCCTTCTTCCTATTAATCTGACACCTGTCTTTATTGTTGTACAATAAAAATGTGGCAAATATTATTTTAATGTGACAGAGGCTGAAAAGATGCTTAGCTCAATATGCTTAATAACATAAAAAATAAGAAGCAGTGTTAAAAAAGAAAAGATACACAGATTAACACAGTAGTCCATGCTATATCATTTCTTGCAGTTGTTAACACAGCAAACTTAATGATGAAAATCACTACAACAAAATAATTAATTAATCCTAAATGCTACAGAAAGACTTCAGCTAATTTCAGTGGTGCTGTTAGTAGGCGTTAACTATAATGTCAATTTGTGTCCAGTTGTATTATTTGAGTAACAAATAAAGACAGAAAAATGCCTACAAGATATTTACCGGGTATGTAAATCAATACTTCTCACTGCTATAAAGCTAGCAGTACATTGGCTGTAAACCAGCAAATTCAAGGCATCCCAAATGCAACGGTATGGGAGAAGTTGCTTTGTTTTCACATGCTATACTAACACCCTAAGTGACACACTCACAACTTTCATGGGAATTATTGATGGGCACAGGGAAGATAAAGCATGTCTGTATGTACCCACCAGGAAGAAATAAAGAATTCTCTCGTTCTGGTAGATGGCAACGAGAAACTGCAGAGACAGTAGACATTGCCATGGAAAGAGAGGAACCAGGACTTTCACTCATTTAATGGACTGCAACAGCTGGCTATCCGAAATTGAGGGTGATTACTGAGAATTGTGGATTTCAGCTCTAAGGACATTCGGTATGTGTGATATGAAGAAGCTGTACTTATGTCATCATCTTTTTAAAAGCTCAAACTCAGTACCACTTTTCTGTCAACGCTGATTTTAGAACTGTTTTGGTTTTCAAATAAGGAAATACGAAGTATTTCTGTAACGTCCCCTTTAAATACTGCAGAGTTTCGAATCAAGTTTGCCTTCCTGTGAGATCTCATCAGTCTTCTAAAAGTCTGCATAATTCCCAGCTTGCCAGAGCTTTAATTCAAATGCAACTTTTACATAGTGTAAACTCTCCAATCAGACAAAACCATTCAAAACATTCTCATAGCAGCACAGGATGACAGCACTACCATTCAACTAATTCCCACACCCTTGGAGACTGCTCCTTCTGCTCTATTAGTTTACACAGCCACACAATATACTTTCTTTTAATAGGTACCTGAAATAACACTTCTCTAGCTACACATCAATTTTTGAGAAGCCTAGCTGCTATAATCCCCTGAACTATGTTTTATCATGGGGAAACAAGCCTTTTCATGCAATATAACATCTGCAGCGTTACTTACACTGACAGCAATAGACTTGTAAGGACAAACTCTTCTCACTACCATATTGTATCTCATTTGATCAAAAGCTTTTAAGACGACTGGAGTGCACAACCGCAATTAAACTATTCACATAAACCTTTAATCTAAGCCCCTATTGCTGGACCTTAAATTCATCTCTTAAGCTTGTTCAAGTCTAGAGCATCTGTACAAGGCACCTGTGCTTTCAAAGAGTTTAGAGAACAAACTGCCACCTTATTTTGCAGCTGTGTGATACATGTGAATGGTTATCTCACTGAAAACATCAAATATATCTATGTTATTTTTTAAGGTTGAGGCTTCTATTTCCCCTTTTCCTTTTTTTTTTTTTTTTTTCCCTTTTCTTTTCTTTTCCTAATTTTTTGTAATTATACCCTTAAAAGGAGGCAGTACTTTGGATAAAGTAATTTCAAGATACTTCCTAGTCCCTACAGTCTCGGTAAGCTTAATTCACACAACTATCCAGTGTGTTCACCACTACTGGCACTAACAAAGAAAAATGTATCACTGCAGCTAGAAATGTCACTTGGGAGCTCTCTGCTGTGAAAGTAAAGTTTCAGTCTAGTAAAACAGAAATGCTGATCTCAGAGGCCCTAAAAGAAATAGAGACACTCCAGAGGGAGTTGTGACTTAATAACGTTTCTGACAGGTTTGATGAGATTATCTGAAATACCAGAATTTTCATCAAATATTTCTCTGTTGCTAACCATACCCTGTTGGATGAATATTACTAAAGATTAGGAATTTCTCTAAAGCATTAGCAAGACATAACAATAACTGAGACAGCAATGCAGACTGAGTTTTTCTAAGATGAAAATATTGAGTGTGAGGAAATACACTGTCACATCACGCTATAAAAGAAGTGGAAAAGCACAATCAATCCATAGATATTTAAAAACCAGTAATGGCCAGAAGTAATCGCTAACACATATATGAAGAATAAGGAAAGATAATAATTTATTCCCATGCTTACTTGCTACTTGCCCCTGCTAATTATTCAGCATGCATGGAGGTTCGCCAATCTGCACATACAGTGTAAATCTCATTCTTTCAGCTGAAATAAGAGCAGCAACGAGCACAACAGTAGTACATACAGCTTTCCCTACAGTTCAAAGATATACACAGGGTATGATAACTGATCTCCTTTCTATAAATCTGGGTTGCACTTAAGGAAGAGATAGGTTACAATTCTATGATAGATTACTAAAGATAAACAGAAAATAGGGACGTAGTTAGATTCTAAAATACAAACATGTTAGTGTTCTGAGAGGTTGCAAAAAAACATATACACCTAAGTAGAAAACAGGTCAATACATTAATAAATCAACTCTTACAGAATCATAGATAAAAAGAGGCATATGGGCAAAGTAGGTGTGCTTATATTTAAGCAATAAGAGAGGGAATTTATAGCTACGCAAATCAAAGTACAGCACAACTGCATTACAGCATCACAGATAACACCATGAGCAGTTCCCACGCAGAAATAATTTCATTACCCAGAATTCTTAGCATCCATAATTTCCACTTTACAGGTAGAAAGAACAGAGAAATGATTTATCTGTCCTGTTATGAGCCAGGAACCGATTACACTGAACTCACTTTCCTAACACCATTTAATATATATCCACCTGAGCTAACAGCCTAGCAGGGTCAGGATGCAGCAGAGCTGAACTTGAAAGGACTGCACCATTTCTTGATAGAAAGTAAATGGCGTATTCTCCTCTACTGCCTTTGCAGGTCATGTCTGGAAAATGAGCATGTGTTCACAAGCAGAGGATCAGGCACACACATACCACCATACTGTTGCAGAGCAATTTCAACCACTTTTTTAGTTTTCAGCTTTTTCCAGAATTATTTAGTCCACTTCAATGCAGGCCTCGTACTGTATGTAACTAAGTACTGTGAGGGATGAAAGGCAGCACATAGTGAAACCTTAGATTCTCTGAGAGAAGAAAGCTGTAGCATTGCTATCTGAATAGTTTTCACTTTGCTAACCTTGTGAATGTTTGATAGGACAGCTTATGGATTTACTAAGTTACCCTTCTCTGCTATTTCTAACACTTACATTTCCGTGACTATGCTCACATAGTCTGCACAATCTTTAAAACCAATTTAAAGCAGACACAATTCATCATTAAGTACTTCACACTTTGAGCCTAATATTTAGACGACATTCAACCCATTTTTTTGTTTGTTTGTTTTAATTGATTTCCATTGCTCTCACTGACCAGCACTGTGTTTCACCACATAAGTGAAAGATTAAGTTCTAGAGTAGAACAGTTCAGTCTGAAGGGACCTTTAGAAGCCATCCAGTCCAACTGCCTGAGCACTTCAGAGCTAGCTCAAAGTTAAAGCGTGTTACCGAGGGCATTAGCTAAATGCCTTCTGAGCACAGACAACTTGGTGCAACCACCCCTGTGGGAAGCCTCTTCCAGTGCCTGACCACCCTCACAGCAAAATAAGTTTGCCTAATGCCCAGCCTGACCCTACCCTAGCACAGCTGAGATAAGGAATACACAACAGTCTTGATCATGCTAGAGAAACATGCTTGATCAATGTTGGGCACAAATAGATGCTACTGTTTTAAAAGACATTGTCATTCACATGCAGTGAATTAGGTTTAGAGTACGTGTCTAAGCGCTACAGAAAGCAGTTTCAGCAACGCTCCTTACAAATTATTTTGGAACCTAAAAAAAGGTGGCTGAATGCTAAGTGGTAGATCTGGCAGCTGGTACATCTTAAGGTCATTGCAGGATCTTTTGGCATAACTACTTTATTTATCTCACAAAACTTCACTAAGACATTTTTTTTTATATCCAGAATTCATCATCCTGTCACCCAGGAAAATATGCTGACATTAAGTGGTGTTTAGATAACATTCAACAATTTAGTGCTTCATTGGCAAATGTGTTCCTTCTACGTGCATGAAAAACAGCAAAAACAACCATCTTGTTTAATCTCAGACTTTCCAACATGAGATGTTGGATGAATACTCTAAGTATAGGGAAGGCAAACTGAAAAGGACTGAACAATTGCTAGACAAACTCTAATCATATAAATAAGGCTAATTATACAGAAGGAAAATCTTTTCAATTGAGTAAAATTATTGAGATGTTAAAACATTCCTCCTATTCAATGAAGAAAATCTTCATACTATGCAAATAAACTACTGCTTGAAAACCAGTGAGCTAATCAAGCTGATTTTTCTATAAATAACTCCCTTTCTGTCAAAGAAGAGAAAATGTTAATTCTGTTTCCATATATTTGAGACCCACATAGACACTATTACAGCTTGGGCCTGTGCCTTGTAATGAAGTACATGGGAGGATAAGAGAGAAATTGCAAACTGAAACTGTACTCCAGGTGTAGTTTGTTAAGCAGCAAGCAGAGGCAGCAAAAGCAATTGGTAGGCTACATTAAGAGCCATAGTGGCTGCACAGAACTAAGTATTTCAGCAAGGCTGGGAGCAAACGCGTTCTCCAAATTACTTCTAGCAAAGCTCCCAAAACAAGAGTTTATGTTCCTTTATATGGAGGACATGTGTCGCAGACAGGATTCAGGCCCTCCACACTCCAATAGCTGACCACCCTCCATAAACAATTCCCCACAGCACATCATCATCAAGCAGCAGGCTTTTTACACTGTCAGATTTTTTTTGTTTGTCTACTCACAGTGTACGTAAAAAAAAAAAAAAAAAGACTGTTTCTTGTGATAATTTGTTTGGCTGTGGGACCCTAGCTGCATTAGTTCTGAACAACTACTGGGTAATCAGGGTGAAATTTGACTGGTAAGAATATTACTCCAATGGTACGTTTAGATATTACAAATTCCATAAGGAAATGCTTACTAGTATTATTTGAAATCTCTTTCTCATAATATTTGCACTGTAAGTGAAAAGCCTCTCCAGCATTACTATCTGTTATGTAGCTTCCATTATAATAAGCTAGAAATGCCGATAACCTTGTCAGCAAGGCAATCAGCATAATTAATGAGATTTGTATGCTTATTACAATTCTAGCATTTGTATTTAATAAGAAGAGAGAAATTCACACCCACAAAAGAAAATCTTAAGACTGGGAACATGCTAGCTTGGAAAATCCCAACTACAATCCCTACCTACAAGTTTTAAGGCACTTTTTTTTTTTTTTTTTGGCCAAAATTGGCAGTTATCGAAGTACTATAAAACAGCATAAACAACACTAGATTTCTAGAGAGCCATTTCTGTCAGCCACTGGAGTTACTGAGAGCTATCACTGACTCACTACATAGTAGCTGCCACAGCTGGAGGGTAGGCAGAGGTGCTGCACTGGAAGTCAGTCTGCACAACATGGAAAACAGAATGAGGATTCACAAAGTAAGACACATGCATAGCCTCATCACTGGTAACAGAAAAAAAGTGGTTTTCATCAGGTTGTCAAAGGAGTAGAGTGCACAATACATTCACCTCCCAGACTTCCTAAATTTTGGCAGCCTACTTCCCCAGCCACTCATACCAAATGCTCCTAGGGATTCAATACTTTGCAGGAAAGAATGAAATAGACAACAAGTGAAACACATGCTGTCAGTAATGCTATATCCTTGCCTACAGTCTAAGTAATACACCAGATAGATACTATAGGATATGGTAAACCTCAAAAATTGCTCTGAAAATGGGCAGCTGTTCCTAGATAGCTAACAAAATGAATGCATTCTTAAAGCAACATTACTGGCAATACAAGAGTCTCTGAGAGCAAGAATCTCTGTGGAAGTATACATTTTTTTTTGGTGATCACTGCGGAGAGCTCCTGCCTTCTGCGTTACCTTCTGACCACAACTGGTGCAACAGGTGGGAAGCAGAACTAACTTAACCTGCTCCCGTCTCTCCTGACATATTTTTCCTTCCTCAAACAAGCACGGGACAAAAATTAGAACTCTGATATAAGGCTTCAGTGAAATCTTGGAAACTAACAACAGAGAAAAAGGAATTGCTTGTAGATATACAATATCTTTGGATATCAGGAAAAACTTCTTTACAGAAAGGGTCGTTAAGCACTGGAATGGGCTCCCCAGGGAGGTGGTTGAGTCACCATCCCTGGATGTGTTTAAAAACTGTTTGGATGTGGTGCTCATCAACATGATTAAGCAGAAGGTTGTTAGTTAGGGTAGTATGGGTAGGTTGTGGTTGTATTCGATGATCTTTAAGGTCTTTTCCAACCTCAGCAATTCTATGATTCTAGATTAAGAACGAAAAAGCAGTGTTTTCTTTTTCTTGAGCGTGAAATGTGTCAATGAAATGCACTGAGGCGGCCCTTCAGTAACATGGCTTGAACAGCAATATTAGAACAGTGCAGAAATCCCTCTACTGCCTGCACATGGTTAATCACCACAGACTCCTTCACTCTGTATTGAGTCTGACAGAAATCACTGCCGTAGTCAGATCCAGATTCTCAGGGAAAGCCATGTGGAATCAGTGTGAGCAAATGTGACCGAAGAGTTATTTCTGTCTCAGCAGGGACTCATCTGATTGCTTATAGGGCTGAAAAGATAAATGATATGGGGTTATCCAGCACCGAAGAGTCAAGGCTAATTCAAAAGATTTTCCACTTGACATAGCAGTACTTTTTCAACCTACTTTCTCCAAGCAATGATTCTAAACTATAAAATGAACGAGTTTAGAGCTCCTAACAGGTGAAAAACATGCAACATAACGCAGAAGTCAAAATACTTATCCAGTATAAATTTATGCTGAGGTTAAGATGTGTGCGATTTTTGTCGGCTTTTTTTTGTTTGTTTGAAGACTTTAGCTTCATACCATGGAATTTCTCTCAGCAAATTAGTGCCTCATCTAACCTTCCCACTGCATCATCGTGCTTGACTTGTTGACACTTGTTGTTCTACAGTTCACAGGTGAATTTAAAACCTCTTTAGACACTAGTTAGAGCACTGTGGGTGACATAAAGATTTTTACCATGGTACTGCATGTCAGACCAGACTGTAGCGTTATGTTGTAGGTACGCTGATACAGCATGGTAATAATGGAAGCACAGGCTGCTTTCAGCCCCTCTTGCAGCATTGCCTTGATACTTGGAAGAGATGTTTGCTTTCAAATTGCAGACACGTCTACTCATTATGTACAGAGCCTTGAACCTGGCTGTAAGCTAGATCACAGAGCTGACAGAAACAGCTTTGCTTAAGCATGCTAACAATTTACCAGGGATACTGCAGAGATGACTAATGATATCCTCCAACTTGGTGATGCTTCCTTAGCCACACAAATAGCTCACCCAGCTGCTTCTATAGAAAATAAAAGGATTTTGCTGGGCACTAGCAAGGAGCTGGCAGAATGTCTGTTCTATTATGTACTGTTCTTGAGTAGTTTAATTTATGGGGCTGTTTTAGGTCAGTGCCACTTAGAGACACAAAGGAAACTGTCTGCAGCTTTTACCTGTGCTTTTTCAAAAATCAGTTTTCGCTTATAAGATTTGTCTTGTATTGGTTATAATGATATTCCCTCCTACCCTCTTACCCCAGCATCCATCTACTACTTTTTTATTATGATAAATATCACAAACCTAGGAATATGAGGTGAATGATTTTTTAACTAGATTGCAACCAGCATGAAGTATGTTCCTACATGCAAGTTTCTGCTGGCACATCTGAATGCCCATATTTTAACTGGAATTTAAATTCCTCTTTGATGACTAAGAAATTTAAAGACCACAGGGAAGTATACAATACATCATGTCCAAAAAAAAACCAACAACAAAAAAAACACTGGCACAATCATTAGCTTCCACAGATGGAGTTTAATGGAAACTTTTTAAAAGGTTAACTGTCACCCCAGACCGTAAATAACATAAATGAAAAAAGATGTTCATGTAGCCAACATCTGATACATTCACAACAAATAAATGGCTACACCCAGCTGGAATGATCTTCCTTCCCTTTGCTAACTCAGTAAAACACCATTTCAAGAGTTTTATTTTTTTCTTCAAAAGGAAATCTGAAAATAATTTTCAAAAAGGCATAGCCCATAGAACCAGCTGGTCTAATGGCTAGGACACCAGTGCTGAACACGAGAGGATGGCATAGAAGAAATTTCTCTCCTTTCCACAGAAGAATTCTATAGCCTCTAGAGTGAGCCAGCAGATACATGCTTTAAACTGCACATACAAAGACTTATAATCATAGAATCATTTAAGTTGGAAAAGACCCTTAAAGGTCATCCAGTCCAACTCACCACAGTGAATAGGGACACCTACAGCTAGATCAGGTTGCTCAGAGCCCAATCCAGCCTGACTATGAATGTGTTCAGGGAAGAGGCATCCACCACATCTCTGGGCAAGCTGTGCCAGCACCTCGCCACTCCTACTGAGAAACCTCCTTCCTCATATACAATTTTTATCTCCCCTCTTTTAGTTTAAAACCATTTTCCCTTGTCTTATCACAACAGATCCTATTAAAGAATATTTCCCCTTCCTTTTTATAGCATCCACTGTAGATACTGTAAGGCCACTCTTTGGTCTCCCCAGAGCCTTCTCTTCTTCAGGCTGAACATCCCCAGCTCTCAGCCTGTCCTCCTAGGGGAAGTGTTCCATCCCTTGGGTCATTTTTGTGGTCCTCTTCTGGATGTGCTCCAACAGGTTCACATCTCTCCTGTACTGAGGACTCCGAATCTGGATGCAGTACTCCAGGTAAGGTCTTATAGTACAGAGCAAAGGGGCAGAATCATATCCCTCACCCTGCTGGCCATGCTGCTTTTGATGTAGCCCAGAATACAGTTGGTTTTCTGAGCTTTATGGGCACAATCCTGGCTCACGTCCAGCTTGGCATCCATTAGTAAGTACCCCCAAGTCCCTTTGACAGGGGGGTCATGGTACTCTATCCCTACATTATCTCAGCTTTTACCAATAGCGGAGGCTGCCATGACCCAGGTACAAGACCTTGCATTTTAAGATCTGTTGAACATAATGATTTTTTCCTCGTCCCACTGCTCAAGCCTGTCTAGTTTACTGACTGGCATCCCATCCTTCAGGCATGTAGACCACACCGCACAGCTTGGTGTCATCCACAAACATGCTGAGCATGTACTTGATCCTAGCGTTAATACCACTAAAGAAGATGTCAAAGAACTCTGGTCCCAGTACTGTCCTATGAGGGGCACCACTTGTCACTGATCTCCATCCAGATGCTGAGCCATTACATGCCTTTATCTATGCTGCTAAACAAAGTGAGTACTGTACAATACTGTAGAACAAATTTCTAAAACCTGAATCTAATTATGTCATACTGCTGATATCAGAAAGAGAATGCCACTCAGAAGACAGAACACCATGCTTATAAGCTTCACCATATACGTAAAGAAGGGGGGGAAAAAAAAAATAAAAAGAAGGTTCCAGTCAGTTTCTGCAAGAGGTATTTAGACAATAATTCTGAGCAGTGGTGATGATCAGAGACAGTTGCATTTTATCTCTGATTAATATCCATGTAGAAAAAAAATATTAATCCAGTAAGTAATTTTATAATATTACTTATACCTGCTGCTTTTAGTTCCAATCAGTTATCTGAAGACAGAGGATAAACAGGTTCCTTCACTGACACTGCCTGCAAACAATGTTGTGCCCCAGACAAGAGAAGAATGTATGCATGCATTAAACGAAATTTGTTCCATTTCATTTCTACAGTCATTACGCCCTTGTGTTCCCTTCGTAGCACTGCGCCCTTTTTTTTTTTTTTTTTTTTTTTTAAATCTGCAGAAAGTTTGCTAACACACTGATAATGAAGCACACCATCAATCTGGTATTCCTAGATAAAATGAAGATTCAGGGCTTTTTTTGCAATGAAAGAAAGAAAAATATTAGCAGTATGTTAGAATTGCATTCCCAGCAAACTGTTGCTTTTAACACTTTCTTGTCAATGTTTACCAGTTGCATCAGTACCAAGCATTTCATTGAACACATATACATTCCTACACGGTAACCAGGAAGGCAAATCATTACAGAATTTATCCTGGCTACAGTCCTCAGGAATAAAAATGACAAAAGTGATGTGCTAATAGTCCTTTCTGCATTCTTCATTCCTCAGAAGTGAATTCCTCACAAGCTGAATCCTACCACATTAACATTAGCAGGAGATGCTTTATCTGTCTTGCGCAGTCCAGCAAAGAAGGAGAGGAATTAATCTCTGCATCCAAATTACTGGGCCAGGTACTTCAGGCAGAAAACGGCCACTCAGTGCCCAGACTGCTATGAATATCCCCAGCACTAATATGATTGAAATGAGAATGGTGTAAAAAAGAAAACTGCTGTATGCTACACAGCACAGAGCTGAATAAATACCAGCCATCTGTTTGTACTGAAGATTTCCTACCAGTTTAGAGACAGCTACTCACTGGCAATATGTTCAACAATTTGGGAAGCTCCGTAAGCGTTCTTTCCTTAATTCTTTATTATTTCACTGAAAAGAGCCAAGTAGTGCCATTTTTACTTCTGGAAGAAGCAAAGGGTGCTGGGATGCCTATGGCAACAACCAAACTTTTTAGGATGCTGTAAAAGTTTTGTTTTTCTTCAATGTGAGTGTAAAGGTTTACTGGGAGGTTCATCTATGGTCCCTACAAGCTGTAACTCAACTCCCTGTCACAAAACAACAGCATTTCATCTAGCACAGCACTTGTGAATGTTCCTTAATTGATCTAAAATCGTTTTAGCTTTCTCAGAGTCTTCCAAGTCTTGTGGTTCTTGATCCTATGCTAAGGAACAATGGTGAAACCAGAAAAGAAAGAAGCTCTGTGCATTCTGTAGTCAACACAGTAGAGCACCGACGCCTTCTGAGAATGCATATTCATAAATAATATTAATAACTTCGCTGCAGTTTGGCTTGAGTTCTGTTTAGAGCACCAGAAATGCTGCACTTCTGTTTTGAAATATTGTTCCATATTTTGCATGGAAGACCTACAGTCACTGGGTCTAAAACCTCATCGCTCCAGATCTGTACAGCACTTAGAAGAGCAATTTCCTCAGTCACCTAAACAGTAACAAAAGCATAATCATCCCTTTTCTAATACTGGATATGTGAGTGCTGCCCACTAGATGAACTTCCATACTGATCTGGTTGATCGGTGTTTTTTTTTTCCCCTCTTCCCCACGTAAGCCTCAACAGAGAATAAAACCACCTGGAGTTCAGGCCAACCTGAATACTGTGATCAAAGATGGTGCAGGAAAGAGTATAGTTATGGTTCTCCTCCTTCACTAAAGGTGAACAGAAAATGCTGACTTAACAGCTGCAATTCATCCAACTGCTACAATTTCTTCTTGCGTATCAATTTCTAAGGTAGAAGTAAGTTGTTAAAAAGGTCAGTGAAAGCATCAGTCTTTCACTAGGGAAAAAAAAAGAAAATAGGTAAGAAGTCATAGTGAAGACTACCAGTTTCTATTTCTGATGTTGCTTTAAAAGGATTATTTTCTTTGCCCTATAGATAAGCAGTGACAAATTTTCCAGAATATCCAAGATCTCACTCTTTTATACAGCTTGTGACACCATACTTGAAGAGCAGACAAGAGTTTATGCAGTGTACTGGATTGGTATCGTAAATGTTGCTGTCTCCTTATTTGGTCAGAGGTTCTGTTAGGAGTTACATTTCCTGTTGTGTCCCTACTGCGAGATCCCTGCTGCAATGGGTCAGGGAACAGAAAACTTTCATTTCAGTCTCTGTTTTCTGATGTTTTCCCTTAGCTCAGATCTTCCACATTTTGTACTTACACCCTTATAGCACTCCTCTCAATTTTACTTCCAAAACTCATAATCTCTGAACCTCCTATCTTATTTGCTAGATAACCTTTTACATCATTAAAAGGCGAGTGCTGTCCTGAAAGTAACGTCTACCTAATTACATTGGCTCACAACATCAGAAGCAGATGTTGGTGGTATGGCAGCAGGGGTTGAACCTTCCCACCAATATGCCATTACATTTTGTTACTATGTGACCAATGGAGCAGAGGGGCAGTCTGACACAGTGGCATTTAAAGTAGAAATACATATGAAGCAAAGGTGTAGAACTGAACTCCTCCACACAGAAAAAAGGGCACTGACATTGACTGACGCTTACTGAATGTCTGTGGAAACCAAACAACGAATGTGAACAGAGTGAAAGTTGGACTGCATCGGCAACGTTTTCTTAGTACCAACATCATCATAGCAGCTGTGAGGCAGTGGCTCACCTCCACTGGTGCACATTTTTAGGAGCGCAGCACACAGGTCTCTTGTTCATCGTTGGTGAAAATGCACTACTAATGGCAGTGAATACTTAAAAAAATTGTTTTGTAGCTGATAACTTGCTCTATCAAATAGCGTTGCTGTAATCTTTGATGCAGTTTCCACATAAATAAATAGGAAGAAATACATTCAGTGTAACCTACATCTTATAATAAAAAGATAAACATTAAAATGATTGTGCCTTTCGCCAAAGGTGCAGTGTGCACTAACAAACACACACAAGCAGTACCAAAAAGCCTTGTGGCTGAATTTACTTCTACAACCACAGTGTAGTGATTTGACCCTCCGAAAAAAGCAGTGACACTTTGGACAAGATGCAGATTAGAAGAGTCCAAGAGAGAAAAAGGTAGTTCTCTCAAACTTTTTCAAGATACCATGAAGTCATCAGTATCAGTAATCCAAGTAAAGGCAATGTGCAGAAGTAGCTTTTCTTTTGGGGTTTCAACTGGGGAAATAAGAACAACTTCAAATTTCTTCCAAAGAGAAAGGTGTTATTAATGTTACACTGAGTACCTTGATTAGTTGTCTTTATTCAAAACAAAACACTTTATGGATGATTACCACTCTAATTTGTACCTCTAAACAAAAGCCAATATCAAATAGGAATAGAGATCTTAATGTACTCAGAAGGTATATATGGCAGTGGATGTGCATGCACAACATTTTATGATTTCTAAGTCTTAAATCTACTAAATTACAGAGTTTGGTATTGCACTTCTACAATTAACTGCAACATTGCTTTGACTTCACTGAGTTACGTGAAGGCTTCAGGAAGTTCCTGCTTGGGAGCTTCAAACCATAGGTGGCACTCTGAAATATTCTCATTTTCAACCAACTATAAAAAGGTGACCACAGCCCATGTCCACAGTAACAACTACTGTTGGCAGTGTGTTTTTAAATACATGTATCAGTCTCCTTACCATCCATTTTCAATGACATCTACAGGTTTCCAATTTAACCTTTGTATTACCACTTGAAAATACAAAACCTAAAAAAATGTTGGCTAGTTAAGTTAGCTCAATCAACTAAAAATATTATTTTTGTTGGTTTGGTTTTGGTTTATAGTGAGTTGTTTTTGTGGGGAGTCTTTTTTGGTTGCCTTTTTTGGTGGCTTTTTATTTTGCCACTGTTTACTCACCCCCAGAATAAATAAATAAAAACCACATCCACAGAGAAAGTATGCTAAAATGTTAAACATACAGTAAAATATAAATTCTGCACAATATTTTCCTATACTTCCATTTTGTACCTGGCATCCCTAGCAGACTGGACTATTTACTGTTCATTTCACTGTCTATATCATGCCAAACCACTACATCGAGCGTATACCAGCCTTTGAATAACTACGACAACTGAATTGAATTTCGTTCTCTGTTCCTATCCCAGACTCCACCACATTCCAATTCTCAGTTGCATGCTTCAGTTTCTCTCTGTTTTTCTGAGTCTTTCCCATAGGTTATGGAAAATGTAAAACATCCAGCATAAAGACACGGACCTCTTAGTGCACATTCACAGGAGTCCATGAGGACAACTGGAGGGCTGCAGCACCTCTCCTACAAAGACAGGCTGAGAGACATGGGCTTGTTAAGCCTGGAGAAGATGGTGGTAACAGGACAACAGCTAATAGCTATAAAATAAAAGAAGGAGATCTAGATTAGATATTAGGAGAAATTCTTTACTCAGAGTGTGGTGAGGCACCACAACAGGCTGCCCAGAGACTTACAAAGACTTACAAAGGAAAACATTGCCTCCATTAAGCTTTTGGGTAGTTCACTTTCCAGACAATTTGCCTGTTAATTAAACTACCAGGCTATGTTTCTCTGTGTAGTGCAAAGGTCCTTCAAAAACTGACTCCATTCTTCCCTGTAATCATCAGAAATATACATAAAGAGGCTGCAAACCAAATCACAGCCTGAATATCTGAAGAGCAGTATGTCTACAAGGATGCAGAAACACTACAATTCCTAACGACGCTGGAATGAAATGGATCAAAAGGAAGCCATTTAAATCTAATTTACATAAAAAGTGGAACTGAACAGAGGGAAAATACTACAAAGAAGCATGTAGGACAGAAAATGGACAACCCAAGCCCTGCAAGCTTTCCATAACATTATAATAACAGAAAATTAGGAAAGCAATTGTTTTTTTCATGCTCACGTGTGGAACATGAGTAAACTGTGTGCATATATATACACATATTTATAAGTATACAGGCTCCAAGAGAAGAAAGAGCACGTTAGACACAAGTGAGCAAAGAAGCTACCATTTCTGTAAGATGATTAAATGAAAAAACAAAGTGGTGGAAAAAAAACAAAAACCACTGGAGACTCTCTTCAAGACACTGTGCTTTCTGTAATCTCAAAGCTGAGTAATAAAAATACACAACTAGCTGTGGCAGCACTAATGTTTTAGTAGTCCATCTTAACACTAAGATTACCATAAAAATAAAGTTCATCTTTACAGTAAAAATACCTCAAGGTCCAGCTTTATTGTTCAATGTCTTCCTAACAAAACAGTGAGCACTACACAGCATTATGAAGTGAAGAAATATGTACACTTTGGTCTCAGCAGGGGGAAAGATTTATAGGAACTTAAGGTCAGAATCTTACCTCAAGTCAAATAAATTTACAGTAACTCAAAGTTGTTCAGGTGTAACTGGATGAGCATATAGTTCACATACATGATACACAATACATTTGCAGCCTTGCTGAGTGATGTTATCAGTCATGAACATAGGCTTGATAATCAAGTGATACTCCCCTTTGCTTCAGTGACAGTTATGCACAGTGAGGCTAAAGAACGACTGCTAGTTTTGGAACAGATCTTTACACTTACTAAATATTCCAAACAGCCTGGATAGTAGACATGGAAGCAAGATGAGTTTAAAAAAAAAACAACAATATATTATCTTCTGACAATCCAGATACCAAATCTTTATCTTTGCTCCCACAGTCATAGAATGGTTTGAGTTGGATGACCTTTAAGATCATCTAGTTCCAACCTGTTGCTATAGGCAGAGACACCTCCCTCTAAACCAGGTTGCTCACAGCTCCATCCAGCCTGCATTACACATATAAAGATCTGTTCCACCACAGAAGCTGGAGGTGTGGGAATAACTCTAAATATACTGAATGCAGTGAAGAAAAACCTGGGCCTGAAGTAATACACAGAAGAGTGTCTCTGCTAATAACACATTAGAGACAGACATTTTCACTTAAATTGCACAGCTGCATGCTATTTGTTCTGTTGTGGATTTCAGGAATTGTAATTAATCTTATTACAAATTAGCTATGGTACTACGCCCATTAACAACTGGCTACGTTTAGTAGAAGGCTACAGAGTTCAAAACTACTTCCTTGGCAAGGAAATATCAGAAATAGCACCTCCAGCTCCAAAATATCCCAGGCACTAAGAAGCATATAAAAGCAATTATCGCTTAATGATGAAATAAGCATAAGAAAACATAACCGAAAACAATCAGAAATAAAGATCAGTAATATCAACCACAAAAATGGCTGTCAGTAGATCCGTGCTTCCAGAAAGCAGCAGGATGGCACATCTCTCCTCCCTACAGCCACACAGCCTCTTCTGTACTCAAAATTTAAAACATGCCTCTGACTATGAGGTACCAGTCTGCATGTGCAATTTAAACCCGCATGTAAGGAGAAACACACAACAGCAGCCTAATGGCTGTTGGAAAATCACAGCCTAATGAGCACTACAAGCACAGGAACCTAGCAGATCTTTCACAAGTACATGCAGTTTCCCCCTCTCTCCAGGAGACGTGCTTAAAAAAAAAAATACAGGCAAAAAAAATGTAGTCTTATTGTTCCTATTGCTCCTGAAACACAGAAATCTGCATATATAGCAAGTATGAATAGATTGTTACAGTACTTCAGCTCAAAAATAAATTAACTGCTCTGCACCCTTGGTTTTCTGTCTCCAAGGTTACCAGATGTGTTTTTTATGAATGCTCATGTTTACTTCTTGCATTTCATTCTTGTTTACTTGTTTCGCATATATAAAAAGAGTGAAACTGAAAAAATATGCATTACAGATAGTTGCCATTTATAAATGGGACAGAAGGTTATGTGCCAGTGACAAATTTGCCAAGTACTTTCCTTCTCAGCACAATCTGTGACAAAAGCTCAGAAAGCTACATGGCACGTAACAGCTGATGCTCATGACTAATTAAAGCCCTGGATCACAAAACCTTGCCAATGCCAGTTTTTCCACACAGAACCTGGAGGAACAAAAGGTGGCAAGAAATACTTGGGAAAAGCAAATAGGTGGGAAGATTCTTTCAATTAGAAAAATATTAAATCCACAAATAAAGCAGTGCCACAAAGTTTGGCATGAAGTGAAATGCAGGGTAGCCTGGCCATTTTGTAAGGACTGTGGGGCTCCGTCCACCTTTGCGAGAAATGAACTTGCAAGAAAGACTTCAGATTTATAACTGAAACTACTTGAGGCCATCACATAGATGTTTCTCTGTGAATTCATAGCACGAGGAAAAAAAAGTTAGAATTTGCCCTGATAGTACTTTAAGCTTTTCAAACTGTGTTATCATCCTTCTGGCTGGGAAAAAAACAAAACAAAATGCACAATATTGTAACATTTAAAAAAACATTAAGAGCCACAGAGATCTTTCGCAGTAGTAGCTTCTGTGTCTTTGGCCTAGACAGGCAAGCATGCACTCTGCCCATGTTTGGGGCCAGTGCTACAAATAACGAGGCCCGCAATTCCAGGGATTTCAACTGCAAGGTTTGAGGGTTGTTTGGTTGTTTTTTTTCCCATTTGTTGTTTTGAAATAGCTACTGAAGGTCTAGCCACTTGGCACAAGGAATAAAGACAGGTTTATAAACCTCAAGATACACCCGGCCATTGAAGACAGCATCCCATAGGACAACACGAGACTTTGAAACAGTAAATGCTATGGTTCAAAGGTGGCTTGCAAAAAAAAAAAAAAAAAAAAAGCAAGGAAAAAAAAAACCAACTCTCCAGTCCACATCAATAATTTATTATCAGTCAAATTTATCAAGCAGAGGAACTGAATGAACCTAAGGCTACAATAGTTCTCCACGTTTCCTGAAAAACAGAGTAGGTAACTAAAGAGTAATTTCTTGTTAAACATAACTTGATTTACTCTTCTATTTCCTCATATATTTTCAACCTGCAACTTAGAATCTAACCTTCTCCTTTGGTGGATCCCATCTGTTATCAGATTTGAGAGTGCTTTCAAGTGACTCTGAGGAGCCATGAAGTACACATTTAAATAACCCAGCAAAAAATGATGCACACACAGTATTCAGCTACTTGCCACCACAGGCAGGATCCCAAGTCTTGGAAGCCTGGATGCGCTTCCCACTGAACTGAAGCTGTAGGAGAGCTGGGGCTTGCACACACCAGGACTCCAGATGAGTTGTGTCCTAGGGATAAGGCAGAGTCCTAAGGAAGAAGGAAAGCCAGCCGAGGAACAGCTTGACCCTGCTCATGTCTGAGCTGTTGTACTCTGTAGTGGGAATGTCTGAACTCCTTAACTGATCTTGTGAAAGAAAGAGGGTGTAACCAAGCTGAACATACGTATCGATCACAATCCTCACTCTGAATCTTGCCACACAGATGTTGTGGAATTTTTCCTTTACCTACTGCAGAATAATTTTCAGTATCCAAATACCATAAATAACAAACTTTGTAATTTATCTATTATATCAAGCATCAGACAAAAAACTTTGCAGAAGGGCACTGGAGAGCAGAAATCTGGCATAGCTATTTGGAAAGAAAGAAAAATTACAGAGATGGATAATTTAGGGAAAAAGATGAATAAGGAATTCCATTTCTCTGAAAGTACATAGAAGTCTCTGGATATAGTACCTTTCTTACTCCACGCAAAAATTAATCCTTCAGGCATATGCAGAAGACATTATAACCACTCTATATACAGATAAGATATACAACAATAGCACTAAGGCTTCATCTTCATCTAGTCCATTCAAGCTGATCCAATATATATATAAGCTAAGTGGGTTTTTTTCCCCTCAAAGTTTTTTTTTTTATTCCTGTCATGTACAGTAGCTATTGCAGATACTTGTTACCATAGTAATAAACCAGGCTGTGGAAATATAAGCAAGAAGCTGTAAAACATTACTGTAACTAAAAAAGCAAACTCAGTTAGCTATTTTTTGCTGAATATTTATCAAGTTTCACGTTTTCTTTTTCTGTGTGTTTGCTTTAAGTTATGTTATTCACGAGAATATCTGGAAAAAAACCAAAAGTCTTGCAAATCAACACATATCTAACCAAATGTAATTGTATGATCATTTTTTGAATATTTGTGGCTGTCTCAGAAAGTCAATAGAACATGTACGTAAGTCAAAGCACGTCCAACTGGCTTTGATTAATTTAAATATGCTGGAGAAACACATACACTCACATACTTCACAGACTAGAAACCAGGATTAACTTTGATATCAAAGAAAGGCATGAATATGTTCTCCTTTCAGTATGGTGAAAAAAGATCTAACAGTTTAAGTTTGGTGTACAAAGCTTTTTTTTTTTTTTTTTTTTTTTTTAATTACTTTGTGGTTCTATGTTGAATATCAAAAGTCACCTGTACCCTGGAACACATCTTAATTTTTCTTCAATTTTGTATCCATAGTAACTGTTTTGTGCTAAGCTTCGCACTTTCTTTTCTGCCATTTCTGGTCTTGGATGCTATAGTATATTTATCTAGGGCTAATAAATTACTCATTAATACCTAAAGAGAACGCAACTGCAGTTAAGCATAACAGACACCTTTACTTGATAAGGATCCGGCATGACAAAAATTTCAATTAGTTAAATTTAAACGAAGAACAGAAACAGATCAAATATCCAACTGTAATCCCTGAGAGCTATCTAATGTCTTTCACAGTGATTTTAATCACAGAGTTTGGCGGCAACCATGTGTGCTTTGTGATTCTAAGTTATTCACAAAATATTCATCACTGAGAGATCACAAAACAGAACTAGGATGGTCTACATCATCCTAGAGAGCAGAGATGTCACAAACCTTTGATAAAACTCTCTAGCATGGAAATTTATGTATTATAAGATGTTCAAACATCTTAAAAAGTAAGTACCTATAGTTTTGTCTGACTGATCCCCAAGGTTCAGAAAAGTGATGCACTGAGCTGCTTCAGATTCAGAATTGCTTCTCACCCACACTGTGGGTTTCAGCTTAGCTCATAACTGTCCCCTCATGGATTTCTCCCCCAAGAGCAAACTCAGTAACCCATGGCTGATTTTCTAAGATCCGCAAGTTCACTGCAATTGTGTATTTCTACGCTAAACTTTACCAAAAGCTGACAAAGAAAAGCCCTAATACAGCATACAGCATAGTAGAATCTGTATTTTATGCTGTTGGCATGTTTAGACCTCAGCAAGATGTGTACCGTTTCTTATGTTTACTCATATCCTGAATTAATGTCATGTAGAATGCAGTTTCTATTTCTCATCAATTGAATTGACTTTACACCACACTGATCTATTTGAACTACATAGGGTTAAGAAAAATTAAATGGACAGGATAGGTTACTTGTATTTTTTTTTTTCAGTATCCATGACTTTCTTCCAATATTACACACACACAAGTCTCCAAATAGCCTTTCCTCAACTATACATGAAGCATACTCTGAAAAAACAGTACAGACAGAGTTGTTCATTCACTTGTTGAAAACCAATTTCAGATGAAAAAAAAACAACCAAGAGAACAAAGAATTCCAAAAAGTAAAATCTGTCCCTACATAAAGTAATGTTACCTCATCACAAGGTTCTTCTTACATAACCCTACACACCCATTTTGCTTTGTGACAATTCCCTCAGAAATGTGACTTTAACAAGGTAGGTTCACACACAAATTAAGTGACCACTTCCATAACTGGCTGATCTTTGAATAAGTTTAATACCTTATGAGGTGGAAGAAAAAGCCTTTAAATGGGGATTTTTGGGGGTGCTGGAAATAACAGAATCTTGCCTTTTTATCTGACAGGAGCGCGCTACCGACATCTCTTTGTTACTGTTTGCATGAAAGGGGACAGTAAATAGACAGCCACATCTAACAGGCATCATTGCAAAGTAAAGTGTATGGCAATCAACAGGATTTTAAAATAACTTGAGAGTAATCTGAAGTCCTTCAATATTTCCAATATTTTCAATTATGAAAATGTGATAAGCTTAATTTTCTTCTCTAATATTAAAATCTACCTTTCCTAACATTTATGACCGAGTGAAAATGTTACAAAATGGAAAATATGCTATTTTGTTAAAAATTCAGCACTGGTTTGTATAAACGTATAATTTAAATAAAAATCAGGAAACTGCTGAAAGCAACCACAGAATTATGGGCTGCAATAACTATGCACAATAAATTTATGGAGTCACGTTAAATTGTTTCTAAAAAAACACACTCGTTTATGTTCAAAAGGAGTGTAAGAACTAAAATCAAGCAATTTTAAAGGGGAGAAATTGAAGGCAACACAAACACTTTATGCCAACTACAGACAAACTATAACTCCAGATTTCTATTCCATTTCAAACAGCCAGTCAAGAATAAAACCAGTGGGCTGAAACATCTTTAGAGGCAAAGCATTTAAATATTTTACATATTTGACTATAATTTGAGTCTTCTGAGTCCATTACCACCATTTACAGTTTTATCATTATCTGAAAGGCTGCCTACAGGGCTAGGACAGCATTTTCATGCTGAAGGCTGACTAAGGCTTCAGGGATTCTGGCTCTCAGTAGCAATGATAACAATGGAGTCTCTTGCTGTGACAGCTTTGTGTTCACACAGACAGGCTTTGGTCCTTATTTCAGTTTTCTTCTCCCTTCACAAAGATCACTCAAAAACTTCCAATTACTAGGTCATGTTTGGGGTTTGTGCATTGCTTTTATTTTTCATTTCTTAATTTATTACATAGACTCAACAGAAGGACACAATTATTCTAACATTTCAGATTTTTTAATTCAAATTTTGGAGCTCTTTTACATATATGAAGTGCACCTTCTTCTGTCTTGAAATATTTCTTGAATCAGCGTTAGCAAGATGAACAGCAACAAAACATCATGGATTAAATTGCCTTATACACCATCAATCAGCAAAAAGTTTAAGAAAATACTTAACAGCTTTTAAGAATACACTTAACCTTTACTTTAGAGCAACAACAAAAACCTATTTATTACTGCATCAGGATTTGTGAATTTAAACCAAACCTTTGAAGTCCGATCCAAAGAATTTGATGCCAACTTTTCATTGATATCTTTTTAGCAGATTTCCCAGATATAGAGCCTAATTGTTAAAGATGCACAGCATTAGCATCTCTGACCTCATTTTTCTAAGAAGTAAATACAAAATTAATCAGAAAAACTAACAATACAAATTCGTTGTGCAGGTGATCAAACAGGCTAAGAAGTTAATGATAAACATAGACATCCTTGTTTCAAAAAGTAAAGCTAGCCTAGACAGTACCGAGAGTGGGTTCAGTCCATAACGTAATTTTCTTCCACGTGAAATTTCCTTGTTGGAATACTGCATCAAGGAACTATGAGTGAGCTAAAAAGACAAAGGGGTAGGTAGCCACAGGGTTTCTAGAAAACCACAGAACAGAGTCTGAAGGAACTGGATTGGAACTGTTTTGTTCCAAGATAGACAGGAAACACAGCAAGATCTGTTGTGAAACAGGATGTCATGAAAGGTTCACTACTGTGCCTCACTTCTGTGTATTAACATATTTTAGGGGGAAAAAAAAGGATGTGAATATTTGAATACAGTACAGAAAATAACTACTAACCAAGTTATATGAAATTTTATAACTTATACACAATCTCAAATTAGTAAAATTTTTCCTGCACCCTGACTGACAGATTTGTATCAAGTATATGAATCATCTTTTATTACTTTCAAAAAAACCCTATTACTTTTATTATATTACTTATTATATATCATATTATTGTATATTATTTTAGTTATATTACTTTTTTAAAAACGCTATGTGCTATTTGGAAGAAGAACAAGGAAACAATCTTGCTGCAGTACAAAATTCCAACTATCTTATCATCAGAATAAATCAGTCTCTTCCTCTCCTTTTTTGCTACTTGAAGTTCCTATTTTGACATGTTGTATATATCTGTGTTATTGAACCAGTTGCAATAAAGAATGAGAATTACATGAGGGAAAACTGAAGCTTCTCCAAGATTGAATGTAACTTACCTGATGGGCAAAAAACAGGCAAAGACAAGCTAATCATGCAATTATTAAAGCCATCACCAACAGCCACAGACTGCACTGTCCAATAAAAAACGTCTGTAAAGTATTGATTACTTCTGGGACTGAAGCCTCTCATCGGTGCCGTTCACTGTAAAAATATTTTGCCTAGGGCTAAATATCCATTGAACTGTTTAAGATAGTAAGAAATTCCCTACTTGCTCAGATCCATGGTACATTTAGATTTCCAATTTCATCAAAATATTAGCAGCTAATGAATGCATTTGTCTTTCTACATTGATTCAGATATGCCTACTTACTTCTTACAAGCGAGTTATTTCATCAGTCACCTTCTAAAAGAATTACTCCAATTCAGAGTCTCTTATAGACAAAAAATAATAAAAAAAACCCTGTGAAACCTTCAGGAAAGAGATCAAACTCTAAAACAATTCAGGAAAGCTAGCGCTGAGCTTGTAAGGGAGCAAGATGGTATCATCAAAAGCAAGGAAGGACTGCTCTAACCATCAGCTACAGAAGAAGATGACTATTCAAATCCACGCAAGCACCTAGTGCAATAATAATTTCCTACTGACAATGATTCTGAATCTGGTCTTTAAGATACAAGTTTGCTGAAGTAGTGAGAAAATTAAGATCTTGCCACATAAATTCAGACTTCAGAGCCAACAGCATTTAATATTGGGAACAGACTAACAGGTCCACTCAGCATAGCGTAAATACCAGCAAGATGTCAATTCCTAATAATATTAGGGTTCATGAATTTAGGAGTTGCCAATACGGGGTAGCTTTAATATTCTTAGAACATGTGCAGAATTGCAGAACTCAGGCAGATAAGCAGATGATTTTGAGCCCTCTGTGGCAGTGAAAGCCTGGCTGCAGTCCATCAGTAACAGGGCAGCAATTTATCTACATCTATGGTACCTAAGGAACTACCCATGCTTTTCTCAATTGCCATTTCGTGGGATCATATTCTCCTCTGGAGGAACCAACGCTCCCAGGTGGCAGTGAGGGCTGCCTTCCTGACTCACTACCCTCTGCTCAGGTTAGCTCTGTAGATACCAGCTGGTTTTGGCATCCAACATGGAATCTTTCAATTTGCATTTAGTGCGCACAAAAATTAACGCTGAGATCATAACTTGATAAGCATGGTGCATTGAAGCTACGGAATATACTTTTAAATACTCGTGTACACCTCAGGGTGAAAGACACTTTTAATGACTCCTGTGAACACATTCCTTACTCACAGATGAGTGCTAAAATGCATCATAATTTCTTGCATTAATTTGTTCTTCCCTATTAAAGCTACATATCCAATACCCTTCATAACACTTTGCCTCACACACTTAAATGCACTATTTTTACTCCCAGAAATACAACTATAAGAAAACGTCACATCTTTAAATACTATGCTGTATTTTTAAAAAAAAACTTCAGAGTGATAACTTAAAGATCTAAATAAACTAGTGAAAGTGATAATTAGTCTTAACTGCTCTGAAAGCATTTTTACTTTCTTGCATGTTCTCTTTGTCCAGGCTTAAATTACACTGTTACACGTGATTTACCACTGACAACCTTCTCTACACCTAGAATGATAAAAGAGTCAACCCTGAAGTCATCTTCAAGCCCTCAGAATGGCCAACCAACCCTATTTAAATCCTTCCAGAGAGGATTCAAAGGTCAATCTAAGCCTAGAAACTTGCTGGGCTTATTGATAGAAAACCAAATCCACTCTTCCCATCTTCTCTCTTCTCACTCCACAACCTCAGATTCTCTTTGCAATACATATTTGTCTACCTCCAATGTCCCTTCAATCAAGGACAGCTAATTCTACTGGCATTTTCTGAACTCTTGACAGAAGTTTAACAAGGTTTATCGGGGGAATAAGGCCAGTTCAATGTAAACACTACCAAAAGGCAAGAAATAATGCTTGGCTTTAATATAGTTACTCTAATAATAACTTGGCAAAGAACTCCATTTCATGCCTTCCAGATGGCATTTTCATGGTCAGAAAAACAGCTACAGTCTGTCCAGTGGCAGATGCCTTTCTTATACAAAGACATACATGGCAAGAAACAAACACTCCCGATCCAGAAAACTTCCCAGCGTAAGTACATTTCAGTTCCATGTGCTGTCAGTATCTGTTATTAGAACTTCTGAGCTCACAGCCTGTTCTGAGGTCCGTGCTCACTGTAAGTCTTACTGCCTGATGCAGTCTTTCATGCTGCCTGGAAGGCCATTTTTCCTTTCCTGAAGTCTTTTCAAATTTATTCTTTAGGACAGTGCATTACCCATTTCAATCTCATTTAAGTGTTTACCTTGCTACTGATTTACCCCTTTAACAAGTCACATTTAACTGAACATGGTAAAAACAAACAAACAAACAAAAAAACTACACCTAGGAAAACACCTAGGAAAGCACTTTCAGTTATCAGGTACACTTCCAGGCAATTGGAAGTTGCTGAACTTACGCCATACTAATACCATTACAACAGCATTCTCATTAGCACATTTTCACTGTAGCAGTGGACGCTATGCCAAGCAGACTGATGCATCCTTTAAAACCGAGTCCTAGCTCTAGGAAGCTGAGAAGGCACAAGGCAGCAAAGAGAAAGACACTAGAAGTTCAACAGGGCCCCAGAGTTTCAGTAGCCTCATGGTGGTCACAGTTTTACAGCCATGGCTGTCACCACACAGGGAAGCAGCAGAAACTCCTCCTAATAGCGATGACCAGCAGAGTCAGAGGGACAAAGGTATAGCCTTCAAACAGAACAGAGAGATGAGGTTTACCTCATTTTGGAATCAATATTTTGCATCAGTCTCATTAAAATGATACCAGAAGTGTAACTCTAACAGTGCCAACACCAAGAGAACTGATACATTCAAACACTATGACAGAAAACTGTGCTATGCAGCAGCATCCTACCTGGGTATTGGACATTCCCAAACTTAGGCTATCTTCAAGTCTGTAACTAAAGAAGCGTTACACAGTAGGGGGAACTCAGTTGTAACAACTATGCGTCTGTGTACACAGCTATCCCTCCTATGTCCTGAAACCATGCTTTGGTTCAAGAACTAAGCATGACTAACAGATGATACTCCTGCTCCCTCTCCACAAAGGAATTCCAAACTGACAGGCTCCACACACCCCAGCAGCAGCCATGTTCTGCACTCAAACACCATGAAAAGTACTTATTGAATCCCAAAGCACAGAAAGGTCATTGCTAGCTTTAAACGAGAGGAGAAGGCAGGCTTACAGGGTTATTACGCAAAAAAAAAAAAAAAAAAAAAAAAAAAAGCTTCATGTCAAGATAGAGGAATTAAAAAATACTAGTTTTCCAACTCCACTGCAGCTTTAGTAGGCACAGGAAACTACAGCTCAAGACTTTATTTAGCCTTACTGGTACTGTACTGAATCTTTCTTTCCACTAAGGTGGCAAGTAGCAGAATCAGGCACACTGATGCTCATGCTCCAGAAAGTTCTGCCTCTCTCCCCTACATGGATTTCAAAACAAGATTGATTTTGCAAGAATATCATGGAATGTAATCAGAGGTACTCCTGGGAAAACAGATGAGCCTTTGCTTGTGGAAATCAAATTTAACATATCTCCAGAACCCTCTAACTAATTATAATTCCTAAAACTGTTTATTTTGAAAAGAACATGCACAGCTGCTCCAGGCTGCCACTCCCCTAACCCCATACTGCCATCCGGCACCCTGCTGCGCTCACCTGCAGCGGCATAAGGAAACAAAGGACCAACTCTGAGAATCCAAGGCAAATTGACTTCATCTTTCATTCTTTTCCAAAGATGAGCATATTTTGCAAGTGCTCCAAGCATACAGATGTGGTACGCCTTCTGTTGATCATTTCCAACAAGGTAAAAAATGGGCCATGGATATCTAGAGACATTTTTCATTCACCCAATCACTCTATCGCCGTTACTCTGCCACTTCCCACTTCTTGTATTTCTCAACCTCCTCTCAGCCTGTAACATTGCCAAATGCTGCCCCAGACAAGATACTGAGCAGGGTATTACTCCTTTTCCATCCCTCTGGCTCTGTGCGTACATACACCATCTGAACAGATTCAGGTTTGTGGACTATCAGCTGACATGATCTCATTTAAAAAAAAAACAAAAAAAAAAACTTTCAGTACAGATATCGCTCTGATCTTCTCTGGAGACACAAGTAAGAGAAACCAAGAAATTGAAAATACTTTCTCTGCCTTAGGCAGTAAAAATCCATACGCCTTAATTATTTTCTGCTACTTCCAACTTATCTCTTTTTCTTTTGTCTGCTACACTATACTTGTATTTTTTATAACTGGGAAAAATATAAAGCTTCACACTGGAAGGGATGACTGTAGGTCATACGATGTCTTGGGTTGGAAGGGACCTTAAAGCCTATTTAGATCCAACCTCCTGCCATGAGCAGGGTTACTGCCCACCAGATCAGGCTGTCTGGAGCTCCATCCCGCCTGGCCTTGACTGCCTCCAGGCATGGGGCATCCACAGCTTTTCTAAGCAACCTCTGCCAGTGCCTCACAACCCTCTGAGTAAAGAATTTCCTCCTAGCATTTCTCCTAAATCTCCCTTCTTTTAGTCTATAAAACCATTCCTCCTTGTCCTATCACTATCAGATCATGTATGAAGTCACTTTCCCTTCTGTTTATAAGTACTGGAAGGCTGCAACGAGGTTTCCCCAGAGCCCTCTCTTCCCCACGCTAAACAAGCCCAGCTGCCTCTGCTTCTCTCCTCATAGGAAAGCACTCACCTTTCCAGACAAGGCCTATGTTAGGTTGGTGTATCATCTATTCTGTTTTTTTTCTTTCCCAGTACTTTGATACTTTTGAAGAACACTGCCTTACTTCTGACACCCTCCCTTACCTTGACGCTTGGCTATGTTGAACTTCTCTACATCTTCCCCAGCTCTTTGCTGATGGATCTCTTCTCTGAGTCACCCATTCAGTGACTACACAAGCCAACATACACATGCACCCACTTACTCTGCTTGCATTGCATCACAGAGGTTTACCTGCCTCAATCCACTGCAGTCCTTCCTGTGATATTCCTGGCAGAATATCACTGTCACAGAGTTGTCTAGATTAATCTGTGTCCGTGACAGGGGAGGGGGCAGTAGGCTTGTGGACCCCCCCGGCCCCCTCAACAAATGGGAAGGGAAAAAAAAGGAAAGGGGTAGGGAGATGGGAGCTGGGCTCAAGGAAACAAACAGAGCAGCGACAACGATCTAAGGAGTAAAACTTATTTTACTAACTATGATATCGGAATACAAGATAACACACTATAATACAATCTAATTGAAAGGCTAATAAATGAAGTGAAATAAGAGAGAGAGGTTTCTAAAGACCAGGAAGCCGACTTTGAAATCGAAGGCGCCGCAGCTTGGGAGCACACCCACACCCGCTGCCAGGCAGTGAGAGAGAGAGAACCGGCGTTGCTTCCGTGACGTATTTTCCCTCTCTGACTACGAGGTCCCCTGGGACGTGTAGTTCTTCTCTGTGCTCCACATGATGTTATGATGTGGAATACCAATAGCAAAAATTACAAAACCATGACATTCCACCCCTTATTCTACATCACTACATCATGCTTAAAAAATATATATATATATGCATATATATACAAATAAACAATACTTAAAAATGCATTACACACACAGGTCTATATACATATGTACATGTGGAATTACTGACTGCACTCCCCTAACATCAAATTCCCTTGTGGTACACATTGAACATCCCCATCTTCCTGCATAACCCACCAAGCGGACACAGGTCCCTGGGCAAAAACAGTTCCACGGAGAGGTTTGCCCTTTCCAGAGGCTGAAAGGACCAACACTGCTTTCCCCAACATGTTCTTTACATGTACAACAGGGACCTTACCTCCCTCTACAGTATGTAGGGGGCTGGATTGGGTAGGACCATCACCATTGACAGATCCTCTGGTATTGACCAACCAGGTGGCTTCTGCCAAATGCTCCTCCCAGTGCTTAAATGTTCCACCACCCATTGCCTTAAACAACCTATTGTATCATTCAATTTTACCAGAGGCTGGTGCATGATAGGGGATATGATAAATCCACTCAATGCCATGATCTTTGGCCCAAGTATTTACAAGGGAATTTTTGAAATGTGGCCCATTATCAGACTCAATTCTTTCTGGAGTGCCATGTCGCCACAGGACTTGTTTCTCAAGACCCAATATGGTGTTTCGGGCGGTAGCATGGGGTACTACATATGTTTCAAGCCACCCAGTGGTTGCCTCCACCATGGTAACCACATAACAGTGGGAGCAAAATAACTGGCAGCGGAGAGGTAAACCTATTTGGGCTGCTGAACTGTGGAAAGACATTGCTGCCCGAACAAAAGATATGGTTATAAAGGTGCGCCATGTAGATGCTCACATGCCTAAGAGTCGGGCTACTGAAGAACAACAAAACAACCATCAGGTAGATCAAGCTGCCAGAATTGAGGTGGATGCCAATTTGGACTGGCAGAACAAGGGTGAATTATTTCTAGCTCGATGGGCCCATGAGACCTCGGGCCGTCAAGGATGGGACACAACATATAAGTGGGCTAGAGACCGAGGGGTGAACTTAACCTGTGCAACAGTGTCCATAGTTCTTCATGACTGTGGGACATGTGCCATAATTAAACAAGCCAAGAGGATGAAACCTCTCTGGGGGGAAGGGCGATGGCAAAAGTACAAATATGGGGAGGCGTGGCAGGTTGATTATATCACCTTACCACGATCTCGCAATGGTAAGCGTTATCACAGAATTACAGAATTATCAAGGTTGGAAAAGACCTATAAGATCATCCAGTCCAACCATTACATCATCCAGTCCAACCATTACAATGTGTATGTGGTATGTGTGTGTATGTGTATGTAACCAGCACATATTTAAAGCTAAACTACACTGCAATCTGCTTTAACTCTAGTCCATAACTTCTGAATTTGCGGTCAATTTTTCTAGTCAATACATTACTCAAAAAAGCTTTCTGTAGGGTGGTCAGCTTAATATTTGTCTTGTCTCAAGCAACAGTGTTGTCAATAAATAAAGAAACTGAATAAATCTTTGAAACGAGTACAAGAGAAACTCTTTTGTACTTTGGGATACTGATTCTTAGCTTTTCTAAGAAGCTGTAACATTTTAAGTCAGTTTATATCATACTTGTAGGGGATTGTAGCAATGTCCCTATTAACACCCATGGAAAAATCTCAGTTTCATGACATCTGCTTTGGTGCACAAGAACTCGGGCATGCATCATCTACGCACAACTTGCAAAGGGCATGGATTTAAAAATAAATAAATAAAAACATAGCATCCAACACACATTCCACAACTTCCATCACTACTGGGTTGTCATACACATTTCCTGCTACTGTAGTATTAAGAAGAACTTGTGCAAGTTTCTTCTCATATAGACTCTGCATTACACTACGTTTTAAAACTGTTCCCAGCTGAGTAAACAGAAAAATCCTTCAAAACTCCACAAGCAGATAATAAATAGAATTGTTTCTGGTGCCAAGCGGTAACGATCATCTTTAATGTTTTGAGCTGGTGATTAAATAATGGCTGCAGACTGAACTTTTCATTTCATTTCACTGCTATGACCAACTTTTATGCAAAAGCCTCACAATATTATACGATTTTCCCTTCTCTCTCATCTCTTTTATATATTTCAATATGTTCCACACCATCAAGGAAGCCTTTCAACGTGACTATGATTACAGCTGCTGAATGGTTTGCAGCTAACACCTTGGATGATCTTCTGTGTTGCACTTTGAAAACGCACAATGTAAAATTTCACAGCCCCAATGAGGAGCAATGCAATAATGGCAGCTTTGTTGCAACCCACTACAGCCAGCTGTGAAAACTGCAGAAAGCCAGGTGCATATGTCAAGCATGTGGCAACTCCCTGTTATTCTCCACTCTGTCATTTTGTGCTGAGGCACTTGGCCTGGAGCACGCACAAAGCTCCCTAGGAAACAGTCTGATCATCTGCAATGGCACCAATACATCGGAAATCCTCTTCATGAAGACTAATGTCCTTTTAGAGTCTTCATACAGGGCTCCAACCACTGTAAATAGCACAGTGAGGCTGGAGTGGGCACAGTGAGTAGGTCTGAACTATTTTTTTTTAATTTTTTTTAATATAAAAAGAAGATTCCAAATCTAAACTGTTGCTAAATGAGGCAGTACCTCAGAAAAGGTGAAGAAACACAAAACACTGACAACATCCTCATTAGATAAACGCTACATGTTACATTCAGGACTAACTTGTTTTGTGTTGAGAAAAGAATCTGCAAAAAGATCTTACTGCAAACTGACATTAACATCTCTCTTCCTCCTGTTTCAGCAGCAAAACTGCCATCTTACGTTGGCTTTGTCTCAATCATACCTGTTTCTCAGTATTGCCCACACACTGAGGACTTAGGTTTTCTAATGAATCAAAATATCCATTATGCACCCAAGTCACTGCATTTCCATTCAATTATTCTTAATTAATCGTATTTTTAAAGAAATTACAGAGTACATACAGCAAGTTGAATACAATTTCATTTCATTCAGAGATTTTGCTCTGAGTCAGCAGTATGAATTACCTCAAAGCTCATGAACTACTAGCTTCATACAGCCAAACAGTAAACTGCTTTATTTTACTTAATTCCATTTTTACAGAAATGCTTGGTTTTTTGCCCCTTAGAAATGTATTTCTGTTGGTAAGGTTTCTAGAGCAATAAAATGAATTTCTGTATTAATCCTGCATTTGTGGGTTTTGCAGCATAACGCTGTCTCTCAAACAGCAAATTCTCCAAATTGGGGAAAAAAAAAAAAAAATTAAAAAAAATGATGCAACGGATGGAGCACACTCTGGATAAGAAATTGGCTGGATGGTTGCACTCTGAGAGTTGTGATCAACTGCTTGATGTACAAGTGGAGACTGGTGACAAGTGGCATTACTCACAGATCGGTGCTATTTAACATCTTCAGGTCAAAGGGAAATGGCTTTGAACTAGAAGAGGGTATGTTTAGACTTGATATTAGGAAGAAATTCTTTACCATGAGAGTGGTGAGACACTGGAACAGGTTACCCAGCGAGACTGCGGATGCATTCAAGGCCAGGCTGGATGGGGCTTTGAGCAACCTGGTCTATAGGGAGATGTCCCTGCCTGCAGCAGCGGGTTGGAAATAGATGATCTTAAAGGTCCTCTCCCAACCTGAACTGTTCTATGATTTTAGGATGAATCTTAGAACACCAAAAACTCCTCCTGAAGAAGAAGGAGGCAGCCAAGCCCAGCTCTTGGGGCAGCTGCCCAGCCCCAGATGGCAACACAGTACGGCCAGCCTCAGCACCACCTCCCCCAACCACACCAGACGTGCTCCTTTTTAATTTTTCCTTGCAAAACAGTTTTGCTGAAGAATGCCAGTGAAAAGCATTCTAGCTTTGTGGTGCTGAGTTTTTCAACTCTGTCATTAAACTGCTCTACAACACTACTCCATTTTGACTACAAGAATATTTTGTTCATTTTGTTAGAAAAGCATAAGGGCTAAGAATGTATTTCCACATAAAGTAGATAATCTGGCCCGGAGCACATTGTTTCACTTTATGTGAGGATTAACAAGACTCCCCAGCATCTTCCAATAGATCATCACATTCAAATCATACACTTCAAAACTGAGAAATATTTATTTTGGGGGAATCCCCTGTAAAATAAATGCAGAGATGTATTTTTGAAGTGTGCAATTATTCATTTTAGTCTTCCAATCAAACATGGAAAAATAATAATTCCTCACACACCTACAAGAAATGAGGTCCTCAAACATCTTCTAGTCAGTCCTTCCATTTTTTATTAGGTGAACATGGCAGATGCAGAGTTTGTTCAAAAGTTAGCGAGTTGTGGGGCTTTACGGACATAGTGAGAAGACACCGGGAACAGGGTTCCCCATGCAGGCTCCGAGTTAGGTGTCTCCAATGTGGGAGTCCTTATTCAAGCTTTGTTTTCCTCCCTCTAATAGCAGCATGCAATCAAATAGTTTTGGAGACTGCTAGTCTAAACAGGAAGTTAAATCAATAAACTTTAGCTCATTTTAGCAATTTCCCTCAGCATTGCAGAACTCTTCCAAAGAACAAACAAGTGAAGACCAGCAGGTCACCCAACAGGGAAATGGAAGAACTACTGGCTGTAGGGTGTGATATGCGTGTATGTAAAGCAGACTCACTGTTTCACAAAAAGGAACATTCTATCCACATTAGCATATATGTGATTTTATATTTCCTAATACCCTGCAAAAAATGACATTTACAAAAGAAAGGAAATCACATTCTTTTTTCCCTTACTAATTTTGCACAGCAATAACTTCATGTACCGTACTTTGACTTTTCTAAATGTGTAACTTCCCGCAGACACACTGAATGAGAACTACTAAAGGATAATGCTCGTAATCCGAGGTACAGATGCTATTTGGAAATTCCGTAACTTATGATCTACATTCTGCGCTTTCTTCCAGCTTTTCATAAAGACAAAAGATGTTCCACTGTTCCACTCTTCAGAGTAAATCTGCTTGAGTGAGATCTATATAGTTGACTTTACATTAATACTATAATGCCAATAATCACTAGATAGCTTTAACCTTTTTATTTTTTTTTTTTTTAAAAGCAATTTCAGAAGATCACTAATGAGAATAAAGGCTTTTCTTCCTAGCATGCGCCATGAAGAACCAAAGCAAGACAGAATTCAAGCATTTCTAACATGGTTAATACAAATTTCAATTTGTTCTCAATCACTTCAAACAGTCACAATCACTGCCTGTTACGTTACCAGTATACCAGGTTTGCTGTTTATCACAGTACCTTCATGTCAGTTTTTAAAACACCACACAGTGCTTAACTAACTTCCTTAATTGTACTCCTAGGGCAGGTCTGATGACTGTCCTGTACTGTGAGCTAGAGACCATCCTGAAAAATCATTTTTAAATTTGAACTTCCCAGCGCTACGGAAGATGAGGAGACAATTAAGAGATAAAATAGAGCCCTTCTATCACTTTAAATAGACATTATCTACAGTTATTAGACTCATTTTCTAAAGGGCAACTATAAAAACCCTTTCAAAGAAAAATCAATTTACTGGACCTCTGTATGACCACAGCTGACATCTCATGTGCTTTCATTTTCTGCGTGTCACAAGCTATTACGTTTTTTTTTCCTCTGGGTCCTCCAATAGGTTTCTTGGGGATGCCCTTTAGATTTAATTCATGTGTTCATACATTGATCATTAGCTCATTTCTATAAAAAGCCTAGTACAAAGCATTCCAAAACGTATTTTGTAATCATTCAGTGCTTCACACAAATTCAGTTGAGTAATCTGAATAGATTGCTTGAGTGCAAATATCCAATTTATGTTTTCATTATGTAGAAATGAGCTCCTAAATTATTAATAAAACAGCTTCCATTCACATATCCCATATCTGCCAAACTCTGCAGAAACGTGAAACACTGCACTTTTATCTGAAATCACATGGGATACGGATTGACTTGATAGAACATTCTAGACTAATGGGCTACTACAGTAATCAATAACTTCAGTAATTGAGCTGCTATGTCCATTCTATACATAGGAGGAATAAAATCCCCTAGAAACATGTTTTTGTCAAATAATACTTAGATGCTTGAAACCCTCTCTGCCTCTAAGCTGTACAGAAAGAGTAAGAATTGCTTTCAGTATGATACTCCAATGTAAAATTAACAGCGTTAATATATTGCTTACTCTGCTGGGATTAAGTTTTTAGCAATGTTCCTTTTTGTATAAAAACAAGCAGCTGGCCTCCGCCATGGTGCACCGTGACAGAAAGCAGTGCCATGTCACATCTCAGCACACACGAACCACTCTTAGACCAACTCCCACTACCAGGGAAATGTCAGGGCAGTAGCTGTTGCCAGACCCTCCAAAAGGAGAAGACAGGAACACAGTGCCAGCCTTCACCATTGAGAGATCGGCTGCTGAGAGTCAAACCCTTTATTTCTCATCTTGGAAGATAAGAGCTACAACATAACCTACTTTTTCTAAAATGCCCAGAGATTGCAGTGCAACATCAGCATTTACAGACCATTACCATCTAAGCAAATTCTGTTTTCTGAATCACATTTCATTGGAACGTGGTATTAGCAGGCAAAGGAAGTTTTCCCTAAGCACTGCCAACCTAACACGGTCCTGGCAAAGAGACAAACAACCACCTCGGTGTCCCTTCTGCAGCACTACCATGCCCAGGTGTGAGCCAAAGCATAATGATCCTGAAAACCACCTGATGGCTCGAGATCCTCTGGGACCTGGAGGGGGTAGGAGTACGACAGCATTTCTAACACAGCCCAGGTTCAAGTAGAATTGTTTCATCCTTAGAGACATACTGTTTTTCTTGTTAGCACTCAATCACAATGTTGTTTGGCTTCCCTTCTCTCCTCTGGTGGCATGTAAATTACATGTCAGAATAATATTCTGCATTAAGCTCTGTGACTGACTCTTAAAAGGCTACTTTATTTATAAAAAAGGGTGGTCCACAAAGCTGACACCTTTCTTTGTCAAGAATTTATGAACTACCTTTAAGCACCATTGAGCCTGATACATGGGTCACTTGCAAATCAGTTTTTCTTGCTGAATTATTACGCTATTAACTCCAGAGCTTTCTCAGCTTTACAAAGTGCACTTTCACAATGTGTGTAGAGGATGAATAGCCTCAGTAAATTCCATTAGACAAAGCAACAATGATAGCATATTGCTGACTTCAGGATAACGAAAGCAACACTGGATTTCAGCCTGTTTTGACGTGACTAGCATTGTGTTCTCATCTCTTGAGACGAATGGTTTTCAAACTCTCATCTTCTAGAAGCATATATCAGAAATGGATGCCAGGAGATGAGACAAGATTTTATTATTATTTATTACAGTAGCGTCCATTTGTTCTATCATATAAAGTCTCATCATGCCTGATGTTTGATAAGCATAGAATACTCCCTGCCTCTGACAGCTTGTTTTACAAAAGCACTCACAGGACAGGCAGAAAGAAGCATCAGAGCCCCGTTTAGCACACTGGGAGCCATATCACAGGTTTTGTCTTCACCAAACTTTAATCATTTGCCCAAGAGTTGTGGTAGGTCCAAAATAAGCACCTTTAGCCATATTCCTGTAAAGCGGTCTCTTTTAGAAGACACGTGCCCATCTCAGACCCATGTCTCATTAGCAGTACCTCGCATTCAAGCTGTTTTAGAAGTCAACACTTAAATTTCAGGTTCAGGACTTCACACTGCAGCACGCATATTGTAAAGTCACCGCTATCTGGTAAAAAAGGCTTAAATATGGAGATTTTCATTTTCTCTAGTTACCTATTTTAGTTCTTATTGTGCCAAGAGCTGCTTACACATTCTTGGTAACATTCCTTAATACCAAGCTGAAAATAGAAAGCTAATAGAAAATTAACAGTTTCAGACCCAGCAGAAATAATAATCAGAGAGATTTCAGCCAACCTTTTTCATACTTCAGGATCCGCTCACAAAGTTCATTGAACTACATTAGTGGAAACCTTCTAATAGATATAAGCTGTTCCTATTCTTTAATCAACACAACTGGGATTCTTTAATGCAACAATTCCCAGTAATCATCTCAAACAAGTGCCCTAAACAACATAAAGAAAAATTCCACATAAATCAAGCAAACTTCTTTCCCCCCCTCCCCCTCCTCCTGCTTCAAGCTTAAAATTAAAAAACTGAGAATGCAGAATCTGGAAAAACTCAACAGCCATAATACCCCACTCACAAAGAAGCAAAACTGCTTTGGACAGGTTCTTGGCAACAGCAGGTAGAGTACTTGCAGGTAGTCTAAGAGCCATATACAAACAAAAAGAAGGGACAAACTCACCCAAGTGGTGAAGGAGCACTCCAACTACACAGCACCCCTTTTCTGGAAGCAGCCCAGGACCAAGAAACACTCTTACTTCAGTGGCCTGTCCTTATATGAGCTTATATGCACCTCCACCCTGGGTATACCCGTTCTGATCACCTGCAGAGCACAGCTACAATTTGCCTGCACTCCCTGGGCCAGCCACACCCCTTCACCAGGTGCCCAACCACCATTTCAATCCATCACCCAACAGTTCCTCTACACATGTTGAAGAGCTCCATAGTATGAAGGCAAAGGAGCCAGGAAAAGTTGTCCTCAAAGCAAAATACCCAAAGTACAGTGGGTATTTTCTTTGTAAACCTTGTTTCTAAGATGTGCCCAACAACTAGCTGGCCATAATAACTATATAAGCATCTAAATTAAGTAAGGAGAAAAGGACATGTAAAGGTTAAGATTTATTATAAGCAAACAATAAAAACTATCCAAACATCTAACAGAAAAATGTTTAAAAAGACCAGCATCTTGCTCACAATGTTAACAAAATCAACAACACATGTTGGAAGAGGAATGCTTAAAGTCAGATTGTGGTGCTACAATTCCATCTTTTCCCCTGTTTTCCTTTCCACTGTTGTATCTTTTTCTCTGTTCAGCACGTGGAGCAAAAAGTGTAGAGTGCCATGTGTAAAAACCATTTTAAGAAAGGAATCAATGCATCACCCTTTCATACTGGTCTGCTTTCTGTAGAGCCACAACTACCACAGTTCAGCCCTTCACCTGCTTTGTGCCATGGACAAGACACACACCCCAGGGGTGTACCCACCTAAGCCAGTGTTAGAGCTGCAGTCCAGTGGCTAGAAGCAGGGAGGTTCCCCCTGTGCCCTGCTCCCATACACACACACTCTTGTTACATCCTAGCATCTCGGTGAATTGCTGGCTTGCTGAAGCCAGCACTGGACAAATTCAGCTTAGTAAGTTCATAGAAATCTATTCACTTTTCGTCTTGCCAGGTTCAAGTAACTCAGTGAAGGAATCAAGTAAGGTCTGGAGCCAGCACAAAGGGTGAAGTAATGAACGTGCAGCCAGCAGCCCCAGAGGATATGGTTGGGGTGTGACCACGTTTACAGGAGGAGGCAGCAGGGGAAGTTTTTGAAGGAGGAACTGGGATTTCTCCTTTTAACACCTCACTTCTATCAATCTGGCTCAGCAGTATTTTAAGTTTATCCTACTACTAAAAAACTCAGAGTAAGCACACACACTCACTGTGGAGCAGGACAGATGAAATACTGGAGCCACCTTCAGGATGAGGAACTACATTCCCCCATTCACACCCATCCTAACAAGCAATCAGCTGCACAGAATTACTCAAATTTCTGAACTTATTTCTCACTTGTAATTTCACTTTTTTTTTTTTTCTTATAAATGGAAAAGAGGGAGAAAATTTAATGAATGAGACACAGAGAATGCAAATAATACCAAAATTTGAAAATACTATTTACAAAACTTACTGCAAAACAGAATGATATATCAAGACAAACACACGTTAAATGCCTAAAAAGTAAAATTTCTGTGTTTTGAAATGTAATAATTCTATGGCATTTATTTCACAATTGTAACAACAGGCAAACTTTTTCTAAAATCCCCAGGACTTCTGCTTCAGCACAAACCTGAACACTCTACTTCACACAGCTGTGGCTCCAAATGCTATGAGTACATGACAACACATCCCTATTGAATTAAGGCCCCACCAGTGAGGGCTGAAGCCTTTTCTCAGTCAATAGGAGTCAAAGCATAAAATCTTTCTCAAAATTTGTGAGAGGAAATGCCTACTGCCCTCATCCAGAATCCTTCAGAGAGAACCTTCTGGAAACCTCAAAGCAAGGCCTGGAGAGGGAACTGTGCTGTGGACAAAGCAGGTCTAGCACGGAGAGCTGAGCAGCTCTGCAGCCATCTGGCAAAGAACAGATCCTGGCATAACCTGCAGCTTGTCTGGAATGGGATCATTATACTATTACAACTCACTAGGCAAAAGCTTTCATTCTGAAATAAAATAGCCTCTTGCTTATTTCCAGAGTGATTTACAGTAAACAGGAAAGAAAAGGCTTTTATATTGTTCTCCTGGAAGTTACAAAGAGATGATTTTATCAGTACGCTAATGCAGGCTAATTTTCCCGCAAACAAAAGCACAGAGACAAATTCCAGCTTTTCAGTTCATATGGACCAAAGAGCTGGAGCTTGTTAAGATACAAAGAAAACTTAGTTATTTTAGGTCTCCTCTGCTGAGGGCTACTCATGTCTGTTCTGCCTGCTCAGAGATACAAAAATCATAATTACTTCCACAATTATCCAATATTCTCATAAACGGGGGGGGAGAGGGGAAGTGCCTCTGATCTCCATACTTACAGATTAACGGCCTTAAAAAGCTTTTGGCTTGCCCACACTGCCACCCTGCAGGGGCTTTCAAAGTACAGAATGTGCTTTCCTCTGCTGCAAACTGATGGACACAGCAGCCACTGCAAGCATGAGAAGGCACCGGCACTAAGATGACATGCATCCCAGTTCTCACTAAGCGAGAACTCTTGGAAAGGCACTTGCAAAGTGATTTACTTTCCTTACCTAGTTATTATAAAATACTCCTTTCTTTTACTGAATGTATATTAAGGATTTTTGGGGCTGGAGAAGGTGAAAGAGCAATGGGATCAGATCCTCTCCTTTATTTGGTTAACAGTTGTATGTCATACCATAAATGTAGGTTCAGGTACCATGAAATATCAATTAATTTCAGATATCCTACTGGGAAAATAATTAACTCAAATATTCAATTTCTATCTCGTTTTCTATGGGAATAATTCAGTGTGCCTATAATGGTTCACTCAGAATTACCTGAGCAAAGTACCAACCTCGTAATTTGCAAGCAGCTTGCTGTATGGCAACCACAATGAAATCTTACACCATCTCCTGCACAACACTCCCTGCAGGAAGGCAGCACCCACTGGGGCAGGCAGCTCTTTTCCCAAGCAGTCCCATTGGCTGGGTGCAGGGAGCTACACTTTGGCGTGATTCTTTGGCACAGAGCACGTATGCACAAGGAGAGCTCAGACATCAGCTCATTTGGGTAGAATATGCTTCGCTCTGTATTTTGCATAGTGCTTAGCACCAAAGGGAAGCAATCTCAGCTGGGGATTCTAGATGTTACTGTAACATCGATAAAGAATAATAATGATGTTTATAAAAGCAATGAGGCTTTTAAATGAAACGCACTACATCAATGCAATCTATTATGAGAAATTAGGTCTTTTCTATGGGAAGAATTCTAAACCTCCACTTCAAAAGTCTGAAAAATGATGCAGCTACTGCAGTTGGAACATGCCTTCCTTATCACAAAAGCATCCCTTTATTTACAAATGTTGATAAACAAATGATGATTGAAGAGTTATTTCTCATAACTAAGATCTTTAATCCATTTGTCACTTGAATAGAAAATAGAATTAATTTTGGAATACTGATGATAATCCCTAAAGCGTGCATAAATAGCAAAGAAATAATTCTTAAGTAAACAAAATTAAGAGAAGGCAGCAAAATGCTTACTAAAATATGCAGTCAAATATTTTATGCAACATCATCACAGCTGTACATGGCATACAACTTCAAAACAATTGAATCTAAGTAACAACAGAGGTTATAACTTCATATACCTGTGAATTTTTGTAATGCAGAACGTTTTTTCCCCCCAAATATCCTGTGGCTGATTAAATAAACAAACTAATATTTATTTAGTCCTCCTTGAACTTCAGTGAAAGCATCATACGCAGAAATTTAACCCGCCTTTCACCCCTATTTCCTACAGAACACAAATACCCACCATGAGCTGACCTAGATGACAATCACTGCACACAGCTCTAACCAAAGGTTTTGTAATCTCACAGCCTCCTGTAACGCCTCCATGAGAAACAGCACCCAGGGAGAGGGACTGGTGTACGGAAGTGACCACTAAAACACTGACCCATGAGTGATTTCCTATGCTGACTAGGACGCAGTATGACTGGGCATTTATGACTCTTTTTAAAAGTACACTGGGACTACTGAAACAGCTGTACTTAAGGATATTTTTTTTCCCGGTATACTCATAATTTAAATACTTTACCTTTTATTCTATTTAAGTTTGACTATTCACACTGTAATCTGAGCTATACATAATGTAATGGACAAAAGCAAATCTGCAGAATGTTGCTCTTTGTTTTCTGAATTCTAGGCTAGTAAATAAAACATGCTGCAGGAAAACGTGAAATATCATCCTTTAATGTCAATTAAAACTCCAGTAATAATCAGAAATTTTAATGGGAATAAATTCTATTTCCTGTTATATTCCTATCACACGAAATGTTCATTACATTACCTTTGGGAGAAGTAAACAAGAGGCATTACAAAAACATACTTTAGGAATTTCAAAACAGTAGATCTCAGTGTAGTTTAAAATATAAAACAAAGTAAGCTTAGAAGATTATGAGGGGAAAAAAAAATAGCAGGAGGCTCTTTTCCTCTTACTAATGTTCTTAGGTATTACAAAAACTGGGAAGTGTTTTCTCTTTGCAAAAGAGGAAGAAACTGGTCTAATTTCAGTCAGGAAAAGAATGAATGTTAAAAGTACCATATATTTTAAGTACTGTTTTCAAAATACTTACAGATTGAGAACAAATAGAATAGACTTTTAGTAATATTTCTATGGAGACAAGCTTTCCTTCTTTTTTCTTTTGAATGAATGGGCTATTGACAGAATTGGATACTTGAGTTCAGATACTAGTCAAAACAAGGTTCAAGTCATCAGATTTAAATAGCAGAGACAACAAAATTAAGGACCTTGAAAGTCTATAAAGATATTTAAATCAATCAGCTGCTCCATAGGCAGCCAACGGTAGGAATTTAGGTTGTGCATAATGGACCCTTTTCAAAATCCACTAATATCAACTGAATGACTCCTACTGACAAAAGTGCTCAAATCAGCAAGCAATCATGCTACTTCACTCTGGTTAAGAAGCAAATGATGAAGTAGCCCAACAGAGAGAAAGGAATATGCAGATAGCTTCCATCAAACAAGACAACTTTGCATGAGGAGGTAAAGGATAGTTTTAGGTCCCATGAAAAAAATAAACACTATTTTTTTCCTCTTTCCAATCAAACACAATGAAATTAATATGGTTAAAATTGACCAAATCCTACAAATATTTTAATCCCTGGGCATATGATTGTGCCCCCACCACCATCAGCACAGATGCTTTGTTATTCACCAGGCCCAACCCAGCCCCCCAGGCAGCAGGCAGACACTGCACACCCAGCACAAGGCCCACCTCTGCATGCCCAACCTCAGCATTTCACAGGTGCAAACCCCATCCTACAAAAGAGCTGCCATACCTGACATTATTTGGTGGTTCTCTCACAGCATGTTAGAGGCCTAGTCCTATACCTTTACAGCTGATAATGTAAAAGTCAAGCAGAACTAGCAAATCAATGGTGAGCCTCTGATAACACAGAAATCTACAAATATCCTTATTACAGCCTAAATTTAAGGCCCTCATTGTCAAACTAGAAGAGCGCGTCAAACTGAAGGGGCACAGAACACCTGCAAAGAACATCCCAGGTTTCTCATTGCCACCAGTTAGGCAGATCATTCAGCACTGACACCAAGAGCACACATACATCCTGCAACAGCTGTATAGTCAAGAAGCACCCACTTACCTTTGCCTTATTACAGAAAAGACAGTAACTTAAGTACAAAGCAAGAGGTCAGACAGACAGACAAAGGAGTACATAACAGATCACAGTGAAAACCACTGATGCCACTGCACCAGCCAAGTAACTTCTCACAAGATTTGAGTACACATCATGCTGGAGGAGCACTGTCACAAATGACATGTAGAAAAACAGAGAGAAGTTTTAGAGTTGATTTTTGGAATTCTACCTGGTTGCACTGGTATTAGCAATGTTGGCAAAAATACAAAGACATTCTGAAAAATGACTAAGTGGGAGGACAAGATGTCATGATAAGCAGTTAAGCAGTAGGCATAACACCTGTAGTGGATAAGATATGACAGAAGGTGTCATGGCAGACTGTGAAAGACCGAATAACAAAGTGGGGCAATTCAGAAAAGGAATTAAGTGGAAGGAGTGGGGAAAAAAAAATGACAAGCTGCAGTTAAGTATATTTGTCTTAGTATCAGACATGATGACAATCGAGTCAGGAGTCTTACAGATACCTAAGAAAGGCTATCTTTTAAGTACTACAAAGATGTAACCAAAATATTTATATTCTTAGAGAGGAAATTACCATTTGTTGTAAAATTGAGTAGAATTCTCCCAGCTGTCTTTCTTATTAGAAGTTTCTCCACCATAAAACAAGTCTATAGCTGTTTCTCTATTCACCAAGTAGCAGATATCTCGTGCTGAGAGACTGTTAACTGCTAAACACAAATATCCTTATTACACACTCAGTCACAGCACACAGTACTTACAAGTACACAGCAGTATTACATTTTAGCTCCTACCAAGTTAGCAGCAGAAAGAAAGAGTTCATCTGGGAGAGCAACTGTGAGACTGGTGCTGACACCAGGCTGCCAGGCACCCAACGCCACCCTGTAGCTTATAAATTCACTGATGTTGTCACTTATTATATCATCTATACAGTCCCTTAGTGAAATTCCTGTATAACACACTTGAACAGTATCAGGGACAGTATATTAATAGCATTACTTTTACCTATTTCCTGCTTGTTATAACTGATTTTGACAAGGAAAAGCTCTGAATTCCATCCACTCGCAGGCAGCAGAGTTCAGCAGAACCACATTAATTATAATGCATTTCACCTTTTGCAGACAGAAGTGAGGTCTTTCTGCAACAGCTGGAAATGAGGCAAGATTCTGCTGCAGGGCTCAGACCACGCTACTATTCCCTGCTTCTCAGCAGATTTTAGGAACTATGGCACCACAAAACGTGATCCTGGATGATGACTGCTCACAACCATCTGCTTGTAACTAACTTCTTCAGTAAAAGGGGTGGAAAAGGCAGAGTTGAAAAGTGAGCTGAAACGCCTTTCTTGCCAGCTCTTCATCTTTCATACACCCTGACTTGGCTTTGCTGCCCCTATTTCCTACGCCCTTACCAGCCAAGGCACTCTTTTCCCTTAGTGCCTCTTTGCTGCTGCTAGGAAGCAACCCCGTTAGAGATGTAGAGAACATCATGTGCTGTGACCCAAGGGCAGCTGGCAGAACCACCTCAGGCAACTTCCACATAACTGGTTTTTCCTCCCAGAGCTGCTCTCCTGTAACTCAGGTAGTTTAAGCACAGACATTTCCTTCCAGCCCTTAACACAGACCTGCAGCTGATCTTACTTTTTACATTTTGTTTCATTCACATCTGCTTGGTTGCAATAAGCCCCAAACCCTCCCTCAGGTCATCTACAGTTTTTCACTTCTGAATTTTTCACAGAAAGTCTCAGAATCTGTAACTGCATAACAAAAACTATGATGGGAATCTTTATAAGGACCTGTGCTGGTTACATTCGGATTTGAGCTATTTCTCATGAACGCAAAAGCGAGATGTATATCATTCTGCTCTGGTGTGGGAACAAGAATGGAAAGGTATCAAATCTAGAGCCAATGCAACCTTATTTCAACTACATAATTCCAACATGCTTCTACATGGTTACCATACAGTTGCGTGCAGGTCTCTCTGAAAGTAATGCCTCCTATTTACTTCTATGGAACCTACAATGGATATAAAGAGCACAATAATACTATTTGATTGAGGAAATTCTCAGCTACAAACACTATCTTTCAACATAGTCACCACCATCAGCTATGTAATTCTCTATGTATTTCTGCCAGCAATGAAGAAAAGCCTGCATGCCACGCTCTTAAAAATCTGCATGGCCACCCAGAACATAGCTTGCCTTTCATGCTGCTCTTGCTGCTGCTGAAATGCACTACCCACCACCTCCCTATGCTCACGTCCACTCTTCAGTCTCCATAAACGTTCAGCGTTGATGAATGCCAGTGGGTGCCATTGTTTCTGCACAGATAAGTTCAATGACAGACCTTTGCTTCATCTGCACTTCCATATCAGATGCCATTGTGTCAGACTGCCCCTCTGCTGCCATCTGTCACACAGCAACAAAATGCAAGGGAATATTGGTGGGAAAGTTCAACCTCTACTACTGTACCACCAACATTCGCCTCTGATGTCATTGGCCAAAAAAAAAAAACAAAATAGGAGGCACTGCTTTTGGAGAAGCCTTCCTACATAGTTATAAATATATATAATATGGAGCCTTGCTTTCTCTTTTTTTTTTTTTTAATTTATCAACAATTCCTGGAATAGGAAAAGAACTTTTAAAGCAGAGAATTTCGTTTCACATCAGACAGATGAGAACAGGCTCAGAAAGTGGGAACTGAGAAATCTGCTTTGAATGCAAAACCAGCAGTAGCCTGTGACAAACAAGAGACGTACAGAATGTCTTGCTCCTGGTCACTGACTGAGCAGATGGCAAAGTTGAAGACATAAATCTGATCCCAAAATCTTTAATCTTCCCACATTTGCTTTGTAATATGATGTATCCATCTAACACACACATTTTTGAACTCTTCGCAGGTATATTTGTGAAGAGTTAAGCACCTAAGTATGTTGTTTTGCAGCACTCTCAGCTTCCTCACCATGTCTGTGCATTGCCCAAGAAGCTGAAATGGAACATCATTCATGGGTTTGTTTTTTGTCATGAATGTCCAAGCCACAAAGACCAAGCCCTACTCATTTTTCTTTTCTGCATTAGACCTCAAAATGGAATTAAAGAACAGATAGCTCAGACAGAAATTAGAATTCTTTACAAAACAGAGTAGTACCTATGAAAGCAATGGTGATGTCTAGCGTTTTGTGCTAATGCTGTGTACTGTTGTCATGGTTTTGTAATTTTTGCTATTGGTATTCCACATCATAACATCATGTGGAGCACAGAGAAGAAGTACTACACATCCCAGGGGACCTCGCAGTCAGAGAGGAAAATACGTCACAGAAGCGACGCTCGCTCTCTCTCTCTCTCTCACTGCCTGGCAGAGAGTGTGGGTGTGCTTCCAAGCCGCGGCGCCTTCGATTTCCAAGTAGGCTTCTCGGTCTTCGGAAACCTCTCTTTTTCTCTCTCTCTTATTTCACTTGATTTATTAGCCTCAATTTCAATTAGATTGTATTATAGTAAAATAAGTTTTACTCCTTAGATCGTTGCCACTGCTGTTTGTTTCCTTGAGCCCAGCTCCCATCTCCCTACCCCTTTCCCTTTTTCCCTTCCCCTTTGTCAGGGGCCCGGGGGCCCACGGGCCTACTGCCCCCCCTGTCACGGACACAGATTGATCTAGATAACTCCGTGACAACTGTGGATAAAATCTACACTAGATGACAGCTCCATTTTCATAAGTAACTATCTGACTGCAGCAAAGCACAAGGTTAACTATGTATATTACTCTTGCTTAATACTTTTCTAAGGAAAAACAAAACAAAACAAAAAAACAAACAAACAACCCCAATCATTCACAATTCATAAAAGTGTCCCCAAGAAAAAAAAGTTACTTTTTCAACAGTTTGTCCACTGAGATTTTCAGCTTCTTTATGACCCGCCCTTCTAGAATCCTTCCTACCTTCACGAAAATGAAGCCACGTGATTCAGCCCATTACACTTCTCTTTGACCTTCAATTTACCTGCTATGTTGGGACACAATTTACAGTTCTGATAGATATAAATGGAGTTCAGAAAGAAAAAGATGGAGTTTTTAACAAAAACTGCTAAGCTAATTTTTGCCTGCAGCGACTGTCATAAATCTACTGTAGGCAAGGCTTAACTCCTTCACCTGCAAAACTAAACAAGAAAAAAATTGTTTTGCAAAGCCACATTCAACAAAAATGAATTGTGGTTTCCGGTTTCTCAGAAACTAAACCTATGAATATTAATCCCTGCAATTGCAAACAAAATATGCATAACTTTTAATATATATATGCACATACATTGAACATGTGTGTGCCTAATGTAACATGCTTATGCCCAACTTATTTTTAACATTTATGTCCAATAAAGAGTAATTTAAAATGGAAAGTAACCACCAATCAAATTACTCATTTATTCCCTATAGTGAAAATGGCATTTTTAGTAATAAGCAAAAATAATTAGAAATTTTCATCCCACATCTAATCATATGAAGACATAGCCTTCTTTCTAAACCTCTCTGACCCCTAAAATCTGTTGTTCTATTCTTCTTTCAGCTAATATGGAATAGAGCATAATTATCACCCATTCAAAAATCACACCAGCAGGTCTTTTTATCACATTATTAATGATCTTGCTTTTTGAGAGAAGCCCAGTTTCTTAGCTCAAACAGTAAGTGGGGCTTATACGCAAGTATCTATTTAGGGGTACTGTCAGGCTTAGAGAAGACTGAGAACTGACTAGTACATACTTGACTGTGGCCATAACCTGTACAATGGACTCCACGGCTTTGATAAGCAACTGATATTTCAGTGATGTTCCAGTTTAATAAGGTAACACCTCTAAAACACACATTTTCTTCAAATCTGAAATCCTGAGAAAGCAACCAGGCTGTTAGATGCAGTGTGGCTGATGGAGCTTTTCTGTGGGGTTTTTTTGTTGTTGTTGTTTTCTTTTTTGTTCGTTTGTTTTTTAACACAGCCACTCGGAAAGGAAGTCACTGCATCCTTATTAAGTCTTTGTCATGGTACACAAAACAGCCAGGATTTTATAAAGTTTCTCCTGACATCTTGGAGAAGTAAAGTAGTTTCAGAAGAATAAGAATCTGACTGCAGATTTTCAACCCTGGACCCACTTAATTGCCTCCATCATCCAAAGAAGAAAGAAAATAATAGAAACAAAGATAAGATCTGAACTAACAGCTTCACAGCTGATTTTGTACATGTACATATATATATAAATACTTTTGTTAATACAACAAGAGCAGGTGTTTACTCTTAGTAAGTTTGCAGATGACACCAAGCTGAGTAATGCAGTTGATACAGCAGAAGCATGAGACGTCATCCAAAAGGACCCTGACAAACATGTAAGGTAGGCCCATGAGAATCAAATGAGGTTCAAGAAAGCCAAGTGCAAGGTGTTGCACTTGGGTCAGGGCAGTCCCAGATATGTATACAGACTGAGAGAAGAACTCCTTGACAGCAGCCATGCAGCAAATGACTCAGGGGTCCTGATAGATGACAAACTTAGCATGAGTCAGTAGTGTGTGACTGCAGCCCAGAAGGCCAAAAGTAGCCTAGACTCCATCAGCTCTGGGGTGGCCAGCAGAGTGAGGAAGGAGATTGTCCCCTGTGTCCTTGTGAGGATGTCTGGAGTACTGTATCCACAGATCTGGGGCTCCCAGTACAGGAGGGATGTGAAGCTGTTGGAGTAGGTCCAGAGGAGGGCCGTGAAGATGATCAGAGGTCTGGAACACCTCTCCTACAAGGACAGGATGAAGAAGCTTGGCTTGTTCAGTCTGAGAACAGAAGGCTCTTGGGAAAACCTCATTATGGCCTTCTAGTATTTAAGGAGAGATTATAAACAGGAGGGAAATCAACTCTTTATGTGGGTAGATAGCGACAGAAATAGAACAAGGGAGACTGGTTTTAAAGTAACAGAGGGGAGATTTAGATTAGATTTCAGAGGATGTTTTTCTTGGAGAATGTAGCAAGGTGCAGAAACAGGCTGCCCAGAGGTTGTGGATGACACATTCCCAGTGTTCAAGACTTAGAAAAAGCCTATTGGTTTTTTTTGTTGTTGTTGTTTTGTTTGTTTGTTTTGTGTTGTTTTTTTTTTGTAAGAGTCTTAGACAATTTCCAGTTAGAGCTTTGTATTTGTTTTTATCTCCTGGCAGGATGGAATGATTCTTCTAACACATTTTAAACCAAAATACAAACTCTTCCTGAAACCCCAAGGCAACCTGGGATGAGGACACTAACCTTTATTCCCCTCCTACATTATTCTTTCCAAGTGGGAAGCAATTTTAAAAACTCAAGCAGTGTGGTTTTCCTCAAGGAGAAGTACACTGTGTAATCAATGATAAATCAGATGCTGATACAGCTTCTTTGATCTTAAGGATCAAGCAGTCAAAAACCACATTTGCCAGAAGCGTTGCTGCACTGGAAAGGCAGTGCAGTACTCCTTTGTGTAACACTATTCTGCGATGACATACACACCAAGATAGGCAGCTTCTGTCAGACATTACCCGTTCATCAGTGGGCTATCTTTGATTTGCCCAGCCTCTGAAAGTAAATAAACTTAGCTTCATCAGTTTTCTTGGCATTGCGATGCTTTGTCAGGGAGGGAAAACTTCTGGTATGCAAACACAAAATCCCTGAAAAACATAAATCTACTGTCTGAAGAATGGGAAGAAAATACACCACATCAGGGTTTGCAGATTGAGTGGTTCGTTAGATTTTGATCTCTATCTTAATTTTATTTAATTTCTTTGTCTACTTCCAAGCCATCCAGTTAATACGATTTTCAGAACAGCAGATTAATGTGAACTGCAAATGGTGAACGCAGAAATATTTTAATCTATTCTACTTCCAATCAAATATTCATCGTACAAATGAAGACTGTGCAAACAATTTGTGTCTACAGCTAGCTTTGGTGCCCAAAGGCCAGATGTACTAAAATAAGAAACTGACTGAATTCTATCAATATCAAAGGGAAGACACTTGTTAACCTTCATGCGTTTTCATCAGCACTTGAAACAACTGCTTTTACATGAACTGGACAATGCTTTCCTTTTTCATCTAGTACGTATCAAGCTTTTCATAAACTGCATCTTTTTTAAAAAAATCAGACAAGGCTGAAGGATCTAACAGTTTATCTGGAACATTTAAACCACGCTTAGCCAGCCATACCTTCGGAATCACCCTTTTCAGTGATTGGAGGTAGCGTCAACTATTAGCCACTGAAGAGTTCAAGTCAATTTCTATCTAGCTACCAAATTCAGGATTCTGCACAAATACCTTGTAGGCATTTCTCTTCTTTTATTGAAACAAATCTGTACTGACATCTAAGGAAAGCCTACCATCTGCTGGGAGCCAGTGAATCCTTATTATTACTTACCTGAGATGAACGGGTGTTTAAAGGTCACTTTTTCCTGAATGTTCTTCAGGTTCTTTTCATTAGATTGCAAAGCAAAGCCCACGTCAGCAAGAAGGTCAAGAACAGTGAAGTGAATACTCTTAATATAAGCAGAATAATTTAACCTAGAATATGATAAAAGAGTCTGTCACCATGGAGAAAAAAAAAAAAAAAGGGAAGAGAAGGCCAAAAAAATTTCTTTTTTAATTTTTTTTTAAACCACCTGTAAAATGAGACTCAAAAGTGTGAAAAAAATGAAGAAATGAAGTAACTAAGTACAACTGTCACATTTTTATCTACTGTGGAGAAACAAATCATTTAGCTTGGGCTTCAATCCTCTGAATGAACCCCAAAACACCCACACCCAAGAGAACAACGTAAATGATTATTCACACAAATATTCTTGAATTGGGTTGTTTTTTGTTATCTAACAATCTCTCCCTTTAACTAAGTTTTGACTGCCCTGGTTTAGGCTATACCAGTTAAGAAAGCATTCATAGCTCCAGCTTTAGGATATGATCAAGTTGTTATAACATGCATTATTCCATTCTTTGTTTCTTTGTTCTGAATATCCTGTTTCCCTCAATAATAAAGTTTCATCCTTTTTCAGCTGCTCTGCTCTTTACTTAAGAGGGTGTCATTATTAGTCATATACAAACCGTAACCTAATTTAGTTTGTCATCAATATGAAATATTTAAGTTTTATTTTAAAAGCTCATCATGCGCCATGAACATCTTCCAGATTACACCAAGCTACACAGCACATGTGCAAGCGCGTAGGTGACACAGACTATTATATAAGCTTTATTTTTGTGCAATAGCAGTGGCAAAGAAGTAAATTATTCTTAGTAGTAAGCAATAAATCCTCAGGGAGGTGGGAGGACTGTAAGAGCTGTCTTACATTTGGGAAGCAACAAGACAGAGAACCTTCCCTATAGGTTACATTAAGTAACTGTATCAGTGTATTTTTATAAAGGGTTTGTTCCCTTCTGAGGTCAATATTGAAAGCTAAGATGTAAAGTACATTTTTAGGGATTTAAGACATTTTGGGCTGCTGAGAACTTCTTTTAGAAATTACATATTCTGGCCAATGTGAAAAAAATGCATAGACAATTCTTCCTACACCTGGAAAGTACTTAACATATCTCTCATATTCTGCAAATGGAGGCTATGTTTCCTAATTATTCCCTCAATCTGGAAAAAATAAAATAAAAAAAAAAATCAAACTTCATTCTTTTTATGAAAATCTCACTAATACGCATGAGCAAAGGAAGTTAATGCTAATTAATCTACCCTTGAAGCACTCTATTATCAAAACACATACTTGTAATTCGTTTTGAGATGCAGTTTCTGCCTTCATACATTTATTGACTTAACGTTCTGTGAATAGACTAAGTTCAACAACGGGGATGCTCAGATAGTATTAGCTGGGAGTAATCACTGAATTATGATGTTCTGAACTGTATTTGTTTTGTCTTATCTGTTAGACAGTCTCAGTGGTTTGTAATTCTCTCTAGCATTTTGTTTAACGTGTAGGTAGAAAAAAAATAAAAATCAATCTTTCTTCTCCCCATAAATGCTTTGCAGAGATGTACATCTCCACCACATTACAGTGGTACAATTAAGTACTGTTTCCTATTGCAGCTGAACTACACCAGAACAGTTATTAGGTATATCAGCCAGCACAGCTGAGCTTGATTATCAAGTGAGAATTTGACCTAGCCTGACACAGTTTAGCATTCTATATTCAGACAGTGTTGTAGTGCAATGTAAATCACTGCCAGCTTATTTTCATAAAAATACTTAATTTTCATTTTGATTATGCAAGCTACACCTCAAACATAAGTGAGAGAACACTCCATTCTCATGACTCACTGTGAACACACTACAGCTGATTTTCACGAGGCTTTGATGAGGTTCTACTGAAGGGAAGGAGTTTGCTTTTTCCAGCAATGACGTACCAGAAAGAAGTGAAATCAGATTATATGAAAGGATAAAGGAACCCTGTGGATTTTTACAAGTCTCCTTTTTCTGTGACACTGATGATGTTTTACAAGTTAAACTTCTCACTAAAATGACAGCTTTTACCACCCTCTCTTTAAGACAAGCATACCATTCTAGACATACTGAGGAACACTATAACTGAGCCTGAGACTGCTCCAAGGCATAAAGCATGCCATGCTCATCCACCTCTGAGTAGCTTCCTAGGAACTATCTGAAGAAGAGCTGCAACAAGAGCAAACTTACAGCAGAGCAAACTTGTGTTTCACCAGGGACAGGCATTCAGGTCTTACTGGAAAACAAATCAGTGTAGTTTCACATATTAGTTCAATTTCTGTGACCTATAACTTATTACAGAATCACAGAATCACAGAATCACAGAATTGTAGGGGTTGGAAGGGACCTCCAGAGATCATCGAGTCCAACCCCCCTGCCAAAGCAGGTTCCCTACACCAGGTCGCACAGGTAGGTGTCCAGGCGGGTCTTGAATATCTCCAGAGAAGGAGACTCCACAACCCCCCTGGGCAGCCTGTTCCAGTGCTCCGTCACCCTCACCGTAAAGAAGTTCTTGCGCACATTCGTGCGGAACTTCCTATGCCCTAGCTTCATCCCATTTCCCCTTGTCCTGTCCCCACGCGCTACTGAAAAGAGTCCAGCTTCACCACTATGACCACCACACCTCAGGTATTTATAAACCTGGATCAAATCCCCTCTCAGCCTTCTTTTCTCAAGGCTAAACAGACCCAGTTCACTCAGTCGTTCCTCATAGGGGAGATGCTCCAGGCCCTTCACCATCTTTGTGGCCCTCCGCTGGACTCTTTCCAAGAATTTTTTCCAAGAATATTACAGGTACTTACACCTGTATACACAAATTTATACACAAATTATTTAACTTTCAGATATTTTGTTTACTGTACAGCAATTATTTCTCATAATGCAGACTTACTGAAACAAAAGGGAACACATTTTTCATAGACTGAACTATAAAGAATGAAACCTCTCCCCCTTTCTTCTGCTAAGCAAGGATCTATTTCATTTTCCGAGCAGGCTGCTGCACTCAAAACATTGCAAATGAGGCAAGAAAAATGTTTGTGCCACTCTAAACTCCTCCAAACCCCGGCTGCTGGGTTGCTGGGCAGCTGGCTGTACTGGCCATAGATCACACTACCAGGTGCTGACCATGCTCTGCCAGTTTCTACCGTTGTCTCTAGTCCTGCCATGTGTTCCCTTAGAGTGAATCCTCATTCGATTTCCTGCCTAATTGCTCAATTCAGCATTCATTTGCTAACGGTGCCTCTTTTGCCAGTCTACCATGTGTTTTTTCATCATTTTGCTTCACTGCTAGAACTGGTTGAACAAACAACAATCCATAATTTAGTCACATTCCCACATTGAAAACACCAAATTCGGTCCTCTGTCATATATAAAAATCCTAATTGTTTGCAGATATTTCTGTTACAAATTGGTAGAAATACACTGACTCTGAATTTTCTGCAAGTTCAAAGAAATTGAAAATCAGCATTAATAATATACTGGTCATTATCTGCTACTCATTTGAAATATCCCATTCTGTTCACCCCACGAGAGCGCAGACAGGCACAAAAACATCTATGGCAAGCATACAAATGCAAACAGTGCCATTTGAAATTGTTTTTCAAATGAATGATCAATTGGTAAATACCCAATCTTTTCCCACATATTCTTTAACAATGTCTTTAATTATCACTGTTAAATGCTCTCCAGGGTTTCTGTCCACACCAAATATGCATCAGTGGGCACTGAAAGTTGAATTTGAAGCTTCTTTGAATACAGAATTGCCACTGATTTCAAATGTAAATGCATACTTTTATAGAGAAAGAGATGCTCAACTTATCAAGTTTGAGCCTTTAAACTTGAAATTAGATAATTTACAAAAGAAACCTAGTAAATACTGAAAAGCAGCTTTGTGTGCAGAGTAATCTTCTCCATCTAGTATGCTGAGATGTAGCAGCTCCAGGATGAATCAGAAAAATAAAAAAATCACTGCTTATTTTACAGAAACCAAAACTTGATGCCACAGACAGAAGCAACCTACAACTGAGACTGCAAATCCAACCTTCCTGCATTCCACATCCTGAGGACTGGCTTAAGAGCCACACCCTAAGGGTTGCGATCAGCAGCACAGGCAAGTCACTAGAGGAGTACGGCAGCGTGTGGCATTGGGACCAATACAGTTCAACATCTTCACTAATGCTCTGGATGATGGGTCAAAATGTTATGTCAGCAAGCCTACAGATGCTAAAGAACTGCACAGAAACGCTGATGTACCAGCTGGTTGTGCTGCTGTGCAGACACCTGAACAAAAATAGAAAAATAGGACAACAAACATCATTTAGTTAAAATTGAAAGACCAAGCCCTGCGCTTGGGGAGCAGTAACCCCAAACACCGGAACATGTGGGAGCTTGAAATGCCAGAAAGCAATTTCATAGAAACATGGACATACTGGAAAGAGTCCAGGAAAGAGTCCTGCAAAGTATCCAGCCATACAGGTGATTAAGGATTTGAAACACTGATTGTATGTAAGCAGGAAGTAAAAGAGATGGTATTTTTCAGACTTGAGAAGAGGCTCCAGAGGGATGCTATACATGTATATAAATAAATACCTGATGGGGAGAGAAGGAAGATGGATTCACTTCAGAAGCATGTAACAAAAGATCAAGAAGGACTTTCCATTTACATTTTCATCTAAACATAAGAAAAAGCTGTTTAATTACAAGGTTGATTGAACACAAGAACAGGTTGCCCAGAGAGAGCTGTATAGTCTCTAAGATACATACAAAAACAGCCCAATGTACAGCTGACACTGATTTGAGCAGGGTGGATGGACTAGATCTCCAGAGGTCATTTTCCAACCTCAATGATTCTGTGAAAAACAGCACAACCAGGTGGTCTGTTCAGCTTTGTCCACTCAGAGAATGACTGGTAAAAGACAGACCTGAGTACACCAAGAGCAAAGCGATGTACAAAACAACATTTGTTCTGGCTGACATAGTATGTCTGGCATAGCTACATCACTGTCTGACAGTACAAATACCAAACAAACCTTCCTCTGTGTCATGGTTTTGTGTTTTGTAATTTTTTTGCTATTGGTATTCCACATCGCAACATCATGTGGAGCACAGAGAAGAAGCACTACACGTCCCAAGGGACCTTGCAGCCAGAGAGGGAAAATACGTCACGGAAGTGACGCTCACTCTCTCTCTCTCACTGCCTGGCAGCGGGTGTGGGTGTGCTTCCAAGCCGCGGCGCCTTCAACTTCAAAGTAGGCTTCTCGGTCTTCGGAAACCTCTCTCTCTCATTATATTTGATTTATTAGCTTCAATTCTAATTATATTGTATTATAGTGTGTTATCTTGCATTCCGATATCATAGTTAGTAAATAAGTTTTACTCCTCAGATCATTGCCGCTGTTCCGTTTGTTCCCTTGAACTCCCATCTCCCTACCCCTTTTCCCTTTTTCCCATTTTTTCCCGAGGGGGCCGGGGGGCTACGGGCCTACTACCCCTCCCCTGTCACAGACAGATTGATCTTGATAACCCCGTGACAGTTCTTGGTGGAGAATGCGGGCATAGAGATAAGATATTAAGATAAGATATTGGGGCTTGTTTTCTGGTTTTTGAAATAAAACCCTCTCTGCTCTTAAAAAGTTGCTTTGTAGCTTGTTAGAACGAATCTCTGCTCTCGGAGAGTTTCGTTAGCTGTGTTGGGAAAGTTTATCTCTTTTGCAGGTGCTCACTGAAAGCTTGGCCTTGAAAGTCCAGGCGGACTGCCAATATTCTGGTGATATTTATAAACTTTGAGCACTGATATTTTGCTTCTGTAAAAGGGAAAAAAAATGCTTTCTCTTGTAAAACTGCTTTTCAAGGGACTGCATGCCATTGGTGTTTCTTTTTTGATGCTCAAAACATACTGGGCCCTGATTAAGTTTGCCACTTTGCTCTATGGAGCTACAGGTATATATAGTCAATTGAAAACACTGTTAGAAATACCTACCTGGTACCTGCATACAATGTGGTATACAACTGCAGAGGGAGCTGCTAATTTTACAGAACTTGTGATTTTTCAGCAGGCTCCCAGTCTCCCCTTTGAATCCTTTATGCAGTTTTTGAATGCCCATTTGACCACAGTGTCAGTGTCCCTGAATGTATTGCTCATTATTTTACTTATCTCACTCAGCATCTGGACTTGTAACGCTCTGAGGAAGTCTTCCCCAGAACCAGAGAGTACTGAGTGGCAGGGTGTGTGGAAAGGCTTGGGAGAGACTTTAAAGAGATGGCCATCCTCGGTGTCATGGAGCTTTACTCCTGAACACCTGGAAGACCCTGAGTGCTTAAACAATTATTTAAGACAGGAATGTTGCGGCTCAGGCAGATCTGAGGAGGCACAAATGATACAAATGATCTGGGGCCTGGCTAATGCCTATCGGGCCTTATTCAATACTATCCCAGAAAGGGATAGAGATTCTGAAATTGAGAGAGAGAGTCTCCAAGCTGAGAGAGAGTGTCTCAGAGCTGATAGAGAGAATCTCCAGTTCCAGAGAGAGAGTCTCCAAGCTGAAAGGGAGAGTCTCCAGAAGACAATACAAGCTGAAAGAGAGTGTCTCAGAGCTGATAGAGAGAATCTCCAGTTCCAGAGAGAGAGTCTCCAAGCCGAAAAGGAGAGTTTCCAGGAGAGAGTCCAAGCCGAGAGGGACAACCTCCAGGCCCAGAAGGAGAGTCTCCTAGTCGAGAAACAGAGTCTCCAAATCCAAAGAGAGAGTCTCCAAACCGAGGCGGAGAATCTCCAGGTCCAGAAAGAGAGTCTTCTAGTCGAGAGAAAAGACCTCCAATCCAAGCGAGACATACTCCAGTCTGAGAGAGATGCCCTCCAAAATGAGAAAGACTCCCTGCAATCCAAACTTGACAACCTCCAACTACAGCAAGACACCCTCCAGTCTGAGCAAGATACCCTCAAGTCCGAGAGGGATGTACTCCGAACTGAGCGAGACACCCTCCAAAATGAACTAAGCAGCATTCAGTTTTCTCAGGCCATGCTTGAATCTGAACTAAAAATCCTCATAGTTGAAAGAAACGGACTTCGAGCCAAATTGGAGAGGGAGAGCGTCAGAACCGACCAACCTGCCATCGTCCATCAACCACAGAAGGTACCAGAATCGATGTCAGTTGCCCCTGTAAGAGGACGGAAAACAAAACGAGTCTCAACTCAGCTAGAGAAGAAGAAAGAGGAGGAAGGAAAAGTAGAGGAGGAAAGGAAAGTAGAGGAAGAGGAGGAGGAGAAAGTAGAGGAAGCAGACGCTGTAAGAGAAGAGGAGGAAAGAGGTCCAGAGTGGCTCGATCCATGGAAAGCGGCCCTGAGTCTAGGGGAGGGGCCTTCAGTAAGATCGCGGTCACCAACTCCCAGAAGGGTAACAAGAAGTCCTGAAAGAGCAGGAGGTGGAGGTGAGCAAGACATTGTTACTGTTGTTGATCGATCTCTAAAAATGAGTGAAATTAGAGGTCTGAGAAAAGACTTTTCACGACACCCAAAAGAGCCTATCGTCACCTGGTTACTCCGCTGTTGGGACAGTGGGGCCAACAGTGTGTGGCTAGATGGTAGAGAAGCTCGCCAACTGGGTAGCATTACTAGAGACTCAGCCAGTGACAGGGGTATTGGTACATGCCAGGATGGATCCTTCCCCCTCTGGAAGCGAATGCTGTTAGCCGTAAGAGAAAGATACCCCTTCAAAGATGATCTGATGCCTGAGAAAAAGAAATGGACTGATATGGAAACAGGTATCGGTTATTTGAGAGAGCATGCCTTAGTGGAAATGTTATACAGTTCCGACTTCACCCCTGACGAGCCAGACCAAAAGCATGACCCTGAGAAAGTCAGGTGTACACCAAATATGTGGCGTACATTCACGAAGACTGCACCGGAAAGGTATGCCAGTACACTCGCAGCAATGTATGGCAAAGGGGTAAGAAGGCCCCTTGTAAATGAACTGGTTAATAAACTTCAAGACTTTGAGTTACATTTAGCCCCTCTACGGGCTTGTGTTTCGGCCATCACAAAGGTAGTTGAAAAGCTAGACAGAGTGGAGAGCAAACAAGAAGATATGAGGGACGAACTGTCTACCATGATTAATGCAGATGGATCCATGGTGGTACCAGATACATCTGATGGGAACCAGAATTCCCAAAACTGTCTACCGGAAGAGCTGATCAACTTGGTTTCCTCCCAACCTGCATCATCCAGTATCTCAGCCATCAGAAGGAGGCGTCCTCGTGCTCAGGCGAATGACAACAGTAAGGCTACATCGCGTCTTGCCTTGTGGCGCTACCTGCGCGACCATGGGGAGAATATGAAGAAGTGGGATAAGCAGCCCACTCCTGCACTTCAAGCACGAGTGAAAGAATTACGAGACAGATTGACCACCAAGGTGAACTTCTCCAAAAGTGATTGCTCCAGTCGCTACGAACAATCGAGATAACAAATAGGGGGACCCTGCCCCCAGCCAGGGGGGGGAAAGGGACAATAGAGTATACTGGACTGTGTGGATTAGGTGGCCTGGCACATCACGACCAAAGAAATATAAGGCCCTGGTGGACACTGGTGCAGAGTGCACCCTAATGCCCTCGAGTCACCAAGGGACAAAATCAATTTATATTCATGGAGTGACTGGGGGTTCCCAAGAGTTGACTATGTTGGAGGCTGAAATAAGCCTCACTGGTAAAGACTGGCAGAAACACCCTATAGTGACTGGCCCAGGGGCTCCCTGTATACTTGGTATCGATTACCTCAGAATGGGATATTTTAAGAATCCCAAGGGGTATCGATGGGCCTTTGGAATAGCTGCTGTAGACACAGAAGGTGTTAAGCAGTTGTCTGTCTTGCCTGGCCTGTCGGAAGACCCATCTGTTGTGGGGCTGCTACGAGTAAAAGAGCAGCACGTACCGATTGCTACAAAAACGGTGCACAGACAGCAGTATCGCACCAATAGGGATTCCTTGCTCCCCATTCATGAGTTAATTCGTCAACTGGAGAGTCAGGGAGTGATTAGAAAAACTCACTCACCTTTTAACAGCCCCATATGGCCGGTGCGAAAAGCCAGTGGAGAATGGCGGCTGACGGTAGACTACCGTGGCCTGAATGAAGTCACACCCCCACTGAGTGCTGCAGTGCCAGACATGTTAGAACTCCAATACGAGCTGGAGTCAAAATCAGCCAAATGGTATGCCACCATTGACATTGCAAATGCCTTCTTTTCCATTCCTTTGGCCACAGAATGTAGGCCACAGTTTGCCTTCACCTGGAGGGGCATTCAGTATACCTGGAACCGTTTGCCCCAGGGGTGGAAACATAGTCCCACCATTTGCCATGGGTTGATCCAGACTGCACTGGAGCAGGGTGGTGCTCCCGAGCACTTACAGTACATTGATGACATCATTGTGTGGGGCAATACAGCAAGGGAAGTTTTTGAGAAAGGAGAACAAATAATCCAGATCCTTCTATGTGCTGGCTTCGCGATTAAGCGAAGCAAAGTGAAAGGACCTGCTCAGGAAATTCAATTCCTGGGAATAAAGTGGCAAGATGGGCGTCGTCACATCCCAGCAGATGTGATCGACAAGATTGCTGCTATGTCTCCACCCACTAGCAAGAAAGACACACAGTCTTTTCTGGGCGTAGTGGGCTTTTGGAGAAAGCATGTTCCAAACTACAGCCTCATTGTAAGTCCCCTTTATCAAGTGACACGGAAGAAAAATGATTTTACATGGGGCCCAGAGCAGCAGCAGGCTTTTGAACAGATTAAACAGGAGATAGCCCGTGCCGTGGCCCTGGGGCCAATACGGACGGGACAGGATGTAAAGAACATCCTCTATACTGCTGCTGGAGAGAAAGGTCCCACTTGGAGTTTGTGGCAAAGAGCCTCAGGAGAGACTCGAGGCAGACCCCTGGGATTTTGGAGTCGAGTGTACAAGGGGTCTGAAGAGGGCTACACTCCAACTGAGAAGGAGATCTTAGCTGCATATGGGGGGGTTCGGGCTGCTTCCGAAGTAGTCGGTACTGAAACGCAGCTCCTTCTGGCACCTCGACTGCCAGTACTGAACTGGATGTTTAAAGGAAAGGTTCCCTCCACCCATCATGCTACTGATGCCACTTGGAGCAAGTGGATTGCGCTGATTACACAACGAGCACGGATGGGGAACCTCAGCCGTCCGGGAATTTTAGAGGTGATCATGGACTGGCCTGAAGGTAAAAAGTTTGGAACATCACCAGCAGAAGAGGTGTCACGTGCTAAAGAGGCCCCACCATACAATGAACTACCAGAAAATGAGAAGGAATATGCCCTGTTCACTGATGGATCGTGTCGTATTGTGGGGAAGCATCGCAGATGGAAAGCTGCTGTGTGGAGCCCCACACGACAGGTTGCAGAGGCCACTGAAGGAAAAGGAGAATCAAGTCAGTTCGCAGAGGTAAAGGCTGTCCAGCTGGCCTTAGATGTTGCTGAACGGGAGAGGTGGCCAATGCTTTATCTTTATACTGACTCATGGATGGTGGCAAATGCCTTGTGGGGATGGTTACAGCAGTGGGAACAAAATAACTGGCAGCGGAAAGGTAAACCTATTTGGGCTGCTGAACTGTGGAAAGACATTGCTGCCCGAACAAAAGATATGGTTATAAAGGTGCGTCATGCGGACGCTCATGTGCCCAAGAGTCGGGCTACTGAAGAACAACAAAACAACCATCAGGTAGATCGAGCTGCCAGAATTGAGGTGGCTCAAATAGACTTGGACTGGCAGAACAAGGGTGAATTATTTCTAGCTCGATGGGCCCATGAGACCTCAGGCCATCAAGGATGGGACACAACATATAAGTGGGCCAGAGACCAAGGGGTGGACTTAAATATGGACGCTATTGCACAGGTTATTCATGACTGTGAGACGTGTGCCATAATTAAACAAGCCAGGAGGATGAAACCTCTCTGGGGGGAAGGGCGATGGCAAAAGTACAAATATGGGGAGGCGTGGCAGGTTGATTATATCACCTTACCACGATCTCGCAATGGTAAGCGGTACATGCTTACCATGGTGGAAGCAACCACTGGGTGGCTTGAAACATATGCCATACCCCATGCTACCGCCCGAAACACCATATTGGGTCTTGAGAAACAAGTCCTGTGGCGACATGGCACTCCAGAAAGAATTGAGTCTGATAATGGGCCACATTTCAAAAATTCCCTTGTAAATACTTGGGCCAAGGATCATGGCATTGAGTGGATTTATCATATCCCCTATCATGCACCAGCTTCTGGTAAAATTGAACGATACAATGGGTTGCTGAAAACCATGTTGAAAGCAATGGGTGGTGGAACATTTAAGCACTGGGAGAAGCATTTGGCAGAAGCCACCTGGTTGGTCAATACCAGAGGATCTGTCAATCGCGATGGTCCTACCCAATCCAGCCCCCTACAGACTGTAGAGGGAGATAAGGTCCCTGTTGTACATGTAAAGAACATGTTGGGAAAAGCAGTGTGGGTCCTTCCAGCCTCTGGAAAGGGCAAACCTCTCCGTGGAACTGTTTTCGCCCAGGGACCTGGGTGCACTTGATGGGTGATGCAGAAGGATGGGGATGTTCAATGTGTACCACAAGGGAACTTGATGTTGGGGGAGTGCAGTCAGTAACTCCATGTATATATATGTATATAGACATGTGTTTAAAATGCATTTACAAGTATTGTTTATTTGTATATGTACTTTTAAGCATGATGTAGTGATGTAGAATAAGGGGTGGAATGTCATGGTTTTGTGTTTTGTAATTTTTTGCTATTGGTATTCCACATCGCAACATCATGTGGAGCACAGAGAAGAAGCACTACACGTCCCAAGGGACCTTGCAGCCAGAGAGGGAAAATACGTCACGGAAGCGACGCTCGCTCTCTCTCTCTCACTGCCTGGCAGCGGGTGTGGGTGTGCTTCCAAGCCGCGGCGCCTTCAACTTCAAAGTAGGCTTCTCGGTCTTCGGAAACCTCTCTCTCTCATTATATTTGATTTATTACCTTCAATTCTAATTATATTGTATTATAGTGCGTTATCTTGCATTCCGATATCATAGTTAGTAAATAAGTTTTACTCCTCAGATCGTTGCCGCTGTTCCGTTTGTTCCCTTGAACTCCCATCTCCCTACCCCTTTTCCCTTTTTCCCTTTTTTTTTTCTTTCCGAGGGGGCCGTGGGGCTACGGGCCTACTGCCCCCTCCCCTGTCACGGACCCAGATTGATCTTGATAACCCCGTGACACTCTGCTTCTGGCTGTTCTGACAAAAGCAGAAAAGTTTCCATCTCACTCAAAACACAAAGAACTGAAAATCCTCACTTCCAAATAAGGAAGGCAGTAAAGACTAGGAGGTGCCAATTCAGTATTTTATCTTCATCAAAATTTTCCATTACATTTTAGTGAAATCTTCAAACGGGAAATTTCAGAACAATTGCATTTTTTGTTATCAGTACTTCAGGCATCTTCAGCATCACTGATGGCATTGGTAGGGTTAAAATGAGAAAGCAACTACCTCTTTTTGGAGAAATCAGTACATATGTGGCATGTCACTATATGACTATTCTGGGAAACTTCTCTAAAATATGAATCACGTAAATTGGGACCATTCCACAACCATCTTTATTGTCCTAAATCCCACCGGTACTTTTTGAAATTATTTTGCCATCTTCCTTATTTTGCTCACATGTACAGAACTACAGAAATACATAAAACTAATTACATACAAAAATATTCTTAAAAATTCCACCACCTGAAAGCAATTTAAAACAGCTAAACCAGATGGTAATATCTAACATGGTATAAAATCCTTACTCTGAACTATGGAAAAGATTGAATTTCAGCTAATACAGCTGGACTTAATCTCAAATAATAATAATAAAAAAAAAGTAAAATATTCAACTGAGGGTCAGAAAATCACACAGAGCAGAGAATACTTCTTACCTATGGCAATTAATTCTGGAACACTGGGAGCAGACAGCAGCAATGGCAGGTGCAAGGCAGGGCCCATCTCGTGCTGCAGCTCACTCTCTGCCCAGTGCTTAATTTCTCTACATCTTTACAGACATATTTCTCATCCTAAGCTTTAATTCTTCTTCTTCAACACATCAGTTTTCTACTCCTTGGAAAAGGAAAAATGAAACAAAACATTTAGGAACAAATATCAGTGTAATGAATCTACTGACATGCGCTCATCCTGTAGAGGATTTGTATGTTCTTTTTTCTCCCACACAAAATAATCACAGAATGGCTTAAGTTGGATGGGATCTTAAAGATCATCTCATTTCAGCCCTGTGCAATGGGCAGAGTTGCCAACCACTAGATCAGGCTGCCCAGGATCCCATCCAACCTGGCCCTGAATGCATCCAGAGATAGGGTATCCACAACCTCTCTGGGCAACCTGTTCCAACACCTCACCGCTCTCTCAGAGAAAAATTTCTTCCTAGCACCTAACCTATATCTCCCCTTTATCAGATTTAAGTCATTCCCCCTATCACTAGGGGGAACGTCCTACCACTTTCAGGTCATCAAAAAGTTGATCTCTGTCCTGTTTTTAAGTGTCCTTCAAGTACTGGAAGGCCACAGCGATGTCTCCCTGAAGCCTTCTCTTCTCCAAGCTAAATAAGCTGAGTTCCCTCAATGTTTCTTCATAGGAGAGGTGCTCCAGCCCCCTGTTCACCTTCAAAGCCCTCCTCCAGACCCGCTCTAAAGCTCCACATCCCTTTTGTGCTGGGGGCCCCAGGCCTGAAGGCCCCTCCCTCACTCTGTTGGCCGCTCTTTTGATACAGACCAGGATACTGTTGCCCTTCCAGACTGCAAGAGCACACTGCTGGCTCATGTCCAGCTTTTCATCCATCAGGACCCCCAAGTCCTCCTCCGCTGGGTTGCTCCCAGTGAGTTCTTTTCGTATCTGGGATTGCCCTGACTCAAGTGCAACACCTTGCACTTGGCTTTGTTAAACCTCATTAGATTCCCACATGCCCACTTTTTGAGTTTGTCCAGGTCCCTCTGAATGGTGTTCTTCCCTTCTGTTGTGTCAACTGCACCACGCAGCTTGATGTCATCAGCAAACCTGCTGAGAGTACCACTTGATCTGTGTCTATGTCATTGATAAAGACATAGAAGAGCACTGGTCCCAAGACAGACCCTTGGGGGAAACCACTCATGACCACCTTCCACCTGGACATAGAGCCATTGACAACAACCCACTGGCTACGACCATTCAACTAACTCTTTATCTACCAAATAGTCCAGCCTTCAAATCTGTATCTCTCCAATTTAGAGATAAGGATGTGGTGCAGGACAGTGAGAAATGACCTTGCACAAACCCTTTCCTTTGTTCACCAGTGCTGTCACTCCATCATAGAAGGCCATCAGATTGGCCAGGCACAATCTGCCCTTGGCAAAGCCATGCTGGCTGTCTCAGATAACCTCATCTTACATGTGCCTTAACATCTCTTCCAGAAGGATCTGCTCCTTGACCTTCCCAGGCAGAGAGCTGAAGTTGACTAGCCTGTAATTCCCCGGCTCTTCCTTCCTTGCTTTCTTGAATATGACAGCGATGTTTCCCTTTTTCCAGTCCCCAGGGCTCTGCCTGATAGCCACAGTTTTTCAAATATGATGGAGAGCGGCTTGGCAACCACATCAGCCAATTCCTTCAGAATCCTGGTATGCAAGTTTTCCAGCCCCACAGACTTGTACACATTCGGTTTCATAAGCTGGTCTTGGACTTGCTCTGCTCTTACACTGGGAGGGATTTTGCCACCCTGAACCCTGCTTGGAAGTTCAAAGGCATGAGAAGCCTGGCTGGCTATGAAGACGGAGGCAAAGATTTGGTTTGGGTGAAGCAGGCGACATTTAACAAAACAGGCATCTTTACAGAAACTCACAGGAATCCATTAAATTTACATCTATCTTTAAATTAACATTGGCCAGCATTTGAATGTATTACTAGCTTATCACTAAAACAGGTAGGCCTACTTACATGTGGAGATTAACTCCAACAGGTCAATTTAAGTTACAGAATTGTTTAAGTATCTGACAATAGGTGGTATCTTGAGGTGTACGTAATGATATATTTGGAGAAAATAAGTGGCCATAACCATAAGTGATGGCTGACTACACTGTGGGAAAGCATTCAACACACAAATTTAGAGAGGTTTTCAGAGCTCAATGGGGTTATGCAGCATCACAAACCAAAAGCTTGCTGGATGAAAACAGTGTGTTCTAAGATCATATGTTTGATCTAGAGAGGAATTTGAAGTAGTGTTTCAGTTACCGTTTTATACCCTACTCATTCCTAGTTATTCTTTTCAAAACAGTCCACAGATGCTTGATTTCCATATACTGTCAGTGCTCCATTAATTGGTGGTATGGCCAAGCTGAGCTTAAACAGCACAGCCCAGAATGACAGGGCATTGCCAAACTACAAAGCACTAACAAGTCTGGGTAAGGAGTGCCCTTGGTAAAGAGCAGATACAATTCATCCAAAAATGTTTGGAAACCCTGTACTATTTCTGCATGTTTACATCAGATTTTCCATCAGCATCAGTGTGTCCTCACCCATGCATGCAACATCTCTAAAACAGAGAGAACAACGTGACACAGCACCAGTGCACATGTAGCTCTATACAAATACCTAAAATTCTCATGGAATCAATGCTAAGCTAGACCTAAAAAGCCAGCATGGATTCCAGTTAATATAGCATGCGTGTTAAACTAATCGGTATAGATTTTTATGCTTCCAGTGCCTGGAATGAGACACTGGCTAGCTCTGCAAAAATTTACTTAATTCTAAAAGGCTTATAATATAAGCACAAGCTGCAATACACGCAAAGTCAATCGCTTTTATATGCCAGACAAGCAGAGTGAAGGTAGCAGTTTATCTATGGCAGTACATCTGACCTGCTACACCTAACTTAGCCCAGCTCATTTAGGTGATTTCTGCACCTGTATCATGGAACATTCAAAGCCCAGGTGTCTGCTCATGGATGACTTAGTGCTTATTACACTGTAAGTACACAGCATATTACCATGATAAATATATGGAGAACGTCACGTGTGATGACCCACATGAAACATCATATAGCAATTTCCTGTAAGATCAATTCTACTCAGAACACAATTTTACTGTCACTCCTGCATACAGTAGAGCAGTGTCATAAGCCTTTCACAAAGATAATGTGGCCCAGTGTCAAAGTTCTGCATTTTAAAACTACAAAAAATCCCTCTTGCAAAAGATGCAAAAAAAAAAAAAAAAAAAAAGAAGCATATTTAATTGTATTAATTATTCCTTTGTTATTCTGCCCAGACTCTTACTATTCCTGTTCTTCAGGACATACGAATACAAAATGCAAATCACAGTAAGCTAATGTTTCACACAGTGCTTGGAAAGAGGCTTCTTCCACACCTGTTGTTCATGAACTCCAGCATGTTCCAGCAAAGAAATACTATTTCTCCAAGGGCTGTTGTCTTCCTTCCATTAACAGTGATTTTAGCAAGGAAAAACTAGAAATACTTCTGTAAAACAATTACATTTAAGAGTTAAATTCTTAAGTGCAAACAGGCATATACTAGAGGCCAACAATTACATAAACATAAGAAATGTTAAAAAAAAAAAAAAAGTAAATAGAATTTTAAAATATATATCAGAACACTCTCTCCATCCAGCCTTCGAAAAATTAGATTTTGGTAATTTACAAGTCCTGCTTAATTTTCAGAAACTGTTTCAGCACAAAAATTCTATCAAGGACTCTGTCTACCCAGTGAAGCATAGATGAATCAGGACATGGAGCTGCTGGAACAGGTCCAGAGGAGGGTCACGAAGATGATTAGAGGGCTGGATCACCTCCTCTATGAGGACGGGCTGAGAGGGTTCTTTTTGTGTGTATATATAGGTATATATAGGTATACCTCTGAGAAAAGAGAAGGCTCTGGGGACACTTGATAGTAGCCTTTCAGTACCTGAAGGGAGCCTAGAGGAAAGCTGGAGAAGAACATTTTAGAAGGGCACATAGCAACAGGACGAGGGCAAATGGCTTTAAACTGGAAGAGGGCAGATTTAGACTAGAAATTAGGAAGAAATTCTTTCCTGTGAGGGTGGTGAGACATTTGAACAGATTGCCCAGAATGGCTGTGGATGCCTTCTCACTGGAAGCATTCAAGTTCAGGCTGCATGGGGCTTTGAGCAGCCTGGTCCAGAGTAGAGTGTCCCTCCCTATAGTGGGGGGGGAGGAGGGGGGGGGGTTGGAACTAGGTGATCTTAAAAGGTCTCTTCCTGCCTAAACCATTCTATGATAAACAGAAAATAAGTTGGATGTCCTGAATAAGAGAACTGAGATAACCGAGGCTAACTCAATCAAAGCAGTGTTTTGAGACACTCAGAGAGCACTAAAATTGATCCTAAAATGCAAAAACCTGCAGAAATACCATTTCATTGCTTTGGTTCATTTCCAGATGGCTAGTATTGGTTTTATTCTAGAAACCTGTTTGCAATGAAGTAGGCAAGTCAGCAAGAACAGCCTAACCGGCCTGGAAAACACTGACATCTATTTTCTCTCCCCAGATGACATCAGCTTGTAAAATACACCCTGCTGAATGTTCATAAACTCACATTTTTAGCCAGCTTTCATGCTCCCTGAAAGACACACTTTAAACAAGAAAATTTTTGTCTGCAGGATTTTTTACTTCTATTCCCTAACTCTGAGTTTCTCTAGCTTGCATGGTCCCTTCCCTGATTGCTCATGTTCAATTACACCATTCTTAATCCAATGTAAATAAAATACTTTCTGCCCTACTGGTTGCCTCTTTCAAGTACAAGAATTCAATATACTTTCAATGCATGGAGAGTAATTCCAATGCAATACTGAAAACTTTGCAGAGAATCTTCAGTGCTAAGTACCGTTACATTAAAGGCACTGAATTGAACACTGAAAACAGCAACGGATGTGATTAAGCAAAGGCAGGCCTAAAGGTTATTTCTCTCTATGGGCAGCCTGGCCTTGTATTAAAAGTGGAAGTTGGCAGCCCTGCCTGTGATGGGAGCATTGTAGCTTGTTGATCCTCAAGGTGCCTTCCAATCCGAGCTGCTCTACGATATGATATGATAAGTACCTCAAGATTATAAAATGGCCTCTTTGTAGCCCTCTGGTCAAACTGGCTGAACTCCAACAACTTCAATTAACTGTAAACCTGAAGAAGAGTAATGTTGTACTCAGGGAAGACACTGAAAAGAAATGGAGCCAAGGAATTGTCATCTTGTTCAGAAAACCCAAAGAATTGCAAAAGACACAATATTGTTTACAGCAGACAAAAGCCAATACTGCATTGACCTTGATTTTTCAAATTTGTTCATTAGATACCCTCTGTAGCACTAAGATCTTTTCCAGATGTTTTTACACTACACTAACCAGCAACTCAAAGATAACTCAGAGTATCTTATTTACCAACCTTCTCAAAGTGCAAACACTTAACAAGTCCATTGATGGCTAGAAAGATCTCCAGCCTTTCTCATGGAGAATTTATGTATCATTTGCAGCAGACTGTGTCAGTTACTAAGAAAATATGCTTACATTTCCCATGTAAATCATTATCAGAGAGGTTCTATTCCTCCACATCACAAGTGGCAATCTCAAAACTTACGTACTCCTGAATTATGCTTTCTTTGGCATTTAAAATACACTACAGTTCTATAAATGAAATGCAAACTTTGAAGATGCTAGAACTGATAATATGCTAATGGAAGACAGTCAACAGAAAGATTGTCAAGAGTCAGACTGTGAGTCACAAAGAAACATTTACAAGTTGAGATCTCTTTCCAACCCCTTGCCCAAAAGAATTCTTTCAAGTGCTGGGAAATTATCCTTGTACTACCACAACCATGAGCTTATGCCAGCTACAGCATTTGTAATGACCACCCATGAGAACACTTTCAAATGCATGATGCCTAAGATGGCATATTAAGCTAAACATCAAATATTTAGTGGAATAAATTCAAGTCTTCTACAAAGTTGTAGAGAACCCTAGTCACAGCACATATAATAACATGCCAAGCTGAAGGCCTAGCAAAGGTAGTCTTTTGCATCATTGTGTGAACCATGCACTCATTCACACCATGCATAACTAAAGGTAGCTTTATTTAAATTAAAACATTAAGCTTTAGGGAAAAAAAATAGCAACTAAATTTTGTTGCTTTGCAAGTACACAGAGTCAGAAGTAGGGCTTTGATTTTCCTATAGTCACCATTCAAGCATTTGATCAAAAAGGTACCACTGCATTGTTATGTAAACCCTGTTCTACTGACAACACAGTGCACTTTTCAGAACCAAAGTCTCAGTCCACTCTGCCACATACATTTGTTCTGAAGAACTCCAGTGAATTAAGTATATTGGTTTTTTATTTACTAATTAATGATTTTCTCAAAGAAGTGCACTGGGCTAAGTCTGCATGTGACAGTCCTCACAGACTCAACATTTTTAGCACTCTAGCTGATCTATTCTAAAGAACAATCCGCTGCCTATAGTGTAAGTTTCTAAATATGCTAAATTACTGTGTGGCCCAGCAAAAAGAATTTTCTTGTTCTTTACAGCTGGCCTGAGTTAAGCAATACTCTGAAAAGAAAATAAAGCAGTGGCACAGTGCCTGTTGCAGGGGACCAGGGAAGATGTATTCACCACACAGATATGTCTCATATAAAACTCTTTTAGTCCTGCCTAGTGAACCAGCTTTGTACCAGAAAAGCCTTCAAATTTTGATTTGCTAGCATGTATTGATTTTCACTATCAAGATTGCTCTTAGTCAACAAAGAAGTAATTACTTTAAAGATTGTTCCAGTAATTACTCAAGTAGTCAACCAAGAAGGGAAGTAATTACTAAATTAATTCTACCATCACCAAAGAAATGAACATACACAGGTTGGATCAAAAAACACAAAACATTTCTACAAGTCATATGCTTATTTAAATTTCAAATATTTAAAAGTGCTTCAAGTTCACAGTCAAGTTCTATCTAGAAAAGCCAGTCTAGACAAAGAAGTACTAACTTCAGGAAAATTTACACACAACTTTCAGTGTGCTCGGATTATTCACACTGCCAAAGTATTAAAAACTGTATTGCACGTCATCAGAAAAATACAAATGGCCCTTATGCCATTTCTTTGCTTGTTCTCAATCTTCTCATTCACTTAAGAATCTTATTAAAAATGCCTCTCAAAGCAATTCTTCTGGACTGTAAAAAATTGTCAGTACACCACAAGGAGAATATTTTTATCTCTGAAAGAAGAGATGCCACATAGGAAAAAAAAATAGCAAGCCAAAGATATTTAAGTAGCTCCTTATAAGTCAGGATTCAACAATACGCTTACACAATCTAAAGAGGTAACAAATAGGTATGTTTAAAAATATACGTGTCACTGAAATACTAAAACTTTTAACAGGAAATCAGATCATAGCTGTACGATTTATCATGTTAAGGCTCACCTCAGATTTCACTAACTATGCCTTTCAGCACCATTAAAACAAAGATCCAGTAGACCGGGCAGGATCCTACTCCTGCTTTTCTTTCCAGATGCAATAATAATAGTCCCTTTCCAGGATCAAACAAAAATAAGATCATGTATGGAAACTTACATTTCTGTTTTCAATGCAGTATTTTCTCACAGCCACAAGTTCACGCTGTTTAGTAACTGCAGCACAAAGCTGCACAGTAAATCTGAATTGCAGATGTTGTTTCACCCTGTTACAATGTGGAAAGGAAAAAAGATCCCAATGAAGACCAACCAGCTCTGCATGAAACTGTTAACTGAGGAGCGGTTCCTTAAAATCCCACTGTGCTATTTAATAGTCAGGGCTGCTTATGTACTACAATAGCACAATTACTTCAAAAACATGAGGCTGATATGATCCACTATTACGAACAGAGAATATGCAAAGTAGTAGAAAAAAAGAGGTTCTCCTTGCCCCTAAAAATGCCATAAAGAGCAATGGATGGAGCAGCTACATAATTAACAAATATATCCTACTTTAACTCTTATGCACCAGGACACAACAACCAGCAAATATTACTCAGTGGAACACTCCATCTCTCTAGCCTCTTTGGAAAAATAAGTATTATCTCTTGACCCTCAAATGTGATTAATTTTAAAATGTGGAGGCAAGAGTCATAATCCACATTTATTCCTTGAAAGGCAACATAAGTAGGAGAGAATTCAATGCGTGTCATTTTTGCATGAAAAATATTAGTGCTATACATTAGATATATTAGCCTCACCCCTTCCCTTTTTCTCTCTGTTCACTCCTACAAAAAAAAAATTTATAAGTTAGAATTCCCTCTTCTTGCCGTGAATATCTTCCGCAAATCCTGGAACTTGTTACAATTAAATGTTAGGTTCTTGAAGGCACATTAGTCAGTATCCTAACTGCATAGGTCACTCCAAAAGTAATGCCTCCTATTTACTTCCATGGAAACTACAACAGATACAAAGAGCATAACAACACTATTTGACAGAGGAAATTCACTACAAAACACGATTTCTCAACATAGTCATCACTATGCATTTTCACCTGTGACCAACAAGAGCCTGCACGCTGCAACCGTAAAAATCTGCAAAAATAGAGGTGACTACCCATTTCACAGCTGCTGTGATGGCAACATTGCTGAAGCACACCAACCACTACCTCACTGTGCCAATATCCACTGTTTGGTCTCCATAAGCATTCAACAAGTGTCAATTAACGTCAATGGGTGCCATTTTTTCCACATGAACTAGTTCAATTTTACAATTTTGCTTCATACACACGTCTATGTCAGATACTATTTTGTCAGAATGTCCCTTTGCTGCTATCTGTTGCATTGCAAAAAAAGAAAAAAGAAAAAAAAGTAATCGAATATCAGTGGGAAAGTTCAGCCTCTACTGCAACCTCCACTGGTGTGCATGATCAATTACAGTATCCATGAAAATAAATAGGAGCCATTACTTTTGGAGTGGCCTCTGTGTACATGGCCCAGGACATTCCTGTTCACTCAGTGCAACTCAGGCGAACCAAAAGGTCAGAGACCTGTGGGCTAGGTGATCCAAATGCACCTGATGCTTGAAACCCCAGAATTTAAACAAAGAATTTAAACACGCTTCACAAACAAAGGCCTGAACTGCAATTAAATTTTCTTTCTGAAATCTCTCTAGCAATAGCCTGACTACACTATTACCAGCAAATTACAGAGATTTTATTTATGGTTTGCATTAAAACAGAGCATCATGAGTTTGCTGCTCTGCTGACAATCAAGAGACATGATCGAGATCGATTCCAAGTGTTTATCAATACCAAGTCAAGTAGAACAGCACGTTGATGTGCCTCTACACCAAAAGTCATAAGCCACTGTTCTTTCTGATTATTCAGAGTATTTCATTTCACATCGCCATTAAAAATTTGCAGAGTCCATCAAAACTAACAACCTCATGCAGAAGTGCGGGCAAGTGAAAGCAAGGCTGCCCCGCAGCAAAGGATCTGGGGAAGCAACTGTCCCTCTGCACTCTGCACTGGTGAGTCTGCACCTCAAACACTGTGTTCAGTTTGAGCCCCTCAATACAAGAATGATGTTGAGTTGCTGGAATGCATTCAAAGAAGAGTAATGAAACTGGGTGAAGGGACAAGAAAACAAGACCTGTGAGAAACAACTGAGGAAACAGAGGTTGTTTAGTCTGGAGAAAAAGCAGAATGAAGACCTCATCAATCCCTACAGCTACCTGTCAGAAGGTTGCATCAAGGAGGTGTTGGTCTCTTTTCTCAGGTGATGATTGATAAGATGCAAGGAAACAGTCTCAAGATGCGCCAGGGGAGGCTTAGACTGAGTATCAGAAAGAATCTCTTGTGGAGTCACTACCCCGAAGCTATTTAGGAGATGCATGGATGTGGCATTAAGGGATACAATTCAGTAATGGGACTGGCAAATCGGATGGGCAGTTGGGCTTGGTGACCTCAGAGGTCTTCCCCAGTCTAGATAATTCTATGATTCTACTATTTGTCCAAAAATGAAGACATAGTGTAACAGAAATAAGAAAATAAGTCAGAATTTTGCAAGTCAGGATTTAAATATGGGTTTATTTCAACTAGCCAATTTCATTTATTTTAAGAGCACCTTATTCTGGGTGCTATGAAATTTAAATAAGCTCAACAGGTTTTTAAGAGCACAAGTGAAGACTTCTTGTACCTTAGATAACAATTTTCAGTGGGTGTAACTGAGTTATTATATCAGTTATAGTCATAGACACTGTCCTCTATATCTACGAAGACTCTACTTTTACAGCCATGTTCAGTATTATTTAGCCTTTCCTTCAGAGAAACTTCCTAGTACGAAAAGCTGATGATATCCAATTAATTTTGAAAAAGAAATGTAACATATTACAATTATACATGATGACAGTCTGTCAGAACATAAAGACACAAAGGTATTGCATGATGATGCAATGACTTGACACAAAAACAAATGTTTTCATGCATCACAATTTGTCTGCTTTAGCCTGAAGGACAGAAAGAGGAATCCCATTCTTGCTTGCTATACCAAGATTTCTGCCTAATGTCTGACGGTTGTTTCCACAGTTTTGTAAATATTTTTTGTAAGGTCGCAAGACATCCTAAGTTTTAAGAGGAAAAATTGTTTAAGGAGGCAAACTCCAAATACTTCTACCACAATAACTTCTGAAGCATCAAGTATGTTAAGCCATACATAGACATGAGTCCTGATACAAATAGTTGATACAACTTACAGGACCGCTATGTCATGTTGCTGAGGGGGAAAGAAAAAAAAAAAAGTCAACCATTTCTGTAACAGTTCACTTAAAAGAGGGGCTTCACTTCCCCCACATGTAATAGAAAGCCTCCCAACCAAGGGATGCAGAAGCCACAAGATTGAAGGCTGAGTGCTGCATCACCTGTACAACAGATGCATGTAAGGGATGTAGTCAAATGCATGAAATTGGAAAAACAGGTGAGTAACAAAATCCACTTCTTAACAATGTGCATTAAATTCAAAACTTATTTTCTGATATACATTTAATGTCATCCTATCGAGTCAAAATTAACAATTAAAAGAGACAATACTGCTTTGTCTGAGGACCCTATAAACATAACATTGACAAGTCCATGTGAAGTCATACATGCTGTTTCAAACATTTATACCAAAATCCTAAAGAACCTGTTTTCACTTTCTCTCAAAGGAGGACAGTGGTTGCTTAGTACTCATCACGCAACCAATATTAATATGAGTAGTAATTGTGTTTGTTGGGTTTTTTGTTGCTTTTTTTTTTTCTTCCAACTAATCTGTTTTAAATATAAAAAACAATATTAAATATGAACTGTTTCTGATTTGGAGTATAGTATTCACTCTAAGTTGTTAGGATTTCTTATTTTGTACTGTAGCTTGATCATAAAACCTAAAAAGCAATTATTTAGACACGAGATCTCAGTTCTGATATGACAGAGAAAGTTATTCTATATGCCAGGTGCCAATGTACCCATGGAGCTCAGGAGTAAGCCAGCAGCAGAGCTTGAGGCAGCACAGCTAGGCTGGCACCTTGGTGTGCAAATACAGACAGTCTTCACACTACATTTCAGTGGCCTTAGCAACTTGTGTCAGCACTAGCCAGAGAAATCCTGCGTGCCAGCTCTCCACTCAGACTAGATTCAGGCAGTTCATCACCTCATGTTCACATTTAATTATGTTTACCCAGATCAACACTTCAAACTAAATGCCTCTCCCAATTACAAAACCTAGTTACCTCTGCCAGCAGTGTCCTCAGCTTCAGATTTGTGTACGTTCATTCTTTTCCTACAGTGTTTCCTGAACTATTCTTCAAGTACCACTACTTGTAGAACGTATCTGAAAAGTGCTCACAGTGAATCTCCAAATCTTCCCCTAACAAAACTGAGCTTTGAAGACGATTCCCTTTCCCTACTGATGTAATGATAAAACATTCCCACTCTCTTTACACAGAACAGACTTCTCTAGCTGGCTTTTACTTTATTTTCCAGAATGGCAATGGAAAAGGCAAGAATTTATACTACAAACTTTTGAATCCCTATACTACTACATATTTGCATTTTAAAGAAAAAATAATCAGCAACCAAGAATGAAAAAAACAAAAGCATATTCCAGATTGAGGGACATCAGGTTTGCATACCATATGAACCTTGAGAAGGCAAAGTTAACACTTAATTGGAAAGCTGAAGTGCATGCCAGCATTACTCTCTTGCTAGCTACAGTCTATCCGCAACCTAATCAACTTTTTTTTAATCAGTTATGTCAAAAATAGCTAATCCTTGACAAAATGCACCTTTTCCAAGACTATTTTTAAAGCAAAAATTGCCAGAAAATAGGCCAGCAACTCTACATAATTAAATAGACCTTTTCACTAGAAAAGATGAAAGTGTTGCAAGTTCTTAAATATTTCACATTTTGTACTTGAATTAACTTAGAAATTTGATTTCCTTTTTCCTATTTCCATTTGGCTATAATTATGAATATATAAGTAATAAATATTTTATTGCATAAGTTTTGCCTGTTTTCTTTTACAGACCTCCCTCCCCCCCCCCAAAAAAAAGAAAAGCATTATTTTGAACAACTGTTTATGTTGTTTATGTTAGAAAAATTCATGAAACATAAGTGAAGAGATAGAACAGGTGACATTCATAGGTCCTTTTCAGACTGAATCATTTTATTCAACATGAAAACTCTTCTGGACAACCTATTCCACAAGCAACCTAGTCCATAATTTCTATCATTTAGTCCAAATCCATATATTGACTTAGAAACTAAAATACGTTCTGGTTTTAAATTCCAGTAAATAAACACATAAGTCACAGAACTGTTTGAGCTGGAAGGGACCTCTAGAGATACCTTGTCTAATCCTCCTGCAAAAGCAGGGTCCTCTACAGCAGGTTACACAAGTAGGTGTGCAGGCAGGTCTTGAATACCTGCAGAGGAGACTCCATAGCCTCCTTAGGCAGCCTTTTCCAGTGCTCCATCATCTGACAGTGAAGAAGCTATTCCTTGCATGGAACTTTCTGTGTTCTAGTTTTCTGCCTGTTGTCCCTCGTTCTATTTTTGCTCACTACGAAAAATAGTCCACTCTCACCAATTTGACTCCCGCACTTTAGATGTTTAAAAACAGTTACAAAATCCCCTCTCAGCTTTCTTCAGGCTGAACGGTCCCATGTCTCTCAGCCTTTCCTCATACAGCAGATGCTCTATGCCTTTAATCATCCTTGTGGCATTCCACTGGACTCTTTCTACTGGATCCCTGCCTTTTTTTGAACTGGGGAGCCCAGAACTGGACACAGTGCTCCACATGTAGCCTAACCAGGGCAGAGTAGAGGGGAAGGATCACCTCCCTCGACCTGTTGGCCACCCTGTTTTTAATACACTCCAGGATACCATTGGCCTTGTTGGCCCCACAAATGCACACTACTGGCTCATGGCCAACCTGCTGTCCACCAGTCTAAAAATCAGGGTGAGTTGAACCGATGTTGTCAATAAAGTTGATCAATGAAGTTATCTAATTCAAACACTTGAGTCACTAAGAATTGGTGGGAAGACCAAGCACAGGGTTACCATATATATTTGAGCAAGAGCTCTACATGAGACTAGATGCAATGTGAAAACACATGTGGGGTCCTTATGTATTGCAAGTAAATAAGCACTTCCAAATACTCCAAGTGTATTTCAGTGTCACGGGGTTATCAAGATCAATCTGTGTCCGTGACAGGGGAGGGGGCAGTAGGCCCGTAGCCCCCCTGGCCCCCTCGGGAAAAAAAGGGAAAAAGGGAAAAGGGGTAGGGAGATGGGAGTTCAAGGGAACAAATGGAGCAACAGCAACGATCTGAGGAATAAAACTTATTTACTAACTATGATATCGGAATGCAAGATAACACACTATAATACAATATAATTAGAATTGAAGCTAATAAATCAAATATAATGAGAGAGAGAGGTTTCCGAAGACCGAGAAGCCTACTTTGAAGTTGAAGGCGCCGCGGCTTGGAAGCACACCCACACCCGCTGCCAGGCAGTGAGAGAGAGAGCGAGCGTTGCTTCCATGACGTATTTTCCCTCTCCGGCCACGAGGTCCCCTGGGACTTGTAGTACTTCTTCTCTGTGCTCCACATGATGTTGTGAGGTGGAATACCAATAGCAAAAATTACAAAACACAAAACCATGACATTCCACCCCTTATTCTACATCACTACATCCTGCTTAAAAAATACATATACAAATAAACAATACTTGAGAATGCATTACCCATACAGGTCTATATACATATATACACATGGAATTACTGACTGCACTCCCCCAACATCAAATTCCCTTGTGGTACACATTGAACATCCCCATCTTTCTGCATCACCCACCACATGCACCCAGGTCCCTGGGCGAAAACAGTTCCACGGAGAGGTTTGCCCTTTCCAGAGGCTGGAAGGACCCACACTGCTTTCCCCAACATGTTCTTTACATGTACAACAGGGACCTTATCTCCCTCTACAGTCTGTAGGGGGCTGGATTGGGTAGGACCATCACCATTGACAGATCCTCTGGTATTGACCAACCAGGTGGCTTCTGCCAAATGCTTCTCCCAGTGCTTAAATGTTCCACCACCCATTGCCTTCAACATGGTTTTCAACAACCCATTATATCGTTCAATTTTACCAGAAGCTGGTGCATGATAGGGGATATGATAAATCCACTCAATGCCATGATCTTTGGCCCAAGTATTTACAAGGGAATTTTTGAAATGTGTCCCATTATCAGACTCAATTCTTTCTGGAGTGCCATGTCGCCACAGGACTTGTTTCTCTAGACCCAATATGGTGTTTTGGGTGGTAGCATGGGGTACGGCATATGTTTCAAGCCACCCAGTGGTTGCTTCTACCATGGTAAGCATGTGACGCTTACCATTGCGAGATCGTGGTAAGGTGATACAATCAACCTGCCACGCCTCCCCATATTTGTACTTTTGCCATCGCCCTTCCCCCCAGAGAGGTTTCATTCTCTTGGCTTGTTTAATTATGGCACATGTCTCACAGTCATGAATAACCTGTGCAATAGCGTCCATATTTAAGTCCACCCCTCGGTCACTGGCCCACTTATATGTTGCGTCCCATCCTTGATGGCCCGAGGTCTCATGGGCCCATCGAGCTAGAAATAATTCACCCTTGTTCTGCCAGTCCAAGTCTATTTGAGCCACCTCAATTCTGGCAGCTCGATCTACCTGATGGTTGTTTTGTTGTTCTTCAGTAGCCCGACTCTTGGGCACGTGAGCGTCCGCATGACGCACCTTTATAACCATATCTTTTGTTCAGGCAGCAATGTCTTTCCACAGTTCAGCAGCCCAAATAGGTTTACCTCTCCGCTGCCAGTTATTTTGCTCCCACTGCTGTAACCACCCCCGTAAGGCATTCGCCACCATCCATGAGTCAGTATAAAGATAAAGCATTGGCCACCTCTCCCGTTCAGCAACATCTAAGGCCAGCTGGACAGCCTTTACCTCTGCGAACTGACTTGATTCTCCTTTTCCTTCAGTGGCCTCTGCAACCTGTCGTGTGGGGCTCCACACAACAGCTTTCCATCTGCGATGCTTCCCCACAATACGACACGATCCATCAGTGAACAGGGCATATTCCTTCTCATTTTCTGGTAGTTCATTGTATGGTGGGGCCTCTTTAGCACGTGACACCTCTTCTGCTGGTGACGTTCCAAACTTTTTACCTTCAGGCCAGTCCATGATCACCTCTAAAATTCCCAGACAGCTGAGGTTCCCCATCCATGCTCGTTGTGTAATCAGCGCAATCCACTTGCTCCAGGTGGCATCAGTAGCATGATGGGTGGAGGGAACCTTTCCTTTAAACATCCAGTTCAGCACTGGCAGTCGAGGTGCCAGAAGGAGCTGTGTTTCAGTACCGACTACTTCGGAAGCAGCCCGAACCCCCTCATATGCGGCTAAGATCACCTTCTCAGTTGGAGTGCAGCCCTCTTCAGACCCCTTGTACACTCGACTCCAAAATCCCAGGGGTCGGCCTCGAGTCTCTCCTGAGGCTCTTTGCCACAAACTCCAAGTGGGACCTTTCTCACCAGCAGCAGTGTAGAGTATGTTCTTTACATCCTGTCCCATCTGTACTGGCCCCAGGGCCACGGCACGGGCTATCTCCTGTTTAATCTGTTCAAAAGCCTGCTGCTGCTCTGGGCCCCATGTAAAATCATTCTTCTTCCGCGTCACTTGATAAAGGGGGCTTACAATAAAGCTGTAGTTTGGAACATGCATCCTCCAAAAGCCCACTACGCCCAGAAAAGACTGTGTCTTTCTTGCTAGTGGGTGGAGACATAGCAGCAATCTTGTCGATCACATCTGCTGGGATGTGACGACGCCCATCTTGCCACTTTATTCCCAGGAATTGAATTTCCTGAGCAGGTCCTTTCACTTTGCTTCGCTTAATCGCGAAGCCAGCACGTAGAAGGATCTGGATTATTTGTTCTCCTTTCTCAAAAACTTCCCTTGCTGTATTGCCCCACACAATGATGTCATCAATGTACTGTAAGTGCTCAGGAGCACCACCCTGTTCCAGTGCAGTCTGGATCAACCCATGGCAAATGGTGGGACTATGTTTCCACCCCTGGGGCAAACGGTTCCAGGTATACTGAATGCCCCTCCAGGTGAAGGCAAACTGTGGCCTACATTCTGTGGCCAAAGGAATGGAAAAGAAGGCATTTGCAATGTCAATGGTGGCATACCATTTGGCTGATTTTGACTCCAGCTCGTACTGGAGTTCTAACATGTCCGGCACTGCAGCACTCAGTGGGGGTGTGACTTCATTCAGGCCACGGTAGTCTACCGTCAGCCGCCATTCTCCACTGGCTTTACGCACTGGCCATATGGGGCTGTTAAAAGGTAAGTGAGTTTTACTAATCACTCCCTGACTCTCCAGTTGACGAATTAACTCATGAATGGGGAGCAAGGAATCCCTATTGGTGCCATACTGCCGTCTGTGCACCGTTTTTGTAGCAATCGGTACGTGCTGCTCTTTTAATCGTAGCAGCCCCACAACAGATGGGTCTTCCGACAGGCCAGGCAAAACAGACAACTGCTTAACACCTTCTGTGTCTACAGCAGCTATTCCAAAGGCCCATCGATACCCCTTGGGATTCTTAAAATATCCCATTCTGAGGTAATCGATACCAAGTATGCAGGGAGCCCCTGGGCCAGTCACTATAGGGTGTTTCTGCCAGTCTTTACCAGTGAGGCTTATTTCAGCCTCCAACATAGTCAGCTCTTGGGAACCCCCAGTCATTCCATGAATATAAATTGATTTTGTCCCTTGGTGACTCGAGGGCATTAGGGTGCACTGCGCACCAGTGTCCACCAAGGCCTTATATTTTCATGGTCGTGATGTGCCAGACCACCTAATCCACACAGTCCAGTACACTCTATTGTCCCTTTCCCTCCCCGGCTGGGGGCAGGGCCCCTCTATTTGTTACCTCGATTGTTCGTAGCGACTGGAGCAATCACTTTTGGAGAAGTTCACCTTGGTGGTCGATCTGTCTCGTAATTCTTTCACTCGTGCTTGAAGTGCAGGAGTGGGCTGATTATCCCACTTCTTCATATTCTCCCCATGGTCACACAGGCAGCACCACAAGGCAAGATGTAATGTAGTCTTACTATTGTCATTTGCCCAAGCACAAGGACGTCTTCTTCTGATGGCTGAGATATTGGATGATGCAGGTTGGGAGGAAACCAAGTTGATCAGCTCTTCCGGTAGACAGTTTTGGGAATTCTGGTTCTCGTCAGATGTATCTGGTACCACCATGGATCCATCAGCATTAAGCATGGTAGACAGTTTGTCCATCATATCTTCTTGTTTGCTCTCCATTCTGTCTAGCTTTTCAACTACCTTTATGATGGCCGAAATACAAGCCCATAGAGGGGTTAAATGTAACTCAAAGTCTTGATGCCTGTTAACCAGGTCATTTACGAAAGGTCTTCTTTCCCCTTTGCCATACATTGCTGCAAATGTACTGGCATACCTTTCTGGTGCAGTCTTCGTGAATGTACGCCACATATTTGGTGTACACCTGACTCTCTCAGGACCATGCTTTTGATCTGGCTCATCAGGGACAAAGTTGGAGCTGCATAACATTACCACTATGGCGTATTTTCTCAAATAACAGATACCTTTTTCCATATCAGTCCATTTCTTTTTCTCAGGCATCAGATCATCTTTGAAGGGGTATCTTTCTCTTACGGCTAACAGCATTCGATTCCAGAGGGTGAAGGATTCATCCTGGCATGTAGCAATACCCCTGTCAATGGCTGAGTCTCTAGTAATGCTACCCAGTTGGCGAGCTTCTCTACCATCTAGCCACACACTGTTGGCCCCACTGTCCCAACAGCGGAGTAACCAGGTGACGATAGGCTCTTTTGGGTGTCCTGAAAAGTCTTTTCTCAGACCTCTAATTCCACTCATTTTAGAGATCGATCAACAACAGTAACAATGTCTTGCTCATCTCCACCTCCTGCTCTTTCAGGACTTCTTGTTACCCTTCTGGGAGTTGGTGACCGCAATCTTACTGAAGGCCCCTCCCCTAGACTCAGGGCCGCTTTCCATGGATCGAGCCGCTCTGGACCTCTTTCCTCCTCTTCTCTTACAGCATCTGCTTCCTCTACTTTCTCCTCCTCCTCTTCCTCTACTTTCTCCTCCTCATCTTTCTTCTCTAGCTGAGTCGAGATTCGTTTTGTTTTCCGTCCTCTTACAGGGGCAACTGACATCGATTCCAGTACCTCCTGTGGTTGATCAGGTTGGTCAGTTCTGATGCTCTCCCTCTCCAATTTGGCTTGAAGTCCATCTCTTTCAACTGTGAGGATTTTTAGCTCAGATTCAAGCATGGCTTGACAAGACTGAACTCTGCTTAGTTCATTTTGAAGGTTATCTCGCTCGAATCGGAGGAAGTCCCGCTCAGATTCAAAGGTGTTTTGTTGAGATTGGAGATTCTTCCTCTCAGCTCGAAGATCTTCCCCTTCAGCTTGGAGACTTTCTTTCTCAGCTTGGAGACACTCTTGCCAGGTTTTGAGATTATCTCTCCTGACTAGGAGACTCTCTTTCTCAACCTGGAGATTCTCCGCCTCGGTTTGGAGACTCTCTCTTTGGATCTGGAGACTCTGTTTCTCGACTAGGAGACTCTCCTTCTGGACCTGGAGATTGTCCCTCTCGGCTCGGACTCTCTTCTGGAAACTCTCCTTTTCGGCTTGGAGGCTGTCTCACTCATTTTGTATTGTCTCCTGGAGACTCTCCCTTTCAGCTTGGAGACTCTCTCTCTGGAACTGGAGATTCTCCCTATCAGCTCTGAGATACTCTCTCTCAGCTTGGAGACTCTCTCTCTCAATTTGGAGACTTTCTCTCTCAATTTCAGAAACGCTATCGCTTTCTGGGATAGTATTGAATAAGGCCCGATAAGCATTAGCCAGGCCCCAGATCATTTGTGCCTCCTCAGATCTGCCTGAGCCGCAACATTCCTGTCTTAAATAATTGTTTAAGCACTCAGGGTCTTCCAGGTGTTCAGGAGTAAAGCTCCATGACACCGAGGATGGCCATCTCTTTAAAGTCTCTCCCAAGCCTTTCCACACAAAATTTCCACACCCTGCCACTCAGTACTCTCTGGTTCTGGGGAAGACTTCCTCAGAGCGTTACAAGTCCAGATGCTGAGTGAGATAAGTAAAAGAATGAGCAATACATTCAGGGACACTGACACTGTGGTCAAATGGGCATTCAAAAACTGCATAAAGGATTCAAAGGGGAGACTGGGAGCCTGCTGAAAAAACACAAGTTCTGTAAAATTAGCAGCTCCCTCTGCAGTTGTATACCACATTGTATGCAGGTACCAGGTAGGTATTTCTAACAGTGTTTTCAATTGACTATATATACCTGTAGCTCCATTGAGCAAAGTGGCAAACTTAATCAGGGTCCAGTACGTTTTGAGCATCAAAAAAGAAACACCAATGGCATGCAGTCCCTTGAAAAGCAGTTTTACAAGAGAAAGCATTTTTTTTCCCTTTTACAGTAGCAAAATATCAGTGCTCAAAGTTTACAAATATCACCAGAATATTGGCAGTCCGCTTGGACTGTCAAGGCCAAGCTCTCAGTGAGCACCTGCAAAAGAGATAAACTTTCCCAACACAGCTAACGAAACTCTCCGAGAGCAGAGATTCGTTCTAACAAGCTACAAAGCAACTTTTTAAGAGTAGAGAGGGATTTATTTCAAAAACCAGAAAACAAGCCCCAATATCTTATCTTAATATCTTATCTCTGCCCGCATCCTCCACCAAGAACTGTCACGGGGTTATCAGGATCAATCTGTGCCCGTGACAGGGGAGGGGTAGTAGGCCCGTAGCCCCCCCGGCCCCCTCGGGAAAAAAAGGGAAAAAGGGAAAAGGGGTAGGGAGATGGGAGTTCAAGGGAACAAATGGAGCAGCGGCAACGATCTGAGGAGTAAAACTTATTTACTAACTATGACATTGGAATGCAAGATAACACACTGTAATACAATATAATTAGAATTGAAGCTAATAAATCAAATATAATGAGAGAGAGAGGTTTCCGAAGACCGAGAAGCCTACTTTGAAGTTGAAGGCGCCGCGGCTTGGAAGCACACCCACACCCGCTGCCAGGCAGTAAGAGAGAGAGCGAGCGTCGCTTCCGTGACGTATTTTCCCTCTCTGGCCGCGAGGTCCCCTGGGACGTGTAGTGCTTCTCTGTGCTCCACATGATGTTGTGATGTGGAATACCAATAGCAAAAATTACAAAACACAAAACCATGACATTCAGAAGGAAGTTTAGAACATATAAAGATCTTTGTAGCTATTCAAAACAACAGCGACAGGAGGAAACCCCCCCCAAGGCTGCGATTCATCTCATTTTGGTCAAATACACAGCCCTCAGAAAATGCCTTCATTGATGAGGATTAGTTCAAAACTGATAATTAGCTCATATCTGAAGATGGGTCTGAGACTACTAGACAGCTCAAGAAATTCATGTAGACACTCTCAAAATTCATACAGAAATCTCAAACTTCAAATGTTTAAAAGCAACATGAAAATCAGTGAGTTAGTCTTTAATATTCTACTGTACTGCAAAAGCTTTTATAAGGAATTGATTATATTAGCTTTGTAACACTTCCTGAAGTGAGGTTATAAATACAATATTGTTAAAAGTACTAATATATCTAGCACAGCTCTAGCTCTGAAATTTATTACTGATAAGTTTTTTTATAGCTTGTGTAAACTACTTAAACTTTCAGTATATACGACATTCCCTGCAAGAGGAAGCTGATTCACTAAAACAAGATTCAACACCGATGTGTATGGAACTTTACCGACCAAAGAACCAAGTCAACCATATGGGATTTTCTAATTGGAAACAGACAGCCATATCTTTTCTGTTGGGTGAGGGTTCTTGCTTTTGCTTATTTGATCAATAAAGTTTCTCCTTAGAGCAAAAAGCTATTTCAAAGCTAAATTCCACTTCAATACTTGAAATATGAAAGAAGGCTCAGCAGGAACTTCAGCAAAGTAGAAAAAAATCTCTTCAAAATAAAATTTTTAAAACATTTAGGGACTAGAATATATGCAATTTCCATCACAAATGCCCAATATTAACATTTTGGGACAGCTAAGTGGCTGAGTAGCTGAACTGCTTCTACAATAAACCAGAAGTCACCCCAAGCCTAAGAAATAATAAAAGGGACTCATGGAAGAGATTGCATCTACCTATACCACAAGCAAGGACCACCCAAGCAACTTCCTACATCTGTTAACAGCCAGAAGCTACTAGTACTGCCAGCTGAAACTTGATCAGCTGTACTACATAGCAAAGTTTGAGAACTTATGCTTCAAAACTATAATTCAGCCATGTTAAGCAACCCTGCCTGTTTCCATATAAAAATATACTCTAGAAAATACCATGTTAAACATCAGTCAAAAGATAGAAAGGTAGTATATAATTAAAGCTTAACAGATACTGAAATGGTTCTTTGCAAGAGTCTGAATAATCTGCATCATATGTGACAACAAATTTTATTTCTGAACTTGAAAATTACACAGGTTTCATCTGAGAGAGAGAGAAGTGGGACCAGTTACTTTCTCTGCTGAATAATAATGAACTGTTATGTCTTGGATATGCAAAGCATTAGTAAGCAGTGAGTTACTAGGCTATGTCTTCACCAGTCCAGCAGCAGTTTACAGAAGCTCTTTGACAGAACTAAGACATGGATGCCATGCAACAGGGCTACATATATAGCTATGCACTTTCCTCTCTCCACTAATGTTAGGGTTCAGCTCAGGAGAGTCTAACAGACAGGTTCCTAGGAACAAAGCTTATTGATGTCCTCTGACAAAATGATGGCTCTCTTCCACCCTGCCAGAGGAAAAAGCTTTAAGTGATTACATTATAAATAAGCTATTTCCTTTAGAAACAGCTTAAATGAGAAATCTAACAGCTGTTCTGTTTGCTGCTGCATTCCAATGCATCAATGAACACTGGATGTGTCAGTTAGTGAGACACAATCCATCAAGAACAAGCGAGAGGATGCTGCTGAACACTGCAGCTTTTATGTTGTGTTTATAACACTGGCCACATCTGCTATACCAAAATATAATATTTAATTCAAACAGCCTCAGAAACTTACACAAAAATATTTTCAGTGACAATTTAATTATTAGAATGAATGCATGTAATTAATAATTTCTTAAGGGCCAACTATATCATGAAAAGCAAAATAAACCAATATATAAAATGCATAAAACTCTGCCTCCAGAAGAAGGTAAGCAGTAGCTCTTTTTGCAGTGATTATGTGCGTAGATACAAACATACATACCTATATTTGTACACACATGCCTGATGACTCTGGATAACTGTCAAACATTTCTTGCAGTTTCCACCAGAAACACTCTAGGGATAACCTAATCCAGTTCATTTCAAATTTTTGGAAGCATGTTTATTCATTATATGATTAGTCTGAACACTCAGAAAGGTGCAAGATCCGTAAACCAGCATCTTGAAAGTGCAGCTATCCACATATATGCTGTTTGCCCTTTGTGAAGTCAACTGTATGCTTCCATAATCATTAAAAGATGCAAGTGAGAAGTCACTGACAGCTGCCTCTGTTGATACCCCTTGCGAATGATTTTTTTACTTTACAGTTTAAAATATCAGCTGAGAACTCTGAGAAGGGAATGAGAGACCTTCCTACAACGGGAGATTAACGCTGAAATGTTTAACCACTCTATCACATCATTAGGGGAAATAATTAGGCAATTCACACAGACACTGCAAGCTAAATTACAAAAGGCAGTTTATGAACTGCTTTTAACATATTTTTCTTGAATGAAAAGAATGTAGTAGCAGACAGACAGTAATGACACTTAATTTCCATTCTTAAGAAAAGTTTCAAAGGATGGAAGTAAGGCTTCATTAAGGGCCTACTCCATTTTCAAGAAAGGATTTATCACTGCTTAATCCAGTAAGAATCCATTAAATTTCACAGACAAATGTTGTTCTGGAAAGGCCAGAGGTTTCAACCAGTCACCATAATTTACTGCTTTGTAAGTAGATTATTTTTCAGCTATACAAATTTGCTCTGAAGTCAAGGACTGTTCACAGAAAGATAAAATCTAGCAAAGCAATTAATGAACAGAGAGAACAGAGAAAACTTTGTGTAGAGGTTGTATGGAAGAAGATCAAGTCAAAATTTTGACATTCCCAACTGTAGCATGAGATGGTATGTGATCTTGCTAAATACACTGGGGCTATATTGAGGACAACAGCCTCCTTTTCCCATGCTTGAACTTTAAATACATCTGATTCGCAAGTCCTGTGTGTCAAACTAGGAATGAAACATCCTGAACAGAATACCGCAGATAGGAAAGTCACAAATAAGCAACAGCACAATCTGACAATGTGTTTATATATATATATATACACACACACACACATACATACACACACACACCAAAATAGTTGGACAAATGTTTACGTACATTATCCAGCAGTGGCATACTTCAAAAATGAATTCTACAGATCCAATTCTAATTGTAAATAAACACTTCTTTTTTCTGGGAATTAGTAGCACTTAACCTGCCTTCAAGAAACAAAGGAAACATACTAGAACAGTCTGAAGCTTGCAACATTCAAACACCTTTCTCTTTCTGCTGCTTCCAAATGCTGAGAACTGCAATACAATATACCCTTCCTAGTTACTCACCTGTTTACCTTGTATCCTTTTCATTTTTTTAAATTTTGTATACCAAAATCTTTTATCTTAGCTTCTAATAATGCAGTAGAGTCACCATTCTATACTACTGTACAGAATTAGTATTAGTAGAATATAGTATTCTATACTGCCAATTCTATACACACGTGTTAGTATTTATAAGCCATTAAAAGTATTCCCATTTACTATTGTATTAGATAGCCTCGTGATGAGAAGTTCTAATTTTACAGGTGTCCAAATCATTCCATTATCAACAGCAGGCCAAGGTCTGTGAAAGGTGGATGATGTAACTTATATTTCATTACATGCATTAAACACTGCCTCTATTTATGTCACGGGGTTGTCAAGATCAATCTGTGTCCGTGACAGGGGAGGGGGCAGTAGGCCTGTAGCCCCCCAGCCCCCTCGGAAAAATGGGAAGGGAAAAAGGGAAAGGAGTAGGGAGATGGGAGTTCAAGGGAACAAATGGAGCAGCAGCAACGATCCGAGGAATAAAATTTATTTACTAACTATGATATCGGAATGCAAGATAACACACTATAATACAATATAATTAGAATTGAAGCTAATAAATCAAATATAATGAGAGAGAGAGGTTTCCGAAGACCGAGAAGCCTACTTTGAAGTTGAAGGCGCCGCAGCTTGGAAGCACACCCACACCCGCTGCCAGGCAGTGAGAGAGAGAGAACCAGTGTCGCTTCTGTGACGTATTTTCCCTCTCAGACTGCGAGGTCCCCGGGACGTGTAGTTCCTCTTCTCTGTGCCCCACATCGTATTATGATGTGGAATACCAATAGCAAAAATTACAAAACCATGACAATTTACTTCCTAAAATAAGGGAAATACATACTTGGAAGCTACACTGTACAAGAAGCACTGCAGTAATGGGAAGATTGAGATTTAATCTTTATTTTCATACCACGCTTTCCTGGTTTGAGAATAAGATCTGATTCTCCTACCCTGTATGCTATGTATCATCACAAAAACTTAAGGAGTGGAAAAAATTTGCTATGCTAACTTTGTTCCACTGCTTTTGTGTCCTATGCCACTGAATGCTCAAAGATGACAGACACTTCACTTTGCTGTAACAGCATAGCTGCGTCTGCATGGTAACACCACATAGACACTGTGCTGTACAATGCTCTGGCAATGTCAAGATGACAACACTTATCCATCCCCTATACATCACCTTATGGCTCCTAGATGATCTCTTGCAAAGCAGTCTGATTTTGATCTCCTTTAACGACAGTAAGAATGCTTTCTGATTAACAAAAAAAATCATTGCATAAAGTTTTAAAAGACAAAAGGTTTGTGTACCAATTGGACAGATCAATACAATGGGAAAGGCGTTGCAACAGAAGTGTGATGACGGAAGGACTGGCGCAATAGAAGGATACAATAAAGGAAGGGAAGAAGATTGCTCACCTGTATCAGAAGAGTCCAGGTTCACAGGGGAAAGCTTCACCAAGGGAGAATCTCCAAAAGGAGATCCTTCCTCAGTGGCAATCGGCCCTTAAATGAGGTCTAAGAGGGTTTGAGCCTTCCAGCCACACAGCTGAATTGGCTTCACCTGTGCTTCCAGGGCTGACTGGGTCTTTTCCCCAGGTGCTCGATCAGTGGCTCAGGCCATGACTCAGCAGTTCCCATACAATTTGGAATTAGCACCCTAACTACTTCTATTATTAGGAAGCTTAAAGATTAAAGATCTTCCCTTTTAATGTATTTAATTTCAAACACTCTGTAATGCAATGTTACCTGCTAAGGAGTTTTGTTTTTTAGTTATTCTTCAAGACAGGTAATTTTTGGCAGGTAACAAAGGCACACAGATACATAAACATAAGCAAGTTTTTACTATTACATAACAGTCATTTAAACACTACAGAAGCAGTCATTCCTCTTCTTATTAATGAAAGCATCATTGTTGTGCCAAAACATGTTATTTTAAGAGCACTTATAAGATTTCAACTCAATGTACCCTTTGATCCAGTAATTAACAACGTTATCAGTAGAAGGAAGAAGTTAACACTAAAATTTTGATCGCAATAAAATCAGGTATGGGAGGATTTTTGAAGTTGAACTATACAGTGCTCTTACCAGAAACAAACTTGCTTCTTTCTTTCTCCTGGCATTCCTAAGAAATTATGCAAACGCTGCTCCTAAATTAAGTACCTTAGTTGGTTGACTAAAACAACGCGTGTTAAGCCTTGACCTCCTGGCTCTGTAATGACTTATGAATTCTGCCATTAGCAGAAAGGAGATAGAAACATCTCAAAGGCTACATAACCGAAACATTATGAGTCATAGTCACAACTGAAATTACAGCCAAAATTACACTAACACAGCCACAACTAGCACTAAAAGCAGGAAATATCCTGACTTTCTAATTTGGAATGAGAGCTACCGGGTGTAGTTAGTTAGTAGCAACCACTGACTGCTTATTATTCCTCAAAATACCTAAACTGGAGTATCTAAAGAAGTTCCAAGAGATCCAGCCTTTCAGGTTCATCTCAAATTCTGTGCTTCTGCTTCTACTTCAGCTGCTTTACCATATAACTACCCTAGAGTTTCCATAGGTACATTCTTCATTTACTCTGTTCAACAGTTCTGGGGTTTGTTATGCTTTGTTTTGGGGGTGGAATGCAGCCTACTAAGCCCTAAACCAAGTTCAAGTCGTGGCCTAAATTCTTTAAAACAGTGAATTCACAAGTTTGAGTTTTTAACTGCAGTACAGAATCTGGCCAGTTCTTTAACCTGTCTTTGCATTACTTTTTCTGCTCCTGTATCAGAAGTCATTAGAAGACAATCATCTAAGAAGGCCCAGACCTTCTGTGCCCAAAAAGGCACACAAGTCCAAAACACAAGAACTATGATTAGTATTTCTTTTTATAAAGTACAAAGTATTGTATTATTTAGAGTCATTAGTCTGTATAACTAAAGAAAAAAAAAAAAAAAAAAAAAGGCTAGTATATGTGGGGCTGCCTAAGAATTCAGACTGCAGTTTATAGAGGTATTTTATTATTATTGATTCATCAAGTATTCAGAAGCACTGTATTATTAAAGTACTGGTGCTTTTCATTCAGTCTGTAAGGAAAACATTCATGGAAATATTGTCATATTCCCTTTATTCTGAAAAAGGTAGGAGAGTAATATTAGGTAGCTACAGTGAGGATATGAGTAATATCTTCAAAAATAGGCATGCCAAAAATACTTGTTTCACTTTAATGTGTTTGCTTGCCTTTTTTTTTCCAGATCAGCAAGGCCCTATCATGAGTTACAGGGGTATGTTTAGATAATTTGAACCTTAAACACCACACAATAACAACAAACATTTCCATACACTTGAAACAAATTGCTTAATTTTGTTCTTTTTTGATATATATTACAGTTGTCTTCCTCCCCATTCCTTAAGCAGATGAACATACAGGAACTCAGAGAAGTCAAGCTGCTAACATATTCCATACTTCAATAGCTGTTCTTCAACACATTTAAGTCATGCGCATTTTACTTCTAGATAATCCATTTATAACTGCCTCCTAATGATGTTTGATGCACTTGAAATCTAAACCTTGTAAAGGCAGGAGAAAAGTCTTTCATATAAAAGGAGGGAAAAAGACTATTTTTGTGATTCTATGATTGGGAAAAAACACTAATGCTGTACGCTGCATGAACTGTATTTCAGTGCCCAGTATTCCCACTATGCTCCTGAAGATCATTTCCTTGGAAAAACCACAATGCAAGGCATTGTGCAAGCTGGATACACTCTAACCAGACATCAACTTCAATACTTGTTACAACCATCCTTTTCATGTCTTCCTTGCACCAAGTACTGATGGCTGCACACAAAGACTCCGCAGTAGGACCATCTATTGTAAACCTTTATCCTGAGGTCATGCATCCCTCAGAAGGTGCACCACAACGCATGGTTAGACAGAGAGATACAGTCATCCCAGCTAAAGCTCGGGGAAATTGGAAATTTTTAGAATGAGACTTGTGTTAAAAGATCAACTGATCTGCTTCCTTGTGCAAAAAGAGGCAGCATCAGCTTTAAAATGTTACGCATTTCCATCAACAAAGCTATAAACACTTCCATGAAACACATTCTGTCAAACTGGCTTCCTCTGAAATAATCACTATTCTGAAAACACTGCACTGGGATCCACCAGTGTGGAACTGCAGAGTGGTACTGAAGTGCATTTTATGCCTGAGTGTCGATGTACATTATGGAACCATCTGGCTGTCTTCGGAGAGCGTGAAAAGAAATAGGTTAAGTGATTGGACAGAAGCATCAATGCAATATGCTGGAATGCTTTGCAGTTAGAAGCATTTGGTAACATAACCATTTGATATTCAAGAGACTGAGCGTGCATACAGAAGGAATAAAGATGAACAAATGAATCAAGCTGTTAGCTTTGAATTTGTTTCCCTTTAAGGTAGAACAGCACCAAAGCTCTTCAACAGCAAATACAAATGTTTATCCTAAGCTACGATATTTAATATTTCAATTCCTTATATTTACAAGCATTTTAACAATTATATTCTATCAGAGTCATCCAATGCCAGTTCATTTCTAGCAATGATTAAATCATAGCGACATGTGCTACCATAGGCCTGCATTCAGAAATAGATGTATAAGAATCTAGAATGCCCAATTCTCTTGACTGTTTGCAACTTAAAACAGTTTTTTAAATTAGTTTAACTCGATTGGCTCTGCAGTTAATTTTTGTTGTTGTTCATGTTCAACTCTGTTTCAGTTACAATACTGGCACTTACTTCAAACTGTAAATTTTGGTCACACAAAACATGACAGAAAGCGGGTTCTCAAAATCATGCATAAGGGAGAAGATGGAAGCCTAATCAGAACAGTTAGAAAACTCTTTCCTCTGTGCACCAATGATACTAAAATGACTTCTGATATCCTTACAGTACATTTTCATTGGACTATTCAAAGCATTTTAAAATCCTGAGTAAATACTAATTGCTATCTTCCATTTTTCTAAATGCCATCATTTTCATCAGTTGAGAATTACTCACTGAGATTGTTGGCTAATTGTTTAAGTATTGATCAACTTAGATGGTTACCAGAAACAAAACGATCTTCACAGAAATACTGATGTGAAAGTCCTTGTTGAAGGTATCGCACTCAAAGGCTTATCATGTTACAATAAACACAGGGGATGCACTCACTTTTTAATCTTGAAGCTCCCTCCCTACCTCTTACCGAGGACTTTTCAAAACAAAGCAAGCAAACAAAAAAACCCACAAAGATGAGAATGCATCAATAACAAAACCAGATGTGCTATGAAACAACATGAAGAGCTATGTCCTCATGTTTTTTACTGTTTATAAATCCTTCCTGCAATTTTTCTATTGAAAACCTCTACAAACATTTAAGATAAAGTACTGTGCAAGACATTGTTAGGATGTGAAAAGGAAATAATGTTTTTGAGGGATTATAACACACTACCACTACATCTGAATTTCTCATCATGGTGTTTGTAATTTTCCACAGGTGGCTTCTTAATCTGTCATAGCAATGTTAAATGTTAATCTCAATTGAATGAATGTTTGTCTATTGAGATGCCTAGTAAACTCCTCTTTTATTTGAGAAAGAGCATAATTATAATTCTCCTAAAGCCATCCTCACCAATGAACTAAGGCTCAAGTTAACCTCACAGTCTTTCTTGAATCATACAGCAGATAGAATTAGCAATTGCAGTTACCCTTCTTCTTAAACAGGCCTGAAGATGAGCAGATATAAAACTTTTACCCATGTTTTCTGTGTTCATGCACAGTTTCCACAGCAACTGCTCCGTTACCCATCAGAGAAAATTGGGTAGGAGAAAATACTACATGTGTAGGTGGAGTGATAGATTTAAACTAGCTTATTTTCTGACCTCCAAGTAACTACCTTAGGACTAGGCTCATCTTTGCTGCCATAGGGGTACAATTTTCCAAAACTCTGGACCACCAGACTCCATGTGCTTTTACTCAGTAGATTCAGCTAAACCTTCTCCCTATTGTCATGTGACATCCTGCAACCAGGCAACCTTGTCAAAATCTACATAACATTTTTTGTAGCATGAGCAAAGCGTTCTCATAGACTGATTTTATTTTTTTTTTCCCCTGGGGTAAAGCATTGACTGCAGTTATTTCTTTTCCTCAGGATGCCACAGAAATGTCAGAAGACCACAGAGACTGTCACAAGCCTGTCAGGTTGCTGTGTGGCCTTTTCTCACACTGGCATTACAAACATTGCTCAAATATTTCCTAGACAGCAGCTCACACTGACTACATACCTTATATTGCATCTAACTGCCAACTAACAAAACTTATATTCATGCAGTAAACTATGAGAGTGCCAAAATTTCTTGAATCATGAAAATCGTTCCATGTGTATTTTGAGATCTTCTATTGAGCAGGGTATACAATAGAAGCATATGCTTACAGGGAGTAGATTGCAAAAAGGATGGTGCGTCTTGTAAAGAACACGGTAACTGAAACATAAATGTGTGTTTACTTTGAGCTTGAAGAGAGTAGATTTAGTTTGGATACAAGGAAAAAGTCTTTTACAGTGCAAGTGGTGAAGAACTGGAACAGGTTTCCCAGAGACGTGGTTGATGCCCCGTCCCTGGATACTTTCAAGGTGAGGCTGGATCAGGCCCTGGGCAACCTGATCTAGCTGTGGTGTCCCTGTTCATTGCAGGGAAGTTGGACTAGATGACCTTTAAAGGTCCCTTTCGACTCTAAGGATTCTATGATTCTGTGATTTATTGACTGGAGTATAAGTGCTCTGTGTTGTAGTATTACCCAAAGGTAACTGTACTGTGTGAGAGAAATAAGCCTCGAACATTCACATGACAAATACACTAAGACATCTTCAGTAACCTGTGAGCTGGTCGATTTTAATATTGAACATGGCAAGGACTACTCCCACTTGTGACTCCAAATTAATTCTCTATGGAAACTGGAATCTTAGAGGAAAAAGAGATGTTCAGCTAATAAAAATTCCACAAACCAGCAACAGAAATGTCACGGTCACAATTCTTTTTCAACTTGGACCAAGAAGAGAATGAGCTTTTATTTCTCCAGTATCAATCATCTACACATGTGTACATCACAGGACTGCAAAGGTAGCAGGTAATTGCTGGCATGTGTAACATGCTTCTTGACTCCATGGTCATTTTCTCCACATTGCTCATTGTCCTAAACAAGTATCACACACTGTGAAAGGTGGCTGGTAAACTGTTATTTTACCCATATGATATCAGACCTGTAGATACTGGAGAAAAAAAACAAATCGTTCCTGCCAGTGCTATTACTGATCAATGCAAAGGGGCATCAGAGGACAGTTGTGAGAAAGCAAGAGGTATAAGCTACTGTCCCAGAAGAAGGAAATCCCCAAAACATCCAAGCCAGTTCCTAACTATGTTGTCCTTGCAGTGTTGTGCAAAAATAAAGCAAACTGTTCAGGTTTGGATTTCTGTGCATCTCCACTGATCAGTTTAAACATTGTTGACAGTTGAAAAGCCCTAGTGTTTTGCTTGCAGCAAGATCACTTGTCCTTAACCACTCAGGGCTTAATACAAGTATTCTGGACTGGTTGTTTTCCCACTTCACTGACCAAGAATCTTTTTTTGTTCCCCTAAACATTTGCAGTATGTTCCTGTAATCAGAAAGTAAGGGATATCACAAAAGAGAAGGAAAATGATACCAACTACTAAGCAAAAAGTAAAACTGGAGCTGTGAGTAAAAATAAAATAAAACTTCCTATTTCGTTTTTAAACTTTTTGATATAATTAAAAAAATCCTTCTTTTTCAGATGAGAAATGTTGAATTTATACCATTGATTCTTAAAACAACAGCTCTTGAATTGGCATTTACACTCAAATGACTCATTGATACTTAGCTACACACTGACATTATCATCTCCAGTGCTGTTTTCAAATACCCACGAAAAAGTTCTGTTTTCTTAGATATGAATAGGACAGCAAATATATGAAGATGCATACAAATCCTAAGAAGGATAATTTTATCCTGGGGAGCTCTGAAGAAAGTAAGTCTGGAGGCTGCAAATCCTGGTTGAAGGCAGCAGAATGTATTTTCCTTGTGTGCTAGTAGCTTCCTTCTGCTGGAAGAAACACTATGAACTGGTAAAACAATATTTGCATCCATTTTTTAGGTTTGGTTGTGTCTTTTAAGCAGATTTCAGAGTTACCATATTCAGAAATATCTTGTTGATTCCAGGAACCATCAAGAGTCTTGATCACAGCCTGCACTGACTGGAGCCTGCAAGTTACCCCAACGCCTAGCATGTCTCCACTCCCTGCCTGGCAGTGATCTGCCCCTTCCAGCTGTGACTGATGGACATCCTTGCTATGTGCAGTCAGAAAAGAGAAAGGAGTCAGGAGACTCCCAAAAGATAAACAGGGACACTCACCAGGTGTGCATTTTCAGAGGTATGCAACTGTCCCTTCAGGAAATTTTTCTTCCTTCTGTTGCTATGCTGACTAGTAAGAGCATGCCAAACCCTCTTCGTTTCAATCGATGTGGTGGTTCTCAAGCAAAATACTTTAAGATGGTACAGGTGTGTTTGCTGAGCTTCATTTGCTAGCGGCAAAGAAGCTAAGGACTGCAAGGACAGGAAACAAACACACCATGACATGGAGGTGAACTACTCGCTGTTTTAGTGTCAGTTATATCAGCCATATGTAAATAAATCCAAAGGTCACATCACTAAGCTGTACAAGAGAATATATTTAATAAGCTGTACTAGAGATTATGTCTTGTGTATTAAGGGAGAGTTCTATTAGTCCAAAGCAGTAACAGCATTAATTTGGAAAGTGTCTATGCTTCCAACTAATAATGGTCATTATGTTTCCAATTCAGTCTGCCACATTTTAATTAAATTATCTCATGGTAAATATCCTAAAACCTCCATTATTTGATGGTGTTTCCTTTTTAGCTTTCAGCTTCTCAGACTCACTCATGAAAGATTGAAAGGTAAGCTTTGAAAACAGTGCCACCTAATGCTAAAGAGCTGAAAAATGGGAGGTTGAAACATCACAAGTTATTACAGTAAATTTTACATAATTTTTCCACAAAATACCACAATATAAGGAAATAGCTTAAATAAAGTTTAAAATACATCTGTCAAATGACATAGACTTGGAAAATCACATTACTAGTTCAAAAACATTTTATAGAAGTAAAAACATCTAGTTTACATGACCGAGAAATTCTTGTGTTTGTACAGCAAATCCCATGCTACTAGGTTACCTTCCTGTTGTTAGAGAGCACTAGGGAAGTACGTCAGGATCTTTTCCCAATTAAACCTATTCCTAACCAGTAAATAAAAGATGACAATTAAGATGACTTGCAAATCATCATACTGGATGGTTCTAAAGAAGATGTAAAATAATTTTCTCATATACCATTATTTACAAAGAAGACAATCTACAACAAAAGCATGAAGACAATTTCATAGTGATTCTCAGTCAGGTTTTCAGAGTATGTGCTTCAAGTGTTCTTTTGCCAAGAAATGAGCAGAATGAGCAAGATTCTAGCCAGAATGGAAAGAAACAGAAGGAACGTGTATTTACTAGGAGAACTTTGAACATCTATCAGACTCACACTGTCTGAAGTGCTTTCTTCTCTTAATAGCCTCTTAAAGTTTCTTCTTACAAAGCAATGATGTATGGACAGCGTGTTTTCCACCATCTAGAATGATTTATGTGTTATGAACTCTTATATAAATCTTATACTGAATGAAAGCATATATATATACACACACATACACACATATATATACATAGTATGGTATTGATAAAACTGGAGAGCTCTTTGCAAGTTTTAGAAATAAGAGAAATGAAAGTACAAAGGTGTAATGGTATAATGGGATGGAAAGCATCGCGATAATAGTGGGGGTGGCAAAGTCACAGGCTACAGCAAATGAGAACAAGCCCAAACACAGCAGTCACAGACAAATGAAAGAAACCACCTTTGGAAAGGTTCAGGTAGGTGGGAATCTCCAGCAAGTGATGCCCTTGCCTCCACTGCCAACCCTCCAATGAGTTCTGGGAAGGGGTGGATTCTGGCTCAACCCCTTCTGGTCACTCATATTCACTGCATGCACCACTGAGCTCCCCTGGGTTGGCTCTGCCTTCCCCCCAGGTGCTCAATCACTGGTTTAGGCTGTCACTTAGCATTTCTGCTACAAAAGGAAGAGCTTTCCTCCAAGTATTTTACATACCGAAATCCAGCTGAAAGTATTACAGAAATCCAGTGAATTGGATTAATGTAATTTAATTAAATTGGTAAAGTATTAATTCAAATTACACGGACAATGGAGCACTTGTATGAAATTTCAGCAATTGAACTTTTATCTCAATCCATTTCAGACAGTGAGAAAAAACTAATTTCACTTTAAAAAAAAACAACAAAAAAAACCCAAGCACTTGAAAAATATGTTCAAATAGCGGGCCCATACTAGATGAGTTTCCTGTCAAGTCATTCAAGGCTTTCCATAGATACCATAAACTTCTGTTTACAAATAGGAGAGGTCTTGCCATGACTACAGCCAGCCTTCTATAGCAGTTATATGGTCAGTGCTTTTACACTGAAATGCTAATACCTTCAGAAAGCATTATCTTATTCTTACTTTAAAATTAATCCCATTAACTGCAGCAGATCTGCCGAATGAATGTGGGCCAAGCAATCTAGTTCTTCATTTCAACTGTTATCTCATGAAATGTTGTGCTCATTGATAGTGACTGGTTTAAATGTAGATTTTCTTACCGAGTAAATTCCAACCCAAATTTAAACTTTCTACTTATTTTCCTTCTTCACTGATAAGATTCTAAGTATCACTAAAGTGTCACTAAATCAAAGCCTTTGATTTTGGTTCTAACTTCATTTTAATTAAGTTTTTACACATAAAACCACAAAGTGGTTTGCCATCAAAACAAAACAAGTGTAAGAAAGACCAAACAATAAGCAGACATGGTTAAACAGTGGCTAAAAAGTGCTAAGATATTCTTCAGAAAGCTGGTGGTTTCACCACAGAAAATAAGAAGGATCGTTAAGTTCTGGAAGGGTACATAAAGGAAAACAAGCCAAATACAAAGGACACAAAGACTTCTAGGAACAACTTGCAAGACTCATAAAAACTAATAATATATCTCTTTCCAATATATCAGGAACTGAATACCTGTCTGTCAATACGTAGAAGCCATTACTGTTCAAGGTATAAAAGGAATGCTCAGGGATTACTGCACACAAAAATGAAGTAATTTTTTTAAACAAATTGATTTTTACAATAGAGCAACTTCTGGTAAGATTCCCTTATTGAATCCTCTAAAAATAAGTTGTGTATCAGGAGATTTTTCTCTAGTGTAGCTGGATGATACTATAAGTAAAAAAAACAACAACAACAACAACAAACTACACACACTAAACAAGTCAACACACTCAGGTGATACATTCATCCACCAGCTCCAGAAGAAATCAACAGTGAAAGTGCTGAGCAGTTTCCTGTGTTGTGTAACCTCTTGCTTAGAAGTGCCTGATCACAAGGAGTCTAAAAAAGGTCACATAGCTACTATCATTTTTTAAGAACCTGTTCCAGGAGAGGGAAGACCAGTATCTCTGATATCAGTAATCAAGTGGTAAAAAGTGATAGAATCTGTAAGTGGTAGAAACTATAATAAAGGTAACTTGTGAACAAATATGCATATGATATACAGGGAAAGGATCAGCACAGCTGCTGTAAAGGGAAGTCGCTCCTTAAATAACATACAAGATTTCTGTCTTCTTCGCATGATGTTACAAGAAAATAAGCAGCCATAGGAGAAAGGAAAAATACAAGTATTTACACAACTAAATAACCAGCTACAATTTAGAAATAACTTTAAATAAATAACCACAGTAAGTTAAAATAGAAGTAACCTGAGTGTACCTTTCCTCCTTTTTTTCTTCCCAAGTTTTATTTAACTCAGTTCTTAACCAATGATTCTACACAGGGCTCTCATCATTCCAAAACCACTTCTACTACCAACAGTCTTTTTGCTAAGACCACACAATCCACAGATACAGAGCGAACTTCTTTCACTGTTTTCTCAGTCTCTAATCCACCGCACCTCTCCTTTACAATTTCTAAGGATTTAATCCTCAGATATACATAGTCCTAATGCTCTGACATTTCAAAGCAACTGCACCAAAGCTAACATAGGCAAAAGAGCTTCCTTCATTTGCGGGAAAAGATCTGCCTTTCCCCAAACAGCTCCAAACAAAACTACCCAAATACAAGAGCTAGTGCCTCTGTTGTTTTCCCACTTAAAGGAAATAAAACTGTTGAATTTTACTGCAGTATAATTTTATTTCAAGAGAATTTCTCACTCTGGTAAATATTCAAATAAAAAGTGCTCTGTGTAAGTGTAATTTATATCACTCTCTACAGTCAAAAGCAAGACTGCCCAACAGAACATGCAGCTCTGTAAATGACTTGAGCACCCCAATTCAGCTCTAACAATGTCATGTGATGTGGTCACTTCAGGATATTCATTCACTTGTACTGAACGAGGCCCTTGCTGAGCCATTTGAGAGTCTCCTCTGAGAGATCACTATGCTTGTTTCGGCCAGAGATGGCTGCCCCACACCAGCTCCAGATTCAAAGTAAATTTTTGTTTTTATGTGCATCACATTATCATCCCGGATGGCTTTAAAGCATCAAAAAGATGCTTCACATTTTTAAAGCAGAAACCCCCAACTATACCGCTAATACCATTAGTGTGACAAAATAAAATCAAATGCAGATTAAAAGTGAGAGGCAGAAGGGATTAGGATCATTACCCCAATCTCCCACTAGCCTTCAGCAGTAACTCATGTAGTCCCAAGGACAGCTTTCCTCCAGTTTCAATGGATAGGATGCAGATGTTAGATTTGCACATCTGGTCCCAGAGCAGAGAAGCTGAAGCAGTGTCTGCAGCTGAGAAATGTGCACCTCTCTTCAATACCACAGAGCTATAGATCTGCCATTATCACATCAGTCTCCATGAGCGCAGATGAAGGGATCTGGCTAGGCAGCCTCCACCCCTTTATGTCACAGCAGTCCCTATCTCTGACTATCTCTCAAAGCCATCGCATTCACTTTGACAATTACATGAACAAAAGCAGCAGTAAAATTCTTCATGAATCACATTTTACTTCACAGTGAATTTGCTCATCCTGCTTGCAAGCAGGTAGCTCTGAGCAGCCAGCTGAGGCACAAATACTGACACACCCCAAACCAGGGAGCATTAAAGAGATTCTTCTTTTTTATTTAATGCGTCAAACTTGTATTATTAAGCAAGGGTAATACATGACTGACTTCTAAATGCATTCTAAGTACATTGTTCATCTGATGCAATTATTAGGAAAAACTTAAAAACAGTCGTTGTCAACTAGTCATGGAGGAACTAACCACACAGAAATTGATGTCTTACTGATTTCATGCCCACAGTACACTGCTTTCTCAGAGGCTAGTTCTATCTTCAGTCTTGACAAGATTACTTTGTCCTAAAGAACTGTAATGAAAAGCAGTTCTTGTACTGCTTTTCTGTGTTCAGAAGCAGTAAGAGTGCAGTTTCTGTTTCAGTGCAGCTGAAACAGAAAACCGTGCCTTTTACTTTCTGTCTACACAGAAAAGTACTTATGACTATGTAGTATATCAGACATCTAAGGAGGAGAAACAAAAAAGCAGTTGACAGTATACAGCCCTGGGATTACAGTGCCTGCTATTTTACTGCAGTAAAACTGGCTCCATATCATCTTTTCTCTTTCATTTCAGGTGAACTGAACAGAGAGTAATAGACCACAGAAATGCACAGGGACTCAGAGAAAGCCCCTATAACAGCAGACACTAATATTAAAGTAACACCAAACTGCTTTACTTTTTCATATTAATTACAACCACTAATCCAGAGTCCTGTTCTCCAGGCTGTACTCTGAGTGTTCACCATCTCTTCTGTTCTAAGCTCACCACTTTCTTGTGGTCTTTTTTCCCTTTTTTTGTAAAGAAATTTCTACTGCAATTAATGAGCCTCATATCTTCAACCAAAGCAGTCATCACTTTATGCAAATTTTCACAGCAAATGATTTCTAGGATCAACATGTGATCTTAATATAACTACAGAGCAGAAAATAAAATGTAAGAAAATGTATTCCTAGTAGCTTTACAGACTGCAGAAACAATTAGGTTCTATCTCAGCTCATTACAACCGTGATGATTCAGTTCCAGTCAAAAGCAGTAAATTCAGCTTAGTGGTAACAGTGAAAAGTTTAAACCCGGTCTCAAACTTTTCATGCTTTCAGTCTCACATTTATGTCTCAGAATTTAAGGCTTGATAGGTCTCACACAGAAATACAGTCTGCCTTGTGTGATCATCTTTCTCATTAAAAGATTAGTTAGATACCATATATGGGAGTTGAACTGTGAATTCGGTTTGTTTCATGACAGCAGATCAATAAATAACTTTAAATAAAACTTTGGATTTTATTTCAATGCTCTCTCCACCACAATCCCACAAGAATATGCCACTCATTCTGGGCATGACAACTACTAGCGTCAGTTCCTTTTTCAAAAGAAGCACTTATTTCTCCAATGCATTGCAATCAAAATTCATCAGACAGCCTGTTAGCTATTTTAAGATACGAACTGCACTCAGCCACAGCTTTATCTTGTCATCCTTCTTTCAGAGTTTTTCTCTTTTTTAGACTCCTTATAGACCTTCACACTGTAGCAGAGCTCCTTACATCTCTTTACTGAAAGAAAAGACCATTCACAGTTACTGTTCTCCACCACTATCATCTACAGAGTAAACTCACCACAGTGCAATTCTTTCCTACTTTTGAATTGACTCAGGGTATCATAGAATGGCCCGGGTTGGAAGGGACCTCAAGGATCATCAAGCTCCAACCCCCCCTGCCACATGCAGGGCTGCTAACCTGCACATTAAATACTAGACCAGGCTGCCCACAGCCCCATCCAGTCCGACCTTGAACACCTCCAGGAACGGGGCATTCACAACCTCTTTGGGCAACTCATGGTACTGCTATCATTCACCAGGCACATACACAAGTTTATGTGAACTTTCACAAGCAAGGGAGGACAACAACTAACAAGCTAACAGCAGGAACATTTCACCAGTCTTTTATTTCACCATAGTAAGAACAAACCTCTACTCAGTTTAACGGTCTAGTTCTGCAGACTGGGATGCTACCCTTGCCATTTTCAGGGCATATTCTACAAGAAACCGTTATTTATTCAATAGAACAAAGGCCTCCCCACATTTAGGTGACTCTCAGAAGCAAGGGGTTAAGCTATCCTGAAAAAGCACAGCCAGGAGCTGGGGGTGACAAGCAGCAGGTAACAAAATTGAAACATTCTCTTTCAGTAAGAAGAGCTGGCAATAAAACATACCTTAGATATATCCTTCTGCTACTGGGTGTTCCATAAGTGCAGCTGGTTCTACTGCTTCAGGAACTCCAGTGAAAAGAGGTAAAAATGAATCTACATTTCTGGCAAATGCTGGTGGCACATTCTTGGCATCTGAAGTCCTCTTAAACAACAAGTTTGCATAGCTGCTTTTGGGACACAGGAATGTGAGGGACTGTAGGTTATGGTGGACAATCTAGAGTTAAATGTAGACTGGAAATATTGCCTTATTCCATATTAATTTCCCCTCAATTCCCCTTATCTAAATCACTGAATTTGAAATGAAAAAATACCAGACACTTTTTGGAATTTTAGAAGTCAAGCCCAATTTTACAGCCAACTCACGGATAATGTGTGGGGCTGTGACAACTCAGAAAGAAAGACCCTTATATAACACTAACTTTAATTTAACACTAACACTAATTTCAATAATATCACCACCTAGAGTGATTTACTGCACCTCCAGATCTTCTTCCAAAAGGTTGTTAGCCTTAGGCTACAAATCACATTTGTTATCTCTTCTGCTTTTGCTGCATACAACCCCATACAGCTAAGCTAGCTAATTAAGGTTAAGGAAACATAACAACACAGTCCAACCCTCTTGTTATTCTGGAAATACCCACTACAAAAGTCACTTCCTACATTTCTTTCAAAGATACAGCCTGCTTCACTTCAGGGACATAAACAGCCACAGTGTCAGACAGATACGAGGAAAGAGACTTGAAAGATGATGTCAGGAAACTTTCAGTGGGTCAAGTTGGTGCTCAATGGATGAACATGGCTCAAAAAAATTTTTCATCAATGGAACCACTAAAAATATCACAGATTCATTCAGTATCCTTGAATGGGGTTCAGGCAATCCCATTGCAGGAGATTTTTAGCTTTACTGAAGGACTGCTAACCAATTGTGTGGCTGGTTTCTAAAGCAATTCTAACAGCAACAGCATCAAGAATTTTACCATGTGTGCAGCATGTTTTACTGTAGGTGTGTAAGGGGAAAGGCAGGCATAGAGTCTTCTGTAGAATTTCTTTCACTTGCCCAACTGCTATGCCTGGAAAAGCCAGACAAAGTCCCTTCTTCATAGGAGATATAAAAAGTATATTTTCAAGGGTAAATATGAATTTAGAAGAAGAATATGAGTTTAGACAGATATATATGTCTTGAGTAGACCATCTTTTAAAGAAAGCAAGATTTAAAAAAAAAAAATTTAGCAGGAATATTACTTAGAAATATTGAAAATTTAAGTCTGATCACATAGAATATTTCATAAAAAGAAAAATAAAACCAAAACCTAAGCCGATTCATATATAGCAAACAACCAGCTTACCTTGATCTTCAATGCAGAACATAAGAAGAAAAATTTGTTCTCAATACTGAACACATTACTTTCCTTTTCACCTGGGAAATTCAGTATAAGCAAAACCCTTCCAAAATTTTGCATAAACATTGTCCTTGCAAATCATTGTGGCTACAGCTAAAGTGTACCCATTCTAATTTGGCCAAAACAGAATTTACATTTTCATCTACTTCACAAAGAGAACTGTACCGGCATATTATTTTACCACTACAACATTGGTGGCTAGTGAGTTGTACCTCAGAGGATACACTGTGCCTCCAATTCTTCCTTTTTCTACTCATCTACATAAACTGTAAGCAACCTGTGGCACTCCAAAACACATTAATGTCATTTTGCAAAGGAATCAGTGAGTTTGATACACTGAGAAAACCACACACTCAAAGTTAGTATCCACTACTTTATTTGAGGATACCAAAGCAAATTAAGGTATATGTGGATTTTCATTCCATTCTGTAACAATGAGGAAGACTCCTCTTAAAACAGTTTGGATGCAATAGATATCTATCAATACCTTTCTATCTTTTTATTCAATCTTTTATTCTATCACTTTAATGATATTGCAGAGTCAAATGAAGTTAATGGCATTAACCAATTAACGCAGCAAATTAATTAAGACTTCTCAGTCTTGCAAACCAAAGAAAACCTTTGTAGAAGCTTAACTGCTGTCTGCTGCATCTCCCTGCCAAGGTGCACTGAGCTACAGCATGTGCTTCTCCTTGCACACCATGGTATAGAGAGACATACAACATGGCAGCTACAGTTCTGCAGTGACTTCTCTGGTTACACACCATGATATGATGTGAAGCATCACTGCCTCTTTGTGAGCATAAATCCACTAATCTGGACACCATGACACACAGAACAAATGCTATATGCATACTGCTTTTGGCTGGTTTATATTTTTGTATATTTTAGCAAGAGAGAGTTGAGCTGTTCAGACAAAGGAACAGCAGAGTGAATTCAGAAGGTCAAAACGAGCAGAAATCTTACAAGACTAACTGAGAAGTTGCACCATCTGATCAGTCTCCATAATGACAGCTTTTAACAGAGACATTTCCAATGAATTTTCAAGGAGTTCTAACTTTCATTACCAAATCTTCACATTCTAGGATGATCTGCAATAAGGGGAGTTCTCACTTCAACCACTTTTTTTCCCTGGTGGGCACTGCAATGAAATACATTCTGATTGCCCTAGTAATAAGGTACATATTTGACTTTAAATTATAAAAGGCAATACTTTTTTTTTGCTGTTGTTACTTTTAGTAACACAAATCAGGCCAGCTGGAAATGTTATTTCTACCCTGGAGTGTCTTGTGCTACATTTTAAATTGTAAAAGGAAATAAGTAATTCTAGCCTTTATGATAACACAACTCATAGTGACTTCTCCTGGTATTACTTGTCTGGGAATTGCTGAACATTGCAGACTAACGTAAACTTCTATGAGCATCTTGAGGAAAACATGCATTTAAAAGTTTATTTAGGCAAGGTAGAAGATTACATCGAGAAAAAGGTATTAGCATATGCTAAGGTGAATAGAGCCAGATCTCCACTATGGCTTTGTTTTTCCCAGGTTTACATGAAAGGCTAACTGTAAAATGCCTAATTCCAAATGAGTGCAGTTTTAACCTTTGTACTCCTATCAGGTCCAATACACTGGAACACGTGACACATCAAAGTGAATGCAGACATTCCTTCATTGCCATGGGTTCCATCTGGTAGGTCCTTATAAACACACCTCTTACAGCTGTTTGAAAATATTTATCAGAAAATTCTTATGAGTGTTCACCTTATTGACCCATTATCAGAAATTTCTTAACCCAAGCTTCCTGGACTAGTTATGTGATCAAGTTGGAAAGAAATGAGGTAGAGGAAACATCTTGGTCACAGTGCTTAAATTTAAGTGTCTGGTGAGCAATTTTCCAGTGCTGAACAGGTTAACCATGAAAAAGTGTACCACCACAGCGCTCAAAGTACTGGAAATACCACCGCAGCATGATATACCACTTCTACAGGAGCATTTTCAGTCGGATCTGTTACACCACACCATCTGCAAGCGTACTGGAGATATTTCTGTTACACACTCCAACAAACTGCTTACGAATACAAAACCTCAAGTTTTCATACATCAGAACCACAAGTAGTCTTCCACCTTGTACACTTTCCATTCCAAAAGCCCACTTCTTCCTGTGTGAAAACTGCATTTAACTTAGCCCAGAGCACAGCTTACATGCTTATTCCCCCTTGGATTTGAGCACAAGGAGGGAGAAATCCACCAGAATTTTTCCAGAACTTTCAGGAATTAATCAGTGAAAGTGATTAACAGGAATTTACAACTAAAGTGTGTTGTGGGTAGCTAACTCTTATAACAGTATCAAATTTGTTACTAAGAGTTTCTGTATATCGGACACAAACTTCACTTAGCCTGAATCTGAACTTTTATCAGAAAGTTGCAATCTGGCAAACATATATTTCAGAATAACTAACTGCTCAATAAGTAAAGACAGTTCTTCCTGAGCAACAAGACTGACAGCTTGAATGACAACTTCAACTACTATTTATTAAAAAATTATGAATAAAGTTCAACGATATTCAGCCTGGGAAAAAAAAAAAAAAAAGGCAAAACAAAAACAAAACTTCAAGTGAAAAGGAGTATGTGTCACGAGGACTTCTATGTCTTCATTCAATATTAGCTCATTTTAGTTACTGTAATAGATGCTATAAATGTAGGATAAGCAACTACAGGGAAATCTGACAAGCCTAAAGGAATAATGCATTATTCTTGTATTTTACACAATATTTTCTCATTCTGAATAGTCTCTGTAATGCCAGTAGGCTCATTCCAGTTTAAGTGAGAACTCTTCTCTCACCTCCACACTTTCTGTTTGCAGGAGTTACCAAATGTAGTTCACTCCCACACAGATTTGGAAATAACTGCCCCATCACTCTGATATAGTGAACAGTTTCTAAAAGAGACAAATTCCCTTCCTGTTATTACACTTCAAAAACAGTCTGTAAATGGTATCAGAAGGGAATAGTCCACAGGTAGAAAGAGTTCAGTTCAAATGTTTCTTTGACAATACATTAGATTTCTAACAGGTTCTAACACTCTTTTAATCCCACCATAAAGAAAGACAGATAAGTTAAAAAGCATAATTTGAATAAACATCCTTAAAGAAATGAAATTTACATTTAGTTGCATCTCATAATAGAAGTTACACAAATTGCCCTTTTTCCATTAACTCTTCAATTCCTCAGTTATGTTTTCTAAAGAGTGTAAATGTGATGGTAGCACAGATAGACTGTTAGAAGTCTCTCTTCCAACTCAGCTTGCAGGAAGCAATTGAGTAAGAGCTCATCTTGTAGGAACTGGTATCCAGGGCATATGAAGAAATTGCATCAATAAACTTCACACAAAAAGCACTGTCCTAGTAGTTCTGCAGAAATGGCAGGCAACTGGTGTATAATAAACTATCTCCTCCAATGGATACATAAGTGCAGTGGAACACTGCACTGTAGAATTTTAAATGTATCCCTGCATTCAGTTTGAACATTATAATTTCAAGTATTAAATACTTAGACTTTCAACTCTGTACATTCCTATCTCCACAAAAATATGAATCACTGCCCTCTTACAAGATTTAAGCTAACTGCTTGACTGAAAATGAAGTTATTTTTTATAAAACCTCCCTCCGCATCCAAACATACTGACTATTCCAGTTTGCTGCTACTAAGTCCACTTCTAAGAAAACCCTGTTTTCATCCACAGAATAAACTCTTACTTCAAGACAGAGACACTATCTTCTATCATGTAAAGTTTGGAATAAGCAATTCTCGGGTTTTGTATACAAACACTTTTGCAAGATTTTAAGTATCAGCAGGAACATCTGAGTAAAGAACACATGTATTGGGTGTGCTTCATCACTACTCAAAGAGAAGTGGAAAAAGAACCTGAACCCTAAGGTGCTTATAGCTTATACACAAAGAGTAGAGGTTAAAATACAACACAGCAGGCAGACAAGTTGGGGGATCTATATTTGCGCTCTTTAAAAAAATGTATGTTATACAGATTGCAATAATTAATTGCTTCTTAACAACTCTTACTGGAAGGAAAAAAAAAAAAAGCCCCTATTTTGAAAGAGCATCACAAATTTTAATAGTTCTCACTGAGCAGAAGCCTAAACTTGTAAATATAAAAAATTTTACTCCCGTGTGTTTAACAGCCACATTCCTGTCAGACACTGGATAATGAACAAGCCGACAGATTAGTTTAGGAGCGTCATTCTATGCAGTGCATTAAATGTGGAAGAAGCAAACATCTCTGTGTGGGAGGTGGGCAAGCTCAAATTATTACCGTGACAAATATGATATGGAAGACTAAGATTTAAAGAAAAGGAGACGGCAGAAAGGATGGTGCAAACCCAGTCAGCAAGAAGCCTGGAAACAGTAACCTCTCATCACTCTGTTCTGCCTCTCTGCAGTTGAATTTCTTAATTTATTCTAGCCCGACACTTTTGAAACTTCAGTCTTCGAGAAGCAATCAAATCTATGGCTCAGGGTGAGGATCAAACTGATTGTTAGAGCTAAATGGTGGTTTGTCAGACTGCCAGAATGACTTCTTAAAAGACATATATTATTACAATTTTACCAAGTCCATTAATGTCATAGTCTAAAGCAAGTACAATGGGCATTAATTTTCCTGTGTCGTTCTAGCTATATGCACTCCCAGGATAAACGATAAGCTACCACTGCAACTGTTTTATTTTACTTTTTTTCATCTTACAAATCTTCCTCCCACAGATGCACACAAATTGTGCCAGTTCTTCATGTTTTGCAGTAATACAAATGCAGTAAACCTCAACTGAGATTAGGGCCCCAGTGTGCTGCACATGAACAGCCCGATACAATCCTTGCTTCAAGCAGCTCACAGGTTAAGGAGCCAAGAGAAGCATCTGATTGGAGAAATAATGGAGAAAGCTGGTGATTAAGTTACTTGCCCAAGGTCACAGAACAGGCCAGGAACAGAGGCCCCTCTCTTCTTCCCTTCCCGATAGGCCACATGTCCTCTCACCTTTGGCTGAACTTTTATCTCTATCTCTTCTCAGTCAGTTATGAATAATTCATGAAAATGAATTATTACCTCTAAGGTGAAGATTGCTGTTCATGTGTAATAGCATTAAGCAGATAAGAAAACTTATGGTATCATATTAAGAATACTACAAGGCATGCAAGATGAAAACCAAAACTGATACCACTGTGATTTCTTTCTCCAAATACATCTGGAATATTCTTAAGTTTTAATGACAATGGTATAATTTATTTTGTCTCCCTTGCCCATTGCATGGTCTATGAATTTTTGTAATTCATAATATGAGACGAGAATAAATTCTGTTTTCAGACTAGCTGTAACATCTCCTTTGTCCCAAAACTATTTTGAATTTGTAGATTTTACTGCAAACAAGTAAAAGATGTATTGGCATAGCAGAGAATTGTGAAGTCACACTGCTAACTGATGAATTTAGCATTTCTTCAGCACTTTTGCATACCAGACTGAATTACTCAATCACTCATCAAAATTTTTTGAAGACTGAAAGATTCTAAATGAACAAGTGATTTGCACTAGATTAAAAAGAAAAAAGAAAAAAGAAAGAAAGAAAGAAAAAACCTGTTGTCTTGACATAAAATAGCCTAAATTACTGCACTGAATAAAGTCTAGTGACCTGATTTCTGGAAGCAATTGATACTGCTGCTATTGACCCAAACCACATTCGTAAATTGACATTTTTAGCAAAGGCTGTCTGCCGCTCAATTGCCAAGAGTGCTCTCTGGCTACCCCCTATTAATTACATTATAACATCCAGCTGTTTAGAAAAGTCCATGCAGAGTTAATTACAGAATCTTACTCTAAAAGCCCCACACATACTACAATTTTCACCTAATTCAAAACATTTTTATTTTTGCAATAGTTTTCCTTGCTTCCTTGTTTCACTGTCTTCTAAAATCCAATCACAGTGCAGTAAATAAGTCCGCGGTCATTACAAAGACAGGCTGAAGCATGGGCTAGCAATAAAATCAAAATGTAGAATCATATTAAAATAACGGAATTATTTCAGCTGTATAAAACTGTATATAACTGAACTGCTACAACCAGTTTAAGCATATACAACCTCACATGCCTCATGTTAACACATCAGGAATTAGACAATAAAGAACAGGTGGTACATGTGACTTTTAATCTCTAGGCAAATAAAAGCAGGGTAAAAACCTCCCCTTAAGATGCAATTCAGTGTTATGCGCTGTACTGCAGCTTCTCCCTCAGCATTTTTAGCACAGTGCTACAATAGGATGTGTGGCAGGATGAACAAGAGCCCTTTGCTGCAAGCTATTTTTCAGTCTTCAGTGAAGTTTAACAGAAATATCCTAAGTGAAATAGATCCTCTCCAGCCAGAGGGAGAGGAGACGTTTCAGAATACAGGCATTAGCATGAGTAGTCAAACTTCAGAAAAATTCAGAAAATACATTTCCTCCATGTGTGCAAAGGGAAAGGAGGGAAAAACACCGAAAGGGAAAAAAAACGTTCACAAGAAGCACGGTGGAAGTGTGACCAAAGTCTAAGGTTCCTATTGAAAGCGAGATGTCCACATTGCTTTTCTGGCAAAGCGGTATTCATGCAACTACAATGAACATGATTCACTTTCTATTTTAGTTAATCCAAATGCCCAGTAATATCATATCTAACTTACCTTTTAGGAGGAAACTAATGTTTGACTTAGGAGACTTCAAAACAAAACATTTCCTGAAGGCACGTTAAAAAAGCATCCAGACTCTTTCCATTAATTTCATATAAGAGAGCTAAGAGAACACAAGACTTTAGTTGCCTAAATATCTTCAGAATCTGCACACTGCTTTAAGTATTCAATTACTTTCTTTCCCCCAGCTTTCAAATTAGTTTTTCATCCAAGCAGTGCTTATAATAAAAAAACCACCATAGTTTTGACAGATTGTTTCATGTGAAAAGTTCTGTTCCGATACCATAGACATACATAAAATAATTTCTTACGTGTTTCATGGCACATAGGTCTCAAACAGACTTTTCTCTGGGTAAAAGAAAAAAAAAACCTACCCAGATTTTGGACAACCAGAAACTATTCCTAAGTTTTGATTTGAATTTACTCAATGCTATAAACAAGGATAAATTCCAAGGAATGAAGTTTATCCACTTCAAAGTTCCCGTCAAAGAACTCCATAAAATAGGTAAAACTCTCGAGTTAGCATTAGTATCATTAAACCACGCATTGATTGTTGCTATAACAAACATTTTGTGTCCAGAGTAACAAAACAGGAAAGACAAGCCTCTCACCCTCAGAGCTGGTGCCACTTCTGGTCATAGCCTGAAACTTCTGCGAACATTCTTCTACAACCTGTAAGAAATACAAAGAACTCCACTGAGGCAGGAAGATCCAGATTTTCCACTGATTAGTAAGCACGCGCCTATTGCCGATCCTACTCAAAACTAAGTACTCCATTCAAAGCAAAAGAGCACTAGTAACGTTTGAAAACATAACAGCATCTTCTGACATGAATCAAATGTCCAAAAGAAACAAACAAAACAAACAAAAAAAATAATTTGAATCATTCTGAAACCAGACTGAAAAACCATCTCCAGAGAGGGATTTTATTTTATTTTTTAATATTTCTCCAGTCTGTGCAGTAATTTAAACCAATTATAATCCAGTTATATTTTCATACACGAAGAATTAAAGGATGGTAATGTAATTAATGCCAGCCTAGGTATGTTTATAGAAAATGCATCTTGACTAACTTGATGAGATTAAAAGTTTGTCTCAGAAAGATAACAGCTTGATGAATTTATAATTTTAAGTGGGTAAATTAAACTTGGTACTTCCTGATATGTTGACTGAGAACCTAGAACAAAACAAAGTCAATATGTCATGTATTAATCAAATTAAAAGCTGATTAACTGACAAATCTCAGCTGAAAATCTAAACAAAAATTCCTCATCAGGAGAGCAGTTTTTAATAGGCTCCCACAGGCTCTACAGGCTTTAATATATTTGTTTTTTAACAATTAGCCACCTGAAGGGAGAAAATAACTTCTGAAATCTGGAGTTGAGGAGACTTGGAAAATGTTATGTAGGAAGCAAGATGCAAAAAGTCAAATACCAGTGGAACACAATGCAATGTCTACTCTACCAGCATTAAATGCAAACAAAGACAAACATTTTGGCATACTGAATGCAGGGTACAAAATTCATGATGCTTCCTGAATCTCTGCTTCCTGGGGGAAGAGTAGGAGATCTGAGGTTTGTAGCTTGTTTGCTGTATTTTGCTGGCAGAAAATCAGCCTCAACTCTTTAGCACACTTTATTTTAAATGGTTCCCATACAGGTGTGTGCCAATAAGTACAAGTAAATAAAAATAGAAAAGGATGTTCTTCCTGTGGATCAGTGACATCCCACAATTCCTGCATTTCATCAACTGCATTCCCGGGAGCTAGAAAATTGCATTTGTGAAAAGATACAACATACACCTCTCGAAGATAAGTAAAAATCATGCACTACAATTAGTTGCTTTAATTCTCAAGACAGCACTGTAATTCTAGCATTACTATTCTGACTTGCTACGCCACTTGCCTATAAAGTATCTAGTTTGAAGGGGACCACAGTCAACATTTTAGACATCTCCAAAACAAAGTTCATATTTACAGAGTAAACATAACAGCTCATAAAACTGGCTTACAAGCAAAATCATCGCTTACGTGCTACACAGTCTAACTTCCAATGTAATGGCGAGAATGAATAGGAAACTGTATGAATTGAATATACACTGCTTTGCTTCATCAGGCTCAGAATTAACTAAGACATTTTTCACATAATTTTGTTCTCATACTCTTTTTTGAATTTAAATTCATATCATGATAGGTTAGAAAATGTTTGCTCCTAGAGAATGCACTGTATTTGCAGAACTAGAAATGTTTGCTTACGATAGCCAACAGTCCTAAAATACAAACTTTTCTGAAATACAATGATCATTCATTGCACCGGGACAATTTCACAACTAAGAAATCCTATTATCACACTAATCTTAGACCACAACCCCTACTTGCTTTTACAAGCACAGTTCCCAGAAAATAGTTTCATCCAATTTAGAGGAGTAAAAAATTACATATATATATATTTATCTTCATGTAAAGAAAGCCTAGTATTTTTGAGATACGTTTTCAAAAATACCTTTTGATATACCACCGTGTCTTACATTAGAAGCTTTAAGAATCCCAAGTCACCACTTCTTTTACTTTAGAAGTATCAGGTGTTGCTTCTGAAAGCTGTACTGGAAGAATCTCGACAGGAATTGCAAGCTTGCTTAAATCATGTATCAAAAGCCAACAGATTTTATATTTCTTTATTCTAGATGTCACAAAATTAAGATAAACGTGACAGATTTCAATAATTCCAAATAATCCTCCTTCTATCTGGTGATGAGGTTTCCCTTCCTTAATTGTTAGGTATTTGTAAAACAACCTGTTTTCTAGCTGCCAACAAACATACATCAGTAAGAACAGGTAACACCAAAGCTCTTCAGTTAACAAAAAGGGGAAAAGGTGAAGGTAGAGAAGTCCATCCAGCTCTTATCACGTATTGCCAAGATATTGAGAAAATTTGTTCTGTCTTATTTGCCAGTCATGTTTAAATTGTATTTCAACAAAATCCAGGTCTGATTTTCAGGGAAAAAAGACCTGGAACTCGGAGCAGCCAGATAAACATTTTCATGAGCTTACACTAAATTTGCAGGCAAAGGTCGCCCAAGGGTAAAAGCATTCACCTTGTCCGCAGTTTGTTTCCACCATTTGTACCACGCTGAGGGGAAGTGGTAGATCTCAGATGTGAGTTGGGAATGCAAGTTAATTTTAAGAGAAGAAACAGTGTACAGTTTCGTGTTGGATACAACCTTTGCCAAGTGCTGTCAAAAGCAGCCTCCTGTTCTTATGTTCCGTCTTACACAGCCCTCCCCTTGCCTTGGATCAAGCGAGCACTGATCCAACACAAAAAGCAAAACCAAGTATCAGAAACACCTCCTCATTATCCTTCTGTTTTAAGGGCGCATTATAGTTGTATTTCTAAACCTAGGGACCCAGAAACACATTTCTCTAACTACTCTTCCAAATCCAATCACAGAATCGTACAGAATCACAAGGTTGGAAAGGACATACAAGATCATCTAGTCCAAACATCCTCCTATTGCCATTACTACCCACTAAGCTACTAACCATATCTCGTAGCAGCTCACCCAGATAACTCTTGAACACTGCCAGAGACAGTGACTCCATCACCTCCCTGGACAGGACATTCCAGTGCCTGACCACTCTTGGAATCATAAGGGTTGGAAGGGACCTCTGGAGATAATTCATCCAATCCCCTGCTAAAGCAGGTACCCAAGAGTAGGGAACACAGGAAAGTGGCCAGGCAGGTTTTGAATATCTCCAGAGAAGGAGACTCCACGACCTTTCTGGGCAGCCCAGTCCACTGCTCTGTAACACTTAACTTTTCCTGCATTCGAGTTTGTGCCCACTGCCCTTGTTCTGTCACTGGCCACCATCAAGAAGAGCCTGGCCCCATCCACTTAACACCCACTCTTTAGATACTTATAAGCATTGATAAGATCCTCTCTCAGTCTTCTCCAGACTGAACAGTCCCAGGTCTCTCAGCCTTTCCTCATAAGGGCCCCTAACCTGTGGTCCTCCATTGGACTTCCTCCAGCAGCTCCCTGTTTTTGTGAACTGAGTAGATCAGAACTGGACACAGTATTCTAAAATGTGGCATCACCAGGGCAGAGCAGAGGGGGAGGATCACACCCATTGACCTGCTGGCCACAGGTCAAAAGGATTTTTAATGCTTCCCAGGATACCATTGGCCTTATGGGCCACTAGGGCACATCGCTGGCTCATGGCCAACCTGTTGTCCACCAGCACACCCCAGGCCTCCTCTGCAGAGCTCCTCTCCAGAAGGTCAGCCCCTAATCCTCACTGGCTGACGCACACAGTTATTTCTCCCTAGGTGCATGGGTCTGCCTTTGCCCTTTCTGAACCTCATTAGGTTCCTCTCAGCACAACTATCCAGCTAAGGTTCAAACAAATAATGATAATCAAATATGCCTTTAATATGAATACAGCTGTAGTCCTGATGACTAGTATTCCAGCAGCTCCTGTGGTAAATTATTCCCTAAGAGTAACTGAGAAGTAATTATTACAAAGTTATTGGGTTATCAAACTTCTAATGATGTTATAATCGCTTTCATTATATAATTGATTTGTCACAAATGCTCTTATTACAATTATTATTGACCTCCTGCCACTGCTAAGATGTAATTAAAGGTTCAGTTCTGTTTAACACACTCCCCATACAGACTGTTGAAGAATCAGAGAAGCTACAAAATATACACAGCCTCACTTTTTGGTTTCACAATATGAGACCTAGGGCAGCAATTCTGTCACCTATTCTCTGAAATCTTACTTTCTCTATATTTTGTTTTGGTGTTTTAATGCCCTACTCTGTATTTAGCAAAGCCCTATTTACCCAAATAGCATCATGTTTCTATCCAAGCACAAAACATTTTGTTGTTGTTCCGCAGTTTTGCCTTGTATGCTCGCTACATTTGTGCCAAACCAAAATCAGTTTCCCCTTTTATTTGCCTGACATTTTTCCTCTTGATGTAATAACAATGCAATCACTTCCAATTTTTTTTTTTTTTTTTAACAAGTTGTGCTTAACTATTTTTCCTATTCATATCTCTGGAGATTTTGCCAAATCCAATAGTTCAGAATAAAAGAATAACAGGAAAAGCAACTGTGCCATTGGTCCTAACTCAGCAGCCCTTCCAACCAAGCTTAAGCTAGGTAGACTTAGTACCGGGTTATATTCAACAAGCTGTGACTTTCAAATGACATTACAGATTCACAAGAAAACTTCTGAAAATCTAAAATCTTATATTTTTCATATGTTTATTCATCAACATTGGAACTTCCGTGTAAATCTATCTAAGACCCATATTCTCCTCTCCCCTCATCTCAGATTGGTCTGGAATTTAACTGATGGAAGTTGAAGTGCTTGCTAGCAACAGGAGGCTAATGCAGTTTAACAGCTTCAGAGAATTCCAGAAGTCAAAGACGTAAACTATCCCTCTGCCTACAATCACTCTGTGCGTACAGAGAGGACCACAGTTTGAGAGCTTTAGACAATTAAAAACATGGAATGGGGTTTTTTTTTGTTTGTTTGTTTTAATATTGTTCTGTCATTTATGATTAACCCAACATGATTAAGTATTAGGAAACCAGGAAAGGATGATAAGGATGTAAAAATATATAAAAAAGAAATATTTCTGCAGTGTGATAGTTCATGCATACTTTTAATTTAATAAAAATGGAATATAATAACAGTAAGATGCTGAAAAAATAGAAAATAAAAACTTTTTTTTCCATCAAAAATAACAGTAAGTGATATTTCTGAGTTTGGGGCATTCAAATTAGTGCATTAATAAACAACAAGGGAGGAAAATACAAATTTATATAAAATAAGTATATACTGAAGAAAGGATAAATTAATCATGTGATCTAAGAAACAAACACCCAAGGAGTCTTCTAAGTTGCCTTTATATTTAAACATAACTCTTACTTGTGAAGGCATCTGGCATACCATGTCACAAGCAGAATATATGTGATACTGAGAAAAGATTCCAAGAAAGGAGTAACAGGACCTGACCTGCATTGCTGCTACACTGATGTAGATCAGCAGTGACTTCAGTGAAGTCACGGGAAGAAGAACCAACCATCAGCAGCCATACTCATACCTAGTCTGTTAGCTGACAAGCAACAAGAAGATGAAGTTGTAAATATGCAGATGAACTTCAAAAGGCAGATTTCAGAATTCATGTTGATCTCTAATACCTTGCACCTTATCTCACCATTTAAGTTCTTTCAAGGATCTCCATAAATTATGTTACATTCAGAACAAACCACTAGCTATATGGGAGTTTAAATCATTACATGAGATTTGAAAACAGGTGAACCAGGTTTCTCATTTATCCTGCAGACCACTGTCACTTAGGTGACAAAACCAACAGACAAAACAGAAGGAGTGCTCTCCTGTGAAGCAGGAATTACAATTTGAACCAGAAAACTCAATATGTTAAGATGACTGTATCACCCAAAATAGTGTCAATTGGCTTAGGAGAATGCAGGCCAGAAGACAGAAAGCCTCTTCCAGCCCTACCAACTTGGAGAGAACAGAGAGCATTTTATACAGCACAAGGCTTTCCTTTAATACTTTTAAAATAGAGCCATGTTCTATGTAAAATCAGTTAGGAAATCTGGAACAAGTTCACAGAATTAAAAAGAGGCTTAGGTTGGAATGGACCTCCCACACTCCTGTATCAACTTACCTTACCACACACAATATTTGTTCAACTCAGTAAGACACAAGAAAACTACTCACACCTCCTCTTGTATTAATTCTCTACAAGCTTAGCTAGCTGAATCAATTCCTTACAGGATCAGATGAACAGAACTGAAGCCACACAGGCAGAAGTGTGGAAGGACGCTGCACCTTTTTGGTTCCAACAGCTCTTAGGTCATTTTAGTGTATCTAACTTCAATCACAAGTAAGAGCGACTGGAAATTCAATTTCATTTTTCATTCTTAGAAAAAAACTGTTTTTGTTACAATAATGCAGCAGAAAGATAATAGGGCTGGGTTCCCAATGTTTAAGAGCTCTTCAATGGAAATTCACTACGCAGAAGATTGTTCTCACTCTTCAGAAGAAGTGATCTCCAGCAGGCCGATGTTGCTTGGCAGAGAGGTGGAAGAGTTCGCTCAGAGCTGAAGAAACCCAGCAAGGATTTTTTTTCTTCTCAATTTGGAAGCAGAATTTTAACAAAAGAACCTCCTCCTTTCCATATGCTCCCTGGTATATGAGTGTTCTGCTCAGGACTGTATAAATAAATTTAAGTATCATTTCTGAGGAATTAAATCTCTCTCCAGTGCACTCTGTTTGAAAGCACTTAAGGAACACTAGGTTGAAATAAGATGCCAAAAAGAAATTCAAACAGCAGGACTGAAAATAATCAGAACTAATGTAAAAATATCCAGGGAAAGCTTCTTTCAAGGGCTTTATCTTACAATGAGGCACAGCCTGACAATGCAAACATCCATTGCTATTACCCTGAGAAAGCGCAAAGCACAATACTTGTTAAAATTATGTTATTATTTATCATTCTTAGAATCCTGAAATAGTATTTCTAGCTGTAAAAAGACAGATGTAAAATCTAAAAACACATCTAAAATTCGAGCAGAGGAAATTCGATTAGTTTCCTCCCCCGCCTCCCAAAGAAGACTGAAGCTGAATATCATTAAAATATATCTTCCTCTATGAATTATTAGTCAAACATCTGTTAGATGTCTGATGATCCATTCTATTTCAAGAAAGAACAAAAACATAGATCATTACAGTATTGCTGTTATTTTCTTGCTTTTCTGAGTATAAACTTAACAATTTTCTTCCAGGAATATGGCTCTTTCTTGGAGAATGATACAGTTAACTTTCAACAGCATGCTTCAGAAACTGTTAGTTACAAGATCCTATCACTTATATGCATTTTTAAACCACATTCACACATCCTTTCCCATTTCCACACATAACACTACAAAATACTGTGGGCTCTGTAGATTAATAAGTCCAATAAGAACATATACAGAAACTGGCAGAGGATTATTGATTCCTATCAGATATAATTAATCACTCTGCCAAGTACCTTTCCTTACTCCTGTGCTAAATTCAAATTCAATTGGCAATCATCAGTCTTGATGAGACTGATGTTGAACTCTTTGCATGTGCCAATGGGTCATCCATCATGAGAGGTACCACGTTTATATACAGATGCATTACAAATTTTGTGTTTAAATATGTCTCTTACAAAAACCTCTCCTAATATATGTGGAGAGCAATGAAGTTAACTGCAATAATGACAGCAGAAATTGCCATCTACTTAGTGTGCAGTGATTTCCCATGACATCTTACGACACATTTCATGAAGTACAAAGGCTCACCATCACTTTTAGCTGTCTAATGAGACTGTGTTTGGAGATACTATCAACAGAGTCCAAGATCCAAAGACAGCCATAAACCTCAGCAAAGCCCGCAGTCATACCTATTAGATTTCTTTCGCCCCATCAAGAGGAGCAACAAAGTTCCTGTATGCAACAGTGGCAAACACAAGACACTTGTAGGAAGAAGCATGCTAACGGTTAGTGTCAAGAATACAGACTTGATAAGATGTCTGCTGTCCTCAGTTCCTAAGTCACATAACAGAGAGGTCGACACATTTGAGCAACAGAATTGTTAGTGGCCATTTAGGAAAATATTATACATTCTATTTTCCCCTCTTTCATGTGAATGAATTACATTAAGGCAGACCAAAGCTCCAGTCCACCAATGGAAAAAATAAAATCCATGGAATCAGTCACTTGCTGCTCTTGACAGAGTAGCAATATGCCGGCAGAGAAGGCACAGTCTCTAAGGCTTTCAGTACTAAAAGCTCTTTTATCTAGATGCAAGTTCTATTTGTTAAGTCCCGATATTCGATAGTATGACCTTAAAAAAAATATAAAGAAATTTAAAAAGCATGATATATTAGCAGCATTGTAATGTACAACAAAAAGGCATAGCAGGAATTCTCAAGACCCAGAAGGCAACCAAGCCTGCACATTCTAAAGGTGAAATATGGAAGCAGGGAAATACTACCACTGGCTCAGTTAAACAGCTCTTATCCAGCCCCTGTACCTGAGAAATCTGAGAAAGATCCTACTGAAACTGCATCAGTCAAGGTGACCCCAAAGCAGTTTCCCTGGGCACTCATACTGCAAAACCCATCCTAATTACACTGCACAGAAGTATAATTAGCTCCAGGTAGAGAAACACTTCAAGGCCCACACAGGGCTTCACAGACTTTAAAAATGTGCAGAAATTTGCTAAAGATAAGTAATTGAGTCTTGTTGTGAAAGATATCTGTATATGAGTTTGCTTCAGTATACAACAATGAAAGCATTCACCAAAACAGCCAGCTTTTAACACACTGCTTTCAAATTCAAAGTTTAAAAGTGCAGAAGTTCTAGCAAAAGAGAAACAAGTTCACAGTCCTGGGTTTAAAAGATAAATTTCAAGTGGACCCGAAAATAATTTTAAGAATAATGCACTGTATAAAACAAGAAAAAACAAAAAAACAAACAAAAAAACAAAAACCCCCACATTTTTTATAAGACTGCTGACCTGTAAAATGTGCACTTCATATTCCTCCCATCCCCAAATGCACTCATATCTGAGCAAAGTCTGTTCCATGTCTCCCCTTTCCCCCATGTAACATTAAGGAAAAAAGCTCTCACTCCAGCACACTGCAAGCATCAAGGAAGCTCTGCCCACCTAGTTAAAGGATAGGATGGAACAGACATATAATTTCAATGAAACCAAGCACTGGGCTGTTATCTTGAAATATTTTGTTTGATCTCAAATATAGAAAAATTAGAATTTTCTGTACATGGGTTTATTTTACAACATCTTCTGTCTTTGAAAGGATGTTTCAGAAGATACACTGTAAGGCAGTTTGAGATAAAAGGTATCTAGTTCCTTCACCACAGACAAACACATTTATGGAGATGCACCACACCAAAAACATGTTCCTCATATAAGACTTTCACTTGGAATTCCAAATGCTTCCAGAGGTGAAAGCATGAGGAAATCTACCAATGCACTTCAGAAAACTTGAGATTTTCACTCTGTTTTCCTGTTTTACATGCTCTTTGTAAGCCCTGGGAAAGGACCCCGCAACTCATTACACAGAGCCCTCCTGCAGCCTGAAAGGACTTTCTCACTCTGTCCAGGATTAAGCCTCCCCAGATACACTGAAGAAACACACAATGCTGCCCTTCTACTTCATAACACTGGCTTTGCCCAGACTACTGGGCAAGTTTAAGATAATTTTAAAAGATAACTTAAGTGCTTCCGAATACTTAGTGTACACTAAAAAAAACAAACCAAACAAAACAAACAAACAAACAAAAAAACCCACACAAAACAAACAAACCAACCCCATAATTTTCCTGATGGTGTAATTCATTTTTGGCAGCCTTCCTCTCAGAAAATCCAAATTGTCAAAAAAGATGAAACCCACATTAGCCCCAGGGCAGAGCAGTGCTGGCAAGTCACCTGTACATGGAGATTCACAAGGACCACCAATGTCCCCCCACTCAACATGCAACATTTGTTACTACGGTAAAACTTGTCCAAAACTGCAGTACCATAAGGCAGTGGGAAGCTGGAAGAAAAAAAGTAAATCCTAAAACCATACTGGAAAGAAAAGAAAGCAAGCCAGAATTAATACATATACATTTTGATGCATTTACTGTCAATGCAACTAATTTTATTCTTTCTATACTTTGGCTTTAGAGAGGGATTTCCACTACCACAGGCAGAATTACACCAACTCCAACCACTCTTCACAGTACACATTCTAACTGTCCAGATTTCATGTTTTTAATATATATTTCTAATTACATGTAAATACGTGTGGCATATCACATTTTATGTGGAAAGGGATAACTGATTGTTTAGGAGCAGCTGCTCCTAAACAAGATTCCTCTTTTTCTTAGTTCTTGACAACTACTGCTTTTGTGGAACTCCTTTTGCTGTTTTGTGACTAACACTGTTGCAAGAAGAGACTGCCATTTTACTTCCTTTATATTTTGCAGTTAAATTCTGGGTATTTTAATACCATTCTTTAACTTCTGCTTTCTTAGTAATTAGTTGCATAAAATAATGCTGATGGTAGAACACAGACAATGGATCTGGGCTTTGCATTTTACCAAAGCCAGTCCAGCACAAAGAACATCACCTCACAGTTCTTCTTGATTTTATGACTTGCTATTAAAGGTGTAAATTTTATGGATGTTATAACAGCATGTCAACACACAATGAATAAACTTTTGCCAGGCTGTCCACACGAACTGATGAATGTGTGTGGTAGTTGTGCATAATAGTACACATACTAGAGTTTCTGCAAAGTATTATAATTGAATATGTAAAGCATATACAAATATGATGGATATTCTGTGTACCTTTAAAGCAGTAAGTGTGAGCGATGGACAGCAGTACATACTTCCTTCATGTGAATAACGCGTCTTGTAATTAACGGACTGCAAATGCATCACAGTCTTAAAGGAGGGTTCTACCCCCACATCTTGCATAATGCTGTTCAGATTAGTAATAACTTGAAGCTATTACTTCAATATACAAATAACCTCTGATTATTGTACTAGGTGTGAACTTATTCCTACAAAAATCTCTTCAGCAAATATAGAACCCGCATACACTTTCTACACTCTGCACTTTGAAATGTGCTTCTTAAAAATTCTGCTATGAGAATTAACACATGATCTAAAATATAATTTTAAATTTATCAAGTTTGCAACCATTAGAAATTACTCTAACACTGACACGAGGTCAGTAGAAGCTACTGGCACCTATTTTAGATACAGCAAATCATCATATGTCACCTGAAATCTTCAGATACTTCAAAATGAACGGTAATTTAATTATTAAAGAGACAATAGTTTAATAAATACTTCATACTTATTAATACTACTCAACAAAACAATAAACAAGGAACTAATGAAGATGTAACATGGTAGAAAATAGATAAATACATTCTAACTTAAGGATTAGTCGCTAAGGTCTATACTGTGCAACCTTACAATTTCTACGTATGACGTATCTCTCAACAAAGCTGACGTGGTGTTGAAGCTACTGAGTTTCTTCAGCTCTATAAAGAAAAAAATTGGAAGCCTAAGAAACACATAACATTCCCAGTTTGTGGAAATATGATGCCCAACAATCGTACTGTACTCTTTTTTGGTTACACTGAAAGTCAGCATGTCTTCCTTTCCTAAGGAGGACAATTTGGTTTATCAGTGTGTTTTTGTTCATGCTGAGTTAAACAATGAAAGATTGAGTAAAATACATTTAAAGCTAATATCCAAGGAGAAATGATATCCTACCAAGAAGGCTTTCCTATTGCTAAATGCATCTTTGAAGTATTTATATATTTATGACATCACGAGTACATAAAAAAGGTGCCTGAAGAATGCTTAGAAGAACGAGACTCTTCCTAGTTTGTCTCTGCACTTGAAACATCCTGGCCCTCCCACTGGCTTTTAGGAAAGCTTCTTTTAGGAAGCTACCAGTTTCTGCTGAAGTGAACGTGTGGTTTTCCCTAACAACTTCACGGTGAGATTTCAGAAATAAACTCAGCGAAAGACAATTAGGCTCTCTGGCCTTTGTCTAATCTCACCGGTATTCAGGAATTATAAATTTTTCATACAGTGGATTGCAGATTTAAAAAAAATAAAAAGAAAAAAATCAGTGTCTGGTTGACTGCCTCCCTTGATGCTGGAATCGCGCACTGTCTCTCCAGACTGATTGTTACAACCTACCACAGGATTCAAGTGGAAAAAACTAAATTCATTTCATTTCCAAATGACATCTCTGGGCTGAAGGCAATGAAGAGGGACAGAAGTAAAATATTTGTGACAGAAAAGCATTTTAAGGGGAAGACAAAATATAAAACTAACACTTCCAAACATTTCAAACTGAAGTTTGAGTTATAAACTCGTGGCAGTATGAAACTTAAATTGCTAGACCAAAGGAGAATGAAGTGCTGTGCCGTTCAGTATGTAATTCAATGTGATGCAATGCGGTACTGGAAACACTTAGTAAAGAAGACAGGCTGCTTAGTCCCTGAAAAGAGTTCTGTAAGAAGTACTGCTGGCCTGAATGCCTGGTTAGAACTCTGTGTAACACTGTAACCTCCCAATTCCATACACAAGAACTTACGCTAAGCAGTTATATTTACTGAGTTAAAAACAGCTAAAATATTGCTGGCACAGAGGACAGCCCCCTATATTCACAGACTTTGTTTGGTAAGTATTTTGATGAAGAAAGCAATATGTTACTGAGATCATTAATGAGAAATGAACAGTACAACAACTCACACTTTGCTTTTGCAAAAAATACTATCAGCACCATAAGCAAACATGAATATTTCATCAGTCACCATTTATATGAGAACTGTCTGATGCAGTGCTATTGCTTCCAAGCACCCATCAAACTGCTGAGAGATGTCCGGTGGCAACTGGTGGTTTCCTGAGTTTTAATAAATGCACTCATTCTGTTCCTTTCTGCTTTCTTTCCCTACTGAGTTGTTCTGTTGTGGGTTTTTTTAAATGGAATTCCATCAATTACTGTTTCCAGAAGAACTATACCCGTTAGGTGGCAAAATGAAGCACAAAAACATTACTTGTCATTATAAGATAGCTTGTTTCATATGCATATTTTTTGCGTGCCATCCTGTAAGACCAACTACTACTTAATGAAATTCATTGATGTGTAGCTACATTAAAAGAATAATACACTTCTAAAATCAATATTCAAAGCTGACTGTCATGCTAATCTTGCAATAATCAAAGCTCCTAATTCATCTATTAAATTATTAAAGAGGGAATACTTGCTTTGCTTGATCAATTGATCAAAAGAAAGCTGCATGCTTATGACCTAAAGCCAACTGAAGTGAAATGGGAAGCTTTCTACTCAAATATTGTCAAATTAATCACATCATTTTCTGCATAGATCATTGAGTTAAATGTACAGGAAATTCAATGAAGTAGGCAACGATGAATGGACTATTGGAATGGCTTCAAAAGCCCATAGAGAAGCTCCTTCAAAAGACAAGACAGCTCCTCCCTCTACAAGGAAGTAGAATATCTTGGCAGTAAATGCTGGAAGATGTGAGCTATTCTATTTCTAGCCCAGGTCACAAGGAGGAGGGGAAGCTATAAAACAGGAACTCCAAGGCCTCTACCTTACCTAACACCACTCTTTCCATTGAAACATAATTGAGCTACACCTCATGACAGTTAGCATTCTTTACTCAGTTGAATTTCATGCCAACAAAGACACAGCATTTGTATGATATGCAAACACATACTGCCTGTGACCTGCATGGAGTGGAAGGCAAAGGAGGTGCTCTGAGCACTTCATGTTGCAGTTGCAATGTACAAGATAGTTCAAGTAAACTGTACCAGAACACACAAACTACACTCTCTAACTAATGGAACCATTAAATTACATGTAATTACAATGCTAAGTTTTGCATAGGAAAGGAGAGCACTACAACTGCTGAATGATTTTGCTGACATCGCCATTATAGGCATGAAGTTCAATACACAGAAAAAAAGTCTTCTTCAAAAAGAAATGTACCCATTGCATAACTATTTGAAAACAAACAACAAAAACCTGATATTATTGTTTTTCACAGTATCTCTTTGAAACTGACTAATACTGTTGGCCTCAAATTATTGTAGTTTCACAATGCATTTCCACAATCCTGCTGACAGTGAAGGGCTTCACTCTGACCAGGGCCACACTGTGCAAAAAGTGAAAGGGCAAAGGGTTCCAAAGACTCTGACTTAACAGAAGTTTCATGAGTAATCACAGATGAGTTGCTTGCATGCACAGATTTTGTGCCTACTTCTCAATTCTTTCCTTTGAAATCCTGAGTGGAGATTCACTCATTTTTTTTTTCTTCTCAGCATTCTGCCACCAGAATGCTGAGAAGAGGATTCTGCAGATTTGTGACTGGTGAGGTAGGTTGGATTTAATATCCCTTAATAGTTTACCATCACTCACTGTTGGGAAACCAAAACAAAAAAAAAGCCTTTTGCACCGACCATTCAAAAATCATCATCTAAGGCATAATAAACTGATACTCAAACATGCTCGCTTTGAAGCCAGATTTATTGATGGCAGCTGCAAAATTGTAACGCTAAAACAGACTACATCTAAGACCACGCACTGTCAACAATAACACAGAGTGAGGAAATAAAAATATTTATCAATTAGAACAATTTTCTCTGACACAATTAAAGCAATTTAATCTCTTATGTAAGACTTATTAAATTGTTAGAGAACACTACTAGTAACAACGCTGAGTCAATAGTATGTACTCCAACTTAAAGTAAGCTGGAAATGTAATGTGGGAAGTCGTCTCTCTATCTGTCACAAACATTTTCTGTGAGGACAGACGGAAGAAAAAACACAAAATAAGTCAGTTTGTCTACTAACTTTTAAGCCTCAAACAAGTCTCAGTAGTCCGCCAAGCAGAAGCGAAGCTGAGTGGAAAGGCAATTTTACCAGACCACCTATTCTCTTAACAGTCCCACCATGCCTTAGTTTCAGTCTTTCCTAATGCATCAGCCATTAGTGGAAAGGATGCTGCACAGATGTAAGCACTGCATCTCCATTACGAAAATTGGAATTATATCTATCAGATATTAGCACAAAACCAAATGTATCCCTACTACCCAAAACATCTCCAGCACAAGAAGGAACAAAATCTAGGGAAAGGAAAAAGATGGGATGGGATCTTAGCTTCTTCACAGGGAGATACATGGGTAAACTATCCTCCACAGAAGCTGTACTAGGGTCCCTGATTTTTCTAGCAAATCAGTTGCTTTTTCTCCCGGGTGAAGAGAAGGGATTCAGAGTAAGTGTTAAGAACACTGCTAGCAATATGGAAGACCATCACTACAAGAGGCTGACAACAGGCAAGGATCCTACACGATTCTGCAAGTGATGAGAAACATGCAGGGGCTGCTCTCAAAACTGTTGCACAAGAGACTGCAGTGTCAGTAGGGAATGGTGCTTTGCATTTCTGCTGTTTCAATGCATGTGGTGGAGAAACATTTGTGAGGATGAACGACTGAAGAATTGCAGTGGCAGGGAGCAGTTCCAATGCCAGCAATGGAATGCAGCCAGTACTATCTTTGATGCCTGTAAATGGTTCCAGCAATAATGACAAAAGCCAGCTGATGCTGCTCAGCCATGTGGAAAATCAGATTTGCAGTGTTTGCTGACAGCGATCTACAGCTAGAGATGACTGCTTTGGTAATGTCACTTACCTGACAATACCCCTTGGTGACCCCAGATGCTATGAGAACTTGATAACAAGATACAGCATAGTTTGGAGAAAACTAAGGGGACACTGCTTTTATCATTTGATACCAAAATATTTGCACCACAAGTTTCTAGGGCTGCTGAAAATGAGATCAATCAGTTAAAAGTGAGCATATATAACAACCTTGAAGGCACGGTTTTCTTCTCTTATGACCAGGACATTACAGAACTGATGACAGTACAACCAACCCAAGCACGCAATAAAAAGGAAGAGTTGGGCCATGGTAGGTGGATAGTGAACAGCACAAAGCAATTTGTATACTGCCGGAGAAGAGCACATGAAGCCAAATACTGTTTCAGATGATAAAGGAATTGATATGGCACCATCCGAATTTCAGATGTACTTGCACTAGGGAGAAAGAAGGAACAAACCACACAAGGGAAAACCAGAAAAAGCTTCATAATCTCAAGTAATTGGCACAAATACACTCATCATTAGAATGAGCATGTGACAAAAAGAAAAATCTCATTCTTTAGAACAGCATACAGACACCATAAAATGGATTCACCACTCCAAAGGAATAATGCTACAGCCCCCTGGTTAACGGATGCGGACTGCTGCTGAGACACATCATTTCGATATACTTCAGAGCTGTGCTACCTTGGGTGGTTAATTGGGTAGTGCTACGGCATAATTGCACTCAACTGTTCAGTTTAAGCCCTCAGTTACTGGAATGGAAAAGTGTAGAAAAAAATTAAGAAAAACTCCAATAATTGCTTTGAAATACATCAGCAAGGTACTTCTGCTTCCACTCCACTGAGCAGACTCTTGCCTTCTACAAACTTGTGCTACCCAGCACATCAGCTTTATGTATGTGACAGCCAGTCTTCACTGAAAAATAAAATTACAATCTTCATATTGTTATATGACAAGACTAGATTCTGCTTGCTTAAGTCTCAACAAATTTTAGTCGTTTAAAGTTTCACACATTTATTTTAATAGCTTACAACTGCCTACGCAGTTTCAACTTGTGAACTACTTCTGAACTTCAAATGAGTCTAGCAGCTGGTTCCATTCTTGTGAGGGATGGTTCCAGTGCACACATGCCTTACGAGAACAACATGTTCTAAACACACATGCCGTGGGACTCAATTGCTGAAGCAGAACTAATACTACAGGAAGCTTGTACAAGTTGTTAAGATTGTAAAGAAGAAAGAGCAGACAATTACTTGCCAGTGGACCATATTTAACCAGTTGTTCTTAGCTAGCCAAGTGCAAGGGTATCATAAGCAGGCAGCAGCACTGCAGTCCCACCACCCTACTGCCTGGTCCTGTGCTCCCTCCTGTTTCTGAACTGTTTCAGAAAGTCAAATACTCAGAGATCTATGGAAGCTGGAAAAACTGGAGAACCTGTTAACTGCGATAGCTACGTGACATACAATCTCTTTGTGACTTGAGCACATCACCTCCAACTATTATGTTTTTTTGCTGCTGATATTTCCTCTGTGGACAATCAGACACCAAATCATCACACCTGTTAGCTGGAGTCAACCCTGCCCCACTTACCCGTCTTAAGATTTTCAGGTTACCAAGATTACCAAAGCTAAACTCCATGTTACAGTACTGAGAAAGCAATTTCTGATGTGCATACAATTATTCAACATGAACAGTAAACAAACTGGTGCCTTCTGTGACATTCACTCTTTTGTGCCAGTTCAGTAGGAACGAAGATAGTATCTCACTCTCAGAACCTCCTCGCTGCACTGAACCTCAATGGCACATTTGTACATTTTTTATAATTCTAATGCATTACACAATCATTTTATCCCCTTCTATCAACTGGAAATAACACCAGATCACCACCTGATGTTACAACAGACATCAAAACACGATGCATCTGGAAAGGCAAGAGATGAGCATACATACAGGCAAAAGAACACGTAGCAAGAAAAAAGTCTGATTAATGTTTACAGATTATGGGGTAATTTCAAAAATGACTGTTTTTGGAACAGTGTTCTCGCTAATTCTGGACTGCATTTGTTGTTGGGTTTTTTTGTTGTTTTCTGGGAATTTAATTCCTGCTGAGGTAACATATGCACTACAAATAAGATGCCACCATGAGATTGTCCCATGTGACGCCAGTACCCAAACAGAAATAACTGCAGCATACACAGTCCTGTATTTGAACCACAGTCCTTGTTGTTTTCTAATAGCTGGAATTAAATGCAAAGATCCACTCATGATTTTTGGTGCAAAGGCTGCTGGGGCTTTTTTCCCCTCTTCAAAAATCACACTGCATCATCTGAGTTTACACTGGAATAGCGGGGGGCTACTTCTGTAACTAAAGCAGGCAGCTAGTTTTTAAGATATGGGTGCTGTTACATCTAATGCAGGAATTCTGCACAGTTTCCACAGCGCAGGTATAACTAAATTATACCCAGATCAGAGCTGGGTTATTATGCAATTAATTCTTCATATACGTTCAGAGATGATCCATCACAAACGAGACATCCTGCACTTAAAAACAAGAAAGTAAACCCGATTACCTCGGAGTTAATTGAGTGGCAATAAAAACACGGCTAGGAGCGACGCCGAGGCTGCTGGCCAGCTGCAGCACAGCGCCGACTCTGAAAGCAGGCTTAGGATCGTAATTCAAGAGAAATCCTTCTCACCTGTGATGCATGGCCACATGCATTACTCATACTATACCTTTTCCATCAGACATCCGTTTTGCTTGAGGAAAAAGGGAAGAATTTAACCGACCACGCTTCGCTACAGCAAGCAGGGCTCCCCCGCCCCTCAGCCCGGCTCTGAGGGCAGAGCTGAGGCAGCAGCACGCCAACGCTCTCACGCGCAGCACGAGCACGCACGTGGCGCCCCCTGGCGGCCGTCCCAGGCACGCTCTCTCTGCAGGGCCCGGCGCTCTGGAATCTTCCAGCCGTTTGAAGGCTTCCCGCCCACCTGCAGCGCGTGCCCAGCCGCCCATCCGGGAAACCATCTCTCCGTTGGCATTCTGAAGCACAAAATAAAATAAATAAATAATATAATAATAATTAATAATAAAAAAGGTCGGGGAGAAGCAGGAGGGGGGAAAAAAAACAACAAAAGCAAACAAAAAAATGGCCAAGAGTTTGTAAGCAATACATCTTCCAGGCAAACTTTGCCTACAAGTCCAGAGGCAGGAATGCTCACCCTGCAGCCGTGTGGGCTCCCTGCACGTGGCAGTGCCAGAGGGAGCTCCGTGTCCCACCACTGGGTTCCCCTCCACCAGCACAGCAGGGAAGTGCTCACCTAACCCTGGCCTGAGCAATCAGGACAGCATCTGTGGTGTGAGCATGAACACAGAAGCTGCCCAAGGAAAGGAGCTATTCATAGCAACTGTACAAAGCAACATAGAAAAGTGGGCTTTTTCTTGCTCCCTGTGCTCTTTTTTTCCACCTTTTCCCTGCTGGCTGCTCTTCTATTGAGCAGAGCCTCTCCTGCCTTCCTGCCAGGTCAGTTTCCCTCCCGCATGAGGATATTCTACACAAAATTTCCTTTTTACCAGCAGAAACAGAACGCAGACCAGGATCTCCATGGAGGCCCTGCAGGCACCCTGAGGAGATCACACCTCATGCTCTTAAATCACGATACTCTTTCAAGCAACAGAAAGAGATTCTACTAAACTTACACTGGAAAAATTAAGTACTGTGCCTTGCACAGTCAAAATGCAGCATTTATCCTCTTCCAGGATCTCTCTCTCTATATATGAAACACAATTTGCCTTTTGGCACAAATTTACATTAAATCGGAACTTCATTAATTTTACACGTATAAAATAAATTTATACAACAAATTTTAATGCGTGAAGCAGGAATCTTTGAAAACGGATTTTTCTCCCTTAAGATTTTCCCTCTAAGATATAGTATCAATAATGTCAGCTGAAAAGTATCCAGGAAAATTTTTCAGCGAGCTTTCTTGACACGATTATTTACAATGGTTAATCACGCGCTAACAAAATCAATAGATATGGCAGAACTTCCGGTATACTGCATCACTGGCAATTAAAAATAACATGATGTGAATAAAACCTCATTCAATTTTACTAAGAACTAAGTATGCCATTTATTTTTGTTGTGCTTGTTGTTTATGCTGTTCCTATTCACTGAAACAGGTTACCCAAGGAGGCTGTGGATGCCCCATCCCTGGAGGCATTCAAGGCCAGGCTGGATGTGGCTCTGGGCAGCCTGGTCTGGTGGCTGGCAACCCTGCACATAGCAGGGGGGTTGGAACTGGATGAGCATTGTGGTCCTTTTCAACCCAGGCCATTCTATGATTGTATGATTCTATTTTTCAGAAACTAAGCAAAAATATTTGTTTGATGAGTGAAAGTTAAGCAAAGCAGTGCAAATCACTTCCACCCATCAAATGATATCTGAAACCCATGTTAAATATTACTTTGTTATCCCACATCTTCAGAAACCCTTGGAAGCCAAACATAGAAGATTCAATAAAGAATAACTGAAAACAAGCAAGGTCATAAGAGGGAACAGAGCTCTTGTCTTTGCTAGCAATTAGATCTGCTGGATTCTTTTATGCTTTGCCTTAGTAAATTGCAGGTCATTTCCATCCCTTTCATTTGCTTTTTATTTCTTAGAGAAAACATTTCTTTCTGCCTATTTGCGAACAGTAATTCCCATAGTTACAGTTTTCTGTACACATAATAGGTAAAAATCAATACTCACTACAGTTCTTTTGAAGTGCATGATAAAGCTCAACGCAATGAAAACTAGTTAAGGTTCCCTAGTTGCAAAGACTCAAACACATGAATAAATCTACACAAATGAATAATTATTTGGGGGTCAAAGCAATCTGATTATGAATGAAACAAAGTTTTTATTTTCCTGGGAGAATTAACAGTTCCATGTATTCATTAATTTTTTTTCCTACCTTCTGCCTCTCCCCCCCTTTTTTTTAAAGTTAAAGTTGTCAACTTTTTCACAGTTTACTAGGCTCATAATATCCACTACTCACACCCATCCCCATCCTGAAGAATGCCTCATATAAAATATATAGTGCTTTTCATTCGAAACCCATGCTAATGCTGGAATACTATCTCTCTAGATTTACTAAGGAGCCTCCAGAGTCCCATTACATTGTAGGAACGCAACATGCATGTGTTACCTGAAAACAAAATATTAAGTTAAATAAAATAATCATACTTACCCCTAAATCTGTATTTTCAAAAAATTGCCTTTCTGCTTACCACCAGCAAACAGGAAGCAGAAGATTCTTATTTCTGCAGTGCAAATTCCGAAGGTTTTCTAAGCTGATATTATTCTTTTTGGCTTCAAGGAAAATCTTCCTAAAATACTCTACAGAATCTCTGAGGAAAACAAACATCCAGCGTATGCTAACGAATAGCTTGTATCTATTACGGATACACTGACCAGCTTCAAAATGGAATTGGCAGCACTAATCAAGTGCTGCTCTGCAGCCCAGGAGGCCTCAGCGAAACTGGAGAATTGTGTCAGCCATCCCTCCAGAAAACACCAAGCAGTTCTACTCAATGAGTCTGTGTATGCCACCTTTTTTTCCTGGTGATGTTTTCTATTTGCATAACTGCCAATTAAATTATGGTTTTGTGGGAGATCTAAAATGACAGCACAATTTTCATAGCAATGCTACAGACTTTCAATATCAGCGGAAGCCCTGCGCCCAACTTTGTGTATCCTACAGCTGGCTAAAAACTGAGTTCTTTAAGAACCTCTTCAAAGCAGTAAAGTTGCTGTAACCAGTTTTGTACAACATCCTTTTTCATAGTTTTCATCTCACTGGCAGATGTCAAGGTGTACTTTTTATGCTCAATAAAATAAATTGATTTTAAACACCTTCTCATACCCTGAGTTTATAGCTACTGCATTTAATCTCATGTTTTACTCTCTATTCTTTTTCTTTCATGATTCACTAGGACAAATGAAGTGGGAAACATTGCGCATTACTCCTAGTAAGTATATGGCATATTTAAACAACCTCGTTTCTCCTTGTTGTCCATTAAATTCAGACACAAAGTTATCACCTAAAGATGCTCATAGCTCCAGTTCAAAGTTCAGGTGGTTGATTCAAACTATCAGACCTTTGTAAGATTCCACAAAAGAAGAGAGATTTCTTCTGGAAGAGGAAAACATCCAAAGTTACAGGGTTTTTTTTATATTGTCTATCTGTGGAAAAGATATAAACTCTCACATTCTAGGTTGTAAGGCAGCCTCAGTTCAACTGGAGTCAAGATGAAAGTTCTCCTCTGCAAAGGTTTTCCATCATTCTCCATTTCATGACTGTTCCTTTCCCTCTGAAGGTGAACTCTCCCCACAGAACAAATCAAACCTCCAGTACCACTGGTCCGAGTTCTGGCAGCCTGTTGAGTCACATAATATTCAACTTTTAGCAAACAAGAAAAGAATAAACAGACCAACTGTCAGGTGGGATTGTTTTTCTTCCCCCTCCAGCATGGCAGTGCTAATTAAGTTTTCCCTAAACAGACTGGCTTGATGTGAAGCCAGCTTACACAACCTAATGGAAATTATGTGCAAAAGAAAGCCATATAAATGGCTGAATAGGGCTCTTGAGTAAAGGGAGTAAGTATTATATGAAGGCTGAGTAAATAAAGTACTTCACAAAATCTTGATCCTTTCTTACCGCTTCGTCGTTGTATATAATCAATATACCACTATCACAAGGATGAAAAATGCGGCCGTAAATGTTTTACTGCTGTCATATACCATCCTGCAAGTGCCATTACAGACCTCAGTTTTTACAGTGCCTCAGTATATTGTTAGAAAGTTATTCCTCATTAAGTGTATTGAAGAATATAGTATACAAAGAGCTTTAAAGTTAAAATTTCTCAACTAAGAATAGAAGCCTTTCTAAGTTTGGGGGAAAAAAAATACAAAAAAGCAATGATAGGGCCAAAGTTTTTTTCAAAAAATACAACACATCTTTAATAATCATGACCCTATTTCTTTTAATAAGACTTGTACTCTAAATAACTTACCAATTCTGAAAAGGGAGCTCAGGATTGTAGTTGCCATAACGAGAACTCAACCAACTGACAAACCAACTTATTTTTACTGCCAGGAGCAACTTCATACTACCCCACTTGGCACTGTGTGAAGGTCTGAAGATGCTCTGAATTTTACCAAAAGGCAGCTATTTCTTCTTTGCCATGGCAAAGAGCAGGGCAAAATATCTTTTCCCCTTTTCTCTCCCCCTCTCTTAGTATTTTATGAAGTCTACTATTTAAAAGCAACTATTACAGAAACATCAATAAAGAAACTGCATAAGTTACCACGGAAGCACATAGTGCCTATTGCTCAGTTTTACACTGACTGCTATAATATCTCAGAAGCCATTACAAATACCAAAAGGTTCACTCTTACTATCACGACAGTAAAAATCTCTTCTTACAGATGACTGAAAGGAGTACTGGAGAGAAAGAATGAACTTAAGACAAAAGGGAAGATAAGCTTATAGTATGATATATAGGGATTGTCACTGGCTATAACTCATCCATTGCTTTATGCTGTGGCATTTTACCTTATATCCATTTGAAAGTACTCAAAGTTAGCCTATTTCTTACAATAATCTAGTTTACTTTTCATTTTCCTAGATGCAATCCATGGTGATTTAGAAATTCTACAGAAGCCATCACTTGTAATTAGGTTATTTCCTTATATTTAACTTTGCTATGCATTCTGACATCCAGTCAGAAAGGGCAAACTATGAAATCTACAGTTTTTAAATTATGCATTCTCTGATGGAAAATGGCTCCCCAACATACATGTCAGTTTTTACTGTCAGAAAATACAGTTCTTGCTTTGTCTTTTATCAAGTGCCTATTCTACAGTCTATCAGAATGCTTGAGTGTTCTGTTGAGTCTCTGTGCCTGTGCAGAAGCCTGAAGGTTACAGATTAACATGTCCCCATCAGAACCCTTGCACAGGAACAGCCATGGCTCTCCTGTAAAGAGCTCTTGGACTTCCACCCACCTCCTCAGTCACTTTGCTCTGTGTGCTGGGTGAGATTATGGGAGAAGCAAAAGGCCATCAGCTTCCCATTGTACAACACAAGGCTAATGAAAGCACAGCGTTTAAGCAATGTGCCTGAATTTGAATGTGCAATCAGCTTCAGAAAGCAGAAGTGATTTTGGCTGTAGAGTTGCAACCATATGACAAGGTCTCCTGAATTTCTCACATCTCTACCTGAAAGTGAAGTATTAGTTACTTTACAAATCTTAAATTCTATGTAATAGTTTTTGGTTTTCATGTTCATGTTTTCACTTAAATAATGTCATTAAAAGAGACATAAAACAATCTTACTTTTTGATACCATGTTTATGAGGGAGTTTAGGATATAACCTTTAAGTTCTGCATACACACCTGTAAGCACAGTGCATTAGGTGACTGTGCAAGCCATTTCTCTTGTGGATAGGATGACTGAATGACATTATGCAAAAGCTAGGGGTAAACATGCTTAATGATACTGAACGTGTTCAAAGCAACTCTGTCATACAATGATGTCAGCTCCAAATACAGAGCTGACATCAGAGAGATGCCAGACTGACTCAAGCTGCTACAATCCAGAAAAGCAGAGATAACAACATTTGAAAAGCTAAAACTAAATTTTAGCCCGGGATAAAAACAAACAAACAAACAAACGAGCAAACAAACAAATAAATAAATGAATTGGAAGAGTGATGTAAATACACTGGCATAACATTTGACCTTAAGGAAATAAAGAAGCTTCAAGAACCTTCCAAGTTGTATTTTCTTTTCAGGTAGACTTTCTTCAGTGAAGTGGCTTCAGCTTTGCAGATTTAAAGTAATTGCTGGTTGGTTTTTTTTTCATTGTTTTTCAGGTGCATCATAGAGTGGCTTCGGTTACAGGACTGGCCATTATTAACCACATATACTCCTTGGCACAAAAGCACAGCAGTTCATTATGCACTAAATCATTTCAAAAGCTTTGTGCTGGCTTTGATAAATCAGCAATCTTTTAACCCTTAAACCTCAAATTTATAGCTACCGGTCACGCTTCTGGAAGCTACGAGGTTTTGGTTCTACTTCTATCTCACCAGAAAAACCTCTCAGATGTTTTCACTGAAGAAGTGGAATACAAGTATGATCTCCATAGTACAAAATAGCTGAGAGCACTGCTAAGCAATAAGAATGCAGCACTCATAACGTCTGAGCAACTAAGTTGTCTCAACAGCAACAACTCATTTTGACCGCAATCCTACTTTGAAATCTGGGCTACATTAACCAATATATGAAAAGGCTATGATACATAAAGGTTTACATGCTACTCACAACTAAGTACCTCTTTAGCAAATCTCTTCTGTTCAATCATTTTGCTTTCATACTACTTCCATCATGTTTAAATCTGGCTCAGCTGCTTTTGAAAGCAGTTATGTGTATAGCTTGCAGCAGGAATTAATACAGGTATTTTCATAAAGATAGTTTACTTGATTTTCAAAGTAGGAGATGTCATAAAAGAAAACAATGAAGTATGAAAAAAGCAAGCTACAGGAGTTTACATTTGCAGGCTAGACCGGATGAAAAATGAAATCTCTTGTCCTCATTTCCTCCACTTTAATAAAGACATAAGACCATCCAAGGAATTGACCGTAGGTATCAGGAGGAAAATTGGAAAGTAAAATGCACACCATTTTAAGTATATGAAAAATGCACTGACATTTTATTTAAAGCTCTGTCAGAAAGCCTTCTGAAACCACCAACTATTTGGGGCATATGAACAAAATGCAAGCCTTTCACTTGCAAGGTTCTACTTGGGAGCTTTTGTAGTGAGCCTGGACTAACACCCATTTGAAAATACAATGAGGGTGAAGTTACACAGTGCTACACCAAGGTCCTGCCCTGCTTGCCTTTCTCTCTTCTCACCTATCTTCTCTGAACACACCACATGAAAAAATGCTTGGAGGAAAACAAGTTGCCCCTACCAGCTTCATGATATACAAGCTGCCTCATGAAAATTCAAATGGCAGTGGTCACCAGATAGCAAATATATCTTTATGTTACACCTTTGTTCTTCTGATACAATTCCTTAATTTTTTTCTGGAAACGTACGTTTTTATTAATACTGAGTATCCTGAAGCATCTGTTATCAACATTGCATTTCCCTGTAAATAGAGGCAATATCCCTGTTTGTTCAAGGCTATAATCAAGCTAGACTGCAATTTCATATTTCTACTGCAAGATATTCACATGTGCAGATATAGACCTGCAATACAAATCTAACAAGGAAATGCCACAGGTGGTAATCTAGAATAGCATCCTCAGATATGCTAACAGGAGTCAACTAACATTTCTGGTTCTGGAATGGAATTCCAGGCTTGAGAAATAGTCACAAAAACAGTGCAACTTGCACTACTTTAAGACATTTCTTAAAATTTCTCTTTCACACACTATTAAAACATCAGCAAGTATCCCTGCGATACCTAAATTGCCTTTGATATCCAGTCCAAATAGGCACTATCACTGGATTTATAAACTGTTTTGGTTGTTAGTGTTGTCTCAGAATGATATTGAAATGCTAGTGAATATATAGAGAGCAACAGAGAATGCAGTCACACCCTTTCTCACACATTTAACAAATCAAAATTAGGGTATATAACAGGAAACATCTGTTTGCTTCCTTGCTGTCTTGGATTTGGCCTTTCTGATGATGAATGAGAAGGAGTTTCTGCTGTAAATCCTAAGTTTCCTATGGTGAGTAACAGAATGTTTTCACCCTTATCTTCCTTATGCTGCTGTGCAGTGCAATAATGATACCAAGAGATAGATAATTTTGGACACATTCTGTTTGCAAGAAAGAAACATTGCTGTATTCCAAACACATATTTTACCACATTTCTGCAAGCATGTCTGTCAATGTAATCACAGCGTCCTCCTACTGTCATGTTCTTCCATATCAGAGTACATTACATTGTAACAGTGGAATATGGTTGAGCTGTTGAAGTAACAGTGGATTAATGCACTATCACTTCAAAAATCACGGTATTTCTGGGGAACAAGACATCTTCCTGTCCTAACAGGCAAGTCAACATCAGGTTATTAGCAATTGGCCCAGGTCCACTTGGAAACTGAAGAGCACCTCTTTCCATCCTCCCTGTAAGATGCTGTCTGAGAGCCTGCAATTGATCCTTGAAAAGGTTTGGAAAGTTTACAAATTCTCAGTATAAAAGCACACAGCCTTGGCTTGCCCCACACCTAGAGTAGTCAGGCACTGGAATGGACTGCCAAGGGAGCTGGTGGAGTCACAGCCCATGGAGGTATTCAAGAAACATGTAGATGTGGTATTAAGGAGTGTGGTTTAGTGGGTGATATCAGTGGATGGTATACAATTGGACTATACGATCTTAGAAGTCTTTTTCAACCTTAATGACTCTATGAGTCTATAAATCAGACATTCTATAGACTGCTGTCTCGCAAAGCTGCTGAACTTCACAGAAAACTAGTGTCTGCAGTTTCTGCATCACTCAGTTAAATACTCCGGCAACAAAGAACCAGGACACAACCCTTTATCCTTACAATCTTACACCAGTGACCAGCCAGTCTTGTCACCTTGCTATCAACCTCCAAAACCAGATCCTCACTGAGTCATGAGAGTCCTCAGCAGAACCCAATGCCAGAAACGCTTTAAGAAAAGCCTCCTACATCAATGAGGACAGAACAGGCACACATCTTTGGCATTAAGATGAACTATTATTTTGCCATAAATGTCCTTAGATGATGTTTCAGTCTCTTATCCTAAGCATATAATGAGATAAAATAAGGTAGATTCTCAAGGGTCTGTACCATATGTGCAAATTGTTGATCCCTCCAGGGAAAATAGGGACAGAAAAAAAAAACCATCACCCAGAACACAATTTTTTGCCTGCCAAAGAAAACCAACACTCATTCTGAATGGCTAAACAGCCCTTATGCCACTCAGTACATGTCCTCACTCTCCCTTAGATACCATAAGCACTACACGACAGTGCAGGGAACAGTGAGATGGAAAAACAGCACTAAGAATAGCAGGTATTTGCAATGGCAACATGAGGCATTGTCAAATCCCCAGCATTGGCAACTTAAGACACTGCCAAAGCCCCAGTGAAGTCAGTAAGCAGGAGGCATGATACCCCTTTATGATTACTACAGTCGTTTCAAAGGGATAGCTTTTTAACAAGGTTATCACACCACTCAAAAAATGGTTAAGCAATATAATCCAATCCTAAAAAATTCAATCTTCAAATAGTAAATCTCTAACCATTCTCTTTGTTTAGTGTATTAGCGATGCCTGATTTTGTTACACTATTTCATTTTTTTTTCTCTAAAAGAGAGAACAGTAAATTCTCCAGCAAATTAAAACAATTAAAAAATTTAAGTGAGCACTAAGTCAACAATTTGGTGATACAATCATATATTTTCAATTAGATATTCATAGCCAATGTGTATCAGCATCATCAACAAAAATATTCATCATCATTATCACTTTCCTCTGGTAGAAATTAGTAGCAGATGTTATGGAACTTTTCCATGTTTATATTCATAGATGCTTGACATTCCCCAATCGAGTTCAAAACAAGAAAATACAAGGAGTAATAATCCCACGTTCACAGAGCACTATTTTGAACCATAATCTGCGCCTAGTTTCAAGTCACACCTCAGACTGCAGTAGCCATTGTTTTTCAGACTCAGGCTTCAGCAAGACAACTTACTCTGTACAAAGCACGTGAAACACTGAAATAGAATACTGGCTTGCAATTCAATTCTTGCCAAGTCACCATCAGTATTCCTTGAAAAGTCTATCTACACAAACAGTATACACTTCACACCACAGCACAGTATTACATGCCAGTCCTTTTACTCTGTAGACCACTGGTAGCCTACAGCACAAGATTTACTCGTACACTAAGAGAGATCTTTAAATTATGTATGACAGCAAGCCTCTCTTAAAAAGACTATTTTCTTAATCCAAGCACATCTCTAATTACAAATATTGATTCAGTAATGATAAAAATCATAAAATGAACCAAAACCACAAAGACAGTTCCAAAACCCAGTACACAATAATCATGACCCCAATGGCTCTTAGAGTCAAATAATGCCCGTTCTTTCTGCTAGTTACTAATCCCATAGCACACATTAGTGATAAAATTTGGGAAGAGCACAGAGGTGACTTCATGTATGTATATGGGAAACGGGGAAATACAGTGGTTTCAATAATCAGATTCAGATATGAAACACACTTCCCCAGAACATCAGGTCACACATGCATATATTTTGTTAAAACACAGGTACAAAAAGGCAATGTTAGCATTTTCCATTTCAATAAATCTTAATTTAGACTTCTTCACACACCAACAAGCTCCTTTTTCTTTCATATGGTCACACTACTGACCAGAAAATGAGTCTACTGAACATTACCTTTTTTTTTTTTTTTCCAGAAGCTTCTTTAATAAATCTATTTTCAGCATGGGAACGAGAATATGAGTGCCAGTACAAAGGGAATAGGAGGGACTCCCAGCATGGAGCACAGGCAACTGCATTTGCTGTAGACTCCATTCATTTATCGGGCTAACGTAATGACTGCCCTGCCACCCGGGAAACAGCAGCCAAGAACTAAAATGCAAAGGACCCACGCCACTGAAACATAACAGGAAAGGACAGATTTATTTCCACATTTTTAGTACACCTTGCTCTTCCAGTGGACCCTAATTCCCCAAGTTTATGTTATGCTTTCCTACTGTGTTATCTTGCAGTCTGCTTCAGCCCAGCTGCACACCCTGGTCACTGTGAGAACCTCCCACACACCCATACGTTATGTACACAGTATACGTTATGGTTTTGAATTAATGGTGTAGAAGAACATCTTTTTAAATTAATGTAAACTGTTACATATGCATGCAGTTATTCAAGCACCCTTCAAATCTAAGAGTAAATTTAACAAAGAGGTGAAAGAAGTAACTCAGTGCAGTATGGTTTAAAGATATTGCAGTAGCTTTGAACACACCAGCTGGTTACTGTTGGCAGTGAGAATTGCAACAGCACCAAACTTAACTTGAATTACCTTCCCGGCCATCATTTCTATAACTGCACTGTGGTACATTCTAATTTTCCTTATTCTGTAGAATAAAGTAGTTCATACCTACACCACAGTTCAGAGGTGGTGTAGTATTTTAACTCCAGTATTTCCTTGCTCAGATTTATTGATTTTTTTAAACACAGCTATAGAAAAATACAGCATTTTCTGCAACAAAAGGCTGAGAAAAAGCAAGGAGACGCTGATCAGTTGCTGAAAGAATGTGGAATAATACCAGATTGTTAGCAGATACGGTTTTTGAAACATGGACATTTAATGCAGTAATAGAATCTGATTACCTCTCATCTGTTTGATTTTTGGTTGTTGTATGGGGAGAAGAATATTTGGCACATACTCACTGGGCTTTGAGCTTCACTGTTTGTACAATATTCCTATTTTTTCCTCTCCCAAACAGAATTAGAAGCTTCTCATGTCTAGCAGCAGCAGTATCCATAGGATACCTCTGCTCTTCTTGAGCTCATTCCTGATTCACAAGGCGAGAATCTTTTCATTCCTCAGCCATGTGATATCATACCTATACTGTTCTTGACATTTTCAGACCCCTTAAGCTGACCACAGATAAACAAACCCTGTAGAATGCAAGAAGATCTCAAGTCTTAAACAAAAACCCACTTCTTAAATAATCCCCTTACCCACCCTCCAACCCCCCCCCTCCACAGATTTTTTTTTCTTTTTTTTGTTTTCTGTTTATGTTTGTTTGGTTGGTTTTGTAGTCAAGTATTCTTTCTGCCAAGAGAAACTTTGGCTAAGCAGAGATCCTTTACGTAATGCCTCACACTTCAGACTAACACTGTCAGTCACACATTCTCACATATTTAAAAAAGAGATTGCATGTAGATTAAATATGAAATGCAAAGTTAGGCAAAACCTGTTCAACTCAGCATTGTAGAGACCTTTTCCCACCAAGAATAGGGTGATTACACTGTCTAGTTTAGAAATATCAGCAGAAGGTACATTGATCCCTCAGATAAGTTATCCTTAATTAAGCAGCACAGAACTAACAGTGATGAGCTGGTTGACAAACCACAGAGTAAATAACAACTGCATCAGTAGAACACTTTAGAACTGTTGAACGTGATCAGCATTAAGAGACAGAGGAGAGCATCTTGCACACAGAAGATGAAAAAGAGGATTACTCATTTTTGCAACTCTTTAGGAACATTGTAAAAATGAGCAGAACATAAGATTCAACCTCTGAGGAAGACTCCACAGCCAACAGTCTTGGAAAGCAGCTTTAGTATGGCCATGCAAATTAACGTTCTGGCTCCAAATCAGACTGAGCCACTGAAAATGAACTATGCTGAACGTTCACATGGCAGGTGAGATGATCTAAAACTTGAGTTGTTTATAAAAACAGTGCACAAACATTCAGCAGACCTAGAATGAGTCATTTATGTGACTTTAGTAAACAACATTCCATTTTAGACTGCTTTACTTTTTGAAAGTAATAAGAATTTAGTACATTTTTGAAGCTCTAGAGATATGTAGGAGTTTCAAACTGAAGATCAAGCGATTCAAACATTTTTATTTTCAAAAGGAACAACTATGCAACTATGGAAGAGTTTGGTTTAAGAAGCAACTTTGTAGTCATATTTCATACCTACAGTGAAAAACAATCAGTTTTTCACAGATCTGAGGTGGACATCTAGGGCTTTTGCCTATAAAAATTGCTGGAGCTGGATTCAGAATCAAGGTGCATTATATGCATGGCATTAAGATAAAAATGAACTTGTTTTGTACAGCATTATTTAGTTTATTTTAAATAAAACAGCAGCAAAACACAGAAGAGAGTGGACACGTGGTGAAAATGAATACACAGAGATTATTAAGAGACTGTAGTTATTTCTTTCTTCTGAAGAAAGAAGAGGAGCTCACACTGCTTTTAATGCAGAAACCAAATGTCACCACGGAGCTACTATCAGCCCTGTTCCTAATGGTTACCTACTTGTTTAAATCAATACAAAGATGTTGATTTATAGGAGCTGATGACCCGCTATTGACCTTGTAATAGAAAAGCACAAACAAGACAGGACCTATTGTGATCCCCACATCAGGTTTATAATTACTCAGTTTCATTAAGATACTGACATGAATACACAGACAGTGTATTCAAGCTAATGTTTAAATAAGAACATTTTCACTTGATGCTTTTTACTTTGCTGGAAGTTAAATATATCTTTGTGATTGCAGACATAAGCACACTTGCTCCAGATCAGATAAATGGTATGGTGGTTCTCCAAATCAACTGGGACAAGTCAGGTGACAAATGATTTCCATTAGCTTCCACAGAATAGAAACAAAACAGATCAATACAAATGATTTGCAGCAAATTCAGATCATAAATTTCCTTCTCCCCACTACCATCATTTTAAAATAGAAGCATTTTCTCCCCACACAGTATGAAGAAAGGCAGTAGCTATCCAGGGATTTGATACAGTTGGGATAAGCTGCTCATGATTTCAACTTGGATTGCTTTTCAATCAAGCGTTAATTTTATTCCTACACTTAATATTATTTTAAAAGACAGCAAACAAACAAAAAAAAAAACCATCAGATTTTTTGGAAATGAATTTGATTCTACTGCTATGTAAAAGCCCTAGCAATTCTAAATTCTTTTATCATACTAAAATTAAGAGTTATTTTGCTTGCGCCATTCCTGAGTTTCACTGGCGTTTCATTGCGCCATTTATGAGTTTCTAAACCCTGTTGTAAAGGTTATTTTGGAGTCATCAGTGATTACAAATTAGAGATTTAAAAAAACCCACAACAACAACTGAGTTTGCACTGCAAGAAATGGCTTGCTCATACTTTCTTGTTCTCCTTTCAACAAAACTAACTTCTATTCAACAAACTATAGGCCAAAGCAGAATAATCTATTGTAGCGACATTCAGCCATATATGAATCTGCTCTAATGACGATGTCGTCTGTATTAATTGAAAAAGATGTTCATAAACAAATGAAATGGAAAACCAGGAATTCCTTCAGAGAAGGATCAGGGCACCTTCTTTAGGGGGTACATAATATGCTTCCACGGGAGCACATTTTGGGGAAATTCTTTTGTAACATTACTTAATGTACTGGTAAACTAATATGTTGAAATACTAAGATACAGACGTTTGACATTTGCAGATTCTGCTCTCTCTAAATACATATTTATCAGCATTAATGATGTCTTCTTCACTGGCTCTGATTCTCGGTTCACTATCATGTAGTCACTACTCTCACTGGTTAACTTTTAGCTTTAAAGGAAAAAAGAAAGCTTCCTATAGGTTTCAGTTTCAGTGCTTTTTCTCTTTCTCTCATCAATAAAAAAGAAACAACAAGAACAAATCTATTGTCTCTCTTCCTTATTGGTACATTTATAGTATCTCTTAAAAAACGTATCTCCTCACAACATATTCCCATATATTGTGTGGTCTGTGAATTCCCCTCAGCATTGCTGCAGGACACCTTGCATGAAGGCATTCCCCTGTCTGCTTGGCATCCCACTTGTCCCTGCCTTCACCAGTTGTTATTCAGCAGACACAAAAACAGGTCAGTGTTACAAAGCACACCTCTCCTCAGTACACAACAGCCCTACCTTTTTATTTTTCTGCTTGACAATACAAAACAAGTGCTACACATCACAAAATAATTCAGTTAGGAGTTGGGACCCTCTTTCTAGAAACAAGGTTTCAGAAAAACAGTGAATCAAATCAAAACAGCATCACGGATTACAAGATACAGCGAGTACCATAGTCTATTTGTATACATCAAATTTTCTCTAGAGAAATAAGTAACTTCATTTATGAAGAAAAAAATATCACCAGAACATGATTTTAGTGTTTGCTTAAATAAAACAGAGCTGTCTGGGAGTTAATTAGGATGAAATGGCCTCTCTTAGAAAGCTGGAATAAAAAGCCTTAAGGAAATATGTGATTTACTTCACTCAAGACAGGACAGAAATTCACTAACAGCGCAGGATGATCAGTGCTGCAAGTTACTCCAAGTACTGAGCAGCATTTTCTCCACGAACACCAAAAAACAAAATTTACAGATACAGCACCTGATAAATATTAAGAAGCTGTTATTCTTATAAAATGGTGTGAGATGCATTAGCATGAATTTATTTAAGTTGGAGAAAGTTAGAGTACAATCTGATTTAATTCTTGGTGTAATTATGAGACTTACCATTAAACTTGGAATTTGCCTCTCTCCAGCATATGTACGTACACACACATTCACGTTTTCCCTTTCCGAAGGTTTCCCTTCAAGTCTGAATTTTTTGCATATATATAGCATTTCCAATGGAAGGACCAAACACAAATGCAAGCTCTGTAACCCATATGCTCAAAAGCAAGTTTAAATGAATACACACATACACACCAGACAAGTCTGGAAAATTTAAAATTAAATTCAGAATTTTTATGCACAGATCTCTGCCACAGCCTGCCAAACTATCACAGTCATGTCACTGACTCTGCGTCTTCGTTATTGCAATAATAAATCCTGTAACAGATCTGAGCTGCACTGCAGGACATCTTAAGGTCATTTGCTGAGAGGCGCCACATAGCAGCCATGTTGTGAGTACCACCCCGTCCAAGATCTGCAAACACAATGCAATGCAGCTGGATAGATTTAAGTTTGATTTTTCAATCTGCCAGAAAACATGAGCTACACATGGAGGTTTGGAAGCCATTCTCTGTTGTCCATCAGTATTATTTTCATTCTTCCCTTCCCAAATTCATCCCCCAGAGCATTACTTATACTTAATTCAACGCATTTTACACCACTGTTCCAGGTGCTGGCACAGGCTGCCTAGAGAGGCTGTGGATGCCCCGTCCCTGGAGGTGTTCAAGACCAGGCTGGATGGAGCCCTGTGCAACCTGCTCTACTACCAGATCTGGAGGTTGGTGGCCCTGCCTGTGGCAGTGGGGTTGGAGCCTGATGATTGTCGGTATCCATTCCAACCCAAGCCATTCTATGATTTTATGATTCTACTTTAAGTCAAAGGCTCCAATCTTTCATTCATAGAGATCTGGATAACAGAAGCTCACTTTTGTAGTCTTCCTCAGCAGATATATACAGAAAAATGCAAATTAACCCATTTTAAGTTTACAGTTTACTTCATTAGTTGGTTTACATCTAGAAACAAGGACTTTAAATCATTTTTGGAAATGCAGTTCACTGTAATGCATCAAATCAGGAAGGCTGAGTAATATCCAGACAGAACAGTGTTTGAGAGGTAAGGACTACATTTACTCAAAACTTATGAGATTAGGAATAGGATAATGAATTATATTTTGTATTTTTATATCTATGTGGAAATAAGTGCAATATATGTACCAGCATGGAGTTAGTTATGAAGCTTCACAATGGAGCAGTGGTATTTCTCTGCTTAAAAACAAACAAAAAAACTTTCACTGACAAAGCTATCAATAGAAAAGACTGTAAGTTGCTGTCTGTCAGCTTTTCTAAAAGCCTCCATTAGGCTCACGACTTTTCAGGTGGAAAGCGAGAGAAAATAGGAAGAAAAGATGCAGCCTCTAGAATGGTGAGCAATGGACACTTTAGGGCTACAGATGCTTCCCTCAGCCAGAGGCAGGAACATACAGCCACAAGAGTATTTGGCAAAGATGTTCAAAGTGGAGACAATTACATCTCTCTATGGTGTTATGCTCTCTATGGTGTTACATTTCCCCTCAAACAAATTCTATTCCCAGATGGCCTGTAAGATATTAAATTATTGCTTATGTCGCCATTCCAGCTGGATACTGTATGTATACAAAACCACTTCAGTAAGCCTCTTTACAGTTCAGTGGAATATTTTCTCTTACTTTAAAATAAATCCCTTTAAAACAATATAGATAGATATTAGATAAATGTGAAATACATAGAATTTCAAGATTAACTTATCTCCACACTGAGGAGTTATTAAATAGCAAGTATTTCTCTCGATCAAGAACTTCATCCAGCCTACTAAACAGCAAAATCAAGCATACTGTAATTGGGCACTAACTGGTCTCTTAGTATTAGAACCTCTTCTAAACATTAATGAAAGACTGAGAGCAGGAGCAAATATCCAATGTACCCAGGAAATTTGTCAGTTTGGAGCAATTTATGAAATACTATGTTGTTGTTGTTGTTGCTGCTGTTTAATGTCTGTTCAAGCAGTAGCACCTTAAAAAAAGAATCAAAATAAATCCTGCAAAAGAAATTCCGGGATATTATATATGTATTTGTAATTGCAGGGATCCCCATTAAGCTTCTATGTAAGTATATAAGGAATAAAATGATGCTGAAAAACAAAACTGTGAGAATAGACAGAGGACAGACTAGATGTAGAGTAGGTGGATGGAGAGCCAAACACTTTTAAGAAATTAAAGACAAAAGAATGCTAAAAACAACTCTAGGTTTTGGCATCCCAAGTATAAGGGAAATAAAATTTTAAAAATAAAAACAAAAAAAGAGAATTAGCTCTTGCTGCTGACATTGCTTTCCTGTGAATGAGAGTGCAAAAGCAGCACAGTCTGTGGAAATAAAGATCCTTGTAAGAATTATCAAATGTACATCAGCTCATTTATGAAGTAATATTTAAAATGACTTAACATTTTATGGTTTACTTAAAATTTTGCTTCTTGTTCCTACAAAGTTTACTGTGTGTAAAAATTGTTGCACATAATGTTATATTGGTGTGGGAGAAGTGTTGCCATACACTGGGCAACCCATGTTCTTTTAGCCCTGCGCCTGCGCCAGACTATTGGTCAAGACCTGCCCAGACCACAGAACTGCATTTGGATACCAGTATGGTGAGCAGTAAAATGGCGTTTATCATACCGCGTGGCTTGCTTATATACCTATCCCACTTTGTCTACGCCCCTTAAGCATACATTATTCCTTCAACACAGAGCAATGGGGGGGAGTCCTACCATGTCACATCCTGAGTCCTCACTGTCACCTACTACAACAGATACAACAGAGAAGAAGAAGAAAAAGAAGAAGAAGAAGAAGAAGAAAAGGAAGATCCTTCCAACTGTTATGGAAAGTCAGTCCTATTAAGCGTGATCTTGGTCCCTATACCCTGGAGAATCATAAACTTTGAACTGCTTAACGCAGACCTCTCAGAGAAAATGATTAACATTTCTACATTGCAAACTTTGAAGTTCTTTTCCTTCCTGTAAACTTCTGATCCTGCTCTTACCTTCTACCTTTCTGTGTTGTGGTGGTCTTCTGCCAGTTCCCTGCCACTTTCCTTCCTCTCTCCTCAGAGCTCTCTTTCCTATAAATTAATTCAAGGCTGGAAATTTCAAACACACGATACATCTACACTCCCTTATTTGCTGATAGAGGTTCAAAGCCTTTTTGTCCTATTTAATAATAAATACGTGTTCGAATGAGGTGATGTACAGGGAAAGCCATGCAGCTTCTATGGTAGCTATGAGACGCATCCTTCTATCATTGTGATCTTAGGTGAACAGACAAAGGGAGTCATCAGCAAGGGAAGAAATTCACTGCTACTGTTAAATTATTCCTCTGTTTCCTCACAGCCTTTTAGTTACTTCTTCACTCTCTCCATCCCCTTTTATTTTATTTATACTGCTGTAAGATGGGAATAACAGCGCATTTGTAAAACAAATTGCTAAAGCCAGGGTAAATGGATAGCAAAGCTTGACTTATACTTGCTGATGAGGGACTCAACTACTTCAGAGGAATGTTGATAAAATCTTGGGCAAATACATTTTGAGCTATAGACATTCTTACTATCATTTAACGGATGGCTTGTCTGCACATAAAGTTGAAACTATCCTACAGGTTTTATTTCTTAAAGCACACAACACCCCCTTATTCTGCCCCCACAAAACAAACAAACAAACAAATAAACAAACAAAAAAGTGTTCTCACTATCCTTCTAACACAAGGATGTGCAACACTTGGCTGAAGCAATAGCATTTTGTTTTATTAACTACACAAACATTTCAGTTTAAGCTGCCTAGGGCTTTTGGAGGGAACTCAGGTAGCTACAATTATGTTACAAATCACTCCTATTTGATTAGCCCCACAGCTGATTTTAAAGGGCAGTTCTATTTTGAGGCTGAAAGTGGCAGAATTAGCAGCTGATGATCTGCCAAAGTAAAAACATCATAGGTAATATCCTCCTGATCACAAATAGAGATGGAAAAGTCAAGTGGCTCTATTGATCTGTATGACATCTTACTGCCAGGAGAGCACTGCAGTCACCCCACGCTGAATCCTTAAATACACCAAGCAGACACTGCTTCAGTTAATGTCAGGTGTTTGAACACACAGGCTAAAATTAGTCCTCATAGATACCAATGTCCAAGAATAAAAGGTGCTATCAAACACTGTTTTCACCTCTCAGTGAATCTGGGGTTTTGGTTAATAATACTTGTTATTAAGATTATATTCCTATCAAAGCAGAACTCTTATATCTAATTATATCTAACAAAGTTCTTTAATACCAAGATGAGAGAAGTGAGTAGGACAAATTTTTTGGCAATCTGGGCAATTTAATTCCAACAGTTTCCTTGCAGCATTAGCCATGCCTTTAAAGCCAGGGCTGCCAGTATTATTCCTAGAATAAAAAGCAGTCAGTTTGATCACTGAACACATATTTGTTGTTTTGAAAATATGAAGTAGCAAAGTTGGGTACTAAAGAATTCTTATCTGCAGAGAATATTAACTGAGCATAACTGCCATAAAATCTTTGGCCATAGATACAGGCTACAGGAAAACACACCAAGCCTACAGCACGCTGCCTCCCAGAGGGAAGTTGTTCCCCTGGGAGAGACACACAGCTCTGCTTCCCTTGGTTCACAGTGTCCCAGAAGATCCCTGCCTAAGAGACAGAGATATTTTACTTGTGATGCTGCAATAAATATAGAGGAGGCATTGCTGAGCCACGTGACAAAGGTGCTTCTTCTGCATATGCTGTACTGCCATTCATGATGCACAAAATCTGTGCATTGTCTTTTCCATCCATACACCAGCAGCTGGAAAGGTCATAGGAACTTAGAGTCATAGAATCATAGAATCCTGAGAGTTGAAAGGGATCTCTGAAGGCCATCTAGTCCAATTCCCCTGCAATGGACAGGGATACCACAGCTAGATCTGGTTGCTCAGAGCCTTATTCAGCCTGGCCTTGAAAGTCCCCAGGGATGGGGCATCAACCACATTAGGAAGCAGCCTGTGCCAGCACCTCAACACCCTCACTATAAAAGATTTTTTCTTTCTATCTAACCTAAGTCTACCCTCTTCGAGCCTAAAACCATTTCCCCTTGTTCTATTGTCACAGATTCTCCTAAAGAGAGTGTCCCCTTCTTCCCTGTAGCTCCCCCTTCGATACTGAAAGGCTGCTATCAGGTTGCCTTGCAGCCTTCTCTTCTCCAGGCTGAAGAGCAACAGCTCTCTCAGCCTGCCCTTATAAGGAGACATATTCCATTCCATGCATCATTTTTATGGCCCTTCTCTGGATGTGCTCCAACAGCTCTGTGTCTCTCCTGTACTGAGAACTCCACATCTGGACACAGTAGTCTAGGTCAGGCCTCACCAGTACAGAGTAGAGGGGCAGGATCACCTTCCTCAACATGCTGGTCATGCATCTTTGGATGCAGCCCAGGATATGGTTGGCTTTCTGGGCTGCGAGGCCATGTTGCTGGCTCATGTCCAGCTTGCCATCCACCAGTACCTCCAGGTCTTTTTTGGCAGTGCTGTGCTCAATCCTTTCATCCCCCAGCTTGTATTGGTAATGGGTATTGTGCCAATTCAGGTGCAAGATCTTGCATTTGGATTTGTTGAACCTCATTAGGTTCACCTGGGTTCAAGCCTGTCTAGGTCCTCTGGGTGACACCGCATTCCTCGGGTGTGTTGACTGTACCCTACAGCTTGGTGTCATCTGCAAACTTGCTGAGAGTGCACTCGACCCCACTGTCAATGTCACTGATGAAGATATTAAAGAATATTGGGCCCAGCACTGACCCCTGCAGGACACCACTCATCACTGATGACCATCCAGACACTGACCCGCTGACCGCCACTTTCTGGACTTAATTCAGAGACAGTCCTTTGTCCATTGAACAGTCCATTCACCAAATCCATTTCTTTCCAATTTGGAGAGAAGGATGTTATGGGGTACTGTGTCTAGGGCCTTACAGAAGTTGAGATAGATGACATCAGTGGCTCTTCCCTTGTCTATTGATACAGGTGCAGTGACACCATCACAGAAGGCCACTGGGTCAGTCCAGCATGATTTGCCCTTGGTGAAGCCATGCTGATTCTCCCATATCACCTCCCTGCCTTTCATGTGCCTCAGCATCACTTCCACGAGGATCTGTTCCATGGTCTTCCCTGACACAGAGGAGAGACTGACAGGTCGGTAGTTCCCGGGGTCATAATTTTTACCCTTTTTGAAAATGGGTATGATGTTACCTTTTTTCCAGTCACCAGGGACTTCACCTGATTACCACAACTTTTCCGATATCACAGAGAGTGGCTTGGCAACCACATCAGCCAATTCCCTTGGGACTTTGAGACCCATAGGCTTGTGGATGTTTAGGCTCCTCAGGTGGTCATGAGCCTGATCTTTGCTTACAGTTGGATGGATGTTGCTTCCCCAATCCCCTCCTTCTGTTTGTTTCCCATGCATTGGAGGAGAGGCACTTCAGCTGGGCAGCTGGTCTTGTCACTCCCTTAAAGGATAACTCCTTAGTTGCTGCTAGGTATTTCATTTGAATTTCCCCATTGCTTTCTCCTGCTGCCCCAGCAATCACTGCCTCATCATCATAGAGTTGTTCCCATCTACTGTTAATAAAGCTGTGCTACAAACTGGCTGGCTGTTTTATTTCCACACATCCCATTCCATAGACAGCAACATTCAACACTCAGCTTTCATGGCTAGAAGTCCAGTCATGGAAATTGCACTGCTACCCAGAGATGCTATCTTTTAGTCTGAAAAGTCATATTATCCTCTGATTAATGCTCGAGGATTTGATTCTCCTCTCATTGGTATTGTGAATGGGGCATAAATTTGCACATTTCAGATGAGTTACCAGCAACAACAAAAAACACACAACTAAATGTCAGTTAGAAAGAAGTCAGCAAAAGCACTCGTGAAAACAGCAGTGGAGAGATTGAACCACTTTAAGTCACACAAAAGTCTCCATCTTGCCACAAATATTGTAAACAGAAATGCTTATGGAGAATTCTCAAAGTTTAAGTTGATACTAAAATATATTTTATTTCATGTTTGCCCTCCTGAAATCACAAAGCCTTCTTAGAATGACGATGATAGAATTATCTTTTTTATTTTTTATTTTTGTCTACTGAGAGTAGAGCAGCTAATACATGCAAACAAAACTAAGTCTATACTCATCCTATTATACACGGATTTGAAGTTCAAATGCAAAAGAAAACAATTATATTCCCTTAACTTGGTAAATTCCAAGCAAGCCCTAAACCCTGGGGAATGATGAACAAAGCACATTTGTGTTGATTTACCAGGTAAACACTACAAACATCTTTCTACTGATGCTTCATCAGTGGAAAAACTGAAGCTCAGTCCTTGGCTGCTACCAGACCTTGGTCCTTTGTCATCCTCAGTCAGAGCCAACTTGCAGCACAGCACATCTCACCATACAAGAAAATGTCATTTGATACTCCATACGCTCCCACTTGCTACTTTATGACTAACATTTTTAAGACATTCAACTGCAAATTATGCTCAAGCACACCAACATTTTCCAGAGCGCTACAAAACCAAATACAAGCCCTAGGGCTTCTGATTTTACAACAAGGATGTGCCTTACAGCTCCCAGCTACCTTTTGTATTTCACATTAGATAAGCATCACTCAAGTTTATTGCACTTAAAACATACAAAATGCTTCTTATCTTTGCCCGCTACATTCATATTTCGAACTATACAACATTACAAATGAACAATTACAATACATTAAAACTGCTTTAAGGAAAGAAAGTCTTTTCATGTTTTAACAACACCTTATCTGCAGATGAGAAAACACTCTACTTTTAAATAGTTTCTTAATTAGTGTTTTTCATCTGATATTCCTGAGACAGAAGTTAGCTTCTCATTTTATAGACAGAAAAAATGCCAGAGACATCAGATTAAGTTCTACTGAATCCACCGTGTCAGGTTGATATAAACAAACCAAGCTCCTGTCTCCACTGGATCCCATTGTTTCCTCCAAAGACTATAAAGGCATAATAAAACATGAATTATATCTGCACAGATTGGCATTTCTTTGTCATATCAAGTAAAGTAGTTTTCCAGATTTACCCTGGAAAGCAGAAGGCAAGAGCGATGTACAAATCAATGTGTATGTGATGCCGTCCTTGAAAACAGTTTTTCCAAGCAGAGCAGACAGAAGCCCCTGAGCAACCCAGCACTGATAATGCAGGTATAGTCTGAACAGAGCACCTGTACAGCCACAATCACGTCCCATATCAGAAGGCCATGCACCCACCCATTAGTGGGTGGTTTAGTATTAGTTAGTATTAGAAACCACGATAGCAAAAGCCATTTTTCTGAAACTTTTCTCAATAAAAAAGCAACACTAACTGAGGGACAGCTCATATTGTACCAAAGTCAAGAGTGCTTGGATCCCCTTTTCTGTCCCCAGCCACAAGTGCCAATACTTTTGGAATAAATCACTTATTTCTATCATCCTTTAGAAAATCTGGTCTCCTTGAAAGTAACAATCACAAACACCAAGATAGGCAGATATTACACCCATCATACAAAGACGTAATTAAAGAAAGAAAAGTCATTAGTATTCATAGAATCACAATACAGTTCACAATATATATGTTCGAGTTCAGTTCCATAGATTGCAAAACTTGACTTTTAATTTGAGGAGAAACAGCAAAATTCTTGTCAAATTGCTACAGATCCTTGGTGGTTAAATTAATGGAATTCTAATTTACAGATTTTAGCACATAACCATCACCTGATTGCTGCAGAAGTCTGATAAGGTTCTTATCTTCCAAACCAACCACACTACAAGATGTGCAAATCAAAAGTTGTTCTTTCGTGCTGCTTCCCCTGGGAGAAAGGCCAGAGTGTCTGCATTCAATAGGGGTGAGGGCAGTACAAAATGTCAGCGCCATTTTAAATTCCAGCTGCAGTAGATTTAGCATTTAATATGGTGAAATGGAAGTTTTGGGGGGGATTTGTTCCTCCCCACCTTTTTTCTTTTATAGGGCACTTTGTTCTACAGTGGACAAGCCACCATATTTTTTTTTTTAATTTTTTTTTTCTTTTCTGGGGGCAGAAAATCACAAGGAATGCAAAAGTGAACCCACCTACTCGTCCCCCCGCCCGTTATAACATAGGAAGAGCATCCCAGAGCAGAAACTTCATGTCGTATTTCAAGTCATTTAAGTTAATTTATTTTCTGTCAGAAGATTCAGCTGCAAGAACCCACACCACACACACACACACGAACATGCTCATATTTTTCTGGGCACATTTCAGACACATAAGCTGAGGTACAACACAGCTTCTCTTATTTACAGCAATTGTGCATCGAGAGACCGCTTATGTTCACCAATTACTCCTCTCAGCTGACTCTGTTGGTTTTTAAGGCAGTTGAATTTGACTCCTGCATAAGACTGTCTATTTTTATCTCATACCTTCAATAATATTTAGTACATTCACTATCCTGTCACAGCATAACAGACTAGAAACCATTCCCTCAACTGTCGGGGCTCCAGATCTTCATTAATTTGTACTGAAGAATAAATCAAACACCAATATGTCATTACTAGAATATTTTGTATTGTCTGTACTGAGATAAATGACTAAACATGCAGAATAAGAGAGGTGCAGCTCTAATGCGCTTAGTTCACTTTTTATATTTTTAAAGCACCTCTGCTTTAGTATGCTTTAAACAGAATAAAGGAAATTGTTAGCCACCAAAACAAAGTACTGCACATGAATGTAAAGATGCTCAAATTGCGATTATAAAGTCTGATACTCTACAGTAGTTCTAGTGACCGAAGTATGGAAACCATCTCCCTTTGGCGGTCTCTGCAAATTTATCTCGGTAGTGACCTGTACCCGTACCATAACTATTCTCCAATACACAAGTTCTTTCCCTTTTCCATTTGGGTACATTTCAGTAATGGATACACTATATCCTACTTGCTTAACAGCAGATCTTCTAGAAGTCACAACAACAAATGTAGGTATAAAGTAAATATATTTTACTGTATTCAAAAAACAAATAATATACACACAGGGATAGTTCACAAATATGCTTCACGTGTTGTCTTTAGGTATTCCTTTTATCTATGCTTTGCACGACTAACAGGCCTTCATGATTAAAATAAAACCACGAGGGAGTTGTTATATTCCAGATACTGAGATGATATTGTCTGTGTTGTCATACAGAATGTCCTCCCTCCCCGTGCCCAATGTCTTTACATTATGGAAGTATCTACTCCTTCCTCTTTCTTGTGAATTTCACCATTCTCAAATGTTTTCAGATTCAGTGCTTCCTCTCTTTATACCTTTGCTTTAAGTATATAAAACTCACAAACCAAACCCAGAATTCACAGTGGGGATCCCATGAGAGTGCAATCAAATGATCACACATCACAGTGCATGAACTCTGTATCTATCATGAAATCAGCAAAGCAGCTTCAACCCAGTCTTGTGTCAAAGCTGCCATGCTCAGTTTTGCCAGGTGGATTGGATTAGCCCAAGAGCAGTGGTAAAGGGACAGCATTATGATGCTCCTCACCCTGCAGTGAGGTCAGTGTCTGCCAGCTTCATGGCATTGCCAGTACTCCAATGCATAGTAAAAACACACATCCATTTACTTAAATTTTACCATTCATGCTAAATCTCAACTCTTCAAAGCACATGGAAGTCATGAAGTAGTGTGGTTGAGAGAGTGGTTAAAAGAAGTCATGCTCTTTTTCTCATACAGGCCTACCATCAAAGCCTCAATATTGTGTCCTGCAGCTTACCATCATCCTTTTTCTTCTCACTACCCTGCTACTGCCAGTGACACTGCACTTATAAAGTACTTCATCATGTTTTTGTTGAAGAGTTTTTTTTCCATGAAAAATCTGAGTCTGACTGAGTATTCCATCATGAGGTTCATGGCACATAGCCAGGACTCTGAAAGGGAGTTTGATGATAGATAAAGGTAATTATAGTGTAACGTTTGCCATACTACAATTTAAGGCTATGTCAGCAGTTTCCATGCTTTAAGAGGCTTATAGCTCTATGAGAGCCTCTGGCCTGAAACTTGATAAATACATTCACAGAAAAATAATCTCAAATGTGAAGTCAATGAGATGCCTGAAATTTACAAGTAGTAATGCCAGAAGTAGTCTTAGAGTGGTAGTGAATGAAAGATGAGATATGGGTTGCAAACAGATCTGATAGAACCAAATACTAAAAATAAATAACTTTTCTACTGATGTGTTTTTGAAGAACTGTCAGCGGATAAAATGTTCAGAACACATACTCTGCAATTTTTGGTAAAATTAAGATAAAATTAATAATAAAAACTAAAAAGAGGAGACAGTAAGACTTGATACATGTTTGAGAGCCCAGCAATTGCTGAGTTAAAGTTCTAACAATCCTGCAAAACATTTCCCTTCTGTAGAGCAATTCTGTTATTTCCTCTTGGTGCCACCCCCTCCTAGTATTTTAAGTAAATTGCACAATTAAGTAACTGCACAATTCCCATTTTCCACAAAGAATCTGCACATAAGCCCCCAAATCAGGACTGCACATTACGGACAACACTCAAAGCATGCCTTTCCACTTGGGTACAGACTATATCCGTAGAAACGCAATTTCCTCTGGCCCTGCTCATGGCCCAGCCCCAAGCCAGCTCTGGTCCAGGAGCTCTGCAGACATCAGTTGGGTGATAGACATCTGAGCCACTACTTCATTATCGAAAATGTCTGAAAAACCAATAGGATGAGCCACACTGATCTGCAGTTTTTGCAGCAAACGGATGACTTGGCTTGCTCAAGGCAGCTTAATTACAAGTCGAGAAGAAGGAAAATGGAGTATCTCTACTTAGGAAAGAGGAATATCTCTACTTAATTTGGCTGCATCTTTCGTATGTACAGCGCCATAAACAATTCAAGATAGCTGAAAGTATGCATCCTGAATCAGAGTGTTATTCAGGCTCCAGTTTGCTTGAAAAAGCAGCTCCTACAGCTACATCCTACAAAGATGCTGGCATGCACCAGCTTCCATTAAAAAAAAAAAAAAAAAAAAAAAAAAGTATAAGACAAGCATTGGTCAGAATATTGCTGGGGACAAAAAAAAATACAGATCTTTTTAATTCATGGCTTGCAAAGATGCAACAGTACATAATATTTTCCAAAATCCCCTATCCATCCATTGTACCATCAAGCCTCTTCCATCCTACTGCATCCCATGGAGCAGGGCAGAAGACAGGAGCCATGGCAGCCCTCCTCCCTCCCAGGCTTTGGTTTCTGTATTGTGCCTTTTACAAGAACAGCATAAAATTTCACTGTCTGTGTTTTCAATGTAAATAAAAGAATTTCATGTAGTCATAAAACAGTCTCTGACTGGAATCTGTCCTCTTCAGTTACAAAAGAGCATATCCTCCCCTTTTCAGAGGGGAAAAACACCACTCACGTCAGTAAAGTTACACTACTATTTTAAAAACTGGAGAATAATATAGCACTTAGCATTTCTTCAAAAAGTCATCAGAGATAGCAGGAAAACATAATGTGCATACTTACTCTGTAAAACAAAGTAAAAAGTCATATTCTGATAAATCCCATCACCATTTCACAGCCATAAATTCTTAAAGAGGCAGCAATCTCCATTACTTAGCACACAGTGTAAAAATGCAACCTGGCACTGGCCTGATAAAAATCTTATCAGCGGGTGAAATCTCTTAGGTGGAAAGCTTTAGGAAACAGAGTAGGTAACTCCTGGTTGCTCCACTTACAAGAATTTCTGGGGAAGAGTCACCTCACATTAGATCTGATTCCGAGTGTGCAGACAGGAAAGAGTAAGCATATCCTTGACTACCAATTCACAGATGATAAAAACCTAAGCATGGCAAGCGTGGAGCTTGGGACCTCCAGAAGAACGGGCAAGTAGTCCTACAGAAGATTTATATGATGCAAAGGGTCTCCCATTAACACCCACATGCTGTCAACAGATGTAACTGCATGACCAAGAGAATTTGGGAAAAACACAGGGCAATATACAAATTAAATTATATTATGCAATTATACTATACTTGAGAGACTGTGACTGCAAAGGGGAAACTGCAGTAACAATGATCCCCCTGAGACTTCTGTATAAATAAATTTAAAAAGGCTTATCTAGCCTTGCATATTCATAGATTACAAAGCCAAGAGTACATGAGAATGATTTTAAGATAATTTAAGAAGAGTTTTTGATATAAGTAAACCAAAAAGGTAACCTTAAATCAACGCATTTTGGTCATTACAGTTTGTAATCACCAAATATGAGAAATATAAATGAAAGTGAGAAAAGCGAAGACCGGTTTTTTAAGAGGAAATACGGATGTATTTTTTTTATGATCATCTCCATATTCCATACAGTACGTGGTGATTTTATTAACCTGCTGCACACATGAGAATTATGTTGTAAAGTAAAGTGACACCAACTATGTACAAGACAGGGGAAAAAAACTGCAGGAAAACTTGCTTAGGCTGGAATCAAGGGCAATGCGAGATGATAAAATGGCAGTAAAAAGAGGAATATATTAACCAAGCTTAAATAAGGAACCAAAGTGGTGGAAAAATTATTTTAAATGAGATTATATGGCAGTCGTTAAAATCAAATTCCTCCTCGATTCCCTTCTATCCACTGTAAGATAGCCCACAAGTGGTTCCATTGGGACTGGATGGTGAAAAAGTCACAAGCTGCCAAAAGGTCTTGTATTATACTCTTGGAGGGTTAAATGCAGACAGCGCTCAGCTAGTACTAAAAGGTGGTGCAATTAAAATTCGCAAAGTTATTGATCTTAGCCCTGCTCCAGTGGGCCCTCCTTCAGCTCTAGCACATAAACAAGATGACGCAGAAAGGAACTATTGATTTTCACATGATATCTTTTCAGATGCATTTTCCTAGAATTTCAAAATTGCATCAGATATTCGTAAAACAAATGGACCTAGTGTGGTCACTTCTGGCAGACAGCACAACCCATTTGCTAACTGTTACAGAAGGTAGGGGGAAACAGAGTAGATAGGTTCAACTTTACATAAACAAGCTTCCCCCCTGGAAACTGAAAAAGAAAAATTAATTGCCTGGATCTGAGTGAAAAGTTCCACAGTGAAGAAATGTAAGAAGTAGGCACAGACAGAATAAAAATGTGAACTGACTGGAAACCAGTAAGTGATACTGCTGCATAGACAAGACTCTCAAACCCTTCCTGCATTTTCCAGAGCAGTTGCCCTACATGCCATCCCCTCCTCCAAACCACAACATCTTTTCTTCAGCACCTGATTCAGCATTTGCTGCCAACAGGAGACATCCAAGGTCCAAGTGCATCTCCACCTTGTCCACACAGACAGAAATTCCTGAGCTTATGTGACAGCTTTACCATGTAAAGCAGCTAAAGTATGCACATGCGTCACACTTAGCAAGATCACTGCTCTCGTGCCAAACACCCTCAGAGCTACATCAAGACTGAAGAGAATAAACAAAGCCAAAAATCCACTGGCATATGCAATAAAGGATACATTTTCTTCTACTCACTTCCAAGTGAGCCTGTTGTAATTAGTTAAGGACGCTCTAGCATGGCAAGAGCAGTCTCAGGTACCTCTTAGCTTTGTCCTGATTGCAGTATCAAGTTGATGGAGAATCTCTCTGCCGAAGAGGAGCTCAGCTGACCCAGCTGGTGGCAGCTCCTGGAGCAGAGGATCAGCTGGACGGCCAGAAAGAGGCACAGGAAGGAAGGGCACTGCCACTGAAGACTGCTTTACTGAAGGTTGGAAGGGAGCATTGTGTTGGAGGAGGAGATTGTTGTTTGTTTGTAATTTAAAACGTTGCTGTTCTCTTCCTACCCTTTCAAAATGATAGCAATTTCTGTCCTTTTATGGTTACATATCATGCTAAATCTCCCTTATAAGTCTTGCATTTACTACTACTCTTTTCCTTACCACCACCTTTGGCTCTTCCCACTTCTGGTAAAAAGCACTTCTAGTAAAACATATGCAAATAAAACAAAAAGCAACAACAAAAGCACAACATCCTGAAACTGAACTTACCTTCCTCTCCAACCATTTATCTTTTTCTTTTAATTGAGAAGCCACCAAATCGCCATTAAATTTGTACCTTACAGTTACGCGCTAAAATTTCTGCAGTTTCCTCTTTCTCTTTCCTCAGTGTGATTTCTGCCCGTGCACAACACTTAAGCAATTCTTGCTGAAGTGTGCAACTTCTTCCTCACCTTTGTTTACAATCTCTTCATCCTCCTTGACTGTACTCCTCTTGAGACCTGGATGAAGTCATCTACTAGTCACAAGAAGATCATTTTCACATTACCCAAGGGAGGCAATGCAGCAAAGGAGGAGAGATGAAACAGCCATGGCTACTAATTTATGTTCCTGGTCTCCACCTGTTGCATCTGTCCATTGAAAGCTTTTCGCTACAGGAAGTGCCTTCCAGCGCAGTAAACATCTCATGTTTTACAGTACCTTCCCAGTGATCCAAACACCTTTGTTGTGGTTGGAAAACCAAGATGTTGCTCAGCCACCACTGCCATGTTAGACAGCAAATCATGGTTAGAACATTTCTGTCTGACTCATTGCATGCACTTACTCTCACAATTAGTTTTAAATGAGAACTTAAGAGTACCACACTAGCACATCACACCTAATGTGTGAACTATATTCCAAATGCACACTTGTGCCTTTGTGCCTATGCATGCACTGAATCTTTCTGGTGAGTGCTCCCTTGTCGGTTCTGGTAGAAGCATTATAAAACTTGGAAAAGTAGAAAATATTTTAAGGAATGACAACTCTGAGTTCTGTTTTTCTGTTGTACTATCAGATTGCTCCGGGCAGCTTTTTCTTTCTGTCAGACTGATTTAATAGTGCAAAATTAACAGGTTCCCACATTCTGTGAGGAATGAAATCAGTAACTCTATATGTATTCTTGCAAAACCACAACAAACAAACAAAATCCCATGGCCACAATGCAAGTTCCTTGTTTTCATTTATGCTCACTTTGTTCACTACACATTGCACTCCCCACAAGAGCAATAATAAGATGCAATACCTGTGCATTTAATGACCTCTGAATCAAGATGGAAGGCAGTAAGCACAGTTCTTACTACCGCGAAACTCCAATTATACAAGTTCTTTAACTGATATCTTTAACCTTTAAGTTCCTATCACATAATCACCCTAGGAGGACAGTACTTCTCTGCAACAAAAAAGTTAACCCTCAACAATTCCAAACTTTTAAAGCCTATGTAGGCCAAACAGTTCAAAACAACACTAGTACTATTTATATTACAGGCAGTGCTATCTATCTGTCAGAGCCTCAGCTTGTAAACAAGACATATAACGTTGCAAACACAAGAGTGACTATTTTTTCCTATAAACTGCTCACAGCTGAGGTCATATTAAGGGACAAAAGGAGAAAAATTGTGAGAATATGGTAAAAGTGGAAAAACAATTTTTCAAATGCCTTTTCTGGCATTTTCTGACTCTACAGAATGCCAGGTGCTATGAACAAAGCAGTCGATGTATGTATAATAGCTGCTATTAGAGTCTGTCAGCAGAAAAGTATGCCCTGCTTAAGCAGACATCCTGTGATTTCACACCGAAATTTCCAGGCTCCATTTTGATCCGTAATCTATACTTTCTTCAAATTGCAACTTCGGAATGTATTCAGGTGCCACAGAAATCACCAATCTGCTGCCAGCGCACACTCTACAGCACGCCTTCCAACATGAGAATGACATACTCAAAAGGCATTTCAATTTAGTTTTTTCCTGGTTTCTCTTGCAATCAATAGAAATATGTTAAAATTGAGTCTTATGGGACAGAAAGTATTATTCTCATGTATTCAGACCTGAAAAATAAGTAGCTTCATGTAAAGGCAAAATCTCAGCCCAGAAATACAGTGACAGTTCTCCACAAGAGTCGGAGTAAGGGACAAAAATATATTATAAAATTGAATTACAACACTGTAGATGTTAGAGACCAAATCTAGACTGACTCTTGCTTTGGTAGGAAGACTAATTCCCCACAGGTAGGGGAAGACAGACTGTGAGCTACATGGAAGCTGTTTTCCTCTCTCCTATCTCCTCTGCTCCTTGGGGAAGGAAAACTTTGTATCTATCCAAGAGCACAGGCAATATACAGAAAGGAGAATGAATAGGAAGACACACACACATATATATGCATATAATACACTACTTTAACCATTGTTCTTGGTCACAGAAGTAACTGCTGCTTTTCTTTCCCCCATCGTCAAGGGATAGACAGTTTTGTATTCTGCTTTCCCAGCTAAAGCCTAGTCAATTTAAACTTTTCCTCACTGACAATTAGGGAATATATTACAGTGTAAAGACCACGATGACTTTAAAACATTCACTCTCACCTTATTCTTCACTTAACACATTTATAAGAAACAAATCCTGAAGCTATGCTCACAGGTAGCTCTGGAAGGCAGCTAACTTCACCTAAATGTGAATACCCAGATGTCTCCAATTCACCTTGCTTTGCCCTGTCATCAGGATTTTTGCTGCCTGAAGACTAGTTCTGCTGGCAGAATCATTGAGAAACATACCTTAGGGGTTCAGAGCCCACTTCCTTTTGTAGAGGAATACTTAGTCTGCACACATTGTGCCCTGACTCTTTTCATGTTCCTTTGTATTTCCCAGCAGAAAGGTTTGCTGTGCAGATTATGGGGCAGACTGGATGGTCAGCTAACTTTACGTTATCTAGTTTTCCCTAACACTGTTTAGGGCATATGTTGCAGCCTGAGAACTCCAGCAGGTAACACTGAGAGATAACTCCTTTTCAGAAAGAGCAGTAATACTAAAGGATTTAGACTTTTTTTTTGTGTTTGTTTTTCATAATCACTGCTCTACCCAACATCAGCCTTTATATATTTTCTCACCTCACACCCCTCACCTTCACATCTGAAAGCACTCTCTGTTCCCTGGCACTGTGGGGTGCCCAGATAGGAGAGAAGTACAGCACAGACTGCAGGATTAATCTTCAGGGGCAAGAAACGTATTTTTCTGTCTTAAACATTTCTCTAACAAAGAACTTCATATGGAATTCAAGCTTGACCCTCTTTCAAATACAGATTTCACCACCCATTCCTCTTTAAAGCAACAAAATATTGTAACATTTTTAATCATACCATGAAAATACTGGAGGCTTTGAGAATACAAAGCAAATAACAACATAAGGTTACCATTGCTAATGTCTGTTATATTTGGCCAAAAAAAAAAAAAAAAAAAAAGCCACTATTAAAAACTACACATCAAAGTATGTAAGTGCAAGAAAATTCAGTCAAAACATAATAAGAGACACACGTCTGATTAAGAACCATGACTGCAGCCTCACCAACAGAAACTGGCACAGCTCAGCTGGCATCCAAACTACTCCACATTTCAAACAGAAATGTAATGAAATGTAACGGCATGATACAAATACAGAAAGTAAAGGTGTCAGTGATGCTCAGATATTGCCCATGCTTATCCTTCCTGCTCCCTTAGAAATATATCTCAGCCTGACCTCGAGGCACTTGCTAACAATAAGTGTGCAAATGTGTCACCTTGCGCATCACAACTATGAAGCTCAGGAAAAAAAAATATGATGGTATGAGTTGTAACTCATATAAAACTTCTTATGTTTCACTGCATGACTCAGAATTGCTAGATGTGAAAGACCAGTGCCACCATCTGGTGTCTTCCAAGTCCTGGATCTTTCTTTCTAGTCAGAAAAAAAAAATCCATACTTAGTCTAATTCAATACATAAAGGGGAAAAAGAGAGAGAAAGATAAGCAGTTCTGAAAAGTAAGCAGGAGGCTTTGAAAATCTGCAGTGCAGCCACTGAAAAAGGAATTCACTACGAAAAAAACTGGAGAGTGAAACACAAATACTGGAAGCTGAGAGGGATTAAGAAACTGAAATAAATACATAAGGTCTCACCAGAGAAAAAAGGATAAGAAAAAAAAAAAGACCACGATTCAAACCATATCTGTAAACTCAGCCTCCACAGGTTATTAACTTGTAAAACTACTTTTCACGTAGTGCACACAAAGATTGTGCACAAGCAAAACATTAACCATTTCTGTGAACTTTAACATACACCAAAAAAATGCATCTCAAATTCTTGTTTTTCATTCTTCGTTACTCTACAGAAATGAAGTTCTTCCCAATAATCGGATAACAAACTCTATTTTAAATCAAATTTGTTTGTGCTTTCATTGATTTTACATCATACTTGGGGACATGTAGGAAGACTGGAACAATCCATTGGAACAGGCTGCCCAGGGAGGTTGTGGAGTCTCCTTCTCTGGAGATATTCAAGACCCGCCTGGACGCCTACCTGTGCGACCTGCTGTAGGGAACCTGCTTTGACAGGGGGGTTGGACTTGATGATCTCTGGAGGTCCCTTCCAAACCCTACAATTCTGTGATTCTGTGAATCCTGCCTGCCTTCTTGAGAGTGAGGGAAAATGACAGCAATATTCATTAATATTGTCTCACACACTTCTTAGAGTGGGTTCTTGAAATCAGATCTACTTCATTTCTGCACTTTTATGGGGGTCGGGTTAGAATTATTAACCTTGTACAGTCATAGTGTATTGCAGTCCTGCCTATAGTGCACAACAGCACTAGCAGAAAATCCTTCCTGCGGCAACTCCACCGACATAATCACAGCAAAAAAGCCTCCATAACCTATATGTTCAAAGGCTGAGAAACAGCTGGTGACAAAGGGGAGAGCAAAACGCAGAAGTAAGAGATAGACAGCACCTCTGTGTGCTGAGTAGCCAAGGCAGGGCCTGGTGTGAAGACCCTGAGAGCAAGCGAGTGCAAAGGGAGGGCACTCAGGACTCAGTCCCAACCTCTGCTTGAGCAAGGCCTGATACAGTGCTCCAAAACTCATTACTTTTTTATTAAAGTGAGAATCTGGCTTGTACCACGTGGACATAACAAATGCAGCAATAAAAGCAGAGGCAAACTCTCCATGAGATTGCTGCTGAGTGGGAGCACACCACTGTCTGTCTGTGGGCAGCCCTGGCCCTAGCTGGGCAGCAACAAGTACAGCCACACTAATTCTGCAGCAGAGCTCTCTACCAGCATGACTCAGGCTGCTTCCACTGCTCCTGGTCTGCCTGGCTACACTGCCCAGAGCAGACTGGCCTCAAGACACTTCACTGGAAATTATGCAGAGATATAATTCCCTTTTAGAAAGCTGTTCCATTTCCAGTTCCATCATGCCCTTCCCTTCCCATTCTTGCCTCCAGTGGCTCATCCTGCTAAGGAACACGATGCCCAGAACAGCTGTAAAGGACAAAGAGCAAGTATCTGAGGGTTTGCTCAGTTAAAAACTGAAATACAGCCCAATTCTTAGCAAGCAATTAATGGAAATTATGAACCTAAACAGCAGGTATTAATCATGTAGCAGGAGAGGCAAACCTGTGGAGATGCACATGCACAGCCACTTGGGCACTTGTTAGAATTGAGTTTCAGGCACTTCAGCATTCAAGGCACAGACATTTACTTTTCCATCTTCCCCTGAATTGACAGTTGCTCAAGTTGCCGCCTCCAGAGCCCTCAGCATGACACATCTCTTCCTATACAAAAACGCCTCCAGCTTCCACAGATGCACCCCCATCCAATTAACCAATAGTTTGTTTGCAAAGCCATCAATCCACGGGACCTCCTTCCAGTTGTGGTTTGTGTCATTCTGCTTCTCCTCTCCAAAACCTCCCAGAGGCAGGCTGAAACGGTCTGTCACCGAAGCAGTGACGATGAATTACTGGAGGGAAGTTGCCAATACAGCTTTGCATTAATTATTTCATAATTACAGCAAAATATTTCCCATAATCATAACATACTAAATTAATAACTTAGGCACACATTAGTCTGAAGATTATGATTCACATAGCCACGCACATGCTGTAGCATTTAATCACTCCTCAGAAGTTAAGACACTTGTCCTAAGAAGATCACAAGAGTAACATCTAAACTTCAACAAGTTTATAGCTAAGTGGTGCAATTAATCAGTATTCTCATCAGAATGGTTTGATTTATCTTTGTCATCTCTGCTTAGGAGCGTCATTTAATTGTTTTCCACAACAAGCATTTCATTGGTCCGGCTTCATTAAAAGAATGGTTTATGTAAGGAGCTTTCCAAAAGATTTTTTTTAAACAAAGGCTTAAGACAGATAATAATAAATGAGAATCACATATATCATACATGCTGTGAGTGCTATGTCAGAGTAACGATATGCAATTTTTATCCCTGAGAATAATATTAATATGTAGATTTAAAAGATGGACAAAAGTGCTATTTATTTAAATCATTTGGTATTGGGAATCAATATTCTCAAATACATCAGGTGAAAATCTACAATACAGCTGAAGCAGAAGGAAACATCCACGGTTTACCCATGTTAGATTTGAAGCCCAATGCAGAACCCGCAGGTTCTTTTCCTCCCGAAACCTTCAAAGTGGTTTGTAGGGAAGTTTGTTCTGTGGGACAGCAACAGAAGATAAACAATTCTAATGCTTTACTAAATGTTATGTATGTTACAAAACCTGAGTTTTCCCAAACAAACACTGTGATAGCTACTTATACAAGAAGACACTCAGTTCTTTTCAGTCAGGGTAGGAGAACTCCATTATAGGCCTACATTATGATTTATGGCCCAGGTGCCCACAGCATAATCCAAGACCCAGAAGCAACCCTTCCAGCTTGCAGGGTGTTTTGTCTGTTTCAGAAAAAGAAACTCCCCCTAGCTTATCAGTAGAAAGTTTTTCCCGGAGTTGGCCCAGACCTTTCCTTCTTATTCCTTCTTGTCCTCCAACAATGGGAGAAAACTATTTCCCTCTGCTCCGCATATGTTGGACTTTTGTCTGAAAGCTGCTGTCATCTCCCACGTTTTTAATTTACCTTTTAAAGCCTATGCAATCACAAGTCTTGCAAACCCTCCAAGATCACTATTTATCCCCTTGAGGCCTTTGCTTTCTACCAGGTTACTTCTGCCTGGACTGCAACCTGCTGTAAGATCAGAACATGAACTAGCTGTGATTTGAATTTGGCGGCATTGCAAGCAAAGAATGGAAGATCACGATGCACACCTCTCTTGCAGAAAAGAACATCTGGATACATATTCTCCCTCATACATCTTTGCATAAGGTTAACATTTTTCACAACAGCTATGTATTGTCGACATCAAATTGAACGCAATATAGTAACTCCCAGCACCCTTTCTGAAGAACAGATTCTGAAGAATCTGGTAGCTGTGTGGATCATGTTCTTACACCTCCACCCACTGAAATGCTGAATCTGCCATGGCAGAAAATTTCTCTCAGATCCTTCTATAACTTGTCCAGTTCATTTGGAATTCTGTTCCCTGACAGTTTGGCATTATATGCTAATTTGATAAGTATGCTCTCAATTCTTTCATTCAAGTCATTCACTAACAAATACAAACAGAAAACCCACCGAGCAGTACCAGAAGAGACTGCTGAGGAACTCCAGCCACTACATCTTTCTTCTTTCACAGCTGGCTGCTTATAACTATCCTCCAAGAACAGCTTTCCAGCCAGTTACACACCACTAGAAGCTGTTCTTACTAACAAAGTCCCCTCACAAAAACTGAACTGCAGCAGGAAGCCCCTGATTACATCTCATGTACAATGGCAGATCTGCCAGAGCTGCCTCTATTACTGCCAGGTTCAGTCTGTGCCAATAGCCCGTTGTGCGTTTACCTTCAAAACATAGAGGAGTGGAAGCTATGCAGCAGGCTAGTAAGAGCACACTCTGTCCTTACCAGACAGAACACTTCTATGGCTTCAGTAATTGATTGTCTTTGCAACAGTCATGCCCCGCCAGCTTTTTTTTTCAGGAAAAAAAACGTCAGATTGGAGCAGAAGGAAGCAGATCAAAACAGACTGCACAGAGCAGCCACAGCCCAACAGTGAATTGGGAATACTGAGCAAATATAAGAACCATGTGTACATCATGTCTGAACTGGAAATAGAGCTCTTTCATAGCAATTTTGAAGTACTGGTATAAATGCTTGTGTATCTGTGCTGACAGCTAAAGTCTAACTATGACCTACCCAATAGCCTTACTCATTGTGTGAAAGCTGCAGTTAGGAATAGGATTGCAGACCTCTACAAAGACAAGTTGCACAGAGACGAGTTCCCCTTTTCATGGAAAGCAAGGAAATGCCCACGACTAGGCTCTCATGCTCCAGCAGCCCACAGTTCATCCCCCAAGGGTGCAGGCATTAGGGCCCTGGGTGTGAAACAGTCAGCCATGCTCAGCAATTAGACCGTTCAGGCCCTAACCATCTTCTGATCAACATGGAAAGAAAATTCTAATTGGAAGTAGCTGATACAGAAAGTAGTTTTGATAAGGAAAAATCAATCATTTTTTAATGAAGCTTTCTACAAAGATCAAAATATTTTCTGCGACAGAGAGGCAAAAAAAGGAATGAAGATTAAAGCTTTTAGGTAGCCAGTCCATTCAGAACCTCTTCATTTCCATTCTTTCTACTGCGTACAGTTAGTTGCTGCCTATATGCTTTTTGCTTTGTATTTCTAAGGAGCCATGGAAACAAATTCCATCTCAACTCTTCATTTTTTGGTTTAATTATATTTATGGAGTGTTGCTGTGAGAACAGCAATGCATCAATCAAGTTTTCTTGCATTTTCACTCTGAATGGTCTTATTAAGATTTAGGGTTGCTTGAGGGTTTTTTGCACTCTTGTAACACTGACATTTCCTTTAGTGATTAAATGCAAACAATCAATCAATCCTTTCTTTACACAGCAGGCTAAATATACTATTTTCATCTCTAATTTTATACAGTTAAAACAAGTGAAGAATATATATATATATAATTTTTTTTTCTAAAAATATGAGCTGTAGCATCTGAACCCATCCTTATAAAAAACAAGATGAATTAATGATCGATTTCATTACTAGAAATGAAATATTTACTAGAAATGATCTATTTCCTGGCGTGGGGGGGGGTGGGGGAGGCGTGGAAAGACCTCTGCATTCCACTGAAGCTGGGAAGATGATTATAATGTCAGGTTATCACTGATTGTTCCAAGCAGAATTAATTACTGCTTTGTGAATGATGAATACCTGCAGGAAGAGTTACATTTTCTAACTAGCAGTATGCTGCATAGTCAGGAGATGCATGCAGAATGTAGATCATATTTACAAAAGCCTTCCCCTCCTCCCTGTCTCTGTGCTCTTCCCCAGCTGAGCAGTTCAGGCATTTAAGCAACTAGCATGTACATGCCTAAAGGAGGGGAGTCTCCCTTCAGTCCTTCCCATAGGTTTCTCGTTCTTTTGTCAAGCCAGCGTACAGAATCCTGCATGTAGCATTTCACTATGGAAGGAGGCTCAAAATCTAATGGGATTTTTACTGTTCTACTGACCTGTTTTTTTATACATTTCATTGCACCAAGAGTGCCTTTGCCAAGGCTGCAATATAGCTTATAGATAGAAAACTTTCGACTATATTAAGCTCCTCAGAACTGGTTTTCCTCACACTACTGCTGTGCCTGTTCTCATTTCTGTGCCATGCTTTCTGTCACGATGATAACTTAGCAGGAACTAAAAGGTGCATTAAATCCCATTGGGAAATGCTGACCCTTACAGAACGCCAAACAGTTATTCTTGGTCTCAGTGTGTACATCGGGGTTTCTTTTTCTACTGTGATTATTTATTTGGACCTACTGGATTTATATAAAAGTCTGCCAGGGAAATAAGCCTAATGCACTGCTAGTGCTCTGACACAGTACTCACCTTGCGATAAGCAGATAAAATCCCTGAGATGTTGGAGGTAAGACAGAATTCACAAAAACCTACAGGTGCCATTTTTCACAGCAGGGACAGAGACCACCAAGAGAGACGGCACTGCTTCATGTAAACTCTTACACCACCCTCCCTTGCCACCAAAGAGGCAGATGGGAACCTAGGCTGTCTCAGGCAAGCATCTTCAGAGGGTTTCCAGCCCTGTATTCCTTCCAGGAATGCCTGCCTCAACTCTGGTCCAGAGATTTCCCTACCTGCAGGGGCAGAGAGGTGGTACTTCAGCTGCACGTCCATCCAGGACGGCACGGTGCAGCTACAGTCAGCTCTGCTCTCCAGCTCAGAGCTGCAGAAACTGTGCTCAAGCAGCAGAGCCAAGAGGCTGTGCTCTGCAAGCATTGCTTACCTCTCAGCTACTTCTGCCTTTGATGAGGAGAGCTCTTATCCAATATGTAAAAGTAAAGACCCCCCAAAATTTTTTGTTTTGTTTTGTTTTCAGGGCATGTTATTAAAAAAAGCACAACAATAGCTCAAACCGAATATTTGAATTCAAACATCTTCAAAGAAGTAGGATAACGGCACTTATTTAATTCTTTTTCATTTAAATTGAAGAAAATGGCTTGCTGCATACATGCTGCTCACTTCAAAAGACCATTTTTAATCCATTAATAAATAGCAGCCTACAAGGAATCATACACAAGTAAATTTTTAATGTGTTAGCCAAAACAGCAACCAGCAGATGGGCATAATTGAATTAAGTGTGTAAATTTTTCCTCACTTGTATCTTTGCAAACCATGAAATTAACAGTAGAAAGAAGAAAGAAATACTACCAGAAAGCAAGATATTCAGGTTACTGGTGAGGGGCTGGGGATTTTATTCATTTATTTATTTATTTGGTAAGAAATGAAATCTTGTTCAGTGGACTCTCAGTTTGGTGTTGTAAAATAAGAATTTTCTTTAAAAAACATACTGTATCTGCACAATTGTAGCCATCAGTTATATCAAAAGGGTGAAGATGAAATCAAAAGCATGACATAAAGAAAGAAAATTAGCCTTCATATAGTATCTCTGATCTTGGTGACTATTTCTGGCAGATCTGAATTAGACTATTTTGAGCATCATACTCATCATAATAAAAGCTGAAGTAGAACAGTTGCATGTACACAGGATTAGCTCATTCATAAACTGCTAATTACCTGGAAACATTGTTTCCCCTTCTGATAAAAATCCTCCTAAGTCATCCTGGGCTCTGACAGCTTTTTACTTTGTCTCCATCTTCTCAAATTACCCATGCAATAGACATCTGCAATCTGAGTTACAATAGAACACTCCTTGTAATAAAGACAATTGCCTTCAGGAAAGTTTCATCCTTTAGCATGTTTACTTACAAGAAGCTCATTAGCTTTCTAGAACAGATCAGCTTCTGTTCTAATCACTCACTCACATCTACTTTGGTAGAATCAAGCTGTAGTCACAGTCTGAATCATAATTTCAACAGTTTTGGAAGTACTCATTTTTCCCAAAGTAGAGACTTTCAAGAAGATATCACAAATACCGATGAAGAAAATAACATCTTATCTACGAACTTTCATCTTGAAGGACAGGAATTTTGCTATTTTACCTTTTGCCCTCTGATGAGGTCTTCCCTCAGCTTCAGCAAGTTTGGGATTCACAGCAAAAGTAATCATGATTCTAATAGCCAAATTTCTGTAACAAAAGCATAACAGATCTGTAATTCTCTATCCTATGCTTCATACTCCAATCTAATGCAAAGACTTGCCTAACTGGGTGCATAAACAACACTCAAAAGCTTGCAATTTCACTTCAGACTTCCCTTTTGTTAAAAAGAATGGTAAAAAAAAAAAAAAAAAAAGTGCCGCTGTTGCTAGAATAGGAATAGAAAAAAAACAGACCAGCATGTCACCACTCACTTCAATCCTCCCCTCAAACACTGTGAATATAAAACTGTATAATTAGGAAATTTCAAGGTAGAGTGGGCCATGTTTTGTGCAAGGAACAATTTGGCAGGTTAAGGCTCTCAGCTGGGAGAATAAAGCCAGAGCAGCAGTATAACCTCGTCTGTTAACTCTAGAATGGTACAGATAGATGAATCCAGAATAACCTCAATTGTCCCATTATATATAATAAATAGGGTACAGCAAATGAGCTTATCCTATGGTAGAGTCCAATCTAGGAAATACAAAGATTTCTCAAAAGTGAAAGGCCTGGGAATTCATTGCTGAGGTTTTTGCAAATGCAGGAACCCATTTCAAAGAGCTAGGTAAGCAATTAAACAAATAGGTTAAAAATCCCTCGAGCCCTAAGTACGGAAGTGTTATCTCTGCCTGAGGAGATTTATCCACTCCTGGAAACAGTCAATTTCCTGAAGCATTGCCACCACAAGCACTCATGATGCACAGGGACAAGGCCATTTCAGAGAGCTGCAGCCACTGCTAAATGAAATGGACTTCGACACCAGGAATTTACCCTTCACAGCTCTTGGAAAACACCACAGCTATATTAAAAAAAAAAAAAAAAAAGCAACAACGTTACCTTTTGAGGACCCTAAGTTTACAAGGGGAAGCTTAATGTAATTCATTACTAAACCCAGGCTTCAAGCTAAATGGTAAGGTCTGCCTTAAAACTAGAGCAAATGACTGCCCCCTCAGACAAAGCCTTCGCTGCACTCCCACTTCCCTCTTGCTCATTCTCAGGCACATGCTGACACAAAAGTCTCACCTCCGTGATTTCACTTACGCCCAAGCCTGAACCTAAGCACCCCTGGTCCCACAGCAGACTTGCAGCACCTGCATCAGGATAAAGCTGCCAGCGCTCCCCTAAGAAGCTGCAGAAGCCCCTTTTCACTGCTTTTCTGTTGAGACTCAGCTTTGCTCCAGGCAGGCAGCTTCATCCCATATATTTTCTTCTGAACAGAATAATTAAAGTGTTAATCTAGTCAAAAATCTTACTGTACGTACAGAAACTGTTTGACTGACTCGGATTGTATTTACTTCTCCTCCAACCCAATGAGCAAGTACTTACCCTTTCTTCTTTGTGATCATTATTTGAATCACATGCAGTTTCAATATATCTTGAATTTAATTTAGATTTTGCTTAACTGGTCTTTATTCTATTATCTTTTGTTCTCTGGACAAGCATATATTTAATCTTGAGAGTAAAATTGTTACAATGAATTCTGTGTATTTAAAGGTAATATAAATTAGAGGGTAGAGATGAAGTAATACGTAGTAGCTTGTATGAAATTATATAGACAGAATAATAACTCACTTGTGTGAGCCATGTACCATGACACAGATTAGTTGTTACCAAAAAAATGCATTTATTATTCAGATTTTAGCACCTACTGAAGTGTTTACATGATTCTTAAATGTGTTACAAAAGCCTCCACAAAAATACGGGTCTGTTAAAGGCTCGCTCTGAAGCATCAGCTTTCAGCCAAACTGACGAAACATATGCAGTTTTAAGCAGTTGTCTCCCAGCCTAAATCCCCAAGATGATGGCCAAGATGACACCCATCATGTGGCAGCAGAGAAAACCCTCTAGCCTCTGTTCACATTCTTGTGACATGCAAATAATATTAGCAAAACAAAAAGTTCAGAGGAGGACAAACAATTCGATGAAATCATCATGCCCCCAAAATTCCTACATCTCCTGCGATTTGGGGCACCAGGTCTTGAATGGTTAAGTCTGCCCTGGACCTCAAGGGGCTACACTTCTCGCACTGCAAAGCAATACCTATTTATCTCCAAGGTACGATACCTGAAGATCTTGACAGAATAATATGAACAAACGCTCGATAGATTTGCTTTTCCTTCTTAATACAAATGTTTGCATTTCCAATTTCATTTTGTAATCTAGACAAGCCAATGAGTACAAGTCAAGAGCACTGGGACCTTGGAGTACGATGGCAAGCAATTCAACTTCTAAAAGGTTTAAATCTCAGTATATTCACGCATGTTTTTCTTTATATAGCACATGTGTATTCAATGTGATTTGTATATCTCACAAGTTAAATTATGTCCCTAATTGGTACTTCATAATAAAGTGCCTGAAGGAGACCAGGCTGTTCTGATATGCAAGCAATTTTAGATTTAAATTAAGTTACGGATTGATTTCCATTTCAAAAGTGGTTTTGAAATTTCACAAGTGAAACACACAGTTGTTTTCAAAAAGCGACACAAAAGACAGGCATGCAAACTGGGCTGAGAATCACACAGACATCCTGCAAACATGAAAATACCTTTCTTTCCTGTTACCATGGGTAGTATTTTCCTCCATGTTTCCTACATGTTTAAGAGAACAGTAGATGGACATTTTAAACAATTCTGAGGGTATCAGGGCCTCATCCACAAAAAGAAAATTGGCTCATAAAAGTAAGTGCTGTTTTTATTTGAAACTACTAATACTCCTTCTTCCCCCTCCCCCCAGGACACTGGAATAAGTCCCCAGGTTGTTTTTCTTCAAGCAGTCCTTGTAATGCCTGCTTCTGCTATCTCCTGGGTATTTTAAGCTGCTAGGTGGAGTTTGATTTTCTGCATTTTTATTTAGCTTTGATATTTATTTTATAACCCAAAGTTGTATTCTAATTTATACCCTTTTCATTTTATATTTATGAGATAAAGTAAATAAGGTGATTTTACAGCTGCCTCATTGAACGTATAGTAATAACCAAGAGATTGAAAAATATTATTCCAGATTTAAATGAAAGACTGCTTTCCTTCGAATGCCATCATCATTAGGCAATGCAGTCTCCCTTTTAACAATTTATACTTGTGTAAATTCTATAGCACAATTGCTCTGTTCATAAATAAAGAACATTTTAGACCTACAAAGAGCATGAAAATAAAACCCAGTTTCTTTCATACTCAAGCAGAAGCAGTTCTTAAAACAATGAAAAAATTTTAAGGCATCTTATGTCTGACGCTGCTGAGAACAAAGAGGCTTAAAAAAGGGAAGAGCGAAATCAGCAACGGTAACTTTTTGGAAAAGAAAATAAATGTTTTATTGATAATAAAACCTCCTGCCTATGGACTCGCCTGCCACAGGAAGGTTGCAGTGGACACTGCTTCCAAGGCCCTTTCCATCACAGAGGTTTAGAGTTACTGACCTTTTCTGGCCCCTTCATCCTTTTCAGGAAGACTCAATTTCTTTTCATCTATATGACTTCACCCTGAGCTGCCACTGCCTCCACCGCTATCTCTAACCTAAGCCTGAGAATTTTCCACTCTGTAACGCATCTCTGATGAAAGCTGCAAGAAGGCGCAACTGCGTTCACTGGGGAAATACCGCAAAGTCAAGGATGTCTGATCACAGCTTACAATAGCTGTGTAAGAGCAATACCTCTCAGCCCACAGACATCTGGATTAAAAAGATAGGGCAGCAAGGTGATAGGGAGGAAGGACAGACCTGCCTAGGATAAGATGTACAGAGACTGGAGGATCTGTGGTATAATACAAAGCAAACAAATTCAATTTAATAAAACATCCCATATACAAGGTATCACCTAGCGCTTTACAGGGAGATAAAAGACCGAGGTAACACTGGAGAGAACTGGATTCTTTGACTCCTAACAGTGAAAAGGGAAAATACAAATAAAGTTGAAGTAGCTCAGATAAAGGAGAACTGCTGAATTTAAAAGTAGAGTACAGTGTATATGTTTATAGAACTGGCTATATCCAGAGACAAAACAAAACAAAACAAAACATGGTTTAGTGGGAGCTATTGGTGATAGGTGAACGGTTGGACTGGATGATCTTGTAGGTCTTTTCCAACGTTGGTGATTCTATGATTCTATGATTCTACAAAAAACGTCAAAGGCTTAAAGGTTCATTTGAAATTCTGGTGTTTATCAGTCAGCTTATCTCAGGCTGATAGAAAATCTTTTCAACCTGATGGATTTGGAACTGCAGAAAAATCTCATCTATTTCATAGCATCTTCCTCCTCACCTCTCAGCCCCACACCTGCACTCTGCATCACACTCAAGTTTCCAGAGAGATCACTATAGCTGGTGAAACCTTTGAATCAAATTGTTATTGGATTAGATCTCTTCTTATTTAGATACAATTTTATCAATTCTTTATTAAAATAAGGGAGAACAGAAAATAGCATTAATCAGTAAAGTGAACAACAAACATAACGAGAGATCTGAGGGCAGGAACTAAGTCATGAGTTCTGGCTGTATGGAAGAAATCCATCTACCATGCAAAATTTAATTTACAAATTGTAACCATGCCTCAGTTCTTGTAAACTGCAGTTAATAAGAACCAAAGTAGCTGAGGGGATGGGGAGCAGCTCAAGAACGGAGTATGGGAGTCAGCTGGTTGCAGACTTGTGCACACTGAGCACAGCCAAGCACCTCATGCAGCAAAGCCACAGCACTGCCTGGCCTGGATGAGTGTGTTGTTATAGAACAACAAAAGTGGGTGGGTTACAGAGGAACCTGAAGGCACCAGGACCAGAAATCACAGAGGTGCCAGCAGAAAGCAGCTGCAGAACATGTTTACATGCTGCTGGGAAGCACAGACAGGCACTGCTTTCGACCAGGGATATGTGGTGAAAAAGGCAACAGCCTCTACCGCCTGTGCTTGCTGCCAGTGACAGTGAAGAATTGTAAAGGCAGAATAGCGGCAGGGTGTAAATAGAAGGCGAGTGATTGAGTTTTCCCAAGTGGGAGATTTTATCCTGGAACCAACATACTGGGAAGTCACAGAGCCAGCAGACACTGGATGGACACGTCAATAAGTACAAGGTTGTTAAGGCAGCAACTGATGGCAGCAGTGAGATGCCACCTGAACAAGCCCTACTCTCAGTTTTAAAACTAAACCTGTGAAAGATGGTGGGAGAGACAATGTCGAGCAGAGCACAGCAGCCCTGGAAAGTCAGCTCCAAACCAGGGCTCCCAAGAGGTGATCGGGGCTGCTGGCATGCCCAAGTAAGGATGCACACCACCCTGCCCTTCCATGGGACAGAAAGCACTGCAGGCCCCACTCCTGAACTATGCCACGCACAGGGCTGCCAGTGTCCAGGCCATCTTTGCCTTGCACAAGGTTTCTCAGTCGTCCCTTTTCTCTCCCTAGGGTGCACATTTAAAAAATTAAATACCAAAAAATACCCCCCCAAAAAAAACCCCAAACCATCCCCACTGTCTCTGTCCTTTCACAAGAGACCCTCAGCCTGGTTGTCTTGAAGCAACAGGCGGTGCAGCTGCAACTGGATGAACCGCAGATCCCAAACAATCTATTGCTGTTTGTTTTTAATGCATTGCAAACAAGGAATTCATTTCAAGGATCTTTTCAGGGGTCTTCTTCCATGGGAGCAATTCATTTGATCATTTGCCTTATGAACTGAAGGTCAAGCATACATGACATGCCTGATCAAGTAACGCTGTTCTCATCAGAAAGAAAACTACATGAAAATTAAGGTGGTTTAGTCCTTACAGATCTCACACAGGACAGAATCTTCTATAAACACTTTCAGGAAAATTTTTGTTACTGAATTTTAAAAATAAAACCTTTGGAGATTATGTATGCATTGGATCTGTTTTCCTTCCAAGTGGGACAAAAATTGTTCATCCTTTACAAGTACAGTAGCTTCATTAAAACAAGCATTTTGTACCAGCTCAAGCTGTTCCGCATATGAAAATGATCAGTGTTGAAAGCATCCGAAATTATTTCCACAGCTAGATACTGTAATACTGTATGGTTTTCTTAAGGCTTAAAACCATTTCTTGCTCTTTTTTTTTTTTTTTTTTTTTTTTTTTTTAAGTTATAGACTGGGAATCATCCTTAAGGTATGTTAAATATACCAAGTTATTCATTTTCTGTCATCTTCATTTCTAAAGTACACACAATAGTCCAAACATGCTAAAAGTCACATCTGCAATTAATTCGAAGAGTTGAACAGGAGACAGAGTCTCCCTGAGACTCTGCACAATAGGAATTTCAAATGTTTGACTCAGTAGACTGTTAATCTGGTATCCCATGAAAAACTGTAAGTTCACCACCTCTACACAGCCACTACTTCTAGCTGTAAAGTAACTTCCTCTGACTAAAAGAGACAGTCAGCAATCTCCAAATTCATAGGAAAGAAGTAACAGACGCAATGCAGCAGAGGGAACAGTGGGAACTCTTAATATGAATGAAAATGATAACATTTTTTGTGAAAGGGGATAAAAAGAAGAAGGGTGAACATTTCCAAGAGCTACAAAACTAGGAAAATGTATGATTTAACTTTGAAATCACAGCAGGTTGGTCAAATTCAGAAAGAAAAACACAACTGGTACACAATTGATGAGAACAGGTAGCTGTTACAATGCTTCCACATCGGAGCTGAACTCTTAGAAGCTGAAAACCAGCTTATTTTTATGACTTTTTCTGCTCCTGAGATGGAAAATTTTCTAGGATAGTTATTAACTGAGGTAGATAACTAATTCTGAAGTGAAAGAACTGTTGTTACTTCTTGTAAAAAAACAAACAAACAAAACAACCAAAACTGCTTCCAGGGACTCACATTTCAATTATGAAGTAGAAAATAGCTTCGTCAAAATAATGCCTTTTCCTGAAATTTCCTATTATATTTCTAGTTTTCATCGAGTGAGTTTTTAGCTTTATATATGTGCATATACAGAAAATTACATACTAATGTTAGCACTGAAATCCATGCCTGAAGGTGTGGCACAGCTCAACCAAAACCACATGATGAGGTTCGTGTCCCAGAATACTCCCAACACTGAAAGAGGAGGTGCAAAAACTCTAATTACAAGAGCAAGAGAAGTTAGAGGTAATTAGGGACTGCTGAACATCTTCCTGATGTGTCGTAATAGCTCATATAAGCCTATTACTTTCAGTGCAAGGTTTAACAGCACTTCCATTAGCCTACTTCAGCCATTAGAGTTTTATTCCATTCATTCTCAGTCACTGATGTTGTCCTGCTTACTGACTGAAAATAATTTTGCAAAGCAGGAGCTGTGCTGCACCACTCACTTTTCCAACCATAAGATAAATTGTTATTCAAATTTCGTGTATGGAGCAAAAGGTAATCAGTCAATACTCAAGAATGGACTGCTTAAACTCCATCAAAATTAAATTACATTGCAGTCCTATGCAATTTAAAATGCCAAAGAAATCAGAAGCTGTCGCAGAATTTAATTAAAGCAATCAGCCCTTTTCCCCCACCCTGCTGGTACTTATTATTTTCTATGTATTCACTGCTCTGCATAAAACAATAAAAATAACCATGGTTGCTCCTGTTTGTTATTTATAGTAGTACAGTTTTTACGTGTGACAACATTCCCCATCCTAAACAAACAACTGTCTTACACAAGGAAGATTCAGAACCTTGGCTATGACTACACAGTAATTTCATGGATAAACAGACATAGAAATAACGAGCTCAAAGACATGCAAAATCTCAGTCACAGGATAGAGTCTGATACCCTTAAGCAGTCTCAGAAGACCAAAAAGAAAAAAAAAAAAGATAAGAGATAAAAGCTAAGAGACAAAGGAACAGATAAAATCTGGGTAAGACAGGCTTTCCCTGCCCACCTCCACGCCCCACTGGTAAAGTGTGATTGGTTTCACTGGTCCTCAGTAAGTTTAGGTCAGTGGTGTCAGACTATGCGCTGAAGGAGCCTAAGTAAGAACTGTATTGCAAGACAATACCAAAGCTTCCAATTATTTGAATTTTTTCTTCTATTTCTATTAATTATTTTTTTTTCTAACTTGTTCTGATTCTCCGAGAGACTACAATAGTCTTTCTCACATTTCTTATCTGCATTCTGCAAATATATCGAAATATACATCTTAACAGCTGTTCGAGAGCGATTGGTGCAAGGAATTTTGTCACCAGGACACTTATGGATGCCAAATTTAGCATAGAGTTGACAAAATTCTAGTAAATTGAATTAGAAGTTAAATACTGCAAAGCATTTTATTGTACGTATAGCCTGTATCACTAACACACATTTTGAAATAGCCCTGTTGCATTGGTTTCTTAGGAAATATTCAGATTTCTGCTACAGTGCATTTATCTTTCTTACATCTCCCGCCACACTCTCAGTCCACTTAAATACAAAGTAATCCTTTTTTTTCTTCATTTTGGGTGATTTTGCTGATTAATGTTGGTTGAATGATAAGTGTTTCTGGCAGAGTGAAAAAAAAAAAAAACAGCTTTCAGTTTCTTTCTGAGGCAATATAGCTAATTAGGAATTACCATGTGTCAGAGCTTTATCAACCTCTTATTAACACTCTTGTCATCATAATTTAAAAAATATATATCTCCTTTTCCCACAGGATAATCCAAGGAAAAAAATCAGATGTAAGACTGCATTGCAGTGCTCTCCTCTTTTAACCTAGCACATTATGAGCAAGAGCATCACTCAATGTTGTTCTAACAAAAAAAACCCCTGTTACTGGCATTATTTAGCCTTGAGCAGGATGCATCACAGCCTTTAATCATAACTGCTTTCATAACATCCGATTATTTCTGCTTTCATTCTGGATGACTCCGGTCATAAGAGGAAGGCACGAGCTCTTCCCCATTCATGAATGCCTTTTTTGTTCTTTTAGTGCTGTAGAAAGTCTGTTAGAAACAGGAGTTTCTATCCCTTTTGACATAGAGAGCTCGCTCATCTCTACAGCAATGCTCTGCAGCAGAAAGAGCTAGCAGACAGTAAAGGCCTCTGACAGCAGCTCAATACCCCTTCACACACAGTCCCACTGCTATGAAATATACTGAGTTGAACTTACCGAACCCAAAAGCCTAGAAAGCAGCCCCTGAAGAAGCAAGTTCTGAGACATCCTAATATCTGATGTATCCCTCTATAGTAAACAACTGAAACAGCCCTGTGAGCCAGGACCAAACATTTTCAACTCCAAACTGCATTTATTTATTAGTTGAACTGTCACTCATCCCCATCAAATAGAATGACAGCACTCTATTAACAATCCATAAAATAATTAGGAGACTTAGAATCATAGAATCACCAAGGTTGGAAAACACCTACAAGATCATCCAGTCCAACCATTCACCTATCACCAATAGCTCCCACTAAACCATGTCCCTCAACACAACATCCAATCATTCCTTGAACACCCCCAGGGTCGGTGACTCCACCACCTCCCTGGGCAGCCCATTCCAGTGCCTGACCACACATTCTGAGAAGTACTATTTCCTAATGTCCAGCCTGAATCTCCCTTGCCGCAGCTTGAAACCATTGCCTCTAGTCCTATCACTAATGACACGGGATAAGAGGCCGACCCCCAGCTCATTACAACCTCCCTTCAGGAAGTTGTAGAGAGCAATAAGGTCTCCCCTTGACTTCTATCAAAAGCTTTGGTTTGAAAAATTCTAAAAGTCTGTTTGGTTAGCACATGATGATATGTTGAAACAGTATGTATCTTCTATAAAATACAGAGATATAAATTGACCAAAACTCATGTCCTAAGATAGCAGTCTTGTCTTTGTCTGAAGGACCTCAGCAGTGTATGGAAGACCTTTCAGAAGTAGCTATCATCATTCTTAGTCATGTGTTTATTAGATGCATACACTGTAACTAATACAGTTATTAATGAGAACTGTCTTAATTCTCACAATTGTTTAGTTTGTAAAGAGCATGAGCAGCTTAGTGTAGCCAGTTTCCTTAGAACAGAAATCAGCGGCCATGTTGTACAAAGAGAATTCTATAAAATTGACTTCTCTGTGCACTTCTCCCATCAAACGGACTGCACTGAAACTTCACAATAGAAGTGCAAACACATGTATTAATCCAAAGTATTTATTTTCAAAAGATGTTTGTTTACATTTCAGCAGTGAAGACAGGAAATGAAACCACAGAGGTGAGAAAACAAGGCTGGCATTGAAAATAGTATAGCTGTGGATGAAGGGAACATGAGCTGCAGGGAATACATGCAGCACAGCTTGTCTATTAGTGAAGGAGTAGGAAAACATGGAATGACAGAAAGAATAAAATGGAAAGTAAAGACAAAAAAATAGGGAATGGAGATTAAAAAATTGAGGCTCATAGTGCCGATCTGGATATCACGAACACTAATAAACCCATTTTAAATAAAACAAATGATCAAGCGGTTTTATACTAATTTAAAATAAATAAAGCAGACAGAATAAATGGATGAATATGACTAGAAAAGTCAAAAGAAAAAAAAGTACAACTTGTATCTGGTAGTATCACATGCTAAAACTTGCTTAGTTTTGGTTGGTTGGTTGGTTTGTTTTAAATACCTGACACTACGCAAAGTCAAATCAAGAGAACCTGCTGGCAGAAGCAAGCTGATAATGGAGAGTCTGGCTTGGAACTGCACTGTCAACGCATCATAAAGTGCCTTACCTAACTGTTACAATTATCCCCAATTCAAACATTAGAAGCTAGATTTCAGCTCATACTGAAGAGAAACCCACAGATAGTAAAAGTTAAAATGCATAGTTAGGACATATGAATATCCTTAATTATGGCACATGGTAGCACAATCAAGACTGAGATTATATTATCATCCAAGATGTATCCATTTCTTTTCCTCTAGTGTGCAAACAAAAATGTGAAGATGCCCAAATTAGAGCCATATGGCTAGTGTACACAGTCACTGTTGGGTACTGTTAACGCAGTTTGAGTGCCCACGCTATGCCCATTCAGATGTTTTTGAATTACATTGAATAGTTAACAGATAATAGTAATTAACTCTGAAAATACTGGTTGAAAGATCATTGGATATGAGATAATGATAACACACACACTTGGACTATGTCTAACCACATAATATAAGCATACTAACTCCATATTAACACAGACACACATCCACAGAGTAGCTCTGATTTGGTTACCTCCACAAGAATAGGTAGTTTTGGAAAGAAGTCCAGGAAAAAGCAGCTTTAAGTTAAATTACTGATTCAAGTCCATGTCACTGTGCCAGACTAACATTGGGATAGTGATAAGTGGCATGCAGGGTCTTGTAAAATCAGCCCCTTAGATGAGTCAGAAGCCAACAAACAGGGGTGAAGGCAGCACAATATATTCCAAAACAAATCAGAAAACTGAAGGAGGGGTTCAGTGGACAGCTGGACAGCCAATGCACAAAAACACTGATTTCTGCTGCAGCACAGATGAAAACTGCTGAGGAAGCAGAACTTCATTTATTGGAAATTAAAAAAAAAAAAAAAAAAAAGTAGTTCAAACGTACTGAATTCTGCTTATGTATTACCCCATTGCCTGACGCACCAGAAGAAGAAAGATGTTTATTTAGCTTGGCAGTAATGAGACAACAGGTAACTTAACAAGGTGCTAAACTGAATGTAGGAAAGACTGTATGTTATAAAGCAGTGCTCAACAATAAATGTGGGTCTAGTGGATGATCAACAAATAAAGTCAGATAATAAATGACTTGTTGACTATTAACCTACTGGTCATCTCACCCTTTTCCTGTCTCTCTGACCATATCCATAATGATGATCTTGCTGAGACAAACACTCCCTCTCTTTGTTGCTGACACCTCCTTCAAGTCAATGAGATATGATCATTTATATCACTGGATGAGGTAGCATGGGGCATATAAATTAGATCACTCCCTTGAATTCCTTGTGAACTGTAAACATCAGTAGTTGCTAATCAGAGATTTGGGATGTAGACTGAGGACAAAACTAACTGTGCTCTTTATTTTAGCATTTTTTCAGTCTTAAAAAAAAAAAAAGTACCTTTATCACTGAAAAAAGAGGAAACTGTTTCTTTACAGAATCAAAATGTTTATAGAAGGCCAAGTAGTACCACAAGCAAAGAATGATGCAATCCTGTTCCTCACTCCACCTCCTAGGATGTTAAAATGTGGGGATAATGCTGCATAAAGTAAAATGTCTTGCTGCTTGTTGTTTTCCATTCAATGATAACAAGGTTTTTTTTTCCCCTATATTTCTTCATTTAAAAATCTAAGAGTATTATCTTTGTGCGTTTACTACAAGACACCACAATAAATCAAACACACTGCTGTATCTTCAGCGCTCCACTGCTATCAAGAGCTGTCTGTTATTTCTATCATTGTCCTTGTATTTATTTCCCTTGTGTATTTCAGATATATCTCTCATTAACTAGAGGGAGTAAAAAGCTGAGAATGGAGACAGCAGAAATAATGAAAAGAAGGCTTCCTACTCTATAGCTGCCTGTAGACTGGTGTGCTGCCCCTGCTGTTACTGCAACTGCTTTCCAGCCAGCATACTGAAGAACTCATTTCTGCTTTTTTCCTTTTTCTAAATCAGAGAAAAATCCAAAGATTCTGCTCAGGAGCGTTTTCCCCAGTTTTAAACTATTCTATGATCCCTATGTATAAATTTTGCAGACCTAAATGTCTAGTTAACACACTTTAGAAAAGTAAATGTAAAAAAACTGATCGTTGATATCACTGATGAAGTGAATATACTTCTACTTTCCTACTTCTTATTCAGAAATGAGTGATAATGCAAATGGCACTGGAAAGACAGTAGGAGAAAAGAGGAGTGGAAGAAGCACAGCACTGTCTTTAATAAAGTTATCTAGTATCTTGATTAGATTAACATTGTTGCCCCATATCTGGCCTCTCTCTTCCAAACCAATTGTCATTACCATGGCCATAAGAAGCTGCACCTGCACCAACTCAGATCAAAACTCCTCTGTTTGGTAAAGTATCTTCTCTCCAGCAATAGCCATTTCCCAGTAAAAAGTAAAAGATGTAGCACAAGCTGAAAGTGACGATTCCTCCATCACCCCCAAACTTCTGCCTGACTTCAGAAGACTGTAAGCCCAGAGCCCTCTGGGCTGAGAAAAGATGTGTCTCTTTCAACAGTCACTGATGGATTTTTCCTCCATAAATTTTATTCTGATTTCTTTTTTATAATTTTCTGACTATTTTCATCTAAAAGCGTAACTCTGCACTATTTATTCTGGCAACTTGGCCAGTCATTGACTGATGAAGCAATAATCAATGAGAGCATTGTAGGGGAAGAGAAAAAAAATAATAAAATTCTGTCACTATTAATCCCTAAATAAAACACTTGTTTATAGTTTATGATGAAACAGTGTTTCTAAAACCTAAGCCAAACTTCAAGTATATTCATAGCAAAAATTTCAGATCTGATTTAATTCTTCATTAATTGTGTATCCATGCAGCAATATTTCTCGTATATAGAGATTCTCCCTACATATGACTGGTTTCTAAATAGTATTTATTCTGTATATGTAAAATAAATATCCAGGAAAAAAAAATAAAATTAAATTTAGAAACAATGTTGAGGTATTTTTAAAAGTTTTCAAGTTATTTTCATTCATGTTTCTCAGTATCAGTTACTACTGTAATTAATAAAAAACTTCAGCCTCAGTAGAAAAGTTCTTACTAGCACAAGTATTTGAGAACATCTCACCCTAAAAGAACACAAAAACAGATCCTAAAAGGAAAAGGATAACCAGGGCTTTGATTCTTTAATGGTATTCTGCTTCTGCATGTTGAAAGAAGCTGAGCTACATTATTTATTTTTCATTCAGAATACGCACCTCAGGAATCATTAAACCAGTAGTCTTTTCCCAAATATACAATCAGTGATAAAAGTGTTTCATAAAAACTTAGTGATGCAATTTAAGGCTGCTGACTGACAAATCTACTTAGCTAATTAATTGATGGGAGACAATACGTAATGATAAGTTTAATTACTAGATTTCGAGGAACAGGTAAAACTGATAAATTCCAGCTACAGTAGATCTTGATGCTAACATTTTTTCCTTCAATCTGTTCTTTTCATTATGGTGATACGTGTACATGCAAAGCCCTGTAGAGACAGTCTGTGTGTAATTTGTAATTGTTCCAGAAAATAATGGGCTTTTCCCAAATCTAAGGTCACATCTGGCAAACACAGACCAGTAGACACGATCTGGATCACAGCCCACCTGTTACAGTTCAAAGGGCCCTGATAATTACCCCCAGAAGGAAACCCAACAATCATCATCTGTCACAGGAAAGCGGCAGGAAACCTGCAGTGTCCTGGTGACATCTAAATTCTTGGGAATATGAGGTAACAGGCAAAAAATGCTCTTGTGTGTATGAAGTGAACTCTCCACTGGGGTATGCAGATGAATGTCCCTGTCTACAGCTGACTCTTAGAGGAAAAAACAAGACCAAAAGAGTAATTAAATCTTACAAGATTTTCATAAACAATAAAAAATGCCATTAGCTACGATTATCATCAGACATTCAGAATCACAGCTAGGTCTCCATCCAAGTATGGTTATTAGAGTGTTTTACTTATCGATGAATTTGAGTACATAAAATTTCTGAACACTTAAAGTGTAGATAACTTGGAGTGCAGTGTTCTGCTTCTATGGCCTTGAAAGGCTGCTTTCATACTTCTTGTGGGCACACACCAGATATTAAATGAACTTCACTTGTGACTTTAGTAGCACTGTAATGTAAAATTAAATGTTCTTTCCCTGGTTGAGCAATGGAGTTGGACCAGATCACTTCCAGAGGTACCTTGAAACTTTAACCATTGTGAGTAAGCTGAAAAGTCCTGCTATCTATACATAAGCCGATCTGCCAGGGCATGGAAACAGTGTGGAAAACACAACCCAGAACTGTAGTGTAGGGCAGGAACTGCCTTGGCTTGAGGAAGAATGCACAAAGACAGCCCAATGTTCTGGCATGGCTCACCTAGCCGAGCCAGCCCACCTGGGCCAACTTCAGGCTCACACTCCTCCCCAGATAAAATAATGCTAAGTGATGGCAAGGTGAAAAGGGAAGCTGCATAATTAACTTAGTGGAAGAATAAGAGCCATCCTGTATGTCAGATGCATTTCAGGAAAGCAGAGGTCTTTCATGGAGGTAGAAACACAAATGCTGTCAAACCAAATTTCTGCTCTCATCATCTGTATCTTAAGAGAATGTACCAGTTCATACTGCATTGCCTGGTTTTACACATGACAGAACACTCTAGATCGACAAGTTCACATATTCATGTTAACAATGTACAGACCAGATACTGCTCCCCATGTCATCTTCAAATGCAATGTCAGTGTTCCAGTAGAAGTTCAAGATGTACTCCTTCCTGTTTTTTAATACTTGTGCTGCCTGCATGACAGACAACCTCTTTATCACATAATTATTTTGTTTTTAAACAAAATATTTATTTCTTTTATTATCAGTAACACACCATCTTAATGGTGTAATGACTTAACATACTACCTCATCATCTAAACAGCATTAAGAATTGACAAAGTGGGGCTAGACTTCTCTATTTCAAAACCGTCATGCTTTTTGTTACTTTTACACAAGTATTCATCTTCTGCCTTATCTGCATGCAGCACCTTGCTTTTAGCAGTTTCAGTGAACTAGCCACACTACTATGGTTCACTAAAACATTCACTTACCTAAAGCTGAGACCAACAGCCAGCAACTGATTGTTGAAATGTCTGTTCTTTCCCTTCTGGAAGCAGGAAGCTTTCTGGCAGTCATGAATTTTCTAGCAGCTCCATTCAGTGACAAAAGATACGTTCATTTAACCTCTGCTCTCATTGATTCATCCTGTCTTCCCCTTTGCTCTGTAAATTGCAGGTCTTTGGTTACTGATACCTGAAAACAATGGGGAAAATAAAAACAAGTAAAAAATATATATATATATGTGAAGTATAGGCACTACTTCTGTATACTTATCTTTAGTCTTCTCTTGCTAGAGGGGTAAAATGCCCTTGTTCAGAAGCTGACCTCCATATTAATCAAATTTTTAAAAGATCTATTTTCAAGATATACAGAATGTAGTTATTACCTTTTTGTGTTACAGATCGAACCTACAAAAACTGTGGTCTCTTCCAGAGATTAAAGCTGATCTATTTCACTGCCAGGCTAGTAAGTCTCAGGACCTGAAATAAGCCAGCAAGCACAATATCTTTTAGTAACAATACTTCAGATTTCACAGTTTTATCAGCTTTTATAACTGGTCTGTTTAACATAACACCCATTTTCCAGCAAAAATCTTCTAGGAGATTTATTTGTTCAGGTTGTTATTATTTTTGTTTTGTAAATACAGAGCTATCAATATTTAATAGTGTAACACATAACTACTTCCCTTCGATCAGGTCTATGGATTTGCTGTACATGACTTTTGGCAAGAATGTTTGAGTTTAGATTTGCTTCGTGTCTGTAGGAATATTTACTTGGATTAGTCGGGAGGCATGGTAACATCTAAGAAAGTTTCTATTTCATGGAACCTACATTACTTCATGAAGAGAACTGTATTGTTAAGAGAATAAATACTTAAAAATACATAAAGTACAATTTAAGCATAGAAAAAAATATCAAGTACTTTAGATAGGATTATTTCTCAATTAACTCTATGAGCATTAGTAAAGAATATTAACTCTCTCCCTATACAGACATGGGTAAGATTCATACTTCCTAGTCTCAGTGAACTGGTGAAAGAAAACAGAAGCATACATTCATATTGCTGTTCCGTGTTGCAGAGCAATATAAGAAGGATAAGTAGTCTCTCTAAAACTCAAACACCATGCAGATCCTTCACTCCAAATAGGAGAACATAATGAAAATGGCTTATAGGTAAATTTTCTCAGTCTCACTACTTTTTTCATTTCATATTCTTGAAAGTCTGGGAAAATAAATGATTGACTTTGTTCAGATTTTGAAACTGGGACTGGAGAGACACAAGAGAAAAAAAAAAAAAAAGGCAGCTTTTGATTCAACAAATGAATGACTAAAAAAAATACTGTATCCTTGGCAGATGCGGCAACCAGATCATGAGAGGAGAATTATTCCCTAATCAGATTCACACTGGAATATATTCTTCAAGACAAGACAAAGAATGATAGTGGACCATACTGATCTTGATGTCTGCTTCTATTCCAGAAAGAAAAAAGTAGATGACAGACCTATTTTAGGGCTCAAATAGCACAGGCAAACTCCCTAGGGGGCTGTAGGAATTCTTCCACTCCTCTCTCATTACAAAAAAAGTCTCTGTTTGGAGAAACACTTACAAATTACATCTACATCCCTGAAGGTAGCTCAGGACAAGGATTGCCTTAGATGATGTGCAAAACATTCAAATCTCGCCTTTTCTATTGTAGTAAGACAAGGATGTTTTTTATCAACACTGTAATGAGGAAACAGACATAGATGTCACGTATCTATTTTGGGGTCCTTTGCTGCTTTCTGGTAAAATAGCAGTGGTTTTTTTTCAGCTCTTTTTTCAGAAAAAGAAGCTGTGTTGCCTCAAAAGAAGCTTTGAGCCTTAATACCAATACATGGATTATCACAGAGGGTGGGAAAAAAAAGCTAACTTCAGCAGTTACTATGTACATGTTCACATGACCAGTGTTTAAGTGGATTGTGTCATGGTTATAATCTGTTTGCTGACATGTCTGTCATTCGCCATCTGTTCTCCTGCTGGAAAGATCAAAAAGTACGTAGATGTGAAAAAAGATTTTCATGAATTTATATAGGTTGTTCCAAAAGTGAGTTCTCCTATTTGTTTCCATGGAAACTACAGCAGATACAAAGGGGACAATAACACTATTTGATATAGCAAATTCTCAGCTGCAAAACACTATTTTTCAGCATTGTCACCATCATTAGATCTGCATTTTCACCAGAGGTGAACAAGAGCCTGTATGCTGTGTTCAGAACAGTCTACACCAGCAGAGGTGACTCACTGTCACCACTGCTGAAATGCACCACCCCTCCGCCTCACTGTGCTGGTCGTGTCTAAAAATGTTCTAACATTCTACAATCTGCTGGTTGTTGTCTACAAACGTTCAGCAGGTGTTGATGGATGTCAATGGGGGTCATTTTCTCCTGGAGGAACTCAGTTACAAACCTTTGCTTCATCTGCACTTCCATGTCAGATGCCATTCTGTCACACAGCATCAAAATGTAATGAAATATTGGCAGGAAGGTTTAACCTCTACTGCCAAACCACCAGCATTCACTTCCAGTGCCATGGGCCAACACAGTAAAATTGGAGGCATTATTTTTGGATAGGTACCTTGTACATGTCTTATTTGTACCCCTCCTTAGCTCTATACCTTTGACAGCCTGACTCAGCGTCAGCAACCTTGAGGGTATTCTTTACGTATTTCTACTTCACATTTTTTGTCAAAGTCTCTTAAGTCTGCAACTCAAATTTTCTTTTTGCAAGGAAAATATCACTCTAAAGCATGCTGTAAATCTCATGCCCTGTAACTGAACCTTTGTACAACTGCAAGATGAAGCCTGGCCCTTGCTGACTGGCCATTTCAGCAAACCATGTACAGCAAATTTCACATGTCCTGACTCTAAGGGTCTTCAAGATTTCATTACAGTTATCCATTAACATAGAGCTCAGACCGCAAGAACTGCAAGAGAAATGACCACCCACAATTCATGTTTTCAGGGTGCCTGAAATCTTCCTGGTAGCTTTGAAAGCCTTGGCCTTTGTAGTTACAGTTTCTCTGTACTTACCAAAAGCAAGAGACGAAATCCTGTTCCAAGTAAAAGCTGATGGAAGTTTTGTTATTGATTTCAAGATTTCGGTCAAGAAATTCAACAAATAACTTTAACGAAGCACTGCCTTTGGCAATCAGTGTCTAAGTGATGTACCATGAACCAGGCAAGGCAGAGTGCCTCTGCCAGGGGATGTTCACTGAGCTCTGCTGACTGAGACAATTGCCCTTGTCCAATTGTTTGTGTCATGCTCATGTCTATCCTTGATCTTCTTTCCATACAGTAGCCTGAACTGACTATCACACACAGATAGAGATAGCTCCCATGGATGTGGAAACTAACTAATATGCTGCCCAGCCTGTCCCCTGCCTAACTCTGGATTACTTGGATTACAAGCGTTCCTTGTTCTGAAACCCCTCTGCACATTTCCTGCTCTCTGCGCAATCTATGACATGCATACACAACAGTCTGAACTCCACTCCGGTTTGACATTTTTTTTCCATAAATACCTAACAGGAACCAAAAGTTGAAACATACATCATCTTGATGCATATGCTTCTAAAGGATACAGAAATACAACTACTTCCAATGTTAACTCAGTATACTTTCTAATGCCTTCCACGTATGTAGATGTTCTTTGCAACAAAGAGTGTGCCACAAAACTTTTGACAGAACCCTTTTCATTTGGTTATTAAATACTTAAAAATGCTGCAGTCACTAATGGGCACCTCTGCTAGTGCTAGAAGCATAAGTGCCCTTGCAATTGAATCCTCTGTTGCACACGCGCCCAGGGCACAGTGTAACTGTGATATCTGCTCACAGTCAGGAGATATTCTTAGAAATCAGGCACTTTGTACATTTGCTCTTCATCTCTACACTGATGTAAACTTCCTTATCTAAGACCCTGATTAGAAAACAATTGTTATATTGTTACCCCCTGCCTCCATGAGAATACAGTGTGGTCAGGCTCAGATGACACAGGTAAGCAGGCTGGCCGACATACTTCATAGTACAAGGGCTACTTCATGGAGAGAGAAACAGAAATAGTTTTGCTGTGGAACAATTCAGCCTTCTGACCTAACTACTGAGTGACCTGAGGAGTGGCCACCACGATTGGGCAGCATTTCATGTTGCCTGTTGGTTTTCTAGACAGCTTAATGATTCAGAGAGTTTTGCACAGAAGCAAACTGTTTGATGGCATGCAGAGAGTAGCCCACTGGATCTCTTCCTTGTGGTTACTAACAATATAGTCACTTTTTTTTTTTAACCCACGATGCATCATGAGACAAAGCCATAAACTGAAACGTAAATAAAAACAAAATACATCTCAAGTTGATTTTTCCGTTTCTTAAAGATACTATTAATTGCAAGTAATCAAACTGTAATTTAAAATCTGACAACTTAGTATTTATTAATAAAAATATTAACAAGAGAGAGATGTGGTTTTGAATCTGATCTTGAAAAAGTAACAAGCTGAGAGCTTCAGAAATGGTGAGAAATGGCTGAATCAGTTTAAACAAAATAAGCACACCCTTGAGACAGTCCAGCTGAAACTTTCCATTAAAATGTCTGGGAATGCTCAGTACCTGGCACTTTCCAGACAAACTGCCAGAACAAATTAGCAGCTGTGCTTTCACTGTGCATCTCAAACACATAAAATCCATACAAAAACAGGCATTATGACAATGGGTAAAAACAACAGTAAGAATTGCGCAAGGCAAAAAAGTCAGTTAGAGGAAAGAGTTTCTGCTATTTTGAGTAGTATTCAGAAAATGAGGGGTTTTAACAAACTAAACTTGATACACAGGAAAAAATAATTCGTTCGAGTAATATAGGGAAAGTGTTTAGTGCTATCTTCGTTCACTTTCTGCCTCTCTCCATGAGAAAGACGAGAATGAGGAGAGAGGGCTTCAGAAGACGATACATCAACCATCTGGAGATAAAAGACGCACAGGAAGATGTTTTAGGTCAATCTATCAGAAATGTCTTGCACAATCTCTAAAATGGGGAGGCAATCATTTCTTGTGGCAGAAGTATCACAGCCAAACAAGTATCGGCACCAAAGTTCACTGTCTAGGATAAAGACAGCAGTAAGCTTAGCAAGGATTGAATCTCTGTCACAAACATCCCATCTTGAACAAAATTCCTAGTTAGGGGTCAGAGCAGATGCAACAACTGGCCCTACTGTCAGCATTCAAAAAGTTTTATTCCCACATAGTTCCCTGTTTCAAAGTGTCCATTCTCCATCCTTCTCTTGGCATTAACTTAAGAGATTTATGGTCTGCCATGTTGATCTTATTCCAATTACTGCTTTCTTTAATCTTGCGCATCCAGATCACCACACACAATTGCACAGGTTTTGTTTTGTTGTTTTTTTTTTTTTACTGATTTTAGCACTGGTTTATATAGCTGAGCTGACATTTCACAAAGTCAAATTCAATTTAAAATGCATGAAGATGTCATTATTCATCAAAATTTATTTAGCCTTTAAATTAAAGAAGAGGCTGAGTAAACTACAATATATAATCTGGGACAATTCCAGTTCACCGCTTTTACCCTTCTGAATTGCCTTACATATTCTGAAATGCATTTTACAGCAAAGGGAAAATTTCACCGACACTAATATGCTTAAACATTTATTCAGGTCACACATCATTCTGCCATTCACTGAACAGTAAGCATTAGTAAAAAACACCATTTCCATTATTCATTGGACACAGAAAAGGGAGGGCAGCTCATGTAACATATCAGCTAGTAGGGAGTTACCAAGCTACTCACAGTTAGGCAGTGTTTTCAGCTAACAGGTGGTTGAGTTATGAGAGTTTCAGTTAACAAAAGTCATTCCAGAGTACACAACAACATCTTCAATGAGATCCCCAGTTTTCATTGGAAGTATTTCAGGCTTCCACAAATTCACAGCATGGATAAGTACTTTCTTCTCAATGTTGGGACTATAAGGAAACTTCATCAAAATTTGCAAGACCATTCACTTATCCTCCATTCTATCACCCAACACCAGGGCTGTTCTGCACTCAGAAAACATGGGCTATTCTGAAAGAAATTTGATTAATAACATTTGTTGGCATTTCAATGGTTAAAACCAGAACTTAAGCAAGCATGAACCATTTGTCTTGTTTCTTTTTTTTTTAATCTTTGTAGAGATAAAAGAAGTTCAAACTTCCATCATATATTTCTACATTAGCCTCCCGGCTTCTCCCATGAAATACTGATAATAAATTATGGTACTTAAGGCTTTTAGGGGATGAAATGAAAAGTAAATTATAATGCATCATTTGTCTTTTTTAGAGAATCATCCTACAGAGACAGAACAATAAATCTGCAAGACTAGCTCTGGTAAAGTCCCACCTTGCAGAAGTATCTGTTGTTCTGGGCTAGTCTAGTGCATATCATGCTTGGAGAGCAAATCCATCTCCTTGTACTGTCTTTTAAAAATATTTCCAGTCAAAGCTTCCCATGCTGCAGGGTGCTGAGTTCTCTACTAGCTATGGAAAGGAAAGGCACACAGGTCTTACATTGGTCTCCAAACAAAATAAAAACTAGTACCACTGCTGAATACAATAGGGCTATCAAATGTCAATACTCTGCTTGGGATTATATTTCTGCTCTCATCCCTCCTACACTGCAGAAAATAATTTTGGTCCACAGCGATCCTACAGAAGGCAGAAAAGGCTTGACAGCAAGGTACAAATCAACAAAAGCAAAAGGATCTGAATTGGATCCACTGTCTTCCCTAAAAAATTACCAAAGTTTTCTACGGAGGTTTGGTAGATGGTTTTGCCTAACTTTTCTTACCTTAGTTCAAAGAACGGATAAATTAATTATCTGCGTGACTCTTCATGTATAGCAGACATGGTATTTGAGTTAACCTGACAAAAGGCACCATCTGGTCTGGAGAAAAAAAAATTTCCATCAGAGGCATTCAGAAAAGAGTTGAGAGCAAATCCTAATTAATACAGAAGACAAGTCCATTTTAATAACCACTTCTCATGACCGTATCAGATATTAATTTAAAGTAAGGACAGCACATTTGTTGCACCTGCTCAAATATCAATAAACCACAATGCTTTCCCAAATCAAATGTTAAACAGAAGTGCTATTAACTAAAGTTTAAGTTTTATTAAAATATTCAGATATAATTATTTCCTTTGGGATTTTAACATCATCTAATAGGAGATGAAAAAAGAAACCTATCCTAATGTGCTGTCTTTTATGTTACCTTTGTTATAGATGAATAACGTTTTTTGTCTCAAATTGGAAGACCTATTCAGTATTTGGAAAGTGGGTATCAGTGGAGAACTTCTCCATGAGAAGGTCTTGACTCCACAAATGGAAACCCATCTTAACTTTGAAAATTGTCTCTTGATTTTATTTCATGACAACACAAACACCTAATCACTAATGCAGGTACTGGTATAAAAGAAAATGTACACAATTTAACCTATGGCATGTTGATGATTGGACAAAACATTTTAAAGCCTGCACTTTGTGCTTAACACACAGCAAAAATTGATTTGCCTGTAATGGTACCTGCTGCTCATTCTACAGCATAGTGCCTTAAGAAGAGGTGAACGGTGATGCTGTTTGGGATATGCCTGAAACAAAGCTTTGAGGGGAAAAAAAGGTACCATAGAACAACTGATCAATTATCACAGCTGGCCATTACAGAGTCACTGAATCATAGAGGTTGGAAAGGATCATCTGGTCCAACCCCCACCTAAAAGAGTTTCCCTGCAGCAGGATACAAAGGGAAGCATCCAGGTGGGTTTTGAATATCTCCAGAGAAGGAGACTCCACAACCTCTCTGGGCAGCCTGCGCCAGTGCTCTGTCATCCTTAAAGTAAGGAAATTATTCCTCATGTTTATATAGAACACCCTATGTTCCTGTTTGTGTTCATTGCCCCAGTCCTGTCACTGGGCACCACTGAAAAGCGTATGGCTTCATCCAGTTGACACCTAACTTTTAGATATTTATAAGCATTAGTAAGATCCCCTCTCAGTCTTATCAAGACTAACAGTCCCAGGTACCACAGCCTTTCCTCATAAGGGAGATGCTCCAGGATCCTAACCATCTTTGTAGCCCTCTGTGGCAGACTCTTCTGAGGTTCGCTGTCTTTCTTTAACTGAGAAACCCAGAACTGGACACAGTGCTCCAGATGGGGCCTCACCAGTGAAGAGCAGAAGGGGAAGATCACCACACTCAACCTGCTGGACACATTCTTTTTAATACACCCGAGGATCCCACTGGCCTTCTTGACCACAAGGGCACACTGCTGGCTCATGGCCAACTTGTTGTCCACCAGAACACCTGGGTCCTTCTCTGCAGAGCTTCTGTCCATCAGGTGGACATCCCTAACCTGTGTTTGTGCATGCAGTTATTCCTCCCCAGATGCAAGATTCTACACTTGTTCTTCTTGAAGTTCATCAGGTTCCTCTCCTCCCAGTTCTCCAGCTTGTCCACGTCTCACTGAATGGCAGCACAGCCTTCTGTTGTGTCAGCCACTACCTCCCAGCTTTGTAAAGTGAGCAAACTTGCTGAGGGTGGACTCCATCCCTTCATCCAGGTCATTGATGAAGATGTTGAACAAATACAAACCCCTGGGGAACTACGCTAGTTACAGGCCTCCAACTAGACTTTTTGCCAGTGACCACAGCCCTCTCAGCTCTGCTACTCAGCCAGTTCTCAAGCCACCTTGCTGTCCACTCATCTATCCCACACTTCCTGAGCTTATCTATGAGGATGTAATGAGAGAGTGCTAAAAGCCTTTCTAAAGTCAAGGTACACACCCTGCTTTCCTCTCACCTACCCAGCTGGTTGTGATATCACAGAAAACTACCAGGTTGATTGAGCATGACCTCTCCTTAGTGAATCCATACTGACTACTCCTGATAAACTTTTTTTCCCCATGCTTGGAGACGGCATCCACAATAAGCTTTTCCATCACCTCTCCAGGCATGGAGGTGAGACTGACTGGCCTGTAGTTTCCCAGGTCTCTAAACCACAGAACACCTCCAAGTGCATCCTTGAAGAGGTCGAAGTTTGCTCCCCTGAAGTCCAGGGTTACAAACCTACTTATTGCTTTGCTTCTTCCATATAAGATCCTGAACTCCACTTGTCCAAACCATGACACCACTACTGCATGATCACTGCAGTTTGCTGTCCCCAGTCTGCACATTCCCACACAGTTCTTTCAGTCTTCACACTGCAGGAACACCTCCTGGATTATGCATACTGGTGGTGTTGCTTTTGCAGAAATATCAGGGTGGCTAATGCTGCCCATGAGAACCAGTGCCTGTGATCATGAAGCTACTTTCTGCTTTCAGCTTCCTTTTCCTCATCAAGTCACCTTAGGGGGACTCTGCTGACACCTAACAGGCATGGGGTTGTCCAGATTGCTCAGAGAAAGCTCTTACTGTTTTCTGCAGTCAAATCAGTACTGCAAAATTCCCTAGTAAACACCTAGTTTGCACTTTAAGTTTTTTGAAAGCTTGTTTTATTAAGCAATGGCAAAAAAAATAAAAAATAAAAATAAAAAAATCAAGAAGTACTAAATGAACAGCAATGACACGTTTCCACAGCATATGGGAGAGTGAATGCTTTGGGTGATATTAATGAACACAGCATTCCTCCTGCCATTTCTTAAACAGTCTCTGGTAAAACTATTGCTTGACTCTCATTTTTGTCTTCTGTTGTTCACTATTTTTTAAATCATGACAAACGTGAGAATTTTATATAATTTTATATAATTTAGCTTTCCCCTCTCAGTGGTTTTATTAGACTAGTCACATAGTAGTCACACAAATATTATCTAGTATTGCATGCTAATACATTTTTTTTTTTTTATAAAACCATATCTGTCATTTTTTTCAGGAGTCTTTCTTATTAGTGTCAATCTGGCATTCATATGCCTTCCTGCTGCAATATTCCACTAGTTTAAATGAGATTTTAATTTTATTTTGGGGATCCATCTTAAGAAGACAAAACCTTTTGCAAGCTTTCACTGTCGAATGGTATGAAACTTAGATTCAGTTTCTCGTTACAGGCTTTTAAGTCACACACACTTATTCTACAGTTCACACTGAACCTTTTTCCCCCAGAGAAATCAGATTTTAATAGCATATATTAGTCATACCCGTGTCACATTATTTCAGAATTTCTCTTGCTTCCAAGGAGGCTTGTCCCTTTGAGAAACAAGTGAGCTTTACTTACAACATGAAGCATTTCAACTAAGTTCAGTCTCAAGAAAGTAAAATGGGAAGGTAAAACTGACTGAGTCCTTATAAGAAAATGTTTTAGTTGGCTGAAATGTCATTTTAAGCAACTTCTAATTTTACTTTTCCTTGCCTTCAGCAAATGCAGCTTTAGCCCATTTAATAATTTGTGTCTACTTCACAGGAACACAGAGACGCACTGGCCAGTGATTCCAGTTTTGTAGGATTTCCTAAACTTTGTGTGATAGCCCTCCAGTTCTTATGTATAAGAAATATAACACAGTAACCCGAAGATCCTCTTGCCAGCTTCTTAGCTACCTGAAGCCATTTTATCCATCCATGTTCTACAGGCTAGTTGTTGCATCACTGTGGGTTATTTCCTAGTTTACGTCGATAAATAAAAATACAAAAGACCTACTCTGAAACATCTCCAAAATACATTGTGAGCTAAGCAGTTTTTAAATAACTTCTTCCTTGCTTTAAGCAAAATCACATACTTTGGAATTTGTTAAGGTATCACATAAGAAAAGACAGTAAAGATGTAGAGGAAGAGGGCAGTTCACTTGAAATTCAGTCTAATTTGACGTGAACTATGTTAACTTATATCAGAGACAAAGGATGAAAAGCTTAATTTGAAATTCCAAATTAAAATCCTTAAATGATGCATCATTAGATACCATAAAACATTTTATTCTTCACAATTATCTGTATAGACATTTTTTCAAACTTGTCACTCTTGTTACAGATGCACTCCTCTGTTAAAAATGTAATTAACTCCTAAGAAGAGACATAGGACTATATCAGAATCCAGCTAGCTCACCTCAGACATCTCACTCCGATACTAAGACAACACCACCTTTTTTTTTTTCATGCAGAGATTAGAATCCAAAGTTCACTCCTTTGACTGACACTGCAGTGAGGTGTCTCAGTTAAGCCATAGCAATACTCACATTGAAAGACTCGAAAAGAACAAACCCCATATGCACTGTTATGTACAACATGGATGGGATTCCTCCCTCCCTGATTTTTCAGTAAGAGAAATATTCAACTGTTAACTAATCCTCAAGTCAGGGAGAATTCCGTATGTTGAATATGGAATCCTAAGATATATCCTTAGATGCTGTGACATTGCCTTTAATATCTAATTGTTTTTTTTTTGACACTCATATGGGTCTATGGTTGGTGTTTTCTGCAGTTGAATGGTAAATCCCTCTCTGGACTACAGACCACTCTAAAATTAAACAAAAATTCCACACAGTAAAGTACATTCACTGATTAAAAAAATATACATACATATATGAAAAATCAATTTCATCAATTTTACTTTAAAGATGTCTTGCTAAAGTGCTAAAGTCATATTCATCTTCTTGTAAAAGAAAGATTCAAAAGCATTCCTGTTTACCCACCTTAATTCACATTTAGACTAACTGATTTTGCTGACAGGATGGAGAAGATCAAAGATTCTGACACTGTCAGTGAAAAGCAGCTCAAATAGGAAGAACTGAGCAGAAAATAAATTTGAGGAAATATAATCACAGAATCCTTAGAGTTAGAAGGGACCTTTAGAAGTCACCTAGTCCAACTCCCCTGCAGTGAACAGGGAAACCACAGCTAGATCAGGTTGCCCAGGGTCTTACCCAGCCTCACCGTGGAAGTCTTCAGGGATGGGGCATCAACCACGTCTCTGGGAAACATGCTGCAGTGCCTCACCATCCTCACTGTAAAAGACTTCTTTCTTTCATCTAACCCAAATCTACCCTCTTTAAGACAAAACCATTTCCCCTTGTTCTTTCACCACAGATCCTGCTAAAAGAGTCTGTCCCCTTCTTTCCTATAGCTCCCCTTTAGATATTGAAAGGCTGTTATCATGTCACCTCGAAGCTTTACTCTTTTCCAGGCTGAACAGTCCCAGCTCTCTCAACCTGTCCTCATAAGAGAGGTGTTCCGTCCCTTGGAACATTTCTGTGGCCCTCCTCTGGACATGCTCCATCAGGTCCATGTCTCTCCTGTCCTGAGGAGTCCACATCTGGATGCAGTACTGCAGATGAGGCCCCACCAGCGCAGAGTAGAAGGGCAGGATCACCTCCCTCAATGTACTGGCCACACTTTTTTCACTTCAGACCAAATCTACCTAGAACTCTTAAATTTCAGTGAACTTCTACCAATATCATTTGGGGAAGAGAAGAGAATATGCATTTTTCATTTGGTCCTACAATCAACCTCCAAGGAGCTGACGCTGCAGAACTGACCGTGGGCAGGAACAAAGCGAATAGCTGCTGGGGGGAGCATATTTCTGAGGCAACTGAAATGGTCATGGCTACTTTGCTACCCATAATGTCATTATCTGAGAGAACCAAGATAGCTTCTGATTCTCCCACTGTTTGTACTAACTGAGGAAATTGGAGCTCCTGCCAGGGGTACAATTAATCTTATTTCTCTTTCTCCTCTGTTAGCCTGCAATGATAGCCTAACTACTGCAGAGGAGTATTTTAAAAGGAAAAGTCATGGGAGACAAAGATCATATTAGCAAAAACATGCATAAGGACTTATAGACTAAAGCCTAGTTTTTCCTGGAAATAAGTCTTTCTTCTAGAGCATCCATAAAGGAGAGAAGTACTGATACCCCCAGTGAGATGCCAATTAGACACATAAAGTCCTTCAGAACTGCAGTTCCCTATAGACAAAATACTGTTCTGCAATAAGTCACTGTCATGATGTAATATATATAGCTCTCTATATATAGCTCTCCTTATAGCTAGCTCTCTATAACTTCCTGAAGGGAGGTTGTGGTGAGCTGGGGGTTGGCCTCTTTCGTGTAATCAGTGATAGAACTAGAGGGAATGGTTTCAAGCTGCGCCAGGGGAGGTTCAGGCTGGACATTAGGAAGTATTACTACTCCGAAAGGGTAGTCAGGCATTGGAATGCACTGCCCAGGGAGGTGGTGGAGTCACCGACCATGGGAGTGTTCAAGACACGTTTGGATGTTGCGTTGAGGGGTATGATTTAGCTGGGAAGTATTGGTAATGGTTGGACTGGATGATCTTCTAGGTCTTTTCCAACCTCGATAATTCTGTGATTCTGTGATTCTGTAATATATGTATGTACTCTCCTACCTATTTCTATAGAAGACAAATTTCAGGTCATCTTATTCTTGGTTTGCCTACAGGAGAGTTGATGTGAAAATATGCTTCCTCCCCACTTCTCTTTGGAGGAGGTTACTCTTAGCATAACATTATCTCACTGGAATAACCTTATTATCAATCGTCAGTTGGTGATAGAACCCTTTGTAAAGTAACACAGAGTATCTTTCAGAGATGCAAAGAATGGGTATTCCTGCCCTCTTCTTTGAAAATTTCCCTTGGCATTTCTCTGTGACTTTCTGTCTCTGCTGTGTTTGGTAACAACATCCGTTGTTTTTTTTTTCCTTCTTCCACTTGAAAGAAATGCAGGTTATGAAAACAGTGTAAGAGAAGCAAACAAAATAAAAGGATGAGTTACTTAGACATGTGCTCAGAGTACTCGAGCTTTGGGGCCATTGTTGTCACATGGAAAGGGGAACTGAAGGTAGTGTAATGCCAGAAAAGACATAAATTTTGTTTTAGCTTCAATTTATGCTTTGAAAATGGAAACAACAAAAGTGCTCTACTTTAGGCAATATTCATGCTGTAACCCTCCTACTGACATCCTTGTGGAGATGCTGAGAAATTTCATGCTTGAAAGTGATGTAATTAGTAATAATGATTAAGAATTATATAGTAATTAGTATTTAAGAAAAACAGTTGCTCTCGAGAGCTTTCAGTTAAAAAAAAAAAAAAACCAGGAGAAGATAAGATAAATAAAAAATGATCCAAATCAGTAATACAATATTTTGGAACATAAGCTGGACCTACTTTCATGTACTGGTAAGAGCCAGACTCTAGCCATAATTTACTGGCTGAAAATACAGGACTCTAAGGTAGGAAAAGCACTGGAGAGTATTCCAAGTCAAGAAATAAATAAGCAAGCATCAACTGATAAACGATTTTTTAAGGAGAAAGCATCTGTATAGAATTTGGAAAAAAGATACAATATATTGCTAGCTCTAACAAAACCGATCAACCACTGCAAGGTTATTCCAGTGAGATAATATATTCTTAAAACACTATCTCCTGGCAATCTGCTTCCAGCCTCTGAATCTTCATGTCTAAAAGATTCACTTGCTTGTTCGACTTCTACCTGTGCACTACTAGACACTACTACTCTCTGGCTCACCAAAGTGAATGCTTGCTAAACCTGATCTCCAGCACAGAGTTTTGTCTCTAATCTAAGTAATCTCTCTGCGCTGGTTACAAGACCAACTTCTTACAGCTTGAGCTACTCACTGCCTGCTATGAATAATTTTTCTGTGGATTTGCTCACCCTGCTTACTTTCAGTGACATTAAAGTCATTCTGGAGCTGCTCTTTTGTTATTTTATACCATATGCTATTCCTCTTCAGAACACTGACAACGTCTTCTGAGCATCTAGCAAAGGCATAAGGTTGTTAGTTCCCATATATTCACTTTCTCAAGATCTTGTCCAAAATAAAAGTGTAAGTCAAAAATCAGAGAACAGGAAGGGGAAGGGAATCCATACTTAGCCCTGCTAGGGTTGTAAATCCATCCTATTTCATTTTACAACCATATTGTGAAAGCACAGATCACCAAGCCCACTGGCTTTCACTTTGCTGTCTATACCCAGTCCTTTATCTACACAGACTTCATTTCAGTTAATGCTCTTCACAGGCAAATCCCCATATGATCACCTGAGAGACAGCACAGCACTGTCTGGCACTTCCAAAATTCACAAGCTGACAAGAGTTTTGGGGCACTTCATGTCTAAAGTGATTTCTGGAGTGAGGATTTTACAACTTGGGCTGGATCTTTTTCATAAAACAGCCCAGGGTATTCACATAATTAATCCTGATGTCACTTCCAGAAGATTTCCAAGTCAGAGAGACTGATTTTATAGCAGGCTCTCATGCAGTGTTCCCAACCTCATTCTCTCTTGTTCAGAATGTATGTTCATACCTGTCCAGGAACTTATTGCTTGCTTTTAACCTAAGTGCATTTTTCTTCTTTACCACTTTCTAAGTCTGTAAATCCGGTCATTACCTTGTACAATCTATTGCTCTCCCTGAATACTCCATTGTTTAGCAGCTCTCAATACTACTGCTGGTTTCAGACCTTATTTTAACATTTCACCTTCTCTTGTCCTCTGGATCATTGTACGCAAAGCAAAAATTCCCTCTTCATCCATGAGGCACCACTCCACGCTTCATTCACCTTCATTGGTTCAGACATGATACTCCCTCAGCCCCTAACAAACTACTGACTTTCACAGCTGAGGGCAGGCCTACAATGCTGAGCACCTCAGGCTCAATCTCAAGAGATTCACATTTTCTAGCTTTTAATTCCCTCTCAAAAGAAAAACAAAAAACCCTTCATCTTAAAACCAATGTCATACACCTTCAACTGTAAGCACATATTATCTACAAAAATAAGAGCATTTGTTTTATTTTCTCTCAGAAAAGTTGCTTCATGTTCCAGGAGGTGAGTTGCACTTTGCCTCAAAAGCTGTCACCTGCAACTTTCTATTTCTTCTGTAGCTCTGATTGCTTTACATATATAAGACTCACTGCTCATCAGCACCAACCAGAAACAGTTTTTCTTGTGTTTATGTTTACACTGATACAACTAACAGAATCAGGTGCATTAACAGTTTCTATGCATATGTACCAGATTAAAAACTATTTACCCAATTTTCTGTTCAGTTTCTTTCTTATATATTATTGATTGATGTGGGGAGTGAGGCAGGGGTAGACAAACAAACAAAAGGAAGTACTGGTCAGATTCACAAAATCTGTTAGGCCTACTACAACAACTAAAGTTATTTCAGCCACCTGAGGGCAGAACTCTGAACAATTAAACTGTAATTGGTCTGTTCTTATATTCATCAGCTGAGAATATTGACCTTAATAATCTTGGTGATGCAGACTTCATGGGCTATGAAGATTGCAGAACTTCACTGAACTGCATGCCTTAGCATTGGAATTTCTCCCTCTATCTGCTCTCAGTTGCTTCTCCCTCAGTCATCGTCCACCAGCAGGAACGTAGCAGCACAGTTCCTGTCTCAGGTATGCAAAGTGCCCTTGTGCAGGACATTCACACAGACTGCTTCTGAGCAGCAAAAAAGGGCTTAGTGGCATCTACACAGCATAGAAGGAGCTGCTCAAAAGAATAGCTGTGAAATGTAGGTCCTTATCCTGCAAAGCTGTGCAGGACAGTACTCATGGCAAAGGAGGGTCCGACAGGCCCTGACAAGAGCGGCCTTGAGCAACAGCTGAGCCAGGGAAAGGTTATAGTTAAGTGTTCCCCTGCTAGTGCATATGTTCAGTTGATTGATACAAACCTACTTTTACTAGTGGCAGCGCAAAATCAGTTTCATATAAATTGGAACATACACACAAAAATCTTATCACTGCCTGCAGATATATTGCCCTCAGTATGTTTTCTGTTTTCTTCAATCAGGTTTATATTTATGGGGTGACTGGAAAAAAAAAAAAAGCTATACATTATTTATTAACATTGATTTTAAACAAGTCATTCAATTTATAATCACAAATTACCTAAGAAAATTGTGTTTATCTTGTTTTTTCTCCTTAAAAAAAAAAAAAGTATTTAATTATTCATGGAATTTTACAGTTGATTTCAGTAAACAAGTCCTCAAAATAACAGAGGGGCATACAGAAAAGTAGCCATGATACGGTTACATGATGTCATCAATAGTCATCAAATGCAGTGTTTACTGCATAGTCATCAAATAGTCATCAATAGTCATCAAATGCAGTGTTTACTGCATTTCTTAATTTAAGGAAATACTGGTGCTGATTTAGAAAGAAAGCTGCATCTAATTAAGGACAAAAATAGTGCTCTGCTCCAGTATTTTCCAAATTTACATTTGAAAAAGGCCCATTTTTACTAGAGGCCTTTAATCTTCTGTCTAGACCAGACCTCCTATGCTGACCACTCATTACAGTAACAGGTTGCAAATGAAAAATTCCTTGGAGGATGTGGTTCAATTACTCAATGACATTCACTTACGGATATTGATTAGACCACGCATTGTTTGACTTCCCCTTTGATACTTTCTGTCACAAGCAAATGGTTACACTCTTTCTGAGAGGGCAGAGGAAGATGGAATTCATGAAAATGAAATGACTTCAAGGTTTATAAAACTTCGATTTCACTTGAATGTGAAATGGCCAATTAAATACTTTACATAGCAAATCCCAATAAAAGAGAACAGGTTCAGACTTTTTCTCTCACCACGGAAGCCTGCAGTAGATGATTTTGAACAGCATCATACAACGACCAAACTAATAGCATCTGGAAATGCAAATCCGCTCAAGTACTAGTTTTCAGGTAGTTTCAGATAATACCTTCTTCATTCAATCTCTTAACAGATTTGCATGCTCCCAATTTCAATTTCCTGAGTTTTTGATTACCTTCATCCTGTTACATTAGCTATCTTCTGATGATAGGTCTGTTATACTGTACGAATATACATAGCTGTTCAGCTAATATATTTTTCTGTTGTTTTATCAATCTTTAAAATGCCAGCTTTTTCATTACTGCAATGTTTTTTATTCCATTAGAAATCTTATAAGTAACTATTATTTTTTTATGGCTTATCAGTTACAATCCATTTATATCCAGTCAAAGTGCAACAGTTCATAAAATTTTGTTGTGTGATATGTGGCTGATGAGATGCTGTAACTTATTAAGCAAAATATTTCCCTTAGTCTGCTCTTCTGAAATTATTCTTACAGCTGAGAAAGTCTTACGGTCAGGCCAAAGCCTAATTGCCTACGTCTGCTTTCCTGCTTGTTTTTATTGCTCTGGCTAATGAAGTGATCAACGAAGAGTTGCAGCCAGCTAGAAACAGCATATCTCATAGCCTCAGTACTCCTGCTGACTTCCCAAGCCAAGGCAACCATAGGAGCACACAAGGATTGGAGGCAATTGCAAGCCCTCCAGGTGACTCACATGCAGTTTTTCTCGTGTTGCATGTTGCCAGTGAGCAAATGCTGCTGAAGCCAAGAAGAGATTTTAGTTGCAGTCCTACTTCTGCTGTGTTGTCCACCTTTAAACTTCTTTCATGTGCCTGGAAATTCATTTTCCAGCAGGCAATTTCTGCAGCCAAACTTACTCGGGTAACATAAGAACTATCATCACCATAGTTACCTGCTCAGGTCTACCCCAGCTTGTTTCCTGCGCTGCCTATTTTTATGCCACATTTCTTGAGTCCCAAGCCCTACTCAACAGGCCCCTCCACCAGTGCCAACACCCACTTCTCACAAATGCCCCTGATGTCTCCCAGCTTCTCACAAACTCCCTCCATGACCTGCATCTTCACAGTGATACTTTTCTTCCCCCCTCTTCCTTTCAAGATGAAGACATTCTGCACTGCTAGTACTACTCCCCTGCTGTCATTGAGAAATCCCTCACAATATCTGAGAAGCCATGCAGAAGGCAACACCAGTGACTTCTCAGGTCATTTCTCATCACCTCCTTGTACTTCCTTCCTGTAAAATTAGAAGATTCTCGATCAGATACAAAAAAACTGCATCTCTATAAACTAAAAAAAAGATAAAAATAAAATGCATTAAGAGCCAGCCCTCAGCTTATTCTTCACAGCAATTTCACTACAATGTGTATCTGCTGAGACTAGCAACAGGGGGATTAAAGAGTGTCACTGGGAAAGGTGTGTTCTCATCTATTTGGAACTGGCAGGATCATCTCAATGCTGGTTAATTCCCCTTGAAAAAAGGGAGACGTATGAATTTTATTGTGGCCAGTACACAATGACAACTAAATTCCAAAGGCAGACCTGAATACAGGAAAATAAAAATGAGGGATTGCTTTGAAGTTTCTAATCTGCTGCTCTGGAGTTTCCTTTTCATGTTAAGGGTGTTTTTTAAAGGACAGTGTAGGTGTGATTGTTTAGGTTAGGGAGCATCAAGGCAGAATAAGAAGCACACACACACATAGTCTTAAGGACCCCTGTCTGCTCCTGCCTTTAATCTAGCAGTTGAATAAATCAATAAACTCACCGATCTGTTTAAAAGTGGTCAAAAACCACTGCAGGCTGGCTGGTGCCTGCTCTGGCTTTTCTGGTCCATTCAGTATTTTTGGCACATCTTTGTCTTCACAGGGTTGAGAAAGGTTGATTTTTGACAATACAGTTTGGGATTCACAAAGATATCTCTCTCCTAGAGATTTAGGGCATTTAGGTAGAGAAGCCTGTCACTGATGTCTCTGTAAGAGAAAAGAAAAAGACTAAGAATAGGTGCTTCCATATATTTGCATCAATAGTAAAATGCAATCATGTTTCTTTCTATTAACATTCTGTGAACTATCGTGCTTTGTCATTGCTTCTGAAACTACTGCATTTCAAATATACCAAAATCATTCTTAAGAGAAAAAGTGAACAAAGGTAGTAAATTCGTTTCATTCCCACCCAGTTTCATTGATCAATATTGACCACTTCCCAGAATTCTGTTCCTCTCATAAAAACCTTTTATTCATGACTTTGAGGATATATTTTAGAAAGCTTGTAGGTTTAGAAAATGACAGTCTGTCCAGGTTATTTTTCTAATTTATCAATAATTCTTTTTTTTCATGCAGAAGATAAAAAAAGAAACAAGAAATAGAGTAGGTATGTCACTGAACTTGGGAAGTAACAGCCTGTAGGTTTGAGTAAGGTTTAATTTGCAGTGACTGCACTCTCTTAAATCCAAACAAGTGATTTGCAGTCCACTCACACCTCCTGCTGGTCTGGACAACACGTACCACAGATCTTGTGGCGTATAATATCTTGAATATCTTAATCAGTCTCTTCTTTTTCATCCTCCTTTCCACCTAGAGAAAAAACACTCTCTGCCTAACCAAGAGCAGCAGTGAGTGCTGCCCTCCCACTGCCACACACATAGTTGTGCCCTGCCCCTGCTGGGGGAACAGTGCTCCCCACCGGAGCAATACTTGTGCCTTCGCCTTTGCAAGCATCTCTTCTGCCCCTCTGTCACCCACCTGCATCTGTCACAGGGAGGCACTCCAATGACCCTTTCCTGACTTGCTAACATCTGCCAGGTGGAAACTCAGTCCCCATGTCCTCCTTTGGCCCCACAGCATCACCCTGAGCAAGTAGCCTGCAGCCCCTCAGGCTCACTGAACCCTGCATGCCCCACACTGCAACTGGGTTCAGGCGCTGCTAGAAAAGTCAGATAACCCAAAAGGGAGATAAATATGCTCCTTACTTTCCCTTCTATTTGCACAGTAAATTTGCATTTAGGCACAGGAATCTTGATTAGAGGTGTGAAATGCATTTTAACGTGTCCATTAATTATTTTTCCTTAATTTCAGTTTCTGCATAACTTCAGAGCACTGATGTTCTTTTACAGCTAAATACAAAGATATGTGCAAGTATTTTTGCACTATTGATGAGTTACAACATACCTTAAATACCACCAAAAATTTATTTTATAAAACAGAAGAGCACAGAAGTTGTACTAAGTCTTGCAGTGTCTCATGGGAATGCTTGAAAGGAGAAATAAGTACAATATTCATACTTTGTATTCACAGCCTGTTCATTACACATTTTTAGAAACATAACACCCCCCCCCACACACACACACAATATTTAATTAAAAAGAAAGCAGAAAGAGTAGGAGGAACAAAAATGTTCTCAACTTCAATGACACTATTGGAAAATAATTATTTCCAAACTGCTTATCTGTTAAAAAGCTGGCAAACCACCAGGATCTTGATTGCTGTAAGCAATTTTATAACTGCTCTACACAGATAAATTTAACAAAGAGAAATTAATTTCAGTCTCGTAATAAGTCTCATCTCATTACCAAAATGACGTCTGTGCAGTAACAGTCTTGTACTAAGGACTGCAGGTAGAGGACTGGAGTGCAGGCATTTAACAACTGCCTCAAAAAAGTCCACCTCAAAACTCTGAATTTCATTAATGCTTCTCCTTTCTGGACATCGTTTTTCCTAATTGTATAAAGCAAAATGCATCCCAGTTTGATATTTTCTGATTGTGTTTGAGGAAGCCAGCTGACTGCCTGGAGCCATCCTTTATTCTCAGCCTCTGAGGAAAGTGCCCCTGGGAGCAGTAATAAGAATACCACTCCTTCGAAGAATGGTATCAACTATGCTAATGTCTACCTTTTTCTTTTTTTTTCAACACTTTTTCTTTCTTTCTTTTCTTTTTTTTTTTAAACATTTCAGGGCACATAATAATACGTTCATTATCTGTCAGGTTTATCTGTCCACAGATACAGTAACGATACAACTGAAGAATGAAGATTTTCTGTGAGCAAATAGTAGTCCTTTACACCTCCATACTCCCCTTTCCTAGAAGTAGGCTTCCCACAGAACAGTTCTATTACATCCCTATTACATCCTTCAAAACAACTTTGAAAATGCTTCAGAACACAGCATGACCAAGATCCAAAATATAAACTTGACGTCAGATTCAGCAATAACTACGTTCTGCAAAAGAAAAAGCACAAAACAATCAGAGTGTGTAGCAGGCCATAAATCCTGCCACACTCGTACTCATGCTTGCAGCTCTCAGATGGCGCTACTTGAGCAGAGGCACTATGAATAGCCTGCCTTTCTCCTTCTGCCACTTATTGGTGATCTTGCTATGGCACATCAGCCAAGGTTTAAAAAAAGGAACACACGATGTATCCTGCTGGAGCTTCTAATACGGATTTCACCTTTGCCAACACATAATATCACTATACAGCATCACTTCCTTGGGAGACACAATAACATTTTCTGCTACTAGACATCCCATTCAACAAACTGCAGAGAGCAGATACACCAGTACAGACAACATTTTTTCACAAGGCACTCCTTGCACATTTGCTGATGTACTTGACCACGCAAATCAATACCTCTTTGCAGAGCACACGCTGTGAGCAGCAAGAAAACAAACCATTTTCTTCAATCCAGTATATCCTTGCTACCACTTCTTCTATTTTCTTCATTACTTCTTCCCAATCAAAGAATTATTTTGCTCATCAGTTTTGTTACATTGGCATAAAGCCATTTACACATTTATAGAAAATGTATACGTTTAACAAAGCAGATGCTTGTATTTAGTCTTGAACTTTTCCACAGAAGGAAAAAAAACAAAGATAAGAATATGCCCCTAAGTTCCTTCGGTTATAATTAACACAGCAGATTTTCAATATAAGTTTCTTGACCTATCACCTCAAAAATGTTTTTAACTGTTCCTTTTCTTGTTTCCACAGCAACCTTTCCACGATCTCTTTTTTTTTTTTTTTTTTTCCTCTTTTCTCTTAATTCTCTGAGGAAATAATGGCTGTTCAATAGTAATTTTGTTCTTGCTGCTTTTTTTAGAAACAAACAAACACAAAAATACTTATGTGTGTGTCTTAGAGCAAAACAACAATTCTGGGAAAATTGTCCTTGTTCAGATGACTTTGAAAAAACTCATTTCAATCACAGTGCTGTTAGTATATCACCTTGACAGGCTTCACAATACCACAAGCTTCTTGCCCTCTAAGATGGGGATGAATCATCTCTGGACCCTTCTCAAATGCTTCATATTGGAGCATCGGTCAACAGCACTATGCAAGACATCTTTTCTGCTTCAAACTTTTGAAGAACTGCTAAACAGAGCTAATGTAATTCTCCAGTGATTAATGCAAGCCAGTCTGTACCTAGAGAGAAACACTGAGGAACTGCAGTTGAAAATTTTGATGGTGATCCATATGAAGACCACACACCTATATCCACATTCTATGAGATGCCATTTTAAAGGGAACAAAAGAGACTAAAGCAATAATCTATGTCACTTTGTGCTGTTATTGCCATCTATTTCTTCCTTGTTTTTGCTTTCAGCGTATTTTATAAAATGCGCTAGAATCAGCATTAAATACTTAAAGGCAAGTATCATAAAGTCATAGAATGGTTTAGGTTGGGAGGGACCTTAAAGCTCATCTAGTTCCAATGCCCTGCCATAGGCAGGACACCCCTCCAAATCAGGTAACAAAAGATATTAGCCTCACAAGTAGATAAATGTTCCAATTCATATAAATGAGTATTAAAGGGCAGACACTTGGTGACCCAGTTGTTTCTGCATTTTGCTTATACTTAATTGTCTTCAACCCCAGTAATAGATTTTGAGTGGAAAAAGGGTTGTTCCGAGAGCCACATTCCACACATTGTGACTGCTGGCTTCTGAAGCTCAGTTGAGTACGAAAATGCAGCTGAGAGGATTACATTCCAGTTCCAGCCCAGATCTTTGCTAGTAATAGTTTTTCTTTCCTTCACTATAAGCAAATACAAAGTTCAATCTCCTGTCTAATTTTTGCCTTTGAAAACATATGCCTGAACACTTTCTAAAAGCCTCACTTTACAGACTGTTTTTTCAGAACAGGCTGTTAACAGCACCTGCGTGGGGTTCTCCCACTGGGTCTGCAACACCTCAAAGTAAGGTAAGTTTTCAGTTTCCAGACCTCCTCAGGTTTTATGCTGCTTGCATCAAGGGGTACATTCACTGTAGCAGCTGTTCCATCTGTATTTAATGGATTTTGAGCTTCTAAAATAGCTACCTGTAAAAACTGAAGAAACCTTCAGGTACAACAGTCAAAGGACTATTAATTTCACCAGCTTGGAATGTAAAAAATGCTTATCTTGAACAAAACACCCTCCTACACTGTATGGAAAAGAAGTAGAGCTGAACAAGAACTTTTCTTGAAAGATTTTTCTTGGGAATGCACCAATTTCATGAAGTATTTTTCTACTGAGACATGACCTTTAAGGAAAGTTAGCAATTTTAATAAAAACTTTCACTGACAAGTATTTCTCAGCTCCAAACTAAGCTTTCAGTCCAAACCAGATAAAATAGTCATCCGTGTCCATTGAGAGTGCGAGCTGTCTCTCTGCTGTTTAAGCGGACCAGAAAAGTGAGAGGTACATCTTAGCCCCAGAGTGATTGGGGCTCTGTCTGAATGGTGCTTTAGAACTGATTTCTTTATCGGGATGTGTTCGTGCTTCACAGGTTTAATAGCTCTACCTTCTGGCTTGCAGCAAACTGCATGAATTTTTTTCTGTGCTCCTTAGGAAGTTTGCTTCTTTAGTACCCAGAAAGTTTGGCTGGGTCTGCTCCCTTCTTGCCTTTGCAGCTTTCTCTGCAGGAGCTGCAGATTCTCAGAAGGTTGCTGCAAGTCTCTTCCATCACGAACATCGATGCACGTGAAAACCTTCCCTTTAGGTCAGCAACCTAAAACTTCTCCAAAGGCAGCACAACATTTACTTGAAGGAAAAGAGAAATGCATGATTCTCGGTGATTTTCAGCCCTAGAACACACAAGTAGTGCTGTGAGACCCGGTAGCAAAGCACGGGAAATGAAATCTGGCAGCTTATCCTCTGCAGGGCCTATGATGCACCTACTGGAGACACGCTCACCAAAGAATACAAGAGATAAAAATACTAAGATATGGTAAGTCAGCTTTACATCAGCAGATTTAGACTACCGCTAGATACAATTCTCCCAATTAAAGAACTGCAGAATTTGCCATTTGCTGCAGGCATTCTTCACCTCAGCATTTTGCCCACGCGTTTTTATTCTGTTCAGTTTGGCAGGCCCTTAGCAATATGAGTGTGCATACTCCAAAACTAAACCTATGGCCAGTGCTGTAGGACTTTGTGTGAGTAGGTTTTGGTAGTGTGCACCTCTAAAACCAATTCTGTTTACTTCAAATCATTTCCTGTCAAAGCCTGAGAGTCCTTGTTTGCAATATTTACTTAAGTCAGTTTCCACGGTACTGCAAGAGGCTTGGTTATAAACAGCACAGCTCATCCAAACCAGTGCTGTTCCATGAGCTGAGTCTCTAAAAACCTGATTGAGGTGAGGTTTTTCTATAATTTCAGTAGGGTCAGCAGGTTTTTAATTGTGTTCTTTCAGCGTCTTTTGGAAGATGCTCCAGGCAAAGGCATTTTTGAAAGATGTTACATGCAAGGGGTAACATTATATGGCAGACCACGACATGCGCAAAAATATGCATGTACAGCTGAAACTTGAGTACAAATAGCTGTGCATTAAATCAAATACTTCCTTATTTAATTACCACATTTACATGAAAAAGTTCGTTTTATAATATCTATGATGTTTTCAGATCAAGTCCAATTCTCAGCCTCAACTGGGTTGTTAAAGCACTTTTAAGTAAAAATTACCTACTTCCTACACTGTTTTCAAGATCACTCAATCATCTGCATGTAGAGAACTTCCATGAGTCTAACACAGGGTGTATCTATCTTATACTTTAAACTTTTATTTCCTACTTTAACATCAGCTCTAAAAATCAGCTTAAGGCTAAAAAAATGAGTTCTAAAACCATTATTGTCCTTCACTGGTGCCAGATCGCATCAGTTCAAGGCATTTATTTTGCTCTGGCTTTTATATTTAAATCAATCATTCCAGAAAGTTCATATGTATTATACTTGTAACTTTTTTTTCAGTTAATAATTAAAGACACAATGACAATTACATCTAAAATAAAAATGCTTAAATATTCTAAAGCCATCTGATTTCATTATGCAAATTAGATAACATGTTAATAACAACATTTGTAGCTTCAGTAATATGACTTGACTTTGTACTCACAAATTTCATTAATTATGTGGAAGGTGGAAAAGTAAATGTAGGTCATAGGCAGGTAGCACACATATGCAAGTACACCATAAGATATACCTGTGATTACAGCATTAAAATAAAATTTTAAATGTACGTGTTAGTTGCCCTCAACGTTTTCAGCATGGTGTGAAGGGCAAACAGCAGTTTAGAGCCTGTATCTCCATATAGTGTATTTCATTTATTTAAATTGCCCATCCTGTTTCCATACTCCCTGCTGAGGCACACAAGCCCTTGCATGAAGGAGCTGCTCCCTCCTGTCTTCAAGGAGACACGCAGCCCTCTCATTCTGCTGCCAGCTTACCTCCATGTCCTGCATCGGCAGAAAGGCTGATTTCTTGCTAGGTATGTACACTCCATACCAGAAGCATCTGTGGGCTGCCCAGGACTTGCTGATGAGACAAACCAGGCCAGAGATCCATGATCAGAAGCCCTGACTAACCCACGACTGCCAGACTGTTGCTCATTCAAAAGGCTGATGGCAAGCAGCTGAATAGCACGTTCAATTCCTATGCTGTTATCCTTCCCTGCAATGCCTCACATTTGCTCACTGTCCTACGTAGATATTACAGCACAGGCAGAGAACACAAATTCCTAAATGTAGATATTAAGAATGATAATTGTGGTTTATAAGCAACCGTGCCACTGACATCTTAAACACCTAAGAAGACTTTTCAAGGGTTTGCTACACACATTTTTGGAAGAAAGTACCTCAGCCTATGGTTCTGGTGTACATCCCAAATATCTGTGGGTGACACAAGGCTTGGAGACTGAGTAAAACATGTTATGCAGACAAACTGCATTCTGACTAATCATATATTTGGCCTCTTGCTTAGCAGCTAGCCTTTAATGGGTACTGATTTTATAGCTTAGTCATGTACCTATGTGTAGGTAGAAGATACATTGACATTAATCTGTGTTCTAAAAGAGATGGATTGTTTCACTACAAAATGTAGGCTATTAAAGAGCCTGGTATATTTTCATATTTCTCCACAGCAAGGGCTGCTTGCTGGAATAATCAGCAGTTAGGATGAAAGGGAGCTGACCAGCAAGTGTTGGGAAACATAAGGACAGACAAAGAGACGAATCTCAAACTTTGAGAAAGAAATGAGATACGCTGCCTTTCCAGAGGCAGACTGCTTTTGTGGAGTTAAGGATAGGACACTAGCAATGCACAAACATTTCTGCTTAGCTATCTCTCTCAGCTTGAGATAGGGTAACTTTGTTAGGGAATGTAAAAGCATATGCATCTGGTTTCCTGAAGACTTAGCAAGTAATTGTAGAGGAAACCATTGAAAATTCTCAAAAAAAGAAAAAAAAAACATTATAAAACCACTTTATTTTGTTTTCACTATAATGCCTCAGATAAATTTTTACCTGCAAACAAAACAAGGTATCTGATGCATGTTTTCTAACGTCTACCTTGAAAGAAGAATGTTCCTGAATGAGAAAGGAAAATGTTCGGTTTGTAAAAAGGAAGAAGGTCCATTTGCATGTGTTTCCACAAAACCAAAAAGATGCATTCAGATCAAAGAAGCATTTGAATTTTGATTTAAATAAGCTGCAAGGGCTGGTACTGCAAAGCGTCAATCATTTTTGCAGAATTGCGATAACTTTTTGGTTGAAATGCAATCATCTCTTACGCTACAGGAAAATATTTTCACTACCGATAAAAGATCTAATTGTAAAAATATGGCAATAAGTTTGCTTCTTGACTAGACACGTGTAGCCTTTCTGAACACAGCACAGATGCAAATTGCCTGAATGTTATCTTTGATTTCTATTTTCAGGTAAGATTTTTGTCTTGCTCTGAAATACGAAAAGCAATGGAGAAAATCATGTGCTGAACCCTGCATCCAACATAAATACTGTTAAAACTGAGAAACAAAATCAGTGGCTTAAATGATCAAATACTGTGCACACTGATTCTGTAACTTCTCAGTAAGCACAATTATAACTACAGTTCCCACTCTATTATGTATCTGTGTCCGGTTAAGTATATGCACTTTGTGCACAAGTACACAGAATTAAATTCCCCACAAGATTCTACTCATTGTGCTGTGGCTGCAACTGGTTGTACCAATGATGAATTTGTTTTATTAGTTCATTACTTATCAGAATTTTGCCACCATAAGAACTTCTAAAGAAGTCGGATCCTTCAGTGAGCTGCTGTTTGTCCAGAGACATGTCCCAAGCAACAGCAGCTTTATCCAGTAGCATCCAACAGGTTTATGCATTGGCCTTACAATTTTTTTGACCTTTTTGATAAGGTGCTGATGTGGCAGCAGCTACTTGAAGGATATGGGAATGAACTAAGCCAATGCTGTAATAGTGATAGCTAATCTCTAGCAACTGTACTCAAGCTGTGCTTGAGTGTGGCACCCTATCCAGGATAATAAAGCTTCTTTAAATCATGTAGAGCGAGTGTTCTCCCACAGAAATCCCTCTAAGCGGCTGTCTGGAGCTGTCTCACAGAACCATAGGCAACACAGAAGTTGATTATTCACCCCATCAGACTGGGCCACTGGACAACATATAAGCGCAATGAGGTGATGATCAGTGAACAGGTCTCTACTTAGCTGCCTTACAGATGCTGCTGGTCAGCAGAAATACCTGTTTTCCACAGCAGTGCAGTGGCAGCACCATTAGCTTGTGGCTCTTTGAATAACACTGGGAAATCACACTGGACTGACAGCAGCAGTGTATCACAAAGCTAACCTGCACAAAGTGGAGCTATAACATTTTTCTGAGGCCTTTGGGGATGCACAGAAGGGCAAGGCCCCAAGTCAAGCAGTAGGTACCCTTGCCTTCCCCAGCTAACCACCACCTCCATAGGAAGACGTGGCTGCACAGGTAATTGACATATCAGCCCTGGAGTCCCCTTCTCAGGGGCACCTCTTTCACAAGCGCATTTCAGTTTCTTCTCCAGCACAGTAAGCTAGGAAATTGTGGGGTTCCTCCCTCTCTGGGGAGCCAAAGAGACCAAATCTCCCACAAGAGGAACTGAAAAGTCCACATCTCCCATAGCACAGTTTCATTTTGGACTGAACAAAGAGCCAGGGTGTGCAGCTTCAGCAAAGACCCAGTAGGCTTCACTTTGCTTAGAGCTATAAAAGCCTTCAGTTAGTCCTGAAAACGATGCTGTAGCTAGCAGTTAGAAGCTGATTGTTCACAGACAGCAGCTGCTTCTGGGACCTTAATAACTCATTTGTTATGCTGCACCTTTTATGAGCGCAATTAAAAAGTTATGTCAACTTACAATGCAAAATGTGTTTCAATATTCAACAGCCTTATTTGTCCTTTCAAAATATTCCTGTTACTACAACAATTTTGATATTACCTCAGGAGCTTTCTGATTCACTTCTCGTCTTCTTTAGCATTTACACTTTGGTGGAACCTAAAAGTCATAGTCAGGATTACACCACACTCTATGAAACACAATGTGTGGTAATCCTTTTTTAAAGCTAGTTATTACTCAGCCTCTGTGGGAGACAGCCCTTCCCAAGCTTTTCAAGGACAAAGTAATTCCAATACAGAATTCAGAACAGCGACATAGATATTTCTTTTTAACATTTTAAGAATTGCATGTTGTATAGGATGCATAAATTCATTATGCATTCGGTCTTCATAAAATAGTTCCTCCTTTTTGGCACTGATTACAGATTTGTTTTATGAACCAAGATTGAACAGGTTCAGCTGAGTCCAGTGTAAACATCTGGGCCTGAATTTGCCTGTCATCAGTAGACTGGCAATTAAGGTAGGCAGTCATTTGTGGAGGACAGTACCTGCTCCATTTCTGAGTACACGTAATGTGAATAAAGCAAGAGCTCCTTTCCAAGTTAAGATAAATACCAACATTATTGTAACTGCTGTTCAGTGAGAGCAGTGAACAGGGCAGCAGTTGAGCAGGAACAAGATGCAGGATGCTGTCACACAGAGAAGCATGATAAAGAAATCAGGACCAGTCTTCACTTTGCATTTACAAGCACATCCTGTTTACCAAGCAACATCCTAAATTTTGCTTTTCCTGAATTATCTCACTGTTAGTCACATCTTAGGGGAAAATATCAAAATGTCACACTGAGTGATACAAAGCCAACTTGATTTTTCAGTATGAGGATAAATAGCATCATCCACTAAGGAGAAAGCTGAGCAAACAAGAATCACAGTCACCAAAGACTACTGTCAAAGCATGCCAATGAACGCAGCTGTTGTGCTATGACATTAATATTGCTCAGTGTGACCAAAATAATTGCATAAAGATATAGATCTGATAATCATAACTCAGACAACATGCAGAGGATATATTTCAATATGTTTTTATTGCACAGTAAAAATCCTTCCTTGATGCCAGTATCTAAGCTTACCTTCTAATGCAATTCTGCATGTTCTAAGTGAACCTGGCTTTGCACTATCACAAATGTGCTTACAAATAAAAACTTCTTAAGTACTGTTATAAAGACCTACTTAGTAACTTTTAGGTGTCCCAGAGAAGATCATCTCTTGACTACACATTTTCAGTAACGTCTTCCATGAGCTTGTGCAATTTCTTAGTGTGACAGATCTACAAACAAAAAGTGCTATGAAACTGAATAAGTATCCATAAACTTCTTTGCTACCAGATAGTTTAAGTCATGCCTCTCAAAATTCTCCATAATCCTTTTCTCTCTTAACCTGTATCCCAGAACCTGAACTAACATTATTAATTTCCCCCAAAGCCAAAGAAACAGGGAATATATGTTTAGCATTGAGAGGATCCAAAGATAACATACTTAAAAGCTTTGGTATTTAAAGTAGGCAGAGAAAATTGGTTTAGGCCACTTTCAGTGCTTTAAAGTTTCTGCTCAAGTCATATATCTTTTAAGTCAATGGATATTTTGCAGTTATTACTTGTGTAAGCAACATCCATTCTGCTCTATGTTGCCTGTGCCATCAAGGCACGAGAGCTTTATCTCAACAAATACTTCTCTGAGCCAGTAGAATGAACAGCCAAAGGGACAGAAGAGAACAATTACAAATAAACCGTCTTATGATCAAAAAGTAATCTTCAGGTATTCTACCAATAGTTGGCAAATTTTACATGGCTGGAAAATAGGAAAAGATTTATAATCCTTCATTTAAGGGAATGTGAATAACTCATTCATGGCCTCAAGCCCTGTTGACCCTTCCCAAATCCTACTCAGCAATAAGAGTAATAATATCATGGATGTGTAAATATAACAAATACAAAAATACATGCCAGCAACATCTATTTCCATACTCTATGATCACATTCCCAAATCAACATCTGGGGTGCAAAAAGAGTTGATTTCCACTGTGGTTTTGGTTTAGTACAATCCCCTTTCTCCCATCTCCTTAGATGGTCTCCTGTTCCTGGTTTGGTTCCCTCGCTGCACAATGTTGCGTGTGATTTGAAGTTTGTAAGCTCCAGCAATAGCCCAGGGAAACCTCACTAGCATCTTTCCTTTGGGAAAAAGGTCTCAGCTTCAGCAGGGAGGAATTCCTCCTGCTAACAGGTGATCCTGATGGAGCCCTGCAAGCACACAGGTTTTTTCTTAATGTGAACTGCAATCAAACCGACAATTATGTGTTTGCTCGTGTCCTTCATAAAAGCTCATTTAGCCAGAACATTAGGCTGATTTTTTTTCCTACTGTCTTCTTTCACGTAGCTTTCGCTCACATGTAAAGGCATTTTTCTTCCAAACTATATGAAATAACCAGTTTTCAGATCTCCTTGTAAGTCTGATGCATTTGTCATAACATCAGATCTCAGAGGGGATCTACTCATTATCTGCTACACCTAGTGAAGGCTGGAAGCCAGAAAGCATAGTGGGAGGGACGATCATTTTTCTATGCCACATATATCTGCAGTATAGCTAGCTTCGGTAAAGGAAAGCACTGGAATCACTTACAGCACTAATCTTTAGCCACAAGTGAGGCATCACTGCCCATTGACAGCCCATGACATTCACCCAGCAGCAGGCTTCACGATGGCAGCACATGTACATGGACAAGACTGCTGTGTCCAGCTGCCAGCATCTCACCCTGAGCATGGCTCAAGCCCTACACACATCCAAAAAGCCTCTCCCACACACTGGTCCTGCCACATGCTGCAAGACTCCCTGCTGGGGCTGGCATTGAACATAAACATTATTGTAAGAAAGAGTGCTATTGGGAAGTTTGCTGGGTTTCAGCTTACATCCTGGGCTCCCAAACTCTTTTGCTGTAGGGTTGTCAGCCTATTGGTAGTTAAACCTCCTAAGAGGAAACCTGCAGTACGAGACTGAACTCCCCAGCTTACTCTCCTGAGCTGCTGCTACCATGTCTTCCTTTCTCTTTCATTTCCACCATGTTTCTGAAAAGCTTCTACCCTCCCCCTTCTGGGAATCCTCACCTTTCTATTCCTTCTGCACTGTCTTCAAACAGTAAAAACCCACAATCACCTACTCTTCCTTTCTGCACTCCTGCCACCCCTCAGCCTCTGCTGTCATTTACAGCTGCAGAGGAGGAGATGCTCAAATGAGTCTCTGGCAGCGCCACATAAAATTTATTCAGTGTAGACAGAAAAACAAACTGCTTAAAGTATATTGTAAAAACACCCAGGGTAAATATCATTCTTAAGATGCTAAATCATTAAAGCAAAGCAGGTATTTTTTGCATTCTTACAGTATCTTACAGTAAGAGTAAGTAAAGATTTTGGAAAAGAAAACATAATAAACCCTTGCTCTGGGTGCATTACATGCTAGACTCAGAACAAAATAAATTTAAGAAAGCATGTAAGAAAAAAACCCTCAAGTCCTAGAGGAGTTCACATGCAGGCATCATTCAGCACCGAGACTTATATTGTTCATATCTGCTGGTTCACTGCTCCTCCTGCCTCTTTTTGCCACACCAGCAAATCAAAAGTAATCATTAGCAAAAGTATGGAACTTTACAGCGGGAGAACAACACAGACATATGAAGTATGCCTGCCTTTCCAGTGATCCCTGTGTATCTACACTACACCTTGAACACAGCTGAGAACTAACAACATACAGGCAACGCCCTCTTTAGTAAACCTTTGCCAAAACAGCATGAAAAGGACCCAACCACAAACTACTAGCAACAGAACCCTCCCAAATGTACCAAAATTAAAACATTGCCACCAAAGATTAGCAAGTGAGTTCACATGCCTAGAAAGGACATGAGACAAAAAGCATAAAAAATGCCTCTTGCTAGTTACGTCCAACATAAGGAATGCAGCAGCTCCTCAAGCCTCTTCTCCATCTTTCTTGCTCTAGCAGGAACTTCACTGCACTCTGGTTATTCATCATTCATGCCCTCACCTGTCCTACCTACTCAGAAAGTCACAGTAAATCTCACTTCTAGTGCTCAGTGCTCACAAAAAAAATCTATCACTGCTTGTTTATGAACTGGCTTTAAATAAGACAGAAGTTTTATCTTTGCAAATTATTTTATCTGTGAATTTTAGTTGGCTGAAGTCAAGCAATGCACAGGCCAGGTAACAGTTGCATAGACGTAGGGGGTTAAAAACTACAGTTCAGGGTAAAGGCACTGCAGGTGTGCAGTTTAATGAATTCTTAATTGAATGGTGGGTGAGCATAAAAAGAAGTGCAGAGGGTGATTACAGGGTTCTTTCAGCAAAGGGAGCAGTGCAAGCACTGAACTCTATAATCAAGAATAAAGAAAAACGAGTTCACCTCTAATTTTCTCTGTACTACGGCCTTTGTTATTCATGAGCAGAATGCAAGATTAGAATTTCTACTCAGGAAAGTCTCTCTACCATCAAGTTAACTGACAGGATTACCTTCTCAGAGATGTCTTTGTTTTAGGGCTAAGGCTGCAAAAACTGAGGGAGTACATTAAAACTAACTTGTACCTGAAAAAGATACTGCCTCCACTCCTGTTTTGCTAAACAGTCAGATTTCTCTCCTGCTTCCTGCTGCTCTCTGCTACTGAATAGGCTGCACAAGAAAATATGCAGAGGAAAAAAAATGGGAGACACTCCATGGAAAGAAAAAGGTGGCTGGGTTTACCATACTGTCCTCTGTTCTCTTCCTCATCTCTCCAAAAAACAAGCAGCCCAAAACATCTTCCCTGCTCAAGGAAGCCCATCTGCAAGACTCACGGCAGATCACTGCCTAGGTTGGTACTGCAGGAAAGCACTAACACAAGGGGACTGTGGGAAAGTTCGTAAGAGTGCCGAGGAGATTTTCTGTACATTAAGGAGACAATTTCATATATGCTAAGCATTTTATAAATGCTAGAAAGAATTTATAGACCACAACTGCTGGCAGTTGAGACCTCCTGGACATCCACTTTTCCACCACACATAAATGTGACAACAGATCAGAGCAGCCTCAACCTTCAGTGGGACAGGAGGCAGCCATGGATAAGGCAGCTCAGTACCACTTGGAACAACTCCAGACTTCAGTCACTTGGACAACCAGATTATTATTATTTTTTATAGAAGAGAGAACCAAAAGGTGGTATCATTCCAAGCAGTTCTATGCAGTTAAAATGTTACCTGAAATTTCTTTTTTATCCTTCAAATTTAATATTATCAACTATGAAATTCATGAGCAAGCATTATCTACTTCAACCTCCAGGGGAAGAACACATTTTTATATGCAGACTTCTTCACTATAATCTCCATTTTATGAGAAAACTCATATTCACACTGCTATACTCTTGTAACCATTTTGTATACTACACATATATATATATTTTTTAATCTAAGCACTTTTCAAATTATTTTACATCAGGCTTTAAGTCTTTAAAGTGCTTTTGTGGTTGTTGCTGGTGGTGGTCTTTTTGCCCATAAATATTACTTTAACTGGGTTGTTTCAAAAAAGTCACAGCAGATATATACTCACCAAGCTGGTTGCAAAGAAACTCGTATTTGTCCCAGTTTTGTGGTCTCTCTCACCACCACTTTCTGACTCAGAGAGTTGACAAAGGGAAGAAAGATGATGAGATTAATAACCACTGAGGCCCTCTGGAACCATTATCATCTTCTATTCCAATTTCCCCTATAACTTACATTACAGAACATCACCCATTACTTCCTCCATCAGGCTCATAATGCTTAATTCAAATATCATTTCAAGAATCCAGTGCATTCATCGCCAAGATTCAGGAAATATAGCTGTTTAATGACATGTAGCCTGATCTAGAGCCCACTTATGTCAAATGGGAGTCTTTCGGCAGACTAATAGTCTTTGCTAAGGGTCATCAGCTCCAATAAATCAGGAGGCAATTTTAGCTCTGGTCAGAGAGATCTTGAGAAGTTCATGTAAATACACACACACCACATTCCATCAGCCATCCCAAAGTAGCAGCAGCAGGGACACTCGTCCTCTCAGTACTCTCCAAATAACTTCTCAGCAGCTCTGGCAGACACAGGCAGGAAAACATGCCCAGGACTTAGTGGCACAAAAAACATTATGCTTGAACTGCACAGTGCTACCAAGGTGATGACGCTTAAAGCCACAGAAGATCTGGGAAATATAGGTTCTGCTCCCTGCTCCAAAGCACCACAATAGATCTCACATTCTCTCCTTGGGGGTAGATGTAGCACTTTGTCCAAACACTGTTACTGAACTGTTTTACATTATCTTGTTGCATTCAGTTCACCAGTGCAAATAGCAAATTTGCCTATCATGAGCGAGAAATGTCATGCTGTAGTCATCAAACCACATGTGCTACCTGGAAGCTGAAAGACTGATTTAAGAACATCAGAAATGCTGATTTCCAATGACTGAAGGTTGCCTGCTGCCAAATGACCTTGCATTACCCAAATGCCAGGTTCCCTCTAGCTGCTACTTCTCCTTCGTCCCATGCTACAGCACACAGCTACACTAATGCCTCTCTTCCTTGCACAGACCCATAAATTCATTTATCTACAATGAAATGTTTAACATCTGAAAGAAGGTTTTATTCTAACATTGGAGAAGAACATGGGGCAGGAGTTCTTTTCAGGCTACCAAGAACAAACAAGTATTTTTGTCTAGGAGGTACAGACATTTGCATTAGTGCCTTACTAGATTCTGAAATTACTTCCACTTTGTGCATATCATTGCTTTTTTTACTAAATTGAAGGTCTGGTTCTTTAATCTAGCATCTATTGTCATTAGTGATTATATTGCTTGTGAAGTAAAAAATAATTTGCTGATGTTAAAATCTATAAGCCATGGTAGTAAATGGAAATGTGAAGCTGGCTCTCCAAACAGTAAGAAATCCTCATTCAAATCCTCATTTACACCCAGATGAGGATTGGTTTGAACAGTACATAGCAGTGGAAGAAAACATTGATGATTTGATAATGGCTCTCTCAGGAAGTATTTGCTTTATTTTTAAGTATTCTACTCCAAATGCAGCTACAAACTCAGGCAGTTCCACCTCATTTCAAACCTTGCAAATGTCAGTACTCCTCGAACTGCATGTGCACATTTCCCAGGAACAGTTATTAAAATGTTTAAACTTAAGACACAGCTATCTACACTTTCAATACAGTAATTGCTGCTAACTTCCACCACTTTAATGGATACTTTGAAAATCCACTATTCAAACATCGCCTTTCCATTAAGTAAAAAGCATTTTTCATACGATTGTGATAAAATTGTTTTCTACAGCAGCTGCTGTACAAAGCTAAGCTTCCAGGATCATACACATTGCAGTGTATTGCAGTAGTAACAGAAAAGTCCTTACATTTTCTAGAGTAGAGCTACAATATTTCATGTGTACAGCGTACGTTCTTCAAAGACATTCAGTGCAATAAGTAAAATAAAGATAAGAAATACTCTATAGTCTTTGACAGAAGGAAGCTGAACTTAAAATCCCAAGCGCATCATCATTGTAAGGAAGACCAAGCTGTTCCTCGGAAGTGAAGTTAGTCTCCAGGAAATACCTTTATAAATCTCAATATTTCATAATAATAATAATAAAGAATAATATTTACCACTAATCATAAGCCTAACAATTTCAACCACTTTCTTCAACGGAGGAGTTTTACTACTTTTTCCTGAGCAAACAGGTAAAACTATATGGCTTTCAAACCTTGTTTGCTATTTATTTTACCTAGTAGTTCTACTTAAGAAGCCAACACTGACAGAGTCAGCTCAGAGATCAAATTAGTGTAATAAAACCCAACCAGCCAAAACTTAACCAAGACAAAACAATTTGTAGTGATGTTTCAGAAGGTGAAGGAAACATGTGAGGGTATTCTATGCTAATTGTGCTGTCTGTTTTTCTTGATTCTTGGCAATTGCTTCAGCACCAGATCCAGCAAGTGCACTCTGATGTCCTGAAAACACTGCCACAACTGCCTGCCCAAATGGCCAACAGGGGAAGTTTCTAAAGTTACTTTCTTAAGTGAGTCCTGTTTCTTCATTTTCTTCATTCAATCTCTGAAGCTTTGTTAAACAAGATCTATGTAACAAAAAGTGTGCAGTCTTTAAAGTATGGTCTTCTAGTTCGCTGAGATCAAGATTAAAATGAATACGCTCAGTGTTCTTTCGTTCATCTCACTTCAAATTAATAAAATGTAAACTCAAGGATCTTGGAGTTCTGGTGTCGAAGTAATAAAAACAGACCTGATTTCTACAGTTTATGGAACACTGGTAAAAACAAAACAAAACAAAACAAAACAAAAAAACAAAACAAACAAAAAAAAATCCTGCTTTTCCTTTCAGCTAAGTAAGTACCCTCAATCTGTGCACCTCCAAACCCAGCGCTTTGCCACTTTGCCCTCTTTTCAAATTGCCGATGCACTATTTTGATTCCAAAATACATAGGTGACATTTTCTAAAAATTATGTTCTGCTGGGAATTTGTAACGTTTAAGAACTACAAATGAAACACGTTCTGAAGAAAAGAGAGTCAAACAAGTTGTAGCATTTAAAAGTGATAATAGCCCAAGGCTAGGGAAGGTTTAGTAATAAGGACAACTTGCTGTGAAAGTAATTACAGGTAAGCGGCCAAGCTTTTAGATGGACCACTCACATAGAGATTTTGGATCCACACCACTGAATAAAAGAAATAAGCTGCCATAATGTGACCTGTTATTACTGTTATTACACAAAAACCAAAAGATCAACAAAAAAAGGAAGTTGCACCACTTAAACATATGCCACTGTTTAACAAAAGATCGCCATAGGTATTGTTTCGGTCAAACGTCTGTAAGTGAATTTTAGACTTCGGACTAAATTAGTTGTACGCCCTCAAAACCAAACAAAACATCTGAATTACTGCATTTGCAGGAAGGAATCTGTAGGAACTTCAGCGTGATTATGAATCCTGATTAAAAAAAAAAAAAATCACCGGATTCAAACTTTAACATGAAATTAGCTAGATATTTGGAAAGTGAGTTATTACCTAATGAATCCATCACAATTTTAGAGTCAAATATGGCCTACACATTCTTATCATAGACTGGTGAGTGAGCCTTCCTTTCAGAGAGCAGCAAAACGTAGCCTGCAGTAAATCCATCCTGTGCAGCAGAAGCATTAGATATATGTCTCTTGTGTATACAAATATGCCTTGTGCTTCACTTCAAAATACATGTTAATGCTTCTCTTTTACTGGACCATGTTTAGGGCTTCCTAAACTTGTCTAGGCACTTCATACCAGGCAGCTGTCTCAAATGCAAGTACACGGATATGAATACATATCTGTACCTGCTAATACAGACCAGGAAGGTCTTGGCTCTCCTCCAGCCAACTGAGGCTCAGAGGGCATTATGGGGTAGGCAAGGGCTACTGGTCTGCACCTTCCCAGTGCTCCAGAAGCCAGCACTGTCAATCAGGCAATGGGCACCGACTGCTGCCCCAGCTCCATACACCCACCAGGATCTTGGGGAAAGTGCATAGACAGCTCCAAAAATAATGCCTTCTATTTATATCCATGGAACTACAACAGCCACAAAGAACACAACAACGCTATTAAATAGAGCAAATTCTCAGCCACAAAACACTGTTTTTCAACAGTCACCACCACTAGCAGCATAATTTTGCCAGTAATGAACAAGAACCTACACACCACACTCAAAAATCTGCATCAGTGGAGCTGAACAGCTGTTTTTCAGCTTCTATGGTTGCTAGAAAAATGCTGTTCATGCAGTTCAACTTGCATTGTGCTCGCACCCACTGTTTGGTCTCCATAAACTTTCAGCAAGCATCAATGAATGTCAATGAAGGAATTTGATAACTGACCTTTACTTCTTATATGCTTCCATGTCACATGCCATTTGTCAGATTGCCCCTCTGCTGCCAACTGTCACGTGGCAACAGAATGTAACGGAATACTGGCAGGCAGGTTTAACATCTACTTCCATACTACTAACGTCTACCTCTGATGTCATAGGCCATCATAATAAAATAGGATGCATTAGTTTCAGAGAAGCCCTTGTAGATAAAAGCAGGCACTGGCGGTTCCTTGTACTTATCAGTGCCCTTTTCATTAGGTAATATCCTCAAATTTTCTACATGGACAGAAACTGATGGTAAACTCAAAAATATAAATAAACACTCTTACATGCAATTTAAGGTTCATATTAGTAAAGCTATATCATATACTCTGGTACTTGAAACTATGTAATAAACTGAAATAAAAACAGCTTTGTGTCTAACTGTATAAACATTGAATAGAGAGATATACAGAGACAAATGTCTGTCCTTTCATCCTCACAGTGGACTATGTGATGGTCACACAGAAAAAAATATTTCTTAAAGTAAGCATGAATTTTGTTCTTTAACATGTCTGAATTATGGGCAACATTGAAAAAACTTTGCATACCACAGAGATTCTCATGGATATTCAGAAGAGCTGACCTGTAGGAGTACTACCACTCAAATAGCCAGTGCAAAAATAACTACCATTGCCCGAATTCCCATGTCATTCAACTGGTAAATCTATTCATTTTAAATTAAATTTTGAAAGTGCTGTTTTTTTTCTATTAACTCTAGTTTGTAAAAAGGCTACTTTACATATAGTTTTATGCAGTTATAACACAACTTTTTCATTTATTTTCTTAAGGCATGTTAATGGATTTTAGCCTTAGACAGTGCTGTCACTTAAAATCTCATATCACTTGGGTAGATATCTATTTTTTCACTACCATATCCACATGAGAAAAATTGACAAAACCCACAAAAAATTCTAGAATGATAAAGGTTGTCAGGGTAACAAATTATGCACACAGGCAAAAGGGTAAAATATAATTATGTAAATGGCAAAATAAAAGAAGGTAATTTACAACTGATGCAGAAAATTGCTGGCACAATAAGCACATCCCATAAATCAGTTAGTTAACAACCTAATCTATAACTTTCTGAAAAACATCAAATATAAAATAGAGACCTAGAAAGGAATTTAAGTGCCCTGCATCCTTTATTTCAGTAATGCGCCTACTAAGGGCAACATTAATAGACCAGTAGCACGTTAAATAATTGATGCCATATTATTATCTTCCTCCCCACCACACTAATGAGCAATTACTTCTTGTGATGACTGACTCTTTCCAGCAGGGAAAATTGTCAAGTTTCTGCAGAAGAGAAATAGCAGCAGCTCTCAGATCTGAGACTACCAACTGGAACGCCCATTTGTTCTCACACACACGAGCGGTCTCTGCGTGGGCTGGGATGAGAGGCACTTGGGTGTGTTTGTGGGAATCCACTGGGAAGCACAATAAGAACTGAGACCTGCCTTCAACGCAGAGAACAACATGGAAATCTGAGGATGTTTTTTGAAAATCTATGCACAGGAAGCCAAGTACCCTCTTCATGCTCACCTTTCTTATTTTCCTAATAATGATGAGCTACTTTGGGAATAAAAAATCCAACAGTTGCATAGCTCTGAAGGAACAATCAAAGTTACAGTGGTTTACGGGCCCTTAACTCTCTCAGTTACTTCAGCAGAACATAAAAACTAAACTTCTCTACAAGTCCTATTGACCCAGGCACAGATCTAAGTGATTTCCAGTATCAAGAGGAGAGAAAATGGGAGAAGCAAAGAATGAATTTTATGAGTAAGATAGGCAAATGGTGTGACATTCTTTGAAAGAGGAAAAGTACAGCGACTAAATGAGAAAGCAACCACAGAAACACAGCACCTGCCAAAGAGACAACATGCTGGCATGGTGTTAATGGTAGGTTTTTTATTTTCAAGAAAATAAGTGATTGTCTGTGTGGTACAGTAATAATAGTTAAATAGAAGATGACAGGTATAGTACAGCGGTAGCTTTCTTAGTCAAAACCTACCAGCACCTCACAGCAGCTAGTGACTTTGGTAAGCATCAGTGTGGCTAGTCTGGTAATGTTGCAGCATTTGCTTCAAGGAGACAAGTAGCAGCTGTACAAGTTTGCATTAAGAACTAGGCATCACTTCAAAAACAGTCCTAGCAGAAATAGGTAACTGCAAGGTCATCTCATTTGTGACATTAACTCATTAAGCTGATTATGTGTCCATCTGCTCTTCTTTGCAAGTTGGCATTCTGTGTTCATCAGCAATCGTAAAGCTGGATATATTATGACACAGGCTAGGAAATACATGTACAAACAGTCATGAGCACAGACCTGAGAGCACTGCAGCAACTCATCTACATAAATATTAATTAATGACTTTGAATCATACAATTAGCTTACTGGAAGTAAGCACCTTTATAGCAAGTGGACTATAAGGCGAGATTACATTAAGAGAAATGATCTTTCACTGTAATATGCATACTAGCAAAGCAACTTTTATCTAGCAGAACAGAGAGGGCTGCCAAGGAGAGAACTGGGAGCAGTAACAGTCACCACAGCCACCCTATTTTCTTTCTACTTGCCAAGTGGATTTCCCTAAAGTGTTTCCTAAAGGGATACCAGGCATTTGGTTCTGCCTCTCCTTCCCTCACCGGATGCTCGTATCAAACATGCTCACACCCTGCCCTAAATATTGGAGTTTCTCAGCTGCTCTCTCTCCCCAAACCACGCTACACTGAGCTCGTTTCACCTCTGTTTAGACACACACAAACATCTGCGTTATGCTGGCATCAGATTAGCAAGCCAAATCAATTCCTGATCTCATTACAGAATGAATTTGATGCAGACATTTAAGATCAGATTAAATACAATGTTACGTAACTAGAACTCTTCTGGAATTTTGAGAAAAGACATCTTCCCAATTGCTGTTTTATGATTTGTATGTTATGATAGCTAATGGATCAATTATTCGGAGTGAGCTCTTGCACTGTAACAGTATTTTTGTTAGCTACATATTCATACCAAGGAAGGTGAAAATAGTATAGTCCTAATGGATACATTTCCATTCACACATTTTACATTTTCCTCATTCTGCCCTAAGGCTATCACTATATACGGCAAGGAAGGAAACTAAAATTATTCCTGTTGCCTCTCTACTTTATTAGTCTCTAACAATTTTTAATTTTCTCATTTTAATCCATCCTCTCATGAAAAGGATAAAGCTGTAATATTTGAATGGCCTTTTGCCTTTTTTTTTTTTTTTTCAGCCACACCTTATTACAACAAAGTCTTCAAAAACCACACAGGAACTCTGTTTCTGGGACATGCCTCCCTGTTCTAACAGCATTCGAAGAAGCAACTAAGGTCTTGAACTTGCACTCATCACCAGCATAAGGAGTGACTCAACAGAGCACACTGGCATATATTTCTCTTTAAGCACACAATTAAGTCGATCCTTGTTCAACAAAGGATTTAAGCAAAAGCTGTTTTCTGTTAACATTGCCCAATGTCATAAGTAATCTTTTTTTTTTAATTAAGAGATTGATAAAGGTAGAAATGAGACTAATAAAGGTAGACTATATGCTGCCTATTGGTAATTTAGGGGGAGAGCCCAAGATGGAGGAGCCTTTCTTTGTAAAGAGCCAGGATAATGGCCAGGCTAGAAGTGGGGTGGAAGTCCAACACCTACAGCTAGCTTCAGAAGGAGGAGAAGAGCATGGGAGCAAAATCCAGGTGGAACAAACGCTTCTGACTCAGACATCGCTGCCTGCTGCAGTTGCTGCTGAGCACCTGAAGCAAACCTCCAACTCAGTCTATCTACACATCTGCTTTCAGAGTTCTTACAGTCAAATGCCCGCTAATAAACCAACCCTACATACCCTGGCACAACACCGCCATCCATTCACACAAGTGTCTTTGGGGTCAGGACAAGTATCTGTCTTGTTATTTCAGATCCACACTGAAAGCAAAGCAACTGAAAAGGTATAACACTCCCCAACATCTCATCTTAGAAACTTAGGTACTTCTGAATGTTTTACAAGTCTTGGGTATACATGGCCCTGTAATCTTTCTAAGTAATTCCAGCATTTCACGTGCACAGCACTTCCTAGTAACACTTGGCATAATACAATTCTCCAGTCTTTGGGTTTTTGTTTTTTTGTTGTTGTTGTTGTTTCGGTATTTCAAAAAATTTAGCATCAGAGCATCAAGGCATAATTTTGGAAATATCCTCTTCCAGACACAAATGAGCAAAGTACCCATCGCCTGGATCCAGGAGCCGTGAAGTGTGAGGACTGGTCCTTTGGAGCCCAGATCTGAGTGGGCAGGGGAAGGACATGTCAGCTTTCAACTTCAAAGAAGGATGTGCTGGCATAACAGAGGCAATTCTCCACAGGCAGATTAACTGCCTCCAGCAGAGCACTGTAAGGACACTAGCAGAAATGTAGATGTTCTGATTCATCCATCTTTCCCACTGGAACTGTTCCATGTATAAACACCCACATGTTTGTTTATATCCTTATCTGCAGAGCAAGGGAGAAATAGCCAGGAGGCTTTGTCTGTTTTCTGAAACACAGACAAGCAGATTCAAGTCCTCACTCTGAGAAAGAGCAGGATATTTGTCCAGCTATGTCTTGCTCCCCATGGATCACAAACTGGACTACTGGCTGTTGCACTGCTGTGAAGGGTCACTTTCTTGGAACAGAAAAGCTATGGAAACCTTCAAGTTCAATTAACTAGCTTTCATTTCATGTATTCATCCTGAATTTAAAAAAAAATAAAAATAAAAATAAAAAAATTAAAAAACTGTGACCCAGTTATTTCACACATTAAAGAAGCCTTTGTAGCAGGTGTAATATTCCTAAGAGGTGGTTAATGAGAAATACACATCAGAGCTTAACTGAAAAGATCCTTTGATGTTGGTTGGCTTACCTGTTGTGAAACTAAAGAAGAAGATCACAAGGGAGAGAGTGAACATACATTGCATCTCTACTGGGGGCCATTACAACTGGTTAAACTATGGTCTCCCAGCTGCTGCACTCAGTTCATGCTCTAGCTGTCTGAACACCATGCAACCCCATTACGAGGACACTACAGCCCAAGAAGACAAATTCCCCCCAGTGCTGACCACAAAAGACCCATCTCCACCTGATGGCAGGGGCTTTGATTTCAGCAGGTTTACTTCAGCATGAACCCCATCAGATCACACAGCTCTAAACATAATCTAAACGACATTTACAGCTGAGATGGAAAAAAATACATTAAAATACGGTGTCTTAAAAAAAAAAGAAAAAGAAAAAAAAAAAAAAAGAGTAGGTTCTTTTTTTTTTCCCCAGCACATTGAAATCAACTGAATCAAGCAGAAGTGAATTAATTTCTAACAAATGTAACTTACTCAGAAGATTTGCTTTGATTAGACAGTCTTTAAAAATGCATAGTAGCAGAGGAGGGTTTTGTGTGGATGCCATTTGATGATGGTTAAGCACAACACTATTGAGCCAGAACATCAGTTAAGTAGAGATCTGAGAAAAACTTGACTGACACTGTGAGAGTTCTCCTTCCCATTTCAATTATTGTAGCCACAGGAAAGGAGGTGCCTGTAAATTCCTGCGTCTTTGTGCACAAGACTGTAATCACTGCAGGAACCTCATCTCCATAATAAAAACTTTCTAAATCCAAAATATAAAATGGTCACAAAATTTACATGTAACATGCATGAGAGAATGAGATGCATGACTGAAAACTGTTAACAAACAAGAAGTAGTACACCCTTTATTCATTTCTACATATTCACTGTATACTGTTCGATGAGGTTATAAAAAACTCTAAAACATAGTTTCACATTACTTTATCAGAATAACTATTTTTCAAAAGCATCAGAAAGGCTGAAAGGATTTTCTTGTTACTGGCTTAAAAGTGATTTTCATACTTGAGTACATTACTATTGTTTAACAAGCAAACAAATGCACTTTACTGAGTGAATATCTAATTCCCTGTGTGACAGCAAGGAAAAGTGAAGGAAGCTGTCAGCCCCCAGGAGACCTGCTAGTCCTGCCACACTCAGAGAGTTCTTGAATATTCCCTGTAAATCACCAGCTTTTGTGCCATGCCTTAATGCATTCTGCAAAATGAGGGGAATCTGTGCATTCTACTTGTTTGTACTTGAACTTGGCTTAAATTTAGCTCACTTTGGAGAGTTTGTGCTTGCTTAAAATATGAGCAGAATTTGTTTGAACATTAACACCTGCAAGAGTGAGGTATTTAAGTTAAGAGGAAGGCAAGGAGGATGAAAGGAAGAAAGAACAGGACAAAGAAAAGAAATGGTAACACCTACAAGACCCCTGCCAAAACCCAGTTTAGGAGCTTCACACACAGCTGTCCCTTTATCACTGTACTGGGGCATCTGTGGCTGTGCTGTCTAGTGAGTGCTTGCAAAATGTGCATTTTTTCATTTCAATTAAATGGGAACATGCGCTGTTCCACTGCATTCAAATGAGAGTGGCACAGAGGTGTCATTCCAGTGGTACAATATCAGTTCAAAACAGAGAACTAACAGGGACAAAACCTCGTTTTGTCTCCAGGGATGCCAGCAGTTTTGCCGGCTTTCAGCACAGTTCAAACCCAGTCTAGACACCATTTCTCTGAAAAAGCAGGGAATTCCCATTCTGCTTTAAACATTGATCCTCCTAACAGATTTGCTTGCAGGAATTGACTACTGCCTGCCTGCTTTTATAGATATTTGTAAACTCCAATGGTTTGTCCAGTGTAAGCTGCAAGAATTTTCCAACAGCGCCTGGCAGGCGGAGACCAAGACACTGGAAAAGGAAGATGCTTTTACCTAAGAGTCTCATAAGAAATAGGGGCTTAAGGAATTTCCATTCTTGGCCAGACTGACATTTGAAATTATATCCCTGGTAAAGGATAGATAAAGAGGTAAAAGATAACTTGCTCTCCACACTGGCTATGGGTGAGATTCGTTTAAGACTGAAAAGCATGAAATTTTAATGCTCCTTTAATAAAAACTGATAACTTTTTGATGTAGGTTATTCACTCTCTTAAAAGAATGTAAAGGTACAAAGCAAAACACTCGGAAAGACCAATATCCAGCCTATGGAGATAACGCTGGTTTGATCCTCTTACACGGTTCATTTGTAACAGTCTTGTAGACAGTTCTGCTATCCTAATTTTATGAAATTTCACTTCAACTTTTACATAGGCTAAAATAATAATCACCAAGCCATTTTTTTTCTGTTTGATTTGTTTAATAATGCTATATGATTTAAATTCTGCTCTAGAAGTAGAAATCATTACTTCTTCCAGGTGCTCTTCGCAATATTATTATAGACAGCTATTCAGCATGCATTCTGCAGAAAGTCCTCTTTTAACGCTAGTACTCTTCACCAGCTTCAATACAAAGTCAACCAGCTTTATTTTCAGCTGTTTAACCTGAAGGCTGTTTAATTTGACCTATCTGATGTTGCACTGAAGCAGAAAAGAATACTGCATGGCCCAGGATGAGAAGACATGACTTTCAGCACAGAGAAATAAGAAGCTGATGAGGAAATGACAGGAAGGCAGTAGCTTAAGCAGCTCAAATGTTTCAAACCTGCATGAATGCCATGGTCAAGCTTTCTATTCCAATTGCTCTTCAAAGTTTTCTCTACTTTCTCAGTAGCCACGTCAAGAATGGGGATAACCTGGAACGCATGGGTCACTTCCCCTACCTCTCTCCATAGTACCTATTGTTAAAAACTTTGTATTTTTAAAACAGTTTGGCCCTGATATATGCCACAACTACAAGCATATGGAAAGTGAGCCTGGTTTACCAGAATGCTTACTACAGCCCTGGGTTAAATGACTGAACTTACCATTTTGGAAGAACTCACTGGCAAAGGCCAGGCAAGGAGCAGCTTCCTTGTACAGTGTCCAGCTGGCTCAGTGCTCACATATACATCCTCCTGAATCTCTACATGCTCCATATTTACCTTTCCTGTTCTGTACCAAACAAGAGAGGCAGTGAGCAGAAATCTAGAGGAGCCAGCTACATCAACAACTATGAAGTTGTGTGTTTTGGATCAGCAATTACATGATGCAAATTTTTGCTTTTAAAACCATTTCAGTTGCAAAGTCAAGAAGGCCTTAGCACTTCTACACCTTTCATCTGATAATTAAGGCCATTCTACTCCTGGACCTCATCAGCACTTAGAGGCATGTTAGTGCAGATAAGTGAAGCACGCTGATGAGAGATATTAGTCAACTCGCAATACTGTCCAGGGGCAGTACCTGATCCAGGCAAAGACTTACTATGATTAGCGGATTAGAAACAGTAAAGTCAACACAAAGATCATCCTAAAGCTAATTATTTTCTTGTCTGGCAGACTGTCAAGGCACCAGGGAGGCTTCTCCATTGTATCTGTTTCCTGGTTCCATGGAGTCAGATGTTCAGTCAAGGATAACATCTGCTTATCAGCGGAAGAACAAGGAGCATGTGGATTTCTCTGCTGCAACATTCTTCTACAGCTTAAAGCTCCTAAGTGAGCCCTTCCACTGCAATGCATTTCCACAAAGCTGCTGCAATAATTCTAGGATGAAATCTAAGCCACTGATGAGCAGATCAGTGAGCTAAGCATGAATATCACCGACCAACTTTAAAGACAGTTATGGTTCGTATTAGAAAGAAATGAAGTTAAGAGACCTTCTTTCGCTAAAGACAAGTGGGTATCCAAAAATTAAGATGATTTTTTCCTAGCTGTAAGGAAACACACTTAATTTCATTTCAACTTCTATTAAAGAATACCACAATGGCCTGAGGAAAAAGAGGAAGGAGCCTCAACAATTTAACAAAACAGAAATGTTTTACGAGGAAAATCAAGCCACCACATTTCCAAGACAGTACCAGTCCATTTAAACCTGCCCATTCAACAAAGAGTTATCTAGGAGCCTAGACATTTGTCTGAGGCAGTAATTTGCCTGCCTACTCCAGGAGCATTGTAAGAGTTCTTAAAGCTTTTTACAGGTATCTTAGATCTTTCCAGCCCTCAAAAACATATTTATCACTTTTCCTACTCTGCTCTTCAGCTGCAACCTCAGATTTGCACAGGTCTCTAAGTGCTCTGAAGGTCTACCTGAATAACGCCAGCCATTTCCAAATCAGCCTTCCTTCTCCACCTGGTGACAGCCAAGGGGAAAGAGACATTTGCACAGACTTCTTAGGGGAAGGTCTTAATCCAAAATACAAATAGCTCAAGGATAAATGTGGGAGACTTGGGAACGGGGGAATCATTTTTTTCTTCACAGCCAATTATTGGGGATGAATCATTTACAAGGAGGATAATGAGACACTGGAGAGACTGCTACTGAATTAAAAACCATGGTCCTGATCTTTATCCTTTTCCATTTTTCCCCTTAATAAAATTGCATGGGATTTTCCTATACACGAGAAACTCTTTTGGTAATTAAATTTTTAAGCTTTTGCAGATAAGACTAAAACATGGAGAAGTAACACACAGCTGGGTTGGATGAGAAGAAAAGGCAGGAGAAAAACAAGCCTGAATCAAGATGGTGTTATTTAATTTCGTTGCAAATAAAAAAAACGATTGCTAGCTGAAAAGCACATTTTCAAGACAATAGTAGTTTTGCTAATACTTGATGGGGTGGCATTAAGAAACTTTGCTTTGAATCAGTTCGGTGGTGTACTGCTGCTCCTCATGAGCTGCAGGCTGGAATGGCCACATTGTCCTTCCTCATCTACAAGACGAGCTCCTGAGCAAACTGCAACGCTTTTTTTCCTCTCTCATTTCTTGCCCTCACAGTAAGTTTTCTCATGGCCTGGATGTTTCTGAAGATGATCTGAAAGTTCACGCCATGTTTTGTTTTTGTTTGTTTTTTTCCCCTCTTGCTGAGCCATCAGCCTGTATCACAGGAGATGGGTTCAGTTGGAAACTAGCAATCAAGTTCACCTATACTTCTGTTACCAGAGCCAGACAGTACACAGAAGTAGCTCTTAATATGGTTGTAAGCAAAGTCAATGAAGTAAATACTTGAACTTTTCCAAAATCAAGCTTTTTGTTTCAGCTATTTGATCAGATTTAGTAGGAAGAAAAAAGGTTGAAATATCCAAGTTTATTGTGGATTAGAAATTCTAGTTTTGTTCAGTTCTGTGCTTTACAAAAAATGGTTTCAATTACAAAACCAGGCAGACAGTTTATGCCATACATTAATCTGCTGTTTGTAACGTTATTAGTCTTGCTTATTGCAATCCAGCATATTCCATTTACTTACTGGTAAATTAAAACTGAATAATAAAAATAAATTAAAAAAAATTTTTTGCTTTGCTTTTTAATACTTTTTGAGCACAAGGAGAGGCAGATCTTTTCTACCTATTACCAGGAAGACAAGTTTAACAAAAAAGTTTCTTCATAGCCTTGGTTTGCCAACCTTTTTGTCATTCAGCTTTTCAGACACCTTTGTCAGGGGCCAGGGTGACAACAAATACCTGCTACAGCCCCTTCCCTAAGTATTTTACCTCCAGTCAGTGACCACTCACTGGGCTAAGCACAGAGGTTATGAAAACCAGGGAAGCCTCTTTCACCAGCATCACATCCAGCTTTTATTACATACCTGCCTACACACAGGTAATAAATTAGATTCTTACTATTTAAAGTAAAAACAGACACCAAGAAGACATAAACCGTTTCACTTAAAGGACGGGACATTTTTTCAGCTGAAGTATATTGTGCTTTCGATCATTTGCTTTCACAGAGATAGCAGTAAATACGGGTACTACACACGTTTTGATGCATAGCTCACAACAAGCATATGTATGAATAAGGAGTAGTTTTGAGCCAGGGAATGAGGTAAGTATGCAGTGGATAAGTCAGCTGATTTTGCTGTCAAGAAGTATGACAACATGCAACTCAAGCCATAAAATCTTCATTCTTTCTTCTATAACTTTAAAGGAGGCTCCCCTTTGTTGGGGTACTTAGTTGCCTATGTAAGGATTAATGAGTGCATAGAGAGTAGCTTTCTGTAGATGGAGTGTTCTGGAATAGTAGAGTTAGTGGGCGGGGGTTTAGGTAGGTGTGTGTTTAGGTATTCTCGCGTGCATCGGGTTTGCGTAGCGGGTGTACGCGTCTGCGCGGGAATTAGGATGGTATATAAGGTGTGTGACGCAGCAATAAATTGAGAGAAGACTTCATGGCATCCATGATTATGTCTCCCTCTCCCCCGGGCGGTCGAGGCCCCGGGATAAGTCGGGTTAATTGACGGTCATGTCAAGTGGTGACCCCGACGCGATAGTGTGTGTGATTTGCGATTGTGGAGAGTTCTTGTTTCGTGCTTGTGGAGAGTGACTGTTTCGTGCTTGTGGAGAGTGCTTGTTTTTATTCTTTCGTAGAGTTTGGTGCACCAGGAAGCAGAGTGATACGCGGCGCAGACGGGTCTGGGAAGAGCGGACGGGGTCTGGTGAGAGGTTGCTCCGGAGGCAGTGGACGGGTCCAGAGAGGGACGGGTCCAGTGGACGGGTCCAGAGAGGGACGGGTCCAATCGATATCGATCTCTACTATGGCGGCAGGATCCGTCAAGGAGACGGTAAAAGTTTTAAAGGTGCTGGCGAAGGACGCGGGGGGCACACTGTCCTCTAATAGCACAGAGGGCCTCATCCAATGGATGATTCAAGGGGGGCTGATTGAGTCAGCGGCACAGGCGATGGACCTGGATAAGGTTCAAGCTGCGGGGACGAAGCTGTTATCATCCACTGGAGCAGGAAATAAGTCTGCTCTTCAGCATATCCCTGCTTGGGGGGCGTTGCAGGCTTGTCTTCATAAACTTCGCGAATCGCGGGGTGTGTGGATGGCGGCTGAAGGTGCTGTTTTTGGTTCACCGAAAACAGTGGAGTTAGAAAACCCGAGCTCTAACAACTCGGGGGAAAGCTTCCAACTGCTTTCTGATGCCTCGCCTCAAGAATGCGGTGAGGAGATAAGGGGAGAGAAGAGGGGGGAGGATTGTGAGGATTCTCGGGGGGTGACTCAGGCTTTCCCGGTCACCGAGGGAAAAGCCTTAGATTCTTTGTTTGCAGAGGAGGGGCCGTTTGCCCCCGGTATTGCGGTCGATCTTGTGCAGGCGCCGGCCCCTTCTGCTCTGGCCGCCTCTCCTGCTTCACGCCCGACCCCTGTGAGCAGTTCGGGCGTCTCGTCAGACGTTAGCATGCCATCAGCGGCTGTTGGTCCCTCGGTAGTTTCTGGGGGGGGCCGCGGGACTGTTCGGAGCGCCGGAGATTCTGAGGGGGATGATTTGCCTGAAAGGTTGTTGAAAGAACTTCGGCGGCTTTCGGTTAACTCTAAGTCGTTAGCTCAGGCAGTGCAAATTCTAGCTGCGCAACAACAGCAGGAACGCAGTTCAGCAACACCCCTTAAAGATCCGGTGGGCCATTGGCACATGATTGTTAAGAACTGCGCACTTCAAGGGGATGTTATCCCGTAACCGTCAGAGGGGGGAGGACTGCCCCCCGGTACAGGATCCTCAGGGCCAGCCTACTTGGGAGTCTTTTGATTGGCAGCTAATTAAGAAGCTAAGAAGTTAAGTCCGGCTTGGAAAGTCCCGCCTGCCAAGCCCTATTGGACATGATACAGATGGAGCTCACCACCCCCTTTGATTGGCATAGTCTGGTCAAGGCGGTCCTATGGGTCCTATCGGCCCTACGTGGGTCCGAGTACGATATGTTCGGACTTATCTCAAGGCAGAGATTAGCATTCAGCTCTCATAGTGACTTGGATTGTGTACTTCTTACTTACTGGTACTGCTTTCTAACATGTTGTACTGCAAATAACAGTGGTGTGACATAATAGGAGAATTTTACCACTGCAGGTCTCAGGAATTAGAATTATTAGGCATTGTCTAGGTTATTGTGTGCTTCTTCTATTTTCGTAATAGATCAAATGTAACTTAAGCAGAATTCGATGTTACCAATGCTGGAATTTATGGGAATTGTTCTTTCATGTATGAGTAATGTTCGGTTGTGATGTTATTGGCTTATCAATCAGCTTTTCTTAATTTGCAAAGACAAAACCTGGAAAGAAATTCCAAGAGAAGGGGATGACCCTATCTATATCATAGAGTGATTGCCTCTCCTTCAACCCACTAATCAGGATTTTTCAAATATGACCATGCATCACTTGAGACAAAGACTCACACTAAAAGAGTTGATCTTAATAGCTTATCATGTTTCTGAGCAGGTGTTCCACTTGGGCTCTGTATCTCACACTGGCCACGCGGATGCGGTGTACAAATGGAGAACACCCTTCAGACTCTGAGAGAAATAAAAGCAGGAGAGAATCTGTGATGGGTGAGAAAGGTAAAGTGCACTTTGAAGCAGGGGACGCCCTGCTGGCACTGCCTATCGCATCCACCTATCGCATCCACCACAAACACATTTTTGGCACATTTGCCCACTAATAACGATTCTATCTGACATGCAACTTCATAAAGTTGTACGACCATTAATCATCTATTAGTTTAAGAGCATGGTTGTGAGCACTCTTAAAGCATTTGCTGCATAAACTTTAGTGATCCTTCAAATTGATAATCAGAGTAAAAGTTGAAGGTTTCTTTCTAATCAGTTGCTGACTAACACAGAATGGGACCCCTTTGGGATTTATTTCCAGGTTGCAGTAAAAATGTTTCTGAATTTCTGAAAACTGGGTTCTCTCTTGATGGGGAGCTTTGGGATAAAATTGGTATAAAACTCTGGGAGGCTTCTATTGCTGACGACAGAACAGCTGCTAAACTGTTATCTGTTTGCACCAAATAATGCAAGGGCTTAAGCAAATTCGACAAGGAAGAATTTCTTCTAATTGTTCCCTATTGCCTCCCCTCCCACCCTCTCCTCCACCCCCGAAGCTGGCCGTGCTGCTCCTGCCCTCCTCCTTGCATCTCTGTAGCCTGTATGTAATTGGGATGAATGCAGGAAAGAACAGTACCGAGGTGCAATATTACGGAGTGGGAATCCCTACCTTATGAGGCAGTACAAGAGCTAATCCTGTCTCTCGTGCAGTACACTGTGTTTATGATTGAATAGTGAGATCAGGCTACCATCCAGATTATGAATAACTTGACTGACTTCACCCTCTTTGAGAGGGGGGGAGAGGGTCTGGGCAACACCTCAGGCCCAGGCACAAATGGACAAGCAATGCCTTGAACAAGTTAAGACTTTGGTGTTACATGTTATCTTTTGGATACCTGATACTAATTTGTCTAATGCCTCAATTATGTCAGTTAAGCAGGAGGCTGCCCAGCCCTACATTACATTTCTGGGCCGTTTCCCGACTCGATGCAGGAACAGCTCAACGAATGAAGTGCTACAATTCTGGGGGGCTTAGTCATGTACAGAAGGACTGTAAACAACCTGAATGAACCTGCTCGTGCTATTCTAGATCGACCCTGTCCCCAATGCAGGAGGGGGTTGCATGGGGCGAGAGAATGCCAATCCAAATTCCCTGTTGCTGTATGGCCCTACGATCTGCTGGGAAACAGGAAGTGAAGTGCGTGACCGTGCGCTATGACAGCTTGACAGCAAATACGGTCCTAAATCGGTCAGCCACTGCCTGGTCAGCTCACTCAGACCAGCAACCGCCAGTAGTGCAGGAGTGGATTTGGCCAGCGCCCAGTCAGTGCCGCAGACTGACAGCACCGTGACTCTCATTCCAACAGGTGTCACGGGCCCCCTTGGGGACAGGTGTAGCGCTTTCTTATTAGGATGTTCTTATGTTACATGGATAGGACTTTTCTTTTACCAGGACTTATAGATGCTGACCATGCTGGGGTGATTAACATAACGGTTTGGTCACCCTCACCTTCTGCGTTATTTCCGAAAGTCAAAAGAAAAAGAAAAAAAGAAAAAAAAAAAGAAAAAGAAAAAGAAAAATAGCAGTATTAATCCCTTTTTCATTCTTTGACTAAACCTGGCATCGAGGACTAAATTGGTGGACTTGGAAGTAACAAAAGTTACTTGTAGTACTTGTACTACATCGTTACCATGTATAGTAGGCGGTTGACAGTTATTAGGCCTAGTAGATACCGGGGATGATGTTACCATCATTAAATCAAGTGATTGGCCGTCTGAATGGCCATTAGAAGACACTAATTCTGTTATTACAGGAGTTGAGGGGTACGCTACATGCTTGACATCCTGTACAACAATACCAACTGAGTGATTGTCGAACGCACTAATCAGACGCTGAAATGGCAGCTAACGCGATTAAGGGAGGGGGGAGACAAGGGTGGTCTGACCATGATACTGTAATAGGCACTGATAGTGCTCAACTAGCCAGCTACAGTGGTGTCTCTTCTTGGGGGTAAGGCAGTCCCGAAGGTTCGCTTTCGGGCGCCTGAGTCTGACAAATGGGAGGGTCCTGCAGATCTCCTCACATGGGGCCGAGGTTATGCTTGTATTTCCACAGGAGCCGGAACCCAGTGGATTCCTGCCCGTCTGGTCCGGCCGTGGCTGCCAGCTACTGCTGCCTCTGCTTCTGCTCCTGCTGCTGGGGGTGGCCCTGCCGGAGAGAACAACGCAGGTGTCGACTCTAACGACCCCCAAATCATTGGGCAATTTTTGGCTGCAGTATGCAAAGCTGACTAACTCTTCCACAGTGTGTTTGGCGCTCTCGGCGGTAGGTGATCCATTCCGTACCTGTGCTCTTGCTATACGTTATGCAGAAGTTCCTCATTTCAACAAGACGGCTTGTGCCAATGATGATATCCTAAATCGGATCAGGGTGGTGAACGATAGAGGTAATCGTCTGCCTCTCGTTAGGCGCATGTGCGAAGGGATTTGGCACAGCATAGGACGATCCAGTCGAGGAAATGGTCTCCTGTGGCAAAGAGCAATAGCGACAGGGTTACTTGTTCTCCAACAGCCCCAGGGTCCTCGAGCAGGCAATGTTCGATGGCAGGCTCTGGCCACCGTGCGTCCCAATGCGTCAGCGGTGGGGTGGGTCTGGTTTCATTCCGACTCACCTAACGCAAGGCTGCAAGGCAGCCGGGACTATAATCTGCGGGAAAGTGAGACCTTCCCCGGAAGCAACACCACGGTCTACGTGATGATCGAGTTGGAGAATGATGCCCCTATACACCTGCCCCCGGGTATGGTCTTGATCTGTGGGTCAGGATATGTCTATCCGGTTATACCCATTCGACCCAAGGGTGGTCCTTGCAGTTTGGGCAGGCTAGGGATAGCACCTACTTCGCCACATGACATTCAACGGCTCCTCGCTGAGGACTCGCGACGACGACGGGATATAGAGGCGCTGACACCAGACTGTAACGATCGTGTGTATCTCGATGGGAAAGTACGCCAGATTATAGGTACTATCTTTATCTGGCCCCAGGTAGTTCGTAATACACGTGCGACTGAGCGGCTTGCTTGTTGGGCGGCGAAAAACGCAAACCGCACTTCTCGTGCGCTGACTGACATAGCCGATTCGCTGAGCTCCCTTGACACCGGACTGACTCAGACTAAGATGGCGGTAGACTTTCTGCTCGCTCGGACTGGTCTAGGTTGCGCTGAGATGGAACAACACCTAGGCTTAAAAGGGTTTTGCTGCCTGGACTTCAGCGCGAATGCGTCGTCAGCTACAGAGAAGATCCGACGAGAGGCAAAGGACATAGCCGACTCAACATTCGAGATAATTAAGGACAATAACTGGGGCTTCTTTTCCAATCTGTTTGGCCTTCCTAGCCGATTAGAGAATCTTCTTACTTTGGGTGTGACTATTTTAGTTGTTATTTTACTTGCTGTCTGTGTGATTCCTGTTATAATTCATATTATCCGCCGTGTGTGAGACCAGGCGGTGAATCATCTTCTTACAGTTAACCTAGTTTTAAGTGCACCACATGGAGATGGCTATCAACCACTGTTCACTTGTGATTCCGAAATTTCATGTTAGCAAAGAAAGGGGGGAGATGTTGGGGTACTTAGTTGCCTATGTAAGGATTATTGAGTGCATAGAGAGTAGCTTTCTGTAGATGGAGTGTTCTGGAATAGTAGAGTTAGTGGGCGGGGGTTTAGGTAGGTGTGTGTTTAGGTATTCTCGCGTGCATCGGGTTTGCGTAGTGGGTCTAACAGCAGGACCTCAGAGGCTGGGAAAGTACTTCAATCCCACTGTTCTTCCCCCCAGAGATGGCCATGCTGCTGGGCTACCCACAGCAAAGATCCATCTGTAGCAGAGGTGATCCTCAGCCCAGCACACAAGGGTGGACAACAGTTGCAGAAAGGAGCTGGTCACCAAGCCACTAACAATCTACCATTTCCTGGGCAAGGCTGCAAGACACCGTTTTGGATACTGCCCTAGAATGAGGCAGAGCCACTATGCCTCCTCTGTGGGGCAGAGATGTGATAATGTAAACTCAGAAATCCAGCCTGATCTGATCAGAACTGCAGCATTCCAAAGCTGGCTAAAACATATCTGAAAATTCCAATTTCTTTATCATCAGCTCTTAAACCAGTGCAGTTTTTCTCCACATAGCTCACAGCATGTGAGATGCTCTCCTTAATTTGCCTGTCGCTTTTGGAAGTTGTGAACCAGATATAGAACAAGCCAGTAATGTGAAGGAGACGAGCCACCACTGGGAATATTACCAGTGGCCAGGTAGAGTTGTGTCTGTGCACAATGCTACCCTGCTCAGGTGTGAGAGAAACGTGTCTGGGGCTGTTCTTTTTCCATCACAGAACTCCTACCCCACCCCCACACCCCAGACAGAATAGACCACACAATCACTAGCAGCACCCCAAACTTTTCATGAAAAAAGCATCCAGCCACTCAGGAGTGGGCTATGACCAGATGTTTACTTTAGATAAGAGAACTACAGCAGAGTTGGATTAGAATAAACATTCCCTAATAACAGCTGTACTGTATTACTGATTTCTTTCTCAAGATGTAGCAGTTCAATCCTGTGTATTTCAAAGCAAATGGAATTATTTGACCAAAGCAGACAGAAATGAGACGGAGATAATAAACAGACCACACACGGAGCCAAAAGAGGAGGTCGGGTTTGTCAAGTGCATTTTCTGTTCAGCTGTGTCATCTGTGAGTGAAGGATTACCTACATCACAATGCCAATTTTCTATGGGAATGATGCCCTTTGTGGCTCTTAGCGATTCAGGTTACTATCAGTTACAGCCACAGTTGTAACTGTTCCAGACGTTCCTGTCTTTAGCTTTAAATCCTGCAAGCACATTCCTGCCCTAAACATTATAACCTTCTTTGAAAGGGAGCAGTTAAAGAAAAATGAAGTTTCCAGTTATGTCCAACTACTGTCATAAGCCAATTCTATCACAATGACAGTTCATTGCTTTTTTCATTGTTTTCCACCATTTTCTGCAGCAAAAATGCCCCTTTATTGTCATTTTGATGCAGTAACCAGAATCATTATAAATTGCTGGCAATTATTTTAGCAGGATGAAGTTCAGATAGCAGCAAGGGAAACCAAAGCAGAGAGACAATGCAGTACTTCTCTGAGGATGCAGCTCAGCACCTGCCGGTCCCAGAGCCTGGGGTGAGATGTCCACTGCCAAGGGGTCCAAAATGCCCTTCTTACTAGGCTGAATGACAACAATTTCTTTCCAAACCTCTTGTTTTCCATAAACTTGTGTTCCCAAAACACAGACAGCACCAGTTTCGCCAAGGACAACCAGGTCCTGTGCAAACACTTTACTTGAAAACAATGGGTTTCATAGTTTCTAAAATGCTTGTTTCTTCTGTCCCTCCACCCCTGCCCCATCAGCACTACATCACCACACACCCCTCAAAAAAAGAAGTTGAGGAAACTTTTGGTACTGTTCCAGTTACAAAGAAACAAACCATATTTTTATGCACACGTATGCATTTCCCTCTCAAATTTATCTTTTTCACCAATTTACGTATCACGTTTGCTTCATAAGCAGTAAATTTGCTCATCCTTTATCCACAGCCAGTGCCTACCTGGAGGAAACGAAGCACAATGTCACTCGACCCTAAGCGCCATGTCTGGACTAAGCTGCTGGTAGTAGCCATGTGCATTCACTTCCCAGTGCTGAATTATGGCCAGAGAACAAAGCTGTGCCATTCCCACATGCTTGCACAGGACTCACCTGTGCTGAATCAGTTCCTCCACTACACCAGCAGTGAGGGTGAAGGGAAGAAAGAGACAAAACAACCTGAGCTTTCCTTCTTCTTAGACTTGCAAACAAAAACAAACAAGTCTCCTGTAATACTCCTCGAGTATTTCAATTAGCATTAGCTTCTCTTCCTTTGTACTGCTTCATTTTGAATTCACATTTGTCTGATGCTATATTTGCACCAGACATTAGGGCAAATCATTTCAGCTTATTTGCTGTATGAGATTAATACACACTCTGTAAACAGAAGTCCTGTGAACTTTTTGGGTGAATTTTTGACACTTTTCTCTCTTCATCTTCCTGCTCTTAAATTAGTCTTAAGTTACCTTTTAGAAGCACTGATTCTGACTTAGAAATACTTCATGGTATTCAGCTCACAATTTCCCCTTACATTCAGTGATCTATTTTATTTTGTTTGTTTCTTATTATCATTATTCACAGAGGAAACCTTTTCCATTTTGACTGAACCCTGCAGATGAGTGCCTGCCTGGTCTGTTGCTCTGGCAAAACAGGTTCAGTTTCTACCCTTTTACAGAACAGTGGAGCACCAAATTATTCCATTTCTTTTTAATATTAGTATTCAGCCATCAGAAGAATCTCTGCAATATCCTCAGAAGACATTTTGAACTTAAGAACTTGAGCTCTTAATGACTTCTATTGTAGGTTTCATGTGTATGAAGAGCAGTTGATTACACCAGCACTCCAAGACCTAAGGTTTCCACACATAGCCAAGTTTTGCTGTTAGGGAAGTTCTTTAGTATTTTCTGTCTTGTTTTTGTATCTGTGAAGTGAATGAATGGAATAATTCATTCTGATTTCTTCTCTTTGGTGTAAACTTCCTGTGTGAAGATAGCTCACTGCTGCTGCATTGCTTTCTCTCTTCTTCCTTCAGGGATTTCTAAGTGATAGAGTATTGCAAGCATGTCTCTCCTTATATCAGTTCTAGTTGGTTTCCCTTATCAAGGTGACATTACCCGCAAGTTGTGCAAAGCACAAATAAACTGAGAACAACTATTCCATGCCATTAAAGTTTAAAGGATTCTGACAAAGACAAGAGAAGGCATTCTGGGCTTACCTTAACCTTGTACAGGCACTAAAATGACTCTATCGAGGACTGCTTTCTTGTTTCAATATTTCACTTTTGCTCAGAGGGTGCCAACCACAATGCTTTGCCAACACTGTCCTTCTTCAGCACATCTGCTCACTGAAGCCTGTGGAGCTGAAGCACTGCTTCCCCCCCCCCCCCCCAGCCTTGATGCTCCATGTGTTTCCATGCAGTGTGCTCCAACTCAAGGTCTGCCCTTAGCTTGTGAAATTCATGCATCCTTCTGCAAGATGTTCTTTAGATTTCAGCTAGTTCTGGAGGACTGAGATGTGGCCGAGTAATTCAGCCTGTAGCAGAGATTTTTGGTACTGAAGGGTTCCCTTCATAGGGCTGCTATCATGATTGCTCACATCCCTGGCACCAGCTACAGATGTGACTGCAAGGTTACGCTGCCACTTTATCAAGCTGGTCCCGGTAGAGCCCACCATCCCCTTAACACTTGGCAAACTTAATGCTCTCTATAGCTGCTGATGTGACACTTGTATGAATATCTACCATTTCTGTGTTGTTGAATTTTCTTCCCAAGTACAGACATATCTTGTTCTCACTTCTACCCCACTTGCTGGTCTGCTGCTCACTGTTTCCATCAGACTCCCATGTTACTCCTGCTAGCTCTCTTCCCTGCAGGTATCATTACAACATAATCACAATACACGTGCATGCACATACACACTCAAACACATCCCACCCTCAGTGCAAGAGATCCAGACTCAGCCATTCCCTCTCTAGGAAGAACCTCCAGCACGAAGGGATCGTACACAGGCAGCCACTCTGGACATTCTCCCTTTCCTTCCTGATGGGTCTGTGAAACATAAGATGATCCCATAGAGCTCTACAGAGCCACCCATTTCAAAGCCTGATGCGGAACCATTGAGGCTGCAGTGCTTCCCTTGTTGGCCTGCCTATGGAAAAAAATACTTACAGCACAGCCCCCCCCCCCCCCCCCTTTCTTTTTTCTCCTCCAGAGAACCCAGATTATAAGAAGTGCTGTGTCAGGCCAGTGTTGGCTGTTACAGTTTGGTTTCCAAACAATTATAATGGGCATGCTATATGCTCACCACCAAAGTTACTATTCATTCTTTTCTGTCCTTCAGGAGTTACAAATGGATCATTATTGCAAAATAATACATATCAAATTGCAGCTAATATTTACCCGATAATTGATCATAGCAGAAATGACAAACAAAAATATATTGAGCACACATGAAAAGAGGAATTACCCTTGACTACTATAGTGCTTATGAGGTGTTAAAAGCTTCTGCAATTACACAATTTCATGCCAAGTGCTTCTGTTTGAGTTCAAGACTTTTGGTTTTTGCCCTGTCTCCTTTTTCTTCTCTCCATACATGAGGTTTGGCAGTGCCAGTGCAATCATTTTGCACAAATAACTGGTTAGGTTTGTAAGCATTTTCTAGCTTTCAACTACCATTTAGTTATCAACTAAACCTGCAGTTTGTTTAAATGTAGCAGGAGATGAAATGCAGAACAAAAAGGTGAAAAACAGGACAGACAGCTTTAATATTTAGGTCTAGCAACTATTAGGAGATATTTCTGGATGAGAATAACAGAGGATGTAAAGAAATCTTCTATTCATTAGTAGTCTTTGAAGAGGCAGGCAGAGACCCAAGGAAAACCATCACCCTATGGCTTACTTTTTGGAATGCCAGGTGGTCACCATTTGCTGCTGCAGCCCACCAGGCTCCTCAGCAGGGAGTGAGCCCCACAAGGATTGTGGGGATGGTGGCAGCCAGGGGGACAGCCAGAGGCAGCACATGTGGCCTGGCTTTGTGGCATCCATCTCTGGCCAATGAGACCCTCACCAAGCATGATGAAAGCAGTTATGCATTGTGGCTTCCTCATCTAATTTTTTTTTTTAAATGTCCAATTAAAGTTTTCCTTTACTGATGATCATTTATTGCAAAGCTTAAATAAACAGAGGGAAAAAATACCGGAAGATAAGTATTCCAGACAGACAGTAAAGTTCCATTGTACAACTGACCGCACTGCATGTAAACCTAGCTGACATTTCAACATGTTCCCTTATCACAGCTATGCAGATGGTTTGCCGAAGGCAACTTTAATTTCAAATACAGATCCATACATTTCTGCCATATTTATGAGAAGCGTTCTCTTGAAAAATGCATTTCTCCATCTATATTTAGCCCCACAAACAGTAGAAAATCATTAAAAAAAGAAAAAACTGTTTTAAATCTGATCTCTGCAATGAAAATAGTTCTTAAAAAAGCAGAGGGAAGGTAGATGCCTTCAATATTCTCTGCTCTCCTAATTTTAGCTCTTTAAAATGTTTTCTTGTGAGGTTATGTCTGGGAAGATGTGGGTACAATTCCAATAGCAGATATTCAGTAGTTGAAAAATCAGACAAAGGAAATTAGGGAATATATATAATGAAAAAAGCCTTTTCTACTAAGTAGCTCTTCTATATTGAGATGCTTTAATTTTCTTAACCAATGTTACTGTAACTAGGATTTCAGAGATTGTTTCTATCTTGTTTCATTTTTGTGAAGACTGGCTGAATGGCGTTACATCTGGATAAACCTCGGGCTCACTGCCACAAGTGGATTAACTCTCAAAATCATTTACCAATTTTTCTTTCAGCTCATTTCTCACTCTAACACCCAACAACCTTCCTAATTCACACAATATGGCCTTTAAATGTCAAATCATGGAAAAAAAAGGTATTAGATAATTCTGAACACTCATCATAAAAAAAAAAAAATGGGCAGAAAGAGAAGGACCACCAAACTGCCCTCCATATCCTCTCCACTGTAGGCAGGAAGCCATATGGACCCATCCTCTAGAGATACATTTTTTTTCAGATAACCCAACAGGAGATACACATCAGCATGGGCTCCCAAAATAAAAGCAAAGGAGCTGTAGCCCCTGAAGCTGCTGCAATGGGTTGCTGCTGCAATGGGTTGCTGCTTCTCTGCAGCCTTATCACTCCACCCCAGCTACATTCGAGCTTCATGGCAGAGGAAGTGTAGGGCACACAACCTTCTCCCAATTAGGAGGCTACCAGCAAGCTCCAAGGCAGCCCTGTCCTGCTTGGGAAGGACTGATGGCTCCTAACAACAATGCATTTTTTATAGTAAATCCTCTAAAACAAGTTGCTCAAATATGCATAAATATGTATTCTAGCCCTGATATGTCTGATGATTAGGATTAATCACTTGGTTGATTAATTGGGCCAAGCAAGAGCTTGTCTGATAGCAAAGCTATGTGCAAGTGCTAACTATATTCTTGGTCACCTTTTCTGCCATTAGCCAAATGTAATTAAGATGTCACATGCACTCTTTGAGCTAGGGATTACAAGGAAAGTTCACATTGTTTGGCAGTAGCGAGTTCGATGAGAGAATGATAAGACTCTCCATCACCATATGGGTAGTAACAAGGACCCTTAATTATCACAGCCATTACTTTGCAAAGCTGGAGGGCACCACTTGTACCTGAGCACAGCTGCTCAAGCCGGAATCATCTCAGCAGCCAAAAACGATCAGCATGAGAAATACTCTCCTCTTCATTTAGATTTGCTTACAGCCCAGCCATCATGCAGGGAAGGAATGCTTTGGCAGACCATACAAGGGTGCTCCACAGACACAAATACTCCTCAAGTTTTATTTTACATGGACATAACTGATATATTCAAGGATAGGCAAGAGGTCCATCTTACTCTTCTAAATTAATCTATATCCACCGTTGTGGAAGGAATTAAAAAGAAAAAACCTCAAAGCAAAAAAACCAAACCAAAACAAAAACAAAACAAAAAACAAAAACAAACAAACAAAAAAAAAACAGCCAAACAAAAACACCCAAATCCCTCAGCATGGAAAATAGAAATGAATTTACTTTCACTATATTCACCATGTAATACTATTCTCCCCGAATAGTTAACAAATACAGAGCACACCTCTACAGCCCAAAAAACTTAGCAAATGAAGTAAATACTGGGCATTCTGAAAGGCTGTACTGAACATCCACCAGCATTACCAAAGATCACTGTCCCAAATCACTACATTTTCTGTGGAAAAACAATGTTCTTTCTCTCTAGTGATACTAATGATCTCTTGTGTCCCACTTATTTTAAAACAATGATTTCCAATTTTGTTTCTGTTTTTTTTAATGAGAAATAAGAAGTAACTGGTGCTTTCTGGAACTGTAAGGTCATTTTGATGGTTTGTGTCTCCTTTAAATTTGCAAGGAGAAATGAGAAAATTGAAAAGAACATCTCACCTGAGTAAGACGAAGTTGCTACATTCAAACTTTCGCTTAACTCAGTTAAGTATAATGCTTGAGTACAGTTGTTGAACAGAGCTTCCTTTAGGAAGGAACAAACAAAAAGAACAGAAAACCAAGTCCTTAGGGAACAAAATCAGTTGCAGCTGTTCTTCCCAGCAGGCAGAGAGGCTACCAGACTAGATTAAAACCAAGACTGTTGTGGTTGTATGGGTCACAAGATACAATGGGCAGCTGCCCAGTTTGCATTTCAGTAGTCAGTATATGTATATACACGTATTATATATATATTTATATATTATATATATAGTATTTATATATATATATATATATATATATAAAAGCATACTCACTGTCAGTATGCCTCGTTATTCATGCAGCCACAGCTGTCCTGGTGTCCTCTAGCTAGCCAGCCTCTTGGCTGAAAGGATAGAAGGAGCAGTAAGTTACTCTCTGCAGCAAAACTGCCTATTGGTCACATGTGGAGAAATATTTTGCTCAGTTTCTACCTGTACTGGTAACACCACAGCACCTAGACTATGCCTGCCCTGGCTCTCTCAGCAAGCTCCAACCACAAGGTGAGGTGGGAACAACACAGCAGCTCCTCCTGGCCAGGACCCAGACAAGACTGTCTGGGCTGCTCTCTGTGGTTGGAAGAGCTGAGGCCTGCAGACAGCAGGAGGTAAATAAGAATGCTTCAAAGAATCGCTACCCAGAGAGGTTAAAATACAGAGAATTACTGCTTAGAGCCAGTAAGATATTAGGCCCTGGCTCAACTTATTTTTGAAATTATATTTCTCAAATCCAGCAAGGCTGTATTTTGGCCAGCTCCTACACTTTCCACTTCTCTTTTCACGTGCACACTGTCTTACCGATACCAGTCAAGAAAAGCAGCAGGCAGCAACACTGCTTCTTCCATTGATTAGGACCATACTCTCCAGTAACCCATATATTGAAGTGGTGAATGTTTGTCTACCCCTGAAAAGGGAGAACACAGAAATCCTCACAAAATGAGTGATGAATTAATAGTCATCTAGCTAAAGCTATACGAACTGTGAATATTTACATGCAGCTACAAGATGAATGTACCCTTCTTTAGGAGACTCTTTTAGCTCAGATGCAACACTGCAACCCTGTGAATCCCAAGTCTGACAAATTAACGTCTAGATCACGATCCACAACAAAAAGGATTTCAAACAGCAGCAAGGGGCCAGGTGTTGAACATAAATCAGCCCAGCTTCTAGGGCTTCAGGAGCCAATATGAACCAGGCAGAAACTTTACCATTAGTAAATGACTTGTACTGAATACAGCGTGCCTCTCTGTCTACCACCCAAAGTGCTGTTGACCTGTTTAGGTAAACCATTCGTTTCATTAGGAGGCATTTTGCAGGTACCACATGTGCATGAAATTATAAAAGTCACTGAACAGGTAAAGAACAAAAAGATTTACAGATTATGGATTTATCTTTTAGAAAGAACAAAGCATTCCAGGAATATTTTTCCTCATTGGCAGAAGAACAATGCAATCCTGCACAGAGAATGTACAGATAAGAGGGGCTCCAAGCTCTCCTAGCTCTCCTTTCTTCAAAAGCAGCACACGATCCTGGTGCAGAGCAGGGCAGCACTGCCTCTGCCTCCCACTGCCATGGCTTCATTACATCTGCTGAATCTCTTACAGGAGCCCTGATTTCAAATTTATCTCATAAAATGTGCAACAGAAAGGAGCCAAACTCTCAGAAACTCCGAGGCAATTTTCTTCTTCTTTATCTCCAACATGTCAGTCTGCAATAAACTTTAATAAGAGCACATACTTCCCTACTTTCACATATCCCCCTAGTCTGATTCACCATAGTCAAGTTCCTTGGATAAAGTTATATATAGAACTACTCGCAGTGTGATATCAGCTAATATGAATAATGTGACTGAGACTCTTTGTTGCCCTGTGGGGGTATGAGACAAGGTTTTCCCTTTTCTCAGCCACCCATGCTGTCACTTAATGCTGCTGCAGTTAAGTCACCACACTGCACCAATGCTTAGATTTCAAGGCATTCTGCATTTCCCCAGTGCTGAGGGTTTGGTTGGTGTTTTGTTAGTGTTTTTGCCTGAAACCTGTCAGGAGCCTCTGAATGAATGTTACGTGTTGAAGAACTACTACAGAATTATGAACTTATATAAACACATCACAGCTGAACAAGGCTTTCTCCTTTACAAATGAAAGGTTTTCATTATATGTACTCCAGTGGCTCATAGGGATATTATTAATTTGTTTGGGCCCTCTTTTTCTTTTTTTTCTTTTTTTAAATCTTTTACAATGTCAGGCAGAACTACCTCCGGGGACTTGACATTTCTACAAAGGGACGGTGGAATTTCACTTTAAAATAATCAGCCTTTGTCCCATTTGCTGCTTAAGCAATGCAGAATCGCATTCAATACACACAGCTTCACCTCGTTGAATGTTATCTGTAATTGTACATTTTGCTACCTCAGCATCTCCAGTAAAAACATGCTCCCTAAATCATATTTATATATACAAGTGACAGTGCAATGAAGGAAGAAAGTGTCTACTTTGAAAATTATCTTTAGAACTTTGTTGGAAAGGATACCCAGAGTGTAACATTCCTACATACCTCTATGATTCAGTAATGTAGCCAGCCCATAAATTAATTCTTAATGGTATTTTGCTAAATTGAAAAAAAGACGGTTCCATTACTATAGCCCATAACCTCAATCTCTCGATACAAAATGACTTCACATTCAGTTGTAAAGAGCTGAAAGACAACAGTTAAGCTTTAAAATGGGAATATATTTGGAAGCTGACCCATTAAAATAGTAGCATTGGTAATACTGAAAGGAGTCAGCTTGACAAACCTTTCTGCACACGACTGGCGGGACTTACATATTCAGTCTTGGGAATTTCATTTATGGCAACTACCATTACCTTTTGCAATTTCAAATGTATTTGAACCAATATACGAAGCACCGCCGCAACTAGATTGGCTAAGACAGCTGCTACATACGTATCCCTTATGGGAATTAAAAGGTAGCAGATATGATATATGGAACTGTTTATTTGAGGTTTTGCTAAATTATCGCCACCATTAATCTGCTTCTTTGCACCTTTTGACAACAGACAAAGACACACCTCTTGAGAAAAACAAGGCAGGGTGAGGGATGAAACTACACAGACAGCAGTTGCATACATTTGTACGTCTTCCTTCTCCTCCTATGAATAGTGCACTGATTGCTGAGAGCTGGCCATTAATAGGTAACTGCCACTAATTTCAACATGTTCACAGAATTTAAATCCAAGCTAGAAATACCCTTGGTCTAGTCAAAGGTTTTAGACTTCCTAAAATCAACTGTATTAATTAATTAATGCATCGATCATCTCAGCAAGTAACACTGAATCCATGTGCCTTGAAAAGTCTTGCCTAAGGAACAGCAGTATAACATTGGGTCTACACTACTTTCCAGCTGAACAGCGCAGCTACGCCAACTGTGTTATGCCAGGAGAGACTTGAAAGGGCAGGAAACAAATAAGAGGGCCTCAGTCACTGTCACAGACATCCCAGTATGACAGGAAGCAGAGAAGACATTTACTCAGGTGCTGTCAGTAACTGCAAAGCAGCTTGCTGGGAGCTCACTAGGCAAAGCGTGAGTCCCTCCTTTCTCCTAGGTAGGTCCAGGTTGATCAGAATTGCACAATTAGAAGGCATGTCTGGGGAAGTGGCCACAATGTGGATAAGTCTATTCACTACCGAAGTAACCAAAATGAACTTAAAAAGATAACCCAACTCAACTTCCAGAAGGTAAATTACCCCAAAGTGAAAGCATATTAAAAAGCAGTCGCAAATACCATTTTGGTGATTTGAAAGCTGGGAGGCAGTGGTGATGGCCATGGAAGGGCAGCATACTGCAGTCACTGACCAGTGAGGAGGTCATGCCCACTGAGAGGAGCTGAGAACAGGCAGAAGGAAGCCAGAGTAGCCAAAAAGCATAGTAACAATTTATTAGAAGCAAGATGACAGGCTTAAAAAGCCTGTGTCCAAATGAAGAAAATATGAAGAATTCTAAACTCTAGATGTTAAAAGCAAAGACACAGTGAGAAAAGCAATAATTCTGAGAATTAGCTATGCAAAAAATGAACCATAACTACTAAATCCTTCTTCATCACAAGCATCCAAAACCCATTTAAAGTCAAAAAATGACCAGGACACAAAAGAGAACTCAAAGGACAGGGGTACCACTGGAATGGAAACGTTTGGACAATATTTTGTATTAATGTTCATTGTGGAAAAAAAACAGACAGTTTCACCCAGAGCTGAAGTGACTGCAGGATTAGATGTAAATTAAGGAGGAGATATGACCAACAAAATCACTTGCACTAGAGGATATTTTCACTCATCCCACATGAAGCCAAAACTATAAGAGCTGATTTGCTAAGTAGCCTACCTACTACTAAAATCACCTTGGTTTGTACCAGAAGGTGACAGGTTAATATCAAATACAAAAATAGGATCCAGTGTGGAATAAAAAGGATTATGGACCTAATATTTCAACCAAGAAAACTGTAGCAACTGTGGTACAGGTTAAAACTAGTGAATGCCTGAATAAGTTGCTAATGTGCTGGTGCTAATGTGACACCGAGCAAAACAAATCCTGTTTTGACCCCTTAGGGACAAGTGTCTGTGGCTTTAAAAGAGCTGAGAAAGCATTGAGAGACATACGTCTCAAATCCAGAAAGCACAGTATGTACCCAGAGCTTCTCTAGGTGGTATTTACTGCTGGGTTCTCAGTGATGCGCACTCCCCTGGTCAGTGTGCCACAGAAACAGCAGCTGGCCATCATTGGAGCATCATCCGTAAGTCACGTGGGTCAAAGTTTAAACTGCGAAGGCATAAAATAACACAGCCCCAACATCCACACATAAATGAAGGTCCAAGTTCATTTCCTGCTTTTCCCCTCTGAAAGAAGACCTGTTAGAAATATTTTGCTAGTCCTTTAGAGAAATTGTCTCATAACCCCAGTATGCTGAATCACATCTTGAAAAAAAAAAATTTGGAACAAATTTTTATTTAAACTGCAGAGGAGAAAACTTGATAAAATGCAACTTGTATGAAAACATGTCAAAGGGAGAAGAACTTTAAAATAGTATTCATAATTAGAGTTAGGAAGGTTGTCGTAATTCCAAATAAAATACAAAGATCATGAACACAAACCCATTCCTTACATTATCACCCTTTTATAGTTATTTAGGAAGTGTTCATTTATAAAATGAAGGTAAGTAACCATTGAGCACAGAACTGATCTCAAAGGGTAGAAACAAACTGAATGGTAAATAAATCAGCTCTCTGTTTCTGGGGTGATAATGAGAAATACAGTTTCCCTCTGTCTTTCAAGAGATTGGGGCTTACAGCGCCTGCAAAGCTGTTTGGTATGTTGTATTTTTTACCATGGGGGTGAGCAGGAGAGTTTGCAACCAAGTTTTTCCACTTTCACATGGCAACATTAGGAAATCTTTAAGAGGTAGAAATGGTCGAAGTGATTGTTTATGTCCCAGACCTTCAATCTGAACCAGGCCACAGTGAAAAATCAAGGAAAAAAAACACATCCCATCTCACGGAAAGTTTTTGCCTTCTTCAGAGAGACACTAACAACTATGGTTACACTGAATGATTCCTATCTCTTCACATTATCCACCTCCGCACAAATAAAAGGAGGAAGAATTACCTCCTCATTAATAAATATCCATGTCCCACTTGTGCCTATACAGTTTTCTGAGGTCACATTTATGATCACGTCAAAACAGAAAGGTTGCCTCACACCAAATAGTTAACCTGCTGATAGTGGTGGACAACATGATGATAGAGGTTTTTCTTCTTTAATTACAAGCCAATTGTCAAAATTAGTGTTTTTTCATGAGCAAAATACTTTGAGTTAGATCAGTTACCTGTCTTTATTTTTCAACTAAGGCAGGCACAGCGTAGTTTCACCTTGGAAGTAACAAATGCCAAGATTAAACAAAACGTTGCACCCAGAGGTGAAGACAGTTACACAGAATTTAAAGACAGCTAAATTTTGAAAGAAGAGGCAAAAAACAATGAACCAAAGAACTCATTACTGCTGGGTAACAGTGACCAGGATTGCTTTTGAAGTGGTAAGAAACAAAAAGCAAACAAAAGCCCCTACCAGTGACAGCTCCACAGTCAGCTCAGTTGATACTTTAAACCATAAAGTAAATGTATATATATACACAAACACACACACACACAGGTATATAAACATAAAGCAATCTAGGAAGATCTGACTGAAACTACTCTTGGCCAAATTAAGAAATATAGTACATCATGCCAGACGACGGGAGTCCAGTGACACACATCTCAGTATCAAAGAATGGGCAAAAACATTTCTTTTAGTTTGAAGGCTTGTTAAAAAATACAAATTGCAACAAAAAAAAAGATCTTTGAAATTTATTTTCTAGAAGCATCAACAGCAAAATTTTTGCAGTGCTGTAGGGTGCACCCTGGCATCTCCAGGCACTTAATAAAAATGTGAAATGTATTAATCCCCTTGATACAGTCAGTAAAGCAGGCTCTCATTTATTAGGTAAGGGAACTGGCACAGAGAAAGACACATCCTAGACTTGGTGCCTGGGCAGCTGAGAGACTTCCCGTGCCATTAACTCCTGTGACTCACAGCACAGCCAGCAGCAGCAGCTTGGTGCCTTCATGGAGTCCAGGTGTGCTGGGGCTGGTTCCAGTGTGCCCATGTGGGAAGCTGTGATTTAGTGACCTCTTCAAGGTTACATAAATCTACCACCCAGACCTGCTTTAGGCACAGGTCCCGTCTTGCTACACTCTCCAGAATACAAATGAAATATGTGTCAAATATCCTAATGGTTTTACTGGCTGTCTTGCCAAATGCATTTTGATGGTCAACAAGTCCCTAAAGTGGACTGTATAAGGGGGATGAATAAAATCTGGACTTTCTTTTAGGAGTTCTTTTAACAAAGGAACTGATGGGTGGGCCCCATGCAAAAGAAGCTCTTAAGAATGGTTAATAATATAGGAATAAAGAAGGTAAGCAAATATTTTGGGCAACAAAAATCTAGAAACAGCAAATCCTGCTCAAGACACATCATTATCCACTGGGATCTGTGCTAAGCAGCTCTGGTTATTGATTCCATAAAAAAGGATAAGAGCGTTCAGTTTTGTTTTCCAGAGGCAGTAAATCTAAAGCTGTTCTACCAAAAGCAACAGATGACTCAACCACTGTTTACTGCTTTTTTAATTCTCAGCTTCCTATTCACAAAAGTGATTTTTAATGTAGCCCTACATAAACAAAAATGAACTCTACATTAACACCGTTGGCTTTTAAAAATGCTTTAGAGAGATTATTTTGGTGAACTCTTTGTCACTGCTAGAAGAAGTGTCAAAATTGAAACATGTTACTTGTTTTATTTTTCCAGTAGATAGAACACAGTTCTAGAAACACCATTTTAAAGACTACTTGTATTCTGAGCGACCTTGTCTTTGAGCATCTACAGGCAGATAATTTTATGCCACCTAAGTCTTATCATGTAGTAATTATGATGTCATGCAGGACTTCAACTGATATTAATGAAATACTGTTAACCCAGGACAAGAGCTGTAGGACCAGTAGAACTCTCCCTGTGAGCATTTGTTTTTAACTATTAAGCCTTATCGCACAAACTCCTATATCAGGCATCTAAATAAACACATAAAATCAAGGAAATTAGGTTCGGTACACAAATGTTTGTATCAAATGATGTCTCAGTTTCAGATTCTTCACTTGAAAGCTCTGTAGACAAGAAAGAAATTGATAAAAATTGATGGAAAAGTTAAAAATAGAGAAGACAAATTAGGAAGAAGAATGAAAACAGTTCTGTCTTCCTGACCAGTTTCAGGCAAACAGGCAGAAAAAAAATTACCCAAATACAAAGCAACTCTTCCTTCAGACCTAAGCAAATAAAAGCTGTAAAACGTAATTATCTATAGAAACCTGAAAGTACCAAATACTGATAATCTGATTTGATCACTAACAAGAGGAAGATGCAAAAACTACAAAACAGGAATGACCTTTCTAGGTCTTGGTTCCTGAGTCAGGGCAGTCATCAGAGGATGGTTATTACTTTTATTCCTTTAGCCCTCCCCACTACTCTGCTCCCTCAGGCTCAGTCTCATCACAAAGAACCACACCAGGTCTCCTTCAGTGGGAAGCACCTACTGTTATTTTCCTATAGTGATTGGCTGTGAAACTGTGTGAATGACCAGACAAGTAATAGCCACAAAAACCTCCCACATAAACAAAATGGGAAACAAATTTTTTACTGTGTACGCAAATAGCTTTGAGCAAAGGGAAAAGTTCTGGCATTTCCATCACACTGTGCAGCTAGATTCAGTTAAACCTCATTAAACACATCCACTCAGAAGAGATACGGAACAGTTACACAAAAAGCTCAAACCACAGTTGGTCAAGACAAACTCATTGAACACTAACACAAGAAGCTACCCATTTGGAACTGTGTAGCAGGAGGGCACATCACATACAGCTCTTATCGATTATACAGAGTTTTAACATCCCAGTTCCTCAGACACCAAAAGAAAGATGAGCAGAGAATATATAATCAAATTCACACCGTGCTGCAGATGTGGCTGAGATAAACTCCTTACAGGCAGGTAAGTGACCCCATCTCTCCCAGCAGGTGCAGCATGTTGCCTCATCATATTATGCAATGGAGAAAGTCAGCAGCCTCTCCCAGTCACACCAGGATTTCATCTGGGATAATGATAACAACAAATGCAGAAGAAAAGGCAGAAAATCCAGTGCAGCCTTGCAGGGACTAAGTAGCTGGTAAGTCCGAGCCATTCAAGCTGTTTTCCTTTGTATTATTATATTCAGCTAGGTGATAATGAAAATAATTTCCTCTAAGTGCACAACTTGAAAATTACTTGAAAAGTAGCCAACCTAAAAATACTTCCTAAAGTAACTGCTTTTAAATGGTATAGAAATGTTAATAAACGTTTTAGTGAATGGGTATTATGAAAATTTTAATTGTTCCCTAAAGAGTTTCTAAATTTTAAGATTAAATTCAAGTCTCTGAAGAGTGAAATGCAGGAGACGTAAATTGTGCCTAAGTACTGAAGCTCCATAGCATCTTCACCAAGACAGACACAAACAGCCACAGTGGCTCTACCTTCCTGAAGACAAATGGAGTAGCCTCTTTAGAGGAAAAAATGATTGACACTAACACAAAGGACCTCTCAAGTTCACCTAAGCCTAACCCTCTGCTACAGACTGTGCATACCTTAAACTGTCAAGTTGTACCACATAATAATATTGGATTTTTACTCCAAACAAATCTGATTTTTACAAGTTATGCTCTACACATATTTGTCCCTGAAGCAATTATTAATTGAACCATATTAAGTTTGACCGATTATATTAGGCCAATTTAATAGCTGCCTACATAGAAACATAATATTAAACTTAACACTAACTGAATCAATGCTGTCAATGAATAAGACCTGTTTGAACTCAGGGAACCACCTCTTGCCACGTGTCAGACCTCACAGTGTGCTTGGCAGGCAGTTTGTTTGACCCTAAGACAGGAACGCAATTCTTAGACTTCATGTCACAGACTGTGTTCATAAATATACATCAACACAATATACAAAATGTAATGCAAACATTAGATCTCCAAGTTAAAATTAAATTGGGCTCTGTAGGAAATGTAGAAAAAGTGTTTTGGAATGAGCAAATAGTGAACATATCGGTATCTGGAATTACTAGTGAGCAATCTATTCAGTATAAATTTCTACATATTTTCCAGTGAGGCTGCATACAAGATGTTTTAAAAAAATACTTCAGTCTACTCCAATTCCAAAACTACAGTAAATGTAAGGTAATTCAAAACAATTACATATGCTTTTTTGTATAATGAACTAGTTCAGGCTTCATCTATACACTGTTCTGGACTGTTTTCCTTGCTTCATACTTAATTTTCTATTTCCTCTTGGAAGTCAGGTATTTAACGAGAAATCTTTATTGGGAAAAAAAAAACAACAGTAATAAAAGGTTTTTTAAAAAGCTTGAAAAATTATAAAATTGGAAAATAGAAAAAAGCATTAAAGCAAAGACTTCACATGGATTTATTCAAGAAATTTCTTTCCATGTTTCATCGATGTTTTAACATGCAAATGGAGCTGTGTTTAATTTCCAGATGTAGACCTAACTCAGCTTGGCATTAATTCAAAGTCTTTATCTGAATTTTGCAGCTAGGCTCAATTGCTCTGGGAAGTAGGGAGAGGGACAGCCAACAAGAGACTCACACCCACATTTTGTAGCCCTCTTCTGGTTGAAATTATTCCATCACTCAAGGAAAAAAAAAAATAAAATTCTTCAAATAGCTTAATTTTGCAAATATAATTGCTTTCAGTTGTTAATGCTAATTATCCCTTTTCAATTTCTATGGTAATTCTTTTTCCTCATAAATTACAATAGTAGAGCCTACATAAAAGCAGTAGAAGGAGCACATAGTTTACCAACCAAAAAAAAAGCCGTAAATAGCAGTCAGACTACTCACAGCAGCATTACTACTGTGCTGTCATACTAACAGGACAGTGACTTTTTTTTAAATATGCACCAGACCATCTTATTCAGTTTTGCAAAATTTAAAGACAGTTAAGTAATTCTGTCAGACCAAATTTTTTTAATCTAGACAATATACTTCATCAGTTTGTGCTGGATTTCTGTACTCCTAATTACTTTGAGAAAGTCAACAGCCTGACCTGAGACTCACCTTTCCTCTCAATAGATAATGAAAAGAAATGATGAGTCCTTTCTCTTTCACTTATAAGTAGCTGCAGCTAATAAGTGAGTCATTGGTTCAACACCATTATGTCAAACAAATGACATCTGGCCAGACTGCACTGTAACTGTTGAAGTTTTTCTACCATATTAACTCTGAAATCTTCGCTCAAGATACTGTTGACTTACTTAAAGGAGATAAAAATATTCAGCTCTATTATAGGGCAACACTGAATTATTTCAAAAACCAAAACTTCCCCACGTATGGTCAGTACTGCCCATGTTCCCATCAAGGTCATCAAGTGATAAGAAACAACAAGCAAAGTAGTGTTTTCCATGCCAGCTACCAGAACAAAGCAACCGTTCTGTAATATATACTTAGAAACAGAAAATGAGTATCACAAAGCAATGGATCACTTGACCATCAGCCAGTATGTGTAGAGGATGATTACTAGAAAAGCTACACTGAAAAAGGAAATCTGAGTGACTGTGATATATGTGTGTCATTCTCACTTGCTGGCAAGAAAGATGAACTAGAATAACTACAGAACATGGGAAGACACTTTTCTTACTATAAATTTAAGCTGAAAGTCTAGGACAGTATTAGCTTCAGGACTTCAGTAGCAAGAAAAATAAATGACATCTAAGTAGAAAATTTGACTCAGGTCAAATTACATCTACAGAACGCACTCACCATTTCCCTCTACCCATGAAAATGAACAGAGATGCAGGGGGCTCCGCACACACAGCTCTGCCACATCACCACCAGGGTTTTACATCCTGGGACTTGTTTCTGGGCTGCTCAGAAGAATACAGAGACATGTGACAGCCACAAAGTCTTGTAGAGGCTGTAACACCTAGGGATTGATGTGGGATGCCAGTCAGGGAGCGGGGCAGGCACCCCTCCACATTGCAGCCTTGGGAAGGGAGGCTCAGGGAGCTGAGAGGGAAGAACAGGCTTGCTTCAAATTCAGTTTCCTCATTTTCAAACTCTTGGCAAACACAAAAATTATTCATACTACAATTTTTACTCCAGAAAGAGTATTTACGACGTGGCATTACTTATACTGGCTTAGAACTTGCAGAACATCACTGTTTAACAGGCACAGAGCAATATAACCATGTTCGTTAATTCTGTCTAAAATCTCACTTGGACGGAGCCTGGTGTCCCTGTGTGAAGCACACCAACAAGAATGGGAGACTGGAAAAAATAAAGGACTGGTAGAGAGCAAAAACCACCCTTTGCAATCCAACCTCTTCTCTTTATAGTAGCAGTAAACAACTTGCAACCCAAAGTCCATCTTACAGGGCGGGTAGAAAAAAAAGCAGGAATTTTGAGCTCTAAATTATGGAATAAACAGATTTTTTTTCTGCATTTATCTCTACAGTTTCCTCCAACTTCTAAGGAAAGGCAGTTATTCCAGCATGGGTGGGCTGGCTTCAGAAACTTTGTCACAAAAACTATTACAGACTCCTATTTGATTGTATTTAAATCCCTGTGAATTGAGTTAGGAACATCTCCATAAAATTACAGCATTAAATTTTTATACTTTATATTCCCCCTCAAAAAAATGAAACAAAGACAGCAGGTCCTAAGATCATTTGACTGTGACAAATTGTCTCTTTCTACTCACTTGAAATTGGCCTGTGAGACTTATCAAATCCCCAGCTTTGTTACTGCTGGAAGAATTGATTTAAAAGTGCACACTGTCATTATATACTTACTGAGAGGTATATTTTAGGATTATGCAAGTGCTTGATATATAATTGGTTCTGTCTTTTTGTCGCATCTGAAGTTTTCTGACTACAGAAAACAAAAATTTAAACAGCACAAAAGAAAATGTGAGCCACCCTCATAAAGCAATGGTAGAAGGCCTGAGCACAATTCCTAATTACACTAATTTGTAAACTTCTTTAAACTGTCAATCAAAATTAATTCCCTATGAAATAAAATACAAATGGTTCTTTGAAATGTCTATATGGTGTCTATGTGTGTGCAGGCACCAAGGCACAGCACTGTGAGTTACTGGGACCTCTGCTAGCAAATAAATAAATAAATCTCAAATTTTGGGACATTGCAAAATGTATCCACTTTCTGTCAGAAAACAAATGCAAAATGACAGCAAGACAGGCATGAGGATTCAGCAAGGTGTTACTGCACTTAGTGCCCAAGGCAAGGGCAAATAAGCTGTCCCACTTAAAGCTGCCTGTGCAGTGGCAAGACTCCCGCACTTTTAGTCCCACAGCAGGGATGCCTTCCTCAGATCCAGCACTAGCGATGTGTCTCAATGTGAAGCATCGGATCAAACTCCATATGTGACACTGCCATAATGTACCAGATGAACTCCCCACCTGCCTGCCTAGTAAAAACAGAACTCACACACTTTCAAGTCAACCCCAAAGACCTTGCCTGGAATACAAGCCTCTGTTAAAGAAGTTCACTTCTTCTGTAGATCTACAAAAGCATTTGGTCAAAGCATTTTCAACACAAGTTTTTAATCAAGAAGTGTCATTTGTTCCTCTCCTTGGAATGTCTACTTGACATTTCCCCATGTAAGTGGCTGTCGCGCCAGTACCTCCACAGAATGCTGTTCTATGGGGGTATGGAGGTGCATTAAACCACCTCAATGTAACAGCTGATGTGCCCCTGCTGGTTTTATTCAAGTGTGCTATTTGTGTATAGCATCATTCAGAGATGGGAGAAATTCTCACTCAAGCTGAAGATTCCAGTCCTACAAAAATACAAACACACTCTGATCTTCTACTCAACTTCCTCCAAATATTTCAATATATAGTTTTGATTGGTCTTATAAATATTGAGCAAAAAGGCAAACAGACACTGTTCTCAGAAAAAAAAAAAATAAGATCACATCCTTGAGAAACAAGATATGATCTGGATAATCTGTAAAGCATATTTGTCTGAAGAACATATTTGACCAACAAAAACTGTAAACAAGTACATAAGTTATTTACCAAAAGGCCTTCTAGCTACACACAAGGAGAAATCTGGTGAATGTTTCAGAAGACTGTGAAAACATTCTTGCTTCAAGAAATAGGACCAGGGATAAGATCAAGTCTCGAAGAGTTGATTCTGCTCCACAGAATCTATGGGTATGATCTAACAAATACAAATATGTAGTCGGATGCAGAATATTGTTACAACTGATTCTTGCGGTCAAATATTTATTGAGAGTATAACACATCTAAATTTTGAAAAGCAGTAACTAAGATCGATTAAAAAAAGAAATTCTGGCATATTGGATGTATTTTTCAGTTTACAGTTACATTACAGCTGTGTTCTGAAGAAAACCTTGAAAAAAGGTTGTGAGCTGTGAAAAGAGTGATAAACTGCTTGCTTGCTACCCTTAATATTCTCAGAGAAGCTTTTCCACACTTCTAAGTGCAGGAATAACCGTCACGTCCCCCTGAGGCCCTCTGGGGACTGGAGGGAAGGTGTGGCAAGAAGTAACCAGTGCAGAGGTGGCTCCCTTATCCCAAGAGGGCCATCAGCTCTAGAAGCCAAGCTGCAGGCTGATAGAAAGGGTACAGAAATCCTAGCAGCACAGAGCTTTCAAAGATGAACATTGAGCCACACAATTAATATCTGTACTTAATTATATTGCTTCCCAGAAATGTTTAAATAACTAACCGATATAATTAAAGCCTTATTAAATATTTTATTCTTGACTTTAACCACCATCAACACACAGAATAAAATGACAACTGTATCTGTCTCTCTTCAGAGATTACAGGGAAGCAACACTGAGTAGCATAAGAAAATTGGTCTTTATTTTCTTTTTCCAGTCTGTCTTCTGACAGACAACAGTGTAAGTAATCATTTGCCATGGCATTTCCATCGCAATAGCAATCTACACAAAACATTAGCATGATATAATCCTCAGTATGCCAAAGCAGAGTGAAAAAAAGAAACTAATCAATCTATTATTATTTTTCAGTACCCTATGTGTTTGCACAGTATGCTAACAAAGACTGTTCACTAGTCCAGTGTGTGCTGCTTCACAGAAATCTTTCTGCATGGAAAAGCTTAATGAAAGCGCAGTGCTAAGAAGTTTTTGTAAGAATGATACCCAGGAACCAAGAGCCAGTGACATCCACTGGAGCCAAGACATTGATGCGTACTTCCCTGATACTCAACAAAGAGTACACAGCAAGTTATTACATGCTTTAGAAAGTACTATTAGGGTTAAATGTAACACAGGCATATTTACTTTTGTCAGCATATCCCCAAACATTCTCAAAGCTGGTTCTGTTCAGCTATACGTTGGTGGGCCTCGCTGATGTGCTTTTTTAGGTGCTATACAACTGCCAGTCTCCTGCATTTATTCCATTCAGATTCTGCACTTTTGTATCACCCCCACAGCTCCCTTTCCAAGCTTCTGAACATACTTCAAAATGCCACGCAGTTTCATTATCCCTTTACGGAATCTAAATACGGTTTGTGAGCAATGAATGTTGAATGAAGGATACCCACTGGCTACAGTTGTGCAAGTCAGATCAGAAATTCAAAATCACCTACTGAAAGAGGGGGTTTTTTTGGTGGGGTTTTTTTTTTTTTTTTTTGAAATTAACATATACATCTTTTCCCAGTAGAAACAGCTGGATTCTCATCAGTTGCCAAGTAATACTGCTCGGTTACCACTGTGAATGCAAAACAGCAGCAACTGCTTCATCTTTTTTCTATCCTGCCCTCAAACACAGATCTTACCTAGTTAGTTATAGACAACGTTTGTTTTGCTGTTGCTCTCATTTGTATTTTGAAAAGATGCTTCACATGCTACTTAGGTTACACCAAACGTAATGCCTCTTATTTTATGCCATGGAAACTGCAACAGATGCAATGAGAAAAATAATGACATTTTAAAAAGCAAATTCTCTGCTACAAGACATTGTCCTTCAACACAGTCACCAGCATTAGCTCTGCATTTTCACCAGTGATGAACAAGAGCCTGCATGCTGCACTTGTAAAAATCTGCACCAGCAGAGGCAACCTGCTGTTTCATAGGTGCTATGATGGTACCATTACTAGGAAAACATTGCCCATGCATTCTATCATTCGTCAGTCCATAGGGACAGAAGTCAGAAGGCAGACTATACAGTGGGTGTGGTAGGACAGTCCAGCCAAGACTGGCATTGTGCTACACAATCTTCAAAAGCCTGCATGTCACACTTGTAAAAGCCTGCACCAGCAGAGCTGACCTACTGTCACTGTTGCCACTGCTGAAACACATTACCTACCACTGCACTGTACTCACATCCACGCTTCCGTCTCCATAAACATTCGCTAGCGTCAATGAAGGTCCAAGGATGCCATTTTGTCCACACCTTTGCTTCATCTGTAACTGTCAGATGCCATTGTGTCAGACTGCCCCTCTGCTGCCATCTGTCACACTGCAACAACACATAATGGAATACTGGTGGGAAGGTTCAATCCCTTCTGCCTTACCACCAACGTCCACCTCTGGTGTTGTACACCAACAGTATAAAATAGATGGCATTGCTTTTGGAGCAGCCCTCATACACATCAACTACAGCTTATTAGAAGTAAGACCGTATAAAATTATCACTGCTAGTTTTTGAAGGGTTTCAGTCACCTCCACCTTTATACATTTTCTGCAGTAGTTGAAAATTCTTCCCCTAACATTAAGATTTTTCTTACACTCAGTTAAGCAAAGCAGTAAGCAGCTATAAGCAATTTATTAACATAATTGCAAGTCCAGTATCGTTACATTCAATTTTACAGAGCCCTATATTTCTGACCCATTGTAATGTAAGAGATGATAGTTTTCATTACAGTTCCCAGAGAGTTCTAGTCAACACAACTCCTTATTTGAAACTATTTTACTTTAGTTTGTCTTGTTTTTAAAAGAGCTTCAATTCCTCATTTCTATTTCTCCCCCAGTTCACAGGAAAACTAGATCTGAGGTCTACATAGAGGATTAACCTCTGTCAGGCATTTCTAAACACAACGCATTGCTGCAAAGGATAAAAATAAAAAAACAGCAAATGACTCAAAGAGAAAATACCGAAACACAAACAAAAAGCCATTTGCTCAAGAGAATGTATAAGGACATTCTCATGGATGCAGTTTGTGTCAAGCAAACAGGAGAGTTGTGCCCCAGAGTTACTGTTTTTGTTACTCTTCAACACGGTTTCCAAAAACTAGCATTCACTAAGTGGATGTATTCTCTTTAAAAATTCTGTGCCAAATGCTCTAGATTAGCATAAGTAATAATCCCATTGCAACGAACAGTGAGCGGAACAAGAACAAAGGAGTGCCCACACAGTACACATCTCAATTCAAACTCCATTTTCTCATGTTTCATTTTCTCAAAACATGCTCCCACAGCAATTAATTCAACAGATAAAGGAATCTGGAGACAAGATGGGAGCCTACAGCAATAAAAGAGTAGGGCCATCATGGCCAGTAGTGTGAAGTTACAGTGAGTTGAAGTCATCCTGCATTGTGAAATACCTTCTGCACCACGACACGAGGTGCTGGCACTGCAGAAACTACACTGTTTGGGTCAGAATGCAGTTTTAGGATACTCAGGCAGTTAGAAGTTACTCAGTAGAGATAGAGCCCTTCCCCCAGGTCAGTTGATTATGCCTCTACCTCAAAAACCAGCTCTCTAACACAGAACAAACTGTTCACTCACTGCTACTAGTTGTGTTCGGGCCCAGATGGCAGGCTCAGCAGGCCTGTAGAAGATAAAATCCTGTTGCAATTCTCCTATAATACAAAACAAGTAGTATATTTCATGCATGCAGTTCTGGAAAGCTAGAACAGTAAAAGGGAACAACAATCACCAATGAAAGCCCCATATTTCCAGATAGCATTGCTTGTAGCTGCATTAGTTACTGTGTAACAAAAAAAAGATATTCAGAGAACTCTGGACTGTAATTCTTCCACGTGTGCAAAAGGGAAATGTTTTCCCCACAGCATACAGGTAGTACCGACAGGTAGGTCTCAGAACATAGCCTTGGTATCTTCCAGTAGACCATGAAGAGGAAGGCTCTGTCAGACTAAAGTTACATCTAAATCTACACAGACTGTGATTTTTAGACGGAGGAATTTTCTATGTGCTTAGGCTTGGGGAATCATCTCAAAGATCTGATAATAAAAGGGGACTGGGGAAGGGGTGTCTTTTTCTGCATGGATTCAGCCATAAAAGTTAAATATATTACAAGTACATTTGTTATAGAGAGAGAATGGATGAGTTCATCAGCTGCAGAGAAATAAGATACTGCAGGAAAAAGGTTCTCTACAAAAGATGAAAAAAAAAAGGAGAGAAAAATGTCTCAGTGTAGTATAATGAACATATCAATCAACACAGAAAAGATTAGCAGTGAGAGAGGGAAAAAAAGAAAGAAAAATGAAATTAGAGACTCCAGTAGGAATAAAAATGTCTGAAGAGACAAATACTTGTGATGCTTATTTTTCCTATTTTATTCTTGTATTTGTGTGTTTGAATGCCATGCAGAAAAGCTCATTCAGCACCAAGATGTACATATAGGGGAAGAGGTGTGGAAGGTTCAGGGAAGGACACAGCTAAGATGCCACTGGAGACAAAAGAAGTGCTGGTGGGCAGAAATCATAAAATGTTGTCCTTGAGAAAAGCAAAAATAAATCTTCACCATACACACAAAAATCCAAACCGCGTAATTGCTATTGAAACCATAACAGCAACGTTTCAATTATTCTCAGAGGGAACCTGAATATCAGACTAATGCTGAACTGTAGGCAGCCTTCAGAATTCAACAGTATCCTTGTGGGGAGCCTTTACAGCGGTGTCATTGTGCATCATGTGATCTGTACATCCTCGTTCTTCATTTAAAAAATACATAGGGATGCTACCAATAGCAAATGTGAACGATCATTAACTGAAGCTATTTGGAATTTCCAGCCAGAGCTCTCAGTATATCCACTGGAAACTGGTGAACAGCTTTAAATGGTCAGCAGGGGTGTTGTCTCAACGAGCTCCTCTGTAACCTAGTTTCTGTGATGGGCAACTGTGTGGCAGTCACAGTTTTCTGAAGGTATCCATCCCAAGAACAATAACATTTCTTAACAAGATTTACTCATCTGACTTTGCAGTTGCACTTCACCCTAGGCAAGGAAAGTATCAAACCCAGCCATTTTAAGTGTCAAAGCAGCAGCTCCAGAATGAAGATTAGATAAAGATTTATGAGCTCTTGCTAATTCTACAGTGCATCACTGCACACAAATAAAATTGATACAAAAATCAAGCTTCTCTCTGAACTGCACTGCAACTTAAAAAGGCTTTACAAAATCCTTTACAAAAAAGTAGCAAACACGAACACAGACAAACTCAACTAAGCTTCTTTCTACATCTTATGAATACCCTTAGGCATGATTTACCCATCTATTTCTTAGCAATATGAGAAAACAGCATCGAAATTCCTCAAACTCAATACAGACATCAGTGTTTCTCAAGTGATGTTCAGATATGTTACCTTCAAGCTTCCTGCATCCCATGAAGCAAACAAAAAACTTTTACAAGTCACTGCAAGAATAAATTAGACAGGACAAATTCTTCCATCACACTCCTTTACTCCTATTTCCTACAATTAATGACAAATCTGATAAAAAAAGTAGTATGGGTTTACTGCAGAAAAAAAAAAAGTAATAAAAATAATTTCAATTTCAGTCCAAGCAAGGTGCATTACTAACCTCACAAAACTGATTAATTTTGTTCTAAGCTCTTTTTTTTTTTTTTTAAACAAACAGAGGAGCCTGTTTTGACCAATTTCCAGCTTAATGAACCAGCTCCAAGCAGAGGAAATGCAGCATTAATGAGAGGAAAACTACTTGCTTTTTCTTTTGTCCTGACAAATTTTTGTTTTGTTCTCAAGATGGCTTGACTTGGGTTGATTCAATTCTGGTCATTGAGTGCCTCTTGAGCAGTGGAGGGTGCTTCCAGGAGTGCTTGGGTGGTTGCAATCTTTTTCCCAAAAGAAAGGGGAAATCAAACAACTCAGTTACCTTACAGCCAATAACCCTATAAGACAAACAGCTATGTAAGTACTAGTCCTACAGACCAGCAGAGTTGGGGGAGAGGGGGAGAGGGGAACAAAAGGAGGATCTGGAAAGAAAGGCAAACAGAAAAGGTAGCAAATACTCCTCTTTAAGTATATCTGCATCATAGCTAATGACACCTTCTCTTTCATAGCTTCCTCCAGTGAAGGAAATGCTACAGAAATTCTGCTCATGTTGCTACCAAGATCCACTTTTCCTTTATACAGAAATCTCACAGCTTGTTTTACCCTGAGCCATGATAAAGGGAGGCAGTGTGACAGCTTTGGAGCAACTCAAGCAGCTCAACTTCTTTCACTACAGCCTGAGTTTTCCATGAGTCCTATGAGGAAACACACTTGGAACTTCAATAAGAGCTACAGTAAAAATCTCCTGTCTGAGTTCCAGTCTTCCATTTGAGTATGAGGATACCAATGCAGCCAGATACCTCCATCTAGGTACCCTATTATTGGGTACTGAACGGTACCTGCACTACCTCTAATAGAGAAGGTCTGGAAAATAAAGAACAAGCTATGCAAATGAGATGTTATCTCTGCCAGTACCACAAGCTTAATTAAAGTAGGTGCCAAATAGGATCCATTTTTGTGAAGAAATCCAGAGTAATGATATTCACATACACATAGTATATAATGACACACAGGGATATAGCTTCTACTGGGGAAGTCTCAGACACCAGGTGACTTGCTTGATCAGAAGGCCTTAGAATTAATATCTGCATTCAAGAGAGTTCTTTGTCTTGAAAAGAACTCCTCAATTTATTCAAGTTGAAGTAATTGTAACAAGAAAGGAGAGCTCTCTAATTTACTGAAGTGAAAACTCACAGAAGACTAACTTTCTCCTCTTGAGAGCACTTTAAAAAAGATGTTTAATTATTACTGAAACTCAAGAGAAATACTTGTAATCTGATGAAAATGCTACTGTGCATACCCTTCACACCTTCCTTCAACTTCGTAGCAGTGGCAGAGTCAATAACTGCATTTAGTATTTAAACGTATTGCCGCCTGAAATTCCATAGCAGTTTCACATAATAAAGACGTTTGCATCTAATTCAGTGCAAATCCAGTCCCAATAAGTATATGTAAGGCTGCGATTTCCCCAGATCCTCTGCACTTCTGTCTACACAGCACCACCTGTACTTCTTGCCCTGCCACAGAACTCCTCAGAGGCCCAAGCAGTTTATCCTGGAGCCTGGGTGTTACTTTAATACAAAATAAGCTCAGAAAGGGCAATATCTTTTACCCCATCCTGAATCTTGCATAATATAAATGAATGTGCCACTGAGCTGCTTTAGATTTCCCTAGTACTCTCTTGTACTGCAGAAATCTCACAGCAGAATTTGGTGGAGTCACAGTAGGGTAACAGAGGAGTCAAACATTCGCCACAGGAAAGCAGGAACATAAGGAAAATGTGCTGAGGGCACTGCGAAGGAAAGCCTTCTGTCAGCTACGGGCCAAGCCATGCTCCAGCCACTGCTGTCAGAAACTGCCTGGGGCTAGAGATGTTAATGTTGTGCCAGAGCCCACACAGAAGCAGAATTATACATTTGATTTCATTATGAAATCCTACCAAGCACCATGAAGTATCAGCTTGCAAGTTCATAACTTATAAATCAAGTGTAAACAACCCAGATTCTGAGCTCCTCTCCAGCCTCTTATTTATCCTTCCCCCATGAAAAATTAACGAGTCCATAAAATAGCTTGTAAATTTAAAGCAGTCATGTTTTTCAAAGTAAATCAACACTGCAACTTTCCAGCTTTCCTGGAGATCCTGAAGCATCAGCTGGTTCCAGCCACTACTCTTAATCCCTAATCTTAGGTGTGTTCCCACGCTACAGCAAAGACGTTCCACCTCTTGCTGAGGTTCTTCCCACAGACCTGTGCCAAGGACAAGGTAAAGCACCCTGTGGTTATTGGGCTGTCCCAGTGCAGCCTGGCAGACTGCTTCCTTCAGGGGCTGCTGGAGGAGTTAACACCATATGCAAGATGTCAGGAGAAGAACTGACAAGCTTTTCATAATCAATTTTTCTAAACAGAAAATTCACCCTAGGCAAAACTTCTGGTCCATGGGAACCAAAAACAAACAGAACCAGATCTGCCAGCACTAAGAAGATTCCCTGAGGAACCCTTTTTTGCAATTTTGTGACCTTTCAGGTTTGCCCCTGTACAAAAGCCTGTGTTGGTTTTACAAGGCCCGCCACATACGGGTGTCCTCAAAGACCCATGTTCTTGCCCACTAGCACAGGCATTTACCAATCGCACATGGAATTGAACAAGGGGCAGCAGGCAAGCACAAGGCATAGAAACAGGTGGACTAAAGCACAGACTGGACCAGGCACAGCACTTGAGATGCTGGAGCACTGAAGCAGAACACAGCAGAGGTGCACAGAGAACAGACACCAGACTGCTCTTGAGGGTACCCATAGAGGTGCAGGGACAGCTTTCCATGCAGTTGAATGTGTGTTTCTGTCCACCTCTATTCTCTTCCACCATCCCTGTAGGCATTGCTCAACACCAGATAAAAGCCCATGAAGCGTACTAAATAACAAAGACGTTCCTGCACAAGAACTCTGCCTCGAAACAAACTCAGTGTTGCTCTGCACTCAGGCAGGAATGGTAGGAGAAAAGGCAGGATTTCAAGGCTGCTGCAACAAGCTGAGTCACACTGGGATGTTATGTCTCACAGAGGAGGGTGGTATCAAGACACGAAGGTGGGGATGGTACGAAGAGCACCAAGGGTTTGCTCAGTGAAGGATTTCTGGAAAAAAAAAAACAAAAAAAACTGTTCCACAGAAATAAACTCTTCATGTTAAGCTCTCATGAAATAGTCAACAATTTTTAGCCGCAAAAAAAAAAAAAAAAAATCCCAAACCATTAGAATAATCAAAGCAGGATAAACATGGCATGGGGATTATTCCTCCCCTTCCGTAAACGTATGTTTTATATTCCCTCTCCTTTGCAGTATAACTATGGCTGTCACAAACAGTGCTTCACTGTGATAATTTACAACAAAAGTGGCAGATTTTATTAGATGTAACACTAACTTACTCATTAAATTGCTACAATCAAGCACTAAAACGCTACTGGTATTGTGGGGACAAGATGGAGAGATGAACGGTACTACTTTATCTCTGCTGCACATAAAATACCCATAATTGAGCAGAAAGCCTGATCCTGTAAGCTTGAAAACATAATGCTGGAGCAGCAAATGTGATTGGATTTCTTCTAATCTAATCATTTTGCTCCATATGTGGCCCCCAATCTGTTTAGGATTGTTAAAATTCCTGGGTATTGTAGTACCTTCCCCAGAGACAGCTGGAAGAGCTTGGACAGCCTGGACCAGATGGGATGCCAGCAACTCCAGCCAGCAATAGTGGAAAAGAGGACAGTGGTTAACTCCTTCCCTGTCAGCTGCCACAGAACAGATCCAGAAGGAAAATTCACGAAGCCTGCTTTTCCATCAACACTATAAAAGGTATTTGGTAAAGATCCTGAGAGCAAACTGCTGCAGCCCCTTGGTACAAACAGAGCAAGGACCAATGACTGCATCCTTCTGAAAAGTGGTTCTGCACTTTAGGTAGAAATTCCCACACATATGTGGAGGAAGGAGCTCTCCCAAGTGCCCCAAAGGAAAGCAAAATGGTCAAAACAAAACCAGTACCTATGAGATGAAAGGCCTCATGGCCAGATTGGAAGTGTTCATAAAACTCGTTTGGAGTAAAACGAGAGCAGGGTCTCTTCCTCCAGAGAAGAGAAATTTGGCAGGGCTGTGCTTGACTTGAGAGCAGAGTCTGGCTGCTAACATTACCTGCTGTTCTACAACTTGTCATTAAAAGGAACTAAACAAGCAGTTGGGAACCTCTGTCACAGAAAAGACTCGGATGTTCCTTGTTTGTAAGGATGGATTAGTCCAATTTACACGAGGCTAATCCTTTGGCATGTAAAAAAAAAAAAGTAAGACTGTAGCTTAAAAACAAAATATGGGATTACCCTATTAACATGGCACACTTGAAGAAGCTTCTTGAATTCAGCAGCTCTTGGCTAAATTGACGACTTCACATCATTATTCCATACCTGCTCAAACTGTTACGCTGCTTCAATGTCTTGAAGGGAATTTTGTAGGTGCTTTATAAGTCCTTATTTGACAGGTTTCAGTTAACCTAAAACCCTGAAAGCCTGAGGGTATGATAAAAGAAAAAAAAAAAAATGAAAATAGCAGCTCAGGACCTTCAATACTTTTTCCTTTTTAACTCATGAAGAAGCTGTTAGCATAATACTGAATCCAGGCTGGGGACTTGATTTTTCCTATTGCACAGTACTGGCATTTGTGGAAGAACACAAAAATAAGATATTTCCCCAGTAAATTGGGTATAGTACCACCAGAAGCAATCAAATCCTGCAAGATCAGAGCCTTGAACAGGAAGTCTCCCATATACAATGTAATATTTCTCTCTGGACTCATCTGAGTAGTTGTTACCACACCTACAAAATATGAGACAATAAGGAGGTGTAATCATGTTTCCATATTTTCAGGTAACTTTGTAGTAAAACACCTTCCAAGACTTTCTTCAGTATCATTGGAAAAAAGAAAAGAAATTCATTTTTCAAGTAAAACGTATCAGTGTCTTGTTCCCTGGAAATTGACTGCTAAGCAAAAATCCTTATCTGGAATTTCAGTATATACAGCAATCACACCTATATAACCCCCTGGAGAATTCAGAGGCATGCCAATGCAGGGGCTATGGACCCAAAGCGTTGCAGGCCACCGACTCTCTAGCCTATAAAATCAATACTCAATGCTGGGACAACCCAACAGCTTCTGAAACAACCCCTCTCCTGCTGCAAAAAAAAAAAAAAAATCCCAAGTCTGCTTTTCATCCTAGGAGCAGCTCCCTGTTTCTCCAGCTTATTAATGCTGCTGAATAGGAACAGACCAGGGCTTTCCTTACCAGACAGTCCTCTGAGTGTTTGTGCCTCGTCAAGGATTGGCAAAACCTGAAAGAAATAGCTGCCCCACTACTTTACCTCACCATACTTGAAGCTCTAGACTTTTTCTTCTCTTCCACAGTTTCAAAGGAAAGTATGCTCCTTTCTGAAGCCCACCTGCATGCCTAAGAATTTTCTGAGCAGTAATATTAACCAGAAGTATGTTAACTTCTCAAGGATCAATTGCTCTGGTAGCTATCAAGCAATGATTATGACAATCCCCCCACTTGGAAGCAGATTTTTAAAGAAATTTCCACGCTTCTGATAGCCATCAGGACAAGTAAGATTCTTTTGCCAAGAGAAAAAGATAATTACTTGCAGCCATGGAAAACACAAAAGCTATTTAGATGCTATAATTCCCCCTACAGATCCAACAGAGAACATGTACAAAAGTATCAGACACCCATAGCTGCTTGCCTCCACTAAGGGCTATGAACACAGGAGTTAACACTAGTTAGTTAAAAAGGTAGTTTTAGACAGGTATGTAGCTGAGAGGCCAAGACTAACTATTTTGAATCAGATGTTTGCAAGATATAGACGTATATGTGTGCATCTGAAGAACAGGAAAGGAGAATGTTACTTTTCTCATAACTGAAGATTAAATTTCCATTTCCCCATGCATTTTTAATGTGCTTAGAGAGTTTCATGAAACAGAACTCCCGGGGCAGGGCTGAGGGCACAAGGAAGCTGTCTGTGTGCACAGCAGCCTGGGCTACAGCCAGGGCCTGATCCAGACGGGCTGTGGTGGGAATCGCAGGCAGCCCTGTTACCACGCTCCAGTGCATTGTACCAGTGAGGGAAACTAGATATCTCAGCCTCTCACCATTTCCTGATGAACGCAACCTGATCAAAGACAGGTTAGCAGCATGAACAGTTCCTCATCAGAAAGACCCGTGGTGAGGTTTTTGCACCCTGTGCCAAGTATGAAGCCATACTGCTAGCTTTTGGAAGTACACTGCATGGGTCAGGCTGGCCAGGTAGTCTCCTGGAGGCACTCTGAACAGCCTTCTGTAAAACATCCTGAGAAAAAGTAACCTGCTGCAGGCAGGAAGTGCTGGGCAACAGCTGCCAGGGACTGCAGGATGCTGCGCTGGCTTGTGGGAGCCTTTAGCAGGACTGCTCTTCCTGGCAATACACACCTGGAGTGTCTTTGAGAGCATCAAGCTAGACTTCTCACTCCATCAGAATTCCACAATTATAGTGTTATTGACCTTTTAGCAGGGCTACTAAGTAAAGAGTATAAATCACGTATCTGATGTTAAAGGTGGCTATCTCCTGCTTTTATCAATGGCCAGCAAGGTTGCGACAACAGTTGGATCTCTTGTGCAGCCCTCCTGAAGTCATTGCCTCTGCTCTGAAGCACAGGAGACTCATTGTACACTAATCTTTCCTATTGATAAATCTGTGGTAGCATTTTTATGCCAAATCAGTGGTTGATTTATCCCTGTTGCAACTCCACTGAGTTCACTCAAGTTACAAAAGTCATGAATCTAGCTCTTACTTCCTCAGTAGAAAGCACCATTTTTTCCCTTTGAAACCTTATGAGTGAAGCCCTGGATGCACCAGTGTACACCCTGCTCCAGCAAAGCATGTAAGCACACACGGGAAGCACGTGAGAAACTACTGAGAGAAGAACTGGCATACTCCCATAGCCACATCAACTTGTCAGCCTCTTTCCCCTGACATGTCTGTTTGTACTATTCAGCAGGAGACAGAGCGCTCCTTACGGCATTTGGCTTAAAACATAAAACAGACAGTGGAAAGACACCCATAGCTTGCCCTGGAAGCTGACCTGCACCCTGACTATGTTGATAGCAGCACAGAAGCTCTGGAAGGGTAAGACAGTGAGCCTCTCTCTTCTGTAACAAACCCATCTACTGAACCTGTATTTACTAGTGATTTACCAGACATGAGAGACATCTGCCCTTGAGCCTTTCCATAAGATCCTCCTACTTAACTCCACCGGTTTTAACAATCTCTGCTGTCCACTCACATTTGTAAATCCTCCCAAATCTCAGCAAAAAAAATACTGCAATCCCCACACGTTTATTATGGCTATCACTCTTTTGCTCTGTCTTCAGTGCACATTGTTTTGATGCACCTCACTGAATTGTTTTGCAGCACCTTTCTCTCATGCTTCTCTTTTTTTTTTTTTTTTTTTTTAGGGGAATGTTTGCTTCTGGCTGTGTTCAAATATCTTCATTAGTTCTTCATTCTGTTGCCTGAATGTTTTTTTAGTTCTGCTTTTTCTAGCCGCCCAGCAAACATCTCGCAAAGTTCCTCATCAGCACGACAGCACCAACGTTCTGATCATGCAGTGTCTGTCCCAAGGCACCTACAGGCTGTCTCTTCGTAAAAACAAACACAAATGGGCTCAGCAAGACCATTGCTCAACTAAACTTATAGGGAACACTTGCTGAAAAATATTAGAATGAATCCTGTCATATTCTGCAACAACAGCAAGCACATGATAAATATTCCCCTCCATTACACCCACTGATAAGCAAATTTATGTTTCCTTTAGGCTGTGTTACGTAGAATCTGTTGAGACCTTATACTTCCCTCTCCTCAGGGAACTTTTTTAGGCATGGCAAACCTTAGATGATACATCCTCAACCTAGGGTGGCAAGAGCAAAGTGCTGCTGCAAATCACTCTCTTCAAACCCTGAACAATAGGCTTCAGTTTTAAATAGACTAAAGACATCCCTAATGTCCTCTGACTTTTTGCCTTGCAGAGTGCCTTCATGCAACTTTCCATGCTTGTCCTTTGGAGCAGGTACAAGTCTCTGCAGAGACACCCCTGTTCCCCTCTCCTGACACCCCAGGCCCAGAAGCAGCACGTCCCACTCTCACAGAGCAGAAACAGGCCTTTTCATGACAATGGCTTTGCTGCAGCTGCGTTGCAGCCCCAATTGCAGAAGCAATTATTTATCTGGCTAAAAGCAATTTCTTGCGCACCCTCAGCCACAACACACCCATACACTGTTGGAATTTCTTATACAGCCACTGCAAACCAAGAAACCTGCACAGCTCTATTGAATAGATTCCTGACAGGCTTCAAAGGATTGCTAATTCCAGTCAGCTTAAAAAAAAAAAATAAATAAAAATGCAGAGTATTCTCTCTTACACCTTTTCTTCCTTCCCTTCTGTGAGCCAGCCAGCACCTTTTGGGCCATAAACAACATAACTAAACACAGCACATCTGAAACAATCTTGAACAGCTTCGGTGCTGAGGGCAAGAAAGTCCCATGCTGCATGGACTTGCTGGTAGTGCAAAATATTTTCTGGAGGCAATTGGTGTGCCCGTTCCCGGTCAGAATTGTAGACTAATAAGGGTTAACTGCTCTCCCTATCTCCCCCCTCCCTGTGCTTCTGTCAGAGACCTGCTCTGCTCTCCAGCCAGGCTGGGCTCAGCGCTCCAGCATCCAGCAGCTGCTGACAGTGAGCCGAGCCAGGTCCTGGGGTCAGGCAAAGCACAGGCAAAGGTACGCAGCCCCCCAGGAGCTTGAGAACAGCAAGAGCAGCAGCCAGAGCTCCGGTGGTTACAGAACTACATGAGTTGGAGATAACCTTTGAAAAATACCAACCTAACTAAATAGCAACTTTTTCTCTTTCCTTGAAAGACACCAAGCAATCTAGCTGCGATGCCTATTGAGGAGCCATATGGAAAAAACAGTTCTGTCCTGTTAAACTGGTTGCAGAGTTTTGTTTTCCATCTGTCTACAGAGATCTGAAAACTCCATGTTTTATTTTATGCTTTTTCCGCAAAGAAAACAAGTGAACGGGGGCTCATCTGGCCAGAAACACAATAGGTAAGAACAGCATTTTTGTGTAACATATTTCCAAGAGGCTGAGCATACACTGTTTGTGTAACTGAGTTAAAACAGCCATTACGATGTCATTCTCTTTGGGATAAGCTGATTATAGGTTGGTTGGTCGCTTGGTTGGTTTGTTTTCCTGGACAAGAAAAGCCGAGCTGCTGTAATATCGGTGTGGTGTGCAAGATCCTGGCATTTAAGCAGCAAACAGACTTGGACTTGTTTTTTTTTTTAAATCATCTCCAAAATGCAAAGCAAAGCAGATTCCACTGACAAAGGTAAAGAAAAATATTTGGGGTTATATTTTTAAGCTATAGTTAGACTAGAAGTATAACAAAGTAGCAACAATGCGTCTCAGAGTCATTAGGAAAGCTCTGTCATAAGAGTAAAAAAAATTTCAAATATTCTTTCAACTTGTTCAGATATTTGTTTAATCTCTCATTGAGCCTGGTGCTAAAAATACTCAATAGATACTTCGAAAGAAGAATATTCGAAACCTATTGGGAAGTTAAATAGGACATTTAAATGTTCTGGTTGTGATCATTGTAAATAGTCTCACCAATACTAAAGATATACATTAATTTGGGAATCACTGATCAAGATTTTGTACTTGAAAGTCTACAGTGCTTTCATTGCTTTGCTTAAATGTGATGATCTTGAATGGGTTTACAAAGGAAATAGCCCTTTCATGGATGCAGATGAAATGTTATGAGCAGAAGCTGAGTTGTAGACTTAATCATAGTCAAAAGATCACTTGCAAACACGACGAGGAAAGGGCTGATCTAAAGCAAATGTTACAAAGGACTGATGCTTTGCTTTTTGTGTTCTCTTTATCCCTGGCTGTTTGTCAGATAAAACCAGGATCTTCAGTACCACTTGCTGTTGGTAAGATGCAACAAAGTACTATGTCTCCCCCCACCAAGAACAAAATAAACAACTCGGAACTCCCTTAGCTCTCCAAATCCCTTAACTACAGCTGCCACCTGTTTTAAAGGTCTGTGCGCCTTGCTTGCTCACTCTTATGCCTTTTCCACTTCTGCATTCTCCTTTTCTGAAGCAGGATGTGGCCGAGAGGAAAAAGTTGCAAGCATAATTAATAAATTCACATTAATAGTGTACTCCCAAAAGTTCTCCTCAGGAGCCTACTACCTGCATAGTTCTGTATAATATACACAACTGCTCAAACAGCATCAGCATTTCTGTAGGTGAGTTCTGGAAACATTTGAGCAGCTTAGATTTCTTTCAAACATTTGAAGCTGACAGTAAAGCCCCTTTGCAAAAGGAGATGGGCATATATGATTTTTGATACCTGATACGGTTAAAAACTGTAGAGCTGTTACGGTTCCAGTGAGCAGCAAATGTAGCAATGGCCTGGAAGCAATGCAGTTACGAAAGATGTCTAACACACAATGATTTATCCAACTACATTTGTCCAGCTTCCCTGCAGTAAGACACTCATCTTCCAAAGTAGATACACAAAGAACTCACATTTAGAACCAGTTCAGGTCGACTCATCAGGAACTACCTCTCTTCATGGAACAGAATCTCATCCAGCTCTGAATAACTTATTTGGATCCTCCTCTTTACATATCCCTATAGCCACAATAAGTTTACAATCCGTATGAAATAAAAAATTAGATGACCTCTGACAGAAAGTATGTTTGGGATATAGTGACCCTCTTGGAGTTCAAAAGTCAGTCCTGTTACAGATAACCCGGATTCAAATTTATTAAATGAACTCTATAAGCAAGGAAAAGTAATAGTTTTCCACTCATTCTGCCAGTAGTGAAGCTAATCTCCAGGGTGATATTGTACTTGTGCTACATTGACTACTTATGTTACTTCACAGTTAAAGACTTCATAGCAGCTTTGCTATTTAATCTTTGCAGAGTTTAAGATACTCATGTGAATTATAAGCAATTTAGCAATCTGAAGACCTGTTCAAATGCGTGGCTTGCTGTAACAGTAAATACCACTAGATGAATAAAAGGAGCATCATTGATTATTTCCTCCATTAAGACAAGGATTTCTGCTTCTCTTCACAGTACTGAAGATGTCCCGTGTCTGGTTTTACCTTCCTCTCTGCCTTCTCACAGCTGTTTTCCCGTGTCATTCCCTTAAAGCACCCACTGCCAGTTCCCAACAGAGCTTCAAGAGTGGTCTATTCAACTTTTACCACTCCCTGATTCTTGCTGATGGTAAGGAAACTACAGTTCATCTACTGAAAGATATCCCTAAAAGGTAAGCACAGATCAGCCACAGAGTCAATTCTATTCTCAGGTACTTTTCTGCAACACCAGCAGCCACAAGCTAATAGTCCAAGTCAGCAACTGCTGTGTGCCTGCATAGCTCTGACATGCCTACTGAATTTACTGAGATGCACCACACTGAATTCCAGCGTAGCGCAAGCATCCTCCAGTGTTCGCTGCTATTTTGCCCAGAAGCTGTAATGGGCCCCCTCATTCCAGGCAGCTTTCTGTGATTATACAGAACTGTCAGGCTCCAACAGCAAACAGTTGCTGCATGATCAGTCTGGCTTCTGAACCACAGAGACATTAGCCTTACTACAGCAACTGTGAAAGACAAGACTTTTATCTAGCAAACTAGCAACCTCCAAATCAGTAAAACACATGCAGAATTCTCTTATAAAAAAGGATTTATTAGCATCCTGCATGTTAGAAGCATCTTAGTTGAACAATGCTATAAGCCTGCTAAGATCAAATACAAGTGCCATGCAGAAGTTACTTTGCAATAACAATATCACAGATCTTCTTATCTTCAAAATACTTGAGGAGTTCCCCACCACATTTGGACATACACCCAATTTAGGTATTACAGCCGGTAGTCTCAATTAGATAGGAAAGGCAAACTAATCAGCCTGTTTAGGAAGAAATGTACTTCAGCTGGTTTAATAAGAATCCTTCGACCAATGGACCAGCACATACAGATTTTGATGAACATTGAGCCATCTGGTTCACCCTCGCTTCAAGACTTGTGCTCTATCTCAACACTCATTACATAGAAACTGGAGCAAGGCATATTATATAATGTGACATGCTTACAAAAGCAAAATTAGAAGCTCTCCCTTTCAAAGGAAAATAGGCAATTAGATCTAAGAGAGCAGTAAATTTCACTGTTGTTCTGTAGCATAATATGCAAATTCCTATTTGCATGCAAACAACAAACAAATGAAACCCCTTCAGTTTAGCATGATCAAGTAAGAACCTTATGAAGCCTAGAACCACACAGACAGGAAACCAGAAGATGAAAAGATTTGGCTTATAGTAAAAGACTTGAGAACGTGAAGCTGTTTCCAGTCAAGGTCAACTCCAAACAAGTAGCCATACCCTGAAATAAATCCAGACCTTTATGCTAATGTAATCTGTTCATAATTAATAGATTTTCTTTCCAACAAACAAAAGTTGTCTACATTTAACTGCAGAGTGAGCTACCAGTGTCCAAACATTTCCTGTGGCTATTTACAGCCACAGTTTTCTGAATGTTTACAGAAACATCAGAAAGAAAACAAAATGAGTGGTACAGGAAGCAAGACTTCACTGTAAATAAGTAGGAATAAAAGATCTACTGAGTAGATTGTACTAACACTACAGCTTTGGTCATCAAAGCAAATTAGTTAGAACAGATTTGTCTGAAATTGCCACTGATGCCAATAATCTTCAGGGTTGATCAGGATCGTTCTATCTTCATCTTGCACAGATGGAGATTTAAACATGCAAGCAGGTATGATGGAGCTTGCCCTCTAAGAGTCACCATGGAACTCCAGTCAGGAAATTCCAAAGAAAAAAAAACTATATCAAATCCCCTAGAGTTGCCTACAAGTGGTTATCTAGAAGGTAATAAATTTACCACATTCATCATCCAAAATAAGCAGGTAAGTACTGAAACACAATATTCCCCCAAAGTGTACTGAAATTCACCAGGGAAAAAGTATTGCCAGTGATAATTGGACAAAACACCCAGGAACAACTTAAGGATTGTGAAAAACAGCACAATGTATGTTCTTCCTGCAGCTGAAAGTTTCAGACATTCTGCATCTTGACGCACTGATGCATCTCAAATGCAGTCATCTCTATCCGCACTGAAGTGACCACATCCTGAGAGGCACGCTTTCCGCGAGTGTCTAACAGACCTTAATTTCTTTATGCTTTTCCTCAGATTCTTATCCACATTTACAGGTATTACTTCGTTTTGGAGGAAGACAGAGCCCTTGTACCTTTCACAATAACAGTGACCCCTTGTGATGTTCCCATTGAGTGGAGCATACTTGTGCACAAGGCTTCAGCAAGTTTGCTTGGGAAAGCAGCACTAGGTAAGAACTTGAGCCTACCTGAGAAGAGTTGTAAGTAGTTTAAGTTATGAATAAGGAGTAGTGTTACACAAAGTTCTTTACAGGCTTAAATATCATACTGCTTCTCCTGCAAAGAGGCATCAGAAGACACTATCACAGGTGAAACTTCTAGTTTGCTGGATTGTGCCATCAAAGCAAGTAGATTAATAACTGACATCTAAAGTCAAAAACTCAAATATCTGGGAACAACAAAGATATGAATTGCTTCATAAGCTCTTTGAACTTACTATTTCCCCCCCACAAACTTGTCTCCTGTGAAGAATCTGAACTGATAGCAGTAACATTTTCACATTTTATCCTTTGATCTCCATGCAGTGTTTAAAATCATTCCTCATCCTGCATTAACAAGGCAGACTTTCCAACCAACCCATACTGAGTTAAGAGCAGACTCAGCTCTTGCTCTGTGGCTTAAGCCATTCAAGCCAGTCACTTTCTGGCTTGTTTCTAATTGACGTGCAGAAGATACAGACATTTAATTTTTCAGGAATGTCATATCACAGCAGCAGGCAATAAGCAAAGTTCAGCCTAAAAAGAAATTTCATTCTTTCTAATAATTTCTGGAATTAATTCTCAAAAAAAAAAAAGTCAAACTTGAAAGTTTCCACTAGCAAGTTCTTAACTGTCAGACAGGTATACCCAACTGCAGAGTTCAAATAAAGTTCCTTTAAAGTCATAAGCTTTCTCTCTTCATAGAGAAAACAGCAGCAAAAACCTAAAATAAAGAGCACTCCTTTCATGGAAAACGAGTCTCCTTGAAGTAAAACGCCCTAAGAGAAAGGTAGTGGAAGGTGAAAACTGTAGCACATCAGGCACAATAAAGGTCAAGTCTCCTGCATTGTTTTTATAATGATAGTCTCTGTGAAAACAGTTCCACAATAAGCACTGTTAAAGAGTCACCCAAATTCTACTTCAATAAATCACCAGTAGCAAAAAGCATTTTTAGCTATGATTATTTTCAGGAAGGAAGAAAGCACGATGTTCCCTAACACATCAACAACAAACCTAAGCCATGTTCAACATGGATTAAAGCAGAACTTACAAGTCTGCTTTTTCTTGCAGGAGATCTTGATACACAAGATGTCTCAAGGTTCCAGAAGGCTACAAGCATGGCATCCACCATTTTCAGCTACAAGGGAAATTCAGTGGAGACTTATGTGGGTATGTCTTCTCAGTCTGCCCTTTACATGCTAGAGTTCTTATCCACTGAGCGTGACACACACATCACTGTGTACTTAACAACTGACACTACATCCGGGCACCTCTATCCAGAGCTTCCACTGGATCCACGCATAGATGTTATTGGCATTGGCCATACAACAGTGACTCTGACATGGAAACACAGTCCCTCTGCCTTGCATCACAGAGAAAGCATCCAGTACTGTCTTCTAGTTAATGAAAAGCACAACTATAAGAGCTTGTGTGCTGCTGAGACAGCAATCAGATTCTCTGGAATGAAAATACCAACATTAGCTTTGTCTCTCTCTCCATACCTTCCTGAACCACAGCAAGTAATGATATTATCCAACAGTGAACTGAGCATCATCAACAAAGCGAGCAGTGGGGAAGTCAGGCAGATATGCATGGGTACCAAGAACACGTATACAGTGCCCGATCTCAGTCCCAGCACTCAATATTATTTTGATGTTTTTGTTGTCAATCTCCTCACAAACGCCAGTGCTGCTTATACTGGGACATTCGCAAGAACTCTAGAAGAACCTGAACCTAAGGTGATGAAGTTGAAAGATGGAAAGGCAGTTCGGGTTGTCCTGGATGGGAAAAAGCAGAAATTGTACAGTCTGCAGTACCAAGCAAGGCACAAGAAAGTACAATTTGCCTTTCAGTTGTGCCGTGGTCAAGTACAGGCTCACATAACAAAAAATGGTAAAACAGTGGCATCAGAAAACATTCTGGGATTGAGGTATTTGTTGCTAAAGGGAAAGCCACTGGACATGTACCTGGTGCAGCTGAGGTCCACAGAGGAATCCAACTCTTCCGTTAAAGTGCAGGCCTCCCCCCATTTCCACAAGCCCTTATTCCCACTTCTTCCAGAGAGCTTAAAAATCAAGTCTTTCAGTAAACTGAGGACTTGCAACTCTGTCACCATTGCCTGGCTAGGAACACAAGAGCAGAGCAAGTACTGTGTGTACAAGAAAAGGATTGAAGAAGATCAAGTCTGGATGGAACTGCAAAATACAGACACGTGCTCTGGACCTGAATCTCGGCACAAGTCAGAGAAAGTGCTGTGCAAGTATTTCTACGACATAAATCTCCAGCGAGCTGTCACCACAGAGACTATCAAAGGGCTGGATGAAGGGACACTTTACTTGTTTGACATTTATCTCATTGCGCCATCAGGCATCCCTGTCAGATATCACAGCAAAGTTGTGAAGACAAGGAAAAAATGTTGAAGGTTCTTCAAGAAATGCTCTGAAATGAGTGAATGAAGACCAAAACCAACAGTGATCCATATCATAGCCCATGAAGTTTAATACATGTTAACAAAAATATCCTAAAGCCACGATATTCTGCAGAGGGATTATCTTGCTTCAGATCATTAGACTTCTGAATCTTCTCCTCCATGCGTCTTCTTCCCTCAGCTGCCTCACTGAGACATCGTGAGCATGAAATTCATGCACACAGAAAATACTCACAGTGGCACCCATGAGAAATAGATGGGTTACCCAAAATGCTTCTAAAACACAACGCAAGAAATGTGAAACACCTCTCAAGAAGGATCGTCATTTTCAAGTTACACTTCTCCACTGTGTGCAAGTCCATTGGCAAACAAGGAAATGAGAAACCGCCCTCCCCAAGTCAAGCTGCATTGGAGTGAACAAACTTTCCTGCTGCTTGAACAGTTCTCAGGGATAGAGGAAATAAAGTCTGCGGAACCGTTATTGAGGTGGCACAGCTCTGCAGCTCAAGTAAAGCAGGCTGAAATAGCTTCTCTATTACCTGCATGCTAGCTTGACTTTTATCTTTATAGAGAAAATATTATTGGTTAGAAAGGGCCAAAACTTGGGCCAGGTCTAGTTCTGAATCCAGTTTTGCTGGGAGCATACAAACACAGTGCTGTGCCACTGCCCACTGAGGAAAGAAATAAGGAATCCTGCCATGGAAAAGCTTCAGTTTTGTTCTCTTAATATATAGCCTCTGTTATCAAGCCCAAATCCATCTGAGTGAGTCCTGAGAGTCATGCACTTGCTCTCGACATCCCCAACCCAGCCTGTATCAATTAATGTGTTGCTTTAGGAAAAAGTAACTGTGGTTTTCCTTTTTAATACCAAGAAGGAAGAAATATTTGTAGTACAGAGGTCTACAAACATGTGTTCTGTTGTCTGCTTCCTTGGTTACCTTCCTCAGATGACACAAGAGAAAAAGTATCAAAAATACTCAAAAAATAAAGGTCTTCATAAGAAAACATGTTGAATTTTGATTATCAGCAGAAATTAATTTGTGCAGAGGCTGTTGGCAGGTCTGGAATTTATGTATAAAGAATATAATAGAGTCACTGACCCAAAGGTTGCTAGGGAAATCTTGCCTGCAATCCTTTCCTCTTCAATTATACTGCACAAAAATAGGCAATTAATTACACTACTGTACATTTCAGAAGTTCACTCGCTATCCAGGACCAAGGTAGTATCTTACTCTGAATAATTGCCACCTTCAAACATGCTTCGAGGCACTTAGCAAAGACAGAATCACTCCTCTGCATATAGGCAGGCAATTAAACATTCCTTCCCCAAAGACTTCATAACATGATGCTAAAGGGGACACTCGCTCAGTCTCTGCGTGGTGCATCCTATACATAAGCAAACTCATTAGTCCCAGAAGGGTTCCAGCCTTTCCGTGTGATTAGCAGCAACGTCCAGGCCTTGACTAGGTTCACATTCCTGCTGGCAGTATTCTGGATTGAGCAGCACTGTGGCAGGAGCCATGTTCTGACCTCCTTCTACACTCCACAGGCTTTTCGGCTAATTACAGTGGCTGGCAGCTGCATTGCATTTTTCCAGAGCAAGCCTTCTCTTAATATCACTCCTGTCAAAATGAGTCTGAACTCAAAGAGCAACAGAAGCCACCTCCACTTGGAAGTCTTAAATGTTTTGCTCTGCCTTCCTCAACTTAAGGCATTTATATTTTGGAGGAACTTCACTTAGATGTCTGACAAATGACTAATAACCAGAATAATAAGAGAGGAAGAACAGGAAGATAGTTTAGCTGCACATGCAAAATACTTTCTATCTACAGCCCTTAGCCGATCAGAGCATTAACCTCTGCTTTTGTCCTCTGTACCTTTATCACAAAAATGTCACTGGATGGAGACAGGCACATTGGCATGCTATCTGATACCCACATCTCTACTGAGGAGTATCCTTCATGACAAAGCTGGCTTGAGACTTCTCAGCAAAGCTCTGGTTTGTCAACCTTGGCTATGGCACAAGCAGAGCAATGACAACTGGTGAGGGGGCCGCTGCTGGGTTCTCACCGACAGGAGCTGCCACCCAACACCCCAACTTCTCTATAAGCAGAAGTCCTGCTCACTGGAGACACAGCTGGGCTCTACCAAAAAAATCAAACATCTGTTATATGCAGAGCAGGCAGCCTGCCTGCAAGGTAACAGCCCAAACTGCCTACATGTGCATCCAGGCATGGTCTGTAGCACAGAGCCCAGCAGCAGCAGGGAATATTCCATTCCATTGGTCTTTCCACTGTGATTCTGCTTGTGCACATCAGCCTGTTGAGCTGTTGTTAGTTGACTCGTGCCTACAGCCTGCCTATGAGGCAGTTGGGTGCTCAGGTTTAAGCCAGGTACCACTTTGCTCACTGCTCTTCTGGTAGTGAAGGCACAGGCGCATCCTCACTGCATCCAAAGGCACCATGTAACAGTGTTGGTGCCCTTCCTGCCCCTACCAGCTGCTTGTTGTGCAGTTCCCTGCCCTCAGCATCCAGAAGCCCTTTGCCTTTTAGATCTATTTGCTATTTTTCCAGCCTCTCTCCCTCCCATCTGAATAGCGTTGGGCTGCTGCAGCCTCACCATAATCATCTCCCAGGTCACATTTCCCTTACGCTTCCTGACACCTCTCTTGCTGAATTTCAGGAGAAGCTCAGTTCCTTCAGTCCAGCCTATCCTAAGCTATCATCAGTTCTTCCAATGTGTTGCCTATCCCTCAACCGGATTAGTAAGAAATGCAGACTTTTCTTCAAGAAGATTACTACAGCAATGCTCTGTTTTTGTGGATCACTTAAATTATCTACATCCTCAACAGCTTTATCAGACAAAACTATTTTTCTTTGTGTTTACTGGTGAGTCACAATTCCCATGCTTCTAGCTACTGTAACCTCAAGTCCTGACATGGCTGAGAACAAAGCCTGAGCTCACTCATCTCTTCCCAAGTTGTTTTTGGTTTTGTTTTTTTTAAATGAAACTACTCCTTTTTTAAGTCACCACTCCACATGGCAAGCTGCAGTTGCTGCCACCAAGGACAGGACACAACATGAGAAAACAGGCTTCACATCTACTTCTTTCTCTGTCAGCTCAGGCTTATACGTCACCTCCTGCATTCTGGTTATGAGGAGCAGCAGTCAGTCTGTGAAATAAGGAAGCATAGTCTTTTAAAACCTGCCATTGTGTATGCCTGTGCACGACAAACCAATGAAGCAGGGAGCTCTTTAACCTTCTCCAGTATTTCATTCAACTGATAAAAGCTTCCAAACAACTTCAGACAATAACAGTAACTCTTCTAAATTCTATACTTCAAAATATGGTGCTGCCTAAAACCAGTGTCTGTCACCAGTTTCAAGGACTGGCAACATTTTTGAATTACTTATCTGATATTAAGAATGATCTCTTCTGTTATTCCTTTTTCTTCGTTATTGAATAACCCACTGACTGAATCTTGTTACTCAGATTTTCTAACAAATGCAAATACTCTTCAAAGTAGATCTGGTAGCCCCTTAAAAATCGGTTCACTACCTTCCTACAAATAGATTCAGGGATGCTTTCACAGCCCTGAGCAAATAAAATATTTTTCTACTTTGTATCTTTGCAAGGCTTTTTTTCTGGCCGATGCCTTCCAATTCTGATGCCTCAGTTCCAACTTAAGTAACATGTTACAATGAGACTTGCTATTTTGGTCCCAAGTGCTGGACTGAAATCCAGTTCACCAATTGCTTTCAGAGACTGAGAGCTGAGGTTCTAATGTATATATACACGTATCATTCGGTCTTCATTACTGCTAGATTTCTAATTTAGTGGGATAGACTTCATGAACATTATTACTATGAAACATCCACACCAGATGTGCTTTTGCACTAAGCTTTAAAAATAAAATAACAGTCAGCACTCCAAACCAGTGACCCCAAAATGCTGAAGGCTTTCAGGGACTGTTAAAGAAATGGAAGTTCCGGCATTTAGAAAAAAAGAGAGATGACTTGGTAACTGGAGAGTTCTTCAGCATCCAACAGGTTAAAAAAAATATTCTGATCTCTGGAGTCTCAGCTGAACAAAGGCTATACAGCTAACCAGCACTGCTGCCTATTCTGCACTTGGTGGATTAAGAAATTAACACATCAGTGTAACAAAAGCCAGACAGCAGTTGTGCTTGCCTACAGAACAGTGGGTATTCATGTTTTTGGCAGATTTGCCCAGGAAATAAATAACATTGTAAACACCAGCTACATTTACTAAAAGATGCGAACATTAAGTACATCGCTTCTTTATTGAATTCTTCCACAAAGAAACATGATGCACAACTTGAGAATGAGCCGAAAGGACTCTGAGCTAACTGCTGCTGGTGCAAGCTGCTGTCACTTAGTGAGCCAGCACCGCGAGGAGACGGCTGAGCATCCCAGACAGCACACCAAACACCGTGCTGCAGCCAGGCCTGCAAGCACAAGAGGGCAGTGTCACACCGCATGAGAAGGGGAAAGGGTTTATTTGATAAGGCTTCTCAGCAGCAAATATTGCAGCAGATTTAACAAGGCAAGCATCCCACTGATAAGATTATGAAGGCAAAATAGATAGGAGAAAATACATGGAGCTTACTAGATTTTTTTTTATTTCTTTAAGTTTAAAACTAAAGGGTGTAACAAGTAACAGTTGAGGAGCAATCTCTATGTATTTGCTGGAAGGACTAACGTCTGTGTTTCCAGTGCCTATGAAAAGTTAAGCTGCCATCACTGAAGAGGTCAAGTTTCCTATAAATCAGATACAGCAGCACCAAGGACAGACTCATAAGTCCAGGCATAGTCAGCGCAGCAAGTTGTGACCCAGGGCACCCTCTGACATCTCCATCTTCTCCTTTAGTCTTGTCCCTTTTTACCCTCAATGCTCTTCATGGAGACTGAGCTCCTGCTGGAGTTTCACGTCACACCACCACCCAGGGACACTGACAGACATTCAGCACAGACCCCAGTTCATCAGGCAACGGTGCTTCAGGAATGTTAGTCACCGGTTATTTGGTCTTACCAGAACCTGAGGATTTGCTTCTAGGAACTGATGTTCTCATGTCTCTGGCCAGGGGCATCCCTGGTAAACTGTCCACTGCTCCTGTATTACTCTTGCTCTGAGGAAGGTTCTCAAAAATGCTATTCCCTTACAATAAACTTACAGAAGTGCTGGAACAAACCTAATCTGCCCTGAAGTGAGATTTAATGAGGCCCAGTAATCAGGAACCAGAAAAGACTTACCCTTTCGCAAGTACTGATCTTAGCAACAAAGGAGAGGCTCAGTTTGAAATGAAGAATTTTAGACTCCTGTGATAATTTGGTCTGAAAGCAGAACCTGGTAGGAAAGGAGACCCACCAATGCAAGAGTAGTAGCAGAAAACCTTGAAGAATTTAAAAGTAATGATGTACTTTGAGGGTTTTTTTGTTTGTTTGTTTTTTTAGGAGCTTCTCAGAAAAGGGAGAGCCTAGCCTGCAAACGTACTTGGCATCCTGTTGATATTTGTTGATCCTCACCACTGAGATTCAGTGCCAGCATATAAACCAAGGCCAATCCTGTAGCTCAAAACTCATGCATGCAGGACAGCTCAGCACGCAGTCTATACTAAGACCATTACTCTAGGGAAATAATCTGAGTCTTCACTGAAAGATCCTGAAAACAACTACACAGTACACTTCAGACAGAGTGCTGTGAGGTGTAGATTTCCTATCTAACAGATCAGTAATATTCAATAAAAAACACAGAAACACAGTGAACTTAAGACTCTGTCCATCTCCTCTATTTCCAGACCATGCTCTCAAGAAGGCGAGGCTGCAGCTAAGCCACAACGCTTTCCATTCTGCTCCACTCTTCTCAGCTGCACAACTAAAGTACTGCAAGCCAGATAAATTAAAAAGTTTAGGTCAGCCATTTGAGTAGGTTTTACTTACACAGGTGCAGAGAAACAAATCCTCCGCCATGTCCCACTGGAAGGTTTCATAGGATACCACTCTGGCATGTTAAGAAGCACCTCTGGCAAAATGACTGGCCTCTAACAAAGAAGGATTCAAGACTGCTGAGAATGGGTGACACCAGATTGGAAAGCTGTGTAAGCAGAAAGCATGAAAACTTGACATAAAAACAATTCAGAAGATATTTCAGAATTGAAATAACTATAAAGGAGACTAGAAGATACAAATCAGAGTTAGGCTTCCATAACCTCAGAAAGAAACACCAACACCATACACAGCACTTCCGGCTCTCACTGTTTTCAGCAGGCTTGCCCCATGGGGTAACGTGACTGGTGTAGGATGAGCAGAACTATTGATGCTCACTGCAATGGTGACAAGGTTTCATCAAATGCCTCAGCCACTGAACCTCTATAACAAGTTAATTCCCTCTACTTTCTTCCATTCTACACAGACCAGTTGGGGAACAAATGGTTTAATTGTATACTTGGGAGATGAACGTCAAGATTCAGGGTCAGCTTTAATATCATTAAAAATTTGGAGTTGACAGCACCATGACATTGGATCATCAGCCACAGAATGATGAAGGAGCATGAAAGCAAGAAGCAAACCTCCCTACAGAGACAAGCAGAAGGGTTCTGGATGCTGACAGTGTACAGGGGAAGTTTTAACTTGGTAGATTCTCTAACCTTCTTTCACGCAGAAGAATCCCAATGAAGAGGAAACCAACATTAAGCACTGACTGCGAGCAGCGTCTTCAAGGACAACAACAGTCCACAGCCCATCCACAGAGGATGGGTATCTACAACTCAGAAGGAAACAATTACTGGATTGACCTAAAAGAACCAAGATTTGTATTCAGGCAGTTGCTTCATAACTGTGCCAAAAACTCTAGTTTTGTAGTGTGGCACAATCCTCTGAAGGCCACATTTGCAAAAGCACAGTGCCAGTTTCTCAGCTGAGACTGAGAACCCACAAACTGGCCAAATCCTCAGAAGTGTTTTGCATATCTACTACTAGGCAAAAATCTCTAATGATGTCTGCAAGCCAATGAAGCCACAACAATTTGCATCTGCAAATAATTTGACCCATATTTTCCTCCCTAGTCATGCTTATGCAATGAGGAAAAAAAAAAATGTTACTTTTATCTCTACTTTATCCACATTATCCATACATACTGATCCTCAACCTACAAGAGCTGTGAGAAAGAGGGTGGGATTTCTTGTCCCAGAATAGAGCAACTAGCAGAAAAGATAAACTTCCAATCCCAAATACAACTATTCTACAGCTAAAATAAAAGCAAATTGCTGCACTACATCAGCAGTGAAGCTTCCCTTGAGGTGACACCTGAATTGCTATTCATCCAAGTCATTTTTATTTGCAAGGACAGTTTTTCCTGGAAGGAATGAAAAGCAAAAGATGATTGACAACACGCCAAACATCTGTAAAACTAACATTTAAAACAAGACATTAGAATGGAAGTGAGCAGCCTACACGTTGGACACACCTTAGTTCCAACGAGTAACCAATAACAACATTATTTTAATATCCTTCTGGGAGCCAGAAGTTGGCAGGAAATCCAATATTTCAGCTATCTGGATAAAACTATTCATTGCCTCTAGGGTATTGTTGTTTATTTGCCTCAAATGATAATTCCATCCTAACCAGGTATTCAAAAAATGTGTGATAGCAAAATTGATCAGTCAATGCATACTGAACATTCTTTTCCAGAGGACTGAGAAACGATTAAGTAGTTCTTTTGCAACATCTTTTGGCTACACTACCCCACCCACTAGCTTCTTACAAGGATCAAGAATTTTATCTATTGTTGTCCCATTACAGCTCTTCCTCTACAGACAAGCAAAATATTTGCATCTATTTTCACTTCATTTAGTGTAGGAGGTTACATTTTCTTCCCCATAATACAACTCCATCCCCCTCCAAGAAAAGCATGTATAAACTGCAAGGCAGTGACATTTCACAGTAAATCTGAAAGCGTGCTCACATCCCACTGCTCAAGCTTGTTTAAATGTAAGCAAATGAATAAAGAAAATATTAAACTGGAAGAGAATGAATGGAAATACAGAATTAGATATTGCCTTCACAGAGGAAGTGAGCAGATGCATTTATCCCAAGGATTACTACAAGCAGATAAAGAGACCTCCTTCCAGGCCACGATTCATCTACAGGAACCTTCCCCCTGAGCAACTTGCAAAGCTTCATAGAGGTTTTGGATCTGTTTTGTCTTCCATCCTCTTCTGCCTCACACCATTCCTGGTTCTGCTGGGACACCAAATGCCCCTGCACTTCCTCCAGCATGCTGCCTGCCCAGAGGAGCACGGTCACCAGGCAGCTACCAACTGCATACAGCACAAGTGCTCTGACACACAGACGTTACACAAGTGATACAAAAGCAGTGGCATTAGTGTCACATATCCATGCTGCATTTCCCCATATTCAGACTGGTATCTTCCAGATTCCTGGAAATAGCTGGGACTAGCAAACTATACAGTTGTGTCAACAACAAAAAAATCCAGACAAACCTAAGATCTCTCTAAGAGAGCTGCATACTGCACTCTTTGTTTGGTCTTCTGCAAAATTAGGGGTTTCAGAATGCAGCTTAGATTTGAAGTCTAACTGTTTTGGCTCAGGCTTTCATCCAAACCTTTTAAGGATCAGCTCAGTTAAAAGTTAAAGAGAGTAGTAAAGGTTTTACTGTACTTTTTCCTTTGACAATGAAATGTTTTCATTGGAAGCAATTTATTTCAGAAGCCATCTTTTCACTACATATCCATACATATATATTCAGGCCACAGAACCAATCCCAACAGATATTGCTACAATAATAAATGTGGTGGTACCTATTGTTTATTCTCAGTTTCAAGTAACAGTATAATTTTACCATTAGGTGGCACCAGAGAATATTTTAATTCGTATTCAAACAACCTCCGAAACTGAAGTCTGGAATCGTCTTAAAGCAGATGTATCCACTAAAATTAAAAAATAGTTACCTTTGCTATGCATATGAGCACTTTAATTACTTGACTGTAAATGATAGCTTCACACGGCTCATCTGGAATCAAGTTACAACTAAAGCCATGACTTCTTTATTAGCAAATTTCTTTCCTATTCTTAATCGCACACAAAAAACATTCTGTGTGAAGCTGCCATACAGTTCAGTTTAAGTGTGATGAACTGCTTTGTAGTGTTTCATTTGTCTTACTGAAAAGAGAAACATCTCCACCCAAACAATTCCAAATAGAAGGTATCAAAACACCCTTCCAAGAGTCTCTGTGCTTATCTGGTACAAATCCAGCTAGCCCTATGAATAATTTGCCAGTTAATGAGCTCTTTTTTAGTTATGAAAGAATACTCTTTAGAATACTAAGGCAGGACATGGGCAGTAGCCATATGTTTCTTCTCGAATTCCAGCTAGACAAATGACCTGAAAATTGCTGTTACAAGAACTTCTAAAACATATGGCTAAGTACAGGGAATTTGTTGCTTCTTGTGTCAGATCCAAGAGTTTCCAATTATCAACAAAAGATGGCATACCAACCCAATTACTCCTGATATATTCCAGTCAAGACAGATTCCAAGTAACCATAGCTGTGTGGGCGTACGTGGTTTGAAATAACAGGAATCACTGAAAATTTTGTGTAAATAAAAAAAGAAGTAGACCTAGATATTACATCCAGACAAATGTGTCCCAGTGTGCTGAATATGCTTTCAACAGGAAGCAGGAATTTTTAGGCTTTCTACCAAGGCTGATTTCAAGCCATCATAAACTGCTAGAGGTACATTTACTTTCCAGAGTTACAGAAGACTCCTGCAACAGCTTATTTATTTCATTTGTCAATAGAACCGGGGAAAAAAAATACATTTCTTACATCAGATAGCAAATACATACCAAGTCACTTTCAATTTTTTTTTTAAATGATTAATTGCAGATGGCTTTTTAAGACAACATCCTTGTTGGGTAAACATGAGGCTACAATTAACAGTTGGAGCATAAGTATGCTATGCACATTAGCAATTCATCTGACTAAGCAACCAAGACTGATCCCATGTTCTTACTCACATGAGCACTTAGATCCAGACTATGAAGACTTCCCACACTGTGCCTTAACCTAAGAATCTCTAGGTATTCTACTAAACAGTGGGAGATGAAAAATGTAGCATTTACAAAAAAATTATTAGAACTGCTAGCAAAAAAAATGTAAGGAACATATTTGTAAACTAAGTTAGGTTCCATATTCATTCTGTAAAGCTGTAGTTACATCATCTTGAAAGCTATACGAACTCTTTCAAGGATCACCCCCACTCTGCTATATCAATTGCTATATTCTTAAAGACTTTGCCAGGTTACGTTTTTCTTTTTTTAAATTACATACTCTTCTTGCAATTAACATAGATGCCTACATTCATGCTACAATTATATTTCAATTCAGACTTTTTAAAGACTGATTAAACTATTCACATTTACCCTCCAACTACTATAACAATTCTGAGGTTTAAAGTCAAGGGTGGTAGCAGAACGTATTAAATAATTACCTATAGGCAAGCCAATTAGTTACCTGAGATGCTTGCCCTTCTGTTAGTCATAGCCTCACAGTCACTTCAGATGCAGCTCCCCTTGGGACTAATCATGCAATCCCTACCAGAAGAGAATTTACTCTCTGCACTGAATACGTCTGCTCTGCTTCACTGCAAGTACAACCTGACTAAAGGCTACAGGAGCATCCCTAAGGGTCCATCCACTGAGGTAAAAGCCAGAAAGAAAGAAAAAAAAAGTCCTGCTCCTGGGGAAGAGTAAAGTTCCTTGAGCTTTTGGAGGGTTTTTCTTAAGACTTCCAGCCAGTTGAGCTAATTATGATGGAGACTGGTTCATTTCAACTGAATGGAACAGAAAGCTCAGGAAAGTGATCCTAAAGCCCTTAATACAGACTGAATATGAAAATAATCGCACCCACAAAAGATGTTTAAGAGTCAAGAAATGCAATCTTTTCCTGATGGCTTAGCAGCTGCCTTCATGAAGTTGAAAACCATTCACTTAACTAATCCTTCATTGTGTATCGTATGGATTTCAAGAGTAGCGCCTGAGCTGCTAATGAAAAGCCAGCTTCTTAAACAACTCTGATATAATGCAGAATGATAAAACGATAAGCATATGTTGTAACTTTGTATGTTATCTCCAACTACAGTAGGAAGATTCAAGAAGTAAAGACCATTCTGACCTTTGCTACCTTAATACTATCTGAATCTAGATGAAGGATGTGTTTCTCCCAAACACAAGATAAAAACTAATTTGTTGTTCTTTATCAGAGCAAATAATATCTGGCACTGCTCATAAGAATTTCCAATATTAACCCACCTGTAAACCAAGGAAAACATTTTCTCATAGCTCAGGAATCAGTGCCATGGTAGCTCATTCGTAAGACACAGGAATGTTGCTTTTGTAACTCAATCTGGTATGAGCGCATGGAGATTTAATGATTAGCCATTGTTTTATCAACTCCACAACAAGAAATTTTCACAAAAATGTTAGCAGTAGCTCACTAGCAATGCTTCCTTAGCACCAGAATATCAGTAGTCAACAGGTTTTCCAAAGTGTCCTTACATCAGTTTTCCCTATTAAAACATGGAACAAGTACTCAGAAGACTGTCGTGAGTCAAAATACCTCCTTTTAAGTCAGCAACAATCTACTTGCTAGAAAAGTAGTCCCAGTTGTCAACCTCAGGCTCTCAGACCCACACCTAGTAAAAGCCAAATACCCTTCCAGTTCTGGCTGTGTGTTGTGCTTTCTTCCTGAAACACATGGTTTCACATGCTGCAGTTTCTTGTACGACTGTTCCAACAGTACACTTAAATAAACACACAAATTACGTTACTGAGCCTATTGATACTGCTGAACTCATCTGTATCCTTAAAGCCAAGCTGAAGCGCTATTGTGAATTATGGCCTTTTTGCAATCCTTACTTAATCATCATCATCTAGGCATCTTAACATCAAGAAATACACATCAGCAATCAGCTTCTGCTATTTCAGAGCAATTGTGTCTAGAATTTTCACAGTACCAACAAAACGTGTATTAATGTACTACAGAGGGCCCACTCGAGGATCTGAATACTGTTCTGCCTCCCTCCTGAGAGAGGGGATATTACAGGTGAATCCTAAAACTGATTATTACATCTCACAGGGGATTCCAACAATCCATTCCTCTACATTTACACAGGGTCATTCCAGTAACCTTATATTCACCAGTGGATTAATTATCTGTTAGACTACTTCTATATACAATAATCATGCATGTCATCTGTTCTCTCCTCAAAACACACATTTGCCATTTCAGCACTATTCACAGAATGTTACAAAAAGTGAAGCCAGGTAGGGTACAGATTATTTAAGTAAGCATAAATTTGCATGTACTATCTGCATACAAGCCCTTGTATTTACAATACACGGTAACAGTGCAATAAGGGCCCCCAACTCTGTTTTCTTACAACACTCTCTGAAATCATGCTGCTCTCCAACTCCACCAGCTCTAATAGTCTCTATCCCTTGCAGGATGGCTACAGAAGGATACTGCTCTTTGTTGGTTGGAATCACTGCTACACCTCTTAAGTGTAACTTAGTTCAGTGGTGTCAGCAGTGGTTTGCATTGGATATTTTAATATCTGTTTATTTTAAATACCCAGAAAGTCAGATAAGACACACAGACTATTTTACTAAAGAATGCACAACATTCTTAGAGCAAAACGTTCAAGACTCCCACAACTATTTAAGTTAATTATTAAAAGGCCTTCCCCTAGGGTTAACCAAGTCAAGTTAGTAATTCAGCTCATTTAAAAGCACACATACTAAGGTAAAAAAAGGAATGGAAGATTAATTAGTTTGAATCTCATCCATGCATCGCTCTGTACTATAGCTGCATACAGAAGTAAAATATTGCTGAACACTTTGATAGCTATAACACAGCATACAGCAAGACACAGAGTTTGATATGCAAGTAGCTCTAGGAGACATACCTGAGTCTTACTGAGAAGCCATCTCGGTGACTGCACCAGTTCTTCCAACACTACATCACTCGGAAGGCAGGCAGACCGGTGCACATAAACATACATTTGTAAAGCCCCTTACATGCTGTGTCTCCATTATAGGAAACTGTGACTAACAGCCCTAGTCAGCCACTGCTCCAAGCAACGCTTGAAAAGCAAATTCCTTTTAACCCCGATTTTGTTCACAGATAGACTAAACCATAAAAGACAAGGTGTGCAAAAACTGTTGCCACTAGAAGAAACTAGCTGGTTGATTTTTTTTTTTAAATGAATAGAAAATGAATATCTACTTCCATCTTCTTTATTTTTATAAACTCCTTTAAATACATTCCCCTACACAGACTGAATTCAGAGAGACAATTCCAGCATGCTGCAGTTTAGCCCCTTGGGAAGTACATCTGCCCCTTCTGCTGCCAGAAAAGCACTCAGCAGAAAAACATCACGTTAGTGTGGTCAGCATTACAAATGATGACTACTCACTTGGTGATTTGAACATGTAGCTTTAGGGGAGAGACTAGTTGCTGCCTCTGTAAGCAATCAGGGCTTCCATGCCAAACCTAACTCTGCCCCCATGCCCTCACCAGTAGGAATTGAGAACATTACACAAAACAAGAGAAAAAGAACAGCTCCAGTTAACACAGCAGAGGTGCTGTACTTCCTAACGACTCTGACTACTCCATGCAAGTGACTAACTCCAAAAACAATACAGGGGAGGAAAGTAGAGGAACCCCACAAAAATATGTGAAAAATAATCTTAATAAAAAAAGTGAAGCTCAAAAAAAAAAAAAAGGAAAAGCATAGCATCAAACAACCAGAAAATGAGAAGTGAAAGAATCAAAATCTGGAACAAATCAGCAAGTGATTTTTAAATGTGTATGGCTTAAAGAATAGCCAAATTTGTCAAGAAAATGTTACAGTTTACCATAAAGAGAACTAACAAAAGTGATTTATCTCGGAATAATAAGATAAACCAGTAGTGAAGTTCCATATAACATTCTTGTAACCAAGCTAGACAACTGTACATAGAACAAGCATTTGGAATAAGATCATGTAACAGTTTGAAAAGCAAAGCCAGATAAAAAAGTGTACATAACTCCTGCATAAAGACACACACAGAATCAGACTGAATTCAGTAAGACAAGACTTCAAAAGGGCAAGTCCACTCCCATGGTCAGAACAAGACCACTTACGTTGGGCAGCTCATGGTCACATCCTGAATCGAATCTGTTAGTGACTCTGAGCACACATCCATGTCCACAGCCTCCTGTCTGCTCATCATCTGAGCACTCCTTTAAACAAATGGCTGTCTGTCAGGCAACCCTCCTATCTGCAGCCACAGTACACTTGGAAATTTATCTAAGGACAACACATGTTCACAAAAACAAAACAACAAGGAACCATTCAAAAAAGAAAGCTAACAATATCACTTGAGCTGTAATTAAGATGAACCCTGTCAATGCATGATCCTTGTAATCACAATATAAGCCCAAGTTTCACTTGAATTCTCATAGCTCATGCAGTAAGATAGAAAGCATTTGTGCACTATTACTGTCACACTAAGTTTTGCTTTGGGGTTCCCCCCCCCCCCCCCCACTTCTTTTACAAGTGTAATACAAATATTTACCTAGAAAGCATCAAAACTTATTTTTGAGAGTAGCATCTAAAACGTAAGGATCAAGAGTCAGGTATTTACTAAGCTACATTAAAAAACACGCTTTTTGATATTACCAAAAGGCATTTGATATACCTATATGTCTGGATCAAATCTCCATCTGTTGCATGTGCAAATTCATCTACTTCAGCATGTCCACGTAAAAACATCCACATCCAAAATGTATTCTCCACACCTACTGAAGTTCTTGGCCATTTACAGTCACTAACCTGACAAAACACTATTACAGACTAGTTTTAGGAATGTAATTCAGTCATTTCACTGCTTCCTGTCTCTGCCTCTGTGGGCTAGTAAACTCAACTTCAACAGTATGGTTACATTAACCTAGCTTTTCTTGCCATTACTATGATGTTTTTCTTTCTTCTGAGTACTGTGAGTCATTTCCTTAAACCTTTGCTGGTTTGGCTGCAGTCTTTAGGACACTAGGAACTGCCAATGCTTCTCTTCTAGTTTTGGTTTTAATTCCACCGTAAGCTAGAACTAGTCTTCTGTTTCACAGGTTTTATCTAAGGTATTTTTGTTGAATTAACTACAATTCGACCTAATGCTAAAGTCATCCAAACACAGCTGTCAGTACAGCTTCTTTGAAGCCAAGGAAGTTTACACTTACAGAGAGTCCAAGCCTTATGTTCTATTATCAATTCTGATAAAACCCTTGCAGATGACTAGCTGTTTCCCATGCTTGAAAACATGCCTGTACTACTGAGCTGGGGGAATAAGTGGAAAGAAATCCTTCACAGCTATATCAGTTCCTCTGCATCCTTCCAAGGCTTGACAAGGGAGGCAAGACCAAAAGAACAAGATAGTCAGCGCATGATGTTGTTAGCTCCTAGATATAAGTTTTTTATTTCTTTCCTGACTAGATCACACAGAACCCACAGAAACTGTTAATGTATAAATACAGATATAGAACATTGTCCTCATGAAAGATATTGCTCAAGACAACAGGTCAAGCAGAGATGAAAAATCAAGCCAAGTTGGTTTCAGTCTTGTTTGAAGCAGCTGGGTGCCAAGCTGCTCACAGTGCTGATTCTGGACTTGAAAATACTGTGGAAAAGCATAAGGTACCACAGGTACCTGGGTAAGGCCTTCCACATTAAGTGCCACCTTCAACACATTACACAGGCAAGGGAAAAAAAGTCACTGCTGAGTAGATAAGGAATATAACCCTGTATAAGGCCAATATACTGACCAATAAGGTACTCTGGCTTCTCACCATCTTACCACGAGCACCAACAGGAATGGTGCACATTTTAAACACCACAGCAACCACCTGCAAACCTAAACTCCCCCCTTTGCGGCCCAACACCAACCCATTCTGATCAAGCCTGTTTGCTTCAGACAAATACACAGAAGCTTACACCATTCACTTCTCAGCCACGGCCCATGTTTAAAACATCAGTCAGACCAGTTTCCCCAAAAAATTATTCGCAAAGTACTCCTAGCCTCTGGTAGGCAAACACCTAAAAGGAAAAATAAATTCCCCCTTCCCACTTCTATAGTAGATAATAAAATAATCAAGTCACTAGATATTTATAGATACTTACACAACAATACATGCAGCTTAGACAATGCTTTCCACAGAGGTAAATGCAGCATACAGAGTTACACTGAATTTATGGTACTAGATTTGCAGGTGGCAAATAGAAGGCATTGTAAAACACTGTCTCCTAAAATTCTTGCCTGTTATGAATGAGTATAACAAAAGTAAATTGCATAAAGATGATAACTTCCAAGATCAAGACTTCAACTACCAGCCTTTCAACTCTCGTTATAAGACAGTCTCTCTACCTCTGAGTACTTGCATGTCTTCTCATTAGGTCAAGAAGGTTTTTCTTTTTTGCTCACAGCTACTGAAACTCCAGAATCTCTCATTACACTTCCTTTACCAGAGACTGTATGTTTACCTTGTATTTGAACAGAGATCACATTAAGATCTCCAGGATTCATGCCATCAAAAACTAAAGACAAAAGGTAATAGAATTCAAGGAAGTCTAGAAAGTATTTTCAAGCCTAACTTTCCCCAAGCAGTTCAATCACTGAATGGTATAATGGTATAACATAACATATTATAACATATAACATATAACATAATAAACGGTATAACAGATCAAAAACTTTAAAAAAAGACAAAGAAACCTTCAGTATCTAAAGGGAAAAGGTAGTAAGAACTTGCACATTTTTATTTTGATAAAAGAACTCATTCCCTTTGATTTATTTGGTTACATACATCTATAAAGCAGATATAAGCATTACTTTGACAATGAAATTCTGGAAACTCAGAAATAGTAGCATTTTACACTGTGGGAATAAATGAACATCTAGAGTTAAGGAGAGTGAAGAAACAGAGGCCAGATCTTGAAAATGAAGCTATAATGCTATGATGCGATTTAAAGCAACAACAACAGAGTAGCACAGCCCCAGGCTACAAAAAATGAGAACAAGCGCAAATGCAGCATCCATCATCGCTGAAACAAAGGAAAAAGCTGCTTACCTTCAGAAAGCCTCCAGTAGGCAAGGACCTCCAGCAAGATAGCCTCACCTCCCCCTGCTAACCCTTAAATGAGGTCTGAGAAGGGGTGGATCCTGAATCCACCCTTTCCAGTCACTCAGGTGCACTGCATGCACCTGAACTCTCCTGGGTTGGCCCTACATTCCCACTGGTGTACAATCACCAATTCAGGCCACAACTTGCATTTCTACTACAGAAACTAATGAAGTTGGCCTGTTTTCTTAACCTAATAACTAGAATACTTTACTGACATTACACTATAACATGGTGAAGTCCAATCTAAAGCTCAGTGATGCTCCAATTCAAACATTTCAGTCATAATTAAGTAATTTAAGTGTGCAGCATAAACACTTGCGAGGAAGGCTCATTTTCAAAAAGAAGGAAGAACCATCTGATGACACGTATTTTAAAACATAAAGTTGCAATTCAAAAGCCAGAAGAGCAGGACTACTCCATAAAGCAGGACAAGACAGGAACATCAGTCAACAAATCTGTACTAACTCAAATGCAATTCCATATTACTTAAGTCAAACAGGAAAAGCAAGGTCCTATCAGCAGGATCAGATGTGGGTCAGTGATCAATCACTAAAAGACATATACGAAGACATAAAAACAAGAGGGGAAAAAAAAGAAGTATAACCCACATACCTACAACATGAGCCAAAACCTGCCAAGAACCCAAAACAAGAAAAAAGACTTTGCTCTGATACAACCCAAAACATGAACTAAACCTTGGGGTTGAGCTTAAATAGAGCTCCTGAACCCATGGGTGGAGAGTGTAGGTAGGGTCCCAGGTGAGGCAGGTTGGGGCAGTTAGAGCATATCAGTGCACTCAGGTGCACTAACAGTCTGTTCTGACAGCATATGTCAGAGCACGACTATCACGGACTGAGAGATGAATAGCTGTGTGGAATAACAGAAAGTATGTTTCAGTTGTTCCTTCTAGATTTTTAAAATGGTCACGCACAAAGTGCTAGCAAACCAGACCAAACCATGACAGCATTAAACCTCTGTAAGAAAACAAACAAATAAAAAATCATCGGATCACATTTTTCTATTTGATTTCTGGTAGATAACGAAAGGCTGATTTCAGCAGCTATTTACCTTAACTACTGATAGACATATAGGAATTACAGCAGCCATTTTACACAACATGAAAGCCTTGGAAGGCCTTGGGGTGCCTGTGCATGTAAAGGAGGACCTCTCTTAGTTGATGGAGAATTCTAAGAATGTAGTAAATTGCATATGCGGATATAAAGGGAAAAATAGATGTTATTGGTGCCATTGGTAACTGCAGCATTTCAGCTATGTGGTATGATAAAAGAATAAACTATGTGTACAAACATAAGCAAAAAGAAAAATGGCCAGAATAATATAAATAAAGAAGGTTGAATCATCTGGAGCCTAACTCCAAAAACCACCATAATGTTATTTCCACTGATATATGAATATTCAAGAAAAATGTTTAAGAATATGATTGACGGTGAGTGAAGATAAACTCTCTTCAGTGGCAAAGTGATTACAAAATCACAGAATGGCCCGAGTTGGAAGGGACCTCAAGGATCATGAATTTCCAACCCCCTCCCCATAGGCAGGGCCACCAACCTCCACATTTAATACCAGACAAGGCTGACCAGGGCCTCATCCAACCTGGCCTTGAACACCTCCAAAGACAGGGCATCCACAGCCTCTCTGTGGATGTGCCTGTGCCAGCACCTCACCACTCTCATACTAAAGAACTTCCCCTTGACAACCAACCTAAACCTTCCCTCCTTAACAAAACAAAAATGATTTTAGATACCCTCTCCATAGTTGCCCCCTCATTCGTGTCTTAAATCTTCCCACTTTAATAAAGTACCGTTGCTTTTGGTCTAATTCTTTTTCTAACAAGGAAGAATAATTGTATAATAAAGATACATATTTGTTCATTTCTGAGAAAATGAAACCTTGAAAAATTCAGACAGGCAATTTTTTTCATTAATGTTCATAACAATAAATAAGCAGTCACTACCAAAGGTAAGTACATCTTCATGATCAGGTGATGACTTTCTAAAGATGTTATGAGGAAAACTCATAAAAAAAACAATAAATGAATAAATTTTTGGGAAAACACACTGGCTGAATTTGAATTGTCATAGTAATCACCGCAGATAGACTGCTGTGTTACTGTGACGGAGAAGGGAAGTCTGCAGACTGGACAGTAACAGCAGAGGCCGCACCTCAGGGTTTGTTCAAAATTTAAATCCTGCCTCCTGTAACATTCCAGTACGATACAGCTAAACCTGACAGGAAAAAAAAAAAGCATACAAACAGGTGAATAAACCCCACTGTGCAGGATTGTTATCACTGTTTCAGTGTGAAAATGGAATGGTGTACAAGACAGGACTGCATTAATCTGTTCTGGAACTGTGTCTGCTGAGTGCATTGGTGAAGAAACTAAGAGTATGCTTCATAGAGGCATAAGGAAATAAAATGCGGAAGCACGGCACTAGCACAAACAGGTGGAAAAAAATAAAAAGGGAGAATAGTCTTAAAAAAAATTACGAATGAGCCCAGGAGATCAGACTGATGAAGAGTAAACAATGGCACAAATCCACAGTGAGCAACAGCAAGCTAGACAGTAGATTTTCAGAACAAGACCTAGGGGTTATAGTGGAGCAGCACAAACCAATAGTGTCACACTGAAGAGGCAGAACAAACATGATGCAGAGATGAATAAGCAGGTATGAGACTTATGGTAAGATGATGCAGTTATGTTCACCTCTGGTAATGCTTCAGCTGGAATTCTCTCTCCAGTTTTGTGCTTTGCATTTCAAGAAGGAGGGCTGTAGGCTATTGTGGAAAGAGTTTGTCATTACAGGAAGTAATACCTCTGAGAATGGGCTGAAAGATTTAGGATTAATTACCTAAAAGAAAAGAAGAAGGAAGGCGTGATCAATGCTTGATAAAAGTCTCCAAAGGATCACAGAGAGATAGAAATAATAAATAATCCATTCACCACATCCACGATAGACAGGATGAGAACTAACTGCCTTAAATTGCAGCAAGTAGTATTCAGGTCACTTCTTGTGGAGAAAAAATACTTCCTGATGGTAAGTGAAGCACAGGAATTTCCTAGAGAGGTCATGGAGACCTCATCATTAGAAACTGTTAAGAAGATAAACAAATATATTTTCAGAAATGAGCTCAGCATAGTTAGGAGATGGACTAGATAACCTTTTTGAGATCTCTTTCAATTTCTTTTTTTATAGTTCCATGATTAAATGCAATTATGGAGATGTTTCAGAACCTCTCTGCTCTTACGGTTAGAAAAATAATTTACCTTGGGAATTTCTATGGGTGGAAAATTTTTTATAATAGCTGTGGAGGACCTCTTATTTATTTGCTGGTGTGCCTTAAGTACACAATATGTTAGTACAGAGTAGGCCGCATGGTATTATTCTGAGAAATTAAAGTTAACGGGGCCTGCTTGGGGAATATAGTACAACATATTGAAAGTCAAAATCTTACAGGCTCTTACTTCTGCAAGGGAGATAACTGCCATAAATAAAGCATTTCAAAACACCACTAACATTCATTTTCATCAGTAATAAACCGCTTCTAAATAACTGAAACCAAAGTTAGCATTCTCTCTAGAGAAGTATTTCTAGAAACCACAGATCACTTATGAAGATTCTGTATGTCTCCTTCTCTTTTTTCACTCTCAGTTCACAGCTTCATAAGATGTTTTTTCATTATTGTTTTTCTTTTTTTACTTTTTTTCTTTTTGGACATGGCTCCCAGCTTGGAAAAATACAGATAATGGAACTTCGCTATTAATAAATAAATTAATACATTAGATAAATTAAAGATTGCAAAATCTGGAATACTGCGCTGTACTGATAGGTTACACTGGGTCACCCCTCCTTTTGTAGATAACCTCTGCATCACAGGCTCGTGAAGGACAGAGAAACCCAGCTGTCAGCTTCATGCTTTGGCAGCAGCCCTAAGGCTGACCTGTAGCCTTGACTGGTGCACTTTTCTTGGTGACTGCCACTTCTCTTCCTTTGCCATAGGAAATGGCCTATACAGCTCTAAATGTTGGGGTTCTACGCAGTCCCAAAACAAAGTGATTTACTAGCGAAAGCAGCCTGATTCATAAAACTCCTTTAAATTCATACAAGTTATTCCACCCTGATGGGTGTTATGTGATAGACTTACTGTCAAGTGTGTGAGTAAAAAACACTTTTCAATTCAGTTAGGCTTTGTCAGAGATTTGCAGATATTGTATGTATGTGAAGTAAGGAAAAGAGACCAGGGTGAAAAAATTGGGAGAGAACATAGCAAAACAGGAATGCTATGCCAAAATGAGGAAGGTCCTTTTCTTTTCTTTGATCAAGCTACTGGCCACAGAAAAATGACCAACAAAAGTTATACATGCCAAAGTCAACTTCAGCTCGTGTTCCTTCTAGCCATTTGATCTTCTATCTGCCAACTTCCTCTCATTTTCCCCAATTCTATCCACATTTAATATTGTTTTAGCCATTAAAATGTGGTTTTCTACTTTTCTGTAACATTTTATTCTTCCACTGCAATATACTAGAGAAATAAAATGCCATTTCTGAGGCACAAATGATACTCTCCTAAACACACACTACCGATAAAAAACTTCTGTCACTAACACTGGCTCTTTTTTGACCATTTATATAGATTTTGATAGGCTTACTTTTCATTTTTGGTCTAAAACCACACCGTAGAAGGGTTATATCCAATTAATGAAAACTAAACCATGTGCATCATTATTTTTAAAGAGATCTTTGATTTATTATATTGTTTACATGGCTGCTGAAAAAATACTGCTGAGTTTGACCATAGCTAATTTATGAGAAAGGATTCCATGGCCGTGCTGCAGGAACTGATAAAATGCAAAGAAAGGGACCTCCCACACTGAGAATCCCTGACTGTAAATCTAACTGCTTTATGAGTGGAAAATACCCAAGTAATTGTTCTGCTCAGAGGTGCTAAGCACCTGTAGCAGCTGTGGGTTGTAATTGGCCCTGTCGACACTCATAACTTGGGAACATTTGGATTGTGTAACTCACAGGTCCTGGCACCCAGAAGACAGACGAGTCCAGCTGGCGCCAATCGGAGGGAAGCAGCAGCTCTCTCTGGACTCCCGGTTGGTTTGATACGGACCGTCTTCACTTTCCATCTGCAATAAAAATAGGGTTCTGATGACTAAATTTCTGAACTGGGAAGAAAAGCAGCAATCTGCTTTCAGCCTCCCCTCAGCCCAGCTATTGAGCTACAAGTGACAAACAGAGATCACGCTGTTTTGAAGACCTATATTCACATTGTGTTCTGCTGTCGGATCCAGCTGCTCCATTTCCCTTCACTGTGATAAGTACCAGGGGATGTTGTGAGCAACACACTGCCTGCAGGTCCCTGGCCGGGATCCATGGAAGCTGAGAGCACCGAGAGGAGTAACTGCTGCGGCTGAGCACCGGGAGCTTCGGTGGGAGTGCCTCCTGGTGTGCACCCATTGTTTTGTAGAAGTGCAACTATAGAGGGTGTGGAAATCACACTCACAGCACAATGTGGGAAATTGTTAATGACACAGTGAGCCAAAATGTCAGCCTCTGTACAAGTGACTGCATCTTGCAACAGGATCCAGCTACCTGAGCATTGGCCCAGCTCCTGACGACTTCTAACACAGCCCGCCAACCTGGAGTTAGCTCTGAGCTGGGTAACCACTGCTGGAGTCAGCTGCCGCTTTCCTACTGCTTTCTGGCAGTGAACAGCAGAGCACTTCAGCCACCAGAAACCATATCATAGAATCACAGAATCATGCAGGTTGGAAAAGAACTCTGAGATCACCCAGTCCTATCTGGCCCCATGCTGTCTGAAGACACTCCCGTTACACCAGCGTGTGGTTTTGGGCCTAGACCGGTTGCAAAGCGATACAAACTACACTGTGGTAAAACCCAAGGTTTAACTCAGGCTGAATTCTGCTGGTAGGCCACACCATGACCGTCATGCGTAAATTAATGTGGTTATACCTCTGAGCTCAGGGCTTTGTTACATACCCTCATGCGAAGCACTTTGTCTTTCCAAGCCTCAGTACCAGAAAACGAGGGTGGAAGTTACTGTAGTGTGGAGATCTGTCAGCCACACAGGACAGATGCTGCCTCCAACGCATGCTGACAAACAAATGTTGTTTCAAACAAAATGAAGTTGTTTCTTTTCGCTGTATATTTGACCACGTTGAGGGGAATCGTGGGTTGTTGTTGGTTTTTTGTGTGTGTGTGTGTTTTTTTTTTGGGGGGGGGGAGGGGGGTGCGGGGGGGTTGGAAGGAAAGGAGGATGTTATTTAGCACTTATTTTCCAGAACCAAGACCCCTACGAGTCCATCGCACTCCAGCATCTCAGCCCGGGCTGCACGGCTGCCGCCGGACCTCCCCCAGAGCGTGGCGGCGGGCAGCTGAGGGGACACCGAGGACAGCTCGTCCCCCAGCGAGCCCTGCCCCAAAGGGGGCGGCCTCGAGGGAGGGCGGGCGGGGCGGCGACGGCGCTCCCGGAGCCCCACAGACAGGGACCGGGTCCGCGGGTCGGGGGCGTACCCCGCCCTGACAGCCGCCCGCCTCCGCGGCCGCTGGGGGCGGCCTCTCCCCTCCCCCTCCGCTCCCGCCTCCCGCCGCCCCCTCCTCCCGGGCCGCGGCCGGGGATATCCCCGGCCCCTCCCAGGCGGCCCGACGGCGGCCCAATGGAGGCGGAGATGCTGTGCGGGCTGCGGGCGGGCTGGGGGCGCCGCCGAGCCGCGGACGCCGGCCCGGGGCCGCGCGCACTCGGCGGGGAGCCGGAGGCAGAGGCGGGCGGCGGCGCCGGGGCTGGGACTCTGGCAGGCGGCGGCTGGGATGAGGCGGGGGGGCGGCTGTGGGGGCAGATAGCGTCCCGCGGGGAAGCGGCCGAGTGGGACTCGGAGCGGCGGCGGGGGCCGCCCGGCAGCGCCATGGCGGCTCAGTGCGACCCGCTGAGCGGGTACCTGCAGCAGCCGCTCTCCGACCCGGGCTCCAACAGCGAGCGCAGTACCGACTCTCCCGTGCCCGGCTCCGAGGAGGACTCGGCCGGCCCGCCGCGGCCCCTGCACAGTCCCGAGTGGGGCGAGGAGCGATTCCGGGTGGACAGGAAGAAACTGGAGGCCATGCTCCAAGGTGAGGGCGGGGAGAGACGCCGGCGGTGCCCGGGGGGGCGCGGGGCGGTGGCGGCCCTCGCCGGGACGGAGAGAAGAGAGGGGCCCGCCCGGCCTTTCTGGTCCCCGCTCCCGGCGTTCCTCTTGTTAGTGGCCCGGGGTGGTGGGAGACGGGGCGGCAGCGTGGCGTTCCCGTCCGGGGTTGCGCGGGGGCGGCGGCGGCTCTCGGTCTCTCATGGAAGGGGAGCCGAGTCCCTGGGACCGCCCCTGTCCCGGCCGGGCCGTGCTGCGGCTGCCCCGGGGACGCCTCGAGGCGCTCAGGTGCTGCGCCGGCCCCAGCGTCGCGAGTGGAGCTGCTGCCGAACGCCGCGGGCTCTGTGGGGTGCCGCCTCCCGCACCGGGGCGAGCGTGCGGTGAGGCCGTCGCTGCGGAGGGCTCGGGCTTTCGAGAAGCGCTTCCAATCGAGCGTCGACCCTGGGAACGTGTTCCGGGCTCGCCACTTTCTAGGAACAGCTCCGAAGGCCGCGGCGTAGCGGGAAGGAGTCGTGGAACGGCAGCACCCCCGGCCGGCGTGGTGTCCGGGAGGAGCCGCATGCCCTGCCGCTGCGCTCGGAGCCCGGCAGGACGAGAACTGGGGGAACAGAGCCCGGAGCGCCGTCTGCGGGTCTTTCGTAACTTGAGAGCAGAACGATTCCGATGAGTCGCGAGGGGACGGCGGGGCTTTGCAGCTGACAGCTGGCTGCGTGTGCATTCGGCTTCTTTCCCCCGGGACTCCGTGCTTTGTCCCATTGTGCCTTGAATTATCTGACTCTCTCAGTGGGATCTGCGTGGATGGCTTTGGACAAATAGTATCGCAAGCCTGGCTCTGTTTTTTAAAGGCAGATGGATGGGTTTAAAACCACTGAGGTTGGTGCTTAGCGAGCAGTTGATGCAGGGTGTTCCTGCTGCTGACCCCAGAGCCCTGAGAGCTGAGGTGAGTTCAGGGCTTGTGCTGCACTAAGGCAGCAGGATGTGTGGGGTGCAACCCGGAAGGGTCAGGGTGCTTTGGAGACGTGTGCTCTTCACTTTGAGACTGCTGTTCTGTAGACAGTGTTATGCTCATACCTTAATCTGTTGAAGTAAATTTTCAAAATAAAGCCCTAATCGGTATGTTGCAGTTGTTTGTGAGGTGTGTGACGTGGCTATCGCGTGCTGAGAGCTGCAGCCAGCAGGTAGGTAGCTGGATCTCCTGTCCCAGCACCTGCCTGCCCATCAGGTGAGAGCAGGCAGAGAAGCATGGGTGAATTGGTGGCTGCAGAGCTGTGGTTTGACTCGGTGACTGCAATGATTGGAATTTTTTAAAATGAGATTCTGTCTCCTGGGGGTGGGTTAATCTTTAATCAGTTAATCCTTTGGTACCAGTAGAAAAATTTCTTTGTGTCATGTGGTAAAGAGTAAGGAATTCTGAGGAAGAAGTGTCATGAGCGGAACCAACTGCATCTGAAGATGTGCTCATTGGAGTGACTTAGAACTAAAATCTACGGGTATGGAAAAGAAAGTGTTGGTAACTTTTCCCTGCCTCTTCATAAGCACCAAGTGCTGTGAAAAGATTGACAGCTGCTTTAACCTTTTCTTGTGCTAATGAAATAAATTTCCATTGTCTCATCCCACGCAGTCTCCCTTTCTACTGCCTGAGGTAGTGAGCATGTGAGGGTAAACAAAGCTGCTGAGCAGGATCCAAGTCCCATATAGTCTGTCATCCGGTAGTAGCCAGTGTCAAAGGAGTTGGACTCAAGGATGCTGATGGGTTCCTTCCGGCTTGGGATATTCTATAGTGTGAAGTATGGGGCTGCTTGCTTGCTCCTCTGTTTTCAGTTTCTTTTTATCCTTTTAAGTCCTATCCTTGTAAGAGTTCAGCAGGAGGTCTGATAGGTAGTGCTGACAGAATGCTGTGTGTTTCTGTGTTGCTTTATGTCCCTTCCAGTAGGTACGTGCATACATGCTTCAGGTAGTGGTTTGGGGAGGTTTTTGTCTTTGTTACTTTTTTTTATTGTGTGAAGAGAAGCACATGTAGAACTCATTATCAGGTCATTTTTGTTTATTATGAAAGCCTAAACTTTCTGGCTTATTGGCTATACAAAAAGCGTACTTATTAGAAAGTGTAGCAGAGGCAAGCGGAAAATGATCAAAAAACAACAGTTTATTCAATGTCAGCACTCTTGTACAAGTTGTAATCTTGTGTCTTAACTTCCCTACAAGTTAGGTCTAACTTGACCCATTTTGTAGGAGGATAGATCAGGTATTTGAGCAAGTTTACCAGGGTGTCACACACAGCATTGCAAAGCCAGACCCGTAGATGGTACCCAGAAGTTTTGAGTCAGTTATGTTGCAGATTGCAAAACCAAGTTGATTTTGGTGGATGGGTGCGGCCATCCTTTGTAAGTGTAAACTTTCCCTCAACCCTGAGAGGAAAGCGATGGTGGAGAAGTGCTGTCTTAAGAAATTCACTACAGCTTCTCTTACACTGAATTTCTGACTGTAAACATGACTCATAAGGTCACGTTTCCTATTGTTTCTAATACCAGCATTCTTCACTGGGGAAGTTTTTAAAACATGCCAAAATGACATTGTGGAAGGGAAACGTTTTTGTCATCTTCCCTTGGAGAAGTGGTCATCAGATTCTGACTTCAAAGGTTTACCCAACTTTTTTTAGCCTGAGCTGGGGTAAGTACAGCTTCTTGCTCATATTAGGTGGATTAAGTCTCTTCTTTAGTTTTTGCTAGCTGAGACTTATGGCTTGTTGAAATGTTCTCAGTTGCTTTTTTAGGTTACCTGAATGCAAGAATATGATACCTTTAGTTCAGATGTAATTACAGCCAAATTATGAACAAACAGCATCTAGTGAAGAAAGCTGTCAGGGAATGTTGAAATGTTCTCTTTCTTGCTCAGAGAACCTTTTCTATTTTTTTAATAGTCAACATCTGCTGTTTACTGATGAAGAAATGTAAGAAGCAATCAGTAGTAGAAAAAAGTTGAAGAAGCAAGTATTAGTACTAAATATTAGGCCTGGTACTTCTGCTGCGTGTTTTGTGTTCTAGGACTGCATTACTGAATCCTCTTTTCTGCCATGATTATTTCTCATCTTTTCTGCAACTGCTGTGTTGTGCATAATTTATCAAGGGGCAATGAGATTTGCCTGGCACTGCAAATGTGTTGAATAATTCGCTTATGGGATAGGGATTTTGGGTACCTTGATGTCACCTGCAGAACCCATAGAGGGAGGAAGTGGTGTGGCAAGGCATACAAGGTAACTCTCTTCCAAGAAGCTGTTGATGTGGCCTGTTGGCTACCAATAGCTTTTGAAGCTGAAACCAAGTCTGAACTGAGACAGCAGAAAACATTGATGGGTGTGAGAATGCTGCTCATTCTTTTTTCCTCACTTTAAGGTTGTTCTTTTAGCGTTTTTGGTGTTTTCAAGGTGGATTTTCAATAGCCTGAAGATAAATATTTAGCTGAAAAGTAGAGGGAGACTCTCAAATAGTTTCCCTTTTACTAGGATCAGCAAACAAGAAAAGTGTGGTGAACATTTTGAGTGTAAGGGTTTGATGTGGAAAAAAAATCATATTACTGTTTTATTACTTAAGGATGAGTGGAATCCTGTTCCATTAATCTGAATCCTTACTGTTCAGGGATGTATGTTGTCTTATGGTGCATGTCTTCATCAGTTTGTTGGTAGAGAGCTCTCTTAGATGCTTTTTTCCAAGAAACAAACTTAAATGAAGCAGATCAGCTGTTGCTTTTTTTCAGCAGCAATGGCTCATCAGATGGCATTTCATATTATTCCTGTTAATCATAGCTGCTGTGTACTGGGGAACACTCAGGTGATTTAATGCTGTGGAATAATTTGCTTTGATTATTTGAGTGCCTGTTACCACAGCAGTTGAGTATGATTACAAAAATGAAAGCTATTAAACTTGAAAAAGCTGTCTGAGGAGGTACAACCTGACAAGAAATGCAGCAGCCATTGAAAGACTCTGAAGTTACCTGTGCGCCCATGGCAAAGAGAAAAGGAAAGACACTCCAACACCTTTCTACTGCACTGTGACTTAACTGTCAAGTATCGTGCTGGGTTTATTTAAAATAATCCTTTCTTCTATGTCATCCTTCAACGGACATAAGGGGATTTTGGTGGGATGTATGTAGAGCGCGTGCTTAAGTACTTGGATTTTATAATGCACTCTTGTACTGCAGTACTTCAGCCAAGAAAAGAAAAAAAGCAACACCACAAAACCACATTTCTGGTTTTAAGAGAAGCTTAGCTGGAGCATTGATGCAGATGGCATATTCCATATCTTTCCTTACAGAAAGGAGAGTGCAACAACAGGAAAAAGAACCCAAATGTGGCAATCTGTGCCTGTCAGAATTTGCTTTTTAAAACACATCTTTCAGTTTGGGGACACCTTGAGGTAACTTTAATTTTGTTATCAGGATCTAGAGGTAATTTATTGTTTTTCTCAGTTATTGAAGCACCTTTCTGCTGTTGGGACTGTTCTCCAGAGGTGGTTGCTGTCAAGTGGGAATCTCATCCTGGGCTCATCTGGTACTGACTGATGAGTTCTTTCATTTGTTAACTGAAGCAAGTCAACATCTGTAGGAATTGTGTCAATCTTCATGTACGTAAGGTAGAATAGTCTTTCTCCCATAGATTTGGTATTCCTTGCCTGTGCTTTGGAGTTGAAAAATGCTCAACTGGTTATTTTTGACCCAAACAAGTCCTGCTGCTCTTTGATACATGTAACAGAAATACTTCAGTAACTTTTTGGTTCATTTAGTCTAGGTGAGCGTTGCCTATTTCCTGTAAGTCTATTGAAAGTCAATTGTAAATTCCTTTGCCCAAAGCTCACCCTTGAGGCCATTGCCTGGTGCTAAGGCTGCGCTTACGCAATGCCTAGCTCTGGTGCCTGGGTGATAACTGATTTATTTTGTGTTTGCTGATCTATCAGATGGAACTTGCTGCATTTAAGCAAGTATGTTTTTTCTGCTTTACCTATAACTGTCAAGGCTAGTTGGTATCAGCTACGGAGGATGATGAATTGATGTCTGACTGGCCAGGCTTGTGTGGCGGGGGGAAGAAAACCACTTGAGCATATGGAGGGAGCTGGAGATGTTCCAGGAGAGCTGGAGACATTGCTGCAAACAATGATTTTATTAGAAGCTGGGCCCTGAAGATGTGAGTTGACGGACTTTGAGAGAGCTAGTTTTTTTAATAGGCAGTCTTCAATCTTTATTTAAATAGGGTGGTCCTGACTGGTTTCTGTGTAGGGGCGGTGACCTGTGTGTTAAATATGCTCATGTTTGAATAGCTAGACGGAGTGAATCCTTCCCTTCTGGATTTTCAAGTATGATGGTGGCAGAAATCTAAATTATAATGATAAATGTACAGTGTTCATTTGAATAATTAGCATACTTTGCTTGCAGTTGAATTTACAGATGCATAATGCTGTTGATTCCTGCTTAAGGGGTCCTGTTGGAGCTATGAGAAGTGTGAAATAGATCTTTTCTTTGATGGGATTCTTACTGAAATAACTCCTCAAGCTCTTATTTTCATAGCCTGTAAACACTTTTATTTTCCTAGAGAAAGAAAATGTTTTTTGTACTTAATGAGATTTCAGTTCATGGGTTTTTTTTCTCTTTTTTGTACCTTGCAATGTAGTAGCATAGCTTGGACGGGGAACATAGTTGTGGGGTAATGGGAACCTTTCTAATAGCATTTACATTTGGTGTTTAACTTACATGTAGCAGGAGAAAAACAGTTCAGTTTCTTGGTGAGGCTTTCAAATCCCCAAAGTGCTGAGTAGTCTATTTCTACAAAAAATAAATACATGAAATGAATTTGTGTGACTTGTAGTTTTAAAAATGTTCTTGCATTCCATTGTTAACAATTGTAATAATACCACTTTCTCAAGTTTCAGTGTTTTTTAAGTAGTACAACGGACTATGATGGTTTGGCATGAGCTGCTGAGTTAAGTATTGCTGGCTTGCACATTCCTGTTGGTTATATTGTAATCTTTACCTCTGTTGGAAAATATGTCCTATTTTGAGTACTTATTGCAGGCTTTTGGCTTAATGCCTGTCAAACAATTAGACATGTTAGCTTTTATTTAATTTCAGGAACACTACATTGGAAAACTAATAGTATTTTTTAAATTAAATTTTTTTACACCACTATGTACCACTATGTGGTACTGTGAAGGCTCACTGGTTTTCTTGTACTTTAAACGTAACAACTTACTATTCATGAGTTGCCCTTTGGATAGCTCATGAGTTGTGTGTAATTTTTGTAGTTCAAGGAGTGAGAACTTGATTTAGGGGTTTCTTCTTGAAGATTCTACATGTTAATCAATGGTAGTTTTCATAGTGATTTTGAGTTAAGGAACCAGAGGGTTTTGTTCAGTATCTTAATGACTGTGCTTTTATGTATCCAGTTCAGATCAGGATGACTGCGTTGCATGGGGTAATGTAACTCTTCATGCTTCAGTGACTTTAAGAGCTGATTTATCTCAAGACTTCTGTAATGATATCCTCTTTACTGGAATAGGAGTATTATTTTTTTTTTTAAGTTTCCTGTTCAAGTTCTGTTGATGTTTTGAGGAAATGTTTTCTTAAAAGTCTGAGGTAAGGTAAATGCATGTTTGAACTCTAAGGATTAGGAGGTGTGTTTGTAGTCTTAGCCACAGATAGGGTCTTTCTTGGAGTAGACCTGAGCCAAGTGACATCTGCAAGGAGTGAAGGCTTTGGTTGGTGAGTGCAAGCTGCAGTTCACTCCACAGTGCTGCTGTATTAACTGCAGCCTTCATAGGAAAAAGCTGTGCCCTTTCTGCTGTTATCTCTAATAGGCGTCAGGAATTGGGGTGTTTCCTCTGTGATAATAAATGATACTGTAGTTTTGGGTGGGAAAAACTTGACTTGTGTGGGAAAGTTTGGCGAGTGGCAGCTAGGGGGCTTAAAATGAGTGTAAAATAGAAATGCTAGATCCTGAATGGATAAATTCCTTGTCTAGTAGCGTAACGCTTAATTTTCTGCTGAAAACCTGACTTCATGTGGGTGCATACAATGTGTGTATCCATGGTGGTCAGTCCCAGGCACTGTCATGGCTGCATAGCTCTGGTGCAATGGAAAGCAGGGTACACAGCACAGACGGGCACCCACCAGCACTGTGCATGCAGAATGGCTGTGGCAGAAGCTCCTGTTCCCCTTCTGGGAAATCTATGTGTGCTGTTCTGACCTGGGCTCCCAGCAGGTGACTTGGCTGTGGTAGAATGAGTTCAGTGAAGGGTCCCAGAGAGCCAGAGGGACTGCGGCCTCTGATACGGGAGGAGGGGTTGAGGTACCTGGGACTGCTTAGCTTTAAGTTGTAGAAGGCACAAGGGAGGTCCTGTTCGTTGTGTGTAGCGGGAGTGTAAAGAAAACAGACCTTCTCAAATCAGTGACTACTGACAGGGTATGAGGCTAAGCTACTTTTTCTGTCTTTTTCTTTTTCCCAAAAATGAACTTTGATTTACTTTTGCATTTTTGAGGTAGCTGAAAACTCGAATAAATGGCCCAGAGAGGCTGTGGTGTTTCCATCCTTGAAGCTGTTGTAAATCTAACTGGGCATAGCCCAAAGCAAATAGCTGTAGCTGATGCTGTTTTGTGGAAGATAATTGGAAATGGATTTCATTCCCGCACTTCTTTTTTTGGGTTCACAAGTTTGGTTGAGTTGTTTCACACTACAGAAACAGTAAAAATGGATTTGTGTAAATAATATCTGTAGCATTTGGATTTTGCAGGTAGGAATGCATGGGGCAGTTTAAATGGGTTGGGTGGTGTGTGGAGATCATGCTTTGTTGATTATTGTGGATGGAGGGTGTAGATAGGGAATTATGGCAATTGGAATGCTGTACGATAGTCTGGAGGGTTTTTAAGAAAATAGCATAAAATTGAATAAATGTGCCTTTGCACAAAAACTCAAGCATCAAAAATAAGAAAATCTACCTGATTTTTTTTTCCCAAGGAGCTTTTGTGTATTGACGTACAATTCAACCTGAGAAAACTGGATCTATTCTAGATAAAAATCTATCGAAATCTTCACTTGTCAATTTTGTAGCATTCAGTTATGAGCTGAGATTAATCATGCCTAATTTCCAGGCAGATACTTGATCAGTTACTAGTATTAAAAAAAAACAAACCCTTTGGAGCATAAACTGTACTCAAGGACTGATGAAGCTGTGCCTGATTATTGCAGTGGATTTGCCTTCCTCAGGAGTGTGAGAAGCATCTGCTAGGAAAGATCTGGTCTGTACCTGTCCAAGTCCTGGTAGCATTTGGATGTTTACCTTAAGATTTCTTTAATGCTTTATAGTGTTATTTTAATGAAACTTCAAATAGTGATGGAACAGGCACTAGTTATGTAGGCTGCCTTTATGCTTTTAAGCTGTGGTTTTCCGGAACGAGTAGAAAATTGCCAGTACTTTTTTTTATTTGTATTCTTGCTCAGTTTTTTTAATTCTTGTTATTTTTTTTTTCCCTTTAGCATGGCTACTGCTGTTCTTTAGATACTATTTTATAATTTAAGAACTGACTGCCTCCCAAATGGCCAGTGGCCAGCAGCCGCTGCTTTAGGGTTTGGCATCTTGAGGTCAGCAGCTCCGTAAGTGCTATGAATTAAAACTTATTTTTTTCTAAGTTGCTCAGACTGATATTGCCTAGAAATGGGTTAAAATCAGACATGTGTTTTAGAGGCTAAGGAGCATAGGAGCATCTTGTGATCACTGGAGGAGGCCGTGTGCCAGGACACAAGCAGTCTGATCAGCTGGAGGTTTTCCTAAGCACGTGCTTGGTGGTGTGTGTAGTTCAGTGCTGTAAGTTGTTGCTGCATCTCTGGAGAGGTACAAATGCAACCTGCTGAACTGAAAGCAGTATGAGTGCTCATCTGCCTTGAGAGCTCGATTCACTTGCTGCCTATGTTAGTTTGGGCCTTGTGCCTTTCCTAGGGGAGAGGGGCTGGTCAGAACAGTGCCAGCTGTGGTGCGGCCTCAAGCTCCTGCTCTGTGCAATTCCGGAGCTCACCTGATACGCGGGGGCTGCTATAAGCCTTGTGAGAAGTGCTGCTTCTGCAGAAAACCTGATTAACTTGTATGGAGAAGCTTTTTTCTTTTTCTTTTTTCTTTTTCTTTTTTTTTTTTTCAAATATTAATTTCAGAAAGCAGCAACTCCCATTCTTCTTCTGGCTTTTTGCCTGTTAGGAACTTGTGTAGACGCAAGTGAAGCCCGAGCTTTTTATTTTCCATTTGCTAAACTCATGTCTGGGCCAGGCCCGGCAGGCTTTGCGGAGTCTCCTTTCAATTTTCCACTAAAGCAAAGTGATATGAGTAAAGTCTGTAGGAATAGTTTTCGAGGAAAAAAATAAGCAGTTACCCTTTTGCTTGTAGTCTTTCTATAAGGCTTGCAGCGTATACATATTCAGGAATTTCTTTCTAACACTATAGCTTTTATAAGTATGTTTTTCCCTGATGCTATGAAAGACTTTGGTTTTGTCTGCTCCCTACCGCTTAACTTTTTAATTAGGAAGCTATGGGTTTGTCATTGAGTTAGGCCTTCCTGTCCTTCTCTAATGTTTTCCAGCTTTTGAAGTTGACTTCTATTTGTAAGGATGTAATGCCACAGGATGCTTTGCTGTAGATACTGGAATGCTATGCAGCATCTGGATGCAAAAGCCATAGATGAAAAGGTGTGCTAAGGGAGGAAAAAATACACATTGTCATTCAAGGTCTTTCAAGTGAATAAGTAGGTAATGTGAAAGTGGGTATTGAGTCAGTATTAGCATTTTGCAGTGATTTGGTGTGAAGTGTGTATTTGCTCCCCTTACGGGCAATGAGGCAACTCATTGCAGGTAAAAAAACCAAACAAACAAACCCTAAAACTAGTAGGCCCTCTTGTTACTCGTGCAGGAGGTCAGATCATGGGCTAAGTCTAATACGCACACGTTCAAGCAGACCCCCTGTTCTGCCATCCAGCTGTCTTATTAGTATCTTGCTGTGTAAAATTTTACCGTCAGAATTTTTATTGATGTTCTGGAGTTTCATAGTGGGGTTACCAGCTCTACGTTATCACCTCTTAATTAAAATTGTTGTAGTGTTCTACTTATGAGTGATGGCACTTTGTCCATTATAAGCACGGTCTGCTTTTAGGAATCTGCGTTGTTGTTCTGGAGTAGTGGTTTAAGCTGACCTTTAATTCTGCCTTTTCCCTACTGCCAATAACTTGGTCTGAATGGAGGGCTTTGATTTTATCTATTTTTATTGGCTCTGTGCTGTTCAGAGCGCGTCTGCGATAAATTTATGGCAGCTGAATATACGAGGCTGGTAACTTAAGACTAAGCATCTTGAGAAATGTAAAAAATGAAATCCTGAATTCCAAAATAAATATTAGGTCAATTAAGTGGTGCACTGAAACATTTTTTTGTTACAGAAAGCTTTAGCAGATTACCTCTTTTGAAGGTATTCCCCGTGACCTTTATAGTAAGGCAGTTGAATTGCTTGAGGGAGTATGATCCATGATTTGTGAATTGTTTGCTGGATAATTAAATCAAAAGCTGTGTTGTAAGGTGGTTTCTTTATGGAACGCTCTCCTGTACTACAAACACCATGATGAGTGCAAGCTTAGTGGTACAATCAGGGTGTTCTGACCTGAGCTGATGCATCTCCTGCTCTGGGGCCTGACCAGAAAGATTGGGTCTCACTTCTTCTGGGTATGTAGTACATCCATGGGTGAGAATCGCCATGAAATGGTGCCGTACTGAATGACATCAATTGCCCCTTGTTTATATGCATTTAGAGTGGTTAAAATAGTGTTTTAAAAATCTGGCTCTGGAGTACAATATTTAAGCTTTGTTTTGTATGGTAGAAAGGCGTCTCAGTACTTGTGTTAGTAGAACAAATAGAGGCGCTATTTTTCCCTTAGTAAACTTGTGGAGTGTGTGTCAAGCAGCAGATAGGAAAGTCTGGTTTTGATCAACTCCATGTGCTGAAACAGTGAATAAATGTGATCAAATCTTGGTATTTTAAAAGCAATTCCTTTCTGAAGTATGAACATATCCTGCGGAATTTACTTTTCTCTCGATGTTGAAGACATTACCATCACTGGAGTCCAGAATCCGTGGATTCCTCCTATGTGTGAGATTGTTTTAATGCACTAAACAATTGAACACGTAGGGATGTTTTCTTGGTTGCTTAGTAACGGTCAGGTTCTTTATTTTAAATGGCCTTCAGTGACATTTTTAGATACCTTTTTCAGAGATTTGGCAGAAATGAAAGTCATTCTGGTGCTTGAAACATGAGGAATTGTTTAAGCCATGAGACAGTGGGGTTGGGTTGTTGTAGAGTTTTGTGTTTACTTACTGGACTTAATATTGTGTTATAGGTTTGGGAGTGTCGAGTCTAAGAGAATCTTACTGATAGTTTGATATGGTTGTAAGTGGTTCATTGCCTGAAAGACAGAGCTTGGATTACAGAATGTCTAAAGCTGAATTAAACTTTTTAATCACTATGTGGTTAGTCTGAAACTGAGTGTGGTGGTGGTGTTCTGAGTTGAGAATATTATTCCAACTAAAACTTAATATGCAAACTACTTCTTTGCGTGTGGAATACCAATTGCATGCTGACGAGGGCCCTGTAACTGGGTCAGTCTCTGTTACTGCTGCAGAGCTTGCACTGGGGCCATCTCCTGCTCACCTGGAGGAGCCAGCAGGGAGTTAGAGACCGGCTTCAGTGGATGCTGCAGGGTCGGTGCTGTCAGCTTCTGCTTGGGATGCTTTTGCTGTGTCTCTTCTGTGTACGTTTCCAAAGCTGAAATGATGTTTGTGCTCCCTGTGGAGCAGTGGCTTGCTGGAGCATGCTGCAGGACTGGGCAGGCGTGGGAGAGGTGCGTGGCCGAGGGAAGAACTGCTTGACTGCTCCTGTGGCTTTGACAGAAGAGTGTATGGGCCAAGTAGTTTTTGTAAATAGGAAAGGTTTTGTGAGGAATCTTGGAGCAAAGAAGTGGTTACATGACCAAGATGGTTTAAAAAAAATAAGTTGATAGCCTTGAAAATACGAAGGAGAGATCTTGCACGTACAAACACCAGACACGTCACTCCTGAGCAAAGCTGTCAGCTGTGGCTCTATTCATGTTCCCTTATTCCTTCGCACTGCTTGGTGCTCTGTGGGAAGAGAGGGAGAGAAAGCCCGGGTCAGTTGTGCTCTGCTTCTTCCCAGCAGCGTGGTGGTGGTGGCGGATGCTAGGAGCGTGTAACTGAGATTCTAAGCTGGGAGGACAGCTGAGCATTCACCTTGTAAAGTATTGATATTTTGTTTTACCAATTGCTGTCCCAAATTGAAAAATGGGTAGAAATAGTTAAGAAGGCTTGCTTAATTTTAAGGTAAACTGATCTGTCTGGTAACAAGATGAGGTGGTAAACTTCTGGATGGAGCTTCTTACTATGAAACGCTCTGTCCTTAGTATGTAGTGTTATCTCGTAACTTAGCTTGTCTTACATTCTTTTAATAATCAACACAATGAATTCTTAATGATGCCTAATTTTTTATCATGCAACAGAGTTCAACTTCAGCAGAAATTAGGTCATAATAGCAAATCCTAATTATAAAATAAAAAAAAAAACCTTCACTGTAGTCTCTTGTAATTCCCAAATGTTACAGTGTGCTTTTAGGTTCTGTTTCTTCACTTCTGCTTCAGAAATGCAGTGGCACTTGACCTCTATAATAGATCTTGAGATGAACTTCACTGAATTGACAGGGGTAGTAGTACCACTTCTTTTTTTGGGGGGGGGGGGGGGGGACAGAAAACGTGTGCAGGGTTGTTTAAGAGGGTAATGTCTTTTTAGGCAAATTATTCTGTGACTTCAGTTTTTGTTTGTTTGTTTTTCAATTAAAGACTCTGGTATTCTCTGGTATAAATGCCAGTTTACTTCTTCGGCTGAACCACAGGTGCAAGCTATGTTAGCAGCTTGTTTTGCTTGAAGACAGCATGTTCCTTGACTTTGTAGAAGGAGCTAGTGACTTGGTGCTAAGCAGAGCTTGGCAGCTGACTGATTATCCACAGGACTACATGAGGGATTGTGCTTGAGCTAGCACCCGGTGCTATTTCTTCAGTATCGCTTTCTTTTCTTTTATGGAGAAACTTCTCTCACTGGGCCCAAAGTAGATGGATGCAGGCACTAGAGGTGGTGAATGTTTCACTCTGGCAGCTTAGACAGCAGATCCAAATCTACTTCTGAAACCGAATGTTTGCTCTGAAACACCTTAAATTCGATGATTACATTTCAGCAAGTTACAGGGAAGATTTGTCTCAGTCTCTGAAAATGGGTTTTGCCAAGACTGTGGCTTCATAGTAGCCAATCTGTCTCGTGATTTCAGGGTAGAAACTTACGGAGCTGACAAGTATTTTGTGATTAGAGCCAGTTGAATTGAAACAGAAAACCTACATCCAACAAAAAATAATAGTAAAAAAAAAAAAAGCGAACAGGAAATGTTGCTTTTTTTTGGCAGTCTTAAGGGCTTGTGAATTTTAGAGTGCGGTGGACTATGCAAACTTCACCTCGAGGCTTTCTTGATTTTACTTTTGTTATTCACATTTGAGAATTGCAGATATCTGAATCTCCTGATGAGCTCTTTTGTCTTTCAGTCTGATCACAGCAGTGTTACTCTATCATTTTGGGAACTTTGCTGTGTCAATAGAAAACAAGTAATTGATTTACTTCCTTAGTTCTGTCAGGACAGCTATCTACTGCTGTCTGTATGGCTTAATTACTTCTAATTGTATGCGGCGCCTCATTTTTTGGTTTTTAGGAACATGCAGGAAAAACATGCCTTAACAGCACAGCTGGAATAGTTGAAGCAACACTGGTATCGAAAGAAAAAGAGAGGCGTAGAAGAAGCATCTTAACTACCAATAAATTAAGTAAATGATTAAATGGCTCTTCATGCTTTGGCAGACTCAGCTCAAGTCAGGTCTATGTCAAGAACTGGTGGTAGGAGAAATGGCTTGGTTTGTCTAATGGAGCTCTGAAGCACAAAGAGCATTAGTACCTCTGGTGCATTGAATGCATGCTATGGCATGCAAATGATGGTAATACTCATGTAATATCTGGTGTGCTCAAGAGTAACAAGTACTGATAAGCACTGTCTTTTGAATGCAGGTAAATGAAGTGTGTGTGTTTTTGTATGTTCTGTGTATTGTGTAATTAGAATATAACTTAATTTATAGACTATCTATACTTCAGTATTAGGAGATAGTAGTGTGAATTCTAGTTCTTCATTTCTGTATGTAGGTGTTAATTATTTGCAACTGTAAAAATAAACTGGGATATCACTTGATTTTTCCGTTAACTGAGAAACTAGGAAAATGGCTGTGGATTAATTGTAACTGTAGGAAGACCCAGTTAAATGAAGTTAGAATTGAAAGACTTGGCTTGATACTGCAATGTGTGAGCAGGGCCATGGTTGCTGTTTTTCTGGAGGCATCATTATGTATTTGTACGTTCCTTATGCTAAGGGGGAGTGCCTCTTTTAGAGGGACTTCTCTGAACTTGAACACTTCTTTTCCTCTTGTATCCACTGCATTTGCACAGTGACAGCAGAGCTGGACACCTGCTTTGCTTTGCACTCATCCTTCCGTAATGCCTGGACGGCTTAAGATTACCAAATAAAGGCTCCTTTAAGGCTTCAAGGGGTACTTGTTATGCCAGTGCCTTGTGTGTGAAAGCGAAAGTTTTCTGTATAATGCATTTGCAGGAAAATTATGCTAGTAACTATTCATCTTTTTTTTTCTGCCCAAATGCAGTCTTCTGTAGCCCTAAGTTACTGTTTACTTGGCTTAAAAACTCCTGAAACATGAACTTTACAAAACATTCAACAGAGGAAATGGAACAGCAAGACCTAGCATTCTTTGTTCAGTCTTCCCTTTCTGCTTAGTTGTAAAGCTAATTCATTTTAAGTGTAAGAGCACACTGTTTCTGGTAGATGGCTTGCACTGCAGTAAGGCTACAGCTCATGTTGTGGAACATCTTGAAGACCAAATTATTGTAATGGAAAAAGAATGTTAGGAATCTTTTGTGGACGGTTTATATTTTGCCACAGAACTTTGTGTATCCTTGCTTTGGATAGCTGAGCAAAGGCTGTAATCACTTGTTTAGCTTTTCTGTGCCTTAGGAGAAGGTATTCTGTGAGAAGGTTCCACGTTCTATCTCTGTACTGTTGTGGGGAGTAGGGAATGGAATGTAAGGCGGGCGCCTCTAGTGAAGATGAGTATTGTAAAATTTCACATCAACTGATGGCCCATTTGTGCCTTTTAGGTTTGTTTCTGGATGACTTAGTGGGATTATTTAGCATCGTTCCAAACTTTGCTCAATTCTTACAAACCTGTGAGTGTACTGATACAGCTTTCTCTGGCCTGAGTCAGTCTGGATAGGGAAGGTGAAAGGGAGGAGCATGTCTCAGTATACTGAAAAGAACACAGTTATTATTAAGGAAGGGTGTCAGTTTTATATTTTAATTGCAAGAATCAAAGGCATTAGAAGGAAGCTTTTTTTTTTTTTTTTGCAAGGGCTTGTTAAAACTCAGAAGTAATAGAGGGCTTTAAAATTCCAGATGCTGCTGTGATTATGGTACTTAGCTTTATGCATTGCAGTTTGGTGTGGGAAGATCATGTGCCTTGAAGTAGTCATCAGGAAGAGTAAATGATGTAAATTGTGTACTTGTTCATGAGATTCTGATGTTCCTGCTCTTTGTTATCTATTGCTTTCTTGTGTTTTCTTAATGCAGGGTTTGGTGAATGCAAGTGTGTGTCCATTTCTCATCAATATTCATGGAATCATCATAGAATGGCTTGGATTGGAAGGGACCTCAAGAATAGTCAAGCGCCTACCCCCCTGCCGCAGACAGGGCTGCCAACCTCCATATCTAATGCTAGACCAGGCTGCCCAGGGCCCCATCCAACCTGGCCTTGAACACCTTCAGGGCATATACAACCTCTCTGGGCAGCCTATCCTAGCATCTCACCACTCTCAAAGTAAAGAAATATTTATTGATTAGATCTAATCAGTCATTTCAGCAGTGCATTGTAGCTTTTTTTTTTTTTTAAGACTTTTTTTGGTCAGCTGCTAACTACTTGTAGTGGAGCAAAATACCTGCAAATACAGAATGTTGTCCAATCTGCAGTGCAGATTTTTTGTTGTGGTATCAAACAGGTGTACCTGGCTCATGGGTGACAAAGTGTCCATTGCATTCTTATTCATAACAAATCTGAGTACTCCAGCTTTGCCTTGCCTTTATTTCAATTGCATGTAAAATGCTTATGTCTTTTGCTTTTGGGTGAAGAACCTACTGAAAGCTGTTTTTAACAGTCAATTTTTTATTGATGAGAAACTGATCTCCTTCACAGAAGTTTAATCCAGTGCTGAGTTTGAGCTACTTTGCTAATGTATCAACCATAGATATAATTATTAAAAATTGAATATTTCATTTGTATAATTAATAACTAGCGTGGGTACGCTCATTTGTTTTACACCGTAGCAATTGAACATGGTTAGGTACTTTTCAGGGGCAGACATGGCTCCCTAAGAAAGAAGTACTTTGTTTCATTACAGGTCCTCATGATTAGTACTTGGAATTAATTTCAAGAGCAGTCTCTTCTAGTGTTCAGCTGCAGTTGTTGGCTGTGCTGTTTTTATCAACACTTGTAGATGATATGTTGTCTTTTGCCAGGCTTATGTTATTTAAGTTGATGTTTTAGGCCACTTGATTTCTTGGCCTGTTTTAAATTAACTTTGTCAATACTTATGCACCTATTAAAAGCGTGATTTCTTGTGGTTAAGTCTGTGTCTGTGGCGTGGCTATCTAATCTTTACAAGTTCTTGAATAACAGTTAATTGTTTGCCCCAGAGCTATGAAGTTATTTCAGTTAATTATGACTCCTCCAAAGGATGCGAATTGACAGGTAATGGAGGGCAAATGACAAGGTTTTAAAACCAGTCTTAGGGTATTTTTTTTCTTGTTGGTTTGCTGACATTCTTTCCAAATGAGTGCATTTTCCATGTCAGAAAGTGAATGTTTTTGGCAAATGCTTTACGCAGGCATGAAACAGATGGAGAATATTTATAAAAACTGGTGTCTTTTGCAAGCGGTACACCATGTGAAGAGATGTGACCTGAAGTGTTACACGATGTTGTGTACATATTGCTTTATGTGGATAGCTGGTAATGTCATTCTGTGTTTTTTTTGTTAACAAGCTGCATTTTTATTTTCGTCACGCTGTTACTTAATCCGCTCCGGTTTGAAAGAGCTGTAAACTTTATCAGTTACTTCTCAGAGTTTTGCAAGCTGAGGTATTTGTTTATTTTTGGAGAAGTGGACTGGTGTGTCACCTGGGTAAAGAGGCTCTTACTGTTATACTTGAGACACACCAAGGTTGTTTTCTTTTTAGCTGTGAATGAATGTATGAAAAAGATCTTCATAGAGACTTTGGAGACGCTGTTAATGCTAGTCAATGTCATGTTAGCATGTGCTAAATGCCTTTGTAGATAGCATGTTCAATACTTACCATTTCATCTATGTGTGATATGTGTACCTTGCAGTGATCGGCAGAAACGTTAAAATGTCAATTTGTAATATTATGTAGTGTTCAAGCTCAGTCATAGATGTGCATTATGGTATGTGAGAACTTTTTCATACAGATTAGATTCTGATTAACTTCTTTATTTTCTTGTGTTACTTTATCACTGTGTAAACACCAAATGTGGGGTGCATTCTTCGTATAAAACAGAAGAAAAAAATAATTGCATGAATCTTCAGTAAAAGGATCTGAGTGTAATAATACAGAGTACAAATGGGAAAAATTCTTCCTGAAAGCAACATTACATTGTCAGCTGCACTAACTTATTGCTGCTTAATAGTGTTTGTGTTTGCAAGAATATGGTATTTCTTCAGCTAAAGCTCCCACACAGGAACTGGAGGCAGAAGAAGGCCAAACATTAGTTCCACGCTCTTTATCGTTTGTTTTTCTAGCTTTTGGCAGAAATTGCACATTCTTTGTTTTAATTTTTCACTTAACCACACATGACACTTCATAGCCTTTTAGTTTCTAAGTTTATTTTTAGTTAACTTTGCACAAAATGAAGTTTCTGGTATTATTTCTGCCTAGAATTGATTGGTTTTGAGTCTTAAGAATGGAAATGATGAACTTGAAATTTCAGAAATGCTCAAGGTAACCAGATAAGTGAGTTATGCTATTCAGAATGGGTTGTCTAACCGCAATGCTTTCTTGTTTATCCGGGGTTGTTAACTTCAGCATTTCCTGCTCTGCATCACAGGTTCATGTTAATAGTTTTATAGAATTTCTTTGGCTTCTATTAGTTTCCTGTAAACAACAGTTTCGGAAGTAGCTTTGTATCCATAAAATACACACTAGCTAGTGGAGGACTTCATACGCCATCTCCTCCATGGTGTGCACAGAGTAGCTTGGAGTAACGGGCTTGTTGCCAGTTTGTGTAGGCAATGTCAGGTCAGAGCTATTCTCTCCTGTTTCTTCAGCACCTCACTGAGTTGAATCTACTTGGAATTGAAGATTTGCCAGTTCAGAGGCTGGTTTTCAAATCCTGTACCATTAATTTGTAGGTGGTGTTTACTTATAGCCTGGCTGACTACTGCTGTTCTGCTGTGTTCCCTCTGACTATCCAAATCTGTACATGTGGAATGAGAGGTTTAAGATTGTTTCCTGAAAACTGAGAAGCACAAATGTAGGCTTCTGTGTTGTGCAAGTGTGGCAGTTACATGGGGGAGACCAGGACCCAGCAGTCCCTCTGGATTGGGCCAGCTGCCCCATGTGATGTCCTAATATGTATGTGTGTAGAGGGGATATTCAGGAGAAGTCTCATGGTTAGGGATCTAACATTGTAGGATCATTGCTGCTGTGTGGGCTGGGCGAGCAGGGAAAACTTTATGTACATCTCCTGTGTGGCCACAATACATGATTTGGAAATTAAGAAAAACAACGTAGGCTGAAAATAGACAGGAGTGTTTTAAGGCATTTCAAAGTGTGGCTCAAAGTGAGGTTTGGCTGAGCAGTACAGTTGGTGGTAATTATTGCTACAGTGTGCTCACATTATTGTCCCAGTATTGTAAGAGTTGCATCCTTGACTCAAGTTTTTGTTGTCTTGATCAGCCTGGATGTGAGAGGAGTCACCATGTGAAAGTGCCGGGTGAATGGAGCAGGTAAAACTACTTTAAAATGGAGGATGTCCGTTTACTACCATACATGCGTAGTCTGTAATGCCTGCTTCCGGCATGTCTGTATTCAATGTTCAAAAAGTGATTTGGGGTTTTCATGAAGTAAGTCTCAGTAGTAAATCTTGTCCCAAGCTCACAGAACAATAACATGAGCAAAGCTTTTTTTCTTTGTGTGTGCCAGCTGGTTATATATCAAGCTGTTAATGATATGATATAATTTTCTTTGATTTGAAAACAGCTCTAAGAAATCTGTTTTGCTCAGTTTAGATTCTCTTGCCTTCAGTGATTATTTTGTGCAGAAGGCAGTTGTTTTGGCTGGATCGGACTGACTGAAGTCCGTATAGGAGGCCCTTATTTTTACTGCCTCTTCTCCTTTGCATCCTTCTAGGGAGATACCCTGAAGTAGTGGCAGTGAGTGCAGCATGAGATCAGTGGTGCCTCATCAGACCTCAGGTTAACCAGCTGTCCTTTGCATTTGCTGGTAAAGAGAATTCTGCTTGTTATGGCTTTTGCAGATGATTAAGTTGGGCTCTGTAGCACATCAAGTGAGCCCAGTGTACTAATACTTGAGCATCCATGGGAGTTACTTGGTCCCAAGGCAATCTGAATAAGATTGTGCGTGTTATAGCACCGAGGACATGGAAGTATTAAACTAAGAAGATCCTGGTGAAATAGCAGTGGCATATCTTCACTTCTTTTTATCATCACTGGGAATTCTTTTCTTATATTCTACTCTTGGTATCAGTTCCGTAGGTTTCTGAAGCAGCGTTTAGTAAAATGGAACCAGTCCAGAAATGTTTTTTTCCCCCAAGCAGCTAAGATTTGTAGATTTATCTGCTTGTCTTTCAGTTCTCTCTGTGGACAGATCAATATATTGAAATTTTTCAGTAGTTATTGATGAGAAGTTAACTACAAAAATAGTTATTGGAAAGGCAGAACTACTGTTAACCTGAAATTCACAAGCATTTGCTTCTACTCTGCTAACATGTCCTGGGAGATCTGCTTTGGAAAACAGCATAACAAGAAAAAGTCAGTTTACCAGTGTAAGAGCAGAATTTGTTGTAGAGCTGCACCTTGTTGCCCCTAAGGCTTTCTTTGCATGTTGGTTTAGAGCAGTTTTCTTCCTGGATAAATGTGCGTGTTATGTCTTGGTCTAGTGCTGTTTACATGCATAGCATTACTTCAGTGAACTAGCACATAGGTTTTCTGAAACAGAATAATTTAAGTTGGGGGTTAAAAATGAATGTAGTTGTTTTACTGGATTTTTGTTCAATTTTGGGAACTCAGTCCTTTTGCTTGTCCTCCTGCTGAGCAGTCGACCACACTAAAATACAAGTTGATATATTAGGCTTAGTATCTAATGCAATTCACATCTTCCACCACAGCACAATTCGAGTCTGTATGGAAACTAAGCTCCCTGCTGACTTTGACCACTGAACTTTGAACTTACATAAACTGCCTCCAGAAATTGTAGTTGAACAATGTGGTGTTCTTTCTTTGCTCTGAGTTTGTGTGTTCTTACCTATTTATATACAAATACTTAAAAGACAACTTTTCTGCAGCTGTACATAGTGCTTGTGCTTTCTAATATGGGAGCTGGTCACAGGGAAGAAAAATCATGTAGTTGTCAAAAATGTGGACAACAAAGCAGCTGTGAAAATACAACTTTTTCACCTTTACCAGAAGGTCTAGACCTCTGTTGTGCTTTGATTTTCTTACTTAAACAATTACTTCATTTCCTTAGCTTCTTAAAAGAAGGAAGACCTTGATGCTGTGAGTCAACTTCAGTTTGTGGGCTGAACATACACCGCAGGTTTTTGTGATGCATAATTAGGATTCCTTGCCTATGTAATATGTGAGAAAATGGGTGACAAATCGGTGTGTTCTTTATGATGCTCCATTGCTCTAGACTTGAGGTATGAGAGATGAAGAGTAGTATTTTTCAACAGAAGGGACCTGTTTGTTTCATTTTCCAACTATTCCAGTTAACTGCACAAAGCTGGAGGGTGTGGCTTGTTGGTTTTCAGAACGGGAGAGGATCTGTTAATTCCCAACTATGTTTTTCTTTGTCTCTATGTATTTGCAGAGTCTCTTTCAGCGTAATGGTTCCAGATAGGCATGGTGTCTCATTACTGATGGGAAAGACTTGTTTCTTGTAGCTCAGTATGTAACCTGCATTGCAACAGTCTTAAGCTGGTTTCCTGTATAAAGCTTTGTCTTTGACTTAGTCTTGGCTTCCATCCTGTAGCTCCACATCTGTGAGTGACTCATAACAAGCAGAGCCATCAGAAAAATATTGTGTACATTTTTATCCAAATCTGTAGGGTTTTTGTTTCTAATTTTTTTTTGCAGCCTCACTGCATTCTTCTCTCGTATGTAATGAATCATACAGTATCTGTGTGCATACCTGACAAGAAAAGTGGTTGTGCATAGAGAGAAAATGGAACACTAAACAAATAGAAAGAGTATCCCTAGTCATCAATCTGTTGAGAGCAGAGCTTTTGTATTTGGCAGCTATCCTCTGTCAGCCCCTGGGGCACTTCTGAAATGATATATTATTTTTTTCTCCTCCTGTAAACAGCAAGTTGTGTTAAATGGAGACTGTGGCTTGGGGGCAGACTCAGTTCTGTTAGTCACTGGCAGCAAGAAGAGTTCTGCTTCCTGAGGCTCTCAAGAAATTATTGTCTCCACAGCACCCAGGGATTCAGAAAAGCAGCCCTGCCGTGGAGCCTCTTAGAAAAAAGATCAGCTTTTCATCTTCTGCTCCTCTTGTTCTTGCAGGAATGCTTTGACTCACCTGTGTGTCTCATTTCTAGGTGTGTGACAGTGTGAAGGTTGCTCTGTCAGCTGTTCTGCACCTTCTGCCAAGTGCTTGGTGGCTAGGTTTCAGGCAAGAGGAAAAATGCTGGGGCCTAAAAGACAATGCCTTTGTTTTCCATCTCTCCTTTCACCATCTACTTAGGTGAAAAAACAGCTTCCAAATTCAGCATTGGGTAGTTGTGTGTTGGCTCATGGGCGGACAGTGGAGTCAAGGGTGATGTCAGGGTAGTCAGCTGAGGCAGACGACATGGAAGTGGGGCTGGAATGGCTTAACCCAACAGCACTGTTTTCATCTCTTCCCTTGTGTCAGGAGTAGGCTTATAGTAATGGAAGAATGAGTTGCCTGGGTAAATAGCTTTTTGTTTCTTTGATTGAAGTATTTTATAGCAGCTGTGGGTTCTATGGGATCTTGGTGAGATTTTCCAGCAGCTACCAGAGCAGCCCTTCTCCAGCCCACAGAGGATCATAGGTCACGGGAATTGGTATCATCTCAACAGTGTGTAGTATGGAACAGTGTTCTTGTTGACTTGATGTCTGGATGCGGGCTGGTCATGTCAACATTGTGTCTACAAATATCTCGACCAAGTTGATACCATGTGAAATCTTACTTTACCAGACTGTCTTTTTGACCACAGGTTCCCAAATTTCCTATTATTCCTGAAATTGAGTTGCAGAAAGGCCTTTTGAAGGAGAGTAGCCAATTAATTAACCCCTTGAGTAAAATGGCGAAAGCTAAACCACCTTATTTTTGCATGTTGCATCTCAGCGCAGGTAACGCTTCCTGGCAGTTGGGTTCTGCTTCCTATCTTCCTGGAGTTTAGCTTAGATAAGGAGTGCAGGAAGACTGAGTTCACAGACTATTTGCTCTTATATGTTCAGTTAGCAAAAACAGATTAGAAACATAAGGATCAGTCGCAGTCTTTGCTTCTTAGTTCCACATCCAATATAACGTAAAAAGTTTGTCTCAAAACTGGGAAGCGGGGGGCAATATTGGAGTGAGGGATGGTGCACAAGGGGACTTAAAATGGTGTTTTAATTAGATTTCACTCTTGCTAATAGGCTGAGTGAACCTGTCTGTTGTACTGCAAGTTGTGGGATGTGATAGGGTGTATTTTCTTTAACAAAGTATTTATCAGTTCTGCAGGTGTAGTATTTTTTCTATTTTAAGAGAAATCAGAAATAAAACTCTGCTGCTACAAAATCTAGATGCTGAAAAGCTGGCTTTGTCCACTTTGATCAGAATAGAGAAAAAATAATAGAAATCTGATAGTTATGTGGGAATCTCTGGGTGAAATATTATATATAAAAAAAAACCTAAGCTGCTCTTCAAAAGAAGCATCTTGACAAAGCAAATAAAAGTTGAGTTTGCTAAAGGTGTTCTTTGACTTTATGGCCAGTACTAGAATATCGCTTTTTAAGTCCTAGCGATAAGAGCAGAAATAATTAAAACAGGGCCATTTAAGTTTAATTTGTGAGTACGTAAAGTAATGGGACAACTGTTCCTTTTCTTTCATAAAATATCTACTTCATGTTATGGCCACCAGTTCTCTAGCTGAGATGTTCTGTTTTGAATTCATTCTTGCTTTGAACTCTCATCTCCTTACCTGCAGCCTGGCAGCAAGCTATGCTTTGTGTGTGTGGGACTTGAAAAGCAATCTTTATTAGCTTGAGCTTTCTTATGCTTTAAGGAAATTCTTAGGGTTTCTGTTTTTATGTAGAATTCTGTTGAACTTTAATTAGCTAAGGAATTTCAGATGAGCCCTCAACTGTTCCCAGAAGGAGGTTGGATGACTTAATCTGTTATTGAAATTGGAGTAAATGAAAGATTCTTAATAGCTCTTCTACATCATTTAGATACAGTGCAGCTGTCAGTCTCCCTGGTGTAGTATGTTAACTCTCACAAACCACCATGCAGATAAAAGAATGACTCATCATGATAAATACCGTAATTTGACCATCCAAATAATTCAGATTTTTTTTTTCCATGTAGAATACATAGTGACTCTCCTTGGTTTCAGTGTATTGTTTAACCAACTGAGTATAAATAGAGGGAAGAGCCTTTGGTTGCAATCTAGTTTTTGACAGTGAGAATAGGAAGGTGAGAATGGGCTCTGAAAAAGCTAGCATCAAACTAAAGCTGATCAAAGTTTGTGTGTTAAGAAGGGGAAGCTGAAAATTTGATCTTGGAGCCCAGGTTAGCATGTCTGTTATAGGCAGTAACTGGAGTCCTTGAATGCCTCTGAAGGATGATGCAGGAGGCTTTCAGCAATTACCCACCTGATAGGCTGAAGCAGAGAGTAGAAGACATTGCACAGTGACTTCCACAGTGCTAGTTCACTACTAATCACTTCTGCACTTTTTTCCTCTCCCTTTGCCTCTTCCTGATCTATGTTTTTAATTCTGATGTAGCAATTATAATTGAGCTGCTGGGCAAAGTTTTTTTTTGTTTTTTTTTAAGTGAATTTCTGCATGCAAGGGAAGAGAAGCAGTGTAATAGAGGTACAGGTTTCTTTGGTTTGAATACTGAAGAATCCATGCTGAGAGAGCTAATAGAGCAGTTTCAATCACGTAATACATTACTGGCAGCTACTTGGTTTTCCTGGCTGATTTCTTAAGAGTAGCTGGCAGGAAGAAAACACTCACTTCATATCTTTCAAGTCTGAAATTTTGGGCCATAGAGTCTTCTGTGTTCCTTGTCTCATAAGAAAGCATCCTGTGCATGGGTAGATGAGCCAGACCTGTTTGCCTTCTGAAGGAGAGATCCCCAACACGGAAAAGAGGTCACAGAGCAACCCCAGCTTCACAGCTAGCTTTCATTCTGATATGACAATAGGAATGCATAGATAAGCATACTTTCTCTATGCAGAGACTTGGCAGAAATAATTTTCCCTAGAGATAAATTTGTTTTACAAAATGAGAAAAATCTGTTGGCATATATCTAAAATTTACAGTTGTTATATATAAAGTCATTGGTTCTGGATGCACTTCATAGTTACGCAACTCTAAAAAATATTGATGCTGGGGAGTGAAAATTGACAAGGCGGTAGCTTGTAGCATTAACTCTATTTTTCTTGATGCTGCTGGCCGTCAAATCCATCAAGTCCCTAAAGAAACTAGAAGTTAATTGCTGGAATATTAGTTCAAAACCATTTTGGTCATTTGGGTGTTTATAATGTTCATTCTTGGTGATGTATGCAGTGGCAGTAAGCTTAATTTGTTTGAAGCTTTTTCTTTTTTTTTCTTGGCGATTTTTGTTCCTTATTTATTGCGAATAACAGATGGAGGGAACTTTGCATTTTGATTGTGGGATGGTTTTACTTAATTTCCAGAAGTCTTATTTTATTATAGCGTGAGGAAAAAGATTATTGAAAAATTGTTGTAATAACTGACTACTGATGTAGTGTACATGATAGCCTTCATAATTTTTTATATGAAAGTAAATGGGGACTTGAGGGATGAATGAAAAACATGAACTTCTGTGTGCTTTCAGGAAAGGCCTCAATTCAAGAAATCATGCACAGCTAGCTAGTAGCCCAAATAGAGGCCACAGGTGCTGCACTTCCACAGTGCTCAGAAAATGCTGTATTTCAACAACAGTGTACAAGCAGTGTTTGTTCAGAGGCCACTCTTTTTTTTTCACATTAGTTATGTCTGTCAGAAGTTCTAGCACATCTGGCTTTTTCACTAATAGCTTCATAGCTTGTGTATTAAGCTCTATCCAAGAGGAGATACAGTGGAACCTACCCAAAAACATCCAGTTATTTAACAGACTGTTTTTTGTCCTTTACTGAGAATGCTGAAATTGTTCCAGTTCTCCTTAGGCTGCTCAACTAGAGAAAGAAACTTGCCATGTGAAATTTGTTTGTGTCGTGGATATCTTTTTGTTTTCAATTGTTTTTCCTCTTAATTTACGTATTAATGAAAGATGATGCATGTGTTTTTACCTGCGGTCCTGGAATCCTTTCATCGCACAATATATAGACATTGGATAATTATGTAATATTACAGGTATTTTGTAGTTTCTCACTTGGCAAGTTTGTCAGCATGATATATGGGCAGGTGCGTTTTTTTGCTAGCTTTTTTAGTTGTGACTCTGCCAATAACTTCTTGAGTACTTTGCGTTGCGTTCCATCCATTACCCTTCTTTCTGATACTTCCAGTTGACTTTGTGATGTACTCTGCCTGGTCTGTGGTGAGCATCCTCAAAAACTACAGGTTGCCTTAGCAGTGAACCTAATAAAACCTAAAAGTAGAATCATTTGGTTGGTTGGTTGGCTTTTTTTCTACTTACTGACTCTGGAATGCTTACAAAGCTAATAGAAATCCTAAAATACCAGAATGTATGAGTTACGGAATACTTAATGGTACTATAAAATAAGTGATTTTTTTTTTTTTCCCCTTTGTTGCTTGGGACGCTGGTGGCTTTTAGGTTTTTTTTCCTACGCTGTGGAAAGCTCTCACTTCACATGAACATGAAGTTAATTGTGGTGCAGAGAGAATATCTCTAACTTGCAGCAAATTCAAAACTAGTCACAGAAAACTTAAGCCACCTCACAGGGAGATGAATATGTAGCTGAAATACTATTGAAAGGCCAATACAATAATAGAATTGAAGGTTGTTATGCAAATAGATTGCTTATTTAAGCTTTCCTATATTCTTTTGCCAGATGCTTTCATTTTGGCTCATCAGCTTTTACTCTAACTTCTTTGTAAGCTGGAAACTGGAAGTGGGACTAGCTTTATAATTAGAAGAGAAATGGTAACTTAATTTGGATATCAACAAATTCAGCTGGAGGTCAGATTATTTAAACAGTGTACGCTCCTTTTTTTGTTACTGATGGCTCATTTGAAGCAATTTGGTTCAACGCAGTGCCCTATTGGAGATGGGATTCTTTATCTTGGCTTGATGTGGGCAAGCTTTCAGAGTGTGTGTGGGTTACGGTCTGTGCGCAAAAAAAAATCATCTTATGTTGGTTTCTGATTCAAGCCTAATTATTCAATGAAACATACACTATTTTTTGTGTGATAACTTGCTTGGTACCTTCTGAAGAAAAAGCTCTAGCTTTGGCTTTAATCCATTTCTGACAGTGAGCAATCACTTCTTGAAAACAAAACCAACCAAGTCAGTATTGGGTCAACACCTTTTTTTTTTTTTTTTTTTTTACTTTGGGAAAAATTAACTGATTGATATGAGGAAAAGGACAAGTTTTAGAAGTTCTTTGTGATTTAGTGGATATATATATATTTTTAATTACTGCTTAAGGTTTATTCTACAGTTGGATAAAATCACGTTAAGTTGGTTTGTCTTGTTAAAACTCAAGTATTTTTAGTTCTTCTTTTAAATGAGTTTTCTGATGCAAGGGATAACTTTGTTTCACAGCTGAAACCCTGAGGCAAGAACATGCATTCAGATTCTCTGATAAATGCAAGGGTTTTTTTTCCCCAGTGAAGGGAAAGGAAGAAATTCTGATAGTAACCAATTTAAAGAAAAATGCACAAATATTTTACGTTTTCAATACCGATTTCAAGGGCTTAGGGAATGAGGCACAAAGCTGATTTGTGAGATCAATTTGCAGTAATGGCTTCTTTAAACCAAACTTGACTGAATTTGAGTACCTTTGGTTCGGTTCCTGTAAAGTGTGGTCTACTTTGTAAATGATTCTTTTCGTGATTGAAAGAACATTTATTTTAAATGTTAGATTTCACTGGTCCATGTGAACTTAAATTACAATCTGGCTTTTTTTCTGATTTGGTGATTAAGTAGACAAGCAGTGTACTTAATGGGTACAGTAATAGTTAACACCTGTTTCAACTGTTTCATATTTGTATTGGATGGGACCTTGGCAATCCAGTATATCTTGAAAAGTGAAAACCTGATATAAATATTTCATGGTATGGAAGAAATTATAATAAACAGAGTATAGCTTAAAATATAAAATGCCTATTACGCACATTTATTTAGTCTTTCCTTGTATTTCTGAAGCCAATGTTATCATTTTGTGTAAAAATAATCCTAGTTTTTGTGAAGGTCAGTTGAGTAATTATTGAATACTAGGAAGTAAATTCTGTTTCCAAGAAGCCAAAACTTGCTGAGTAGGAGAGGCTGGTGAAGATGAAAGCTTTGTCAGTCAGGAGTCAGTGCATGGTGTTAATTAGCATTCTGCTTGACGTGGCAGAATGGTAAATGATGTGGTCAAGCCCGCTTTGGGGATGGGGCCACTGACAGAAGGGTGTGGTGGTCTGAGGCTGTAGACCACATGTAGAATTGCAGAGCTCACCTGGATATACTGTCAAAGCACAGATCCTTTTCTGTTTCTCAGTAGAGATGCTGATGACTGTTCGTTGTGGCAGACATGTAGTTGAGTTCAAGGAATGATGTCCTTGACATGGCAGCGCTTCTGCTCTAAAATGTGCTGTTAAAAAATTAAAGAATGGTTCTTTTAATATTTATGCCATACTTGTCATATCTGGTTTTTGAGGAAACGTTGGCTTCGTATTAACATTACAGTTAATGTTAGTAAAATAATTAAAGTAATCTGCCAAGGTATGAACGTCAGCTATGAATTCTGAGAGCTTCTCAATATGGTATTTCAAAGGCAGTATTTGTTTTGAAAGTCAGGGTTAATTCTCAAGATTTGTTTAGGAAAAAAAGTTGAGCTGAGGATGCAGTGACCTTTCAGACTTTTTTCCCTAAACACAAATTAACGCTTGCTTTTATCTCAGTTTGTCTGACTGCGGTCAACCTCAACAGCTTGCTTAGTTGCAGCTCATTGTAGCAAATGCTGCACAGTTTGGAACCCATTTTCAACAACTTGGGTGTAGACTGTAAAATTTTGGGGAATAATTTTGGGGCTCATTTCCCTGCCAAAGGTTTTGAGCTGGTGGTGTTAAAACAGAATCTGTTTAGTTTTTTAATTAAGAAAGAAATGGTAACTTTTTCCTTGTGTTTGGCAACTGTTGCCCTTTTCAGAGGCAACAAATCTCTGCCTCTTGGAGGGAAAGGAAAGGCTTTGGGATGGTAAAATCTTTACCATGTTAGGAACTATTAATGTTAAATTTTCTTCTGTGAGTTTGTGTGTGTATATATACATATATACATGCATACTTCATTTGGAAGTAAACGTACATTAAATATTTGCAATATATAAATGATTGTTTTTTTGGTGTGTTCAAGTGTAATTTCTCCTCCTTAGGAAACAGCATAACAACACAGTAAAACAATACCATGACCAAGAGTTTAATGACAATGGCAGAAGGAGAACTGAGTGGAAAATAGCTAACCTAGCAATAAACATGATGTGCTGCTTCGTGTGGATTATCTGACTTATTTTCTTAGCTTTAACTCGTGAAGAGGAAAATACCATTTTAAGCCTAACTCAATATTTTAGGCTACAACTGAGTGTTGTTTTTCATCCAGTGCTGATTAGAGATGGCAGTTGTTAGGCCACCTTAATATTCAGCAACTATTTTATACAAAAAAGTGAGCACAGATGTAACGGGCACATAGGAAATACTGAAATAAATTCAAGTAATTATAGTAAAGCAATTGGAAAATACTGAATAATGACTAAAAATGTAAATGCCATTTGGGCCAACTTCATTAGGACACTCCCATTCCCTCCTTTCCTTTCCTTGTCCATGCTTCTTGGGATCCATGTGTTGTGTCATACAGTTGCTGATTGGGTCAAGCTGTAAATCAGGCCACCAGAATGATTCAGATTAAAAACAAACCTACAATAAGAAACTTGGAATTTGCATTGTCAGCGTTCTACTTAAATGCCGCACAGAGCATCGCTGCCGTTATCTAAGTCATCTCTTTTTTTGTATTCAGTGTAGAAATCATGTATTTGCAGCTGAAACAATCTGTCTATTCTCAAAGCTGCAACTTCAGCTTCCCATCTGTCATCTTCTCATCTACAGTTTGTCTTCTGCACCCTCTGATTAAAAGCACATTGGGCCCATGTATCATTTGAAATAGTGTTGTGGTACTCACCTCCCTAAAATATTTCAAAGCAATTCCTGAGTTACTGAAAGATGTGTGAAAACAACATGCATCTATGAAGTGGCTGCTGTCTTAAGTTAGTTTTTGTTTGCAGTTTTCTTGCTGGTACCTCTGGCTTGCAGTGTGTAAGTTGAGTTTTGTTCCTGGAAACCCTGCTCTGGTGAAGCTTCCAGCAATGTACTCTTCTGTCACAGCCAGTATGGGTTTGGTGGGTGAGGAGAGCACTGCTTTCCTCAATTTGTGAAGCTGGGATTTACTCTGCAGCAGGGTGACTGCTTCACTCGGCATTGATTCTTCTAGGGTAGGAGCAGTGATCTGGTGCCATTGCCTTGTATCTTCAGTGGCTTTTGCTCTGTCTGGAATTGCTTGTGTCATCAAAAGAGCAGGGAGAGCAAGTAGCTGGAACAGCTGTGAAGGTAGGTGATGGGGCTAACTGGCCATCTGTTCTGTGTATGAGACATGGAGAAAATTCCCCAAAGACAATGACTGCCTTCAGCAATCCAGGTTTCCAATCAAGTAACTTGTTTTTACCCCTCTTTTGTTTCCTTCACTTGGAATTCCATTTGGAGGCATTCCTTTTTGGGGAGAATTATCCTTCTCCTAATTATCTCACTTCTGAAAGACCTACTGTGTTTTGGTTGCTGTGTCTTGAGCCGCAACACAGATAAGCTACAACATATGTTATATGCAAACAGTTGTAACATTTAAAGAGCAATCCTATTGCATCACCCAAGAGTACAGTGAGAGGTTTAAATTAATGTGGGAGAGAATCTAAGCTGTACTCCCAGTTTTGTTCTTGGAACCACTCAGTTGCATCTTTGTTTCTTGTATGCTTGCAAGTCCTGTTTTGAAATGATGCTACTGTTGCTAGTTCTGCCCCCCCTTCCACCCCCCCCCCCCTTCGCAAGCTTTTTGAAGAATACTCTTAAGGCTGTATACTTTGTTTATTGCCTATGGACATTAAGGTTAACGGTTGCTTGCTCTTCCTTAAGTCATCGCCTTTTTTGTTAATGTGAACGTCCTGGTGTGGCCTCAAGAGTGCAGGGCACAGTGTGCTTGTGTGCGCCTGTGCCGATGCCCCTTTTATCCGATCTTCCAGATCTGACCTCTTGTGTAGCACGATTTGACACAGGTAGAACTGTGCTAGGCATGAAGAGGAGGGTGGTGTTCTCTATTATGTGCTTTTTACCTACAAAACTGTAGTAGTGTCAAGTTGGTGGCTTTTCTCTTTTTGTTCTTTGCTGTTTTTCCTCTGAGGAGTTTGTTTTCATGGACTATACTTTTACCTTTCAGCCTGTAAAACTTCCTAGGCTAAGCAGCTCAGTGTTCTCCCTTCATGAGGAGTTCATATTTGCCGATTGATGAGCGATACCAGCAGCCCCACTCAGTTCACCTTCTAGCTTCAGGTCACCTTTCTTGAACACTCTTCTTGTATGCAAAACAGCTAATGCTTCTGGTTTGTGCAATGGGCCGTTCCTAGGATCTAGGGCTGCTTTCAACTTTTCAGCTGTGTTGACTGTAGCAGCTCAGAAGTGCTGTTGGTCTAAAGGAGTATTGCAAAAATTCACTGCCTGACAAGCAAATACAACAGCACAAAAGCATGCTTGGATTTCTGAGGTGCTTTGTCAACCTCAGTAAACCAAAGAGAAGGAGCATTGCATCAAGTTGCTTTATTTCCCTTCAATATTAAGAAAAAAGTTAATAGTAGAATAGAGGTACTTACTAATGTGATTCAAATGTAATACTCCACTTAGTCTTGTTTCGGTTCTGTTTCTTAATCTTGATTTAGTGAATGCTGTGCCCTTCCAGCTTTCTGTGTACATTTTAATAGAATTGCATGGCAAAGCATGCAGTGTGAATAAATCATTGGACCTAGGTGATCGTAGATCTATATTTTAGTTACAGAGTATGTATGTGTAGTAGCTAGTATTATAGTAGTATATTATGCAAATAAACACGTGCTTGGAACTGATCCTTTGCAAATGACTCACAAGCTGTTGTTCCAAGTATTAGTCAGTTGCTGATAAATGTCTATTGCATAAGAAAAGACTTAACCAGAGTTATAATTTCACAGTAGCATGGGCTCATTGATGTTTTTTTTTTTTAGTATGAAGACTTAGAAATCTTCTCCCAGGTATTTTGTAACCAGATGTTATTTTTGTTTTACAGCTGCTGCTGAGGGCAAAGGGAAAAGTGGGGAAGACTTTTTTCAGAAGGTAAGAAAGTTACTGTAATTCTGTAACAACAACTGACTAGACAGACAACGGTGCTGGTTGTTCATTCACGATTTCTACTAGTGAGACTTACTGTGATGTTTCCACCGTGTGATCAAATCCATTTTTCAGTTTTGCAGTTTAATGCCTACTATCAGCTGTACGTAGGCTATAATGATAAGTATGTTCTTTGGTGTATTTCACTGTAATTCACTTAAAAGCTTAAGTATTCTTTAATTGGAAGTTTCAAATGATGCATTCTGAAAATATTTGCTCTTATAGCAGAGGGTTCGCCAGAAAGATGGTGTGGTGGTCTTAATGTTTTTGTCTGTGGATGAACACTACATTCTGTTATTGGAGAACTGACATAAAACTTATTGTGCTATCATTGAAAGCATAAATATTTGGTTGAGAAATGCATAGTCCTTTTAAGAAAGAAATGCACAATCCACACAGTGTTTCAATAAAGTTTGTGGTTAGACAGAGGCACGGAAGGACTGGAAAAAATAGTCCCAGAGCAGCTCAACTACAAAGAGAAACACGAACAAGAATAATGGCTTTGAAATTGCTTTCTACAAAGCAACATGGTTTTTTAATGAATGTATAAATTATTATTTATTAGTTGATGAAGATACTGCATGTAGTATGTGAATAAAAATGAGCTGTTACGTGTTTTCGTACTCCAGAGAAGACAGTGTAAACCTTCAGGTTGTATCCTGAAATGCCTTGAAACTTCGTTTTGATTAGCTGCTTGTTAAACAAGGAGCTGCCCTTATTTTCCATATTTTGTTCGTACTTAGAGATCGTACTTCAAAAAGACATGTTTTTAAATGTGTAAGAACACTTTATCCTGTATGACATCGGCAGATGCCCTGATCAAGGCTGGAGGGGGAGGAGTGTGGATAATGGCAAAGTATCTATTTTAGTATGTATTATATGGGATACTTAGATTACATTAGACTACACTGGGATTGACAAATGAGTTACTTTTCTGAATTTGTTGCTTTATTTTCCAATGCTAGTGTGCACAGATGGGGGACACGTCAAGAATTCGTCCTTAGGATGTTATTAAAATATGTGGATTTCTTTTAACTTGACGCAACAAAGCTGGCCCTTAGTAGCAAATTTGTTCTATACATGATTTTACAGTACAATATTTTCTCACCCTTATGTAACATTGCTCATAATTCTTACAGCTGAGTATTTCCTCTGTGGAGTTGAACGACTTGCATGTTTAATGTGTTTGGATACTTGATTATCTACTGTAGGTAGAACCTACGTTAGAATTACGTATCATTAGTATAGCAAAAAATCCTGTTTTGAATTTAATAGGAAAATGAAATGTCCTTTGTGAATAAGTGTATTACTTAGACAACACAATATCAGTATTGCTGTTTTGGCATTAATGTATTGTCATAAGCCTGTGTAGTAATTATTCAGGCACGGCGCAGATGTAGCAACAGGTTAAAAATGCTTCACTTTAACTAAGGCTCTTCTTAATGTCTGAGCGACTCCGTAGTTTAACTTACATTAGTGGATCTTCTCTGTACATACATGTGATACTACAGCTAATAAAAACAGATGGAAGCTATCTTCACAAGTTTTCTTTTTGTTAAAAAAAAAAAATAAATCTTTGGACAGTGTCTCATGGCTTACTCACCGTCTCTGTCTGTGCAATTTCCTTTAATCAGGGTTACGTTTTTTTCCTTTCTCTCATGTGAAATGAATAAGGCAGTTTCTGGAGGTAAAAATGAAGTCTTCTGATGTGCTCCAGGTGGTATAGTGAGGAAGAATGATTTGAAACATTGGTAACATATTGGAAGCTTAGGGATCAAAATACTTTCAGAAACGTAGTATGAAGGTATTGTAAGTACATTTTTAAATGGTTTTTAAAATGAGCCTCTCTTCAGGGCTGTATTATCAGACTTTGGGAGTTGATTGGTGAGGAGAAGGGTGCCACTTAAGAGTGACATCAAGATTTGAGGGTGTAATTTGCATAAATGTTGCGGTGTATTAAACCTTTGGACAGACAGTATAAATGTCTTCTGACAAACAAATGTGTTGCACTTACTGTGGGTTGAAAGGAGTGGGCTGGGTGTGAGAAGTTTTCATGCGAGAGCTTCAGTGACAGTGGGCAAAGGCTCAGAAGGTGATTCAGTTTGAGAGAGGCAGACAAAAAGGGAAGAGACGAGGTCAGTACTGGAGGCAGTAAAGCAATGCTGATTGCTCGCAGATGGCCTGGCTTGGTGGCTGGGCCATGAGAGACAGCTCAGCTAGGGTAAGCTAGACCTCAGGAGGGACAGAAGTTACTCATGCTCCCTGAGCTGGGCTTGAAGTCAGAACTCATCCAGGATTATTAACACAAGTTTTGTGGTGCTAAGTCTTTTACTCATCTTTCAACATGAGTGAGCAGTATTGATGCCATTAATTTTTGTTGTAAGGTAGACTTCAGCGGATGTGAACTGCTCCTATCAACTTCTAAAGCTAAACGCTCAATAACAGTTCAAATGTCTAGGTGCAATATTTCACTGAGCTTATTAGCAGAACCGATGGAGCTGCAGAATTAGCCCTTGTTCCCGTCAGTTCTTCACTGCATGGGACAAGTATGGCTATCACTTCTTCTGTATTGTGGGGAAGATGCTGATGAAGTAGGACTTCCTCTTCTCTGGAATGAAATATGAAAGAGGGAAAGTAGATGAGTGTACTTCTGTAGTGTTACTTAATAATAATCTAAGGACTTCAACATTCTTCTGATACTTTTAAGCTTAACTACTGCTTCAGAGTTGGGGCAAGACCTATCGTAGTCTAATAGGGATTTTTCAAAACCTCTGGCAGCTGCTAATTACTTAAAAAGAAATTAACAAATAAGTTTTCTCTCCAGATCACTATGGTTGGTGGTTCAGTGTAAGGTAATATTAGTTAAGCGTGGATTGTTTGGCTGCTGCTATTACATAAAACAGCTAATGTAAAAGGTTGTTGTGGGCCTTGCTCTCTCTATTTTTCTGTTTTTTCTTTGAGTAATATTTAATATAATATTACTTATTCTTAATCTGAAGCCCATTTGCAGTTGATGGCAGAATTTTTCCATTGAGTTCCATAACATCTGGTTCACGCCTCATATGCTAGCAAGGCCCTTCCCAGACAAAGCCAGGACATTGTTCCAGGGAACATATAATTTATGTAGCATTATAGATATGCATGGCACTTTCATGTAAAACATAAGAAGGTGATGGGTCTCTGCCTTAAGGAGTTTGTAATCCAAAACAGATGAGGGTTGGCTGTATGGACAGAGGGGAATTTAATACATCATTTCTGCTTGCTTTTTGTTCTAGCCTCCTTGTCTTGCCTTTATCATTTTCTAATATTTGGAAATCTTAGTACTAAATGATAACCTCTCACTCTGAAATTCCTCAATGCATCAGGAGATAGAGGAACTTCAATATATAGAACTTGAATCTCAGGAGTGATGGGAGAACGCTGGGATTTAGTTGATTGGAGTTCTTAGGCTAATATGGGGCTTTGTGTTCAGGAGGGGCTCTGGAAATGTGCGCATGGGGTTCAATCTAAGTGCTTAACTGTAGCTCAGATGTAAGCTCCTCGCTGCAACGTGGTTCAGTGTCCAAAGGAGGGCTAGGGGTTTTTTTTGCGTATTTTCTTCATTAAATGAGTAGGACCTTTGAACATAATGCAGCTGTTTTAGAAACATTAGTCAATGAAATTGTCCTTTAAAGCTAGCTACTTCTCGAGGATAAAGATCAGAAAGACAGTACAATAAAAGATTAAATGGAAAAAAACCACCCCACAAATAGATATACCTAATAGCGTCTTTCATCACTTGTTGGTGATATTCAAATTTTCACTTGCATTAGTTAATGAATGTATGTTACTTTTAGTTTAGGATGCTCTCAAAGGCAGTAAAAAAAACAGCCTTAAGTTCAATTGATTTAAGATAATATTTTATTCTACAAAATCATTTATTTTCACTTTTTTTTTCTTTGAAAAGCATTTTTTTGGGTTGATGATAGGCAGACATTTAACTTTTGCAAAGTGCATGTGTGAATATACTGACAAAGTTATTGTGTACATGAATGCCTTTGTAAGTACATGTTTATACAGATAAATATAAGCCAAGATGTCTTTGCCTGCTGTATGTCACACTGGAAATTGGTCAGTATTACTTCTTAATCTTTGGACATGAAATGTGTAGGTAAAGCTTGAAATGTGGTTGGCTATAGGGCTCTTTGAGATTTAAGTATTAATCATTGACCTGAAACTAAGATGTCCCAGACTGATTGTAATCATTGTTCAGCAGTAACTTTTGAAAGGGTTTGCGTGAGTCTTCGTCCATGACTTCTCTGCAACTTTGTATTTGTAATAATGGTTCCCTAAGGCTATACTCTCATTTCTGATGGCACTTGTGCTGCTATTGGCTTATGGGTTTCTTCCAGAGCTATGTATTTCGCTCATGAGACATATTGAATTCATGCTTAATTATACATCATCATTATTGTGGGTTTTGTCTATATTTCAACTGCAAGAACCAGGAGAAGCTGTGATTTGCAGATACTGGTTCCACACCTTCAGGTTTTTTTCTTTGTAGAAATGGATTCATGTATCTCCATTAGCATTAAAATATATGTAGACTTTTGGCTCGAACATGTGATAGGGGTTTGTGAAAGGCCGTGCAGTTCCAGTACTTGCTTCAAACAGCCGTCTGTGTTAGTCTGTAATGCCATGAGCTTCTAATTTGTTTTGCTTCCTCTCAGTTAGCTTACCAGGAAGAGAGAGAGACTGCTCCAAGATCTTGGTATGGATGAGAAAGTTGAAAGGATGTCAGTAGTTAATATCTGTAAGGAATCTGGAGGTTAAAAATTTGGTCCCCCTTTTGGCAAAACCACAGTCAAAGGAACGGAGAGACTATTCAGGTTGGATCAGTTTTTCTAAAAAGGTAAATCAGGTATGTTTGCTTGAACATTTTACTTAGATGAGGGAACATTTTACTAAGTGATGGAAAGACTATGTTTTTGCAGAAAACTGTTTGTCTCATTTTTAATGTAGCATTTGTTCTGTTAAGAGAATGGGGTACTCACAAGGCCTTTAAAATGCAAATGAAAAAAAATCATGACCTTTAGCTTATTCTTTGCTGCTTCTGATATAATGGGAGTGATTTTGAGAGTTACCCTGCAGTATGAAAATGCTGTCTGATGGGTCTGTTTCTTAAGGCTTTCACATGTGATGGTCTCTTCAGAGTGTTGACTGTCCCTGCTGCTCTTGTTGTGCTTAACTCCTTCTGTCAGGAGGGGGCATTTTAATCCTTTTAATGGAGTGAGGAATTGCTTCATGATGTGGAGCTCAGCCCGAGGTCCAAACAAATCAGTTTCGTTGATGAGGAAGTCCTATTTTATGTACTCTTACTGCTATACTTCAGATTTTGTGCAAGTTCTCTTGCAGTTTAGAGCAACGGACGGGAAAGTTTGTCCCTGTAGTCCCCATTGAGATGCTTAATTCTTTACACTTGGAAAGTTCAGAAGAAGGATTTTTGACCCTGAAATGCTTTTATTCTTCCCCTGAAACTGTTGAAAGAGGAAGTGAGTGAGAATGATGCACATTCATAACATACGCTGGGTTCTAGATTTGTAGGAAGGGAACGGCCTGTTCTACTTGGGGGGAAAAGGGTTGATTGCCAATCCCTCTTCCTTCAGCAGGCTGTGGGACATCACTGCTAAGTAATATTCTCAGATAAGTTTTTGTTTTTTTTCTCCTATTACTTGCTTAGAATTCACGTTGTAGCGCAGATACATTTATGGCTTTTTTGTGTGTTCTTGGTAAAAAGAGTGAAAAGATTATATATAGTTTTAGCCGTTTATTCAAAAGAAAAACATGACCTTGGATTAATATTTCAATTGAGGGCTAGCAAAACATGGAAGTCAAATCAAGGAAAGGCTTAAATGCTTCTCTGTGAGTGAGGGCAATTGACTGATAACTTTCTTCTCTACTGTATTTGTAAATAGGTGCCGAGTTCAGTGAATGTTACTGGTGCAAAACAACAACTCTTGTTTTATGAATCACTTTTCCAGTTCATTTTAGGTAAAGTGAAGGTTTAAAAAAAAAAAAAAAAAGATGCTGTTTGTGCTTGTCCTCTTTCACCCTCTCCATTACTAATCTGACGGTATCATTATCATAGTGCGAAAGGGAATGGTTTTAATTTCTGGTTTTAATTTCTGCAGCCATAAGCTTCTAGGCAACTTCTCCAACTTTCTCCTTAAGAGAGTCTTCATTTATAACCTGTAAGTTTGAGTTCTAAAGCTGGTCTTGTTTCCAAGTGCTACCTTAATTGCCTTAACTTACTATATATTAAATAGCTTCTTGAAGTATTATAAGCTGATATCCATTGATCAGTACTATGACTAAATTACTACACTGCCTAAGATGTTAATCTTGTTCTCTAATTTTAGCTTCCCCGTTTCATCATTCTGCATGTGATTACCTTCTTGATAATTACGTGAAGAATGGGTTCTTTAAATGTCATCTAAAAAAATCATCTGAAGATGATGAGTTTTTTTTGGAGTTAATCTGTCCTTTAAAACATCCTGCTTGCTTGTTTGTGAGAGTCTCAACGTTTGTACATGCAGACCACGAAATTATGGGTCATGAGAAGTTAAAGGAAAGCATGTCCATATTTTTGCTTAGTTTTTGGCTGGAAACTGTAGAAATGTCGTTTGGAAAGAGATGTTTTTTTGTTGCATTTTTTTTATACCCGAATCTAGATTAGCTGGAAAATTCTGAAACTCTTTGACTTTTTTGGATGAGGTTGTTTTGGCATTTCGTGAAGGTAATTTTAAATTAAAATCAATTGAAAGAAAATGGACTAATTCATATGTGAAGATCAAATTCCTCTGATCCTGGAATAAATAACTCACAGTGGAATCATGAAAAAATATTTCTCTTTGCCAGTTTTTAACCTTAGCTATGTGTAGGGTATCCCTACACATGATAGTCTGTAAAATCATTTCAGTATTACCTTTTTCAAAGACAGGTAAAGTTGCAGGAGGACTAGCCAAGTAGTCACATACAGATGGTTTGTAAAAACATTTGGGGTTTTTAGCAGTTGGAGAATAATACTGAAAAACGTTATGGCTCTTCCCCACTCTCCAAGAGATGCAGATGTTCATCTCCTTATACCTGGAAGGCTCTTTTTTCAAGTTGCTCTTTGCAGAACCATGCACAAATGGGATAGAATCCTTGCCCTGCTTATGCCTAATCAGATTGCATATTATTGAAGTTTCTTCCTTTGCTTCATATCCATCTATTTTATACTGCTTCAGAGACAAGAATGATTTTGGTTTTCATGGATGTGATAGCCTGTAGTTATTTAGTTTAACTTGTTCAGAATTTGCCCAACCCACCTTCTGCAGCGGCTTGGAGGGGAGTAACTTTACCTCTAGCCTTGAGAATGCTGGAGGTTGTTCTTATTGGAGAAGGGTCTTCTATTTATTGCTGACAAAAATGGGAGTTTGTTGCCTACATTGTCTCTGCTTACTGGACTGTATTATCGATACTTAAAAATATCTTCAATTGTATTGGATTGCTGGTTGGTCTTGTTTTTAACTAAACCTATTTTATGCAGGATGTTGAGCTCAAAACGTTTGCCACCAGGCCCTTTGACAGGCTTTGCGGTCTTGTTATTAGAAGTGGTGCATATTTGTCTGTGGAATAGTTCAAGTAAGAAAACTAAGTGCTTCTTGTGAACTTGCATTGTTTGAAACTTGAAAGCAAGATATGTTACAGTAGTTCTTATGTTCACACAAATTCTCAGTGCCATTTCAGGTGACAGAGACAAAGCTGCTCTTGCAGTGCAGGCCGCCCTTGCGCCCTGTGACCAGTAGGCCTGTGATGGCTGCCGCTGAGCAAGACACTCAGCTTTGAACATCTGATTCCTTTCAGGTCCTTTGTTTGCAAGTGATTTGGGTTGTGTTTTAGACCTCTCAGCAGAGTCGTTTTCTTACTGACGAAAGACTAAGCATGCAGATGTTAGGGGCCAGTTAGAATTGTGCTGTAGGTTACCATTTCAGCTCGTTGCACTAAGGCAATGAAAGCTGAAGTACCATCTAAACTTATCTGGGGTTTTTTGGTGATCTAAGCCTTAGACATGAAAACCACACATCCCTCTAAAGTAGAAAACCTAGAAGGAAATGACTTTGAAGACAAGAACTCAGCTGTTCAAAACACTGCCTGGACAAACAAATAAGAACTACCAGTGGGCATACAATTTAACTGCTTTCTAGACTTTCTTTAATAGCATGGAAAAAAGGTATCTGTGAAACCTGTTCCAGTATGTCAAATAAAGTTCTTAACTGTAGATTACGATAAATGTACTTTTCTAAAATTGGAATTTAATATGTTGAAGTTACTTTTTCAACCTATAATTTTTCATTGCGTAAGTGCTCCGTGCCTTAAAAAGGCCTGTACATTACTCCGGAAGTAATGGCTCCTATTTATTTTCGTGGAAACTACAACAAATACTAAGAGCACAATTACACTATTTGAGAGAGCAAATTCTCAACCACAAAACACTCTTTTCTCAACAAAGTCACCGCCATTAGCTATACATATTTGCCAGCGATGTAGAGGAGCACTCATACTGTGCTCATAAAAATTTGCATCAGTGGAGATGTCCCACTGTTTCACAGCTGTTATGACAGCATCGTTGGTAGGAAAATGTTGCCTATGCAGTCTGTTTTTCATCAGTGCAAACAGATGGAAGTCAGAAGGCACCAAATACAGACTGTATGGTGGATGTAATAGGAGTCCAGCCAAGATTGGCCAAGTGCTCCACAGTATTCTAAGTGATATGGGACTTGACACTTATTGTGTTGCAAGGGAAAGGTTGCTGCCTTCTCTGGCATGAATCTGGAAGTTCAAATCTTAAGCTTAGTCAGTGTCATGATATAGTGATCAGACTTGATAGTTAGTTCTGGTTCCAGGAAATCCAGAGATCACCCTTTTCCTATCCCAAAAGACAGTACACAACCCTCTACCTGCTGAGGGCTGCATCTTGAACTTTCTTCTCTGATGGAGAATTCATGTCATCGCTTCATGGACTGCCGTTTTGATGCTGGCTTGTAATGATGACGCCATGTCTTGTCACCAGTAATGATGCAATCCAGGAAAGTGTCACCATCAGCCTTGTATTATTTCAGCAGAACCTGATAAACTTACATATGCTGTTCTTTCTCTTCCTGTGTGAGCATTTGTGGGACTCACCTGGCACGAGCCTTGTCATATTGCAACATTGCCACCATTGTTTCCAATGCATTGAAGCTGATATTCAGCTCCATACGTGATTCCCTGACCATAGTCCACTGATTTGTGCAGGTGAGCTGACTGATTGGATGCACAGCTGTCACATCACAGAATGGAGAGCCTCATGGCCATCTGGGACATGGCTTGTTTTCAAGTGGTGGTCACCATTGCTGAAATGCACCACCTACCACCTCACTGTGCTCATATCCACTGTTTCTTCTCCATGAATGTTCCTCAAGCATCACTAAATATCAGTGGATGCAATTTTTTCCACGTGGAGGAGTTCAGTGACACAGTTTTGCTTCATTCTGACTTCCATTTCAGGCACCATTGTGTCAGACTGCCCCTCTGCTGCCATCTGTTGCATGGCAATGATATGTAATGAAATATTGGTGAGAAGGATCAACCTCTACTGCCATCTGATCAACATCTGCCTCTGGCATCAGAGGGTAACAATAAAAAAGGAGGAATTAGTTTCAGAGCAGCCCTCATGTTTTCTGTTGTAGTTAACAAGGTTGAACTGAGGAAAGTGAGAGGTTGCTCATTTGTGAAATGAATCGCTTGTTTATTCCACATTTTTTTGTTGGTAACTACTTCTGTAGTTTTCTTAAGTTCCTTTTGTCGTTTCAGTTCGAGTGAGCTAGTTTTTATGTTGAAGTTAAAAAAAAACAAAAGAAACCAAGCATACAAACAATTGCAGAGGTGGCCTGGCAGATGTGGAAAGGTGACAGATGAACTTTTTACCCCCTTTTCTTTGCACAGTGAGTAAGGACTAATACAGAAATAGGTGAGATGGATCAAACCCAAGGACCAGGAAAGGTTTTTGTTCTTTTTTAAAAAAAAAAAAACAAACCAAAGGTTTGCTTAACATAAATTATAGTAACTGCTGTCACTGAATGTTGTTTTTTTGTGTTTTTTAATGTAGTTTTGCTTCATGGTTCCTTTGCATTGAGAGCATTCCAGCTTCCATCCAAAATGAGCTATTTTTATGTAAAAACTCTCCAAGTGTTTAAACTATAAATTTCTCAAAGAAGTCCAGAGTAGCTGCAGTTCTTGGAGCCTGGAAGCTTTTCCTCCAACTGTCTGAGCTGGAAGTCTCTATTTTCTTTTTTTTCTTAAAGACCCAGTGATCTGCAACTAGAGCCAGGTTTGCAGTGTCAGGGCACAGCCTTGTTTGTTTTGATTGTGTCTTCCAGTTCTTGTGTCATCTTTTGTGTGTTTTCCACTGTATGTATAACTTGTGTCTTTTGGCTATAGAAGTGCCAAAGAATGCCATGATATCTTCTGGGGAAGGGGACAGTGAAGAACATAGAGATAAATAACTTGAGTTCCTCTCTTGAGAAGAACCACTTGATTATTTGCTATATGATTAACTCTTGCTGACCAATGTGCCTAGTCCTTTTGGTCAGTTGATCTTTCAAGGTTGAAATCATACAGATTAGCGCAATCCTTGCTATTTACTTAATGTGAAAAGAAGGGAAACCTGACCAGAGGTGATTTTCAGCAGTCTAGATGGTCAGGAACTCAAATGTACTCATCCCTTGACTGAATTCTCTGTTTTATAACTGATGTATTTGTGCTAATAAAATGTGTATATGCATGTATTGCTTGCAGAGCAAGTTCTGTGTTCTGTTTTGTTAATGTGAGAGCAGCGCTGCTGTTCTCAGGGTATGTTGTGTAACACCAAGTTTTTACTAATAAAGTATTCCATTGCAACATGCAATTGAGGCTTTTATGGAGTGATTCCAAGTTTGTTTCAGGGAAAAAAAACCAACAACAAAATCCTGGGTAATATTGTCTTACTGTTTTGGGCACTTAAAACTGGTTGGAGTGGTAAAATAAAGTTTGAAGCTGATGTAACAGTCATCCATACTGTGCAAAATTTCCTTCAAGTTTAAGAGCTGGAAAAGAAGCAGCTGATTTCTTCTTATAGAGCTTTGTAGCATTCCTGCTGTTACAGTAAGTATTTAAAAAAAAAAAAAAATTAAAGAAATACAACTCTTTGTGGTTTCAATCGGCTTCATAAAAGTTCTTTAGCTATCTGTTTTTAGTATATGGGCCCTATTTTTGACATACAGCTCAAATTCTTCTCAAGGGTTCCTATGAAAACCCTGATTTCTCAAATGTAAGAAGTTACTTTTGTGGCAAACCTTTTAAGTTAATTATGATTCTCAAACTGCTTGACAGGCAAGAGGTTATTTTCATGGGTGAAAAAATAACTGTTGCAGCAGAAACTTTTATTTTACTATATAATATGTGATTTTCAAATACATAGAAAAGGTAATTACACTCAGATTGGGATTTATTAGGAAGTTTACTGTTTAGGGTTCAAAGCCAGCAATACTCTGACTGTGGTTAAGCTTCAATAGATGCACATAATTTAAAAGCATCCACACATTTTTCTGCATAACTGCCTGACACAGGAGATCAACGTACCTTTGTAGTGACCAAATTGTGAACCTTCGTTTTCATCTAATATGGTACTTCTAACCATAGAAGAACCATAGAACCCTAACACTTCTGGTTTTTCCTCGTGGTGTGCTAATCTGGAAGTTGGTGTGGTGTACGAGAGATTTGAGTGGAGAAGGTAAGGATTAGGAGGTTTTAGCGAAGTCTGCCCTAATTTTGATCTATGCTGCTGTTGAAGATTTATTGGTAATGTAGCTTATTTCTTAATATGTTCATTTTCTTCTTGGAAGTGACTTTGTTTTGGAGTGAATTCTTTTATTATTGCTTGTGTTTGTGTTTTGTTTTTTTTTTTTTTACCAACGACAAGAAATGCTGAAATACATTGCTTCGTCTGATTCCCTCACCCCCATCATGAGTGAGTTAGCTTTTTTGGATAATATCCATGTTTTGTTTATTATAACTGCCATTTGTATGAGTAATCCAAAGAACATACTCCTATGTTTTCTCTGCTTTTGTAGAAATTAAACAAATATCCTTCGTGGAGGAGGAGCCCTGAGAACTGCCATCTGAAAAGCTCTTTGTTTTTTCTTATGTCTTTCCTACTTATGTAAATCAGGTGTAAATTGAAAGAGCTGAATTAATGTGTTTTTTCCTAGTTTACTATGTAAATTTATGATGAGCACTTGTGTACTTGTTACTAAATGGTAGTAGTGAGGCTGAGAAAGCTGATGACTGAAATTTTCGAAGGAGCAAGGAACCTCTTGTTGCTGGACAAAATGCTGTGTACCGACAGAACTGGGCAACTTGCTCTAGATAAAACTTTATCTGGGTCTTCTATAATTAGCTAACATATTGAAAACATTGTGTTTGATCCAGCCTGGGATGGTGTTTGTTTTCACTAGGTGTGTTTTCTTGATATTTTATATAACCAACTTGTCATGGACTAATGTGGGCAGATCTTGCTCATTTTTTCAGATGAAATACTGTCTTGGTACTCCTGTTGATCAGATACTGCAATCTCTGCTGCAGTGAGAGAGGTTTCATCATCATACCGCTTGATAAGATCTCAGCACGGAAGATTTTTTTTAATCTCAGTAGAGACATGACCAATGTATTTTAGAACTGAATTTCAGTTTGTATGTGGAGTCTTCAGTGTCATTTGTCTCTTTCTCCTATGTTAATGCTAAATGTGTTCGTAATGCATTGTAACTGTCATTATTAAATTCTGGTAAAATTTTATCTGCACGGTGGATTTTTCTCTAAAGCAAAGAGGGCAACAGAAGTCTCTATTGAGCCAAATAATCACATGGCTTTTGAGGTGCATATGTGTACTTGCAGAGGTTTTTTTTCTGTGAACTAGGCAGAGATTTACTGCTGGGTTGCACACTGTGTTTGATTAAATACTGTCCGATTTATTATCTGAGCAGCTGATCTGATAAATAAAAGCTGTGGTTTCTGAGTAAGTTCATATTTAAAAAGAAAAAAAATTGCATTTGGGTAAAGATGGGGCACAAAAAAATAACACCCAACAGCAGAAAACTTTTGTAGGCAAATGGCTGCATCTTTAGACATCTCAAAGGACTTGTTTTGAATTTAATGGTATTAGAAAATAATTGAAGGTAACTTAAAGTATTCTTAGTGTTTTGTAAACCTTCAGAAATTTGCTCTGAGGTGGATTTGGAGCATGCTGAAGGCTGGTAACGCTATCTTGAACTTCTTGGAAACAATGGAGCAGCATTATGCTGCAGGTTGCTATTGACTAGCAACCAGGTCTGGGGGGGTGTCCCTGACTACAGCAGGGGGTTGGAAGAAAATAATCTTAAAGGTCTCTTCCAACCCAAAGCATTCTATGATGATCGAATTGCTCATAGGATTTGTTTGATGTTAGTAGAGATCAGCTTCGCCCGTCACCAAAGAGCCTTCTGAAGACAATCAGCAATGTTACAAGTCAATTACTTGTGCTAGCTATGAGTAATAGCAGCAAGTGAATGATTGTGTATAGTAATCCATCTTGTCAGAGCGTACTCCTATCTTTTGTAGGAGAACAGTAGAAACTTAATTTTTCTTAAATGCGTTCTTTTTCACAGATTATGGAAGAAACAAATACACAGATTGCTTGGCCATCAAAGTTGAAGATTGGAGCAAAATCAAAAAAAGGTACAATTTTTTTATTCTTTCAATTTATGTTGTTTGGGGTGAATTCTTAAAAGAGTAAAGCGATGGAACGAGAAATTCTGTCTGTAGAACAACCTCATAAATAGCAGATACCTGAAATTGTTTCACTTCAATCTTTTTTTTTGTTATAAGAGTTTTTTGTTGAATTTTTCGACTTCGTGTGTGTCTGATATGAGTCTATTTTAAGTAGTTTGTGCTTCTGCAGGTACTTTATCAACACCAGTGTACTTTCTTCAGCATGCATATTTGCTTCTGTGTAATTTTACATCAAATCTGCATGGTTTCTTTATTGTAGCCAAATCTAGTTCATCTTTCGGCTTAGTTTTGTTTTCTCTTTGTCTTTATAGATTGAGAAGATGTGTGTTGGTTAAACCTGGTTAAGATTAACATACGTCATTTGTATTCCTGGCAGTGAAAGTCTATGCTTCTTTGGTTTCTTAATGAAACTGACTCAGGGCTGTTCCTTGCTAATGGCTGGTATTATCTCTTGGAAGTTGTGCCTCTTTTAGAAGTTCAGCCTATTAAAATGTATTGAGAGTTCTGTTGAGAAGGTCTTCCTCAAGTTTGCTTTGCGGTTCTGTTCTTAAAGAAACGCAACTGAATGGTAGTAAGACTTTCTTCTCTGCAGAGAAAAAATGAAACTGGGAATGTTTTTCAGCATTGCCTGTATTTTTGTTCAGGCTGATACATATTTAAACCCGAGAAAGTGGAGTCTAAATAACTGCTGGTTTGTTTAGAAAGTATTGGTGGAATTGTAGCCGAACTTTGTAAGTGTAGAAGGTCTTAGGAGAAGAAAAATTATCTCTTCAGAAACGTACAGGTTTAATGACATGGTGTAAAGTGAGATTCAGTCTCTGAGGTACTATTCCACATACTCTTCAAGTATGAATTTTACACCTGTATAGAGGGGGAAAAAAAAGAACTGGAGAATGGAAAATGGAGCAAGAATTCAGGCTGGAAAAAAATGCTGTTATTGAGCGTGTGTATTTATATGTGGGACTAAGTTGCTGCAAATACAAGCAAAGCAAAAGTTCTTCAGGAAACTAGGGCAGAGGAAGATGATGATTGGATGATGGTAGCTTATTTTTAGTGGAGGGAAAAAAATAAAGCAGTGCTTGCGTTGTTTTTTTCTTGCGAAGTTATTTAACTATTTAAAATGAGCCTTGTTGCAAAGCTGAAAGCATGGGTTAAAGGCCATGGAGAGGGGTGAGAGAGTTGGCTGCCTGGAATTCTGGATCAGTAATTAAAAATGCAGATTAAGTAAATTAAACTCTTTTGTCCTGGAGATTAAAAAAAAAAAAAAAAAAAGTAGTGCTAGATTGTAAGTGAGGCTCTACAACTATGTAGAATGAATTTGAATACCAGGGGAAATAAAATAGCTGAAAGTTATGAGCTGCTAACAATCAAAAACCAATAGGAAGGGGAAAAGAAATGCATAATATAGCTGGGCATACTGAGTGCTTCTTCAGTGAGAGTGGTTATCTTGGAAGGCCATCATGCCAAAAGAAGTTTTAGATAGCGATGGGCTGCAGGTGAGGTGTTTGAGCAGCATGCTGAACTACTAAAAGTGTTTTAAATGCCTGGAAACTTCAGGGTGGCTCTTGAGTGAAGGCTTTGACTCTCTAGCTAGCTTTATTGTGGGCTGTTGTATATATACACCTAAAATAGTAAATTACAGTCTGTATACAAGGAGCCCCTTAACCCAGAGGTTCCCATTTCTTGTGAAATGAAAAGTAGTTTATATTCTGTTTACATTTGGTGTCAATTGTTTGCAATTCTGTAACTTTCCATCTGTGGCTACAGCAGCTGTTTATACGGGGGAAAATGCTGTAAGTGTTTAACATACTCCAGCATTGCTTAATGATGCTGTGATTGAGTCGGGAGTCTGAAACAAATAACTGGCCAGCTCTCAGTGGACTTGAACTCTGAGAACATACTATCTTTTGCCATCTCCTTGGCTGGAAACAGAGTGCCTGATTAGCAGTTGTTCAGTGAGGGAGAAGCAATTAGTGGTGCTAGGATACAAGATGCAGCTGGGTTGCAACACTGTGCATAATCAAATCTAACCCCATTTTTCATATAATGTTCCATATAAGTTTTAGTTTGCCAGCAATTTCAGTAGCATCATAGTCTCTCGGTATATGTGGCTTTTGGTCATTCATAGTTTTCATCCCAGAAGGTAAAGAAAAGTCATTAGGTAGACTTAAGTTGGTGCTGCTTCTGTCATGTCCAGTCTACTATGAGGTATTTCCTCTTCTTGCTGTTGTCAGTTTTTTGTTTGAGGTGGTTGATGCAGTTCCAGGAAGGACAGCATACAGTTGGTTTTTTTTTTTCCTTATTACAGTGCATTAGTTGAAATGTGTAGACAATCTATCCATAATGAGGTTCAGAAAGGATCTGAAGGTGAAGTTCTGTACAAGCCCTTGCATCTTATGCTGGTCATATGAGGAGGAATTTGTGATGACAAAGGTGAAACATTCAGGGTAGAAACCTCTAAGTTGCTAATTTTTATTTCATGTTACGCTCACTACAGCTTTTACAGTAATGGTTGTGAAATGCTGTATACTGTGTATTGTATTAGGGGTTCATTCCGGTTTGATAAATGTTTTCTAGGATTTTTGAATTGCAAAATACTTGTGTCTGGACTTATCATATATAGAATTTAAACCATTTGTTAATTAAAAATTCTGTTTCAGAATGAAACTGCTAGAATAACTCTTTACAAAGGCTAGAATTCACAAATCAATTATCAGCTCTCAATAGTTACACAGAGACCGAAACAGGAATTTCCTGGATTTAATGAATACCAGATGCTGCAGTCTTGCTTAAGTGATGAGGGTAAAGTATTTTGAAATGCATGTTTAGAAAACAGACAAACAGTTTTCCAGTAGCATCTTCAAGAAAGCTATTTGTTCACATTTGCAAAGAGATTCCATATCATTAAGGCTTAAGAGAGGGAAGCAAAACATTGTGAAATAGCTCTGTGATGCCCAATTCCTCTTTACCAGTGACTGAAACAACCAGAATTTATGTTCTGAGCCATGTGCCTCTGGGATGCAAGGGCTGGAGTTCAGGGCGGGCCAACGTCTAATCTTCTGGAGGTTTCAGATCTTTCCAAGTTCAGTGAATTACAAATCTAACTGGGACAGAGGAATTTTTCTGTTTGCCCTTTTGCAGTTAATGTACATCTTCCCCCTAGTATGGTTAACGTTGATTATAAATGCTATTAATTGCCTTGAAAAGATTTATTCAGTAATACTCAAGTCCACAGCAGGGCATGAAATTCTAGGTGACAGATCTAAAATGTTTGCCCTATCCCATTCCAAATACTTCTGCCCTCTTCTTGGTCCTGTTGTTCTGTTCAGCCTTTCTTGCTATGCTGTTGCTCCTGTTTATATTGTCATATGAAGGAACCAGGGTGGATTAAGACTAACTGTAGGTAATTTTTACTGTTGGATATGTCTTTCTGTGCATTTGCTAGCTGGTTGAACCCACGCTTAGTCCTCAGTCTTACTCGTTACATGGCTGAGTGAACTTGTAATGCCTAATGCATGGAAGCGATACAAGCTGATGAAAACTGTGATAGTAGCAGTACATGTTGGCACTTTAAGGTGCTCTCTAGGAACTTTGGGAAATGGGTTTTAGAGTTAAGATTTCATGCATATTCACATCTTTTGATTCCTCCTCTTAGTGTTTTTACTCTCTTCCTCTGTGCGTTTGTATTTAAAGGGGTTAGGAGGGTGTGTGTGCTGGGAGCACAGACAGCCCTGCAGTAACGTTTGGCCAACAACCGGCCTGCAGATAGCTTCATTTGGAAAATCAGTGACACTTGGCAGGAGTGAGTTTGGAGAGTTGGAGCAGGGAATGCTTGGGGAGATTACAAAAGGTGATAAAAGGAAATGGGAAGTAAACTAAGGGAACAGGGAAAATCCAGTGTTTCTGAACTTCTGGTAATAAAACACTGTACATGGAGATTGGCTTACATATGAGCAGTTCAGCTTTTTGTTTGCCAGTTTTTAGTGTCACATGTGCAGACACTTCATAATTTACACATGTTCCTTGGAGAGATTACTTCATTTCATAACATGCAAATGTATCCCTGACCACTGCAGCTATTGGGACTGAGCTGAAACCCAGATTCATGCAAAGGCGAGACTGCTGTTCCCAAATGGAGATGGCAGTAAAACACAGAGCAGAAAAGCTGGGTGGCAGCTCAGAATTGTTTATTGTAGTCTATCATGGATGCAGATGAAACATGAGTGGTTGTGTTTGAACAGAGTAGTTTCATGTTAATCAGTGAGCTTATTCCTTTGGAAGTAAATGGGGTGCAGGTAAGGCAAGAGTGTTCTGAAGTTGGGTGCTATGTCTGTCATATCTCGTCCATAGATGACTACAGTGCTCCCTCTTCATGCTCCTTTGACATATGGCCCATGGTGACCATGCAGCATTACCTGAGGCACGGGAGGAGAGCTACTTACCAGCCTTGACTATTTGTTTCTTCCCTTTACAAGCTATTCTGTACCAAGATGTAGAACAGAAGAGAAATGGCCCTAGTCTTCAAATATACTTAGAACTGAGACTAACAGTGCAGCCAGTGGGGAACTTTGAGTACCTGTGAGAAGTGTGTGGCATAAAGAAGTGGTCTGGCACTCTCAAAGCAGGAGTTCCTCACTGCCTTGCTGTTAATTTGTAATAAATGCAAAGTTGGGTTAAACTAGTAGTTTTCTCCACTTCCTGTGATCACTGAGATTGCAGGCATACTAAAAGGGTTCCAGAGCTACTAAATTGTAAGTTAAATAACCATCTTTCTAAATACCAGGAGGCTTGGTGTACTTCAGAAGCTGGCATGTTTGCAAAGAGCAGTTATATAAACTGCAGTTTTACCCAGGGATTTGGCCAAGTCTGAGTTTAGTCAAACAAGCATAAAAGTAACTGAAGATTACCTAATAGTTTAGGCTATTTACTTCGGTCTTATATAACGGCTTATGTTGAAAACTGTAGACTGTTTCCAGCGGTTTGGCAGCTACAAGATTTGATGACCTTGCAGTTTAAATATATAATGTAGTGCTGTATGTGTGCGTCTGTATGCATGAAGAGAAGGAGAGAACAATGGCTGTCAAAGAACAAGAAATTAAAATCTAGTGTTTTCCTTTTCTCAAGTGTTATTTGTATGTTATTCCTACTTAGTGTATTTACAGCCATAATGGGGCTCTGTTATTCTGTGTTTTACTTATGACTGATGGGCTGAAGAGAGATTAGTTGCTCTCTTCTTCACAGTGCATATATATTCTGTCAGCTTCACTTTTTAACCCAAATTAGAGCAAAATTCAATTTGTAAGTAGCTGTGTTCTGGAAAAACTGCTGGTGTTGGCAACGTGACATCTGTTAATCAGACCCATTGAGCTCAAAGCTATTTTTACCTTTTTGTTTTGGTTGCAGGCATGGTGTTTCTTGTATGTTTGACTACTTTCAGAAACAAGGGTAAAACAACAGGGGGAAAACCCGCCTCACAACCCAAAACCCCATATGTAGTTATGACAATAGATTTGATGTTAGCAGTAAGAATTGTGTATTTAAATATGTGGCTATGCTTTTGCTTCCATCTTTTTTTATTTTCTGTACAGTGTTGTAAAAGTATTTCTTAAAGATTTCTAGAACTGAATGTTGAGGAAACATGACTTGATTTTACTTTTATGTATCTAGATTAAAAAAAAAAACTAAAAGTGGCATCACATAAAATGACCAGGGGAAAAAAAGTCTTTAGTCTATTTTGATACTTTCCTGAATGTAAGAGAATATATCAGACTGGCCTTGTTCTGCATGAACCTCATAGCTGTTAGCATAACGTGGGGAGTTACTGAATTCTTTATGGAGAATATGAATCTAGCCCAGAATAAAACCATATGTGCCAGTGTATATGTAAGTAGAAGAAAATAAGCAACTCTCTTTTGTGAATACACACAGTAAGTTGGAGTGTTCACAGACTTCTTTACGTAGATTTAGATATTTTTTCAGACTGAGGCCATCAACTTTTTCAAATTTGTCTGTTTTATATAAACTTGGTGAATTGCTATTTAAATCTCAGGTTGGGAAGGGGAGTTCTCATCTGTTTGTGAACCTGAGCTACAACATCAGGGCATACATTTTTTACTAGAAATTACAGGTTATTTACTTCCAAAATGGTTCAAGTCGTATAAAAACTTGCTCTTACAAAGCCTAATTTCCTACTGACACTTGATACCATCTTAATTCTTTAAAGGTAAGTGAATCCTGCTGCTTTTGTAGGGAATTTGATCATGCAAACTGTGTTGATGGTCTTCCAGCGCTTCGTCTTGCGTAAGCACCTGAAGACTTACCACACAAGTGCTATAGTATCATTCATTTCTAACATGAGTCTTGTTGCTTGTAACTGTATAGAACCTTTAAAAACCTGTACAAAGTAACACGGGAAACAAAGCTTAATATGCTGCAATTGCTGTATGCTTCCCAGTAGCTGACATAGCACATAGCAAAGATTTTTCTCAAGTTTCAAGACCATAGTAAAGACTACAACTTACTGTAAAAGTGGTCCGTAGTTTGTTTCTGTAAATGCAGTCATGCATTTTATGACTGACTTCATGTCAGTGATAAATGTTGAGCCAGCCCCACCTGAGAAGGCGTGATACTGTGTCAGAACTGGCAAATACTTCAGATGTGTTAATGCAACAAGCAGCAGTAGTCTTTCATAATTCTGGTCAACTTCTGTTCCTGACCTATCTTCATCTCATGTTAAATGTGGAGGTTGGTGGCCCAGCCTGTGGCGGGCAGAGTTGGAGATGCATGATCTTTGAAGTCCCTTCCAACCCAGGCCATTCTGTGTGATTCTGTGTACGTTGTTCTTCCTCTGTAAGTGGCAACAGGATTCTGGTGCATTAACTCAAGATGCCTTCAGACAGTAGCAACAGACATGATGTTTTTTGGTCACCATACCCCTGCAGCCTCTTCCAAGTGCTCCAATTGCGAAGACCGGTAACTGCTTTTGCTAGAAACGAAGTCAAGGCAGACAGAGCTGTTTTCACAGCTGCTGACCAACATGCTTGTGGTCTTATCTCTTGCTTTCCTGCATGCCTGCTGTGTGTCTCTCTGTCTCCATAGCTGCCTGCTAGGCAGTTCAGCCCTTCAGCCTGGCATGCCTCAGTGTCCAAACCTGCTGCTGTGGAGGGAATCCAGCACCAGTGCTTTGTTACGACAGTGCTCTTTTCTCCGTGGAATTTCTGTAAAGCTCTGTATTCTGGTTCCCAAGGTAAAAAGTGTAGGTCTGACTTTATACCAGGTCAGTAAAGGTTTTCTTAGTCTTGACATCTGCATGCTTTCTACTTGCCAAGCGCTGTGACAACAGAACTGTTGGGTTGGCTGTTCTGCATGCAGTAGAATTCCTGTGTGGCTTTCTTCACCTCACTAAAAAACAAATCTGAGTTTCATTCTGATGTGTAGTTGATAACTTTGTATAGAAGTAGAATTAAAAAAAAAGAAAAAGCAAAAACAAAACAATCATGAATTCTTCTTTTAAATGTACTTGTATCTGAGCAGCCCGTGTATTTAGCAATGGGATGCTTTTGCAGAATGTTTCTTGAGAATTCTAGTAAGACTTAGTGAGGAAGGAATGATCATTTCTTCTATCTGCAGTTGTTTCATAAAACCAATCAATTCATTCTGATATGATGTGTGATCTGGTAAATAAGAAGCTTTTTCTGTTTATCAAAACATATTTTGGTATATGGCATAATTATATAATGGCATAATTATTTCTGTGCATGACCTTTCTATAGCAGAATTAATGCTGTTTTGCATTTCCACATAGGTATATATTGATAAACTTGATCAGCAGGATGTTTGAGGTGAAATAAAACAAAACAAAACAAAAAAACGTTTTATAATGTTTTAATAAAAAATAATAAAAATTATTAATGAAAATTAAAATAAAAGTAATTAATTAAAATGATAAACCAATAAAAGATTTATAATTTGAAATGCAAAATGCCTTTATTTTGGAAGTTCAGTATAGTGCAGGGAAGTACTTGCTCAGTTGGTTTTGTGGCTTTCTGTAACTTCACTGGACTGTAGTTCAGATCATCTGAAATGCTTCAAGATTTGATGTAGCTATGATGGAATTGAAGTAAGCGTTTTGAACAAGGCTTACAAAAATACCTTCATTGGGATTTGGGGGTGATGGTCCGATAATTCCTATCAATCAGAAACAGGCTGTTAGGCTTGAGAATGTATTTCTTGAAGATACAGAATAACAGACGATCGTTGATAGGAGCATTTGTTTTCCATCTACTTTTTTACTGTTACCGCTCACTAATGTTATTCCTTTTGTGAAGGGTTTATACGTAATCTTTAGAACTTTTCCATAAGAGACAATCAACTCTGAGGATGGCAAGTGTTAGCTGAAGCCCCTAGTGCCTTTGGTTTTGTTCTGGAGCACGTAATTTATCTTGAATTTGATTGGTAAAGCATTGATGGTAATTAAAATAGATCACTTATGCATTAGGATTTGGCCAGTGAATAATAACGATGTGAGGTTAACAAGGTACAAATTGCTGTGTTTTGATATGGAACAATATTGATTTGAGTGTAGGAGGGTAGGACCCCAAAACAGCATTCAAGAGCGGAAGGAAAATGGCGTACACAGCAGAAGTCAGGTTTAAGAACTTGTCAGACTTGGAAATAATAGTACTAATTTAAAAAAAAAAAAAAAAAAAAAGTAACTTGATTGAAGAGTCAGAGCAATGTTTTTACACTCCAAAGAAATAATATCTAGTACTTTCTATTGTATGTTTGAAGAAATCCCACACTTATGCTGTCATTCCAGTCCCATACTACTGTCTTTCTGTAGCTGCTATCCAGTGTGCCATCCTCCCCTCAGGGAGGGGGTGTTCCAGGTTTATTGCTGACTGCAGGAAGAACAGGTCTGCCATATTACTTTCTCCAAACTGGTGCACCTCCTATAAACTGTCTAGAAAGAAAATGTGAGTATCATGCATTCTTTGTAGGTCTTGCTGTATTATAAAAAACGCTCTGAAATATTTATGTTCAGATTGCTTTCATTTCAAACATTCTTCATATTGTGGATTCTAAATATAGCCCAAGGCTGTGCCGAAGGCTGACTGCAAACGCACAAAACCATCATTGATAAAAACTCTCTTTAATGACTTCCTCTGGAAACTCTAATTTGAATCATATGATCTTTCTGGAGGAAGCAGTAGGAGGGAATATCTGAAAAAGCTATAGTATGGAATGGCTTTCTGAACTCTAAGCTTTTGATATGAACAAACTTAACTTTGTATAAACTGTGTTAGTAATTTTATGTCTTAGTTATTGGGCAAGACTAATATTTCCTGTAAAGCAAGTCAGTTCCGAAGAGCAAAATCCAGGGCATAAATAGTGTTCTTGGGATACATGCTATTTCCCCCTAGATGGTGGACAGTTAAGAAATAATTTATGTTTTTTTTGAAAAATGTTTGTCTTGAGCTCTGGCAGACTGTGGGTCTAGCAGTTTGGCTGCAGCTGTTAACTTGGTTTTGTTTGTTGAGATTGGTACTGTCCAGTGATGTTTATCAGCCAAGTCTAAGAGGGCTGCTGGCAGTGTTTGCCCTCTACCTTAACTGACGTGGAAGGAAAAAGCAAATGGTATCTTGTTAATGGGAGGAAAGCTGTGGGAAAGGAACAAGTTGGGGATTAAATGGAGGGAGAAGGGAGAGACACCAAAAGGAAATGACAGATTGATGAAGGGACCCAAGTAAGTTGGGAAGATGTAGATGTGGTTCAGCAAGTGGTTTGCAGAAAGCATGAGGGTAGAGTGGAAGTCTCAAAGAAATGAAGCTTTTGAAAATGGAGAATAGTAGAGGTAATAATGGAAGTGGCCTAAGAGAACAGGAAAACAGGTGAGTGGTGGAAAGAGGAAAGTGTTGGCGAGAAAAAAACATTGACAAGGAAAATTCTGAGTGGGGGGGAGGATTGCTACCCAGCATTCGTGCCTCTTTGCCATGGGACTTCAGATACACATCCTCGTCCTGGAAGTGAGGTTGGGCACCCTTTCCAAGTTTGTGCTAGAAGAGTATCGTGGGGAAAAGCTGGTAAATACCATTGTGTTGATGCAGGTTTTGCTTCCTGTTTTAAACTGATAACTTATCATGCTACCATTCTTATATCTTAATGTAACTGCCATAAAGGTTTAGCTTAGATGGCTCCATTCTTGGTTAGGTAAATTTTTTAACAGGTGCCGTGTCTTAAATCAAAGCGTACGTTTGATTTAAAATGCAGGGAATGCAAAACATAGTTTCTTGCCTGAGAGTTGAGGGTATTGGCACTTCCTGCTAAAAATAAAGAACCAGGGTTAGAGTATGTGCAAGTAAAAGAAGACAAAAAGGATTAAATTTGAGTGCAACTAACATCTAGTTTATTAAATCTGTGTCCAGTGCAGTGTCAGGTAAAGTAAACTGGTTGGTTTTGTAACACTGGTGGAGAATAAAACATGATACAATGAGCTGAGGCAGTACTGGGCTTCATGAAAATGCAAGCTATTTTGTGGAACTTGCTTGAAGTATTGTGATGCCAAACAGCTCCCATCAAGAATTTTGACAATAGGTTGAATTATACCAAATTATAGGTGTGCATAGTATGTCTCTGTGTGTGTATTGCTCTTCCCCCTTTTCTGCTATAGCAATATGGAATGAAATGTAGGAGTGCTGTTAGTGTTAGCTTTTCTGCCTATGGGTGCTGCCTCTGACTAGGAAAATTATAAATGTGTGAATTGGCATGTGTGTAAATATACTTTTGGTCCCTTCAAAGAAATCTAAGCTTTTAGAAAGTGTACACATTCTAGAAAAAAGAAAAAAAAGCTCAGTTATGAATGTTTAGGTGCAGTGTCTGTTCTCTGCTTCCAGGAGACAGGGAGACTGGGCGGTTGCCTACCCTTAAAGTGACTGCTGTATCGCACTTTGCTACATTTTCTGACTGCTTTCCAGTACAGATCAGTGTTTTTATTGATAACTAGTGAATGGAATAGTATATATTTTTAAAAGTATGCAAACGGCATCAAGGTAGAAGTGCAACTTTTTGTCAGAGCACACTGAAGAAATGATAGAATACAACTAAAATCTCAGCTATAGTAATTTGACGTAGGCTACTTTGAGAAGAAAGGTGGGGAATGCAGTGTTGAAGAGAGGGGTTTATCTGTTACAACACACCACAGGTTAAACAGACTGCAGTGTGATGCTATATCCCAGAATAAAGCAGAATGGGACCTGTTTTTAGATCCTTTGCTTGTAAATAAAGGGAAGGTTTACTTTATGTTCACAAGTAAAACCTCAGAAATACTATCATATGCAGTTAGCAGTGCTGATCGTCAGGATTTGGACTACTCGGAGAAATTCCTGGGAAATGCAGAGGAGATGCTTTGAAAACCAAGTAGGAAAAGTGTTTCTTCATGTTTTGAATATTAAAATGGTAATTATGTAGTGTTAGTGAAAAGGTGATCGTTATCAGTGTCTTAGTACAGGATTATAAGTGAACACTTCTGTTGAGATTTCTTATATATTACTGAAGACAAAGATAGATAATACTGCAGGGTTGTTTGTGGTGGTTTGGCTGGTGGTTTGTTGGTGTTTGGTTGGGTTGTTGTTGTTTGTTTGTTTGTTTGTTTTGCATAATTTTTGCTTCTTCCTCTCTTGCAATTATAGTAAAACTTGTACCACAGTCAGCTGAAAATGAATGCCTTGTGACTTGTGTTTCAGTATCTACATTTAGATTCGTAAATCTGTATCTGAATGTGGTATCCTTTGCTGCTCTCTTCTTGTCTGCTGGCAGGGAGAAAGAGTGAGCACAGAGCTGGGGTGCGTGTAGGTGCTGCAGGGGGTGTGCCTTGCAGGCGTAGACCCTTCACAACTCTTTTTCACTTTTTAGTTTTCATTGTTTCTCATTTCATACCCCAATCAACATACGGCTGTGTGGTCGCAGTGTCACAGCTGGTATGCTGCCATCAACGCTGCCTAGATGTTTATAACTGAGCAATGAGTATTCTGCTGTGCCAGCTGTTTTTGCTGGTGGGTGGCAGGGTACCCAGATGTGTGCTGGGTTTTGAAGAAGAGCACTACATGCAGCAACTTGGGAGTGCATTCCCTTGCTTACCCTGGCCTTTTGTAGCGCATAGAAGGTCAGGTGCAGATGTTAGGAGATGTGCAGAGGGCTGAGTGAATCAGCCAGGATTTCTGGGAGATGCAGGGTTTCTTGGTGTTCGCCACTGAGGATTTTCATTCTGAAAAGGTTTCAAGTCTTTGTTCCTGCTGCTGCAATGGGCTTTTTTTCCATTTTTGTCCCTAACCTCCTTCAATTGGTACTGGCTTAATAACCTTAATGATACAGCTTTTTTTTTTTTTTTTTTTTTTTTTTAAATGGGAAGGCTGTAGGTTACTTAGGCAGCGAGGTGCACAAGAACAAAGCTGCTAATTCAAATACTGGCATAACCTCGTGCTTAGCGTTGACCTTCAGGAATTGCAACCTAGCCATGATAGTATGGCCATGTTGTTTGTGCTTTTGAGTTTCTGTCAAGCAGCCTCTTCGATTTATAAGTCTTGCGGGTGCAGACAGCTTTTGGAGTGACTCCTATGTCTGGTCATAGCAGGAAACAAACAATTTTGACTGATTTGTCAGACTAAAATAAGTTGAAAGGAACATTTGAGTATGGAATTTATTGGTTGAATTATCAGTGTTTATTTTTTACATTTCTTGACTCTACTTGAAAGCTAGAATTTTGACTTGTCTGCATTGAACAGAAAACTTGTCTTCTCCCACAAATATTTAGACAGCTGAACTGTGAGGACAGTTCTCAGCTGTCTTAATGTTGTTTGTCCACAGCTGTTGCCCTGCCTTTTTCTACCTTAAAATGGTTGAACAGATTGGTTGCTAGGAAGGGGCTCTATTTTTTCTTGCTATAGACAGTTAGTGGGAAATAACACTGGAGGTTTCTCTGCTTCAAATGGTGAATGGAGAACTGAAAACAGGAAAGGCTGCTTGTTTTTGTTTCTCAGCATCTCAAATGGAACACAGCAACCATCACTACCCTCTTTCCAAGTCAGCGTGTTCTCTACCTGAAGGCCCACATTTCCTATACCACAGTTTTCTATTCATAATGTGCCAACATCTTTGTGTTTTGCCATCTGAAAGACACATGCATGTGGGCACACTCTTCCATGAGCGGTTGCTTTCATCAGGATAAGAGAAAAAGCTGAAAAGCTGGAGTTGTTCTGCTGTTTTGTCTTCAGTGCTTGGCTCATGAGCAAATTGAAGGGAAGGGTCTTTGTGGTCTTTATGTATTCGCTCCCTGTGGAGTTTCCTAATTAACCAACAAGGCTACCTGTTGGACAGTCATTTAACTAGGGATCATCTTCACGAGGCTTTGAAAATGGCTAAATATTTTCCTGAATGTGTTGCTAAGGCTATCAATACGTAATTGACTTCAAGATTTAAAGCAAGTCTCTTGCTGACACTGTTTATTGTTTGGAATGCCAGATTAATTACAACATGTACTGCAGGCTCTGTGTTATGAGCAGCATCTGCTTTCTGTTAACTTTCTCCAAAAATGAGAAATAGTCAGTGCAAACTGCTTCTCATATTTTGAAGAAAAATCCCCTAACTCTGTAATTGTGTAGTTTAAAAATTAAAGAGTCGTGTTTAGATGGCAATTCCTTCATGTCCATTCCTTTCGTTTCTAGAGGAGCTGACCCAGGTGCGGATGTCACCTCCCTGTTTGGCAATGAATAAGTGAGGTGACTGTCCCAGGCCATGCAAAACTTGGCTGCAGGAGTTGATTCTCTTCAATTGGAGCCTTTTGATGTGCACAAATTGACAGCATCCCGCGTGCCAGCAGCTGCCAGCACAGCGCTCATTTACTGGAGTTACTTATATGAGCTTTCAGCTTGCTACCGTTTCCAAAGGCAGACAAACCAACTGATTCTCCCTGCTTTGTGTGCAGCGCAGGTGAGAACTGAGAAACCTGGAAAAGCAAGTTGCATTCACTGAAGGCTTATCTTGTTTGCGAGGAAGCGTTGAGTCTTCTGTGCTCAGTGCTTGTGCAGCTTCTACACCAAAGTAGGAAATCACAGTTTAGTATTAGCTTAGAGAAACACAGTACTGTCTGGTCACATTTATGAACGACTTAAGGGAACACTTGAAGTAATGAGCGAGGTAGCAGGTGGGGATGGTAGAAGGGGAAGACAAAACAAAATAAAATAAACTTGAAAAAAATGACTTCAGCTCTTGTCATTCCTGAAGAAAAGTAGGAACAAAATTAGAAGCTTTTCTGCTTTTGATCAGGGCTTGTTGTGTGTTCTGTAAAGAACAGCAGTTTGCTTATACTCAAGCAGATAAGGCAGAGCCAAAATGCAAGCATAGTTACGATGGGAATTATCAAGGGGCTCGTCCAATGAGAGCGCTTGGCAGGAATGGCACTAAAATTAAAAACTTCTGGCTCTGGAATGCAGCAATACAAATTCATATCATTGTAATTAAATTACTTGAATGCACATTTATTGCTATCTGTTCTCCTAAAACTGGTGTTAACTGATGCATTGTTCTTAGATTTCTAGGCTTTTTTTTTTTTTTTTTTTTTGCCATTAGCAGTACCTGGCAGTGTGCTTTGAGAGTGACTGCTCTTCTGTGTCATCCCCATTGCTCTGTTTGAACTAAGATTTGGGGCGTTCGCATCACGTGGGTGCTCAGTAGGGGATGAATTTTTCAGATGTGAGTTTTGGAATTGATCTTATGCTGGAGATGGACAGATGTACAGAATTGATGCAGAGCAGATTGATCCAAACTGTTTCCATGTAGCTGTTGCTACTTAGTTAAGCTGTCAAGATTGTTCAAATGGTTCTGTATTGCACTTGGCACTGTTCTCTTAAGAAAACAGACCTTTGGATTGTTCCTTAGAAACACAGATGATAAAAGACACTTCTTAAAACTTCATTATCCAGGAAAGGAATTCCTTCCTTCACTTAGTGGAACCACCATAGTAAAGCAGAGAAAGACGGAGTATTTGTAATTGTAACCAAAAGTGGTATCCTTAATTATCTTTGTCTTTAGTCATCGAGTACCTAATGCAGTGTCAAGAACCAGCTGTTCCTGTCTTTCTGATAGATGTTCATTTCCTATCAGTTCTCAGATTGACTGTTGGTTGCCCTGTTCACACAGGTATTCTCACTGCAGTATTCTTTCCTGCAAGGCTGGTTGCATCCACCCGTTCCAGCCACGTAGTTGGTGCTCTAAGTTATTCCCATAGTTGTATAGGATACAACTCGCACAGTGGGTTGCAGTTAGAGCAGTAAGGCATTAAAAGGGGCGGCAGTGATCAGGAAGCATGAAGATGCTAAGTAAACGTAGCTGGATTTGGATGTGGCACAATTTGCAAAGAAGGCAGTGCCTAAGGCATACGTTTAGGTGGCTGAATCAGATGCTGTGATGTTTTTCCCTTTTTATTTAGCCAAGAACAGCTACGGTGACTTTTTTTGAGGCGTGTGTGTGTATAAAACATAGCTATCTCCAGGCTTATGTGTCAAAGTTGTAGTCTTGAATTTGAGCGTGTGTGCAGTGAAGATACAATGGTGTTAGTTCTCACAGAAATTTAAGGCATCTATTACTGTTCTTATAATGTGTGGTTTTTTTCCTCCCATTATTTCTTATTTTCTTTCCCAAACAGTGTGGTTCTGTATTTGAACTTTGAGATACAATGACGATAAACTATTAATGAACTATTAATTCATTTGTATGTTTTTCATACTCAAGATATAACAGACTTTGTGTCATGCTAAGGACTGCCTTGCTTGGGGCGGCTTCTTAAGGGCGAGGCTGAAGGACAGCTATCCAGGGAGTAGCAGTGTTGATGTGCCTTTTAGTGTCTGGATGCATTTACAGAATGTCTCTAATGATGATATTTTTAAAAAAGTAAAAAGAATCTAAGCTAATAATAGGAGAAGTGCTCTGCTGATAACTGTGTATCTGAAGTGGAACTCTTCACGTGACTACAATTAATTCATTCTCATTTCTTCTTTTCAGGTTTTCTTCTTCTCCACCTTGGCCTTCCCTTTCTCCCTTCAAATCCGATTACTTTTCTGTTCAGTTTGCCATGACTTCTGTTACCTCTCCCTTGTCTTGCCTCCTTGCTCGTACTTTCAGAGAAGTCTTTTCCTCTGTCACTGGATCCGAAATCCAGTCATCGATAGCTTTACTCCAAAAATAATAAATTGTACAGGTAATCTATTTTTAAGCTTCTCTGATATTTCTGGCTGATTGCTGTCAAAGTTTAGAAGGCCTAGAATTAAATATCTGGTGTTCTGCAGTGACATCTTCAAGGCTTTGAGAAGATGTGAATGCAGGATTCAGCTGTGATTTGATGTACAGGTGCACCTGGTTTTACTCGTTTATGAGGTGACATCAAACAGCTTTTACTTGAAGTAGCCCATTAATGTTTTTAAGGTCCTCTTTCAAACTACCCTCTATAATACATGAAATTGGAGGAATGAGATTTCATTTCACAGTTCTACCAAATGTTGCAGTGTTTCTTGAGATCTTTGCTTTTGTGGAGGAAGGTGGTGTCACTGTTTTTTTTACCCAGTCCTCGATTCAGGAATCTGTAGTTATGAGGACCCATCCATGTACACATGACATGTTTCTGTGTATGTATGTATACTTTTTTTAAATGCTGGAGGGAAGTAAGGAGGAGATGGTAGGTTTCACCGCCATACGTTGTTACAGTGTGCAGGACTGAAAGGTGATGCTCTGATATCTAGTTCTCCCTGGGTAGCTGTAATCAAAATGCAGAATGAGTCAAGGGTTGCATGAGAACTGCTTTCCCTGAAGCTGTGGCAACAGCTTTCCACCTTCCTTGTCATTCTGAGTAGAACAGAAGCTCTTCTTTAGAAGGTTTAGAGTTAAATGCTAGTAAGAGGCAAGGATGGGAGTCAAAATGTATGTATGATATATGCATATATGTGTATCTGAGAAGTAAGAGCCTCTCAAGTACATGCATACATATAGGAAGCGGTTCTAGCTTTTCACAAGAGCATTTCTTAATCATCTGTTCATCCACAACAAATAGATCCTCCAGAATGCCCTGAGCCTTAGGATATGTGTACTCTGACACTGTTAATTGCTTGCAGCCCATGTTGAGTTTTGTGGTGCTTTGGCTGGGCTTTTGATGATCCCTACTTAGCCAGCTGAAATGTTTTTCTGACATGACAGTGCTGCAGGCTAATTTAAACTATGTGAGGGAAATAAAAAAATAAACAAAAAGAAACCCAATCCCATGGCATTCAGTGTTATCTCTGAGGATGGAGGGGAAGGCTGCACTAGGAAATGACCCACTGCGTTCTGCCTCAATACGAGTAGCTTCTTTCTTCTGTAATTTAAATACCAGGGAGATAAGTGAATGCGCTGAGGTGTTTTTGAGAGAAGGCCGAGAATGCGTCTAAACTGATGAGCCAACAGCAAAAAGTGCCCAAATGACAAATTTCTTTTCTCACTTCATTGAGTAAATTTGCATATGCCCTTAATTGCTTGCATTTGCTGCATGCTTTTTGCCTTAATGTTTTTTCTCCATGGAACTACATGAGCCTGTTTCAAGTTTATATTAGGCATTGACATCAAACCTCAAACAGTCTCAGTTGGTCAGTGAATATATCCACTCTAGCAACTGTGTACACAATATTTCTTATATTATTTAAAAACATTTATTTTTTTTCAATTTAATTACCTCTTTTCTGCATGCATACTAATTCCTGCTTGACGTTTTCTGTTTAATTCAGTGTTTTATCTTGTTGCTGTAGTGTGAATAGTGTTCTTTCTGTTCAGCATGCGTTTGTTTGAGTTTTGAGTTTGTTTGAGTTTTAAGCTTGAGTTTTTAGTAATACCTTTTCAGCTGATAGTTTCTTAACTTGTCTTTTCATAACTTGTCCTTAAAAATGCTGCGTCTCTGTTGTCTTTTTCTTTGAGTAGCTCAGATGCAATTGTATACACATGGGCTATCCGCGTCCTATTTAGCTTCTTACTGAGAATGACTGTCATCTGCCCTTGTGTTGCCCAGTTGTCTAGCTAATTTTAGAGTAGTGGTATTTCTGTAATGTAAGTTGAGCCTGTTCATCGTGTAAACAAGCCTGATGTGTAACTGTGGTCTGAAGAACTTGCGCATTAAATGTAATCTCTGATTTACAGTGGATGCCTGCAAGTTAAATGTCTGATTATTTGAAGTATTTCTTGCCTGGCAGAAGTTAGAGTAGATTCATCTGCAGTGGCACAAACGTGGTTTTGCTTGGAGGAGTTTTATTTTGTTTACAGAAATGCTGCACACAATAGTAGCGACGAAGCTGGAAGCTTGCTTGGTAGAGCTGTGGACAAAGACAGAGGAGGTGGAAACACTGCCAAAGTGTGGAGAGAGGAATTTGAGGAGAGGAGCAATAAAAGGCCACTTCAAGGCAGGAGTCTGGCAAAATGCGGACTGTTGAGAAAAACATCCAGCATTTTCTGTTGTGCAACTTCAGCTTTCTATTTTACATCAACATTCCCCTATACTCAAAGGAAACCAAACTGTTAAAGTAAGTTGCATCTTTTCCATTCTTAGGAAAGATCCTCCACCTCAAAACAGATTGTGAGATAAATGATGGTACAATGAGGCTTGTCACTTTTTGCAAGACATTGAATATTGTTTTCCAGCTTCTGATGGTGCACAGCCATATTTGCTTTCGGCATACAGATTTTCCTGAAGTCTTCAGTTTTTGTAGCAAGTAGCTCATAAAGGTTCAGCATCTCATTTCTTCTTTCATAATACGCATCTGTTCTTTGCTGTAATTACACGTTTAAAATGCACTTCCAGTCAAGGGAGCTGCTACGTATTGAATTAAATCTTGATTGTGTTCAGAAGCCTCTAAGGGAGGGGGGGGGAGGGAAACGTGTGGGAGGAGTATTTTAGTAAAATTAAGTACAAAACCCCATGTTCTTTAGGATGAAATAGTTTTGTCTTCTTAATGATCTGACCCAGTTGTCATCTGGAAGAGAATGTCCTTGCTGTGTCCCTGACTCCTACAGCCAGTCCTGCTGGAAGCTTACTTAGGAAGTGGACTCTTTCACATTAAGAATGTGTGCAGGTGCTGTGAAGGATTTGGGTTAGTCTAGATACTGACAGGAGGGTGCCCTGACAGTGTTATGGATACGTTACACCTGCCAGACCTTTCTGCCTGTTGATGCTTTTCTCACTCAAAGCAGAGTTAATCATCTTATTTGGGGCTTTGTCTGATGAGAATGCATTGCTGTGCTCATAGCGTGTGGGTGTCCCAAATGGTAAAAATATAGGCCTAATATTGGCCTAAGAAATCTTTCTTTTGTTTCATTAGAGGTGAGATTGTTCAACTTTTTTAAAATAAGTTACTGTCTGAGTGCCATGGAATGCACAGTTGCACTTCAGAAAAATAAGTAGCATGGAAAAGTTTTGTTCAGCCTTACCTAATGTAAATGCAGCAGCCAACAGGCATCAACTTGGCACAGTCCATTACTGACCAAATCTTTTGTTCATGCTGCTAAAAAGTAGTCCATTGGAGCAAGGATTTTTAAGGTGTTTCATTCCTTATAGTTGGCACAGATACAGAAAATACTTAGGGAGCCCAAGTCAGGAGTTTTAATTACCCTCCTGTATCGATGCACGAGGAATAGAACATGCTCTTTTAATCCTATTCGGTGGTATAAACCTTGAGAACAATTCTTGGTTACCATTTGGTGTCAGACTTAGGCAGGAAATAGTCTGGATTAACCAAGGAACTGAAATTGTGGGTGAATGCTTATTCCTTTAGCGGCAGATGGTTTCTGTTGGCATACAATGTTTTAAAGACAAATGTAGCCTGGTCTGCAGGAGGTTTGCAAGAAGCTTGGGAGAAACTTGCCTTTTGGTTACCCTCTGGTAAGCCTGTTGTAGTGCTTCCTAACTGAAATAGGAAGACCTTTACTTTGAAAATGTACTGTTTAGCCAGGGGGGAAAAAAAGGGCAACTTATCATTTTCCTTTGGTATTTGACAGGCAAGTAGGATTTCAGATTTGGCTCCAAAGTGTGTGTGTGTGTACATATATATATATATATATATATATATATATATATGTACATGTAATGATAGTGGCTTGATTGCATATAAGGTACAGAAATTGCTGTTACTTTAATAGCAGGACAGGAAAAAAAAATAAAGGTACGAGAATTGTGTAAAAGTGAAGAATGAGACAAAGCAGGCACAGATTTGGGAGGCTGAATCTGATGAATCATTAGAGTAGAAAATTTCCCACTTTTCCATGTTTTACGGAGGATTTTGCATGTTGCTTTGGTATTGTGTGGGTATCTGCTGGTTCACCCGACAGCCATACATCCTTCCAGTGCGCTCTCAGCTCTTGCAAAGCCCATTCAATGAATTTAACGTCTATTGGTTGAACTTAAGCTTTTCTTTGCTTGCTTTTGTTTTTGTTTTGTGCATGTGGTTTTCTGTGGTGTTTTTTTTAAATGCAAAATTCTGTCTGAAATGTCATATCTAAACTGCATTTCCTTGAAGGAGCGAGCAAGCCTCTAAGGGGGAATTCTGGTAACTTAAAAACAAGTTGCTTCATATCCATTTCCAACCACTGTGCCTCTGAGAAGGAGTCAAATGAGGAGAGAGTACTTAAGACCACTTTTGAAAGATTTCATAGCGTATTCGAGATTTGTCACTGACAACACTGGGTTCTTTTTGATTTTTAAAGTGGGGAATTGAGCTTATTCCCTCTAAAAGCAAAGAAAAACAAAGTGCAGCAATACCGAATAACTTCTTTCTGAAGCTGTAAGCATCAACAAGGGAGGGATCCATGTGAGATGAATAAGGGAGAAAATGCATGACCTGAAATACACCTTCACCCCTGCGTGAGCATCAGTACTTGTCATTGGTACTAAATGCTATGAGATGCCAGCTGTGATTCCAGATATTTTTTGTACTTGTGACCAAATGGGCATTGAAATACTATGTTTACAAATATGTGCAAATCAACCCTGAGTTGTTGTTCCTTTTGGTTTTGTGTTTTTCCTGCTTGCCTCTAATGAGCCCTTGGAGCACACATCGTGCGCTAGAATCTGCTTCTGGGAATTTCAGCCCGCGCCATCCACTTCAAATATCACTCACAGCTTAAACACATTAGGACCACATGGCTTATTGTCAACTTAAAACAGGAAAAAAAATATTCCCTTGACTCTTTTGGTTTTTCCTACTTTGTTGTGAAAAGGCTGAGGCAGCATATTTTCAGGGCCTCTCTTAGGTTCTATGCACATACCATGTTCTAGCAGCCACCATTTTTGTTTTTCTGTAAAGAAATGTGTCCGTTTCTTATAACTCAAGATGCCACATTTTTCTTGCCTTTCATGAAGCTTGGCAGTGAATCTTCTGATCCTTCAACATTTGTGTTCCCAGCTGAATGCATCCAAACTTCCCAGCGGTAATACACCAGGGGTGGTTTTATTGTTGGGAAAAGAGCATCCAAGCATGACTAAAACATATTCACTTTTCAACTGAGTACAACAGGTACTCAGTTTTGAAGTTGTATTATTTGGCGTTTGTGTACTGGTGAAATATTTCTGTTGCTGAGATGATGACAAAAGCAGATGTGTTGTATTACACTATTTTCTCCTGCCGCCGAAAACACATTTACCATTAATTTGTTTACTGTCTGTACCAGTTTAGCGTAATGAATGAGACAAATTCAGCATTAATTAGCCAGAAGATGATGTAGGGTGGTTTGGTTTTGGTTTTGTTTTTTTTTTTTTGAGAACAGTTCATTCTATACCAGGAGTAAAGCACTTTTATTTTCCTTCAAATTTATCCCAGTGTTAGGGGAAAAGAAATGTGCCCAGCTTCACCTGCAGGGTAAAGTCTGTGTTTCTGAGACTTAAAAATTTGGGTGGTGGTGTTTGCCTTATATTTTGGCAGTGATTTTAGGTCGTTACGTTATGACACTTGATGCTTCTGAACACCAGGTGGCGTTGCTAAACCATCTAATGTGCGATTTTTCACCCTTCAGTTAGTACGATACTTAAATGATACTCCGCCCGTTAGCTCAGCAGAACAAAGTAGACTTCTTAAGGACAATGGTTTGAAAATTATAATGTGAATCAGTTTGTGTGTTGAACCACAGTTTTACATCTCACGGGGTGAAAGCTTCAATCAGCCGATATTAGTTTTGAGTACCTAGGTTAATGGTGAATGAACGTACTGAACACTTCGAAGTCTCGATTTATTTATTATTGAATGGTGCTATTTAAATTTGATCTGCTGAATTAAATTAGAAAGCTGCTTCTGGTGGAGGCACTTTCATTTTTATTGGCAGTTTAAGACAGCAGAGGACATGTGTAGAAATCAAATGATGAAGTGATGCTGGGGGCTGGGTGGTCACATCAGTTCCCCCCTTAGATGTGTTCTGTGTGAAAAGCTTGACTGAGGCAGGCTAAGAGTTTTCTCTTTCCCCTCTCTTAATTGTTTCTTTTTTTTAATATGTGGTTTCTTAGCTACATAACTGTATCACAGCCATTGTTTTTAATACTGAGAAATCACATCTGGCATGTGATTTCTATTAAGTAGGTTACAGTGTTTAATAAACTCATCGGTAATCCTGAACTCCTCACTGAATGGATTGAATAATACGTTTCATTTTTAGCTGAATCCTGAAGGCTGATGGTATGGTTGATCAGTGAAGTGTGGCAAGTGGGTAAAAATAATCTTGGAAGATTTGAAAATGCTTTTTTCAGATTGTTATCGTTCAATCAGTGACAGAAGTTGGATAGATGTTGGTTTTCTTTTTTTTTTTTTTTTTTCTTAAGAGTATGTTTTTATTTTATAGATCCTCATATTAAAGTCTCTGGAAAAAAGGAAAACGTTAAAGAAGCTAAAGAGAAAATAATGTCAGTCCTGGACACAAAAGTAAGAGAAGATTTACTTTCAGATCTTAATCTCGTAATTCTGTTGTGAAATGGAACTTTATAAATGTGCTTATGTAAATAGAAGGAAAAAAAAAGCTCTTCTAGATGCAGACATGTGGTGGACGCCAAAACAATGAGTGCATGCAACAGGAGATGACATATATGAAGCACCTCTCCACATCTGAACTCTCTAGAAATAATATTCCCAGCCGTATGACCGTGCCTGGTTTCTTCATTGGTTTGGTGTTTTGTTTTTTTTAATCTTGAAGATCTGAAATGCTGCTTCGTTGCAAACAGCAGATTGTGGCCACTTCAGTAAATGTAAAATTCTGTGAAAGTCTTTGTTGTAACCATTTATCTGTGTCTTTGGCATTTGGGAAGTGTCTGTACATATGCAGTTTTAAGTGTTCCATATCTGTTCCTCCCGTATGATGGTTATTTGACTTCTGAAGACATATGGCTATTTCTCCACAGGTGTCTTGTACCAAAAAGGCATAATAATTGCATTATTGTGCTGAAGATTCAAAGGTGGTGCTGGTTAGATGTACTAGTTCGTATTCCCAAACGTATCTGTACGGATCTGTCTGAAGCTGAAAATGTGCATCAATTAATTTTAAGAGCACTTACATAGTTCTGTTTTTAGCTATTATGATGTCTCTATACTCTGAAGCATCCGGACCGGACCTTTTTAGCATTTCTAGAATCAGGCCAAGAGCTTTTATACTTCCACCAGGTTTTAGCAAATTTATATGTAAACGTATGGAGCTTCTGCTTAGTTGTATGACAGCTTTTCATTCTCTTAAGCACCCAGCCAGAAGGAGCTCTCTGGTGATAAGCAGTGGGATTTTCTTTAACAACTGTAAACATTATTAGCAACTGTTAACTATTAAGAAAAGCTGTAGACAATGTTTGTGCACTTTAAAAGATGATGTACCGGGAAAGAAATTGGTATTTTGAAGGTCTAACTTCATTTCCATGTTATTTCTGTATTAGAAAATATTAATAGCTGTGTTCTATATTGAAGCGTCTTATTTGAGTAGAAGCCACTACAAAAATGCTTTGAAAAGCAATTTTCAGTGTCACTCTTTTAGTTTCAGTACTCTAAAATACTCAGGTTCTGCTCTTAACATATCTAATCATGGCTACTTCATTTCCAGAGCAATCGGGTAACCTTGAAGATGGATGTTTCACATACTGAACATTCTCATGTGATAGGGAAAGGTGGCAATAATATTAAAAAGGTGATGGAGGAAACAGGATGCCATATCCATTTTCCAGACTCGAATAGGAATAATCAAGCAGAGAAAAGCAACCAAGTATGTATAATTTTATTTTAACTACTAAATTTTAGGTAATTTATATTGTAGATCATTGGAATATCTTAGAACCGTAGAATGGTTTGGGTTGGAAGCGGTCTTAAAGTACTATTTCCATTACTTAATCCAAACGACTATAATGATCATTTGATAAATTTCTAGTTGCTAAAGTGAACGTAACCTAAGATGCTGCAACATTCATAGGTAGATCTCTTCTTTTTTTAAATGAGGTTAAATTTTCAGCTACAGTTGAGACAACAGTGGGAATGTTGCTGGATGTCACTTCAGTGTAGATTGTTAAGGAAAGTGTAGGTATTAATAAATTTTCGTATATCTCGCTTGAAAATGTAATGCGGTGTTTTCTGTATTCTTACTCTTCCAGGTGTCTATAGCAGGACAGCCAGCTGGAGTGGAGTCTGCAAGAGTTAGAATTCGGGTAATAGCCTATTTCAATGTAATGCTCCTCTGAAAACATCTTGAAGGAAAATATTGCTGTGTAGATGTAAGATTCTTAGGGTTGTTTGGCTCTGCTCTCTGACAACAGAAATACTGAATGAACAAGGGTATCCACGAGTAATATACGAAGGGTATTTATATAGTTTTTACTACAATGCGAGTCGCTTCCTAACTAGCTCTAGGAGAACACTGAACACGGTCTACAGTATAAGCAGGAAGTAAAGTATCCCATACTATGCTTAAAAATGCATCTTCATTTATGCTCCGCAGTTGACGTGTAGAAGCTCAGACATCCTGTGTGAATATAGAATCATAGAACCACCAAGGTTGGAAAAGACCTACAAGATCATCCAGTCCAACCATTCACCTATCACCAATAGCTCCCACTAAACCATGTCCCTCAACACAACATCCAATCGTTCCTCGTTAAATATGATTTAATAGGCAGCTGCTATCGTTATTATGTGTATGGAAAAGCTAAAATTATAGTGGAATTTGGTTCCATTCTCTACTCATAGCACTTCCCATCTTCCCTTTCTTGTTTTGATTTGTGTGCATCACAGCGTAGAATACAAATCTAATAAATTGTGATCTTTTTTTCCCCCAACAATAATCGTAGTCAGGTGTGCTATTTATACAAATGTGGGTCTTCAAAGACAGGATGGCAACGTTATGTAGCTTTGTACCTGATTTAAGAGCTCTGATTATCTGTGACAGAACATTCCCTATGGATGTTTATAAATAATGACTTCTGTTAGCAGCGTGGATAAATATAGATAATTAACCTGGCTTTATGTTTGCTACATGATTGCAAAAGTTCCTGTTATTTTTGAACAAACAAAATCAAAAGAATTGCCATTAAAACAAACAAAAGAAAAACAACGCACAACTTGTTTCCTCAGAAAAGCGACGTCTTCTCAACTCAATATAATATCTTCACAAAGGAATGTATTATATTGATTAAATTACTGAATTAGAACGTATCGATCAGTTATAAAGTTGTGGTAATTTTACTGAGCATGACTTAGTTTTTCAATATTTTCTGTTCAATGTTCTAGGAGCTGCTTCCATTGGTACTCATGTTTGAGTTGCCTATTGCTGGAATTCTGCAACCAATCCCCGATCCTAATTCTCACACGATTCAGCATATATCTCAGACATACAACATTTCAGTTTCCTTTAAACAACGTTCTCGAATGTATGGTGCTACAGTCATTGTCAGAGGGTCGCAAAATAATACTAGTGCTGTGAAGGTAATGTCATCTTAACAAGGTTTCTGCATGTTGTATATATGTTTGTAACTTAGGTACCTAAGTATTATGTTAGTGTTGTATCCTTTCTCATCCATACATGTGATGGCAAAATCACTTCTAAAATCCTAGTACTAATGCTCAAAAAACTTTAAGTGGTGCAGATAAAGTGTGAAAATGTGGTAGTTTTAAGTTCGAAAGGTCAGCACAACATCAAGGAATGTTGTTGTTGTTGTCTACCTTTTTAGGTTTGCAAAAATTCTGGAATGTGTCCTAATCCTACCCACATCTTAAAGAAAAGCAATAGTAGAAGGCTTTCATACTTCAGTTTTCTCCATGTGCACTCAAATATTTAACTTTGAAACGTGCCTTAATGGTTCATTTAAGTTGTCTCGCCAAGCTGGGATTGGGAGATGTGAATTTAACAGACAAGTTAAGGGAGTACCATGAGCCTATTTATTGTAATAACATTAAGAAGCTTTTGTTGATGACTGGCAGTGTGACAGATGAATATTGTCACATGAGGGTGTATCTCAAGCCCATGAGAGTAACTGAGACCAAAACTGAAAGATGAATCTTGCAAGTGTACCTACCCAAGTCAATCGAGACTTTATTTCTTATTGCTGCATGTGGCCCAGGTGTTCTGCTGAGATCAGGAGGTTTGATGTCTTGATGCTTGTCTGTAGTGATGACAACTAAACTCTCCATTTTGTCATAGAATGGAAATAGTAAAGTTTGTTATAAATTGAGTTTTTGTTCAAAACACATTTCTTTATCTTGAACGCCTAGTGCAGTCTGATGCAACTTTTGTTTTGTTTTCCCTGTGAGTACTGTATCATTGGCTTCTTGTGTTTGCCCCTGCAGGAAGGAACAGCCATGCTTCTAGAACACCTAGCTGGGAGCTTGGCTTCTGCAATCCCTGTGAGCACGCAATTAGACATTGCAGCACAGCATCATCTCTTTATGATGGGTCGAAATGGCAGTAACATCAAACATATCATGCAGAGGACTGGTGCTCAGATCCATTTCCCTGACCCTAGTAACCCACAGAAGAAATCCACTGTCTACCTCCAGGGCACAATTGAGTCTGTCTGTCTTGCCAGACAATATCTCATGGTAAATACTTGCAGTTAAACTTGCTTATAAAAATGCTAAATAATGGAAAATGTACTCTTTCCACATGGGTCCAATGGAAGTCAGTTTTAGAGAAGAAGGTTTATTACATTGCAAAATACTAAATCAGCTGAGCATTCTAATTTTGTCAGTGTTTTGTGTGTTTGTAGTTACTCAAAGTACTTGTGATCTGTGGTAGCATGATTTGAAAAAAGGCCGTGGCAATATTAATGCAGCATAAGCAATTTGTATTTATGGTAACAGTGTGCTCCTGAGTGGAAGGCAGACTGAGGGGGTGAGAGGGAGGAGTTATTGCTGTGTGGTGTGTTGTTCTCTCTGCTTGTCTTATTTAGTCAATTGAAAAGCTGAGGGAAGAAGCAACTAACCAGATAAAATCTTAACTCCAGTTCTGAACTTAGTAAAAGCTGTGTTTTTTCAGCCTCGGGTATAAACATTTAAATTTGTCAATTGTACTTATAACTAAGGATAAGTAGCTGCAGTCATTCTGAGCTTCGTTTTGGGCACTGTTTTCTTGATTGTTTCTTTTTTGACATAGTCCAGTGGAATCCAATTTCTGTGTTTTGGAGCAATTTTCTGCAAGGTGGATCTGCATGCTGGCCTTCTTCCCATGGTCATGTTAGTTCCTGGCTCCTTCCAGCTGCTCAGCCAGAATAGTAGTTGATGCTGTTTCACAGTCAGGCCATAGAAGTGCCCTATAGAATGGGGCATATGATATAAACAAAGGTCAAGTAATTTTGTTTTAATCTTATAAGAGTCTAGACACTTACACCAAGATAAGAAACGCCATGAATGTTCACAGAGTTGACAATGTGCCTTCAATGTGTACCTTGTTTATGACATATGTAGTGTAGCAGTGCTACTTCTTCAGAAGTTGCTTAGTAGTGTGTCTGAATGGAAACTTGAATATTAGCTAGTAACTAATGTCATTGATAAGGCCATCTAATGCGTAAATTCTGAGTGTACGTGGTCTCTGATAGCATTGCTAGTCTCAGTTTCTAATCACGAGCATATTGCTTGCAGAGAAATATTCATCATGTTGGTTAAGGCAATGATCATAGCAGTGATGAAGGCCAACTGTAAAAGGAAGAAAGAAGATGTAGTGACTTTTAACAAGTAGACTGAATGAGAGGGGTTTGAGTCTTGGTAAAATATTCTTGTTCTGTCTTCTCCTCATCCCTAACCCCTTGGTTTTATCCATATCTTTATAATCACTAAAAAAGTAGGCTTACTTTGTTGGTTGCGCATGTGATATTCTGGACTGTATTGTATTTAATTATGGACGATATTGACAGATCATTTTTATTCATTCATGTTGTGTCGAAGATTACTTTGTCGTGTTCCTCTCAATGTTATCTTGTAGGTGCTCTAAAGACAGGAGAAAAACCTCGGTGCAGAAGTCCAGCCATTTACGTTTACAAAACCTGACATTCCAACTACCAAGTTTCTATTTTTCCTTTCTGTCTTGTTAACCTTTTAGTTGCGTTTCAATTCAGCAGGCATTTGATTAAGCCTGGTGGTATTACTTTCTGTAACTTTTTAACGAGAACATGGATTATTGGTTTCTGTGGTTTCTTTTTAGATTAACTTCATGATCGTTCTTTTTAGCCAAGTTCACTTAGTGAACGTTTTTCCCTGTTTGGTTGGTTGTTTTTTAGGGTTGGTTGCTTTTGTTGAGTATTTTTTTCAGTTATTTTTAATTTGAAGCTTAGTATTTGAAAGGTTTCAGTGATGCCATCTATATTAGTGGAAAATCCTGGTGTAAGTACTGAGTATAGCAAAAGGAAAGTAGAAGTTGAACATTAGACCATAGTGACTTGCAGAGACAATTGTTTAGAATTGTTTTCCCTTATTCCAAGCTGAGTTTAATGTGGACTGCTTCTGACAGTGCCTTATTCTGATTTGATATTTAATAATTGTTTGAATTTGCATCCTCTAGGCACTCTTTATCTAGGTAGCTAACATGGGGTGTATATGCACTGACTTGGATTTCAAAAAACTCAAATCATTTCATCCTTACACCAAACTGTTAATTCAGAATCCACAAGTAAAGAGCTACGGTTACCTTCCTGTTGGCAATAACGTGGCTTTACTTAAAACTTCATCCTTGTTATTTTTTCTGAACTTAATGCATCCTTATGCATATGTGTGCAGTCTATATGTATTTCAGTTTGCTGCTAACATTAATGTGAGGAAAGCATATGTTGCTTAAATTTTTTGCATCTGTATTTCAGGGTTGCCTTCCTCTTGTGCTCATGTTTGATATGAAGGAAGAAATTGAAGTAGAACCACAATTTATAACGCAGCTAATGGAGCAGTTAGATGTCTTCATAAGCATTAAGCCGAAGCCAAAGCAACCAAGCAAGGTTGGTGAAAAGCTCATGTATTCATTTTAGGCGTTCATGCCAGCTTTTCACAGCTCATGAGCTGACATGTGTGCCCTTCCTTCCTGACTTAATGGATCATAAACTTGCAAAGCGTATACATATTTTCTGCTTGGAATATCAATTTAAATGTTGTGATAGTTCTCCTTTATGGCAATTCAATTTATTTATTAAATATTTACCAATACAGTGATTAGCTTTGATATAGAGATACTGAGGGGGAAAAAAAAATGAGAGGGAAATATTAGATCTGATTTAGACCCATTCTTGGTTTTAAAGAAAATCCTTGAATCGTGTATCTCCCACATAACTGCAGTGCTCATTAGCAATCAGAATTGAAAAGGAAAAGAACTACTGTGAGAAAGTTTTAAGTCGGCATGAGAAGTTGAAGGGAAAAAAGCAACACGTGGAGTAGAATTACTAATTATTTCTGAGAATGGATGTTGCTAAAATACTCAGGTATATGTGAATAGGAAGTACTTGGTTATCTGTGCCATTGTACAGACTGTTACAACAGACAGAATTATCCAAGTAGTGTTAGCTACTGTGTTAGCTATTAAACCCCACTGTGTAGGGGTATGCACAGTCATCCATACAAAAAAGCAGCGTGAGGAGGATGTACAGGGAACAAATAGTTATTTTGTTCCTTAATTTTTCAGGTGTTACCTATGCCTTTTTTCAGGCAGCTAGGAATTCGATTGCTTTTGTATAAAGTTTTGTGTGCTTTGACATATAGAGCTCTGATAAAAGAGTGTAAGACTCAAATCATTGGATTGTTTTTCTGGATCTCGGGGCACTTTGGATTTGGTATGCCAAATACCACCAAGGCTCAATGATAACCTGTTTTTAGAATAAACAATGGTAACCAGCGATAGAAAATACTTTCATCATTTTTTCTTTGTAAAATGCATACAAAATTCCTGACCTAACCATTAAGGCCACTGAATTTAAGCAATTGCTAATGGATGCTTTCTCATGTTATCTTATACTGCTGTGTTACTGTTAGGGGAGATTTAGGGGTTGAGTGTTGCAGATGCATTATATAGCTGTTCATTACTGGTTTTCCTCTTCTTTCCTTTTGTTTTGCTCTTATGTCTGTCTTTACCTCCAGTCTGTGATTGTAAAAAGTGTTGAACGAAATGCCTTAAATATGTACGAGGCACGGAAATGTCTTCTGGGACTTGAAAGCAGTGGAGTCACCATAGCATCAAATGCCTCTACTGTCTCATGTCCTGTTGGTCTGTCTTGTCCTGGTTTGGATATCTTGTCTTCAGCAGGACTGGGACTCACTGGACTTGGTATGTATTTTACTTTATTGATGTATCTTGCTTTAGTTAGTGGAAGCACAGGCTATTACTTTAGACCTTACTTACCAGTGTCAAGCATAGAACAGAAATATCCAGGTTTTTTATCTGATGTAATTTCATAGAAGGTGTGTGTAGTCCAGGCTAGAATTACCTTTTCTTCAAGCTATTCAAAGACCCAATTACCAAACAAGGACAAAACAGAATAACTCCACAATAATTTTGTGACCAATTTAATGGCACTGGTCCCCAAAATTCAGCATTACCATGTAACTACCCTGCAGCCTGCCATCCAGGAGTGCTGTGTAATTCTGTCGATGCTTTTGTCAAGATCGCACAGATGCAAGTTATTGTGCCATTTGACTGTGGTTTTTAACACGGCTCCTGCTATAATTTTCTTGTTGTGCCTGTGCTTTGGGATTGGCTTTTATCTCATCTCAGTATAATTCTGAACTGACTTCATAGATTGAGAGCTAGTTTGAGGAAATGTGTGTGGAGGATGATTGCTATCAGTATTGAAATTGCAAAAAGGAACTGAGTAGTTCTTACTGTGGAAGTAGTGATTCAGTTTATGAGTTTTTCAGGGAAAAAAAAAAAAAAAAGCTGTTGTTTGAAATGAAAGCAAGGTTGTGAAGCGTGGTTGCTTTCTTATTTTGTAAGTGATGCTTCTGTGAAACAAACTGACAGAAGCAATGGAGGTAATACAAAGGATGGCAAGACTGAAGAGCAGCCATTTCAGACTGGTGTTTAAGAATCCTGGTGTTGAAGTGTGCTGTTTGCACCAAGTTGACATCAGGCTTAATGTTAAGATCTGTCTGTAAGGTATATGTTGGTGCTACTTAGGTTGTTTCTTGTTTTCGTTTTTATCACTTCTTCAAAACTTGCAAGAATGTCTCTTATCAAGTCTTAGCTAAAGATACACGTGTAATTTTTTGGCAGGCCTTTTAGGTCCAACAGCACTGTCCGTCAACACCTCAACTACTCCAAATTCTCTGTTGAATGCTCTCAATAGCTCAGTGAGTCCCCTACAGAGTCCGAGTTCAGGCACACCTAGCCCCGCATTGTGGACAACATCTCTTGCGAACACGAATGCCACAGGTTGGTGGAAGTTAAATATAGATCAAATGATTTTGTTGTTTTTTCAACAGTAAGGTGTAAGAACAACAACGGAGTGCAGAATCATTCATTTTTAAAGCCTTAATTCCCAAGTTTTATGTTGACACAAATGAGTAAATGTCATAATTTGAAGTTATAACTTCGTAGACATTTATAACGTGCTGTCACATACAGTGCTTTCATCTGCCTAATATAATAAACTTTGTTAACCCAGAAAGCGATGATTAAAGCATTATGTTTGTGGCATGTGATTCTAAAGGAAACTTCTTTGCGTGTCAAAGCTGTGTATTGATAGGTATTTATTTGAATCATTGAGTTAAGTGAGAAATGGAACTAGAGCATTACCAAAATTTCTTTCTCAGGTTTCTCTGCTATTCCACACCTAATGATACCATCAACTGCTCAAGCAACTTTAACTAGTATTTTGCTGTCTGGAGTACCTAATTATAGTCAGAACACTCCATCTCCACCACCGGGCTTGACTCCTGTTGAAGTCCATGTCAATGGCATGCAATCAGAGAGTAAAAAAGGGTCAGCTTCTTTAAATGGTCACGTGAAGGTAAGTGACATGATCTCTGTGAACCTTGTCTGAGGAAGTCTGAAGGGATAAAGAAGTGACGTTAGTAGATTCTGAAGGCTTCTACGTTTTCAAATTGAACAGTAGTAATTTTTTAAATGTTGCGTGTTATACGCCCCTTTCTTCTTGAAAAATGGGGCATTCAAACATATTGTCCTCCTATGTCAGAGGTGAATCTTTTGCTTTTTTGTGCAGACAGGCAGAATTTGAAATATTTTAAGTGTAACAATCACTTCAATTTGCCACTCGTTTCAGACCACAAATATCAAGTATGCTGCGCTGTCTGCCACTTCACTGGGAGAAAATGTGTTGAGTGCAAACCACAGTGATTCAGCAAGACAAACAAGCACTCATGGTGCATCAGAACAAGTAGCTGCCAAGTCAAATGGCACAGAAGGTAAGATTTTGGCACTTTATTCTTTTGTAGTGTTTATGTAGCCCGCGTGTGTTCATGAAACAAATGTGCAAAATCTATAGGTTGTGATACAAATGTACAGTGCTTGTACAATTTTAGGGTTTTGTTTATAGCTGCTTAATTTCATTGCTAAAGATTTCTCTGCTGGTTTAAGCTATGTTTTATTTTTGATTTTCAGTAAGATTTAATGCCTTTGTCAGATCTATTCTTGCATAAAATTGTGTAGATCGAATCTCGATGACACTGGCAAGCAGAATTTATTTGCACATTTTAGAATAACGTTTCAGTTGATTACTTCAGCTTCTCAACTGCAACATAAAGAGCTGTTCCCTAATTCTTGGAGGGGGGAGGGAAGATCAATTCCATTTCAAACTTGCGTAGATCTCTGTGAAGGCCCTGCTTCCCTTGCAAATACTGATCAATAAAGGAGATGTTCTTAATGCTTGTGGTCATCTGAAAGTCTATCTGAATGAAAGATGCATCAACCAATCAAGGATATAAATATTTGCAAAAATACATCCTAAAGATATTTGAACATTAAGTCGGGTGCTTTTGTTCCAGCGAGGATTCTCTGAGCACCTGACAGGATTTAATAGAACTGGATAACAAACCAAATCAAATTCATTCAAAATAATTAGTCACTTCTAATTATCTTTAAATTTGTTTAATATTAGTTGGCTTACACTTGAATAAATAAAGAAAAATAATTGCAAGACATAACAGATACTCTTTTGACACTGATGCATGGGTTTGTTGGCTTTTTTTGGTGCATCTGAACTTAAATTTCTGGCTTACCTCAATCCAAGATGTTATTCCTAAAGACGGGGCTAGTCCGTAAGAAGGAAAGCAGGTTGTGCTTCGTATTCTAGCGCACTTACTAATGCAATGATCACTACAAGATTTATGTGGTTTTTAAATTGTTCTCTTTATTGATCTTGTAGGTTGCAATGACGCTTTTGTAGAAGTGGGCATGCCAAGAAGTCCGTCCCATTCAGCAAATACCAGTGATCTGAAGCAGATGATGAGCTCTTCCAAACAGGCCTGTGCAAAGAGGCAAACAGTTGAATTACTGCAAGGCACCAAAAACTCTCACTTACAGTAAGCTGAAAGTGCAAATGCCGATAAATGGAACTTTCACCATGCGAAAATACTTAGTATGTCTGTCTGTAGGTAGAATGGGTGTTTTAGCTGTCAGATGTTCCAAGAGATGATTTAAATAGAGCTTGATTTTTTTTTTATTTTTATTTTTTTTTTGTAGCGTAACCTCTGGTTTGCCTTCATTGTAAACATGGAGTAGTTTTTGTACATCCTAGGAATCTTTTTCTTTAGTTTGTACCCATGACAGAGGAGCGGAGGAATGCAAAGAAGATAAATGCTTTTTCTATCCCAAACGAAAGGGCTCTTTTTTTTCCCTACAAATTTCTGTTAGATATTTCTAAAGGATGCTTTTTTGTACTTTGCCTTCTTATTGATTATTTTGAGATCATTTCCCAACTGCAAGGCTTTTTGCTTGTGTATGTATCTGAAGCTGTTTCCTTGGTAGAAAAACTACGTTCAGGGCATAAGAGCGTGTTCTCAAACACTGTTCTCAGTGACTTTTTTAATGATCTAGCAGTGGGAAGGGCTCTTTTGAGTCATGCGTCTTGGCAATACAGGTTTTGTTCTTAATGAGATGTTTCCAAGTAATGCTAAGTAGCTTTTGGGAACTGCTTATCGTGACTCTTTCGAGTTGTTGTTTTTCTTACCTCATTTATTTACACTGTTAAAGCAATAATATATTATTTCATGAGTTCTATTCTCATAGTTGAGAAATTCCGTGATTTTTAACTTGGTTGTTTGCATGTTTTGTTCTTTTTGTTGTGGTTATAGCACTCAAAATTTCCTCAGGTTTTTTGGTTTTTTCCTGGGATAATCATTTAAAGCGTGAGGACATCTCTGTGTTTTGATGTAAGGACAGAGGAGTGTACACTTAAATAGAGCAGGCATAGAGTAGAGCTGATTTTTAAGTTTTTTACTTTTTTATAAATAAAGGATTTTCAATAGGAGGTACATTGGCACACAGGAATGCATCAACCATTGCAAAGGGCTTATGTTAACTTACTCAGTTAACTTGTCTCTCTCTATCCTACTACTGTCAATCTGTTAGATGTGCTGAGCTGCCAGCCTGAGCAAGGCTGAATAGCATGAGGCCCTACTATGTAGGGATTGGTGATGATTCCTCACTCCAGAAAGCTCAAATTTAACTTCATAACCTCATAATTGGTAGCATACAAAGCAGCCATTTGTTTCTCTGACAGAGAAAACAGGTACGTATGGTAAAGGAAAGCTGAGACTTGGAAGTATTGTGAAAGGTGATGAAATGTTTGCACGTTGGCTTCTGTTGAATTTTCCTGCCATGCTTCGCAGGGTAAAACTCAATGAAAGTTGCATTGAATATTTACTGTTAAGGTGAGAAGGCTGGATTTAATACTGTCTTTGCTTCCTCAGTACCACCGACAGGTTGCTCTCAGATGCGGAGTTAAGTGCTTCCGAAAGTCCTATGGCTGACAAAAAGGCTCCTGGAAGTGAGCGGGCAGCAGAGCGAGCAGCAGCTGCCCAGCAGAACTCCGAAAGAGCACGTCTAGCTCAGCCATCCTATGTAAATATGCAGGTATGCTTCCCTGAATAAGCCCAAATCTAGTGCAAAACCTGATAATTACAAGTGTATGCATGACACAATACGAAGGGGATTTTTGGCTAGCACACTGACGTGCCACTGCTGCTTCATTAGAAGCATTTCCCAGAGAAATTATTCATTCTTTCAAGGTACGTGGATGTGGTTGTCTCAGGGTTGGCTGGTTGGTTTTTAGATAGTGAAATGATGTTGTGGTACCTGGTCTTGTGAAGTTGCATGAAATGTTATCGCTTACCACAGGAATGTGAGTGTGGTTTATAGGAGGCTTCTTTGAATCTATTGCTTCCCTTGCAAACTTATTATTTCCCTTACTTCCAAATGATGTCCAATGAGGTGGTACATTACAGAAGGGTGAAAGTAAAGTCACTTTTGTACTGAAACTGCTGTATGATTACTAGTTATTTTTCACATAGTACACTAAGATCTTTTCTAGTAAGTAATTAAATACCATTGTATGTCTCATAAAAACTTAATTTAGTAAAAAACATCAATCTTGCTTTCTTGGGAATATGAAGAAACAGGAAGAAATGTTCAGTCTTCAACTCTAAGTCAAGGAAGACAAAGGGGGTTAAAATAATGCTGCTGTTGAATACATAAAAATTTCAGCACAAAATAAATTGCATGGCTGTATGAATCTACACTTAAGTATTTGTGTGCAAAGTCTTACTACTTTATGGTAATTGGTATGAAAAAATATTCTACAAGTTCTCATAAGGAGTGTCAATGCGACTTTTTTTCTGTAACTTCAGACTTCAGGCTCATCAACAGGGACGTTTACTGGAGTAACCACACCAGTTCTGTCTTAGGAATATATGTTGAACACTACTTTTACAGGAGGAAATCTGCCTTTCTAAATAGTGCTGCCACCTCACGTGAATAGAGATAATTATTCAAAATTGACCTACGCTTGTATGAATGCATTTACATACAGGGGAAACTTCCAGTTATTGGTAATCTGTGAAATGCAAAAAATTGTTTTTAAAAAGAGCTGTTTTTGAATGATAAGTAAAGTATTTTCTGCATGTTCAATTTTTAGGCATTTGACTATGAGCAGAAGAAGCTACTAGCAACCAAAGGTATGTGAATTAACAGACTTCTGGGACATTTGTGAGTTCATCGCTGAAATCATTCTCTAAAGGTTCAGTTATACAACTCCATTTGTAATCAGCTTTAAAGCTGATAAATGAAACGTGTTAATTTTTCATGTTCCCAGTTTTTTTTAACACCAACATAGTATGAAATAATCATGGTGTTAATCAAGAAGTTGCACATGGGGTACTTTGTGAGTATATCCATATGCAATTTGACTGTTTTTTCAAAAGCCTCTCAGCTTTAATTGCTGTAACTGACTTCATTTAAATGAAATTTAAGTGTTAGGATGCTTGTCATATTTGCTAAGTTGATCATTATTTCAGGAGTAGATGAATCATAGAATCACAGAACCATCAAGGTTGGAAAAGACCTAAAAGATCATCCAGTCCAACCGTTCACCTATCAGCAACAGCTCCCACTAAACCATGTCCCTCAACACAACATCCAGTCATTCCTTGTTACTGTTGAAGTTACAGAATTCATAAGGGACATAAAAAGATATGAATCTTTTGACCTTGTTTAAAAATAAACTGAATATGCTTGCACCAGAGGAGAAACAGAATCCCTTTGTTTTGGTACTTTGAATATTTTTTCACTTTCTTGCAACCCTATGGGGTTTACTTAACTTCTAGCCGAGTAAATTGCCCTCAGAAGGGATAGAATTCAGTCTGTTGCAAATGGAAGTGTTAAGATGACTGTTTGGTGCGTTGAAGTATTAGCATATGTGACTTCAGTGTTATCATCTCAGTGCCTTCATTAAGATTGAGATTTACTAATTTGTCTCTGCGTTTTTCAGCTATGTTAAAGAAGCCGGTTGTAACGGAAGTGAGAACTCCAACAAATACTTGGAGCGGGTTGGGCTTCTCTAAATCTATGCCTGCAGAAACTATCAAAGAACTAAGAAGAGCTAATCATGTGTCATATAAGCCATCTATGACAACTACTTATGAGGTATATAAAAATCCCAGTGTAATTGAAATATGTTTCTTGTGAATGATGGTGATAGATGTTAGTTTTGGAAGAAGCCTGTAAATTATGGAAAAAAAAGAAGTTAGAGTTTTTAGCTTTTAGGTGCACTTGCTTGCTGTACCCATTTCTCTGCTTCCTTTTTCTTTATTTGTATCTTGCCTTTATAAAATGTAAGCAACATGTTTCTTCCAGTCTGGAACTTTGGACGACTTTTCTGTAGGATGTACCTATCTTTAAACTCAAATGAGATATTTAACGATAGGATGAAGGGTACTGTGATGTTCCCCAATTGGTATGAACTTCTTGTGACTTTCAACTATACATAATAGATTTGGAAGTTTGTATTGAGTTTGCAGCAGTAACTTTGCGGGAGAGAGGAAGCAAATAAACTCTGTAACTTTAGAGTTGTTTTTATACTAATGGAGAAGGGCGGGGGGCTTTCCCCCCAGCTGTAATACACTACTGAAGGTCTCTAAGCAAAGATGTTTTAACTAAGAACATTGTGTGTTTTAGTCATTTATAGTCTGCCTATGTACAAACCATAGACTGAGCTCCTTCTAGTGAAACACTGGGAGTCCTGTCGCCCTTGTTTCCACAATAGCTCATAGCAAACGTGGGAAAAATGAAAATCTTGGATTCTTTGCTTCTTGCATCCACTTAGCAGTCTTCAATGCCATTTATGTCAGAGGCTACACTTCTTCCTCTACACGTGTGTTTTTGATGTGAACTGTGTGGAATATACTGTGTGGAATATATCTTTGAACAGATGTGGTGTTGGTATTATAGGCTACTGTCTGGAAGGTTAATTTATAAAGTGAGCTCACTGGACATTGAAACTTCACTGTGATATTCTAATGGACGTTCACTTGTCCAGAAAAACTGACTGACATCTTTTTTTGCTTTCCAAAGTAGAGGCCCGGTCTCTTCTTCCTTGTTTGGAAGACTTGGAGTAAATCCATTCTGTTCTTCAGTAGTCAAGTTTTATTAACCTTAGTTCATACCTTCCTGGTTTTGCCAATGACAAGGAGCTTTTGCTTTTTTCACCAGTGGTGTTGATTTTTGTTTTACAGTTAGGATTTGATGCAAATAGATGGAGTTAAAACAAATAGATGCTTTAAAACGAATTCTCAAGCTGTTGCAGAGTTGTTGCTATACAACATAGGTGTTAAGTAGTGTATAATGGATCCACTTCCCTCCAACTGGTGACCATGAAAGGATACAGTACACAGACCGCTTTGTCTGCCACTTGTGTGGGAATGTGATACCATGGAACCTTTGGAAACAATCTTAGGAATACTGAGAAATTGATTTTGAAGTGTGGTCTCTAAACTTGTGTTTGAAATCCTTAAACCACATATGTTTTAAACACCTGCAGTTTTTGCGTCTGGTTTACAGTTATTTTCCAATTGATCAACTGCCAACAAGATGCTTAAAAGTATTAAAGTTGTTTTTCTAACCGAATTGCTTGAAAGAAAACACCTGAATCACAATTAAACTTCTGTTTTCTGCCCAAATTTTCTTTCTGCAACTTGCAGGGTTCATCGATGTCCCTCTCACGATCCAACAGTCGGGAGCACCTGGGAACTGGCAGCGAATCTGATAACTGGAGAGATCGAAATGGCCTTGGACCCACAGCTCATGAATTTGTCTCCTCGATCGCCAGCCCCAAGCGGAAACAAAATAAATCAGGTTAATTATGTCCTAAGAGCTAATTATTATTATTTTAAAACCCAACTGATACCAGTAAATATTTATTCTAATATTTGTATTTCCTGGCTATATCACTAGGGATTCAAATTACTGTTGCTTCTAAAATGAATTAATAAACTTCAGGCTTTTTTCTGTTGCTGTTTTACAAATTGGATAGTGAAGGCATATGTAAGATTGCGTAACGTAATATACAAGTAATGGTCCAAAAGGAAAACGTTTGAGGAAATTTTTTAAATCCGGGGCATTTTTTCTGAAAGTTCTTTGCTGTCTTGCAAGGCTTTTTCAAGGTGTACAACCTTATTTCTAAGCTTATTTCTAGACTACCATCGTTCTGCTGTTATCAATGCAGCAGCAGCCAGGCTTTTATTGGGCTATCTGCTAGCTGGTGGAGCAGCCATAATCTCTGATGATGGTGAATTTTAAAGCATTCTCTTTATAGTGATGAAAATAAGACCGTGTTTGGCTAGACCTAGCGCATGGCTTTAAACACTCGTTTCTTTGGATGTAGGCTGCGTTTTAATTCTTTCTTTAAAAAAATAAATTTAAAACATCAAGATCACAACTTTACTTCATCCACATGCTTTGAAACTTCATTTCATTTTTCAGTAACTTAACATATCTCTTTCTGAAAGAGAACAAAAAATAGGGAGTAGAGAATTTGGGACCGTACTGTCAGACGGCATTATGGCTGTTTTTACTTTTTCCTGTTCTTCTTACGAAGGTGGATAAAACCTAAATCCCAGACTAATTGCAGAGTGCGCAGATAATAAAAATAAAGTTGGACATCATAAGGATGGGTAGTTTCAATTTTAGTAAATATTCATGGTTGGTATGCTTGTAGTGATTTGTATGAGATGTGTAATGTATTTCTAAGAAGTATATTAGTTCAACATGGAATGGCTACATGCAGTATTTTAAGTACTCAGAGTATAGAAGAGATGAAAAATTACTTTGAAATCATGCCAGTATTTCTGTGTAAATTGAATAAAATGGAAGTTTGGCTTAAATAAGGATTAAAAATGTATTTACTTGTACCTTAGAAGAAAATTGGAAGTGTGAATGAATTGGCAGTTGTGGGAGTCCTCAGACTGCTGTTACTGTAGCTGTTTCCAGAGGGAGGGAAGGAAAGGAGATTAAAGAAACAGCTGTGAATAGGCTGGACTAATGTTTGTGTTTACCTTAATGTGAGAGTGTGCAGGAGTACTACAGTGCAAGGTATTTAGGGTCACACAGTGCTTTCGAGCTTCTACTTTGTTTTTATGATAATTCTTCATGATTGCTTCACTGATAAGCATCTCATCATTTTGTTGCTTTCAGTACACTGTTTTGCATAATCTGCCCCATGTAAAGGATCATTAATTTCTCTCTGAGTATCTTTAGTATTATTTTCCTCTGATGCAGAAGAAGGCACCACCTTTTAAATGCCAACGTAGTAATTGCTTCATTTGTCAAACCTAATGTTCATAATTTCAACACTGAACATTGAATAGTTTGCTATCTTACAAAATTCTCTTTCAAAATGAAGCCAAGGTTGGTGGAGGCACTTGGGATCAAATTAACGGTTTGGACACTTTCTAAGTAGTTTGTTCTCATAAAATAAGAACCCTAGCATAGCGCATGTGGAAAGTTGTATTTTTACAGCAACCTTCTGTTGGCTGTCAGTAGTGGAGCTATAGCAGAAGGCTCTGGAACAATCTGAATTTTACTCACCTGGAAGAGTACCCTTTTAGTCTATACTCAGGTGTCTGTAACAAGTGTGACCCCATTTATAGATTCCTAATGCAGTCCTGGGCAGCTACCTTTGCTCTTGTTGTTGTGCAACAGGAGGAAACATCATTATTAACTGTCTGGTCATGTAGTATCGCTGTGTACTATCAGTATGCATGTGCAAAGGAAAGGGATTGCTCAGCAAAATCTGTTTTCTTAGAAAACCCAACCCTTAGCTGTGTTTTTTTTTTAAATATACCTTTTAGGGAATGTAATCTAAAATTATATAGGTAGTATATTTCCAGATGTAGTCTTTATAAAGCTATTGCATTTTTTTTCTCTGTGACATACTGAAGCGATAATCGAATCATGCAGTTACTCTCTGGTCTTGCTACCAAGAGTTTTCTGGCATGGTATCCCCATCCCAACCATAAAGAGCTGGTTGTTTTCATTTGCAGTGGTGTTTTCCAAAATAACTTCCTGGAGAAAAGAGGAAAAGGGCTTAAGGAGGGGGGAAAAGCAACAGAGCGTTGCAGTTCTTTCCCCTGTATGAGATCCTGATTTGTATCCAGGTGAATGTTTGCTTAATGTGATTTTTATTGCTTCAAAGATTCACCCGAGCATCTTTTAATTGAAAGTAAATATGCAAGTTAACAAGAAAATTCACTTCAATCTGTTTGTTCTCTCAGACCACTTAAAGGTGCATTTTGTTTTTATCTTTCTGTTATTAAATAAAATTAACTTAGGTTGGCTATTGAAGGTGTAATTGAATGCAGTGTTACTGTGACTGAGAACTGTGCGCTTCTGTGGCATGACTGAAAACTGCCCTTTCTTTCCTTTCAGCTGAACACTATCTCAGTAGCAGTAATTACATGGACTGCATTTCCTCGCTGACCGGAAGCAATGGCTGTAACCTCAACAGCCTCTTCAAGGGATCTGATCTGCCTGAGCTGTTCAGCAAACTTGGTTTGGGCAAATATACAGACGTATTTCAACAGCAAGAGGTCAGTATTATTTTGCAAGGCATCTTTGTGTTGATAGTGTGTGTTATAACAGTAGTAGTTCTGTTTCTTGACCAAAGGTGTATCGTATCTCTCATGAATTTCCAGTCAGCTTAGTATGGGTACTATTTCATCATGTACCTTTTGATTTATACAAAAAACTGAACTAATATCTTTTTCTTCATTCAAGGAAGTTGTAAACCTTGGCTCTTACTTGTTAACTAGGATGATAACCGGAATTTAATAGTAGTCAGTCAACTTCCTGTATAGGTTATGAAAATCTTCAAACCTATGGTTTGAAGAAATGGTTCAAAAAATCTTCAAACCTATAGGTTATGAAAAACATTCAGCAGCAACATCTTGTCTCTGCTACAGGCAGGGTGAACAGACATTCATTTGTTGCTTCATCCAGTGTGACAGTGGAACGGACTTACTCCATTCCCAGCGTGGAGATGGGGCTAGTCATGTATGGGACCTTCTCTCTTCCACCTCTGCACCCACTAAGTCAATATCTCACCTTAGGTCAGGTGCTAATATTCTGTGGCCACAAAATGCTATATAGGTAGAGTCAGTTTGGTTATCCATTGGTCGTTTAATCTGGTGACAGATAATTTGTCACAAGAGTACAGTGAATCCAACTGCACGACTTGCTGGCTTACACACAGAGTATCCAATCTTCTCCTGAAAGCACTATCATCTTATGTGGGAAGCTGTGTGTGTTGTACCACGCTACTGGCATTGGGTGTACTAGGGAGCGAAGCACAGGTACATCCCTGTGAGTTGTGTCAGTGCTGCTGACCCATGGTAGAGGGAAGGTAGATTTAGTTTTTTTCCTAAGTTCTGGACCCATATGTCTGCTTTGCATCTTTATCAAAAGCAATCAAGTCTGCACCAGTTGCTGGTCTCAAGTTTGCATCTGCATGTTTTGTCATAACAGACCATCCAGTGATGGTATTCGCACAGATTGCCTTGTTAGTAGAACTGTATGTGTGTTCAAAAGAACAGAGTGGACATTCTATTTACTTGAGTTTCTCCAGTAGTGTACCAGTGTTCAGGTTTGCTTCTGTGGGAGGAAAACTGCTTTGCGCACACCAGGGTGCATTTGAGTGTATATAGCAGGATTCCAAGGGTAGGCATGAGGCAAACTTGTACCTTCTCCTGTACTCTAGGTTACTTGATGTGTATGCGCTTGTACAATCATCCTGGGTCCACTGAAACGTGTTACTGTTTCAGCCCAAGGCAGCTGCATCTTGTGCATTTCCTGCCAGTGCTTCTCATCCCTAATACTTTTTGCTACGGAGGAATTTTATTTGTGCAACCAGTCTGTGTGGCAGGGTCAATATTCAGTCTGAGTGAATACAAATCCAGCTGTGCCTCAGTTAATTCTATGTGCTGTTTGGCAGGTTTATCTCCTTTGTACTCGTCTGCATGTTTAATAATGCCCATGTTAGCCAGTCATTAATCCTTTCCTATTACTGTGAGGCTACTCTCGGTGCCTGAAAAAGAGAAGTGGCTCTGTTGGTTTCTGACATTAAAAATGGCTTTTGTCTGACGGGATTTTCATTTTTATTTGTTTAATCTCAAGAGCTGCTGATTAAGTGCGATGAGCCAAGCAGTTTGGCCAGAGCAATTTCTAACTAAACAGTTTTCCACGATATTTCCATGAGTTGTATGAGGAGCAACAAACCACAAATGTCCACGGTTGTGCGCGCTTTCTATGTTGTGAAACGCTTGTGGCGTAATTGAGTTAAAGCATCTAGTAGTTGGGCAATCATCCTCTAACTTAGTGAAGTCTGAAACACCAACTGTATCCACAGGCATATCTACCTGGCTGCTTCCTATTATGCTGCAGGAATTCTGCTAAACACGCAGTTTCAGTAGTCAAATTTAAATGTGATTACTGAATCTTCTGTGTTTTTCTAAAACTGCTTTCTGTCAAAGATAGCCAAGTGAGAAACTTTGAAGAAGTTTGTGGAACGCACCAACCGCTGTTTGCAAGCAGAGAGTGAATTGCTGAAAGAACTGTCAAGTGCAGTAGGGAAAAAGAAAGCAAGACTGTTCTGAACCACACTTAGAACTTGGTAGTTTTGGAGAAAGACTTGTTTTGCCTATTTTTCCTATTTCTTTTTACTCTAGATTGATCTGCAAACGTTCCTTACTCTTACTGACCAAGATTTGAAAGAATTAGGCATTACCACTTTTGGCGCCAGAAGAAAAATGCTGCTTGCAATCTCAGGTAAAGAAAAAACTTTGCACAGGTTTTCATTTGCTGATTTTTTTATTTTTTTATTTTTTTTTAGTATTTTGTTTCCTTCTCATTTGAGTTATGTGTTTATAGTAGTCAAAGGATCTTGGTAAGATTGAAAAGTAAGGATCTAGTCCCCAGAGGTCATAGTGATTCAATTCTAATCAGAAGGCACTTGAAACCAGACTTAATGGAGCTTTCACATTCACCTGAGCTGGAAGAAGTGCACTGGTGTATTTTGGTTTAGTTTTTTGCTCAGTCAATTGTTTCTACAAAATGCATAGTTCTGATTCAAACGCCTTACTTGGAATTTTTCCAGCTCACTTCCATTATGAGGTTGTGTTGTACCCTCTGTGCAGAAAGAAGACACAATATTGTTTCTTAGAATGCATTTTAGTTAGCATGTGATGCCTTGCTAGGTATTTTTTCTAACTGCGATAAATAACATGCTGCTACATGGAATTCTAGTACATGGGAATTCTGTTTTCACTATCTTGGCAGCAGCAAATCTATACTGGGAAACTTTTAAGGTTGTCAGTTTTGCTCAGCTTTGAGCATTTACTAATACAAACTTAAGGGGCATACTTGAATTGGGGCAAACACCTGTCATTTTAATATGTGTTTTCATTTTAAAAATCATTTCAGTGTTTCAATAAAATGAAGAACTGGCTACAAGAAAGTGATGGAGAGGCTTATAAGCTTTTCTTTCATGATTTTACATAGCATGATTATACTGCAATTACACATTGATGTATGTGTTTCTTCAGAAGATTGCAGGCTTTGAGTCTGGTAGCAGGAGCTTTTAAGATTGTTTTGACTGTGGCAATTTGATCAAAATCAGCATTGCTAAGTGGTATCAACTCCACCTGTGCAACATAAGATTTGAGACAAATAGATGCTCACTTCCCAAGCAGCTTCTGCATCGTCATAACCAGGCTCTAATACAGTCCTGAACATCTACTGAACTGACATTTTTAATCGATATCATTCTGTCTGAAATATTTTTATGTGAGTAGAAGTCTTGGTGTGGTTTTTAGATCAAAATATGTTATTTCTGAAGAGAGTTGCTTTTCTAAACTTTGCAGAACTGAATAAAAACCGAAGAAAACTCTTTGATCCATCAAACATACGTGCCTCATTTCTGGAAGGTGGAGCAAGTGGAAGACTGCCACGTCAGTATCATTCGGACATTGCTAGTGTCAGCGGTCGCTGGTAGCAGTAAGTTGTGGCTCAAAAAGTCAACTGTAAAAGACGGACATGGCAATCCTGTGGACAGCCTTCACTGCACACCACCCTCTGCACTTTGGGAGTCTGGGTATCAAGGACCAAAGCGTTTTGTCTGCACGATACTGTGCCAAAAATAAGAGAAAACACTTTTTTTTTGTCTGTTGTCTTTCAAAACACCAAATGTGGGTTACGTTTTACTCAAGTAGATTGGACAGATTTTGCAATAATAATAATATAGGGTTCTTTGTTTAGTATTTTATTACCTATAACTCTAATGTATGCACTGAATTTTTACTTTGTTGAATGAAGGAAGAATGAAGGGCTGGGATGCCAGAGAGCATAGATTTTGCTTTTTATCAAGATGGATTTTTCTGGTACTGCTTAAAATAATTATTGAGGTCTTTCTGCACTTTACGTGTTCTGATTTCTTGTCCTGTGGAAATTTATTCCTCTCATTTCCATATCGATTTTTATATTGGCACTAATCAAATTTTTTTTCAGATGTTCCTGCATTAAGTCACATCTCACTATAATGGTACTATAGGAGCTGGTTCTTAGGCATATTTCCCCTCTCTCTGTCTCCCAGTAGCTACCTGAAGAAATTGTTCTAAAACCAAGCCACGTGCTAGCGGACCAGTCCTATTATGCTATGGTGAAGCAGCGTAGTGCTGCTTGCAATGAAACTCACTGTAACAGATGCAATGAAAGACCAAAATGGACCTTGCAATATTAACCCTTTGCAGCCATCATATTTAACTGCTGCCTGTTATGCTAAAACTGTTTTTAATGGTTGTCTCAAAGCAAAGGGCTATTTTTAGTATCCTGCCACTAAAGGACATTTATTTATATCAGACTTTTATTTTTAGATCCTATACATCTACGATATGTAACAGATTGTACTGATCTACTGCAGACTTATGGTAGAGAATGAAAGGCATTCATCAAACTAGAGCTCCGGGCTGTCAGTTTGATTAAACAGAACTAATCTAATTTGACAAGACAGCAGTGTTGCCATTTAATAAATGACGAATATTACTTACGTGAATATGCATGCAGCAATTAAGTGACCAACATGAAATGGATGTAGTAACATGTTTTGTTCAGTTGAGATTTGTGATGGTCAGCTGCAGAAGTGTTTGGAAATCTGGAGATGAACTATTTCTGAAACAAGTTATGTTCAACAGAGTCCATGTTATAAGTGGCTAGAGCTAACTATTGCATTCTTATACTGTGAAAGTCCAAAAAATTTGACAATATTATTCCTCTGTCTTTACAAGTGTCTTGTTATGCGTTTATGAAGGGTTCTCGTACGATGAAGGACTTCCTAAAGTGCCTCTTCCTGCAATGCAATATGACGTTTCCAAGCATAACGTTTTTGAAAAGCATTCCCATGAGAAATATTGTGAATTACCTCTACTGTAATGTATTATTTATGTTCGGTATACAAGCCTTTTGAGAATGGACATAAACCACTGTCAAGTGCTCTTAAACAGAAGGCATTGGGGTAACATTTACAGTAGTTGGTTTTTATGCAAAAATGGGTGAGAAATAGTTTTGACACTTTCCAAGGATAAATTCTTTCAAGGTGAGAAAACAGCGATGTATAGATAACTTTGCACACACAAAGGGAATTTAAAGAAATTGTTACTTGAGGGCATAGATGATCAAGCAATAATACGAAGTCTTGTGGTTAGCAAAAAAATAACTGCTCAGTGCTTACTTCAGCCATATCTACTTAATGGTGTATAGCTGGGTGACTTCCACTGTAGATCAAATAGCGGTAGCTTACTCTGGGTTGAAAATTGTTTTTCAGATTGGAATGGATGGAACCGCATCTTGTATGCACACAGCTGTTCACATCAAAATTCTTGCGCTCAAACGTTGTAGGTAAATATCCACTTATCCGCGAGGTATTTGTGTGTGTTGCACAGGCAAGAGCAACTTCCTGCAAACCCTTTGTGGAAGCCACAACTCCTGATTCAAGAAGTATTTACGCTTGTGCTTGCTTATAAGCACGTAGGTAGCTCCATTGACGTGGACTGACTTATGTGCTTACCGATGAGCTTTCATTTAAGTATTTTCGTTTTTAAGACTGGCGTTGGAAAATCAAGTTGTTTTCAGTTATGTTCATTTTCTGAAATATTTTTATGACATACTCAGCAACACTTTGTACAGGATTTTCTGCAACCCCTTCTTGCTTACTTTGTCTAAAATTAAAAGCATCAAAAATACCTTTACACTCTTAAATTTTAATCTTTCATAAGTACATGCTATGTATCTAGACAGTGCTATATATTTGGAAACTGAACTTATTACAGTATTAAGTTGATGTGGTCTTTTCCTGAGCAGTGCTTATATCATCTACACCAAAGTGAAGAATTTCCCATTAACAACATTATTTTCAATAGGGCTTCACACACAAAAAAAAAAAGAACACACTGGAAAAAGAAAATTTCTCACTTATTTTAACTCCACAAAGGGAATATGACAGTACAGCATACCGTATTGTTAGTGTTATATTATGCACAAATATTTGACTTGCTACATAAAAATGTTAGTTTTAAATCTGTGCCTTAATAGTGACCAGTTATCTGTAAATATAGAGCAGATACAGATTGTATTTTTGTGGGTTGTGTCCTTTTAGTGATTTTTAAAAAATAAAAATAAAGATGGAATTAAAACGTTAAAAATGGGAATTTTCAAAACTAATCAATGTCGCATAAAATAAATTTATATAACTGCCTTGTATTCTGATTGGTTGAAGTATTTTTTTTCCATTTAGACCCAGTTCCAGGGATGCTTGCTTGTTAATAAAATATGAAAAGCAGTATTTCATATAATTGCAACGTTTCTTTCACGTGCTACTACTCTATCTCACTGTTCTTTCCGTATTGCATGCAGTAGAGTGAGCTTTGAACTGAGAATACCTTCTTGGCTGTACCTTGTTTAAAAAACGTGCAGAAGGAATTGTGTTATTTCAGGTTCAGTTCAGAGCAGGTGTTAATGATTCAGCTTACGCAGGTTTCATTCTTCCTTTCGGTCTTCCCATTTTAAGTTTTACTCAAATTACAGTGTTCTTGGATCACTGACCTTTTTGTTATGCCTAGTAGTATCAGGAAAATCATGTGGGAATGGGGAGAGATCAACTATTTAACAGGCACTGGCATAAACTAAGTGAAGACTACACGGACAGGTGGACCTGTAAATAGCACTGCACCTTTGACGCCTGAGCAATAGTTAACTACAGGAATCTGAAATGAGTTTCTTTTGCTGACTCTGTACTTGGAAATATTGTTTGTAATGGGACTACTATATGGCTTCATTTAGCAGAGTGGTTAAAATAGTATGGGAAAGAGGAGGAGCAGTGATGGGGCATGAGAGCTCGACAGCCACTTTCCTTGCAGTACAAGTGGTGTTTCTGGCAGCTGTCATGGCAGGGAATAAGCAGTACTGCTCCTCGAGCTAAGAGGCTTTGCTGTAGGAGATGCTCATTGCCTCTCTCTTCAACTATTCAGGTAAGCAAAGCTGGTGGTCTTCTGTCTGAAGAGGATGTCTTGGTGATACGCAAGAGAAAAGAGGTGGATTCTCCGAGCTGTATATGGTTTCTTAAAGCAGTCCTAAAAATGCTCTGAAATTCTTGGAGTTGCACATATATACATTGACGGTGTATTGTTTCGTTATTCTCCTCCTTTGTGATGCATCTTGGGCTATAATTATTAGAAGTGTTCCGTACATTTGACACTGTATTAAATTGGACTGGGCTTGAATTATGCAGGGAAATTAATATACTTGATGATGAAGTTGCAGAACCTCGTACATGAGTCAAAGCGTCACCTAGTGTCAAGTTTCTCTGGTCTTCTGTGGATTAAGATTTGGGCAGTGTTTGCTCTACTGAGAGATGCAGAACGATTCCAGATGTTTGACCAAAGCATGAGAAGAGATGAATACAATGTGATGGAAATTATTTAGTTTGTGCCAAAACTGTGTTGCAACTTCATGGAAACTTAACAGATGGGTAAAGCAAAGCATAATACACACACGCACAAAAAAAGAACCAATTATATAATGAAGTAAAAATTTGTCATTTCTAACAATGGGTGATGAATGTTTTAAGGAATGTTACCGCTATTGTAAAAACCCAAGGACCATCAACTGATATGATGCTCTTACAGTATTTTTCTGTGACAAGAAAATCAGTTCTTCATGTAACAAGGACAGATTGAAGAGGCCTGACACGGTACTAAGTTAAGGTTCCTAATAACAAAAATATCCAAGGAAAATAGTCTCAAGCTGCATACAGACAATACAGGAAAGCAGGGGAAAAGATTTCAGTTATTTGAGACAAATGATGGAAGAAACCTTCGGTGTTAACCAGCATGACACAGTAAGACTTGCTGGACATAATGCACTCACATTAAGGGAAAAGGTGGAACCTGAAAATGAATCCATTTCAAAATAAATGACGTTCAAAGTTCAGATTCAGCACAATAGCCACAATCTTTTCATCTAGGTTTCTTTTTTTCTCCGCTATTCACTATTTAAGATGTTTGATTTCTGAAAAATGCTTGTGCAGTCCAGCATCTGGAAGTCAGTACAAACCAAGATAACACCGTAAGTGATCCTAAATTGTCGACAAATTTGAATCTTGCTTGGAAACTGGATGGGAGACAATTAGCTAACTATTCTGTGGGCCAGCAAATATTTCTGTGCAACTATATTTAAAATATCTTAATCCCAGCAGTGTTTTTCCTTCTACCAAATGATAACAATAGTCAGGAAGCTGGAATGCTGGAGGCATCTATCATGCGCAAAGGCTCCTCCTGAGCATTCCTCTAGCACCAGCTTATCTTCCATCTTCACTGAAAGTGCTTGCAGATGCTCCCTTGTTGAACCAGTGCTTTCTTTCCGTCATACTTGGACTCCACATGCTGTGCAGAGCTAACTTTTAAATTTTACATGCAGTTTCATGAGCTTTTTGCTTGCCCAAGCACAGTGTTGACTTGTTTTCGTGCAAGTGATTAATGTAGAGGCTGTCCAGAACCACTAGTGTGGATGAGAAGGGTTTTTGTTTTTGTTTTGTTTGCTTGCTTTTTGGGGTTTTTTAAAGGGATTTAAAAGTCATGACTAGACTGGAAATAACACTCCTGGCACTGCTGCCTTTCTTGGCTTCTGGGGTTGTCTGCTCACTTCTCCTAGATCTCGGCTCTCCCACACTTGGCCCTAGTTTCTCCTCTCTTCTGGTGAGCAGTCAATTTTCAGAGGACTACTCTTGGGACATTCCAAGGAACTTCACATTTTCAGACAGATATATTTCCTTTGCTTCTTGTATGGACTTCAGCAGCCTGTGAACTACAGCGGTAAAGGTACAGATGCTGGTGGTCATCACAAGGCAAGGTAAAAGTTCTAAGCACATTGTAAAGGATAAAATGATACACTGTGATTACAAGGCCAGTAAAGATGAGGGCATTGCTTCCTCAGATAGGTGCTTGTGAATGAAGAATAAGTAAAGCAAACATCTGTTTACTTGCCTGGTTCTTTTTTGCATACCTTAATAAAGAGGAGCATCTGTTCTGTTGCGTGGTATTCCTAGTACAATTTTTAAAAGATTAGGCAAAGTGACTCCTGTAACCAATAATAGATACATAATTTATCGTAGACTCTTCAGTGTCTACCCCCATCATCCTAACATTAATTATTAGAGTAGAACAGCACCTTTCTTCCTTGCTTCCCTTCTGTCTGTAATACTACTGCTCTGTACAACGTGTCCTGGCTCTTCCGTATAAATACATGTGGCTATTCCTTTCTGCAGCTGCTGCAGAGACAAGATAAGGAGACCCCACAGCCAGGATTGCATGTGATCTAGTCCCTAGTGCCAGTGCCTCCTCCTCTTTGTGTTGGTCTGCTGAAAACTGTGAACCACCTTTCCAGCTCTCCTCTCTGCTCCATATTTTGTGATGAATTTCTAAGCTTCAAGACATTTTACATCTATTTCTGTTTGTCAAATTGTTTTCAAGTTGTTTTTTGTTGTTGGTTTGCTTTGGGTGTGTTTTTTTGTTGTTGTTGTTGTTGTTTGTTTTGTTTTGTTTTGTTTTTTGAGGCTGTTCTAGGAATCAAGTACTGGCAAGGCATTGTATCCTGGGTTTGAGTGTAACTTTATGTACATACACTGTGTGCATCAAAACTCAGCCAGCTGTAACAATGAGTTACAGGCTGGGTTCCTTCCACCTCCCTTCCCACACCTGGTAACAGTTCAGTGCTTCATCTTTAAGCACTTTTTATCTAATTGAGGTTTTCCAAGCTCACAGAATCTGCTGCAAGGCACGTGAACTGCATTATGGCTCCTGAAGGAAAATCAATTTCCCATAACTCTTCTGGTGTGTTTTTGTGCCCCTCAACATGGGAGGTGTGTGGAAAGATCAAAAAGATGTTGAAAGCTCTTATGCTTGACCTGTAACTCTTCACCAGGTCAGCTTTTCCCTTTGCTGGAAGCTGGCAAGTGTCATCTTATCTTTAAGCATGGAAACAAACAACATGATTGCACTCCTTCCTTTCCTCCATGGATGCTGCAGTCTTGCATGCAACACTTTTTTGAAGACTTAAAGACAATGCTACATTGTAAGAATTATTCTTTCACATTTTTTCCCCTTGCTCTTTGTTGCCCTGTGGGGCCTTTGCCCTCTCTTTAATCAGATTCTGCTGAGGGGCTCAGCTGTGCCTTGTGGGTGGGGCAGCTGGAGCCTTCCGGAACCTTCCAGAGACTCTGGTTTCTCCTCACAGAGCCCCCGCAGCCCTATGGCTGGTTACTGTGCATCCTGTACAGGCTCTAAACCCTTCCTTGGCCCTGATGCCCCCTGCTTCTTTTGTGTTTGGGAGCAGCTCTAGCACAGCTGGAAGACACCCTGAGGGGACCCCGGCACCGGCTGCACTGTTGCTTTGCGGTCTTCAACCAAGCAGAGATGGCGCCTGCTGCCACCTCTCTCCTCAGACCCTGCAGCCTGTGGAGATGAGGCCATGCTACACACAAAGGTTAGGATCTGGCAACTGTGGGGAACCATGTGGGAGTAAAGGTTCTGTGCTGATGAGATGCATTTGGAGAGGCTGCTGAGGAGCCAGCTCCAGCTGGAGTCCATTGTGGGTGATAGGTGCCCCAGGGCCCACCTTTCTCCAGGCATTTTGATGGGGGGCTGCAGGCTGCGTGAGGGAGCAGTGGGGCCTGCCTTGGGGAGCAGCAGCAGTGGGAGCAGCAGCAGCAGCAGCAGCAGCAGCAGCAGCAGTGGTAAGTTCTTTCTTACAAACAATTTCCAAATCTGGCTTTTAACTTGTTTTAAAATGCTATGTTGTAAACAGAGCTATTTCCTGTTGTGTGTGGAGCCTCACTGCGGCCTGGTGTGGGTGCAAGCAGTTCCCTGAAGTCACGCAGCAGCAGCTACTCTGTGTGACACTGTGTTGTTTGATGATGCACTGGAGCTCTGGCAGGGAAAGGTCTTATTTGCACTGGTTAAGAGTCATCCAAAAAAAAAGAGAGGCTTATTGTAAGAAGTATCTTTGGAGTGGGTGTTTGCATATATTTGGATACAGAATATCTATACAACTCCATCTATCTTAATTTCTTAGCCTGTGCCTGTTAGTTATGTCTGCTTGAATATGAGAGCAAATGAAAGCAGTTGCAATTTAAATTAACAATATCTTTAAGCATCTGATAAGTGAAAAGCAATTCCTTTAGAGCCTGATACTTTCTGTGGAACATGGGAGCAAAGACAAGAGCAGATGGCAGAAATTTCCAGCGCTCAGCAGCATGACGCGTAAGCAGAGCTCTCCCAGCGCCCTGCTGTGGCAGCAGATGGAGAGCTGGCAGGCGGTGCTGGGCAGGGCAGGGCTGGGGGAGAGCAGCAAATACTGAGAAAGGGATGCCTAGGGCACTGCAGAAATGTAGTGAACTCCTAGTGACGCTGTGAGGTTTTCCTTGCTTCTGGCCTTTTTTGGCTCTTTATTTTTTCTGGAGTGAAATATCAGAGTTGAGGATTTTCATCAACCCACATGCATGTATACAAGGGTTTTTCAGTGTTCCATAAGCCTCATCTTAACATCCAGAAGCTCCAGCATGTTTCTGCGCTCTGTTGTTTCTGGGATAAGTCACACTAAAATATCTGAGCACATCATTTGGATAATTGCTGTTACCTGTACTTGCTATTCTAAGTGTTAAAATAATGCCTAAGTATGCTGGAAAAAGAACCCTCTCATGCTACAACTTTCAGAGGGGAAAAAATAAAAAAAAGGTAGAAAAGAAGCTTCTAGGTTAGCCTGTATTTCACCTCACACGTCATCTATGTCCTCTTGCTTTCTTGCAATTTATTCACTTCAGCAGTCCAAAATAATGAAGCATTACTATCTCCTTATAACTTCACAAGCCATCTCTGTAGATGTGAGATCTGGGACTGTGATGGCAGCAGTTTTGTCAATGTGGAAACGTCAGCTTCTTGGCCTTGTGGTAAGCAGCTATTTGTTAGAAAGGGCTTGTCCGTGATATCCCTAGCAACTGAGCAGCACAAATTAACATACTTCCAGATCACAGAATCGCCAAGGTTGGAAAAGACTTACAAGATCATCCAGCCCAACCAACCACCATGTCCCTCAACACATCCAAATGTTCCTTGAACACCTTCAGGGTTGGTGACTCCACCACCTCCCTGGGCAGCTCATTCCACTGCCCACTCTTTCAGAGAAGTAGTGTTTCCTGATGACTCAGTTTTGAATGTTGAGGGTTTTGTTGTGTGGTGGTGGTGTTTTTTTTTAAGAGTTTTTGGTTGATTGCATTGCTGAATAATGAGTATTGTTTAAATTGAAACGAAATTGTCTTCTTTGCTTCTCAAGTTTTACTGTCTGTTGTGGAAATAAGTGTCCTCTTAGGTAGCTGTGGGGCTGAATCTCCTATTGTAGCTGTGTGCTGGGACTCCATAGCTGATGTGTTTGGTGCACTGAGAAACAAGCTGCTCTCCATGCTTTGGAACTCAACAATTCCATCTTTCTTAACTTGCAGTAAGCTACCACTTCCAAGACTACTCAGCTGTGGTGGGTTCACCATGTATGTTCTTCTGATTCTGATGTTATTAGGAGAATAATGAGAACATTGCAGTGCACCAGAGCCTCTGTTCTTCTAGTCCAAAGCTCCAACACAAGCCTTCTGCTCCGTATCAGAAGACTTTGATCCACTAGGCCACGTTGTAACTTCTGAAGAAATAGGCTTCTTTGCATTTTGGGTGTTCTCTTCGCTTTGCAGTATCTCAGGACCATTTTTTGCACTGGTTTTAATCACATTTGTTTTCCTCTTTCCTGTGCTTGCTTTTTTAACAGCCTTTTTCTCATCAGTTTTGCAGTGAACTTTACTTTTAATCTTTCTAGGAACAAACTCCATTACTTCACTATAGCTGGGATCTACTTCAAAAATACACCCCATTTCTTCAGCCTGATCACAAAAAGCTTCTTTAACTGGAAGCTTTCTACTGAGGCTAACAGTGGCTTCAGTGGGTGAAGCCAGTGAGCTGGGAGATTTCAGCTGTGGCTGTGTGTTTTCCTTGCTGAAGCTGCTGCTATCCTTTGTAATACCACACCAGGGTTCATGAGTTGAACTGATATGTGGGGTGATACCCACACTTGAAGACTGAGTGCTTGTTGCAAACCAACAAGCAGTTTGTTTTCTCCTCTGTGTAATGTGCTCTCGTGTGAGATGATCACAGAAGTGCTTTACCGTCTCATCTTCATATGGAACTGGGTGACTTTCCCAGGCAAGTGCTGACAAATTGTTGAGATTTTGTTGAGTAGTGCACAAGGACTCTCTGAAGAGGCATGAGTCAAGAAAAACCTCCTGTGCTTCCATTCGTTCATTCCGGTTCTTCCCATTTTCTTTCTGGTGGGACTGAGGCTTCCCAGCGCACTGTGATGGCAAAGCATCTTCAGAAACAGCAGACAGAGTTTCCGGAGGCATATCAGGAGCACATCTCTGAAAATCTGGTGAGGACTTCTGTACTGCTGTGGAGCTGCTGCTTTGCTGTCTCAGATCTCTTGGCTTTGAAATGGGCACCCTCAGTGGCATTGCAGCAGCGGTCAGAAGATGACCATCTGCGATATCATCAGCCCGGCTACCTTCAGTCGTGTAGTTCTTCTGGCCGTTAGACAGGGACAGAGGACTTGGTTCGGCTTTCTGAGTGCCACACATCTTAACTGACTCCACGAGGTTTTCAAGTTCTTTCAAGGTGTTATTCAGGAAACAGAGCTTGTATGGCAGAAAAGCTTACTGGAAGTGTCACTGCTCCAAATCCACCTGCAAGACGACCCTCTCCTTGGCAAGCTGCTGTGCATTAACTTACTCCGCATTGAGGGCTGGTGCCTTATTGTTGTGCTTTAGGGAAACTTTAATAATAGAGGACTTAATGGTGATTTTCGCTTTGATTTTTGATGCGAGTGAGGCGTTCAACTTGGCGGTCCGTGGGACACCACTTTCCTTCTCCCGCATCCACTCTCTTATATTGTTCAGGCTGAAGGATGCTTCAGAGACCTTCTGACATTCCATTGCAAACGGCAACCATCCCCATGGGAACTGCGAGATACAGGAGAGGATCTCACCGTCACCAAGGTGTCACTTCATCCACAGGGACAGCAGACAGTGACTGTGAGTAGGACAGCCTCCGGTTGAAGGACTTCACCACAGTTCTCTGCTCCGTGCCAAAATGGTGCACACTCACTGTGCTGTGAGATCTGTATGTGGGAGGGTAAGGAGCTTCTGGTGCTGAAGAAACACCAGGGCAGCTGCAGCTCAGGTTTGGGTTGTGAGCAGTAAAGGAAGCTACCATAGAGTGCCACTGATCAATCATTAAAGTGAACAATTTTTTTCTCCTTTGTGCATAAAGCTGTAGTAGACTGAAGTTGCACTGGGGGAGTTGCCAGCACAGTGTGCATACATCTTTCTGAAGCTTGGTCTGAAGACAGTGACCTGTGAATTGTGGTTTAAAACCTGCTCCTGAGCTCTGAAGTGGAGGAGGCATCATCAGGACTCACCAGCAGCTGTGTAGCAGCCATGTTTCATGCGGACATGGGAGCCAGTGGGGAACAGCTTTAAAACAGTCTTATACAGGGTTAAATAAAAACATTACGTGCTTAGAGGTCTTACAGCTAGCGAAGTCTGAGAAAATGACCTATTGCTTATTAAAATTTCTCCCTTCTCAGAATTCCACAGTCAACAGCACTGAAGTACATTCTCTATTACTCTCTTACTTCTTAAGTGAAGAAAATAAGTTAAACACTTTGGTAGTTTAGATACTTCAGTGCCAAACAACTCCCTGTTTTATATGGTCTGTGGAATTGCAGTAACTTCTATTTCCGTGTTTTTCTTTGACTGTATGGTTTATGTGCTTTTAGGAAAGAAGGTGAAAGACTTGAGCTGAGGTTAGGGAGCCAGTGATTGATTGATTTCTACCATTGTCGTACTGTATTCTAAATAGCCTTGGGGAAGTTGTTTCTTGAGAAGCTGTTGTGAGTTGGCAGCAGTGATGTTCTTGTGAGTATAGTTATTGTTTTCAGTGGTTAATACTGAATCGAATACAGGACTGGAAAGAAGAGATTTAGTGGATCTCCTGTTGTTTGCACTAAAGCTTAAGGTAGATTAAGCATTTTGGTTAAAGCTCATTGCAGGGGTTAAGCGCATGTGTTTTTATCTTGAACCATAGAAGAGTACTTTTTTCATGTACATGTGATAGTGGGACTTTAATGCACTTTTCTACAATAAACTGCTTATTAAAAATTGGAAGATGAGCTGATGGCTCACCTGTAGAGGCAGTGAAGACCTTCCCCATGATACATGGGAACCATTCATTGTGCTCCAAGCAGTGAAAAAAGGAGCGCAACTCTCACAGTGTGCTGCACAAGCACTTTGTTTGCATGCCAGATACCCTAAAACAAATAAAGAAGGCTGTTTTGTGAGGCACTGTTTGGAGGAAGCAGATGGTGTACCTGGAAACAGGCACAATGGGGCCAGGAAAGGTCTGCCTGCCCAGTGCTGCTCAGCTGAGAGCTGTGAATAGAACTTGAGGTCTAGCAGATTATTCACTGTTTTCCAGAAAGCTGAACCAGTGATCATTTGATAGTTACACTGAGAACGTGGAGAAAAGGTCCACAGTATAATTCTGTCAATGTCTTTTTTCAAAGCGTTGCCATTTCTGGTACACATCCTTCCCGCCTGCTCTGCAGGCAGGGGCAGCTCTCTGTGGTGCTTCAGCCAAATGCCTGGCTGCTTGCATGTGGAACTGTTAAGCTACACCATTACTGCATGAGTAACATGGGTGAATGTGGTACATGGGAGAGGCCACATGATCCCTGTTATTGTGCTGTCCACGTGTTATGAGAGGAGTGAAAAAAGTGATGGTGCTCATGCCAGGCTCACTGCTTGTGGAGCCATGTTGCGACAGATGTCCTATGAGTATATTCTTATGGTACAGTGCTGGGAAATATTATAAGATGTTTTTGTTATTCAACTCTACAAGTTACCTCTCGTGTTCTCCATGAAATCTCCAGAGCTTCGCCTTCCCAACCAAAGCTGCCCTGATCTGCAGCTGACCCCTGTGGGATGAAGTCATCAGGAGAAAGTTCTTGTTTTCCTCTATCTGTTTTACAGCACGGCCTTGTTGCCTTATTAACTTGAGCAGAGCAGGCATGTGTTTTAAGTCTGCCTTGTGTTGCGTTAGGAAATCCTCCCACACCACAGACCTTTCTAAACATTGTTTGTTGACTTACGGGAAGGCGATGGCTCTGTGTGCGGCCTTCCTGCAGGCGGGTGTTTGTGCGGCCGGCACCAGGGGATGAGGACAGTGTGATCCCCTTCTTGATTGTGGGATCAAACACAAAACAACCACAAAATAAAAATGCTGTTGTCTGAAAGGAGCCTTTCTGTGTTAAAAAGTGCAGACGTTAAAGCCTTTGAAGAAGGCAAGGGTGCAGATGGGGCTGCTGAGAGCCCTGCGCAAAGGCAGTGACTTCCCCACATCCCAGCCCCATGCACCACAACTGGAGCAAAGGATTGCGGCAGTATCTGGCTTTTCTCTGAGCAATGCACTGATTCCTCTGCACTGAGAGCACTTTACCATCACACGCTGGCGCCTGTCGCTGCTGCTGCTGCCAGTGGCCCTCCCACGCAGGCTGGGTCGGAGCAGTGTGAGCCTGGATGCTAGGCTGACGATCAACTGCAGGGAAACGAACCTTCTGGAGAAGCCTCTCTGTGGCGAGGTGCTTGCTGCTTAATAAAACGCAGCATGCTCTCACGTATTGCATACTTACATGGCCCTGCTGGCTGCCTGCTCTGCGGGCTTGTGCTTTTTGGATGGGTTGTAGCATTTCTCGGTGTTGAATTCCTCTTTTCTATTGCCATTGTGGCAGGGAGGATAGGTGCAAGCACGGCACTGGGGAAGGCAGCTGAGGCTGGGCCCTGATAGCCCCTGCTGTCCATGGGCTGCAGCTCTCTGGGTGCTGCCAGGAGGAATGCCCGCAGCATGGCAGTCGTGTTTCCAACAGGAGATGAATGGCTGTGGGGAGAGGAGTGTGAAGGGAGGGGAAAGACCTTCTGTTCAGGGGTGTGTGAATTCCTTTGGTGATTACTGTGCAAATGGGAGGAGCTCTGCGTGCAGATCCAGGACCTTCATCCGTCTGCCCCTCACAGTGTTTGGGACTCTCGCATATGCAAGCTTTCCCATCCCTAACAGAAGTGTGCATGTCCTAGCCAATGTTCTGTGCCTGTGGGATGTGCTGTTGCCTGACATTCCGCCCTGTGCTCTGGCCAGGCTCACAGTTTGCTCTGGAAAGGCTCAGCCTGCCTTAGCCCGTGAGCCAACAAGCGTGCACCACTGCTATCAGTCTTCTCTTCTGCTTTGGTCACTATTTTCATGCATCATATACCATGCTTACATTTAGAGAATGAACCGATGCTTATCATAAGATAAAATGTCCCGAAGAAACTGCGAACAATACACCCTACACAGGATTTTTCACAACAACCTTGCTGAAATAGAGATCTCTTTACCTTTTTCTAAGTATTCTAAGTAATATATTTTCCAAGTTTGTAGTATTTTAAAAACCTAGCAGTAGTTTGCTTGCTCTTTTGCAGTTTCTTTTTGGGCGCTGATATTTCTCGCTAAAACATCCACAAGTTCAGCATTGCAAGTATTGGGGCCAAAGTTGTTTTCCTGAACCTTTATTTCCTAGCATGTGGAATGCTGTTCGGAACAAAAAAGAACATGCAGCACATCGCTTCAACGACCTTCATTCTCTGAATGGCCCTTCTTGTGTGTGCTGGGGTCTCCTACCAGCCCCCAAATGCAGCTGATGTGGAGCAGCTGGGGCAGCACGTCATGCCCTGGGGTTGCTCTCATGACCAGAATAGGAAGCCACAGCATGGAAAGCAGCAGAGCATGTGGCTGGGAGAGGTATGTAATCTGGGGCTTGTCCAGAAACAACTGAGGTGAGATCAGAGGGGGACGATTTAGCAAAAGGAAGTTGTTCTCCTCCCACCCATTGCACACAGGCAGGGAGAGGCGGCTGGATAGAGGCAGAGGCGGGGGATGTTTTGTACTGGCATGGCAACAGCGTTGTCTGGAGTGCAGTAGAGGCTTTGTCACTGTTTCAAAACAAACAGATGACTATGGACAAGGGAGAAAACACAGCAGCTCCTCAGGAAGACTCGCCCACTACCATCAGAACTGTGTGCATGCTCACTGCAGGACAAGCAGGGCTCTGCCTCAACTTCAGGTGAGGGGTGTGAAGATGACTCTGATTTCTGGCGTTAGCTTGCCAGCCAGGTGGGAGAGGAGCCCCTGGATCCTGCTTTCCTGCTTTGCTTGTCCCTGGGGCTGCCTGCCTTGCCAGGCAGAAACAACCCTGAGGAAGGATATCACGTGAGCTGTTGCTCTTACACACTAGGAATAATCACTATGAAGTCTCTATGGTTATTTCCACTGTTAAGGAACAAATGGAAAACATCAGTATGCAAAGAATTGTAATTGTTAGGGTGTTACCCTCTCACCAATGAAACCAGTACCAGCATGCCTCAGCTCTTGTTAGGGAGCCAAAATATAGTCCAAATTCAATTTAGGTCAACATTTTATTACACATTTTAATGTCTTAAATATTTGTCTTAGGTGCCTTTTTAAAGTCCTGTTGGTAAAATAGATATCACTGCAGCAGCCGACTGAGATGTGCAGGCTCTCTGCTCTGTTCCCACAGCTCAGCAGGGCTGCTCCTGCCTTGGGAAAATGCTCCCTTGTGCTGCTTCTTTGTGGTGCTGAGCCATGGCAGCTCCCCAGGTGGTGGATGCTGAGATTTGTTGTCCTGGCCCTTCTCAAAGCAAGGCCCCTTGCTGAGCTGGCCTGCTGCTCGCTGCACAAATGGTAATTTTTCCCTGCAGCTCTCCCATACTCAAACACTGCCCTGTTGTCCAGCAGACCAGCAATGGCCAAGGTCTGTTAAAGCATTGATTTTTATTTTTTTTTTAATTATTATTATTTTCATTTCTCCATCACAGGGTTTCATTTGCAGCATTGCTTGGTATTGATTTGTGATGGTATGTGGGGGTACAGGAGGGGTTGTGTTGGTAGGGTCAGCACATCTGTGGGTGGGTGCTGAGCCCTCTGTTGCAGTGCTGTGCACATGCACACATAGCCCCCAAAGAAAGCAGTGGAGAGGGCTGTCATGAGAAGGGAAGGGCAGCCCCCACTGAGTGGCTGACAGAGTTGTGTGCTTGGGTTTGTCTGTAAGGCTGTATTGGGCTCTGGTGGCAAAAACTTGAGTTCTCTGCACCTGAGAAAATCTATGCCATTTCTCAATTCAATCCAGCCATATTAATCTGCTGCACTGCAATCACACAGTGATGGGACTGATGCTTTGACTGCAGTGCTGTGTGCTCCAGCTGTCCACATCTGCATCAGAGACAAGCTGCAAATAGTTTGATCTAGCTTTGGATCTGAATCTGATTGTTTTAGTGGTTTTTTTGTTTTTTTTTTTGGTGGTGATTTGGTTTTGTGGGGTATTTTTTGCAGCGTATCAGGATGTGTAAGACTCACATTGATACAGGGTTTTAACTTGGAATTAAGAAAATCCAGGAGTCCTGTGAGCTCTCTGGAATATTTTCAGCTCTGGCTGCATTCTGGGGCTGTAAATGGAAGCTGTGACTCACAGACCTTGCGGTAGTGAGGGCCAGAATCCCCAAATGTCTCTGCCTTACTGTAAGTAACAGAGGCACGTGCAGGAGTTTGCTAATGGCCTTTGTGCCTTAGTAAATAGTTATTGTGTAGACAACTTAAGGATAAAGGTCCCAATGGGGTAAGAAAACACTTTATGTTCTGCTCTGCTCCCTTTTGCCCTGTGCCCTTCCCATGTGCCATTGTAGCTGGCATTTTACAAAAGTGCAAATGAGAGTTTTTGCTGCTGTACCCTGATGTCACCTTAGGGCTCATCCCCCAGTGCTCTCTAAATCCCACTCATGTCCTCTTCAAGTATGAGTGGCTTGAAGAGAAGCTAAAAAACAGGATTTATTTAAGCATTAATTCAGGTCATTCCAACAAACTTCAAATGTGCGCTTCCTTCCTTCTTGCATTCCTATTACAACAACGGGGGTTCCCTTTACAGTAAAAGGCAAGTCAGTTCACCAATACCAGGGAACATCTGTAGCAAAAAAATATTAGTTTGTTATAATATATCTCATATGCAACTTACCCCACCATGTTTCACACCTTCTTGTTTGCCTTCTTATAAGGTCAGTTTGCCTGGAAATAACTGAGACAAACTCTGTGACTCCTTGGCTGTGAAGGTGTGGGGTGATTTTTCTCCCTATAAAGCAGGAAAGAAGAAAAGAATAAGGTATGCCCAGTTTCTCTATGTAGCTGTGAAACTTGCCAGATGGCTTTCGTATCCTGGAGGTCCTTAGTTCCCAGGAGAAAACAAAGTCTATGCAGTAAAGAACTAGCCTTTTCAGATGTGGATGCTATATGGAGACAAAGGTTTTACTTTCCCAAGTGACCGTTTTTGTGGCGTTATCCCCCTGTAAAGTGACTTAAAAGGTCAACAGAATTAAATTAAATGTATGTAGGTCAATATGAAAGTAATACCTTTTATTTATTTCCATGGAAACTACAGCAGCTACGAAGAGCACAATAACACTATTTCAGAGGGCAAATGCACAGCTGCAAAACACAACAAAGTCAACAGCAGTAGTTATGTATTTTTGCCAGCAGTGAACAGGAGCCTGCATGCTGCACTCATAAAAACCTGCAGCAGTGGAGGTGAGCTACTGTTTCACGGCTGTTACGACGGTGTTGTTTGTAGGAAAACATTGCCCATGCAGTATGTCTAGAAAGTGCCAAATCTGGACTATACCATGAATGTGGCAGGACAGTCCAGCCCAGTCCAGTAAACTGCTGGCACTCTCTACAGATGAGCTGCGAATCAGCTCTTACTAGGCCAATTTTTGCCTGAGGAGTAGTATCATCACAATATTTGCATTCACCCTTTGATCTGAGGCACTTAGGTACATAGCAGCTTGGTTAACATGGGCTGCTTGTTCCTTGAATAACCCTTTTTAAAAGCAGTAGGACTGGTGAAGGCCTAGTGAGTTAGTTTGGACCTGCAGGATCAGGACATTATTAACAGTGACAGGCTGGGGCTGGAGTAGATGATCTTAGAGGTCTTTTCCAACCTTAATGATTCTGTGATGTAATGGTGACCGTGAAGTCAGAACGACTCTGAGGCCTGTAACATCTTCTTGCTTGAGATTTTCGTGAATGACGTACTGCAGTAGTGATCCAAGCAAGGTTCTCTATTTACTATAACAATAAAAATGTCAGTATTGGTGCAGAAACTTGCTGCATTTCTAGAGATTTTGTTAGGGAACAAATTTCCACGTTATCAGCCAGGACAGTTTTGGTTTATTCTCATTCTCAGTATCCCTGGGTTTGTCAGGACTTTGCGATAACATTTTAGACTGGATTTTCTTTCCTTTTAAATGTTCTGCATAATTAAAATTGCACAAGCCTTTGTGTCTAAGCAAATCTAACACATTTTTCCATTTAGTGTTTATTTATGCATACTTCTTCATACAAAGAAAAAAAGAAAAATCATTCCTGGTCCATTTGATGCTCATCCAGTTTTCTCCACATGTTGGGAAGCTTTCATGGACTTGATGCCACATCCTGCAAGCCCTAAGGAAGAAGCAGTGTCCCTGGAATGAGGGATAAGAAGCTTACAGGTGTCTTAGTAATAGTTGTTTTTCTATTCTGATGAAATCCCATTAGAGGCTGGTAAAACTGTTTACAATGTTTTAATGAAGAATACTGTATTTACAGCCTTAGAAGTGGGTGTAATTTGCCTTGTAATCACAGAATCACAGAATTATCAAGGTTGGAAAAGACCTAGAAGATCATGTAGTCCAACCATTACCAATACTTCCCAGCTAAATCATACCCCTCAACGCAACATCCAAACGTTTCTTGAACACTCCCATGGTCGGTGACTCCACCACCTCCCTGGGCAGTGCATTCCAATGCCTGACTACCCTTTCCGAGAAGTAATACTTCCTAATGTCCAGCCTGAACCTCCCCTGGCGCAGCTTGAAACCGTAATCAAGGTCATCCTCATTAAGGTGCCATTCCCCAGGTGGAGGCTGCTGATGGCCATGATTGAAGGCTGTGCTGCACTGGGTGCAGGGCTGGATGGGCTGCAGCTTCCAGGGGCACGGCTTCACTTTCCCCTCCTTGCTGGCTAGGGCTGGAGGGAAACTGCCAGATGGGTGAACTTGGGTCTCATCATCATCCCTGTTGGCTGCTGCAGGGATCTGGACAGTTCTGTAGCCCACATGGTTTCTTCTTCCCCTGAGAAGTGAAAATCCTCACTCAAATGCTTGTACAGAGAGTGCTGTCTGTTATAGAAAAGGCCCTTTTCCTGAAATATGGAAAGCAGTGTGAAATCCCCTACAGCTGTGGATTTTCTGATATGGGTACAGCAGTGCTGTCATTGGAGATGAAGGGCTGCAGAGGTCCAGAGGGACAGCTTCCACCCAAAGAATTGCCTGAGAGAGAGCCTGATGGGTGACCAGGTGAGGTGTAGTGAAGGAGAAGGGAGCACTGACTGCATGCCTTTCCTTGCCAGAGGCACCACAAGTTCCCTTTGCACTGGTAGTGAACTGTGAATCAGGTGTCAAAGGCCCAGGAGTGCAAAACCTGTTGTTGAGAGCTGAGTTGTACCACTTCCTCCACTCAGGAAATACCATTATTTGTATTAAATGCACCTAACATCTTAAAGACCAAATAGATAGCGAGCCAGCACAAGCCTTTCTCATAAGTATAGCAAACGTACTTTAAGCTTAGAGGGGGAAAAAGTGTAGCATTCCTTTTCCGTTTGCATACATGTCTGCTGAAAACTTTTTCTGCCTTCTCCTTCCACCATGCCCCAGAAGGAGGCTCTGTGACTCTGTTAGGGAAACCTGTTGTCACGCACTTGCAGTATCCAGCTCAGGCACCGGCTTGGTTTCAGCCCAGCACTAAACCAGTCTCCGGATGTGTGGGACCTGGTACTAATAGCCAAGTTCACCTATTTCCTCTCAAATTACGTGCCTTTGGTGCTGCAGAGCGCTTAGAGAGCTGAATGTTGGCAACCTGAGTGTTGATTGTGAGGTGGATGGCAGCTACACAGGCTTGTGTTCATAAATGCATTTTTTCTGAGATACAGATGCGCTAGAGAAAGAGTTAGACCACATGTACATAAACTGGTAAAATACAGCACTATTAGCTGCAGACCTTGGATACGCAGATCATCGAGATAAGGCAACGTTAGCTGCCTGGCTCCTGAGTTACTTTGCTACTACATCGCCCTGTGCACCCGGCTGTAACTTGCCCTCTGCTCTCACAGCAAAATTCCTTATGCTGCCGCTGTTTCCAGAGACAACATCTGTGTTGTTAGTGCCCCAAACACACCTCGCTTCATTAGCTCTGCCATCTTAGGGTCGGGCTGGATTCCTGTAGCTCCCTGGTTGTGCGGTACCATCTCCATTCACAAACTGAAGCCTTTCCCATCGTGGATTTTTGGGTCCGTTATAATGCTGCGCGAAGAACTTAACATCAAACTACCAGCTCTATGAGGACTCTGGAATAGGATTACACCTTTTCTGAAGCTCTGTGACCTGCTTTGTATCAATTTCACTGCATTTCAGAGCGAGCCAATATAATTAATGGCTTCCCTCTGGATATCAAGCAGTAATATATCAGATTCCTTACTAGAATCTATAAACATAAAGTTGTCTCTAATCCATTTTAGTCTAACTCTGTTAGTTTCTTTTAAAAATGCAATCAAGCTAATCTGGCAATATTTTCATTTGCTGAACATATGTTGTTTGATTGTTGAGATGCAAATCCCCTTGACCTCCATTTCAATTAGCATTTCACACTGGGTAGTGAAGAAGATGCTTTCTTGCTATATCATCTGCTGAGAACTTGCTTTTGATTGTGCAGCTTTAGAAAGTTTAATCTGAAATTGTGATATAACCGCAGTTTCCTCCCTGCTTCCTCACAGACAGCACTCTGATAAGGAGCCTGCTAAGCAGGGAAGGGTTAACCATAGGCTTCTGAAGAATAATGATTTAGCAGAGCAGAAAAATATTCTGCTCTGATTTTCCTCTCTGCTGTTGCTATGCCAGCAGCTTCATAGCTCAGGGAGGCTTCACGTATTCCTTTTTCCTCTACACACTTATGAAACCAACTAGGGGTGTGCCCATGTGTTTTTGCTGTTCTGAGAGACCTGTGCTGCTCAAGTGGAGGGGAGATGTGCACAGGAGCACAGGGGGGAGGGGGGGGGGGGGGGCAGAAAAGAGTCAGCTGTGCAGGTTGTTTCTGCAGCTGCAGTGCTGTGCCTGGGATGTTCCCACGGGGGTCTGCAGAGCCAGGGCTAAGCAGCAGAGGTGGATGCCGAGTTGAAAAGGTAACACTTGGGTGCAGGGGTAAGGCTTTTTAGGAACCTTTTGCTTTTGGAGCAAATATATTCAAGAAAGATAGGCTTCACTTCAGCCATGCCCTGGCAGCATTATCATGGAATCATAGAACAGTTTGGGTTGGAAGGGACCTTTAAGATATGTAGTTCCAACCCCCTGCTGTAGGCAGGGACACCTCTCGCTAGACCAGGTTGCTCACAGCCCCATCCAGCCTGACCTTGAACACCTCCAGGGAGGGAACACCCACAGCCTCACTGGGCAACCTGTTCCACTGTCTCACCACCCTCACAGTAAAGAACTTCTTCCTAATATCCAGTCTAAATTTGACCGCTTTCAGTTTGAAGCCATTTCCTCACGTCCTGTCACTACCTGCCCTTCTAAAAAATCCCTGCCCAGCTTTGCTGTAGGCCCCCTGCAGGTATTGGAAGGCTGTTATCAGGTTCCCCCCCTAGTCTTTCTCCAGGCTGAAGAGCCCCAGCTCTCAGCCGGTCCCCATTTATACATCACTGAGGTTCATACTTTACTGTGTTTTGCCTCTCAGATCTGATTGATGGATCACAAGGTGGTGGAATGATGAAAATCTTGTAATCCAGGAATAAGAAAATCCTGTAATTCATAAATGAAAATGATAGAGTATAATAAAAATTATGAAGGAAGAACAATATGGCAAGCAATTGGCCTCTGATAATCACGGTACATAAAAACAGACTGGACAAGTAGCAAATGTAGATGCATTCTATATTCAAATGCTGCAGATCTTAAAAAAAAAAAAAAAGAAAGAAACAAAAAACCCTAAGGTGCATGAAATGGAGTCTGATTTAAATAAGAATGTAGGTATTAAAAGTACGTCAAAATCGTGGTAGAAATGGAATACTGTAATAATAAACAAATCATACAAGCATGACAGCTGTCACAGAGAGAAATCACGCATCTGAGCTTTTTAAGGTGTCAAGAACAACAAAACAACTTACTGTGGCACTTTAAGTGCTTCAGCATGTGTTCCTACAGATATTGAACTGTTGTGAAGTAAAAGGGATTACTTTTTTTTTTTTTCTTCTGGTGGGTTAATGGACATAGGTAAGCGAAGGCCAAAAAGGGAGGAACAAATAGCTAGGCTTCACACAGGAGGAAGTTTCTCCATTGAGAAGCCAGAGCTATCTACTGTTCAATGAACTTAGAAATTTCTGAGGAAATGGGTGACCAGTGAGTGACAGTTTGTTGGAAATGCAAAGTCATTTGGGACAGTTATTCAGGATTGCTCTGGGTGTAGAAATACAGCTCTTACAATTCTGAGCAGCTACATGAGAAAATGTCAGGACTTTATATTGATGGAAATAAAATTTTACGTTCAGTAATGGCAGGATGTGGCTCCAGCAGAGCAAACTCAGAGCTCAGAATGAGTGACCGGCTTTTTAGGAAAGAGTTTCCAAAGTCATTAGAGGAACTTCTTGGAAAATGTCAGCTCAGTGCCACGAAAGAGCACTCCTCGGGATATTTTTCTCCTTGATGACCAACGGGTAGGATTTTCCCTATGTTTCTTCTTTCAAGTAAAGGATTCTCTTCATGATATCATGTCAGGTAAACAAAGTGCATTATTCGTCCCCCTCAGTCTTAATTTAACCTACTGACGTTAGGGTGGGGTGTGTGTATGTTTCCATTTTAAAACACAATAACCTTGCTTTCACTCCATCCTACTGTCTAGTGTAAAGTTTTCGCTCTGCGTTTCCTCTGAGTCTTTTGTTGGTACTTTCTTTTATTCAGTTTGCAAAGAGGTTTGTTTTGTTGTTGTTTTGGTTTGTTTGTTGTTGTTTGTTTGTTTGTTCTTTAGTGTCAGAACCCTTTTCTTCCTCTTTATCTGGTATTGTATTAATTCAGAGGAGATCTAGCAGCAGTGATAATTTTATATGGTTGAGGTGAGAGTCTATAATTTGGAGGGAATTTGTAAGAGCTTGTGTTTTTGCTCTGTAGGCAATGCTTCTGTATAGTAGATACTTCCAGCTTCTTCACTTTGCTTTGTGTTCACCTGACATGGGTAGGCTTGGATGAGATTTGAGAATTATGTTGGCAGCAGTTCCTTACTAAGAACAGTAAAATGCATTTCATAGAAGTTTAATTTCTAAAGGATTATGCCTTTTATGAGCTTTCATTCAGAGACGGACTGCACATCATTTAAAATAAAATTCTGTTAAATAATGAGAAAATAACCTTCTGGTAAAAAGGCCTCTCTGCCTTGCGACTTTCACTGTGTATTTTTTTTTTTAAAGTAAACTTTAATTTTTGTAACATTATTACAGGGATGTGAATATTTAAGCTGTTTGAACTGCTGATGGGAGCAGAAACCACTGCAGGAGTCTCTCATGCATTCACTGGCTTTGGAGCTGTGCAGGAAAACAACCAAAACACAGTAAACCTCCATCTTCCTTTTCTGGCTCATTATACACAGTGAAATTCACTCCCCCTCCGTTCAAGCTCAGTTTTGCTAACCCAAACTGCTGGGCAAGTGAAATTTATCTCCTTGAGGAGCCATGTCTGGGATTTGCGCCCAGGAGCAGCTGGCCAGGTGCATGAGAAGCGGGGCCCACCGCGCTGCAGGGCTTTATGGAGCTTTAGCGGAAACATGAACTCTAAAAACAGTTCCTCATGCTTGGATGAAAGGTCTATCTGCAAATAGAAGTGTTTATATTCAAATGTGTTTCATATGGAAACATTGTACAACGTATGAGTTTTTCCTTCTAACTGCTGAGCTACTCATTCTGCAGATTTATTTCCTGCAAAACTGTTCCCTCTGACCATGTATGTTTGCTGCGCTGTACCAAACTGATCCATATTTGAAAAAAAGCCCTCTGAGGGATTTTCACTGGAGTCTCCTTTCATTAATGCTTTGCTGATAATATACACCGGAAAATGGAAGGAAATAAGTCATTTATGGTTTCATTTGAAGAAGTCACTTAGGATTAATAAGATTATTCTTCCTTTTTTTTCCCATGGAAAGTGTAATAGCTGACATTTAAAAGAATGGTTTTATTGCTCTGACAAGTTATTGAAGTCCGTTCTTAACGAAAATATTTTTTGATGCTTCACATTTTTAATGTGAAAACAGAAATTATTTCATTGCTTATGGTTACTTGTGCTGCACCACTGAAATCATAAACGTGAATTTAAATGGAAGAAAGTTTAGCAGCTTCTCTGCTCCTTTCCTCCACTGCCATCTCTGCCAAGTCTGGTAGAGCTGTGAGTGCGAGTTGTACATAAGATGGCAGATATTTTAGAAGCAAGTGTTTCTAGGTGGAGCTGGAGCTTAACCAGTTTTTCAAATCTATAATGCGAAGATAGAATTATCGCTATGTGTAATTGCCACTTACCTAAGTCTAAGCTGAAAAATGGCTGCAACTTTCACAAATATTTGCTTCAATATATTTTACAGTTAAGTTCCTTCCCAGGATGTATAAATTCTGCTGAGAATCGCGTTAGTTGAATCAAATTATGAACAGTTCTTCTGAAGGAGAATCCGATACGTTAAAGTAATTTATTTTCCTTTAAATAAGCGAGTAATATGTTGCCCTATTTTATCTCCTAATCATCTTCCACTGAGTGAGAGAAGTGAGAGCCATTCACGGCTGATAACCACTCTCTCTCTCCTCATCACTTGGGCATAATGCCTTGCTTTCAAGGGGGAATTAAACTGTTGCATTTAAATAGGTACAAGCAGGAGAACTTAGTGGCTCCGGTTTCTGCAAAGAGATGCTGATTGGCAGTGAAGTTGTTCCTTGAAAAAAGGAGGTGGATGTGTATGATAATGGTTCCAGCAGCAGAGGAAGCATCCTGCCATATTGTCCCAAAGCTTACAAGGACAACCAAATGCCTCGGCAGAAACCCAGGACGACTTGCAGAGCAAAGCCCACCCTCCTTGTGCAGCTCAGGAGGGAGGGGCAGCCCCACTGCCCCCCCGCTTATGGCTTTGGGGTCCTGCATGGAGCTTGTCAGTCCCACTGTGCTGGAACTCCACAAAGACCGAGAATGCTTCTCTTTCTACTCAGCTGTGCCGTAGTCAGTGAGGTAACAGGAGCTATTTCTTATTTATGTTAGTGTAAATAAAAGGCTCAGCTTTTTTGTGCCTCTTTAGAAAAGGGTTTGTATTGAATCTCCGTGTGCTTCTTACTGAGGGACTCCATTGATCTGCAGGAGTAGCAAAGAGGAGTCTGAGAGCAGGGAACGACAGTACAGTATTTTATTTCCTGAGTGCCTCCTCCCTCCCCACAGCATGTGTAGCACTGATCCTCTGCCATCCCTGCGGGCTGTGATTCAGATTCCGCGTCCTGTAGTGCGCACAGGTCTGGCAGAGCGGCCTGCAAAGCTCCTAATATGTGTGAGGTGGCAGGCTATCGAGGAAGGAAGGGCTGTACGTTCTGGAGAGCTCCAGGCCCCTCTCCCAGCCTCCCACTTGCCCGCTGTCTGCTCATTCTGCCTGCCCTGAGCAGCCCAAATTGCCATTGCTCTGGCACCGCCCTCACGTGTTGGCTGAGCATTGTGTATTTTTCACTTGTGCGTGTGTGTGTGCGTATTGGTTTTGGGTAAGCTAATGCAATTGTGAGAACTTTTCAGTTTTTTTTTTTTATTGCCACTGGCAGAGTTTAAAACCATTTGAAACACTGCCATGTTGGCTTGCGCTCTGTAAGAAACAGGGGGAAGGAATCAGCGTCAGCCAAATGGAAAGGGATAAAACTGGTGTAATGATATGTTGCAATCACGCTGCAAAACCTACCACAGTAAATTACTGCTGTAACAACCTCCTTCCTGTTGCTAGAGGCTTCAGCCCAGGCTTTTTCATATCTCAATATTCAGCTGTTTAGAGGAGGTTATCTCCGTGATCCATAGCATTGTGCAAGTGCTCAGCTTCTTGGAGGACAGGCTGGAAAGTGAGGCAGAAGCTGGGATGGTAGGTGCCTGACCTCGGGTGGGCAGTGCTGCCAGATCCCTGTGCCTTTGGTCGGTCTCTGATGGCCAGCCCACACAAGGCCAGTGCAGTATAGCCAGCTCTGCTCCACCGCACAGTACACTGCTCTGTGCTGCGTAGGCTCTTCTCCCTGTTTGCTCACTGATCTGTGGGTCACGGGCTGCACAGCCTATGGGATGGAGAGCTGCCCGCACCACGCCTGCAGCAGTGGCTGAACGCAGGCCCAGGGGACAGCTGTCCTCTGAGAAGGCCTGTGGGAAATGGGCTGCATCTTCTGTTTCCACCCGTCTCGTGCACGTGTTCTCTCCTCAGACGTTGTGCTGTGCTTGGCATGCAGCCAAGTTGTTGTTAGTGCTGAATGAAGGAATGAAAGGGGGGAGAGGGCCACAAAGCTGAATTACTGTCCTGATTTCAGTGATCCTCCTAAAGGGAGGGGAGAAGGTGACGGCCTCAGTGTGGGAAAGTTTTCAGGGCTGCTCTCCAAGTAGTTTATGCTCTGTGGAGAGAGTGGTTTGGGTCTCCTGAATCCAAAGGCGTGGTTTTGAGGGAGTTATTGATCTGCTTAGGGGAAGGAGAGGGAAAAGAAGAAAGCAAGCCAAATCTTTGAAGGGAGAGCCATGAGATCCTCGTGGTTTCAGAACTGTAAGATAGTGGCCCTGTGACAGCGCTTTGACTTTCCAGAGAAGCATCGTACAAAACTTCATCTGATGGTCAGCACTAACACTGGGAATTTCTGGGAGAAACTCAGCCACCCTGTGCTTAAACTGTGCAGGCTGCCTGACGTGACCCAGGCCGTCAGGGTGACATCTCTGCGGGCTCACCTCCCTTTGGTATGACAGACAGTGAGCGCAGGGAATGCTGGCTGCTGCACAAACGCAATCTGGGAGTTCATGAGCATGGTGCAGTGAAAGTTCCCTTCCCTCCAGGCACCTTCTGGGCTGGTGTCGCTTCCTGGCTGGGCGTTGCTCCCAGGCTTCACAGCTCACCCTGCTGGCCTGTTTCCCTTGGATATGAATGGACTTTATTTTTTATTTTTTTCTTACGTGATGTTTATACAATTAAATTTTCTTGCTCTTTTTCTATTCTGTTCTTTTTTTTTTAAACATCACTAGTTTCCTGTGCGCTCCCTAAGTCCCCAGCCTCTGTTTCTTCCAGTAACAATAATAAAACCCAAAAAGGCTTGTTTTGTCCTCAGTACAGCTATGACAAAATGGACGTAGATTTAGCTACACTCTGCCCTTAGATATCTGGCAGGCTTGCTTTCCTTCTCTCCAAGTCCTTTCTGTGAGGAATGAGCACAGCTGATCACAGGGATAAGGCTCAGCTCAGGGAGCGTGTGCTGGCCAGGGAGATTTTTCCCTTTGATGCCCATTGCTCCCCACCTCTGGTGTCTCATTCACATTTCACATTCTCTAGGCTCAAAGTCATCTGCAGAAACAGGCCAGAAGCTGCTTCGCAGCCCTGCTGCACAGACCAGATCACCCCAAGGGGATTTTCCCTTGTGCAGGTCGCCAGTGAAATATTTTGCATGGCTTAAGTTGAGGTATTAAACTATTTCTCAGCTCCAGCCAGTATGAACCAAGGGCTGTTAGGAAAAATGCCGTCTGTCACATTAATGTGAGTGGTCAAGAAAAGGCCCAAATAACAGCTCTGGAAAGGCAGTCTGGTCTGCCAATTTCTTTCTCTTTTCTCTTGTGAGATTAACAAGACCTTCTCTCTTAAAATGAAATCTGATATTTATGGGAATGCCTCATTCTCTGTAAAGATATTTGTATGTGTGTGTGAACAGACCAAACTAGATATAAACTGTATGGAACAGATAAGTTGCAATATATTTAAAAGAAGTGCATGTTTTCATGTTACAAAAATGGGTGTACCTCATTCTTTTGTATGCTGGATGATCCCCATGGAAAACCCATAAAATAAAATGGGAAGTAAGAAACTGTTTCTTTACTGATGCAAAATAGCAGAGGAGAAACTTTCTGAAATACAGAGAGTCCAGCAAAAATACCTCCCTGGGTACTCTTTCTAAAAGAAAATTTATGAAGTTGAGATGAGTTTGGGCTATTTGGTTCAGTTTTGCATCAAGGCAGATGGATTGTGTTCCTTGTGATATTAAATTCTCTTTGCCCTGAGTCCCTTTAATCGTGAATGTCACAGAGTATCCATTTCAGAGAGTCTTTGGATGGTTACCCCAAGTGGAAAACTAAGGGAGTGGAGTGTGGTTTGGTGTTGGACTAGAAAGGGACGGCACAGCCGGTGAGCGTGGTTTGTTCTCAGTACTGTGAGGACCAGGCACCAGGTGTTCCTGGAGAGTGAGTTAAAGCTGCTCTGTGAGGGGAAGATTTCTGCTGCGTTGGTAGTGCCAGAGATTGGTTCCAGGCCTTGTTGCTGCAAAGGAAATGTGAGGAAGCATGGCACGGGGATTAATACCACTTTGTGGCAGGTGAGGAAGGAGAGGTGCCCAGATGCGGTTGCCCCGTGGCACCTGGGGTCAGGGCTGCTTTTTGTTCTGGCTGCATTGTTCACACCTTGGAGCCCCCTGGGAATCCCAGATGGCTGCAAGGAGGGAGGGGCTGGTGGTTGCAGCCCCATCACCTTCACTGCTTTAATCCTGTCACTGAGGGGAGAATCACTGCAATGAAGTCCATGGAAATATAATTCACTGCGGCCAAAGACTGCCTCATCGAATTGATTTGGTTTGTTATTTCTGTGAGTGTGTTGCTCCAATAACACTGGCTGCTGGAGCAGTGAAGGAGGATTTGATCAGAAAGCTTGGGCTCCAGGAAGCCATTTTGTTGCTGTCACAGCTCATAGCTTGTCAGAGTTCCCAAGGTAATTCTGATTTTTCAGGGGACCAGTTTGATTGCTTCAGAATGCCCTGGGCTTGCTTGATCCTGCATCATCCAGAGGAATATGCTTCTTTCTATATGGCTTTCTTTGGAGCAATCGAAGGAACTTTGCTTGCTTTTTTTGGTTTGTTTTTAAGCTTTTCAAGACCTTTTCAGCAGATCTGCAGCCTGCTGTGAGGTTTGTCTCCATCCTTGCCCTGCACCTTACCCATTGCCGGGGGGGGGGGGGGGGGACCCTGCCAGACACGGTCCCCAGCAACTGTAGCAGCAAAGAGTCATTTTTACTCTGTTGGACCACTAGATGGGGAAATTGTATTTACAGTTTGGGGCTGCGAAATGAAGCCAAGCAGCAGCGCTGGAGCCTTTGATAGTAATGAAGCACATCAAGCGTGTTATCTGCAAGAAGTGCGTGGCGATGACTCAGAAGTGCCCTGCTCTTCAGCAGCGGTGCCGCAGCTCCCCTGCAAGGAGCCAGGCTCTGCAGAGCCGTGAAGCTTGGGGAGCTTCTGGCAGGGTGCTCTGCCCAGCTGGCCTTGCTGCTTTGTGCTCTGCCTCAGTTTCTTAGAGGTTTCTGTGGCATGGAGCAGCAGAAGGGCCAGGGTGTGCCTGCACAGCTGCCAGCCCCTGTGTGTACCCCACAGCTCCGTACGGGAAATGAGGAGAGGAAATAAATGTTCCCACAGATTTCTGAAAGGAGCTCCTGAGGCCAGGAGACCAGTAGGCACCCGAGAGCTCTCCCTAGGTTTGAGGCAGGAACATAAAGCAATGTGTGCTCAGGTCCTTCTGTTGCTTTCAGTGTTCTGCTGCTGTAAGCCATTGGCTTTTCTGTGATTAAAAGTATTTTTCCATAGGTTGACAGAAGGTGTATGGTGATTCTGGGCCTGATGGCCTGCAGATGGGAGATGTAGTGATGGGGTAGAGGGGTTAGTAGAACAAGCTTGGTAAGATTTGCTAGGTGTGCGAATATTTCCGAGATTGGAAATAAGAATCTTTGCCCCAAATATTGTATCAGTTTGCAACTATTAGATCATTTAGACTTAAAGCACACATTCTCTGGGATACCAGGAGGGTCCAGAGACAATTATAATGCGTTTTGCATTACCCAAAGCTGTAAACCCAGAAAGGGTTGGATGACTTGGTGGTATTACTTAAAGATGCAGTTTTAAAACAAAGAAAGAAAAATTAAAAAAGGTAGGTATCCTCCTATGGATAATGTAACTTTGGAATCAGCTTTATGTCTCTAAAGGTATTGCTGTACTATTTCTGGGAGGGCATTTAAAGTGATTCAACCATTCTAGTGTGATAGCAGCTATAAAAATGAGCACCTCTACCAGGGCAGGCAGGGCAATGAACCATACCAAGAGAAGTTACCTTCACACCTGTGTGACCGAGTCCGTGCAGCTCCCCATCCCCACCTCTCTCTGCTGGCACAGGGTCTATGTAGAGCCCTGGCCCCCTCCTCACTGTGCAGCAGCAGTGAGCCTTTGTGTGTGCCTGTCACAGCTGAGGAATCCTCTTGTGAAAGTCAGTGTCAGCTCACGAACAAGCCACAGGAATGCATGTAAATAAGTGCACCTGCATTGTTTTAGCAGTAGGAATTACTGTAAATAGCTTAGCCAGAAATATGGATGAGTGTTTATAGCCATTTGGATATTACCACCAAGCAACTGGAGCTCCAAATGTTTTTGCAGCAGTTGTGTGTTCTGTTGCTGCATGTATTTATTAGAGAAATAATATCTTCAGGGTGGAGTCTGGGAGCCAAAGATAGGAAGGAAAGAAAATGCCTGCGGGCAACAGCCATAATAATCCCTTGTGTGATTTCTGTTTGCTGTTAAGGAAGACATCTTGTGTCTGGCCAGATTTCCAGTAGGACTCTACACTTGATCAATGGAGTGAATTGTACAGGCTTGTGTGATTTCCATGCCTTTGGCTAAGAGAATGCTGTATCGTGTACACAGCACGTTTGGAGATGAATGGGATGTGTAAGTTTTCCCGCTTTTGATTGGTAGAAATGCTCCCATCAGGGGGAAACCTGAGGCCAGCACTCCTCTCAACCCAAAAAAGTGCTGGTATGGGAGAAGCAGCACAGTGTTGTAAGGGGAGCTGCGGTGTCTGGGTTGAGCAAATCTTCCCTGTCACATGGAATTGAGGTAATTTTCTATTTCGTGAAATCACCTGCTATTGAAATTTTTATCAATAGGTCTTGAAATGATCCACACAGGACGTAAAAAGGATTATTTCTATTCTAAATATGAGGAAACAGAGAGCACAAGTGCACACAAAGAGGTGCAGAGCCTCTCTCTCCCTACCCCAACCTGTGACCCCACTTCAGGTGGGATAAGTGTGTTTGCCTTGAGCGCCTCAGTGATGGTAGACAGAGCAGAAGTCCTAGGGAAGGTTTGCCCTTGATTTTGGTTGGAAGATCTTCCAAAATGTATCAAGTCTTCATCTCCTGATGTGCAGTAGAGCAGCATGTATGAGTGTTGCAGTGCTCAGCCCCTTAAAATGAGTGGTATTTTAGCTGAAAGCTAGACAAACATTCTTAAGCCCCCACTCCAATCTCTTGGAGGAGTTTTTGGGTTTCCATGTGCTGTGCTGGCAGGCTGGCTGCGGTGTGAGCAGAGGTGCTGCTGCCAGTGTGGGTAGGGATGGCTGCTCAGGGCTGGCTCTCACAGGCTGAGAAGCCCCGGGCTGCTCTGGCATCCCAGCAAGCCTGGCTGCGCTTGTGGTTGCACTGCATTGATGGCCCTGCAAAATGCTTCCTTGCCTTCAAATTAGTTTTTGCACGTAGTGATGTGCACAAGGCACTTTCTACAATCATCCTTCCAGACCAGTTAGGGTTACCTTGTGTCCCAAAACATAAGATACCCTTTTCTGCAGTTACATGATGCCTGCCAACTCCCCACCTTGTCTGGTGGGTTTGAGGTTCAAAGATACTGCATCAAAACTAGGTTTTAAAAATTCATCTATGTGCAGCATGGGGAAATCTAGGAGCTGAGACATAATCACACAGTCCAGCATTCCCTGAGCAATGAAATGTAATAGAAAAATGGTATTTTATGCTCTTTGTCAAGAACCAATTTGTCTGTTAACTTGATTTATTTGTGGCCACTCTTTGGCTGATGCAGAAGCTACTGCTGACACTTGCTGCTGCTGCTTCTCGACATCTTTTTGCAGTCATTGGTTAAAGAACAATGCTGCAGACCATGCTTACCGAGAATCAGTACCTCGGCAGGGCAGAGATGGGCGAGAATAGCTTATCCTTCTCATTAGTGTATATGGCTCACATGGGTTGGCTTTATATCCTGAATTCTGGGGAGAGGCATAAATACCAACCTGCCAGTTTCCTCAGCTCTCCAAGGGCTTCCCAGAGCTCTCTGTCTGAGAGCATATTTTTAATAGAGGACCATCTGCTGCAAACTTGTGTGTTTGTTAGCAAATGCCTTCCTAGTGCTGCTCCAAGTAACACTCAAGATAGATGAAACAAATTAAGAAATGATACCACCTGGTTTTCTATTTGTTTAGTTCATTGCATTTTACAGCACATTGTGTAGAGTCAATTTTACTGTTCCCCAGCACAGTCTGTCAGATTTTGGTTTTTTTTGTGGGCTTTTACGCATGTGCTGTGAAAGATAATGGAGGAAACCGTAAAGATTGTGAAATCAGAAAATAAATAGCTGGAATGCAGAAGTGCAGTGCCTGGAGCTATCTGAAAATGGCTGGATCTGTAGTAAATAGTAATGCTCCTTCAGAGCTCAAATTATCTTCAGTCTGCAAGAGTTCATTTATAGTTTCATGCCATATCTCTGTTTGTTAGGCTCCAATTCCCAGTGCAGGTGGGAATGCTCCCTCTGCTGCTTTAGAGCCCTCCAACTACAATTAATTAATTAGACAGATCTCATTTGACTTACCCAACTTGCATCTTTGCTTTCAGCCTTCTTGACATCTAGACACTTCATATAATTTGCATATTCAATTAAAAATGATTTGCTTCTTTGACCTTTGTTATGCAATGTGAGCTTCAATTGGGTGCCTACTGTCAACATTATTAACAAAAGCCTTTTAATTACAGAGATATGGGCGAATTTTTGCGTAATTAAACTTTTACAAAGCTTTGCACCAAACCATGGTGACCATTCTGAAGCTGAGACTTCTCTACTCATACAACTGTAGTGTGCATCGGGCACATAATGTACATCTTCGTCTCACCAGCCTCTGCTATCATTAGGGCAGTGAAAGGTTGAAATTGGGGCTGTGGGTATTGGCTGGGGTCCATTGCTCCATGACACTGGGGATCTGACACCAAGCAGTCCTAAAGAATGATTTGCCTGACAGTGAGGAAGAGTGTGTAAACAGTATTTTGTGATTAATTTTGGAAAGTCAGGATTTGTGACTTGCTTTCTTGCTGGGAAGGAAGAGAAGGGGACAGGATGTCCCTGCCCGCTGGGGCAGCCCTTTGCCCTCCCTCTGCCAGCCTTGGCCAGGGGCTGCCACTCCCTCCTATTGCCAGCAGAGAGCCGAGCTGCTTCAGCTTGGACAGTTTTGTGTGGGCAGAGGTAATAGCTGCAGTTTGCTCTCAGCAGTGGGTCCTTAGGGCTCTTTCATGTCCCCCACTCCCACTTTGAGGAAAATTACATTTCAGCTGCACAAGAGCAGCTCAAAGTCACGCACTTAATGGCACCTACACTCTGATGGAGGAATCCTTTTTGCTCTTTATCCCTCATTTGAGTGGGCAGTCTCCACACGAAGCTGGTACAGCAAGTGTCTAAACGAGGATCTAGAAATCCTAACTGGGGGCTTACATAAGCCTTTTGCTTTCTTCAGGCCCAGAGCTTGGATAAATAATAAATACATCTCAGCTGGAGTGTCTCTGCAGAACTACTCCAGACAAACACCCACTTGTTCTGGTATAAAATGCCCCAAGTGTCATAAGCCAAAACTAAAACGTGTTGTTTTGTCTCTTTCACTCCCTTTTTTTTTTTTCCTTCTTTTTTTTTTTTTTTTTTTTTCATCTTCATTCTGGGCTGGCTTTCAATTATATCAGCAATAAACACAGCTGCAGGCTGAACAGGGCTGCTCTATAATCTGGCTGATACAACAGTGGCATTGCATGGCACAGCCTGGAGAAGCAGGCAGGTCTTCATGCCTCCTCAAATCTGTCATCTCCCCATGGCTCTCGGCCTGCTAAATGCCAAGGGGTACAGGTTGGTGCTCTTGGAGGGAAAGCAGTCTTCCCATACCCCTCCAAATATACTACAGGGACTCTGTATTTCCAGATTTCTTCCTCTCCCTCATCCCGGACATCACAGATAACAACTAGAAATGGACTGAAACTAACTCCTAGGTTTTTGTGGCAGGTGTTAGTATCCTATACTCCCTATTCTTTAGTGACCTTTTGTCTCCTTTTGTGCCTTATCCTCCCACTGCACACCCCAATTTGAGGGGTGTCAGCATAGAGGGTACTACTGTGCTGTATCTTAATCCTGCTGTTAAACTCAGAATTCCCGGGGGTTCAGTGTAAGGTGGTTTGCAAGCTGAAAGTGGGCTCCAGTTGATTCTTGCAGCAACAATGCAAAGTTTAAGTAGTTTCTCTGCACAGAGAAAGCATGTTAATTATCTCTACAAAATGTACAGCATCACCAATATGCCTAAGCTGCTCGATTAATTTACACTGCATCCTCTGGGTAGCTTTACTGAGCTGTGACTGGCAAAGAGCTGAAAGCTGCTCCAGGTGTGCTGGGCTGGCTGCAGTGCTTCCCAGACCCACGTGCAGGTTTCCACAATGCTGAGGCCACAGCTGCATCTCCTGCCCCATGTTTGTCCTGCCCGCTTTCCTTCCAAGCCCTGAGCTCAAGCCAGCTGCCCAGCCTCCAAATGCATGCCTAATGCCTGCTGGGTCTGCTTTGGGTAGCGGTGGGACAGAGATGGCTTGTGCAGTGTGGGGGACACAGGGTAGGAGGTTACAAGGGCTGGGGGTGCTTGGCAGGCATGTGTGGGGTGGCCTCCAGGTGTGTGAGCCCTGGTGTGTGGAGCATGGAGGTTGGAGCAGCACAAGAACATAGGCTGTAGGGGTTCAGTGTATAATTGCTGGTAGTAACCGATTTGCCTTTCTCACTGGTCTTCTCCCTGTGCTGTGCTTCAAGGCCATTTTGTTAAACTGATTGCCTACGTGATTTGCTGCCTGGTTTACTACAAAAACACACGATTCATTAGAAGAATTGAAAAATAATGTCACAGTAAAAGAGTATGGTCTGCGATGTACACTCAACAGCTTACAAAGGATGGTTAGATGTCAGCACATCACGGAAGCATTTAATAACCACGAAAGCCACATCTTCCAAATGTAAAAGGCAGCACGAAGGAAAACGTTTCCCTTTGATTGCAAGAACTTGAGAGGTCTGAAGGACCTCTCAGTCTGTCTCTCACCTTGGGCTGGAGGAAAGGGGAAGTGAGTAATTCATCCCAAACTTCACTGAGGGGAAAAGGCGGACGTGCATTAGATGACCAGCTAAGGGAGCAGTGGCACTCAGGCTCCTCGCTTGTGTTTGCCTGGCTTATGAGCACTGACGAGTGCACAGCAGCTGATAGTGATCTTCCTTTCAGGTCATTGTAACCTATGGATGGAGAAAATGGGGTTTCAGATCATCGTTTGAGATTATATCATGCATAGAAAAGAAAAGGGACAGGTGGGAAGGGAAGGAAAATGGGATTTTGAAGGCTAGGAAGTCTTAAAATGTTTCAGGTAAAGCCAGCGCTCCTCACAAGTCAATTGTACGGCTTTTTAACAAGGCAGCGTCACATAGCACAAAGCCAGGCTGTGCGTGCTTGTCTGCATCCCTGGTGCTGTGTTTTGGGGGAAGCGCAGCCCTAGGCCTGTCTCGCTGAGCAGGCAGCAAACCACAGGTTCTTCCTTGGGAGAAAATCTCCGTGTTCAGGGAGTGAGATTTCATGCTTTTCCTAGCCAGCAGTGACACTCTTCAGTTGCTGCAGATAACCTGGCACCTGCTCTGCCAAGGAAGAGCACGCTGCTGCAAAGCAGTACTTCTGCTCAGGGTCTGCAGAAAGCAGTCCCAGTCTGAAAGAAAAACATGAGGCTCTGGTTTGAGCTTGTCTGGTTTTCCAGCAAGCATTGTGTGGCTGCAGGATGGCACCGTGCAGAGCAGAAGCAAAGGTGGACAGCTCTGGGCACAGTGGTGGTAATGGTGAGAGGGAGCACAGGCTCTATGAGAACAGTGACAGGCAGGGAGCATGCATGTGCTTACACACCCTTCAGACTTTCTTCTCACGGGCAGAAAAGCTCAGCTCTGGCTGAAGACCAGGCAGGATAAGGAACATGCTGAAACCTTGGTGCAGCTCCATAGAGGATGTCAAGGCTCAACCTGTCTGTGACTTCACTGGGTGCCGATTCCAAACAGCTTTTGAAGTCCCTGCCAGTATCTCCTGGCAGCAGCTTGGGCAGAAGTACAAAGGAAGAAACAGCCTTGCCATAAAAGGCATCTCTGCCCTGTCAAGTAGGGACAGTGAGGCCTGCTCTCCTGCGCAGAGCTGAGATACCTGATGAGCAATGCTGGTGCCACCAAGGAGCAGCCTGATAATCTCCTGCCATCTCCAGGGCGAACCTCCCAGTTTATTTTGCCAGGCAGTCATGAGCACCAAGTGACTCAAGAAATCAAGAACTCTGGAAGCTCCTGAAACTTTCACCATCAGAGGCAACAACATGTTCACCTAGGCAACATGGGCATTTAGTAGTGGGTTACACGGCCAGGTGCTGACAAGCCCATGGTTACTCCTTTAATCTATTGTTTGCATGTGAGACATTTTAAAACCAAAACCAAAAACCTTCAGGACAGAAAAACCTTCACTGCCCTGTCAGGCAGCATACAACAGCTGCTGCGTTACCTGTAGGCTTGAAGTTGCTTGTGTCTCAATCAGGGCTTCCTGCCTGAGGATGAAAATGGATGAGAGGAGATACTAAAGAGGAGAGACTCTGGGAAGGGATTGAATGGTTTGAGATGAAGAAAGCACAAACTGCAGTACAGTGCTATAAAAAACAAGGCCATCTTTGTTTTCTGTAAATGAAGTGTGTTCAGCATTCTCTCCATCTCTCATCTCTTTCTTTCCCCAGTGAGCCCAGTATTTCTGTTGTTTTGATTAGAGTGCAGACTGTATCAAAATGAAACTGCAGCCTTCCCTGGAAGTGGCTTATTTAATCAGGGAGATTTACAAAGAAGTACTGAATCTGAGGACTGAAGACTTATCTTGAGTAAATTGTTCTAATTTTGATACCAGCGTAGTGCTTAGCAGAAATCCTGCCTGCTGCTAGGAAGTATAAACCATGTTCCATTTGAAAACAAACAAACCACCCCCAGCAGCAATATATCTTGCCATTAATAACCACATGTTGGAAGTGAGAGTTAGCTGAGGTAAATGCTTCTTCCTCTTTTGTTGCGTTTCTCAGATCTTGCCCAACCATAACCAACAGCAAATGAATAGAGACCGTGGCAAATCTCAGGCAAGGAGAAGCTAAACTCTAAAATGTTCTTGAAAAAATCAAGTCCTGATGACTTTGTGGTGTTGAGGTATGGCAGCCAGCCGTGTCTGTGGGCACGGTGGAGGTCACTTAGGAAGCTGTAGCCCTTGTGCCCTGCATCCCCACAGGCACAAAGGAGCAGTGCCCCGGCCCCTCTGTGCCTTGCCAGACAGGAGTGGTGGTCAGTGTGCTCACAGGCTCGTATCACAAGAGATTTAAAGCAGTTGTCTCCTTTCTGTAACCTGGAGAAACCCCAGGCTCGCGGCTCTGGGGAGCTAGAAGGCCACGTTGGTGGCAGCAGCTGCAGCACTCAGGCTGGTGAGAAGGTTACTGGGAGGAGAAAGAAGAAAGTTTGTTTGAAGGGATCTGGGTGTGATGGTGTCAGAGTAACAGTGCTAATAACAACTTTCCTGTCTGTCTGAGGAGGTTCGCCACCAAAAACATACAAATACTAAGTTTTCCATGCAGAACTAATTTTGCTCTTCACAGTCCAACGGGCATATCATTTTGATGGAGTCAGAGGCGCACCTACGCTGAGTGTGTTTATCTCCACGTGTGTGTGTATATGTAATTTAAAAACTCATGCACTGAACTGGAGTAAATCCAAAAATGTCTTAAGTCTCCAGGAGAGTTGAACCGTGCTGAACCATCCCCATGAAGGTGGGGATGCTACACTGTGGTATGGGTTGTTTCTGCTGCCACAGCAGTGTTTAGGCAACGTGCTGTGCTGAGGTACAGCTAAGATTATAAACATGTCTTGAGTGCAACTGAAAGCCTAGTATATAAACAGTATACCACTAGAGATGCATGGGTCGGATGGACTAGGATGAAATTTATGTAAATGAGGAAATTCTGAATTTCCAAACTCTGATCTCAGTGATCAGCCTAAAAAACTTTTTCGACTTTGTTCAGTTGATGCAGGAAATATTGTATGTAGTTTCTATTGATCTGGTTATTTTTAGTGCATCTCTTCAATGGGTTTATAGGATCTTACGTTGCCACATGGGGTTTTGCTATATTAGGTAATTCTCACATCAAGTCAATAGCAATAGTGAAATCCTCCGTGGGTTACTTCTCTCTGATGCACAGGATGAAAAGTCTGCAGGCAGGTATTTTAGGGAGTTGGTTTTCTCTTTGTCTGATCTTGCACGTGTATGCACAGGTTTGTAGAGCTGAGGAACTGGAAGGGCAGTGTCTGCTACGGGTGCTCATCCACTTGGAGACTCACATTAAGAGGGCGGTTGTAATTTCACAAAGCTTTTTGGGCGCTGTCTTTTACCTCCCCTGTGTTTTTGTGGCCAGAATGTCCCAATGAATGCGTGGCAGGAGGTTGACAGCTGCTGTGGAACGCTTCCAGCACCTGTTGCACTGAAGATGTAGGTAGAGCTAACAGTCCCACGTGGCCTGTCCACACCTCTGGTTTCCCCAACCTGTGGTATTCCCTGTATCCTCAGCTGCTCCCTGAGAGTTCACAAAACGTCCACAGGGATTATGAATAATCCTTCTTAGGGACTGTACAAGAGGTAAACCAATGGAGTTTGGAGCAAGTTGTTTTTTATGTGCATGAGGCAGTTTCTACTGTGGGATATTACCTGTTCAAAATCCAGCCTAGCCTAAGGATTCAACTCTCCATGCTAGAAACTGCAGTCTGGGATGGTGAAGTGTGAGGCAGCGTGGGGCAGAGTGCTCCGCCAAGCAGTGGGTGTGTGTCAGTGTGGCCCAGGAGCCTGGAAGAATTCTCAGAGCTTAGCACCACTGCCGTTCCTTATATCGTGCTTAGGTCCATCTGCATCTGAACCTCTTCTTTTTGCAAGTCCCTGCTCTGTCTATAAGATGTAGCATCCTACTTGCGCAGTAAGCTATCACAGACAGGAATTCAGCATCAGATCTTAGGGCAACATTTAATCTGTCTAGTAGTTTCTCTCTGCAGAAGTGGCTTGTTTAGCTTGCTGACTGCTAATTTTTGGTTGCAAGATGGTGTTTGTATTTTCACATTGCTTTGTAATGCCTCACATGTAAGATCCTGCTGAGTCCAGCTCATAGCAGAGCCCTAGCAGAGGAAAACTAGGATGTGAAATCCCTACCCTGCTTAGGGCCAGCAGTGCAGTCCCATCCGACGCCGTGGCCGATAGGAGCAGAGATCAGCGCCAGCCCCTGCTGCAGCACTGAGGCACTGAGCAGCGCCTTTGAGCGCCCAAGCACGGCTGTGAACGCGCAGCCCCTGCAGAGAGCTGCGCTACTTTGTTCTCCAGGAGCGTCGGTGCCGGCACTGCGCTGTGGTGCATCGCGGGCTCTGAGTCAGCAACGCAGCGCTGTGATGGAGATCCCCCACCCCGCCCTGTGCGACCGCTGCGCGTCCCTCCTGATGCAGTAGCCCTAATGTTCCTGTGATTCACATCTGCGAAGCGTGACTGCCTGATATTATGCGCAAAAAGAATATCACATTTCTTCCCCCTCTACTGTTCTGCATAGGTCCTTATCCCAGGCTGACGAGCCTGAAATGCTTGTGCCTCGTGCAGTATACCAATGTCACACGCTTGTCCATGTCCTGTCCCTCAGCGAGGGAGGTGCGTGCAGTTTCTGCGGGGACAGATGGTGTGTGCTTGGGCAGGCAGGAGGAGCAGCCTGTGGGGAGTGGCCAGGTCCCAGACTGCTCTGCGTTCCGAGTCCCTGTGACTCTTCCCTGGCTCAGCTTATAACATGTAATTATCAAAAATATCAGCAGCGCCTAAGTCTGAACCACAAGTGTCTAGTTTGCCCTGATAGCCACAGAGCATCACAGCATGCCCAGCCTCAAGGGGGGGATTGACCTGACCTCACGTGCTGCTGAGCTCCAGCCTTGCCAGGGGCAAAATGGTGAGCGCCTGGAAAAAAAGCATGCGAGCTCTAACTGGGGGGCTCTGAAGGGCTGGGATCAGGAAACAGCACTCTGTGCCTGCCCTCTATTTTCACTAAACCGGATGAATTTTAGAGTAGGTGCTGACCTACATAATGTGGGCAGCATTGCCTGCATGTGTTCCTGTGAGGGGGGCTGGGTGTGGGCTGAGATGGGGCAAGCACGGGGTTTTTCCTTTTTTTTTTTTCTCATCAGCTGTTTAGAGACCAATCTCATTAAATCCATCCACTACCATTTAGTGGCCTTTGAATGAATGGATTAATTCAGTGTTATTTTATCGCTTTCCTCCTGCACCCTGCAGCTGTGCAGTCTAAAGTTATCTTGTTTTCTCATTTATAAGTGTTGTAAGGAAGCTCCCTGGAGATGATGCAGTGTGCTGAACACGAAAGCCTCTGCTGAGCTCGATTGCTGTGAACAATCATCGTAACAACTCCTTAAAAGCTGCAGCTTGGGCCACGCTACATGGGGGAGGCATTAACTGTACATTTCCCCATTTTGCTGTTTCTTGTAGGGATCAGTGAAAGAAGAGAACTCTCACCTCCTAGGAAGGTGAAGAGCATCAAGGCAAAGATATTGATTTGTGAGGGTTGGGCTCATTTTTTTGTGTCTGGAATGGCTGTGAATTGCACCTTCTGGCAACAGTGTCAAAGCAGCTGTGAGTCCAGAAAACAGTATGAAGAATTGGAATTTGCACTCTCCATTGCTTTCGTATAGGAGATGCTGGATATTCAGTTCTTTGTAAGCAGAAACCTCTCAGGCTGATCGCAGCAGGATTCAGAAACAAAATCTAGGCTATCTCAGGGCACTTGCACTCCACAGGCACTGGGAAGGCTTCAGTAATGTGCTTCATTTTAACTAAAACTTTATATCTACTTTGGGATAACATTTGAGGAGCCACACTGGATCTTGTCTTTCCTAGAAGACAGTGAAAGTTTGAGCTGATTTTTGGAGTTGGCATTTACTCAGACCAGTAACTGGCTATGCTGCTTATATTCAGCACATCCATGGAACAACATCCTTGGCTTCTCTGGAGAGGGAGCTGGGGAGATAGACCATACAGCCGAGCCCACTGCATGCTGTGTGGGAGCACAGTGCCTTCTAGGAGATGCTCACATATTTTGTTTTATACAGAAATTTATTTTTATTTTAGGTCAAACCTCTCCTCTGATGAATCCAGGATAACAGGCCTCCCACTCAAACTTTTCCTTCCTGTAGAAATTTTATATGAATAATCTCATAGCTGGAGATCTGAGAGCCCTGTGCAATTCCCCTGGTGAGTGAGCAGCCTGCCCTCAGCCCTGAGAGTGGGGCAGCCCCAGCCTGCATTGCATCATAGCAGTTGTTTGTCTGTCCTGTATCTTTGCTCCCAAGACATCACCCACTGTCCTGGCTCTCACCGGTGACAGGTCTGTCCTACAGCAGGAGGGATGGGCACGGGCTGTGTTTCAGGAAGGCACCCTCACTTGCCCAGGAGCAAGATGCAGTCTCAATCCAGATGTGCTTTTCTCTGTTCTGTGTTCTTTTTTTTTTTTTTTTTGCTTGAAGCTTGTGTTGCATCAGGGAAAAGCTGGCAGGTAAAGGCAGTCAAAGAGTTCTCAAAGGCAACATGCTTGGGCTGTAAAATTTCTTAGACTGATCCCTCCCTCTGTAGACAGTTTGTGAACTATTCATTGAGATTATCTCCTATGAATAGGTTTGAGGAGCAGCATAGTCCTTCTGCTTCTTTTAGTTTAGTACCTGCTAGTCAGAAACCTGCACATAGGTAAATGTAGAACATAAATTACTTGCCAGCAATCATGGTCTATAATTCCAGGTCTAAGTATGTCGTGGGATAACTTAATGCCACTGTTAGCTTATTGAGAAGCTGGATGATAGATCTGCAGGAGGCAGTTAGACTTAGTGTGCCCTATACCTGTTAATTGAATCAGGCTGAGGGAGAACACATTCAGATAATGTCAGGAGTTGGTTTGTGTCTGCACTGCCCTGGCTGAGTGCTGGAGCTGCATCTATAAAACCCAAAGGCACTCAATGATTCATCACTACATGTAGTTGTGTACCTTGGTGCTGGTGCCTGTTGGCAGAGGGGCTTTCAGCCTGGCTTCTGCTTGCTGCTGCTTATGGTTGGACAGGGCAAGCGGGAGCGGGGCTCCCCTGGGCTCCAGGAAAGCTGGCAGCTGTGTGAACCCAACGGTTCCATGGGTGCCATGTTGTCAGCCCCTGTTTTGGCCTGTGCTGGCAGACTTGCTCTGTGCTAGCGTGTTAACTCCTGTGGAAATCTTTATCTCCGTGGTTAGGGACAGCAGCCATTTCTGCCACTTTTCCTTTGAGAGTCCCTTGTTTCCAGGACTGATGTGGCTGTCATCTCATAATTCAGTTCTGGAAAATTATCTGCATCAGAAGATAGAGGTTGTAGCAAGGAGACAGTTTTTTGATCCAGAAATTTAAGAATATTTAAGCACATTTGGGCCACTTACTGCAGAATACATATCTTTGGGAAACGGCATAGTGCAGCAGTCATTAATACCAGCTTTAGGTCAATGCACAAAATCCATTAGTGCAGCAGATGCCTTCTGGTTTAATTTTGGCTGTCTTATTTTTATTTTCATTCTAACCCAGGGGCACTAAGGCTGATATTCATGTATGTTAATAGTGTTATATATAGCTGGAAGCAACCTCTGGAGAGGCTTCAGTCTAACTCTCTGCTAAGACCAAGCTCATCTATTGCATCCCTGAAAAATAGTTGTATAACCTCTTCTTAAACTCTTTCACAAAGATTTCTCCAACCTCCAAAGACAAAAATTGAGTGTCAGGCTCCGGTCTGTACTCATTATTCTAACTGAGGCCTCACCGACGTTGAATAGAGAGGAATCACTGTCTGCCTTATTAACACAGCCCATGAAATCTGCCTCCTCTTCATCAGCATTGCTTTGTAAATGCCTGTTCCATTGAAGATGACTCTTAATGCTTTCCTGTGTATTGCTGCTTGACACATTATCACTGACACAGTACTGCGTATTTGATTTTTCCTTCCTCACTGTAGGGATTTGCATGTGATAAAACATTTTGAATCATGTCAGATGGGAAAGGTATCTATCAGAAGCAAATGAGCCTTTGAAAATCAATGCCGTTCCTAAGGTACAGTCAGTTGCTCTGTGGAAGCTGCTCGAATAACAGTAAAGGGATTTCATTTCCGTTTGGAAGGTGTTATGTATTTTGCTTCTAACAGAAATATTAATAACTGCTGTAGGTATTCATTTGTAGTTATTGACTTCCTGGTTTCCCATGTACACATCTCAAGCTTTATGTACTTCTATTCCAGACCACAGGAAATCTTGTGCATTTATTGGTAAAGCAATTCGGGGGTTTGTGGCATGCAGAAAAAAGATGTGAAAGATGGGTCACTTGCTGATTAGCAGTGTCTTCTTATTGACTGTGACTATTTAAAGTTGTTTTCTGTACCTATTCTGACATAATCTTCCAGTAATATAAAATCTTGAGCCCAATGGTATGCTCAGTTTTGTGATACCAGCTGGGAGAGAGAAATTGCTCGTTTAGTTTAATATGCAGATAATTTTTCCTTTACTTTTCAATACTTAAAGAAGTGATGCGAGGTAGCTGAGGACTCGCCTGAATTTCTTAACACGACCTCCATCCGTGGCACTTTTGCTCTGCTTGGGGATGTAAAATCCTGGGTGTGCAGATGGGGATGTAAACTTCGGCTTCAGGACAGCTGCAGTGGTTCTAAGTACGAATAGGAAGGGTCACAGTAGTTTATCAACAGGCTTGTTTTCAGTCTTCTGCTGTGGGCTGAAGAACCCCTTTGAGCAATAACAGAATAACTGTAGGGCAGATGACTTTGACTCTCTCACTCTCGGGGACATGTGAATAAGACCTAATGAAAACTGCAGGAAGACAAAGAGTGATAGCTGCTGCATGCTGGTAGCAGATATAGTCCTTTCTGACACAGCACACATCTGTGACAGCCAGCGTCTACCACACACTGGACAGGGCGAACAACTATAAACAACATAACCAGAGGACAATGCGTGCTGAATGCATGTTTATTCCAGATGAACTAACACAGGCCTGTTCTTCAGTGCAGTGGGGAAAATAAAGCAATTCTTTATCGCTCTGCAAAGGCCTGATTTGATATAAGGAGTTTTAACGAAGCATGTTTAGAAATGGAAAGCTAGTACGGATGAAAGGGTGATCAGTAACTTTTCTTTCACTGTCATTATTGTTGCCTAGAAGGAGGGACAACAGCTCATGGAGAATGCAGAGGAATGCAGAGAGCTGATGTAGCTTCAGTTCACATTTTTGGTCATGGTGTCTTCATAGCTTCTAAAAGTGTTATCTTCCTTGAAATGGTATTTGCTCTTTTTCTCAAAGAAAACAAACAAACAAACAAAAAAACCAACAGTCTTTTACCGGTGCTTAAACCCACATCCGAGAGAAAGACAAACAGATTGAGCAAATCACTCCCTGCCAAAATACGTCATCTTTGAAACGTCAGGTTTGGTCTCTTAGCAGAACTCCAGCTGCATGCACCAAAAAATACAAAATGTTTGCTTGTTAGATCTCACTAGCTGATAGCAGGAATGGATATAAAATACCCAGCCTAGATTTAAAAATGTAAATCACCAAATAGTTCAATTTAAAAAAATATTCTTTGATAAGAATATAACGTAATTGTATGAGAACTGTTGAGTCACGGCCTGAACCTCTGATTGATCACCTGAGGCAAGAACTGAGTCAGCCCTGGGAACACAGGTGAGGACAATTCAGCTGTGTGACCGGAAGGGGTGGATCCTGGCTGCACCTCTCCTAAACCCCATTTAAGGGCTGACTGCTGCTGAGGAAGGTTCTCTTTCTGGAGATTGCTCCCTTTGGAGGTTTTCTGTGAGCCTTGGACACGGGTGAGCTTTCTCATTTGTTTTTGATTATCCCCTTCCACTGTGATAATCTTTCTAGTTATATTATCTGTAACAAACCAACCTAACCACACCACTCTGTATGTTTGTTGTTTGTACAGTAATGAAGCCTGTGCAATGTTGGCCTTGAGGATAGGCTTTACTATGTTATCATGAAAATAATTTCTCCCCTTTCATAAGTCTTGCTTTTCTTATTTCTGTCGTTTTACCGCTGTACTGTCCAAACAAATAATGATACGGAATTAGGGGGCATAATGAGGAAAGAAGTCCTGAAGAAGCTTGCCTTAAGTTTTGATACTTTTATGTTCTGTCTGGTCTGGGCCTTGACTGACATGGTTGGATGGTTAGCATGATTGGCAGCCACTGTGGGGGAAAAAAAAATGGCACCTGTTAATGTTCATCGATGCTTACTGAATGTTTCTGGAGACCAAGCAGTGGATGTGAGTATAGTGAGGCGGTGGATGCTGTGTTTCAGTGGAGGCAACAGTGACAGTGGGTCACCTCTGCTGGTGCAAGTTTTCATGAGAGTGGCATGCAGACTCTTGCTCAGGTTGGTGAAAATGCAAGGCTACTGGTGGTGACTGTATTGAAGAGGAGTGCTTTGTACCTAAGAATGTTCTCAAATAGTGTTGTTGTGCTCTTTGTATCTCTTGTAGTGTCCATGGGAATAAATAGGAGGTGCTACTTTCAGAGTGACCAATGTAAGGTGATGATTTCTAACCTTCAACAACAACAACAAAAAAAAAGTAAAGAAATTAGGAAAATGGTACCTTAACTTGAAGACTTTTTTGGTTGGTAGCTATAACAGTTACTGAGTGTTTGAAAGGCCATTCCTTACTGAAGAACCTTTCATGATCAAGTGACCAACTTACTTAATGTTAGTAGACCTGTGGAAGCATAGCTTTGAGTTGTGTCATGGCTCATAGTGATTAACATCACTGTTGTATTTTGAAATACGAGGGAGGGCTTCTGCTGGCTGTAACTACATCAGGCCTTTGCCGAGAATTATGGAACAGAGCATCCCCTCCTTCAGCACATCAGCTTTACAGCCCTGAGTGCATTTCACAGCATGCTTGGAGCAGGCAAATGTGCAAGGTCTTCTACAGCTATGCCCACAACCTGGCATGCTATTCCTAGTAAATAATCTACTAGGCTTTTTTTTTTTTCCTTGTTTATTGTGAATTATCTGTGAACAGATGGTTATAGTGTCTGAATTCAGCCTACAGAACTGCTTCATAAATGCTTTCATATTGAAAACTTCCAGTCTGAAGCATTTGCCTTGACTGCTCATCCTGCTGAGATGAAACCCCTCTGTGCATCCCAGTTAGTCTGCTGCTGCTCTGCTTGGCAGAGCACTAGGAAATGGTGCTTCAACTCATGGCCCAAAGGTGGAAGAGCTGAGTGGCAAAAGTGGCACAGTCCTCTTGTTTAGCTTCTCAGGAATAAGAGTTATAGAGCGAGTTAGACTGAAGTGTTGCCAGAGCCTTAGTGTGAAGCCCAGTTATGGACAGATTGGAAAGCAGTAGTAATTGTGTTAAAATCAATGGGAAGGGTCGGTCAAACAAAAAAGCATATGCTATAGTTACCTTTTGATATTATCTTTCATACTGTTGTGAGCTTTAACTTTATTTCATTTAACTAATATAATGGTTGTTTCTAAGAAATATTTCAAATCCAAACTTGATTTTACTGCTTCTTCAAGTTCTTTTTTTAATTGGAGTGCCTTCCCATAACAAAGGAAGGAAAATTTTAGTTGTCCCCTAGGAATAAAACTAGCATATTCTGAATAGATGGCTTTAGAAGTAAGTTATTCAAAGTAAATCTCTTAAACTATTATTGTCAGGTTGTCAGGGACCACACTACTAATTACCTTTCCTTTTCTATAAAAGCTGTATCCTTGAAAATTGAGCACTGTGTTTACAGATTTTTTTTTTCTATCCCGTAACTACAGGAAAATACACCATAATTTGTGCAAGGCAATCAGCACGCAGGGAATTGCCTTCCCCTGTGTCAATGTGCTGCTCAGAGCAATCACACACCTGAGCACTGTTATAACAGACATGGGTAGCAAAGGTGTGATAAGCAAGCCTGTTACAATCATGATCTGTACCACCTGAGTAATTTCCTTCTCGTTTGACATCACTCAATGGAAGATTGGAAATGCGAGAACTTCACTGTTAAGGCAGTTCCTACAGAAAGCCCCAGTTGTATGCAAGGCTCAGAGAAGGGGTTTGGGCTGCAGTAAGCATTTGGCAGCAGCAGCCCAGCAGCTAGCTGGGGCCAACCTGCTACCATGGGGAACTTACTATGCAGGGGACTTGGGTGGCCTGAGAGCTAGTGCTGGAAGTACTCTTGATTGTGGTCTTGGCCAGCCTGCTTTTGCCAACAATTCTGGATCTGCATGTCTGTAACAAGTGCAGTGGTGGGTGGAAGGAACCTACGTGCGGTTTCACAAGGAGGGTGCTGGCCTCTTAGGAGAAGCTTACAGGCATGTGATCTGTAAAAGCATGGAAAAAAAAAATTGGGCAGGTTTGTGTAAACCATATTAAGGAAGCCTAGTTTGCATCCATTTTGCATACACAGAGATAAGGCGTGGTTGACACACCTGAGGGACAGGATACCATCCAGAGAGATATAGACAGGCTCGTGCAAAGGGCCTGGGAGAGCCTCATAAAGTTCAGCAAAATTTTTTGAGTGCAACTCAACTGAAAAAAAAACCTGGGGGTACTGGTGCATGGGAAACTAGGCATGAGCCAGCAGCATATCCTCAGAGCCCAGAAAGCCAACCGTATCCTGGGCTGTATCAAAAGAAGCGTGGCCAGCAGGGCAAGGGATGTGATCCTGCCCCTCTGCTCTGTGCTGGTGAGGCCCTGGAGTACTGTGTCCAGATGTGGAGTCCTTAGTGCAGGAGAGACACAGATCTGTTGGAGCACATCCACAGGAGGGCCACAGAAACAATCCAAGGGAGAGGAGTTTTAGATTGAATGTAAGGAAGTAGCTTTTCACTGTAAGAGTAGTGAGGCACTGGAACAAGTTGCCCACAGAGGTGGTGTACACCGCATCCCTGGAGACATGCTGGGCCAGGCTCCAAGCAGCCTGATGGAGCTGTAGATGTCTCTGTTCATTGCAAGTTTGGACTAGGTAATTGGACTAGGTTACCTTTAAAAGTGCCTTCCAATTCAAATGATGGTTTGATTCTAAGGACCTCATTCTGTACAGCTCTGCACTTCTTGATGGTGTCCTGTGCTGAGTACGAGGGCTGCCCTGCCTTGTGCTGCAGCACTGAGCTCAGAGCCCTAGCCTTGCGCAAGCGTGGCTGTGCCAGGCAGGCAGCAGCTTGTCCTGCTATGGGTGTGTTCCTCAAGCCAGGCTGGTGCAAGGGTAGCAGCAGCAGCAGTAAGATCTGCTGGTCATTTTGCCAAGTGGGGTTGCTTTTTGTTATCCTGGAAGATGTAGGATATAAAGAAAGCCTAGCTCCTTATTGGTTAGGCTACTCTGAGGGAGAGCAGGAGACTTGGCTGACACTGCTGGGTGACATGAGAGCTCAGCAGGGCGGCTTGGTATCCAAGGCTCACAGGGAGCCAGGCTTCGGCTGCCCAGCCTTCTGCTGTCCCTACAGAGGAGGTGCTGCGGATGCAGTGGATGTCCCTGGGCTCACAGTGCAGTGCCGGCTGCTCTGTCTGTTGCTCAGAGCGGGTACCATGCCTTGGAGACCGAGGCAGTGCCACCAGTGGAACCTCTGGGCCACAATTTAGCTGCAACTAGTTCAGCAAGCCTGCCCTTATCTATTGGCTACAGTTCTCAAGCATGTACTTCCCTTGCTATTATGAAATTGTAGATATATGCTTTTGGATTTGGAGTATGAGAGGCAACTGGTGCTGAAACCTAAACCCATATTCATGTGGAAATGAGGCACCTTTTCCATCAGAGTTTTTTTCAAAGACCTATTGGCATCGCTTCCCCAAAGCTATGCAACATTAACTTCATATGCTTTCTCCAGAAATGAGGGAAATTTATGTGAACATCTAATGTAATTAATTAATATTAATATGCCTTGTGGCAATAAAGAAAACCAAATAATGTTCTTTCCTAATGTAATGAATTGCTTTAGAAGTTGTTGAGCAATAAATGTATCAGACGTCGCACTTAACAGCATGTACTAGAAAAAAATGATGTAGTTGGACCCACAGTTTTATAAATGTTATGTTTCTCTGGAATAGCAACAGTAAAAGAGAAAACTATGAATGGTATAAACTTGAATATCAGTGTGTTCCATGCCTGATAATTCAGAAATCAATAGCAATACTAAATTATACACCCATCTCAGCTGCTTTTGACGTTTCTAGGACCTGAACCTTCAGTGCTTGCATGTAAACACAAGATTTTATTCATGTGAGCATTATCATTGTTGTCAGGGAGACAGAGACAGTCACTTGTCTGCCGCTGCCACACAGAGCATTTTAATCACCCGCTCTCCGCTCAGAGCTCCTGCTTTTAAAACAGCAGACAAAGGCTCCTTTTCCCACTTGCTGTGCATCGAGATATCACAGATAGACAAGGCCTGCGTCAGGTCATGCGTGATGAAGGGAGGAAGTCAGTGCTGGAGAGGAAAGAGGCACCTATTATTAGTGCTCCCAAGGCACATCATTGTAAAACAAAAAATTATTTTTTTCGTTCTTAATATGTTCTGTGCTGATGGCTGTTACTTTTGCTGTTGGCTTTTCAGATTTGTGACTGTTTATTTTTTAGTTTTTGTTAAAGCAACAACCAGCTTGCCCAAAAACAAAAATGAAAAAAAAAAAAAAGAAGTCAAATTGGTAGGAGAACTTTCTAGCTCCTTGTTGTCAAATTCAACATAAACTGCCACAGTCCAGAATGCACTAGGTCTACTGGAATTCTGGTTGCTGCTTTGTGTCTTTGTGGATGTGGCCCTGGGTATCCAGATGTGGTGGGTGGTGATGCCCCCACGGCAGGGAAGTTGGATCTGGGTGGGTTTCCAGGCCCCAACAACTGAAGCCATTCTGTGGTTTTTACTTTGGGAGAAAATGCGCAGACTTTGCCACCTCTTAATTCTGTCTTCTCTGTACATTTGTATTTTTCAATGAGGCAGTCTAGAACTGCCAAAATCACAGCAGAGATTGTGAAATAACTTCAACCCCGGTAATTTAAAGTTCGTGTCTGTCAATGCAGAATAATTGCTTCTCCAAAGCCCAGCATGATTTGCCTGCAAGTTCAGCTCTTAATCCAACTGCTGACTCCCAAAGGCATCTGGGCTGTGATGCAGGCTTTGCGTAATTTGGGGCTAAAATAAACACAGACAGAAATGCTCCAAAGTGGTTGGATTCCCATGTTCCTCTGCAGTGTGATGGATCTGCAGCCACAGTACGTTGAGAGAGCTGTGCTGAGCTGTCCTGCTTTACCTCATCCTGTTCTGTGTGTGTGGCCAGCTCCGGCAGGCTGAATGGAGACATGATATGTGTGGGTCGAGGCAAAGATGTCGTGGTGTGAGTGGTGCTACCAAAGGGTGGGTGAGATAAGGCCTCTCTGTGTTGGGTCCCGTATTTTAACTCCTGACCACATGTGAGAAGGATAGAAATCCTTGTTTGTAATCATCATGGTGAGTGGGAATGGGAAGTTCAGAGTTTGTGCTAATTTCTGTAGATTGCTTTCCTGGCACCCTCTGGCAAGTCACTTAGATCCCATCTCCCTCTGCTTCTAAAGACTATTTACATACTTACTTCATGGGCATGTTACAAGGGTTGTTTAGCTAAGTGGTTATCAGAGCCAGACAATCAAAACAAACAACTAATTTATGGAACAACATCTTATAGTCTTATTTTGCTTTTCTGTCCTGTGTTGTTTGAAGGGTTCAGAGCAGGTAAAACACTGGTTTTTGTGCATGTGCTAGTGTTTTGTTTGGTTTTGGGTCAGAAAAAACATTTGGTGATCACCAGAGCTATTTCCGCATTTAGTCTGGATTTGGTGAGCAGCTTCTTTTAAGAAAACCTTGGTAAGTAACAACAGAGAATGAGACTGCAGAAGTACAGTGATTTGTAATCTTTCCACGAGGGAAGTATTTAAATGAATAGCAATGAAAGATCTGATAAAGAATGAAAATATAATGCTCCTTTTCAAGAGGGACGAAACATTTAAAATTACCTGACCAGGTAAGCTTCAAAACTGAAAGAAAAATTTTCACTCTGCTCTACTTCTCATTCTTTGATATAAACTTCTGCTAGAAGTAAATTCTATTCCTGTGGCACACTGGTGTAGCTTTTGCACTGTATCCAGTTTGATTAGCATCTCTGGACAAACTTGTGCCTGGACTCCAGGAGTAACTTATAGCTCAGGTAATGGAAGAAACCCATTCTGTTTGCAAACTGCGCAGCTTTAGTTATTCTATGGGTAATTCATCTCTCTGTAACTCAAGATTTTCACAACACAGTTCTGAAGCTAGAAATATATTCAACCAAATGTCTTCCCAAGTGCAGGCAATAGCATATGTCTTTGTAGATTTAATACAGAGCCTATTTTCAATAAAAAGCCGCCAGAATTTTCCAAGTCAGTAGAGATGTATATATTGGGTAAAAGCATAAATGTCAACAACATAAACCTGGCAGGATCACCGATTTCCATTCCAGCACAAAATCCAGTTTTCCTGATTATGGAGGTCAGTGAGAAATTCTGAAGTCTCCGAGCAGTCTTATTTCTATTTCTTGGCTGTTTTACAAAAGTTGCTAAGGCTGACAGATGGGAAATGAATGCTACCTTGTAACCCTGTATCTTAAAGTTCAGCCTGAGTACTATATGTTCAGGTCACGCTCTATTCTAGCAGTCTAGATTCTCCTCCTAATTACACTGATATAGCAGTTATGTCATTCAGTTTCAACTGAAATCAGTTAATCTACAACTACTGTGAAAAGCAAGTAGATCTCATTGAATTCACAGTCCAAAGCAATGTTTTAAAAAAAACCACTATCCTCAGAAGCTATGCTAAGTGCTGGATGCGTTGAATTCCTATAGAAGTTGAAAGGTGTTGCATTAGGTTGGTGACAGATCCTCACTTGCTACACATTATTAACCCTACTAATTCAACTACACAATTTTGTATGGCGTTCAGTAAGCAACGCAGATGCATGAAGGTTAGAAATGAAATGGAATGATCAAATGTCAAGCTTTGCAATGACCTGTTAGCCCCTTCTTCGCTGTCACCCGTAGCACTGGGAGCAGCCAACGAGCTGGTGTGCTGGCACAGGGCATATCTATTTGTGGGTGCTCCCCCAAGGAAGGCTTATCAATAGGCAGTGGGTTTGCTTTCCAGCTTTTCTACAGTGGCAGCAGGAGCCAGTGCTCTGTCACGTGGCTGTTGCAAGTCCCTTTTCAGTCTGTACGTACTAGGTGTGTAATCAGCTGCCATTCAAGATTGTTCATATGACATCTCCTGTGGAAATAAACAGATAAATTATTTACTGTGCAGGCAGGATGATACTGAATACTATGACAGCTGAATATTGTAGTTACAGCCCTGTTCTCGTGAACAGGGCATAACTTATTCATATTCAGGAAGTGCAAGAACTCTTTCACAAGCTAGATTTTTGTCAGTCATGTTAATTTTCCATGTGTGCTGCATTAATGGATGTCCTTTTTGAGAAGAGGACAGTAAATTATTTACCATGCAGCAAGGATGATACTAAATGGTACAGTAGGTAAACCATGTAGCTATAGTAAATTCACATGTGCGTGTTGTGGCATTCATGAACCACTTATTCAATCTGGCAGCTGGTGTTGCTGACCAGAGGTCAGTGCTCTTCAGCTGGGAAACACAGCTGTCTTCTGGAGGAGGGACAGGGTGTTGGATACCTGTCCAAGAAGGAAGCTGGATTTTCTGAGAGAATGGGAGTAACTAAAGGGGGAGAATGTGATTCTTGCCTCTGTAGATCTACAGGAGGTTTCTAAGTTCTTATGGGGCCTCTATCAGCTCTTTGGCTTTCTTATTTGCTGTCATCTGGGGCCAGAGGCTGCCTCTGGTTGGCGCAGACGTAACGGTCTCCCTGCAAGGTGATGTATAGCTGCTAAGTGATGGCTGCAGGACATGCTGTTCTGAGGTGGAATTGCACCCTGCAGCTCATGTACAGCACACTGTGTACGCAGCATAGTCAGCCATAGACACTGATAGAATGTGGCACATCATTAGTCACAATTCCTCCTTAAAAGAGAGAGAGAACAGGAAAATACCAGCAAAGGTAGCAGGTGGACTCTTGACTATGGAAGTATCCTCAAGTACTGCCTCAAGCAGGAATCCCTCCTTGCTGCAGCAACCAAGCCTGTGCTTGTGTCCCTTAGTAGGTGGTAATATGAAATACCAGTTGTTGAAAAACTTTCAAGGAATGAATCGGAGAAAAAAATTCACTTTCCACTACTTCGTATCTATCCTTAGAGTTCTTCAAATGCTTGTCTCTGTCTCTAGGACTTCTGTACCTCCTGCCTGCAAGATGCAGTTCAGCAATGCTCATGTTCTCTCCGGGCTGAGCTCCCGTCTCTTAAGCACAGATGGAGGAGGTGCAGCAAAGCCAAGCAACATGCCCTGTGCAGCTCAGCCTGTGACTGTTGCTGGGGCCTGGACAGACCTCTCCTTTTGCAGGGCTACTGAAGGAAGAGATTTGTCATCCTCCTTGTAATTAAGTGGAGATAGAGCAGCGCAGTAAGAACCAGTAGAAATGCAAATTGGAGAACATTTACCTGCAGAGTTAAATTCTACTCATCTGATTCATTCATGTAGGCCTATATATAAATGTGCTCATTGAAGATAAATCAGCTATCGTTGTTAATTTATTCTGCATATTTCTTAACTGTGTTAATTCCCTTAACTCAGCCTGCCACGTTTCTCGTCTTTGCCTCAGTTCTATTTTGATCCTCTCAGCGCTGGTTTGAATGAAGTCTTACATCATGTCTGCTGTGTTAACACTCTTTCCAGAAACAGACCTACGCTTACGCCTGCTGGTGTGGCTGTCCTCTCTTACAGCATGGAGGTTTTGTGTTTTGTTTTTATTTTATAGACCCTTATGAAAACAGAATAGGTTTGGGGTTTGCACCTTAGCATCTCTGGAAGCAGGTTGCTTCCTCGGCTTGCTTGTGAACTGTGCCTTGGCTGAAGCCTGCGCGGAAGGCCTGAGCCCAAGCCCTGTGGCTGGAGGAGCTGTGCAGCACTATGGGGTGCTCATGCCATGCTGTGCCCTCATGCTGCACTGCGAGCAGCACTACAGGACTCCATGGTACTGTATCTTGCAGGGCATGGAGCTGCTGCCAGCTCCTGCAGGCATGCAGGGTTACTGCCCGGTCCCATCACCGACCCCGGCAGCAGGGGTGGGTGGGGTGGTGGCCACAAGCTAGCAGACATCCTTGTTTGGTCTGTAAAGGCTGCGTGTCTATTTCTAGTTGAACAGCTGATTGTGGATGAACAAATGTTTGTTGAAGTCATTGAGCACATGTGCTGAGAAAATACCCCATGTCACACAACATCCATAGGGAAATGCTGTTTCTTTCTCTGCTTTGGAAGTTCCACGCTGTTTTTCCAAATGCAGTCATTGTTCAGTTTTTGAATGCAAACGGATTTTCTCTGCACCTTTCTGAGAATATCTATGCTGCTCGACTGCCTTTAGCAGCTGCCACATCTCAGTGCAGAACGCTGCCCTGCAGCATGTCTCTAAGGCTGTGTGGTGTGGCTGCACTTGGGAGCAAAGCCACCTTCCTGCAGGACCGAGAGCTCCATTTTGGCTGTGCAGCTACTTCTGTCATCCATTTCAAAGCGAGCTCACAGATGCCGTGCGGGATGGAGTTGTTGGCTGCATGCCACAGCGTGACTGCTGTTGGGCCATGGCTCTGCGGGCAGCTGGGGGTAGTCACCCTGGCAACACTGCAGCAGGCACCCTGTGGGGTCGCAGGGCTTGGTGGGGAGCTCCCATAGAGCAGCGGAGGATGGGTTTTGCAAAAGCATTGGTGGCTTTTGGTCTCCTGGGCTGTTTCCAGTGAGAAATCCAGAGAGAGAAAGGAAATCCTTGCTTGCCTTGAGGCTGGCAGAGCCTCAGAGACCAGGGAAGAAGCGTCAGGGGTAACCGCTGCTTCCCTAAAGAGTGTTGTTTCCCTGATTACCTGCCACTTCTACCCCTTCAGTAAAAACTGCTGTAGTCAAAATAGAGGGCAAAGGACTGTAGTCCCAAATTTTTTTGTGGATTTATCCGAAAGCCGGAATCATTCTCCAGTGGGAAGAGGGTGTTAAAGCACAGTGGGCACCCGAATCACAGCTGGGACACAGCTGCCTGGGACTGCAGCAGCGCAGCACCTCATAGTGTGTCAGCAAGTAGCCAGTGCCAAGTGCAACTGCATATGCAGTTTCCCTGGCCTCTCTGTACAGTACCTGGACAGGCTGATCTTTATGAAATGGAGTGGTGATTTTTATAGTCTTATTTCTGAGTTTTTGTTTTGCTTTTTTATAAATCTCAAGTAAGGCATGAAGGTTCTGATGTCCTCTGCTTGGTAAGGGGACTGTTTCATAGCTGTGAACTACACAACAAACTATATCCTGATCAAATGAAGGTTATCCTTTTTGGATCAAGTTTTCCCCTTCCATAGTGCAGAGCTGTTAACCAGTTGCTAGCCATGATCATTCCCCCCTTACACACCAAAAAAACCCCCATGAGCCTAGGAATAAAATAAAACCAGTTGGCCCTGTGTCTGTCAGGCGCACTTCCTATCCACTGCCCCAATGAACTGGTCAGGCAAGGGGGAGGTAGCACTGGGGTAGATTTTCACAGGCATGGTGCCGGCTGCACATAGCTGAAAGCTGTGGGTGGCAGCTCTTGCCATTTTCCTCTTCTGAAAATGTCGGAGATCTCAAATCCCTTGCTGTGTTTAATTTACAAACCTCTCTGCTAATATCGTGCCCATATGCTTCTAGTGGAATAACTGAGGCCTGGTCGAGTTTCTCAAGTTGCTATTGGTCTGTATAAGTGTAGGTTCAGAGCTAATTTTCCAAGGCTTGGAACAAAACCATGGTTCTAGTGTGTACTTCTAAGCAAAATGAGTGGTACTAACAGCGGTGATCTGCCTCAGCTTTCATTTAAACACCCCTAGGCATGAACTTTGACAAGTGTCATAGTTTAACGACTGTTCTGGGTGCAGCTATGTTTGGGTAAGCTGGAAGTTACTGCATGCACTAAAAGCATGAACAGATTAATCAAAGAGGATTTTTTATTTTTTAAGTAAGATCAAAACCAGTGTGGGCTGGAGACTTTTTAGTGTCACTGAGAAAATGCATTTTTTTCAGCAAGTACTGATTTGCCACATCTCTTCATGAAAGGCTGGGATTTCATTATGGTTTTAATCAGGCCTGTAGCAACAAAATAGTTACTGTGATGTTTAGAAAAGGGTGTAGTCTAGTAGTTAAACACCATGTGTAGGAACATACTATTAGTGATACCTTTATAATTACTACTCAGAAGGTTTGCAATGGCGTAGCTTTCAGTAGCTGCGTATTCAGCATGAAAAGGGTATTCCCAGATCCCAGCAGGACAAGTCTCTACCGTTGTGCTAAAAAGGCAAGTAACTCCATTCTGTGCTTCAATTTGGGAGCAGAGAAGGAAAGTTCCACAGCAGGCACAAAGCACTGCGACTATTTAAATTGAGAGCATCGCTTGGCAAGCTCTGGTTTTCACCAACAGTACAAACAAGTGAGTTAGAGAAATTAGTAGCTGTCTGAGGATGTCCTCATCTTTAACGAATCTCTGATAACTGCTGCTTCTCCCCAAGACCTCATTAAAACCCTATGGATTTCGATCTGGGAAGTGATTGTTTTTTTGGCTTGAAGTCTTTGCAAGCGCTTGCCAGACAGCCGGCAGGTCACGGCACACTGGAACAAGTCCTGTTCTCAGAGTGTCAGCAGAACAGTGGAGAGCTGCTGAAGGGGGCTTTAGGTAACAGAGGAGTTATGACACAGTCAGGATGTGGAAGAAATGTGTGGGTGTGGTACAAGTTCATTTGTGCTATGAGCACAGCTTTTCTATTCTGGTGCTATAGGAGGCCTTTGCAGAAGGTCCTTCTGTGCCATCCATCAGGAACTGGCCTGTGAGAGGGAGCTCGTTTATTATAGCATCAGTGCTGGCTTGTTATGCCTGAAGCCTGTGGAAGGAGATCAGCCTCTTCTGGTTGTGATAATTCTTCAGACAGCATGAGGGCCGGAGGAGGTGGGGACTGAAAACCTCCTGCCTGGAGTTTCTCATGTCAGTTGAAAATGTTCAGTTCAATTTGAAAAATTTCTCTGTCAGCCAGAAATAACAAAGGGGCCTTGGAAATAACTCAAATAGCTTGTTGTTCCAGAGAGTGACTGTAAGCCGTAGAGAAGAGTGCTATTTCACCTAAGGTATTGACTTCAAAAAGGAAATATGCTTTGAGTGCTGCCAATTAAAGCAGAGAAATTTCATCTCAATTTTTGATCAGAGCATATATTAAAAGAAAAACTTAACATGTGTCTTTCACCTTATGAGTTCTTTCTGGCTAATGCATTAATAAGGTTTCTGAAAACAGGGGCTTGGAAGAGGCTCAGGTGCCTGTGCACTCGAGCTCTTGTAGTTTGCTGAACCCTATTTCTCAGTCTTTCAGATTTGTTCCTTTGCCACAGGTATGTCGCATTTTATTCCACCTTCCTGTTCCTGGTTTTGATTTCCCAGCTAAATCACAGACAGCCCATCAGGGTGAAAAATACACAAGAGCCTCTTAGCCGCTGCATTCTGTGATGTACATGAGCAGAAAACTTGATTTACTGGAGCAGGCGTGCACTTGTTCCTCGATGTCCTTTCCTTGTGATTGCTGGGGTAGGACAAAGTGCTGATGCTGTGGTTTCTGACCCAATGTCTAGGTTACTTTCCATGGTGTTCCCGTTGCCTCTTTCTTTTCCACTATACCTTGTTTACATATGTTTTAGGTAACATCATTCTAATTCTTACTTAATTCTCTCTGGCAGCGTTTGCATAGCCTTCTTCAGGCAGCTTCATAAATCTTGCATAAGGTGCCTATACCTTTCTTATCGTGGCTTTTAATGATTTCAGCATGTCTGCAGTCAGTCACTGTTCCTGTGTTTGCTCACTGCTTTTTCTGCTTCAGTGCAGACATTAGTTCCTGTTCACTGTTAGCTATAATAAAATTTTTTTTAATCATCTGTCCACTGTAATGTTTTTGTTACGGGTGTTCCACTCTTTCGTGGACTTTTTCACCATTTTATGCTGTCAATTTAAGCAATAGCAAAAAATCCCCTGAGTTGGCTTGGTTGCATCCGCCCTCATCTGAGAGCCTGATACGAGTTCTCTGATAATGTCAGGTGTTCTGAAATAACCTGCCAGCTGAAGCAGTGTGAGGGATGTCAGCACAGCTGGCATGTGCCCCCCACCTGCCTGCCTGACACAGAGGTCATTCTTGCTATGTTGCTCTGATGCAAGGATCTGCACCCAAATACAGAAGCATACCCAGTCTTTCCATGGGCTCACCAGGCAGCAGGGCAGCAACCCACGCACCAGTTCTCTAAACGTCTCCCTTCTCTTGTATTCAGCACCTTGTTACCTATCCTGTAGATGGCAAAGCGTGTTTCCACCTGATCTTCCCTTTATGTTCTGAGTCTCCTTCTCCGTGTTAGCTCACCTCTGCTGTCACTGTTTTCTTTGTTGAGCCTGCAGCTCAGCCTTCTTGAAAGTTTAGTTCTCTTGTGCTGTACGTAAATCTGTAGCAACATGTTTATATAATCTGTCAGTTGGAATAGGGAATAAAAATAGTGATAGTCACACAGTATATTAGTCATCCATAAAACAAATCATGCAGCTTTGCACATGGGGCTGGCGTTGCACGAGAGATCCCCTGGGTGCCGGTTGTGGCCCAGCGGCCTTCCAGTTGCACTAGCTGCATGGAGGCCCAGCACTGGGCACAGCTGGCAGGCCAGCAGCAGCACCATGTGGGGCTGCACCATGCTGTGCTGGGAGAGCAACTCTGCCCTCCCAGTGACAGCTTGGATTTAGATGAATGCTTATGCAGCCAGGAGACCCAGCTCCAGCTGCTGCTTGCATGGATTTTCTCCAGAAAAACTGTTACATTCTGCAGTAGTCTAATCTGACTTTCAAACTATGATAAGCAGCTTATTGTTTTTCTTCTATGGCAGTGTTTCTAAGTCATGCAGATTTTTACTGATAGGATTTGAGACCATATAGAACAAAGTAGGCCATACTAAGGTAACTGGGACCATTTAATTTGCCAAGTTTACCAAAGGCATTTGGTCTGCATGCAGTGCAGATAAAATTTAGGGAAAATGTGGACCCTGGAGTGGGGTGGATCTGAATTAGTTTGCTGATGATGCATCTGTCTGTTAATTGGAATATTATCTTTTAATTAAATTGACAAATGAGAACAGGTTAGCTTTTATTTGAATGCATTATTGCTGCAAAGCCCATCAGAAGATGCTGGCAGGGAGTCTTTTGTGGGACAGAAATAAAACAGGAGAACAGGGCATGCAGTTTCCTCAGTACCTCTCCAAAATGGGGAGGAAAAATAATTAGGGTTTATGAAAGAAAGCACCCAAAGTGGAGCATTGTTAGCATTTCTAATTGCAAAGGCAAATATCTTTGGACAGAATATCTCGCTTTTGTTATGCGATAGATGCATTTTCAGCCTGATTTCTAAGGAGGGAGTTAGTCAGTTGGCCTGAAATTGGTGTCTGCTCAAAATCCTGTGGCCATGGCCTGATTACATCAGTGATGAAAAGAGGACCAATCCCAGCTGGTGCTGTCCATCATAGCTGATTCCCAAGATCTGATTTGGCGGAGCTGAAGAAGAGTAAGAGCAAACATGACTATATATACATGAATGTAGTCATGTATATATTTACATTTATTCCTTGTTGATACAACTATATGTATTTGCATGTATATATAGTGTCATTGTCTGTGTACATATATATGTACAGAACACAGATGCATGTATCCACAAACACACGTTAAAATGTCCAAGGAATCTCAAATTCCTTGGCAAAGTGCAAATATTGTTTTGCCTAAAAGCATATTCCACTTTACGAGAAAGCAAAGTAATAAATTAGAAGCATAGTATATATACAAGTGGAGAAAAAGATAGAGACAGCATACCTTAGAAGTCATAGAATATGAAGGGGGAGACAAAAAGATCAAGAATATCACCAGTATTCTGCAAAAGCAGGGAGTTTTCTTGGTGGCTTTTCCAGCTGGTCCAGAAGGAGGGATGAGTTCTCATTTTGCAGAAAAAGGCAAGAAGAAACCTCTGGGGAAAAAAAAAAAGTTTGACAGAGAGCACTGTAGAATAAGAGTATAGCTAATGTGATCAGGCAAACCGGCTTTCACCTTTGGAGGTGAAGATGCTTTTTAACGGAGATGTTTGCATCACTTAGCATTGTAACATTGTAACTGTAGAGCACCCTTCAGTGAGTGATGGATGGGCTATGTGATAGGCACAGCTTCTAATAATCTGAAAGTAAGCATTAAAAATGAGATGAGTGCTAGTAGAATATTAAGTAGGAAGGATAGGCAAGTGTAGAGCTAACCCAGCTGCATCCCAGGTGCACAGGTTGGAGTGATGAACCTTTAGGATGAGGATTGCCATCTGTGTGGTGCTGCAGGCCAAGAGGGCAGCACTCCATGTGCAACTCCTGGTGTGGATTCAGCACTGGAAAAAAATGCCCATGTGGTAGGAAGGAAGTGTAGTGTAAGGAGGAGTAATGGCTGATGCTGTTTTGTATGCCTTTCAGAAATTGGTATTGGGGTATGGAAATAATCTGAGAGCTGTGTGGCAAAAAAAAAAAAAAAAAAAAAAAAAAAGGAGAGCATTAGATGTTTCTAGGAGAAGGCAGCATGGTAAGAATTCCCAAACTGATCTGAGTGCTGAAGATAATGCCTTAACACGGACAGGCTTAAGGAGCTCAATCTGTTTAGTTCATGGGGAAAAGGCTTGAGAGGTGACTTGATTACAGGATATAAATACCCTAATGGTTTTTAATGGGCTCCTTAATGTAGCGGAGGAAGGCAAGAGGATGGTGATCAGGCAGAAGTTGCAACCAGATGAGTTCCAAAGCTAAGTAAGGTATATTGAACAGTGATGTTAAATTATTATTGAAAGAAGATATCAAAGGAGATGATACACTCTTGTGCAGTGTTCGGTTTCTTACCACTGGCCTTCTTCCAGTGCTTCAGTCTGACTATAGTGGCTGGGCTCAGTTCAGGAGCCTTCAATAAACAGCTTTAGTTACAGGATCCACTTATTTCCCTTCTGGTGCTCTATTAATATCTTTCTAGAATAGTTGCACTTCTATATTGAGAGAAGAACATTAGAAACTTTACCATTTGATTATGATGATGAACTCTAGTGCATCTCCAGTCCATGCGCAGGTGGCCAAGAAGGCCAGTGGCATCCTGGCTTGCATCAGAAACAGTGTTGCCAGCAGGAGCAGAGAGGTGATTGTCCCCCTGTACTCAGCGCTGGTGAGGCTGCACCTCGAGTACTGTGTCCAGTTTTGGGCCCCTCACTGCAAGAAAGACATTGAGGCCCTGGAACATGTTCAAAGAAGCTAAACAAAGCTGGTGAGGGGTCTGGAGCACAGGCCATATGAGGAGAGGCTGAAGGAGCTGGGAATGTTCAGCCTGGAGAAGAGGAGGCTCAGGGGAGACCTTATTGCTCTCTATAACTACCTGAAGGGAGGTTGTGGTGAGTTGGGGGTCGGCCTCTTCTCTCGTGTCATTAGTGATAGGACTAGAGGGAATGGTTTCAAGCTGTGGCGGGGGAGAATCAGGCTGGACATTAAGAAATATTACTTCTCAGAAAGGGTGGTCAGGCACTGGAATGGACAGCCCGGGGTGGTGGTGGAGTCACCAACCCTGGGGGTGTTCAAGGAACGATTGGATGTTGTGTTGAGGGACATGGTTTAGTGGGAGCTATTGGTGATAGGTGGATGGTTGGACTGGATGATCTTGTAGGTCTTTTCCAACCTTGGTGGTTCTATTATTCCATGATTCTATGATCTTGTTACTGTATAACAGATTGGACTGGCTGAAACATGATTTTATTTTCTATACAAGAGTGTCATAAAGTTAGAACATTTCTGAAGCTTCCTTTAAATAAGCTGATGATACATTCTGTTTTCCTCTCCCCAAATCCTTGGTAGAAACAGAGTGCCTCCTGACAAGGTATATTTAGATTTCTTTATTATTGTTTTCAAGAGTATTCAAAGCAAAGACCCTGAAGACGATTTTGTGTGATGTGCTGAGGAATGTTGGGCAGCCCCTGGTGCACGTGTGCCATATGGCAAAGGGTGTTTGCGGTATATCAGTTATTCCTTGACATCAGAGGCAAATGTTACTGGTACGGCAGTAGAAGTTGAACCTTCCCACCACTATTCTGTTAAGTGTTGTTGCCATGTGACAGATGACAGCAAACTGGCAGTCCGCATATTGGTATCTGACATGGAAACGTGCAGGATGCAAAGGTGTTTCACTGAATTCTTCCACGTGGTAAAAAAAAAATGGCACCCAGAGACGTTCACTGGTGCTTGCTGAATATTTATGGAGACCAGGCAATGGATGTGAGCACAGTGAGGCAGTAGGTGCTGTGTTTCAGCAATGGTGAAAGCAGTAGTGGGTCACCTCTGCTGGTGCAGATTTCACAAAGGTGATGTGCAGGCTCTTGTTCGGGCTAGTGAAAATACAGGGCGGCTGGTGGTGACTGTATTGAAAAGATGTTTTGTAGCTGCGAATTTTCTCTCTCAGATAGTGTTGTTGTACTCTTTGTATCTCTTGTAGTTTCCATGGAAATAAATTGGAGTTTCTTTCAGTGTGACCTATGGATTAATTTTGCTGGCCATTCATCACATCCTGAAATCTGAAGCCAAAATCTGTCCTCATATGCAGCTGTGGGCGTGCAAGTGCTATTCCTGGATCAATCAGTGTCAGAGATGTGTGTTTACAGTCTGAAATGGACCTTTTCTGATTAGACTCAGGCCATGTTACTAAAATTGTTGTGTTTCACTGCAAAGGCCACTTTAGAAGAAGGGGGTTAAACTGTTTGCAAAGCACAGTACTGAATTTACTAAGCCTGATAGGGGTATTTAAATAAATGAGGATGAGTTTGCCCCTTTAAGGAATTTGAACATTACGCAGAATCTTCCTGATAATAGAATTAATGGAGAATAGTGAGCTTGCACAAAAATGTATGCTAAAGCAATTACAGGACAGTAAAGTAAATGTTTACAGAGATTGAAAGAAAAATCTGGCATTAATATCTTGCTCTTTAGAACAGAGATTCATGACTAAACTGTGTAGCAAAGTGGTCTGCTTAATCTAGTTTATGAATGCTTCTCTAAAAAAAAGCAATGAAAAGCTAACTCTAAGAATAGGATTAAAATAAAAATAAATGCTAAGAGGGTGAATATTTATGTGAGATTCAGGTCAGAATTTGAGCTGTGATGGGGCCAAGATGAACTCAATCCAAGATGCAGAAGTCTCTGATTGTATTTAGAACAATAGTTTTAAACAAAATAATCTGATCAATTCACTGCATAAAAACTGTGTTTGTCAGTGCCAACAATTTATGCTTGAAGAAACAGCATGCTTTCAAAATACTAAATAACAGGGAGCCTTTCAAAAGCATCCTAGTAGTGAAAATGAGGGCAGAGAGCTGGTCCTTTGCAGACAGAGACAGGAACTCAACAGTATTTACAGTGCATCAACCACATCTGAATTCCAAAAACCACACAGCTATAGCTGTGCTTGTGCATGCAGAAAATGTCTGCCTGTGTATGTGAGGCACCACTTGCATCCATCAGATCTTAAGATGAAAGATTTAGAGATCGAGGTGGAGTTCTTTTGCTCTTCCCATGAGCAGCTTTTTTTTTTTTCCTAATCTTGGAACATGGGCGTGGAGGAAGATAGCATGCTATCCAAACAAGTGGCTGTGGTGCAACTGAAGACGTAAAAATGCTCAAAACCAGCAAGCAGGAAAACCCAGTTATGTCAGAAAACTAGCTGAATGCTGTTTTAAACCCGATTGAACCTACAAAGCTTTTGAACACACTGTGATTTATGCTAAGCAGTGTATCTTTTCCTTTTAATCTTTCTCAGATTTTTAATTGTATAATCAGCGAAATGCATCTTGGTAGAGTTAAGATTTCAGATTAATGGAAAAATAGTTTGTCAGCTTTGTGATCTAACAGTGAAGTGCTTGCTTAAGGCAACCTTACTCACAATCATGTTTTGAATTGGCAGAGATCCTTAAAGGTCGTCTGGTCCAACTTCCCCGCAATGAACAGGGATGCCTACAGCTCCATCAGGTTGCTCAGAGCTTGGTCTTGAATATCTCCAGGGATGGGGCATCTGCCACCTCACTAGGGAACTTGTTCCAGTGACTCACCACCCTTACTGTATAAAAACAAAAAAAAAACAAAAAAAAAAACTTCCTTACATCCAGTCAAAATCTTCTAGTTTAAAACCATTTTCCATCATAGCAGTCCCTGCTGAAGACTCTGTCCCCTTCTTTCTCATAGCCTCCCTTTAGATACTGAATCCTATTGTGACTGGCTAAATCTCAGCAGATGTTTTTTTGCATCTTTATGAACTGGGCTCCCAAGTTCACCAACAAATAAAAAAATGGTTTGGATTGGAAGGGACCTTAGAGACCATCTAGTTCCAGCCCCGTACCATGGGCAGAGAGACTTTGCATTACATCAGACTGCTGGAAAGCCCCATCCAACCTGGCCTTGAACAGAGACTGGGCATCCGCAGCTTCTCTGGGCATTTAAGGAAGACAGATCTAGAAGACAGGCAAGCACTACTGTACTGCAGACATGCTCATGTCTCATTCTTTACTGAGCTAGCACTGAAAGCTCAGGAGCCAGACTTCACTGCTATAATTTCATTGGATTGCTCCAGTTCTAGTTTCCATCCATTGCGTTGTAGAGCTGTAGCCCTTTGCAGCTGTACTTAATAAAAATAATGCAAAATCCTTGGAGAAGTCCAATCAAGAGCTATGTGCTTTTAAGTACAACGTGATTGAAGCATTTTTAAGAGGGGAAAATTTAGTATCTTTAAAATAAAATTGCTAACAGGAAAAAAAAACTTGTATAGTGTAGACAATGGTGAGTTGAGAAAACTTATCCTAAATGTGTCAATAATAAAGCAGTGAAAGATATGACTGTTAGCAGGGAAAGACCTGGAAGTCAGTTATCCTCTCAAAATAACAGCAGAAACACAGTTAGTGTCCAGGTATGTCATTACACCATCCACCTACTCTGAAATATACTCTCAGCCTGAACACAGAATGTAAGTGGCTGTATGCAAAATGTAAGTTAAATTTAGGGATTTTAGTTTCGTCTGCTGCTCTGATATTTTAAAAACTGCAATTTTGTATTATAAATCACAAAAGCTCCAAGTGATGTCCAGCTGTCCTTCAGCCAGGGACCCCATCCAGGGTGCTGCAGCCTTTGCAGTGAGGGGCTGCCAGTTCAGGGACTTCTACCCTCAGGACATGAGCCAAAGCTCTTGCCTTAACATATGTGCAGTAGGAGATGCTGGAATCCTTCAGCTTCAAGTGCTTCCCTGATGGCCCTTACAGCTGTCCCATGTCTTCCCAGCTGCGAAGCAGCAGTGCCAGCTGAGCTCCCAGCTTTAAACACATTCGTGATAGGTGTTTGTTTAAGCTTTGCTTTCCTGGGTAATTTCTCAAGAGCTTCACTGTTACTGTTAGAAACATTGTTTTGTAGAATGCTGGGGGGGGAAACGTTGAAAGTGAGTGAAGTGTCTAAAGGTGGCTTCTGAAATAGTCTTCCTCTTAGTGCCTTTGTTTGATATAAAGGCAGAGAAGTATAATTCCAGCATTCTAGGGCCATACTCCCCACTAATCTCAGATCAGCAAAAAAGGCAGTTTCAGAGCAGAAACAAAGCTTACCCTTGGCTCAGGTTTCCTGTCCTGTGTCTGAACCATCACAAATCAAAGTGCACATGTTCCTGACATGCAGATGCATCACAAACCACAAATAGCAACATACAGGAGATTTCTTTTGTCTGAAACAAATGCCAAAATGCCTTCACTGGTTTTGGACTTTTTTCTTAGCTCTGCCTCATCATAACAGCTTTGTGTTAAAACCAACACAAACTCTGAGATAACTTTTCATCCACAGCTTTCTTCTTGTGGACTGTGGCAACGTTTACAGACTGAACAATGATTTCTTGCCCGAAATGCAGCCAAAGGTAGGCTTAAGCTTTCATGGCAGTCTGATCCTATTTTCCTTGAATTGCATGAGACTGAAACAAAAACAGTGACCACCCAACTTGAGTATTTCTAGGTCTGGTGTGTCTTTAAAAAAATAACATTAAGAGCACTTTATGTAAACCACAGAGTTAAGTAACTGAGTTGTTGTTGTTGTTAACCACAATGTCTAAAATGTTTTGATCTCTCTATTCTCTCCACAAGTGTCTGGATTCATCATTCAACTTGTAGCGTATTGTGTGAGGGGAAAAATAACCAACCTTAAACAGAAATTTTAAATGCAGGACTCAAAGAGCTGCGTGTGCTCAGCAGGTCACTTCAGCTCTAAAGCACTTATTTAGGTCTGTTCAAGCTCAACAGGTTGTGCAGCCTCTTTGGTAGCTTACAGATGAGGTGTTGGCCTGGGATTTACTGCTTTGCCCTGTCCTGTAAGCCATGGGCAGGGAGAGGTGCTGGTGGGGAGCTACGGAGAAGCTTGTGTAGGCTGGTGACTGAATGGTCTTATAGCTGTAGAGCATGATAAGTGCTTTTGAAATCCTACGGGATAGGAGATGCCATATAAATGTAGTAGACTGGTGTGGAAATTTTATATCTATGCTTACTCTATAGGTCTCATTCTTTTCCTTTAGTGCAGTACTCTTTCTTTTTGAGGAAGGTATTTCTTTGTAACATAAAGTGCTTGTGGAATAACTCTGATTCAAACTGCTTCTTTTGTGATAGAAACTAACACATTTTATTTTATTCATTTGCTTTCAAAATACTTTTACTCAACCTTAGTAAGGCGCAGCCACTGAAGCCTCCTCAGTACTACTGCCTTTGTCCTAATTCCCGCCTTGAGTGTGGATTTGGATGTGGGTGATTCCCTTTGGACTCCACTGTGATGTCCTTAGGCAGCAGCTGGGATTCTTTTGGCTACCAGCCTTTCTTTCCCTTTCTCAGCTAAGGGTTTTGTGTGTCCTTTTGTCAACGTGTCTCTAGCCAGTCAAAACAACACCAAATAGCTGAGGTCAAATTTAACATCTGAATGCTCTCCTCAAAGAACTGGGTACTGTTTTCCCTTCTGATTCCACGAATTGGTGCAATAAACTTTATCAAGCACTGTATAGCAATTCCCTTTTAAGCAGCAAGACATTTCTTCTTGCTCCCGTTTGCATTGCTCCTGATGACTCGGAGGTCTGTGGAGCTGCTTCCCCTGCCGGGCTCGCTCTTGGTGGGATGCTTTTGCAGCTGGTAGTTTGGATGCATGCAAACAGACGTGTGCTGTTTTCCAAGGCAAGCACCCATTTGTTAGCACGAGCTGCTCGCGCTCTCCTCTCCATGGGAGCTCTTCCCTGCTGAACTTTTGAACCACTGAAGCAAATCAAATTGTGCAGCTCCACAAAACAGAAACTGGCATTTGAGCTGTGTCAAGGAAGTGTTGCAGCCTCAGCACAGTTGCCCGGGGAAGCAAAATCAACAGAGAAACACACTGTCGGGGATGGCTAAAGAATAGCAGCCTGTTAAATGTGTCTTTTTTCTCAAGCTTCTCGTGTCTTACTTGTGCTATCTCTTAGGTATGGCCATGTATGTAAGATGATAAACTTGTGTGTGATTTTTCTGTTTGGCCATGCAGTATCTGCTAATATAGTTTCCTGGGATGGTAAGAGAGCAAGAAGCACTGCCTGAAATAATAGTCCTTAGTTTGTAAAGACCCTATGTATTTCCAGTCTTGTGACCAGGGAACATGCCACAAGTTACCAAATTGGGTTGCTCCCCATGCAGGAGACCCCCTGAGGCAAAGCTGTGCAGCGGGCTGCTTGCTGCCCTGCCAGCCAGTAGCTCCTCAAGTGACAGCAGGCCACATGTGGGCATGGAAGTGAGTGCAGTTCACTGAGCAGTGTGCCTGGCAGGCCAGGCATCCCTGTGCTCCTCTTCTTCAGCAATCTGAGCAGTGATGTGGCTGAACAGAAAGTAACAGTAGTAGTGCATCCAGCCAACAGTGAGCGCTGGGCAGATGTGCTGAGGGAGGTTTATCTGAGGATGCTTAGATCTGACAGGCTGAGTTTAGTGAGAAGTGGAGGCAAGAAAAATAATAGGTTTCTTTTTAAGCCTGCAGATAATTATTGAAGAAAAAAGGCTTGATCTATTGTTGTTGAATGAATCACTTGCAAATATCAGCATTAAATGAACTGCACTTGGTGCACAGCTCAGACCTACCCCTTAACCAGGATCTGTTTAGAATGGCCATACCTGCCCTCAAAAAAGCTGTGGAACTGGAGACTTACGAAAGAGATCTTGACCAGAGGCCTTTCATCAGCCCCGCAGAGTTGTGTGTTGGAGTGAAGTATCTTAATAACTGAGATTTGGGAAAGTTCTTTCCCAATAACACATGAGCTCAAATCCTGTCACGCTTCAGGTCTATATTCTTCAGTACAGTGTCCTCAAGCTTGAGAGAACAGCACTGATTCAAGGAGGCTCAACTAAAATGTCTTCATATTTTACGCAAAGATTCATATGAGCTTACACAACAGCACTGAGTCATGCACGCAGGATCGTGTTTTTATTCATCTAGCAAAAGTAAAACTGGTGCTCTCTGACCCCAAACCCAGTGTTCCTAATACACGGGGCATTCATAATGGATCTGCCCCATGTCCTGGAAAAAAAAAAGACACATTTTTAGCAGGTGATGAGAACTCCATAGTGGACAATCATTCAATATTAACATGTTTTTCGTGTTCCTTTTCCTTTCATCCAAGTGGAAATGAATCTGAATGACGTTTCTGCACTTCAGCTGGGAAAGGAGAGGTCAAAGGTGCTAAAAGCCCCTCTCAGTATATGAGCTACTGCAGATAGAGGTTTGCTCTTTGTCCTTAATACTATGTTAATTAATCCTGTTAAGATGGTGTGTGATTTACACATGCTTTAACAAGTGAACATCAGTCTGTGACTGAGGATGTGATTTGGTAAGTGCCTTTTGCTCCTGCCTGACTTTATGAATGCACTCATCTCATGGAAATGGGCTGCAGGAATGCCAGTTGTAATGCACTACTGAAAAAAGGCCTTAGGGCTGGATCAAACTTCTGGAATTAAGGAAAGAACAGCAGCTTTCACTGCAGCTGGGATCAGATCTTCTGTATTTGGTTATCTAAACTGCAGATTCCTGGCCATGGTCGGTCACCTGGGTAGAGATTGGCTGGGGAGAGGGTCCCAATGCAATGACGGCTAGGGTGAGGTACTTGTCCTATTGTATGGGGCTCTATCATATATATATGGCTGTACGTGGCTGGTGAGATAAATGTTAACTTCTCATTGTAGTCATCAGCTCATGTCAGATGTATAATCAGATCACACTGTAAAAAAATAAATAAGAAAAAGGCAAGTTAAGCAAAGGATACACAGCAGCAGGGAGTGCGGCCTTTGGTTTTTTTTATCATTATTGTTATAGTTATTTGGGTCTTTTAGCTGATGGCCAATGACATGGGATGAATTTGCTTTTAATTCTAAATTTCTATGTTAATTTCTATATCTTTAATTTCTAAATTTCATTATGTAGAAATACATTCTACTTGTGTCCAGTAAGCAGCCATGCTGTATAATACCTGAAAGCACAGCCATTCCAGTTCAGTGTTTTTTCCAGAGCATTACCTTGCTTCATTATGTTCAAGTAAGGACCTTTACCATGGTACAAACTTGAAGACAACATAAAACAAATGTGTTCTATGTTACTGTTGTTGCTCAGTCATTTTCATGGAATTACACTGGTTTTGTAATGAATTATGTTTAGATGTGAAGATCCATGGTTATAGTATGCTGACAGCAAGCAAAACAGAAAATACATGTGCTAAATTTGATATACCAATCAATAAATCATTTGTCCCTTTAAATAAAATGAAAGTAAGGGCTTGTATTGATCTACATCAACTGTGATTAGAGCTGCATGGTATTCTTTTTTGGAGGGGGAAAAAAAAAAAGCAGGATAGCTGCTGATAAGTGAATTGTAAGCATCAGCTATTACGTGGCTGGCTTCCATGGCAGTCAGATAGAAGATCTATAACAAGAAAGGAGCCACAGGACTTTGCCAGCATCTATAAAATGGTGTGCATTTTAAAGTATATTTTCTACAGCTCAAGTGTTCTTCTGATGGTAAGGAAAAAACCCCAAACACATAAAGAATCCCATCCCTCTGAGCTCAAGAAGTGTCAGTGCACTCTGCAGTTTAAGATTTTGATTTAAGGCAAGCATGCAAAGTACACAGTAACCATGCCTACACTCCCATTGTATTCTTGGGAGGAGGGAAAGTCTTCCCAACATCCATCTTCACTTTCTTATGGCACATGGTTTTTAAAATAGGGTATCTGCCTGCTCTGCAAACTTGCATGTTCCTATTTACTGACCTGTGCTGCTCTGCTGGCTGGTGGATGCCAGCTTGATGTGTCTTCTGCAGCTTTCCCTGTGCAGGGGAGACAGACTGGGTAATGCAGCCTGCTCCAGCTCAGGCACCAATCAGATGCCAGGACTTCACAGAGCCCAAGTTCCTCTCTGGCTTCCTTTGCAGCTTGTTCAGTCTCATGTCATGTTTATTTGTGACTTGGGCTTGAACATGGCATATGTCTGGTTTGTCTGCTTTGGAAACACTTCATCATCAGAACTTGTTTTAATTCAGTTTTACTTTGCCCTTGATTGCAGATTTGTTTGCGTATCTTTCCAGGAGTTGTGCGGGGTGATGTTATCTAGAGTGATATTAAAATGAGGACTACCTTGAGGTTGTTACCTTACATTGAAGAAGATTAAAAGTATTGCTTTCCTCTAGTGTTGGATAAAGAAAATTATCGCAGTACACTTAGCATCCCCCTACACCTGCATGTTTTTACTCAGCACTTCACCTCACCCCGCTCCTGCTGTGAATGTAGAGAGAGAATCAGATTATTATGGCATGTAGCACCCTTGCCACTGAGGCTGCACCAAGAACCTTAGTCTCTTCCTTAGTCCTGGTCTGTCAGCTAAATTCTTTCTGTGTTAATTGTTGGGCAATACCGTAGCTTTGCAAGAAAGTAGGGCAGTACATCTTTTTCACGTTGATTACAGTGGTAGCTCTAATTTCACAATATATGTTATTAAAGGATATCACATCATCTTTTACACAAAAGAACTTTTCACAAGTTAAACGTGCGCATCCTTCACAGTGTGCAAGTGGCTGGTTTCCGTGCCATATCCCTGCAAAATGGCTTTCCTGATGTACCGTACTGCAGGATTACTGGCGGACATTTGTGAGGATGGAAATGTGTTGGGATGTTGTTGGGGTTTTTTGGAGCCTGAATTGAAGGAGCACGCATGAAAGTGGAGTACAGTAGTTAATGCTCCCGACTAATGTTTGTACAGAAAAACACAGCTGAATTTACTCCAGAAATAGAGTTTGAGAGAAATACTGTACTGTTCATGGTTTCCATTTGCCACATCTTCATGTTTTTCTCACAATCCTCTAAGAACTGCAGACAAGTCAATTAATTGAAGTTGCACTTTGGAAATAATGCATCTCCTTTCCTTTATCAGAAGGGAATTTGGTGTGCTTTACCTCCACAGGCACCAGAAAACACATCCTTTTTCAAGGTAGCCTCTTCTTAGTGGTTATTGTTGAGTTCTTTTTTACGCTGATTAAGAAGTACTGGCTGCCCACAAAAGATTAAGAATCCATACGGATCGCTTATCCAAGCTCAGATCTTGTATACAATTAAAATCCTCCTGCAATTTTAGCTTGGCTTTGAAATTCAAATGGATTAAGAGAAAAGCTCCTTAAGCAGATTGCAACTAGTTAGATTTTTTATTGTGTGTAAATTGTACATGCATGCTTACAGACAGATATGCATAATGTGATATTGTAGTTCGTTTTGTCGGATTCATGGGTGGATTTAGGAAAGTCCCCAGTTCCAAACTGGCAGAAAGTCACACAGTGTCTCTTTGCTGCAGATAAGATCTGTGTTTTGACCTTGCTCTTGAAAAATCGCAGATACTCACTGCTAGTTTAAACTCATGTGCAGAGGCTGTGTTTTATGTCTAACAGCCTGCGGAGCAGCACATCAGAGTTAAGAGGCAGAATACTACTAATATTCATTAGGAATTCAGCTGCTGGATCCTTCAGATGCTTTGGAAAAATTCCCATCCAAACATGGAAGAAGGAGAGATGCAAAGCAGATTTAAAACTTGCTTGGAACAACTTCTGCAAACATCTGATTGTGAAGCAGTTTTTGAGGCCCTTCCTGTCCTAACACTCCCCCTTGGTTCAGTGTTAAATACTTCCTTGGCTCTGTGGAACAACATTATATACCTGAAAAGCTATCACATTTTCAGGTATGGAAAGCCACTTTTTTTGGCCCAGAGTTGAACATAACCTCTTTTGGGCTTCAAGGCAGAGGTATTTTGCAATGAAATGTCTGTATATTAATGTGGAGAGTGGGCTGGCAGTGCTAGCTGCCTGAACCTGCTCAACAGAATAAAAACAGAACAAGTCCTGAGAGAGCAACGTTACTGGACAGAGGGAAGAGAGAGTAATTGAAGGTGTTTAATGGGTGTATTTATTCGATAGCTCTGTGGTTTATTTCAGGGATATCACTTCCAGGCATTTCCGACTGTATATAAAATATGCATGCCAGCCCTGTCTGTTTTCCACTTGGATATAATGCTTCATGGGAACAACAAAATCTGTAGAAGTCAGAGATCAAAACTGAATGCTGTTTCCCAAATAATAATGATACGCTGAATGCTGTCATGGAAACCTTCCTTACAGAGAGCCCTTAGCTTAATGGGCAACCGTCCCACGCTATGCAGCACAAGCGCTCATCTGTCACCACACCAGTCTATAGACTGTAGCCACAATGAAGCTACACTGTTTACTCACATGATACTGCTCACCTTGGGTAAACGCTGCAGCCTTCTTTTCATATCTGCATATCTGGCTATGCAGTGCAAAGCTAAGTGATATCAGATGGACTTTATTTCCTTAAGAAAATGGAAATTTCACCTTTCCTCTGAAATCCATATTAACTTCTAAGGTTTCATGAACGCTTCTTAGCTTGCTCCTGGTTTTTGGGTGCAACTCCTGCTTAATCTGTTCCGTCAAGATTAACATCCCATTGCTACTTCCTGTGTCTTAGTGGTCTCTCATAAAATCCTTTTGACTATTAGTTACATCCTGAATTCATTTATCCTGCTTTAGTACAAAAACACATGGTTCTGAATTTCCAGACAATATATCAAGGAACATTTTATTTCTGTGTCTATCAGTGCAGGTGGTTAAGTGCCTATAGGCAATCTGTGACTATCTAAAAGGATTCCACTAATTAGAACGTGTGTCAAAAAAAGAAAAATCTAATTTTGCATGATGGGTAATGCAGTGAATCATACGCTTTAACACAAAGAAATTATAAATGAGAAATTGAAAGATGTATGCTGCTCTGTCCCCATATAGCCTGTTGAGTTAGCATCTGTGCTCCTCATCAGGCTCCAAAGAATAAGGAGATGAGAATAGGAGTTAAAAATGGGCATGGATTGTCTCACTGAGGTTAATGGGCTGATGGCACTTTGCTCTGTTGTCTCTCACACAAATTGTCATAGCAGCACTAGAGGGACAGGGAAGGAGATGTGCCTTGCAGAATAGCACAGCGAAGTCTGCTTTTTGCATTGGTTTTGGCCTGATGTAGCATCTGCAGCTCTGCCTTCTCCCCTGTCTACCAGACCTGTTTTTTTGGTGAGTGAACAGTGGAAAGTTTCGTGACGAAGTTGTTATGGGGTAAGCTTCACTTATGTTTCTCTACAAGTTGGACAAAGTACACCTTAAGGAAAGGAAAACTCTTGCTTTTCTTTCAGGTTGAATACATGTATTGGCAGTGGTGTTACTTCATGCTGTGCTTCTTACTTCTGAAAACCTTGTTGATGGCTCAGTGTGACAGATCTCTCTATGCTGACTGACCACCAGCCCCAGTTTTCACCTCCTGTTTTAATTACGTTGTGACAGTTGCAACAAAATGAGATATTAAAAAAAAAAAAGTTGAATGAGTCTTCCCTGCCAGACCTTAGGAGGCTCTCCTTATTGCATCAGAGGGAACATTCATCCTACCTGGCTTCAAGGCTGCACAGCTGCATCAGGAAAGAGTGTCCCCCAAAATAAAGATACCAAATAATGGCAGCTGACTTTGTATTTAATACTGAAATTGCTCTGAAGCTCTGGTAAGTTTTGGAAGAGGTCTTCTGCCTTCTGCTTTCATTTCCTCCCATTTAATAGAAAACTGTCTGTTCCTGCTTCTGAAAGTGAAGGAAAGTACAATTCATTAAGCCTGCAATTGTTTAGAACTCAGAAGTGTAGATTGATTAGCAAATACTCTACAATAGTGCTTATAATGGAGAGCTCTAAATAAATGGGTTTTAAACTATTCTTACAGTTCCTAGTGCTTTTTCTACAGTCTAAACATGCTGTGTACACTATTCTTTGACTCTGCTGTGTTCCTGGAGGGGAATGAATTGGAATATTCTGAATGCCTTATGTAACGTGTTTAGAGAACTTTTTTGTTTGTATCTTTGTTTGAATTTCTTGGACGGAATTAATTAATGGCAAAGTATAAAGGCCAACTTTGAAATCCTAGCTGACTTATACACTAGAGCTCAATTTGTATTCTACATCAAGGAAATGCTTGGATTTGAAAGAAGGATGCCATTATCAAAAAGATTTCTGTAGATGGCTCTGTTCTTCAGAGCGCCATCTCTTTACCACAGAAGTGTGGTTTTAACACTTGGGTAATTCAGAAGGAAATTGATTTTTTGATCAGAGTATGTATTTTAATTCCTTATTAAAAAATAAATGCAGAACAGGAAAGAGTAGCTGATTTGGGAAAGGATAAATGTTACAAAAACTGGGCTTCCTTGAAGCAATCTTAATTTCAGAGGGAACACAAACAGAATAAAGTCTGTAGCCAACAGTTTTATGGTCTTGTGAAAATCTGACAGGGTAACAGCTTTTCATGACCATATTTGCATCCTGATTTTGTAACTGGATTCCTTTGTACAAGATTGAAACGGTGTGTAAGATGTAGTTCCTCAGTGGGTATAAATTTGTCAAGCTGCATCGAGGACAGTGGAATCAAGGTAACTTACATCAGCTTCTCAATGGTTCCTGCAACAAGCCAAGAGGTTGGACAGGGACATCCTGCCTTTTGGCCCTGTAGAGAAGGAGCTGTTTGGTGAAATGCCACATTGTGTTTTAGAGGCAAGCAAAGCAGTGTCTGGCAGTGTGTACATAGGATATGTGCTTTACCCTGCTGTCTGCTCTGCAGTGGGGTGGGCTGAGGAGATGAGCTGGAGCTGCTGTTTGCACACCTACGCTGCCCTAAGTTTCAGGTTCTGCATTCAGGGCAGGCTCCCACTGCAGGCAAAGCAACTCCTGCAAGCAGTAAATGAAGAGAAGAAAAAATGTGATTTTGTTTTATGGCACGTGCACCAGCTCCTGCTGAAGCTATTTCCCCAGAGTTTACTGTGAGAGCACCATTAACTCTTGGTCTGTACATGGTGGGACCCTAGAGAAGTCTGACACCCATATTTGGAGAAGACAAGAACAGGGCCGGTGTGACAGCTGTGGCAGGGAGAGCTGCTCAACCATGAAGGCCAGGGGATTGCAAGTGAAGCTCTGATAATACAGGGGAGTTTTTTTCTGGGCTACAGATCTCAAAAGTTGCAAAGGACCAACTGCGCTGGCTTCCTTCTGGTCTAGCTCTGGGTTCTTGGGCTTTGAAATTTGTACAAAGGGGAGAGTAATGCACTGGTAGTGCATATATAGTGCCTAGTGGTAGGGTATTAAGCATCCAGTGCTGATGAAAAGTCTCGTCTCTGTGCTTTCCAGGGTTAGCCTGCCTGGCAGAGAGAGGTTAAATGGGAAGGAGCAGGGTGTTGATAATTTTTACTGCTTTTGAATACTTGTACAGTATAGAGAGGATGGGTTGAGATGGTCTGTTCCGGTTTTAGAATTGTTTTTCTCCTGCCAGTGGTAACTCTTTTTTACTTCTTAAGCACTGTGTATTTTCTGCCTCATTTATTCATATCTGAGGCACAATGCCATGGTCCTGAGAAATGCTAAACATTGTCTAGTCTTTAGAAACAGTGGAGCATCACACTCTGAGTGAGAATATTTTTTGCAGTACCATCAGAATCTCTTGTCTTCTCTTATGCCCGAAAACTTCCATGTTGTCACAAGAGATAGTGGGTTGAGATTCGGGCAGTAGTTGCTGGCATACAGAAAGGTGCCCAGTTTCCCTAGCCCATTTGACAGTGGACAATTGTGGATTCCCTCCAGCACTGTTGACTGTGCTGTGGACAAGCCTGTGTTTATGCTCAGGCAGTACAAAGTGAGCAGTGGCACTGAGGCTGCTGCTGGAATCCTGCCAAGAGGCCCCACAAAGGCAGCCGGATCATCTCTGTAATGTGAATATGATGGGAGCTGTGGCAGGACAAGCCTGGTTACAGCCTCCTCCCCCTTTGCCCTCCCCAGTCCTGGTGCAGAGTGTGTGTGCGTACCTACCAGGAAGTCTCCAGGAGTACCAAATGTGAAGCGACCAGGGGAGGCAGGCTGTCTTCTGAGCTAAGAGCTCACATCTGCATGGCTTTGGGATGGCACCCGAAGTAGCATCCCAGGTCCTCACTGCCCCTTCATTTCTGGTGCCTTTAGAGTCTGGCTGTTGGCCACAGTGGGCAGGGCCATTCCCCATAGGGGCCCCAACACCACTTCAACAAAATCTCTCTTCTCTGCACCTAACAAGAGGACCAGCGGGAGCCAGGGAGTAGCAGCAGAAGGCAGCACAGAGCCCTCTAACAAGTGGGCATCTCCAGCATTTGTGAGGGAGGCTCCTTGAGCAGGGATCCAGCCATCATCCTGTGCATGAGGTATGGTGGTCCCGGGGCAGAGAAAGACTGGGAAGAGAGGGAAGGAAGGGGGAACTACATCAGAGCTGAACAACCAAGAGAGAGAGGTGCTGGCAAGAGCTGAGAAGACAGGACTGAGGGGCTTGGAGGAACGTGACCCAGTGTGTGCAAGGAAAGTGAGATCCAGGAAGTTCAGAAAGGCAGAAAGTAGGGAGAACAATGGTGCAGGGAGGAGCAGGAGAATTGTTGTAGAATTAAGGGATTGGTGCAGTCCTGCAGTGCCTGAGGGATTTGGGTGGAAATGTCCACGTTGTACAGATATATTTGATATATGCTTTTCTTTAAATTTTTAGTCTGCTGAAATTAAGTAGGCTTGGCTGGGTCCCATATCTCCAGAGTTTAAAAACGTAAAATCGCTATCTTCCATATTCCTGATCTTCTAAGCCGTGTAGCTGGGAAAATCTTAAAAACAACTTTCAAAACCAGTTTCTCCTCTTGAAATCATTAAGTAAAGGATTTGATTCATCTCAGGCCATCAGTCTTCCCACCTGTTTGAAAAGTTATGGCTCTTTCTGTGGAAAAAAATGCATTTTATTTTATTTTATTTGGAGGTGAAAAGAGAGTGCATGAGTGTGATTTGGGAAGAAAATAGAACAGAACGTGTCCTCTTCTGGAGGGATAGTTAGACCTGCTCTTTAGCATGTGATAAACCTCAGACACGATTTGTTCTCTTAGACTTGAATGCTTTTGAATTCCAGATGCTCTAGGATAAAGGTTTTCTTGTTTATTTGTTGTTTTTTGGATTTATTTTTTTTTCTGAGTGGGATTGTATTTATTTACACAGGTGCAAAATGATCTATTTTATCGTGTAGGATGTCAGACTGTTTATGTTGATGCCTACTTTGGGAAACAGGTGATTTTACTCTGCTGCTGAAGTGGTTTGTTTTTAAGTCTTATGGATGTAAAACCCAGTGGCATGGTGGAACTCTGAAAAATGAAGAATGACAAGCACTTGGCTTTCTACATTTCTGAACACTTTCTATGCTGCATACAATTCCTGCATATAAGCTTCCATTTTCACAGATCTCACATTGACCAGCATGCTCAGATTTACTGATTTTTATTTTATTTTTTTATTTAAACTCTTACTGGAAAGCTAGTTATGTGGAATATTAAATTCTGACTGTCCTTATTACAGAATCATAGAATCAGTAAGGTTGGAGCATCTAGTCCAACTGCCTACCTACCACCAATATTCCCCACTAAACCGTGTTCTTAGTGCCACAGCTGCACATTTCTTGAACTGATATTTCTCTGAAGATCCGTCCGGTTATTTAGAGGACATGCTGGAGGCAGTTGGCCAATACAGCCAAGGTTTAAGCCTTCTCCTACCTTTATCAAAGGCACAAAACATACAGAACTGAAAATGGGATAGGATTGCTATCTTGGGAGTTGCTACCAATCAGACTTCACTCACCAGATAGTTTCTGCTGGCAGCAGGCAGCAGAGTGCTGCATCCCGGCAGTGGGCTGACCTCGCACTGGCAGGAAAAATGACATATGCCCCCACTGTGGTCTGCCATGGCTGCCTGCTGCTAAAAGCAGTCTGCCGATACCTCGCTTTCTGGAGCAATGGTTTAGCATCTTTGTTTTCTTTCAGAAGGTGCAATTCTGAGTTTTGGTCTGTGGTATTAGGGAATGGTGCCGTTTGGCGTTTCTCTACTGATATAAATTTCAAGCTTTTAGGCTTAAAGGGCAGAGTAGAAAAAGAATCTTCCTTCTTTAAGCTTATAGCAATCATCTATAGCCTACACTTACGAGGCTTACTGAGAGCATCATATTAGGGAAGTACAAGCCATTAACTTTTCCGTAACACAACATAAACGGCCCTTCTTGTTATTTGGGTGGGAAACTATAAAACTTAATTTGCTACACAAAAAAATGCATTTTTACGTGATAGTAACATAAGCACTGTGATGTTTTCTTGGTTTGCAATAGTACTGTCATTTAGTGCTGCCTTTTTTTTTTCCCCTTGCTTTTCCAATTTCCTTTCTAAAAGACAGTTATGTTTTTTCACACTTAAAAATACAAACATGGGTGATGTTCTGTAGATAGGTTGGTATTACGTATCCTTATTTTGGATGCTGGTTTGGAGACTGGAGTAGCACCATTACCAAAGAATGAAAGTATTTTATCTCTATCAGTAATATATAGTTTCTCTGTGGATTTGGTAGGACATTTTGTTGCGTTTGTTTTAGAATTTCTTGGTGTTGAAGAATATGCTTATCTTGTGATAATAAACTACATTTTGGTAAAAAAAAAAAACAAAAAAAAAAACAACAAAAAAAACCCACCCACACACACACACAAAAACCACACCTATTTCCTTAGTCTTAAAACAATAATTTTAATGTTCTTCCTATTCCTAGTAACAACAAAAACATGCAGGAAATCAGAGTTATGCTCTTGTGTGGTTGGACATACGCATGGCACACAGAGACTAAATCTCACAGTAACAGATAGTGATGTGCCCTTGACAGCAGTGGGCTCATGTGTTTTTCCTTAAGCCTTGAGTCTGCTGGGAAAAGGTGCAACGGTGAGCATTACTCTGCTCTTCTCTGGATCATGCAATTTGTGAATTACTTCACTATTATTTCACTGATTCACCGTGTGTGAGATTTCAAGAAAGCTGTTTTGTGTATACAGTATTCTAGCACTGATGATGTCCTGCTGATATTTGCTGGAATTACACATAAAATCCTGCCGCAGATGCAGAGAATACTCAGTTTCTTCCTCCAAAAGGCTAGTCAGGTCTTCACATATGACGAGAGATTTGTTGACTGCAATGATAACAGCTACCATATTGCTCTACTCCCACATCAACGCAAATGCTGGCAAAAGCTACTGTGCCAGCTGCCCACTTACACACTCTAGTGGCACCTTTGGTATTCCTCAAATCCACAAATTGCCATTCTGCTCCAATTAATGCTCAAACACAATTTTTTTTCAGTCTCATGTGTTTAACAGATTTTTGTGAGAAAATAAAAGATGAAGGTAGATACACAGCAGTCTATCAAGCCAGAACCCACCTGGTACCATTAAGCCTTTTTTAATGCCAGGAAATTCCCTAATGATATCTGCGGAAATATTATGAAAGAGCCACAGATTAGCCCAGAGAATGAGGACATGAAACCTCAGCTAGAATGAGCGCTGGTGTTCATTACAAGGCATGCAGGTATACTCAGAGCTGTGGTGGAGCTTCCTGCAATCACAGAGGTCCTGCCTCTCATCTTACTCAGGGACTGGCCTTCTGCAGTGTCTGCTTGCAGACACATTGGTTGGGTTGTATAGGAACAGGCAACAAGAGAAGGCTCCCCATGGCATGGCGCTTCTCTGTAACAAGATAAGATGACTTCCATAACCACCATTTTATCTAAACTTCTCACATAGGCTTTGACCTCCTGCTCCCAGAACATGCTCTTCCAGCCTATGATTTTTTTTTCCATCAAACCAAGCATGCATAGAGGTGGAGGTTACAACCATTTGTGATAACTTTGCATCTCTAGAAGTATTTCTTTCAAATCTAAATCTCTGACGAGGGAACGTGCAAAATATGCTGCAGGATCATATTTAAGACTTGAATTTGTGTCTGTTTTTTTATTTTTACTTGTGTTCACCTGATTTTAATGGGGCTACATCTCTCATGTTCAAAAAACAACAAAAAAAAAACAGCTGATTTGGTGTATGCCATTTCTGCGATTATGTAATCACTTTTCTCTGTCCATGAGGCTTCATTTTGATGACCAGAAGGCATTTTATACTCTGTAGATATGTGACAAGCAAGAGGTATGTAAAGATCATACTGTGGTTGTTGTTGACCACTGAAACACAAGGAAAAACCTGAAACTCTGCTGTGCATTCTTTAAGAACTTGATGGCCACTCCCATATTCAGCAACAGAACACTGAATGAATATCAAAATAAGTTAATGACATGCCAAAATGCAAATAGTACTTTTCTTGTCTGAAGTTTGTGTGCTAAATCAGGAGAGATTCTTCTGGAACATCCTTGTTTGAGTGCTCTCAGAGCTCCTGGTCTTACAATCCATCACTGTTCAGTATTTTATTGACCTCCGCAGAGTGCTTGCTTTGAGATGAAATACGAGAGGGCCGTAGTTAATCCTTTTAGCAGTTCTAGTTCTGTCCTTGCAGCTGTGTGAAACTATTTTCTCTTAAGTAAAAACCTCTAGGGTGTGTACATTGCAATGGTATTTGCTAGTACTCCCTTCTGACCTAGCCCATGTTTTGGTGTGAAGTTGTTTTGTGGGATGTTTGAATAGTTTAGAAGCAAAGTCTAAAAACAGACATCCACATGCGTGCCTCTTAAAGCAGGGCTCTTCTTCTGCCTAGACAGAGTTTCTGATATCTCCTACTGAGGAGTTGCTGAACATAAAGTGTTCCTCCAGATTGCTACCAAACTGTTTGTTTACAGTTTCAGGGCATGCTGCCTTTAAACTACTTAGATTGTGTCATAACAGGTAAAAAGTAATTATTTTAATTAACTTTGAAATACAGTGCTGTCAACTTACAAGTGTCATTTCAGAGCATCTTCCTGTGAAAATCCTTCTGTGCCATTCTGTTGAGGATAATTGGGCCAAATCCTTCTATTGCAACCTATGCATTGACATCAGCAAGCTTCCTTCCTGATAATCTTGGTGTCACTGGACTTTTTGTAAGAGATGTATTATCCTTCCACTTTTCCTTACCATCTATTCCTTACTTGGAAAATACATAGGTGCTATTTAATAGAAATATTTCCGCATTTATGCTTGGTTATCAGGTGAATTAGTCAAAAAGACAACTTGGCAAAAGAGCGTTGAGGGGAGGAGAATGAAAACCATGACTTCAGTGTAAAAGGAATAGTGATAAGTTTGTAGCAGCAGAGAAAATGTGTCACTTCAGAATTCTAATATGTAGTTATTACTGACTTCTAAAATAGTTCGATCTTCTGGGGCACATACAGAGGAGCACTAAGAAAGCTCAGCTTTCTGGTGACTGCCAAATGACACTGCTACGCAGCCACTGCCTCCAACACAAATAGCTCAGCTACCCTTAAGTATTCTTATTGGAGGCAATCAATCACATCTGAAACAGAGCAGCCATAAATAAGGTCTCCTGTTCGTGTACATTCTGTTATTTTTGCAACTAAGCTATATTGTGTCCAAAAGAAATATTTGAATAACTGAATGTCTCCCTCCTAGAAGTGAGTGGGGTGAAAAAGTGTGAATTGTCAGTGCAGGTTAAGAAATAATTAAAATTCAGGATTTGGTGTCTGGATGCATTTCATCTTCTGAACCAAAGCACTGCCACCCTGTGCAACCTTTCAAAAGACATTGGAGCCTCAGGCTTAAGTACCTAAATGTCACAGCAAATGAAGAGATCCAGACAGCCAACTTACTGCTTGTGATGGAAAAGAACACTGCAAGTGGAAGGAGGGTGAGCGCTGTAGGAATGTTATAAAAGCTGCAGAGATAGTTCAGGAAAATAATTAATAGAAAAGGCATCTTGGAGCAGGGAGGAGTTCCTTGTGTCTCTGTTTCTCAGCATGACAGTTGATAGCAAAGCTCTAGAACTGATTTTTTTGTATGTCTGTCTCACAAAAAAGAAAGCTTGGTTTAGAAATTCCAGTCAAGTATGTACCTGCACTCTGCTGGTTACCGGATTGGCAGAACTTGCTCAAGGAGTTTATCTCAAGTTGGATAGCACAGCTGTATCCATAGCAGCAGCAAGGAACACAGATCCAGGTGCTGGGCGCAGGGCAGCAGAGCAGGAGGGTGGCAGCACTGGTGGCTTTTAGAAGCAGTGCTGACTTACAGAAGTAGGGAGCTTGGAGGGGTTGACGTCATCAGCTGCTGCGGTAACACCTCAGTCACATGTGGTAATTCAGTACTGAACATGTGAAAGTCTCTCTTTCTGATTGACTAAATCTGGCTGTGTGACCAATATGTTATAACTGTTTTTCCTCCATCAAATAAGAATATCTCCAACTTCTGGTGTTTTCTTTTTTTTTCTCTTTTTTTTTTTTTTCCCCTCTTTTTTTTCCCCCTCTTTTTGGCATTTTTTTCTGTCTTATACTTCAGAGCTCTTCCAGAATCGAAGATAGGTGCAAATACTGTGTTTGGATTTGTTCCATCTGTGACATTTCATTGTAACTGAAGCCAGTACTGAGAGCTTTAACCTGTTTTTCCTTGACTTTGCCCTTAATCTTCTTGCCGAAGAAATGCACACCAACTGATGTTGGTGTTAATGGAAACAGGAAAAAAAAAACAAAAACGATGACATGATTTAGATAAAATATGTGTGTTTAGGCAGAGTTTTTCATTTAAGCAGCTGATAAAATCGAGCATGAAAAGTATTTTCATGTTAACAAAAATGTCAGAATCGCAACTTTTTGAAAAGAAATCTTATGAACTCTTTTGCTTATAACTTATGTAGCGAAGCAGAGGTCAAATTCCCTTTCTAGCTTCTGTCTTTAAGGATCTAGTCTTTGCTGTTGCATTATTCTGAAACATTCACTGAATAATTTGCATAGTGATTTTGGTTTCTGTGAGTCTCATCACCAGACAAATTTGTTTATTAGAATGTATGCGAAGGACATAGCTGAACTGAATTCATTGAAGAGTTTGAGCAAACCGTAGTGAATGCTCTCTTGGAATGTTCTCACCTCTCTTAAATACTGATTCAAATCTCAAATTAAAACCAGTGAAAAACAAAATTCTAGGAACAATCACACTGATGTTTGTAAATCTGCCAGCCTTCTATGCCCTGTGTACAGAAATAGAGATGAGACGGGCTGCCTCCTGATTTTGACCTTTTTTTCTGTAGATGTTTTGCTGAGTTCTCACGTTGTTCCAAACAGCCTCCGCCCATGGGCATTTTTAATCTCTTTGGCGTGTTCAGGTCTTGCATGTTGGTGTTTTGCCAGTTTATCTGAACACTGTGTTCTCAAAGCTTGCAGTGTGATAAATGATATCACAAGGAAAGATAAACAAAGCTGACAGTAATAAGTATGATTTTTAAGGGGAAAAAGGGGAAGATCAGATGTTGGCGGAAATTTTTCAGTGTGACTGTGATGAGGAGTTGGAATAAGCTCCCTGAGAAGCTGTGGCTGCCCCAACACTGGAGGCAGCAAGGCCAGGTTGGATGGGGCCCTGGGCAACCTGATCTTATGCCTGATCTAGCAGTGGCAACCCTGCCCATGGCAGGGGTTTGGAACAAGGTGGTCTTTGGTGTCCCTTCCAACACCATCCATTCTGTGACTTTGTGATTCTATCAATAAACCCTCTTCCTACCCGTCCTGCTACTCTGCTTCTTTCTCTCCTCTTTTTCTTTTGCTTCATGTTCTCCTCCCTGAGCCATTGAGATTTTAAACAGTTCAAGTCCTTTCTTCTCTTTCCCTTCTTCAAGCATGAGTTATAAGGAAGGAACATCTAGGAGGGAATGCAGCACTCTTCCTTAGGAGCAGCCAGCAACATGTTTATAGCAGGAGCCTCTGACACTGTACACACGGAGTCTGAGAACAGAGTGAGTAGCATGGCACCAGTTCCTAAATCAGCCTGCAAAAAGTGTCAGACTGTCTGTGTCATCCCACGATAGCTGGTTAGGAGAAACAACTCCCTTTTCTCCAACCTCAGTCTACCCCAGGAACAACCCATTTGCAATCTCTAGACATTACGTTTTGGAGCTTTTTGATCTTGTTTTGGTTTTACTTAGGGTTAGAATTTACTTGCTTAGATACCTGCCTTTTCATGGACCGAACATGTACATAACTGAACATCAGCTAGTGGATAGTCACAGGATTCTGTGGTGAGTAAAAACTCTTATTTAATTTTCTTGTATCTATTTAAAAGTCAGTGAATTTTATTTCAGTCAGCTCTTTGCTAGCTTTCGATACTCAGAAAAGACTGTTAAGGCGGCAATACCTGTGCTGAGGTCTAGATCCCCTGTGGGCATTCTGCTCTTTGCATGTTTGCTTTCTCAGTCCTTATGTAATGAGATTACATAAGCTAAGGCTGTAATGTTCAAAACCATTTACCATATTAAAGAGCAACTACCATCAATGGATCTTTATCAGCTGCCTGAAGCAGAAAGGATGCACATGGCTGTGCATTTGGAAACTGGTTGTTTACAGTATTCATCAATGCTTGTTGCCAATCCTGGGCAGATGTCATCAAAAGTCATTATGCAGATCTGAAAATAGAATCAGACTCGACCTAGCCAGGCCCTTAAATGATCAATAATATGTCTCTGAATGATGATGCGAATGTTGGCCCATTCTTTCTATGAGCATCCTGTGGCTCACGGCCCCTGCAGACTTGGATCTAGGGCAGCATGAGGACAGGTAGGCATTGCAGTGTGTGTTTCAAGTGAAGTATCCTTGCCTCTAAGAGTCAGTTTCTCACTGTGCTGCAATCTGTCCTCATAGAGAGGCATGTGACCCGCACATGTCTGCAGAACAGAGCCCTACTGCACTGTTCATCACCTCCAAAATGGGAAGTTACTTATGCCACCTGTTGAAGCTCATTTTTTGGAGGAGGAAAAGCAGCCTTGGGAGCACCATTGTGGTGTGTTTCCTTGGCTTCCTCAGCCACTGGGCGGTGGACGGGAAAGGGAAGAAGCAGTGTCAGGGTGCACTGAAACTCCTGTGCCGTTATCTTGCCTGCTTTCCTAAAGTGTGAAAGCCCAACATGGACAGCTAGCTCTGCATGGCTTTGACAGCACTGCTGTAATTGTTACGTTGTGTGAAGGGGGCAGCCTGTCATGGTGTAATGTTCGTACATTTACTCAAACCTGGCTTCTGCTTAGCTCCCATAAAAGGAGAAAGAGTGCAGAAAGCAGTATTCTCTCACCTTCATTCCCTCTGCCTTCACACGAGGCTTGGGAGGAACATTGCCTTCTCCATTCTTTTGAGAAGTGCTGGCAAGCACAGACTGTTACAGTCCACCTTGGCATCAGAACCAGTCAGCTGCTTCCATGCTCCTGTTTGCTTGCTGGCATGTGGCAGAGGGCATGAGAGAAAGAGAAGCAATGCTGTACTCCTGAAGTATAGCACTAAAGTATAAGACACAGCAAATGCAGCGCGCCTGCAGACAAATACCAGGCCAGACCCTGGTGTTTGTCTGCTCTTTAGTTAGAGGGGAGGACAATGCAAGGGATTTGTGCAAAGTCCCTGGTTGTCAGGAAAAGACCACAGTCCCCCCACAGTGGGTGAGGACTGGTAATCTTTTTAATATTTGCTTCTCCTCCTTTACAGTCTCTAAAAGCGTGTATGTGGAGGGGCTTGCAACCTATCCACCTTCCCAAAGTGCCATGCAAGAAGGACATCGCAGCAGTATTTTGTCCACGAGAATGTTGATGTGAATCAAAAGTTGTTACAAGAGATGTAGCAAACTATGCTGTTATATTTGTGCAGGGAGTGGTCTTTTTATTTAAAGGTAGTTGCAGCAACTGTGGAGATATTTGTGACTACAGTTTCTTTTCTTTTTCTCTTTCGAGAGCATTCTTCCTCTACCCTTTTTTGTTGTTCTCCTTCAAGTTGTGACATGAGATCAGGGGAGCTTAAGAGCTTAAATGACTTCTCAGTGTACCATCATTTCAAGATGAATAAGCATTCATGAAGACAGCCTGAGGGAAGGGAACTGATGTACTATTTAAACGCCCTGGCTCATAATTCATAGGAAACTCGGTAGGAGTGTGCCCAGTGCTGAAAACTTTGCCTTGGGGTTCACATGGATCAATCAGTGATAAGATTGCATGGCTGGCTGAGGGTGAGGAAGGAGAGAAAATTTAAAAGCAGTGAAAGATGTTCCCAACTATTGTAGCCAAACTTTTTCTCCCGTAGCCTGTGGAACCACCACAAGATGGGCTGGAGAACTGGCCCTGCTCTCAGTTGTCTCCCTTGCAACTACAAGATTGCAACCCCAGTTAGGGAAGAACTGGCTGATGGAGGGGCAGCTGGCAGTAGTGCTCAGCTGTTCTGAGATGAGCAATTTTCTGTTCAGGTCAGCGAGTGTTTGCCAGAATAGAAAGTTCAGACCATCATCGCTAGAGAGGGTAGAGAAGTCCAAACTGAGAAAGTAGGAACAAGGCCATACGTTCTCTCTAAAATTGGTTGCACGATTGATCTCCATCTGAATACATTTGTCTTAGAATGTGTTTTTCTCTGTAAGATACAGGAAGATGAATTCACAGTTTGCAGAAAAGTTGCGTAATATTTCCATTTAGACAGCGCTGTCAGGCAGCCGTTTTAATGACCGCTGAAAAACCTACCACCACTGCAATCTAATCCTACTGCTTGGCTGCTTGGTCCTTTTTTTTTTTTTTTTTTTTTTTTATGTTGACATTCCTGGCACCCCTTATGTTGGTGTTCTGCAACCAGCAGCCACACATTGGGAGTGAGCACCTTTGCCCAAAATGGCTACTATTTTGTGTTGTTGGTGGTAATGACTGTTCTCAGAAGTTCTAGATGGCAAGGTTTCAAGTGCTGAAGTACTGCACACTGAAATAAAACCAGGCTCCAGACAGCTTATTATTTGCTGTCACGTTTTTGTCAGACATCCCTACTGTTGTGCTGGAAGCAGTAGGGTTGCTTGCAATTCAGTTAGAGGCCAGTCATGCATTTTTGGTGGTTGCAGTAGACCTGCTATTAACTCCTGAGGGAGTGAGACTTAGTGATCAGGCTATAGATAGCCTATGGATCTGATATCTACTAATCTCATTAACCTTGGATTTAGCTTGATGTGTGCTTCAGTTGCTCTCCCAACTTCATAGTGGCATATTATTCAGCTTCAAGAAAGAATGAAACCACAGGGTAGACAATAAAAAGTGATGGCAGAGCATTTTTACTCAGGTCTCAAACTCTGCAGAAATCTATGGAGGATTTAGATGTAATTTAGTGCCACTGGCATCATTTCTATTGCACTATTAGGCAAATGTGAGTAGTTCTCGGTCAATGCTGAAGAATTTCAGTTTTCTGCCTGTTTTTGGGTCACTCTGTGCCATATCTACCTTTTCTGAATACTTCACTTGAATCACTTTTATGAATGTAAATACACAGGTAGTGGAATGTTTCTAGATTTTTAGCTATAAAGGAACATTTGGCTCTGCTCCCAAAATATATGCAAGTTTCAATATTATCTTCATACCAGGGCTAATTTGGTTCTGGCAGGTGTTTGGTGGTACAGAGAAATTAAGGGTATTTCAGAGTGGTTTTTCTATACGGTTTTTTTATTACTTCAGCTGTATCGCTTTAGATGTGTGTATAATTAGGCAGGTGCAACCTCTAAATTAATTTGATGTAGCTACAGCTATAAAACATATTTTAAAGGGTAGTGAATATTAAAAAAAAATAAAAAAAAATTAAGGAAGTATACTGTAGCAGTGTAGCTACTTGCCAAAGCAAAGTAGCTTTGTGGAACTGATCTCGGTGACTAGCAATTGAACTCCAAACCTCCATATAGCTCCATCTCATACAATTACTTTTGTTGATCTGCTATTCTAAAACTTTTCTGTCACTTATATGCAAATTCATACCTCTACAGCATGACTAGGAATATGTTACAGGACTGATAAAATCCATGGAGACAGCTTTATTGTCTAGCAGCCAGTACTGTAACTAGTCACGCTAAGGACAAGACACCAGTAAATTTAATTGCACTAAAAAGAACATCTTCAAAGTTGAAAGCAATTGCTTGACTTTTTTTTGTTGTTGTTGTTCTCTACTTCATTTCTCCTCCCCACTCAGAAATGAGCAGGTGGATGTCATGCATGTCATGTCAAACCTTCAAAGTATTGTCAGTGGCTAAACTGAATTTATGTGGAGATATGTTAATCAGAAGTTGGCATTGAGATGGATGAGATTAGACATGGTTAGCCTAAAAACTGAGAAAAATAAGAAAGAAGATGAAAAAGATGAAAAATATTGATACCAAAAGGGAAAAACAGAGAAAAAACTGTAGTAAATTAGGTACAACAAATCTACGGATGACCAGCTTTTGATGTGAGTTCAGTAGGTTACAGGTAAGCAGTGTTCAGACAAATCAGAAAACAGATCTACGCTCCATCACACAGGACCACAGTCAGACCTCTGCCATCAGGCACCAGCTTTGCCTGGACAAATGAGTGCTTGCCCTGCTTTGCAGCCAGCACTGTCCCTGCAAGCGTGCGATGTATGTTAAGCCCCCTGAACTTTGGACAGGGAGGTGAGAGGCTTTTAGGAAGGCTAACCTTAGCACAGGAGGCACAGCTTTAGCCACATTTGTTTGCTGTTCTTGTTTCTCGTTACAGAGTATCCTGCAGATTACCAGTGGCAGCTGTTCCAAATATATAAGAATAATCTAGGAGGTATTCACAAAGACTAGCTTTAGTGTCAGGATGCTTTTCTCCTTCACCAGAAAGCACTTCTGTGGGGGCAACTGAGCACACCTGCAAGGAGCTCTTTTGGACACATGCTGTCCAGGAGTTTACTGCTCCCCACTGGCTGTGGAAAGGTCCTAAGGCAAAGAAACCCCTTTGGTTAACAGTGGCCTTAGCAGCTGTCCTGCTGTGCGGCCTGGTGTAAGATCCAGGAGCAGGGAATCATTCATTGAACAGCTTTGGAACAAGTCTGTAGCAACTGCAATGATGAAAATAAATAGCATCCTGTAGTGCTGTCATATATTCAGAACACAAGTAACAGTGATAAGATATTGCTCAGAGCAGAACATGGTTTAATTCAAATACTGGTGAATGTTAAAACGGTGCTATAAAGTTATGGTTGCTTTATTGTCTGCGTACTCTATTTTATCTGCCTGGATATGGCTGTTGAAGCAGGCATACACTCCTATAAGAGCAAAAAACTTGTAAAACACTGCACTTAATTGCTGTTTCTAATGTGTTTCTTTGTGAAATTCTAATTGTGGATGCTGTGCTTAATAATCAGAGATCTGAAAGAGAGTATAAAAGCTAGTAGTAAGTGACTGTGAGTCAAGTGAGTGAAATATAAGACTAGTCTCACCACATATCTAGGCTCTGAGCCAAGGAGAGGGAATGTCTGGGTGTTCCCCTTCTCATTCATTTAGCATAATTTTCCTTCTGTTTCCTTAGCAGTTAATTAGCTTTTGTTCACAGCAGCAGCAGGGAATAAGACAGTGATGCCTTTCCTGTCTTGCCACATCACCTGAGCCATAGTAGTCTTGATGGTGCAAAAACTGGCAGGTACCAGGATTATTCTGGAATGACCATCTTCTGCGCCTATACAAAACAAACCTAAAGCTCTGTAGGTGTAAGAAAACTAGTTTGGTAGATGACATTGAAGAACCACTCGCTTAGACTTTCTTTTTTCCTTGTATGTGTTGTCTCCTTCATGGTTGTTTAGAAAGACTTTCTATGTCATCCAATGAAGAGATGTAGTATTATGAGGAAAATCTAATGTGCAGAACCATTCAAAATAATCATAGAAAGCCCTTTTGGAAACGAGAAGGGCTGTGGGAAAGACTCTTAGTTACTGTAATGGAAAGCCAGCAGAAATGTTGTATCTTGTTTCAATGAAACTGGGAAATACTGAAGAAAGCAATTGGTCACTGTGGGCTACTTAAACAAGTAAAAGTAGGATATTAACTACACTGGAAACAGAAAACTGGAGGGCCACCAAAATAGGCTTTTACATTCCAATTTAGTGAACATGAGAAGAACGGGAACAGGCTGGATACACTGAAATGGCGGCCAAGAGGTTAAAGATAATGTGAAGAGACTGCTTTAAGTCCTGAAGGCACAGTACAGCAAAATGACTTAACCAAGGAAATACTAATGGTAATTAATTTGTAATGGGGAGATAAATTTTCAGACCAGTTCTTATCCCCACTAAAACTAATTGGACTTTTGCCATGAAGTTTATTGGGAAGGTGATTAAACTTTGAATAATGAGTTGGTTAAGAAATCACTGATGTAATTGTGAACTGCTAGGAAAAAGTAACTAAGAAATACATAATGAAATATCATCACTTGAACAAATATAGTTGAGGTGTCCCTTTGGGTATTTATAGAAGTGATGGAACATCTAGTTAAAATATCACAGGGAATTGAGGAGGTATCAGGAGACTAATAAGTGTCAGCATGACGCAGGTCTTTAAAAATTGAATTAAGAGTGACTGTGAAAATTATTATTTTAAAAGTATGGTTCCAGTGCTACAGTAAACTAAGCCATAATAAGAAAGTTCCTTCCTGCATGTATTTTATTTTTCTTAAGATGATGACAAGTTGGTAGAGTACAGACAGGCATCAAAACTTTACGAAGACGTTTGATGCTCTATTGTAGAATTTCTTAAGGGAAATACTGGTTCAAGTCAATTTGGGCTGTAATTCATTTAAAGGTATTACAGGCTGGCCTCAGAACCATAGACAGAAATTAAATCTGAATAGAGGTCAGCATTTTTAAGAGTATGCACTCAGTAATATCCTTTAAGGGTCAAGTTATGGTTCAACATTTGGAGGATAAATCACTAATTAAATGTGAAAATGATACTAAAGTAGGGAGTATGATTAGCAGCAAAGATGAGAGAGGGAATATGAAAAGTTCTAGTTGTTCCCCAGAGATACTATGGATCTAATAAAGTGAGGCTAAACTTAAAGAAAAGCAAATAAATAAATGATAATGCCGAACATTAACAGTACTTGGTGCCCATTAGGCAATAAATAAATTTTATGAAGCCACAAACACATTACAGTCATCTGTGACATAATCTGTCTTCTCTAAATGCTTATTTGGGCTTTATAAAGCAGATGAGAAAACTGAAATTCAGAAAGCACCATAAATAGCATTAATGAAATGATATTTTGCTTGATGTTTTTACATTAATCTGCAAGGAACGTTTTCTTTTAACTGTTTACATTGCTCAGAGTAGGTTGGGAGTTGCAAATCCAGATGGTACAGCTGGAGAGTGGCGTACTTTGGGGTGTCTGTTGTGAATGGGGATGAGGCAGGGAATGAGGAATAAAGGGGCAGGTGCCAGGGCGGTTCCTTGACTGTGCTGGGTCAGACCAAACATCTATCAAGTCCATCTTCTGCAGTGGTTGTACATGAATGTTGAGAGAAGATGAAGAGCAGGATAAGCATGCATATATACTTCTCAGTAACACTTCCCCAGTCTCTGATTGTTTTCAGCTTGGGGACCTTGAATCACTTGTGCTTTTAGTAACTCCAAAGGATTTCTTTTCAGCCTCTCCTTGAACTGAGATAAACTTTTAGCATTGACAGTCTCCTTTGGCAAAGGAGCTCTACAAATCCAACAACTACCACCTCTTTCTGTTTGTTTTGGAGCTGTTTGCTTTGAAGTGCATTTGACACTTTCTGATACTTGTCCTGGGAGACTGGTAGACCAGTCAAACTTTGGCTGCACTGTTTGTGCTAATTTTGTGACCCTCTCTTGCATATCCACAGAGTCGCCTCTTTCCCTCATTGATGGGCTTTTTGCTTGCGTAACTGATAGCTTTCCCTGCATAGATTCCATTCCATTCTCTGCTATACAAAAAACTAGGTTCCTGAGTGCGTCCCATGGCACCAGAAAGTCACAAGATTACCTCAGAATTTTGTCTTTGATGTTCTACAGTATGCTTTAGAGCCTTGCAAGAGTAGCCTAGATGCGTGAACTGAATGCAGTTGCTGCAGTGAAGCCTTCCTAAGAGAAAAGGAGAGACATTTGGAGCTGTGTGGGCTATTGTATTTATCTCACCAGAGGGTTCCCAGAGACTTTGAGGGCTTCCCAGCATCCCTAGCACCATCAGGGAAGAAAGCAGAAGACCCCTTCCAGGACGGCTGCAGCCTGCCATCAGGGTGCCTGGCTGCAGTGCTCACCCTGCAGAGATGCGGGAGAGGGAGGAAGGCTCGCTCAGGAGCGCTCTGCTGCTCTGCCTTGGATTTTCCCAGAGAAAAATGGGTGCCTGTTGCCATCACCCTCCCTGTCTGAGCATCTGAGGGGGCCCTTGCTATGCTCTCTGAAAAAAAGCAAAGAAATTCCCAGTGAGATACTGTGCCTAGTGTGCCAAACTGTCATACATCAACGTCTTTCTCAGTGTAGAAAAGGAAGCTGTGTCACACTGCACATTAACTCTGCACAGTCGTGGCTTTCACTAGAGGGTCTTAAACCTTTTTTCTTTTTGTCTTCCTGTCATTACTGTGAGAATTTTCTTCAGTCCTGTGGTGTTTCAAGAATATCTTGCACGCAATGCTTTACAAGTATGTGTCTTTTTACACTGAAACACTGCAATGTCCCCTAAAGACAAAGAATGGCTGTGAAACCGTGGTGTTTTTTTCCCAAGAAACTTCAGGAGTTAATTGCTAAATTTAGTCAATGTTCCTTTCAGGACTGATCCAAAATACTGGATGGTATTTTTGACCCTGCCACATTTCTGTCCTTTAATGTTCTGCACTTCGCAAAAGTGACTTATTAATAGAAAAAAAAAGGAGGCCTTTTTTTTCTCCCTTGTTTTCCTTTTCTGAAAGCCACGTCTGTAGCCTTTCTGCCTTCTGTTTCCACAGCCCATTGAGCGATGACATAAGTCTTCTTTATTCCCAAGTGGGTAGGAATAGCTGGAACTCTTGCTGAAGTCTGAGAAAGGAGGTTTCTTTTTCAACTCGCAAATAAAAACCTGCTAGTGTGAACTGTGAAAGTGTTTTCAAATAAGAACAATGCGGTTGCCTTACTGCTCCATGCTGCTGTGGGGCGGCTTTCCCAAAATGGGGTGCTAAGTAACAGTGGCAGGACTGAACTTGTAGTAGGCTTCTAGGAAGGAAGCTGCACACTTCTGCAGGGGAGGGCTCTTTCTGTCTGCTGTACATGGCAGCCCTGCAGTGAAACCTTTTTGCCAGTGCTGTTGCACCTGGCCAGGCACAGGGTATGCGCCACTGCTCATGTTCCCAGTAGGTGTAATGTGTTAGAAGATGTTGCTGCTTTCTGCTTGCACAAGTTTGCTGTGATGACAGATAAACTCTTGTTGAGCTACAGAAACTGGTAATACCCTATTTATCTAATGCTGAATATGCTAAAGGTTGCTGCTCTGGTAAATCATAAGCATTTGCAGTTCTGGACACATGACACTGTTGTCTCTAGTAGTCTGCTGCCATTGGCAGCCTTCCCATTACATAATGTTGACCCATATTTGTGGTATGTGACATTTTTGCTAAACACTGTCAGGGGTAATCCATCTCAGAATAAACTTTTTGATTATAGCTGAGGCTCTGTCATCCCTGAGCATGAACATAACCTGTCCCTCAGATAGCACTATTCCTTGTTCAGGACACAGCCAGAGTACAGCTCTTTCTGGTAAGAGGACCACAGGCATAGTTCCATGTGCTTTGAGACTGAAATATCGATGGTATCACCAAGTGATTCCTGTACAGTAAATGGAATAAAGTCTGCGAGCAATTTGAGCTATAAGAAATGTTTCTGTGTAGCCCAGGTGATGGGAAAAGCTGTTGGCTGGAGGAAGCGTGTCGGAAGAGTGACTCTGCAAAACGCTGTCACTGGCAGGTCTGGCTCGTTTCGTGCTTTAGAACGGCAGAGCTGTGAAGTAGGTTTCTCTGTGGCACCATTCCACAGAAGTCTGCCACTTTTTGTAGACTAACTGGTCTTTTCTTTAGAAAGAGTCTGATGGTCTGGGGAGGTGAATAGATGTAGCTCAACCAGGGGTTATTGCCAAGAGGCAGCTGAGAAATGAGAGGCCTTGGAGGAATGGGAACACTCCCAAGGCTGTCTGCTTCCAAAGTTCTATGCAAAATCCACCGGTTCTTAAAACTCAACCTCAGTAGCACAAAATAAAAAGTAAGGGAAAGAAGAGGGAAAACAGAGGCAGAGAGAATAATAATTTTTAAAAAGCGAATTACCTCAATATTCAGCAACAATGGCTACTTCAAGCAGGCTTTATGCAGTGTTTTGGCAAATGAGTAGCTTGGCTGTGTGTGCTGCTGCAACATTTGACATTGCTGTGGAAAGGAGTGAACATAGAACATAGTGCTGAGAGACTAAACACACCTTCAGTCATCAAACAGAAATCACCCAGCCTTATGGAGGAATGACGGCGTGCTAAGAATGTTTGGAGCATTGAGTAGGAAGGGTTTGCTTCTGTGCGGGAATGAATGCTTGTCAGAGCCAGAATTAAACCTGATGAATGCAGTCTCACCCACTTCCATTTCTCCCCTCTCGAATTCTACGTTTGTCCTCATTCTGTCTGTGTGTTCATTCATATGTTCCTCTCCCTTCCCACTTCCCCATTGATTCACACTCCACCCCTGTCTGTTACTGCTTTTCTTTCATTTTCCCTCAGGTTTCCTTCCCACTCACTCCATTTTTCCTCTGCCAGACACTTCTGTACACATTTTCATCTGAGGTGAAAAAACAAGAGAGAGACAAAGAGGGGGGAACAAATGGAAGGTGAGTGAGGGAGCAAAGTGCAGGCAGTGCAAGAAGGGCTCTCACTTCTCCCTGTGCTGCACCACAGACCTTTGAAGGTGCCAGGCCAGCCAGGGCTCCATTCTGCTCCCTTTTCCCAGACAGCAGCTCGTGGCTGTAGCTTTGTGCACGGTAATGCCAGAGCTCATTTCCTCAGATTAGTGTCCCTAGAATCCTTTATCAAGAACAGGATGATCCTGTAGTCGGGTGGAAATCCACCTCTGCGACCAGCATTTGGTCATGTGTAGAGATCGCTGTCATTTTGGAGCAGAGAGAATGCTGGGTGTCACCTGGCACTGCAAAGTAGGTGCAGACCAGGAGTACCTCAGGCTCACAGCAGGGACTCTCAGACATTGCACTGTGCGCTGCCAGAGGGTGCAGTTTGTCAGTGGCTGTATGGAGCCACATATGACTTTGTGAAAAAGCAATTGATGGGCTGGGACTGTTTTTGTGCACTGCAAGGCAGGATACAGGCTTACACTGTCTGCTCTGGACACAGAGAATGCTCCATCCCAGAGCTGGCTCTTGTGAAAAGCACGCTGCGCTGCCTTCATCTCCACTGAGGCCTATGGAGAGGAGGGAGCAGAGCTGTCATAAACGTGTGGTGTGCAGTGCTCTGGCAGTTTGGGGTGGTTCTACCATTGCTCTTCAGTTAAATTTCCTCCTTTTGAGCCCAGTTCTCGTTCCTGAAGCTGTTAGCTGAGACAGAATTGTTTTTCTCTGATAGAAATGAAACGTGCTTCTTGCAAAAGGCTGGGCAGGGTTGGCATGGGGCTGGTCAGTGGGGGTAGTGTTGACAGGGATAGCATTGGTAGGAGTAGTTACTGGTGGGGATGGCGTTGGTATTGGAAGCAATGGTGTTGGTGCACTCTGGGTGATTTCTGCACTGAGTGCAAGAGGAATGCGTGCAGGGCAGGCAGGCAGAAATGACTAATTCTTGCACCCTGTCCTGACATGTATATCCCTGGTTTAGCAATGGCCAACATTTCTTTCTCTAGCTCCTTGCATAACTGAAGGCACAAAGCGACTGCAAGCAGTACTGCAGTTCCGCGCCAGGGCGGGTGCTCCGCTGCGGGAAGCCAGCGACCACGGGCAGTTGTCCCCGCACTCCATTGCCGCCCTGCTCGCGGGTACCCTCGGGACGGAACCTCAGGCGGCAGCGGGGAGGGAAGGAAGGGAGGCGGCGGGAGCGCTGCGGAGCCCTCCGGATGAGGGGCGCCTGGGGCACGCGCGGCCGCGGCCGTTAGTACCGGTCCCCGCCGCGGGGCCGAAAGGGGCCGGCGGGGAGCGAGCGGGGAGGCGCGGGGCCGCGGCGCCGCTCCGCCGACGTTACGTAAGGGCGTGGGGGAGGGGAGCCGGCCGAGCTGCCGTCGTGCCTCGGCGGCGGCGGCCCCTTTAAACGCGGCGCCCGGGGTGCGAGGAGCGCGCCTCTCTGCTGCCCCCTCCCCAGCCCGCCGCGGCGACAAATCCGCTGCCGCCCGCCTCCTCCGAGCCCAGCCAGCCGGGCGGCGCCGGGAAGCGCGGCCGCGGCTCTGCACCGCCCGAGCGCCAGCCCCAGCCCCACAGCAGGGAACGGCGAGGGGCGCGATGGAGGCTCCGCGCCTGGCGCACGCTGTGGGCAGCCCCACGAGCCCCTGCGAGGAGGTGATCAAGAATCTGAGCCTGGAGGCGATCCAGCTCTGCGAGAGGGACGGTGAGTGCTGCTCGGCGCGGTAATCCCTGGGTGAGCGCTGCGGCTGCCCCGGCGGATGTAAGGCGCGCTAATCCCCTCGGCGTGTGGCCCTTTGTTAGCCCGACTGCCGGGAGATGTCCCCGCGCCCACCCCGCCCGCCGCCCTCCCGCGCCGAGAACAAAAGGCGGACGGGAAGGCTGCGCCTTGCGGGAGGGAACGGAGGGCGCGCCGCCGCGCCCCGAGCCCTCCCGGTGCGGCAGTGCGGCTGTCCTGGCCGGGAGCTGCGGCACGGCCCGGCCTGGCCCCGTGTCGCCCCGCCGGGGCTGGGCGCGGGGCTGGAGCGCTCAGCCCGCACCTGGAGACGGAGCGGCGGCCGCGTCACGGTTCTGTCGGCTGCGAGCCCCGAGCTGCTTTGTGTCGTAGGGAAGTGCCCGAGTCCGGCGCCTGCGGGCGCGTCCGCCGAGGGCTGTGCGCCGGGGGCGAAACTTGTTGCCGACGCTGGCGCTGCTCGGTGCGGAGAGGGGCCGCGTCTGGTTCAGCACCGCGGACAGCACCGCGGCGGCGGGCGCCGTTGGGGGCGGGCACGGAGCGTGCCGCTGTGTGCGGGGCCGAGCCGGCTGCCCGCGCCCACGGCGGCGGCGAAGGGCGATCGCAACGGCAACGCTGAACGCGCGTCGTTCGTGCACAAGTAGGAGCGACCTACTAGACTAAGCTAGAGGCACTACTGTTCAGAACAATGAAAAATTATTCCGTAGGAGGGCGGAGTATCGTTTCTGTCCGTGTACCGGGCTGTTCTCCTCATTTGTGTACGTAGTGATCAACTTCCCGTTTCTTAACGTGATCTGCTTTGACCGTGTTACCTGGTAAATATCCCGGGGGATGGAAATACCGCATCAGTGAATGAGATAATTGAATTGAGGAAACTATTTCCTTGTTGTGATGCATTTTTGGAACATGACTGTTGTAGGTAATGTTTATGGCAACAGTCCAGCTTCCTCGAGTACTGTTTTTCTGGTTTTTTTACAAATTATTTGTGTTGAAATTCTTCAATTCTTTGATGAAGGTACACTTAATACTTACAACAATTTTTTAAGCTCTCCATTTCTCTTGAAATATCAAAGAAATTGCTGTGGAATTGGAAACTCTTTTTCATCATTATTTTTATGGTAGCTTTAGAAATTACTGGATTCTCTCAGCATTTGATCTAAGGTAGCATATGCTCCATCCATTCGTGCCTAGCACACTACATAGAGAAACTGAATGGCATATATGGTGTGATAGAGGCCAGGCTGTTGTTTTGCTGAAACACTTTTTCAAGTTAGCTTCTTTTTCTTGATCCTGGAAAGAAATGGAAATATCTAAGTTATGCACTCCTTAATATTTGTCTGTGGTGAAGCCCTCCATTTTAGCCATTGCAGGTACTGTTTAATTTGACATAGCATAGTTAAGCGCTGCTTGATTTCTATGAAATAGCCTTATACAGACCAGCAAATGGAAACATTGTAGTGTTTTTCACTTTTAATTTTAATTCTCATTTGAATAGACTGCGCTACAAAGCAACATTGTTCCTGTAGCTCTGACTTTAGAAACTGGTCTTCATCAAATAAGCCACTATCGTACAGGGTCATTGCTTCCTACAGTACGGGGTTGAATTTCTGAAAGAGAAACCTGTATCGGGCATACAAAATATGCAACTTGGTGCCTTACTTGGCAGAAGACTGTATTTGAACATATTTCAGTACTTCCTACAGGTGGCACTTAGGTATCAAAAAGATTGTTTAAATGCGATCATAAAAACAAGCAAGCAAAGATTTGGCCATTAATCTTTCTAGATAAGCATGGAAATGTACGTGCAACCCATTTAGATCCCTAATTGTGCATGTGGGTTTAGTTAGTGAATTTATATCATAATTTATTTTAGGATATCCTAATTGTGAAAGAGTTAGCTCTCAAGGTAGTGTGCTGGTATTACCAAGGTCAGTCAAAGTTTTGCAATTAACATTAATGTATTACCTATAGTGAATTAAAAATAAGCTAGATTTTAACCTTTGGAAAATGCCCTTTGTCCCTTAGCAATAACTGTGAAGGCATTCAGCAAAAATGATAGCCTTACAAATTCAACCATGATGAATTCTACAGCACATTTAATTTAGAATTACAGGCAGTGTTTCAACAAACATAAGCAATAATGGAGTGTTTACTCAGAGACCAAAATATTTTGTCTTGCATTTTTAAGATGAGGGAATTAATATTGAAAAAATTTTTGCTTGGAAAATGGGGTTTTGCATCCTGTGATGGAAAATGCAGGACCCAGAAATCCAGGAATTAGAACAAGCAATTAATGATATCATGATTCATATCTTTACAATATATTTATATATTTTTCTGGTTGTTTCAATGTTCTTACAAGCATCACCACTTCTCATAATGAATCAGACTATTTAGAAAACTTAAACATTTCAAACAAAATGAACATATGCCTTTTGGAAATCTTTGAGTAAAAACATCTGGTGATGTTTGGCTTAAAATGAAGACAATGTTACAAAGCCAGTTATCAGCTCTTACTTTCAGCATGCTTTGTGATCTGTGAATATATCTAGCATTTCTTATTTTCAGTGAGTCTACAGGTACAGCTTTGTGTATGTCTGTCGCACAGTCTAACGTTTAGTTGCTTGCAACTCTGGTGAGTTCATTTTGTGTGTTGTTTCCCTTTGCCATATGTAGATGCTGCAGCCATGTTTCCGTGAACTTAGGCCAAGAGTGAATGTTTGAGTCATGTTAAAAATTCTGGTGACCATTTCATAAATTTTGTCTTACTCCTACCTGGGCATTAAGCCTTCAGTAGATACATGACTTTTGTGTCATGAACAAGCCGGTTTTACGGAAATATATTTAGCAATGTAAAATTAAACCTTTTAAAAACCAGCCCTTTTCAGATACTTGGTAGAGCAGTCTTAGGTTTTAATATCTGAATTTCATGAAGCTTCACGTTATGGTTGTGCAGGGCTCCCCCTACAGATACTGCTCTTCAGCTGCTGGCATCCTGCATGAGGGAAAGCAGTGGCACTGTCGTCTGCTCTTGTAGTTGGCAGAGGTGGCTGGAAACAGGAAGACAACCTATCGATGTGTAGAAAGAAGAACAGAGTAACAAATCTTCAACGAGTGATTTGTAACTTGGGTGGCTTGGACTGGGGAGAAGAGTCAGAGAACTGGCCCAGAAGGCACGTAGCTTTGGAGCTAGTAGAGACAGGCTGTGGCTGGTCAGGGGTGGAAGAACAGGAAAAACTTAAGAGGTGGAGGTGTTTGTGAGGATTAGATTGAATATGAAAACAGAGGTGGGAATAATGACTTTGAATGAAGAATGGGGGGAAAAAAATGAAGGAGCAAGGGAGGCAATCCAAATTGAGATGGGATGCACAGAGAAATAAAGTTGGGAAAAAAGATGAGGGGATGCTCACCTAGTTTAGATGGGTTTGATAAAGGAGAGTGGAATTAGAAATGGGAGCCTGTGAAAAGTAAACCTGGAGACACATCTGCAAAGAAGAAACAAGGTATGAGAATGTGGAAAGGGGAAGTGCAGACAGCAGAGGTTAGGAGTAAATAAATATAAATGGATCTTGCTCAGTGAAGAGGCCAGGATTGAAATGGCAGCCTTAGGAATGAAGAACAGGACTCCTGAATTGTGACTGGGGAGTAGGAGGGGAGGGATGCAGATGAACTCAAGAAACAGTACAGAAGTAGTTGTCTTTTGGTGTCAGTAGGCAAAGGCCAGTATGTATGAGCGCATGCAATCTTCAAAAGCCAGACATGATCCCAGGATACCTTGTAGTTCTTGTTCATTTGCCAGCAAAGATATCTAAAATCCACTGGCAAAGCATGACACTCCCTTTCTGTATTTGTTTGTTTGAAGAATGACAGTCTGGTATGGCTGATGGTCGGCCCTTTAGCTGAGGTGGTAGCTATACAAGAAGATGGCTGCTGTGCACCTGGGTGTTCTAATATGTTATACATATGAGAACTGAGGTGAAACTATGGGTAGAATTCTATGTGTTTTTTCTTTTCTTTTTTCCTCTTTTTTTTTTTTTTCCCCCCCGCTGATGTTCTGTAAATTCTAAGAAATTGCAGACATAGTGGGTTACCAAGTTATGCACTCGAAACTAGGAAATGGTGAAAGTTTGGTCATCCTCTTTGCAGACAGAACTGGCATGGTGATAGGATATTTCATGTTGTAAAGTGAATACTGGATGTGTTGAGTGGCATGTTGAAAGGTAGGAGAAGAAATAATGGAGAAAGAAATTTTAGTTCTGACCTGAAGGCTATTCTAGACTTTCTGCATGAAACTGAGCAAGAGCTACCTAATTTTCGAAGGGAGTTGTTACTTGTTGTGTTCCTCCTTTTCTGCTTGCTTGATTCTAATACTGTGGAATGAGGCTTTCAAGAATACTGAGAGCCAACAGTGGCAGCTAATTTCAGTGAGTTAGTGAGACTTCAAACATGTGAAACACTGTGTTAAATGCTTTGACCAAAGGTTATGTTATCAGTCTTAAATAGGTACTGAAAGTCAGTATTTATCTTAACTTTTTTGTGCCTCAGTTTTCTCTGCGTAAAATGGAATTTTTATTCCATATGATTGCCTCCCCTCCAAGAGATGTTTTCAAAATAACCTAATGAATATTTATTAAGTATCCAGGCACCATAGTAGCCTGGAAAACCCTTGAGGTGCTTGGAAAAGCCCATGATGAAATTCATAATTTTGTCTTCAGAGCAGACTCTGAATAATGTGTAGCAAATAGGTCCTGGAACTACTGAACAATGGTGAATAGCTGATAAAAGAAAAATAGTTCATTAAGTACACAGTATTCATTATGCTGAATGAGTCAGAATTTGTGTGGAAAAATAGTATGTAATCATGCAATTATAGACTATGTCATAATCTGAATGTACAAAGGTGCCAATTTAAGGTTATTCAAGTGTGTTTCATTCTGATGTTTCTCCCTCTTGATGGCTTAAACTATACAGTCTTACTAATGTCCTTTTGAAGTTGGTTTTTCCTGTGTTTGTTTCCAATATTTGAAGATAGTATACAACTGTCAGGATCACAGTTGGAACTGGTGTCTTGGCCAGTCTCAGTTGCATAAATCAGTTCCATTCCCATCCAAACATTTGGGACCATCAAAACTGCTTAGTCTAAAAATCTTACATAAATGTTCTACAAGATAAGTGTCATTTCTGCCTTATGTAAACTATTTGCATCCCTGAATTTCCCTGTTATTTGAGGATCTCTCATGTTTTCTTGTTTATTTCAGAAGTTTATTGTTATGCTGGATTACCAGAGCATTCTGCAACATATTTTTATGATTTGTAGATGGGAGAGGTTTTCTTGGCCAGGTCACGTACACGTTTCCCTTTTGAATGGAAGGGATATAATGGCATCATCAAGCCTCTGAAACAATTCTTCAGATCCCTCTCTTAGCGTTATGGAGCAGCATCATTGCTGTGTTGGGAATGCTATCCTGTAAGTCTCAAAGGCAGGAAACAATTGAATTTCTAGATAGACTCTCACGTGAAGGACAGCTGAGAGGTCCAAGTTTGACATTCGTTGTTTGTGTCCCAAATGGTGCGACTTGCATAGTTTGTTGCAGAGTTTTATTTTATTTTTAACTCTGAGAGTTCTGAGCATAGAAATAAATAACACATGTTTTCAAATCAAGTGATAATAATAGAGAAATGCCTGTACCTGTGACACCCAGATATGATACAAAATTCAGAAGTTGTTCATAATTACTGTCACTATTGTTCCTCTCCCCAGTAACAGTTTGAAGAATTAAACACACACTCTTCAAAATAGAAACTGCATATTTTTTTCTAGAATTTGAAGGATATAGTAGCCAACCAAGAAAGGTCTTTTTTTTCTATGAAATTTCATCTTAACTGATAGAATGTCAAATTATTAACGTTGACTCTTTTTATTTTGTGACAAGTAATTATTGCTGCTTCAGGTAGGAGCTAGAATCTTGTATATAGCTTTAGAAGCTCTCTCATTGCAAAGAAAAATACTTATCATTGATGTTCTTTCAAGAGTCGAAACTTTTCATAAATGTTCTGTACTGTTTGGATACAGAATAATATTAAATGGGGCCAAGCAGCCATTTGGAAGACCTCATAAGTGATATTTAGAATTACGTGAGAGAAGAAAACTAATGATTTGCTATATCTTTCACTTCAACTCACTATTGTAAGAATTTTGCACTATTGTTTTCTGTCATAAGCAATAATGCCACTAATTAGCTGGACTTTGCTGGAAACTGACAATTCAACATTCCTGTGTCAAGAAATAGTTATTCCCATTCTTTCTTATTGTTCCTTAATTTTTAGGGTCATTTTACTTCCTTCTTCATCTCTTTTTAGTGCTTTTTTTGCAAATCCATGATTGATCATTAACTGTTTTATCTGTTAAAGACCAAACTGTATGTGACTAGCTGTCTTAATCTTGTCTGCTCTTTTATTTGTGCCCCTAGTTGATCCAGTTATTGTTCACTGAAACTCTTCTAGATCCTCTGTAAGTCAACTGAAATTCTTAGTGTGTAATTATGCCAGATCCACATACAGAAGTACTTTCCTCTCCCAGTGCTATGAGCTGATATTGCTAGTTTGCAACTCAAAGATATATATTTTTTGTAGTTAATTTTCACCCATTGTTATAACTAGGGCATTTTAGCCATTACTGTTTCACAAATGTCCATTCTTTGTATGTGTGCATGTGTCTGTGTTTCTTTCAAAATTATAATTTCCAAGTGCATTTTTATTTATTCTGAATCCATTTTATCATTTTCTGCCTGTTTTCCAAGTTTTGTGCTTGCAGGTCCTTCTATTTTAATGTCATCTGCTATGCAGAAGTGTGATCTCTCTTTTCCAAACATTCATAAAGGTGCTTATTTAGCCTGGAACAAGTAATGGCTTCCATAGTGTAGACCATTAGACTCCTTAACTCCTTGCATGCTGTGACATGTATCAGTTTCCTCTCTGCAAGCCAACGTTCAGCCTTGGAGATTGGAAGTTCTTAGTAAATGCAATGGCAGGAGGAATCATTTAAGGAAGAAAAATTCTACTGCTTCTAGCATTTATGAAGTTGGACAATCTCAAACATAAAAGCTGTTTTTCTTGAGTAAATGTTAAGCTGTTAGTAACTTCCTTGTCTGTTTCAGCTTCTATCTTAAATTATATGTAGCAGCTTTCTTCTTAGCCTACTAATTAATCTGATGGTTCTGCCTTCTCTGGTAAACTGTGTTCTGAGCTCACTTCTCTGAATTTTCAGTTATGTTGCAGTCATGCCTGTGTAATTAGGCCAGTGTGTGCTATGTGCTGCTTCAGCTTTTACAGGACATTTCCAGTAAGCTTCCTGGTTCCAGAGCCATAGGTTCTTGAACAAGAAGATTGTTTTCTCACATAAGGGAGGGAAAAGAGGGACTATCACATTCTTATGTAGAGATGTCTAGAATTTCTTCATTTATTTTTGAATTGCTTTGACAGACATCATTATTTTGAATTATCTCCAAAGGCTTGCTGAAAATTATCTTCCTGACCTTGGATTTGCCTACTGGGTATCCTCTGCTGCATTAATTTTCCCATTTTTCCCCCTCAAAGATCTCCTCTTTTACACATTCCCTGTAATTTTCTCCATCTCTTACTATTCATGACCTCTATATAGCAGGGTTGACATCCCCAACTGTATCTACCCATAAGGTAGATTTCAGTTTCCTTTGTGTTGCTGAAGTAGCGTCAGTGTCTTTAACCAAAGTTGAGGAGATAATCTTTAAAAGTCTGTACAGTTCAGGCTTGCTTTTCTTTGTTTGCTTTGTATTGTAGGTATGCCTACCATGCTCCAGCATGCATGGTCTTGTGTGCTTTCTGTGACTTTGGAATGCTGTTTTTAATTTTGGATGAACACAGCCCAGAATTATCTGCTGTGTTTTCTTGTGTCTTGATAGAAGTCTGAAGTGTTCCTCCTGGAGTACTATTTCCAAATGTTTAGAAACATGTTTGAAAAAACACTATTTACATTGTCAATCCACGATACATTTATGTAAATATGCCACTGTCATATCAAAGTACCACAAATGAAATGTTTATGATATTGGAACAGAAGAAAGCTCTGCTCCAAACTCAGTTCCTGTGATTTCCACACTATATTTCATTATACAGTGCAGAATCCTTTATTTGACCTTGAAACTGTTTCCTTCAGCACAGAAGGTTTGTTTAGAATTCATTGTAGCATTTGTAGCTGATCAATTTTCGCAGTGGTGTTTGTAGTTGAATCATTAATCCATTTTATTTTATTGTTTTCACAGAATGTTCCTGTTTTATGTATGCTTGAACGAGTAAGCTGTTTTCTGTGGATGTTTTCAAAAACAATGATTAGCTATACTGTTTTTGTAACCTAACAACAATTTCTTTGAGCCTTGGCAGTTCTGGCTGCTGTCAAAAAGGGGAAACCTTAAAACTAGTTCAGTGTTACTTTTTTTGTTCCTACAGAAAGAGAGGAAGTTATTGTTGTCAGAGTTGCCCTCTCAGTTCCAAGTACAGAGCGGTATCTGGAGATTATTTCTTCAATAAGCTGGACACAGCTGGTAACGTTAGGCAGAGAAACACGGTCTGAGGAATTCGCATGTTATGCTTTGTCTGTGAATATACTCTAGTTGGGAGAATTGTTTGCCAGAGGTATTCCATACATATATACATTTTTTTCCCTGAGCTGTTCTGTTATGTTTGGGAAAACTTGAGTAGAAGTAAATTTGGATTCATAACTAATACCATCAAGACCTTACAAATACTGTATTTCCTTAATGTCTGTAGTGTGCATTTACTCTTACACATACAGATGTGTGTCTAATATGGAAATTTTCTCTTCCAGTTTCAGTTTGTCTGGATTTCATCTATCTTCAGTTTTGGGCTTGGGAAAGCAAACAAAGAACAACAACAAAAAACTGTTTAAGAAGATTATCCTTTTCTTTTTTTTTCTTTTTTTCCGTTTGCTTCAACTTCTAGCTGAAGACATATGTACCTCGAAATCAGCTGGGTGAAAAGATCTTTAAAGGCTCTTTCCATCTTGGATAGCCATAACTATAAATACAACAAACATCAGTAGAGTAATTCATGCTGTGTCTCTGGTCCTTTTAATCTCAAGCAAATTATACATCAGTTTATATAAACTAAGTGGTAAAATTAAGAATATAGTATGTAGCAGACTGTATTTCCATGCTATTTTTAAGATGTATCTCATAACATAAAAATTGTGTACTTTTATGATGGAAGTTATGCTGGTAATTTAATATTTTAGATAGTAGAAAACATGGATTTCAGAACGGCAATGTTTCTGATAAATTACTAACCTCTAAGCTTGCAACGTAGTTTGAAGATACATCTCTAATCAAAGGAGTTGAAAGCCCCTATCTTCTCAGAGATTGCATTACATCAAAATTTTGTCCTTTGCTTGTGGGACATACTGAAATTTTAGCCAGTGTCACGTGTTCTCTGGTGACACAAGTGCCACCTTACCCTTCCCTAAAGGACAAATTTGAGCAGTAGGACTTTATACATACAGCTTGTTGGGATTCTCTCAGCTCTGCCCATAAGTAGACCTTATTTTCTGTTCTCTCCTGGCTGGAGGCACCTGAAACTACAGATCTTTCCTCTCTATGAGGAACTTCATACTGTCTATGAAGTGCTTTGTGCCATGCTTTGGAACCTCAACCAATTAAATAAGTTAATGGAATTACAGAATCTTGGAATATCATACATTATAATGGAAGGGACCCGCATGGACCATAACGTCCAGCTCCTCCACACAGGACCACCCAAACTAAAATTCTGTGTCTTGAGAGTGCTGTCCAAACGCTCCTTGAACGCCAGCAGTTTGGTGCTCTGACCATTGCCCTGGGGAGCCTGTTTCAGGGCCAACCAACTTCTGGGGAAGAACCTTTTCCTAGTGTCCAACCTGACCCTTCCCTGATGCAGCTTTGTGACATTCTCTCTGGTCCTGTTGCTGTCACCAAAGAGATCAGAGCCTTCCCCTTCCATCCCTGAGTGAGAGAGCTGTATGCTCCTCTATGCTGAACAAACTAAGTGACCTCAGCTGCTCCTTGAGTGCAGGGAAGACAGAATTAGGTCCTACATGTGAAAAATGAAATACTGATTCTCTTCCATTTTTTGTATATTCTGTAATGCTCAGCTGGTTTCTGGGTTGGTTCCTTGAGCAAACCATCAGCAAACTACCTAGGCTGCCTGGTGAGGCTGTCAGTGCTAATTCAAGTGTGCAGTGCTTGAGATGAAAGGAGAAAGACCGTACAGTGAACCTAAATCCTTTAGTGCATCTTAGAACACTTATATTTAGCTCACATGGTAAGGAGTTTGAACTGGAAAACATTACTTACAATGCTTGTGTATGTTCTGAATCCAAAACATGAAAAATAAATCTGAGTATGAATCATTGTTAAGTAACATATCCAAGGAGACTTTTTTGACTTAGTGAATTTGTGTTAGGTTTGCAGCTATTCCTCTACAGGAAGTAATTTCAATTTGTCTTAGCACAGTTATGATTGATTGCTTGTTACGATCCAACAATTATATGATAGCTGGGTGATAAGACTACAGAAGACTTTGTAAAAGAAACTATTTAATGTGTCCAGCTGAGCTGTGTATTTAAATAATAATGATTTGGGTGCTATCGAGGTCGGCAGGTTCCCAGTGGATTTGAAGCTGATTGTTCAGAGTTGTGGTACATTTCTTTTAATTCAATTATGTCAAGATTTCAGCTTAAGTTTTCTTCTCTTCATTTGGGCGTCAAGGAACCTGCATGAAATGTCTGTTACAGATGCCATCAGGGCAGGAAAACGATGAGCTGGAGTCAGGTTTCCTCAGCTACTGAGATTACGTAACAATTCAAATCACAGTTGAAATGCAAAAACTGGCGTAAAACAAAGTTGAATCCTATTCCTTACAAATGATTTATCCGTGTGAAAGGCAGGCAGCAATTACCAATGCTTTGAAGTAAAGAAACGCTCATTCATGCTGCAGGCTGACAGTGTATCCAGTGAGTCACAAAAGCCCACTCACATCGGGCACCCTGCTTTCTCAAGGAAAATAATTTGTAAGATTGTGTTCCCCAGCCATGACTTCTTCCTGCTGCCCTTCAAGCAGTGAGTTTTGCCTTTCTCTGTGGGCTTTGCTTTGCTTGAAAGGAATGTGGGTTTTAAATGAAAATTCTTGTACAATCAAGTCAGCTGTAGTTTTCAGACAAGCTAGTAGGTCAAAGGAAGCTCATGTGAATATGAGGCTGCCTCTCCTTGCTAGATCTGAACTCACATGACCTAACTTGAGATAAGTAACACGTTTTTAGTTTTTGATTAAGATGCAGCTGCAGTAAATGGCACAAGTTGTAGCCAGTCAAATAAGAATAAGGTGAAATGTGTATGAATGTGAGGTTCTTAATAATCAGCTAAAATCGGCTAATTGGTGTTTGTTTACCTCTCTGTTTTGCTCAGTGAAATGTGAAAGTAGAAATCATGTCCAAAAGGCTGCTTGTTTCTCTAATACACAATTAATATTAACAGCAGCAGAAGATTAAGGGCAATGCTTTGCCCTTGGTTACACTGTTAGGCAAAGAGCATTGGAGCAATTAAACTAGTGACCTAGAGCAGTGTAACTTGGATAAGAATCTGTCCCCAAGCAATTTTTCCAGGGTCATACAGTCAGTGCCTTCACCTATTAGATCTGTTTTCTTTCATTCTTAGTCTTGGAGGCGTAGGCTGTTCCACAGCCTCAGAGAGAACTGTACTTGTTTATTCATCAGAACAGAAAAACCTCATACTATAAGAAGTTCCAGATCCCTTCCTGCTCCAAAATCTACCCTTTTAATAATCAACAGTGGGAGAGCCTATGATCAGACTTTTAGTCAGGTTTCACCCTGGGCTTTGGGTTTATGAAACTTACAGGCTTTCACAATTCAGTCAGTCGTAGACATGAATTGTTAGATATTTGCAATGAAGTTTTCAGAAGCCCTTAGGTGACTTTGCTTAAATCCCATTGATACAGAGTAAAACTCTTCTAAGTTGTAGGTACTTCTGAAGATGTTACCAAATGTTACTAAAATGTCTGCTTAAAATAAAGGTGGGTCAAAATTCAAGGGGAGAATTGTCACTGACTGAGAAGTATTGGCTGATAACGGTAGTGGACTACTCTTGTAAAGGGGTATATCTGAAGTTTATTTATGGGAATAATAAAAGACGAAATTGAGAAATTATTTTAATGATTGCAATTGAGTGCATTATTTATTTTTAATTTAAATTAATTGCATTAAACCTATTAAGTAATTTAGTACATTATTTAATTCCCATAATAAATAAATGCCTACACACTTAATCTTACATAGTCCTGTGATGTTTGGTCCTATTAATCTTTTTTTTTTTTTTTTTTGGGGGGGGGGGGGGGGGTAAGTAGAAAAACTCTGAAGCATTTGACATTCAAATTCAGATAAATAATTCTTGAAAAGTATATCCCTTTTATAGTATCCAGGGGCTATTTCTCATTGAGATGTGTATTTCTTCGCTGAGGGAGGTCAGAAATTGACTACAATGTAATACTTTTTTCTGTGTTCTCTTTCTTATTCTCTTTGATGGGTATCTTGCAAAGTATCAGAGCATTCTGTTACATCATGAGAAGCCTGAGAATGGATGAGTGTAATTTAGTAAATAATCACAAAAGGTAACTTCAGCAAGCTCTTAACTTCCATGACCTCCCTCTCTACTCAGTGAAAAGAACTAGGTTCCTTGGGGCAAAGTTGAATGAGGGAACTAACTGTAGGTACTCAGACTGTCCAATTTAGGAAACCATCTTTCTTGACTGAATAGAAAGCGAGCCTGAGGAGAGTGGTGTCCCAAGGCCTTTGTTGATAGTTTCCTCTAAGCATAGTAAAAATATGAGTGGTTTCCACACTGGCACATCATATCAGTAATGCCCATGAACATCAGTGCAAAAAATTTATATCAAATCTTCTGCGCATCAGTCCTTGATTTTTAAATTAGAGGACCATCTTTTGCATAACATTTATTTAAGGCATTATCTGTGCTATTACGGCAGGAGTGAATGTTCTTGCTTTTTCCTTGGTGCTGCATCTACTCTTGTCTTTAAGTATGAAATAAATGATTGGGTTTTGTAATTTTTAACTTCAAAGAAGTATATATAGCCCAACAAACCCACTTGTGAGAATTTTGAATCTATGTCAATATTTATATTCCATATATTCCACATATTTTTTTCTGCTACTAATTACAGTAACTTTTTCTTACAGTTGTACTTAATTTCTTGTTTAACTTGATGCTGCATTCAATGTCTGCTGAGAAAATGCTAGTGCTGTAAACCAGTCCTGTAGTATTGCTGGCTGTCCATTTTGTCATGCTTGCACCACGTATTCCCATTGGTGTGAGTGGAAAATTTGCACATTTGAGGAAAGTAAGCTCCTGAAGATCCATCAGCGCAAGATCTCAACTATGTGATATTCAAGCGATTTCACCAAGGGTAAATGAGGATTTGATTCGAATTAGTATTCAAGCAGATGGCAAACCTTCAAGACTTTGTTGAGTACTTTTCTTTCAGTTACTGTACTATACCTCTTGTCAGGTAGCAGCTGGATCAGCGAGCCTTCTTCATGCAATGCGAGGCTGCTTGGAAATAGTGTTTCAGTCTGCTAGCTGACAGCAGGCAGTGAGAAACGAGGCTGGGGAGAGGTTGGAGCACTGCTCGGCGGGAGCTAAGAACTGCACATTTGTTGCTGTCAGTTGCAGGATTGAGATATTGGTCTGCTCCTGATTTGTCTCGTGGGACCACTCGTGGAGCACATTTGTTCTCCATAGGAGGAAGAGTTGAGCCCTTTCTAAGAGTTTTCTTTTTTTTCTTCTTCTTTCTTTCTTTCTTTCTTTCTTTCTTTTTTTTTTTTTTTTTTTTTTTTTTTTGCCTGGGAGAAATTCCCTAATACAGAAACAAGAAAATGTGTATTGCATTCACAAGTTCATTCAGCCTCCAATTTCTGCCAGTGGCTAAGTAACACTTCAGGAGATAGCTCAGTGAACTTTACATTGTCGCAGTTCTTCTATGGCATCAAGTGGACCGCAGTCAACTGTACTGAGGACTCACTTGTGCTCACAGTGTCTAGGTGTGTTCTTTTCATTTTGCAATGCATGCAGTATTCTGCTGAACTCAGTGGTGTAGATTAAGAGGAAAGAGCTATATTATGCCTTGAGTTAAACCAAATGTATATGAACATTTTGAAACCGCTCAGTAAATATACATATTATAGTTATAAACTTGTAATGCTTGATTTTCAAAACTGTTTTTTTTTTTTTTTTTTTTTTTTTTTTTACATTTTGGATAGAGGAGTGCATGTTATCTTACTAGAAAATGCCCAGCAGTAGTATGTCAGTCATGGGGAGGAAATGAGGAGAAGAGTCAGAGATGTTTATCTCTGTAATGGGATTTATAGAGTCAGGAATTAGTTTAATAAGGATGCTCACTTAGAATGTATTCTTAAAAATGTTTAGATAAATACAAAAATCTGTATTAGGAGCTAGTTTACTGGAATTCTGTGGGACAAAGGCATTGAGTAGCCTGAAACAATTTGCTCATTTTTTAACATGAAAAGGTGCACAACTGAGTGATGCACAAATACTACTTATGTGGCTATGAATAGGAAGTTGAACTCTGAAATAGGATAGCCCTCCTGGAGAGTACCACTTACATGGCCTAAGAACTGTCAGCCTGTATGGAGCTGATATCTCACAGAAAAATCTGCTACTATTGCTTGTATTTTTTAAAGACGGTGCAGTGCAACCCTTCCTGTGGTGTCTTTTGTGTGACAGCAGCATAAATAAACCCCAAACTATCTGAACCAGCCTAGAGAACTTAGGTCAGTTTGGGCCAACGTTGTGGTGATGTAGAACTGGCGTGACGACTGTTTCACTGGCTTTCTTCCCATTGCTGGTTGTGGAACATGAGTGACTTTCCTGTGCTTTTGGCATTCCCAGTTAGTGCAGTAGCTCCCAGTTGTTTCACCTACCACCAAAAATTGCAGTGACTTAGAGGCTGCTTCAAGTTGCTTTAGCACAGACAGCTGTCATTTGGATGAATGGGGCAATTGCCACTGCACTTACGCTTTCTTTTTTGTAGTATCCTTTCAATCTTGTGCCACAGATCCATGTTGGAGTTGGTGGTTTTTTAGTATCTTGGCATGCTATGTAGGGTACGTTTCCTTTACTGTCTGTATAGTGCCCCAAAATGTTAAATTATCTTCAGTTTAATTATTTGGAAATTACCGGATTCCATGACTTTTAACACTGTGTTCGTGTGAAATCTTAGATGTATGAATTTCTGTTGGAAAACTGTGGTTTTGAATGCATGTATTTTGCAGAAGATTGTGGAGCCAATTTTTAAGAAACTACTGTCCCCAAGTGATTTGTTGTCATCTCCTCAGCTGGGAATGTGGCAGTGAATTTTTAGGATGTTTCAATGTGACTTAGAGCTGGAAAAGAGTGCCTTGTAACTGGAAATAGCCATCACTACCAGGCATCATGTTGTTTGTGTTTTGTTTTAAATCTAGATCATATTAAATGTAGAGTTTCATCCTCAGACAAAGAAACTTCTTAATAGCAAGTATTTAAATGGAGGGACGAGCATGAAATTTTCAAAGCACAAGTTGATAGCCTAAAATGCTTTATTGTTTTTTACTAATCTTTTGGGAATGTGTCATCAAAGATTCAGGGCAGTGGTATTGGCATTCTCAGGAGAAGCACAATAATGATTTTTTGCATGGCTGCTACTAAAGTGTCAAAAATCCATGTTTCCCACAATGTGACTCTTAAAGACAATGAAGAATTACCCATGAGTGCAAAGAAACTTGAAACCATGTGGCTTGTTTTTGTCTGCACAACTGGAGATCTTCCAGTGTGGTAAAAATGAGGCACATGTATTTTTACATGTTGAGTGGGATTCATAATGCCTTTAAGTAGAAATGTAAGTTGCACCATCGCTGAACTGCTGCACATTGCAGCTTGAGAGACAGAAGGAAAATGCTTTAGCAGGGAACTGTCAATGGTCTTTAGGGCAAGGAAAAGCTGTTTTATCTCTTTCTTCCCTGTTGCCTGCTCTTCTGGTGTGCTTGAGTTCCACAATGTGTAAAGTCCATTTACATCACTTGAGAGATGTGTAACTCTCCACTACTCCTTAGGACAGCTTTAGATCTAGTTGAGTGATGGTTTGAACACATCTCTTGCTTAATTTTGAAGTTTACTTAGTTGTTTGTTTGTTTGTTTTGTTGCTGCTGTTGTTGTATAAATTCATAAATAATTTTTGTCCAGACATTGGGTAAACGTCTGGCATGGCTGAATCATAGTACCATGAAGAAGGAGCAATATGAAAATACTTCTTGTATTTTTTTGTTGGCCACTTTCCCCTAGTGTCTAAATTTGAGCTGCAGGTAGATAGTGATGTTTTACAGATATATTTTGTCATCTGCTATCACAGAATTGTAGGGGTTGGAAGGGGCCTCAAGAGAACATCGAATCCAATCCCCCCGCTAAAGCAGACACCCTACAATAGGTCATACAGGTAGGCAGGTGACCAGGCGGGTCTTGAATATCTCTGTAGGAGGAGACTCCACCACCCCTCTGGGCAGCCTGTTCCAGTGCCCCGTCACTTTTTCCACAATTACATTCTTCCACTTGTTGTTATGGAACTTCCTATGTTCAATTTTTAGGCCGTTACTCCTTGTCCTATTGCTGCACACCACTGAGAAGAGCCTGGCCTCATCTATTTGCCTCCCACCTCCCTTTAGGTATTTATGAATGTTAATTAATCAATTACTGAAGAGAGAAAATGAGTTCAGCTGACCCTTCCTTCTTTTAATTTTTCTGAACTTAATGAGCATTGTTGCAGCTGAATGAATGTTTCACGAGTTTACTTCACACTTGAGTATGTGTAATTCCACTCACTATGACTGCAATATCAGTAGTTTTATTTTCCTCTTGATGGGTGTTTATTATGTCATTATCAGTCACTTGCAAGTTCTGTTTTCTGTCCTAACAGGATTTCGTTCCTGCATAATAAACAATTTGATTGTGAAATGTAGAATGAGCAGGCAAGTATTCCCTTGTCCTGCTGGAAAGTTCTGCATTTTTAGAGCTAAGCAAAAAGACTATTTAAATATACTGAAATTATAAAAATTCAGTGGAGTGCTCAGTAACTACCTCTTGGTGTCTGTGTCCCAGTTTTTCTTTACTGTCTTGCCACTGCTGCAGATGTCATGGTTCACCAGCTTGTTTCGAGTGATGAGACAAATAAAATAAAAAAAAAAAAACTTAAAAAAAAAAAAAAATATATATATATATATAACTTTTTAGCGTGGACTTAGCAATTACCAAGTCTTATCATTTGTCTCCAGTAAGGACAGATGAAAGCCATGAGTGTACAATGGGAATTTTTTGCCTTTTTTCCTCCCATTCAGAGATAATTTATGTAAGTAGAAGATATAATGAGGATACTAAATTAAGTGTGTCTGTGTGTATATAAATAAAATCGGTTTGTTATCCATTTGCCAGCATTTTGGCTCAGCTGCAGCAGCGACTATCATGACTGCTTCAAAATTGATGAGACAATTTAACTTGTAATTTAACTCTGGATATGGTAGAGAGAGATAAGCCTGTGAATAGGACCGTAAAACATGAATCTTGCAGTTCTCCAGCTGATCTCAGTAAAGCTGGAGTTTCGTGTTTATTTGGCTTTGAAGAAATTGAGTATCTTATGCTTCCAGTGTAACCTATGTACACTTGAGTGGTCTTTGACTTATTTTCATAAGGGTCAAGAATCACTGAGCCCTTTAGCTCATTGCTCATTATAAAAATAAGCTTTGTTTGTTTGTCAAAACTGAGGTGTTTCTGCAGCACATAGAGATTATACGCCTAGGTTTTTTGGCAGTGAAGAGCAGGTTTGTTTGGCTGCTAGCTCTTCTATAATTTTCTGCCTGAAAGAAACCTGAAAGCAGTGTTTTTATCAAGACATGCAGTGGCATCCACTGTTTAAGCAACAAGAATGTGCAAAAACATAGCAGCCATTTTAATTGGAAGCTGATCTGTTTTAATTTGATATGAAGCTATTCAGAACAACATTTTCTATGCCACTTTTATTTTCAGTTTTTTGTGTGTTGTGATGTTTTGACAAAGGAAGATCAATTTACCCTCAATGAAGTGGCAACTAACGTGAAAGCAGATTGTTCTAAGTCATTTTCCATCTATTTGGCATCCTAACCATACTATAGCTTCCATTCAACTGGAATTTTGAATGCTTTAGGGCAAATGTATGCTATGAGGGCTGCTCCAAAAGTTTTGCCTCCTATTTTTATTTGGCTGTATGGCAGTAGGGGTTGAACCTTCCCCCAGTATTCCATTACTTTTTGTTGCTGTGTGACTGACGGCAGCAGGGGGGCAGTCTGACAAATTGTGTCTGACATGGAAGTGCGTATGAAGAAAAGGTGCCACGCTGAATTCCTCTATGCTGAAAATTGGCACCCACTGATGCTTGTTGGGTGTTTTTGGACATGAAACAGTGGATGTGAGTACAGTGAGGCAGGGGGTGGTGCATTTCAGCTGTGCTGACCAACATGAAAGGCAAACCATATTCTGGATGGCCGTGCACAGCTGTCACTCCACTAAATGAAAGTGTGTCTTGGTTAGCTCATCTGGGCAAATCAGCTAATGGTGGCATCTGCGTTGAAAAATAGTGCTTTGTAGCTGAGAATTTCTCTATCACATGCTGTCATTGTGCTCTTTGTATTTGTTGTAGCTTTCGTGGAAAAAAAATAGGAGGCATTACCTTTGGAGTGAGCTGTGTATTTTTTAGGAAGTTCAGCTGCTGTTTGTCATCTTGGTAGTTTTCCAGTTTCCCAGTGTTTAGTTCTTTACTTGAGCCCAATATAAAGAAGAAATGTTTTGAAGTAGACATGCTTTCCAGCATGAAAACCAGTTAAAAGCACAAGAGAGAAGAAGGAGAGGAACAAATGTGTTACATCAGTTACATCTGTGTGTGAGGAAAGGTGATCCAATACCTGCATGCACGGTCATTAGCAGTTTCCTATACTGTCTGTCAATTCAGTGCATTTTGACATTCAGAACTATACAAACAGGTATCAAAATATATTCATGCATTTCAAATATCATGGATACTTCATATTCTAAGTAAAAGGGAAACCGGAATTTTGCTTGCTGATGATTCAGAGATATTTAATTATTTCATATTCTGTTTAAACTTTTTTTGTATTTCGAAATCTTTAAGATGATTTCTTATCACTTAGTAATGCAAGTGTTTTTATTTTCTCAGATGTATTAAAAGACTTGGAGATTTTTTTTCAGTAAACATACCCAAACAAATATCTAAACGTGTGTATCAGACACTTCCATTTATGGGTGTTCTTTTGCTCTTTGTCAATCATTAGTATTCTCTGTAATCCTTTCTCATCTGTTACCTTATGTTTGCAATCAGTGCTTCTTTGCTTACCTCCTGAAGTTTAAAATATCTTGACCATTTATAACATGGCTGGAGCCCATAAATATAGAATATAGAAGCTCCCTTTGAAACAGAGAAATTACACGTTAATGTATCATGGATATATATGGCTGTATATGTGCTCACATCCTGATTTTGTTATTCGTTGTGCTGGAGCCTTGAGTTCAACTAATTCACCAGGAGATCTGAGAACCTCTTACTTTGTGCTTGAAAAGTACTTTCAGGATGAATGTGATTTCTGTTTGTCTTTGATTCTCTGACAAGTATGGATAGGGCCATTATGTTAATTGTAGATTACACTGGCATCTTAACTGTTGAAGAACTAGAAGGCTTCAGATGTTTCTCATTCTCAAAGCATAACTGCACACACAGTAGTTATGGTACTAACCAGTCTGTGAAACCCACTTTGTGTTATTAGTACTTATTCAATATTTCTAATCATTGAAATTGAGGTTTCCGTAACTGTGCCTTACTATTAGTTCTAAGAACTACCTGTGAGATTCTGTGAAAGACTGTTCAGAGTTGTCATCATATTGGACCACAGAAAACAGATATTTAGTAGGCCTTTAAGTTAACTAACTAACATAACTTAAATCATGCCTATTTTTTATGCAGGGAATAAATCACAAGATAGTGGGATTGCAGAGATGGAAGAACTTCCAGTCCCACACAACATCAAAATAAGTAACATCACATGCGATTCCTTCAAGATTTCTTGGGACATGGATTCTAAATCCAAGGACCGCATCACTCATTACTTCATTGATCTCAACAAGAAAGAGAACAAGAATTCCAATAAATTCAAACACAAGGTAATTTTCATTTAAAAATCAACGTGGACATGCATGACTTTAAATAGATGAATCTTGGTGTATCATTAACCTTTCAAAAGCAGGTAATGGACATCTGGCCAAGGTGGGTTTAAATTAATCTGACAATATTTTTCTTTACTCAGCACACCTATGCCTCTACCGTACGTGAATGTACATGCAGACACATATGTTTCATGGGGAACTGGATATTACCTCTTCTAACTCATTTGGAACTTAAACAGTTTTTTTGAGTCCATGCAATTTACTTTAAGGCAGGCATTTTTATTCCCGACTAGTTCTTAGTCATTATTTAAACAATTTATGTATTCTATGCTTGTCCATAATCAGTGACAGACTGATGAGAGCAACACATGTCGTTTCAACAGAAGAGTCAAAAATTCTAATGCACTTCTAGGAAGGCTTCCAGCAATCTCAGTTTGTAGTGCTCAGTGCTGTGACCCAAATATTCATCTGGCCCTCTTTCGTCAAACCACTAATGCAGAGGTATATTGAATATATTGCTGAGTCTATTGTTATCAAGTCCAGAAAAATTTGCTTTGATCTCAAAATAGTTCAAATACTGAGATGTTTTACAGAAATATGGAATGGGATGGAAGAGGAAATTAAATGCCTCAACCATCTGCAAATTAAAAAAAAAAAAAAAAAGTCTTAGCAAGATCCCTAGAAGATAAGGTTCACTAAGGCACAAACAACCTTGGCAAACCATGTGTACCTAGGAGAGCTACACGAATATTTTATCCTTTCAATGCTTTATCTATTGGTGAATGCAAATTCAGCTTGTTTAGGGTGCATATTGTTTTATTATTTATGACAACTGACATCATATTAGGGAAGGAGGAGATTTGCAGTAGTATGTGAGTGCTAGAATTCTTTTAAGGCTGTATCCTTTTCTCAGTGCAATTTCTAGGTGTTTCCACTTTTTAAAAAATATGGAAGTATGATTATTCCCGTGTGAAAAGTAGAGGAATGAGGCTCAGACATACAGCAAAACTAGAACAAGAATGGAGTGTTGAATTCCTGCGTTGTGTCACATGAGCAGACTTGGCAAAGGGAGGGATAAGATGAAATGGGAGAAGACTGAAAATTGAAATCTGCTTCTTTGGCATGAAAAAGGAACTACAGAACAGGATTCTATTCCCAAAAAGGACTGAGGTAGTGTGAGTGGTTTACCTTGCTGCTTAGTCATCCAGAGCTTGCAGGTTCTTATTGTAGCCTAGTTACCTTTACCGTTGTGTATTTAGGAGCTGTGATTGAGTAGTCATCTGCAACTCCAGGTTCCTGACTATGTTTGAGCTGGCTTGTAACCTCCTTTGCTCTTCTTTGGGCCCTCAGCCAGGAATAGAGGTCGGTCACCTCACAAATAGGTATGCAGACAAAACAGATGCTTAGTGCATTTTTTGCCTCTGTCTTCTACACCAGTGATGGACCTTGGGACTCTAGGATTCCCAAGTTGGAGGGCTGTGACTGCAGTAATGATAAACTCCCAGCCAATCTCAAACTTGTGCAGGATTTGCTGCTCCAGCTGGATACACCTAAGTCTGTGGGGCACAATGAGGTTCACCCCAGGTTACTCAAAGAGCTGGCTGATGTCATTGGAAGACCTCTTTCAGTTATTATACTTAGGAATCTGGAGAGTTCTCAGTCAGCTGGAAGCTGGCAAACATTGTCCCGGTTTTCAAGAAGGGAAGAAAGAAGACCTTGGTAATTACAGGCCTGTTATTCTTATATCTGGTAAAATTATGGAAAAGATTATTTTTTCTTTAGAAGTCAGTCACTGACAAACACCTGAAAGACAGTGCTATCATTGATCACTGCCAACACAAGTACACAAGGTGAAAGACCTCTTTAACAAATTTAATCTCTTTTTATGACAAGATTACCCATGTAGTTTTTACAGAGAAGTGAGCTGATGTAATGTTTCTGGATTTCAGCAAATTTTCTGTACAGTTTCTCACAGTATCCTAGAAAAAATGTCCAGCGTACAGCTGGACAAATGCATAGTGCAGTGACTGAGCAATTGGCTGATGGGTCAGGTTCAAAGGGTTATAGCAAATGAGGTTACATCATGCTGGTGGCCAGTCACTGGTGGTGGTCTGCAAGGTTCCATTTTAGGGCCAGTTTTCTTTAAAGTTTTCATCAATGACGTGGCTGCAGGAATTGAAGTTATACTAAGTAAGTTTGCAGATGACACTAAGTTGGGAGGAGCTGTTGACTCTCCTAAGGGTAGAGAGGCCTTACTGAGGGAACTGGAGGGACTGGAGAGCAGCCCTGTGGAACGGGATCTGTGGAACAGGATCCACAGGGCGGTGGTCACAGCACCATGCAGCCCAAGTTCAAAGAGCATTAGGACAGTGCTCTCAGACACAGGGGTTGAATTTTGGGTGGCCCTCTGAGTTGCATTCAGTGGTCCTTGTGGGTTCCTTCTAATGAAGGATACTCTATGATTCTACAAACAGAGAAGAGATGAAAGGAAAATATGGAGAATATCCAGAGAACTTTCTAGGTTTTACTTATAAAATGAATAACAAATTAAGAAGAGAAATAACAATGTTATGAAAAGTAAATTCCCCCCTTCTCCCTGTGCTTCCCCTATATCCCACCCTATTCTCCCCACCCAGACACTCAAGAGAGAAACCTCTCTAAGTAATATTGTGGTGCTGGCTTCTTCTGGTGCAGTTGGGAGGTAGAGCTTTGAGGTGTGGCAGTAGTAAGGCTTTAATGTTGTTTGAAATTAAACCACCACTGTGTCACAGGCACCAACACTAGACTTCAGGTGGAGGTGGTTTTTATGGCAGCCAAAGAAAAGGCAACAAGAAGAATAATGATTGTTAACTGTAGCATCTGATGATATAATAAATATTTTGGGTTTTGTTTTTACATGTAATGAACAGTCTGTTTCTATTCCTTTTTTTTCTTTAAAGATCTACTGTACTAGTACTTGTAGGTGGGCAACTATTGACTAGCATTTATGTGGGAAGTTACATATGTTATCTAAAATGTTTACTTGTCACACAGCAGCCAGCCGCCTTCCTGTTCTGTGGTGTCTGACAAATAGTAGGCATCATCTGTTCTTCCCCTTGGTGGTCTGAGCTGCAGGCTTTGGTGCAGCAGAAACTGCTTCAACAAGTAACTGTATTTCTGTGTTGCTCTATCATGCGGTGCACTGACAGACCAAAACAGAAATCTGAAATGCAGGAAGGAGCAAGAGGTGCAATGGTGAACACAGAACATCTAGCTTTCTGTTTGGCTTGTTTCTGCCATTCTCTGTATACAAGGTTAATTTGAAATATGTGGAATTCACAAAGTTATACTGCAGTGTGTTTGATTTTTTCTGTTGATGTTGGAAGATACCAACAGCAGCAATATACATGGACTGATGGATGACAGCAGGAATTCTGGTTGGTTATACTGGCTGAATGAAAAGCTTGGCAATGAGAGCACAAGAAGCTCTTTAATTTAAGATGTCCTTATGCTCTGCTTACATACTTAACAGACCTTAGACCATTGCCCTAGGCCATCCTGTTAACTTTACAGCACTAATGGACTGTGAGGTGTAGCTAGTATTTACACAGAAGAGCCCAAGGAGGGCTGGGGATTGTGTTAGGAGGATGACAAAGGCATGGTGTGTTGGCTTTGTTGCTGTGCTGACTTTTTTGTGTTGCTTTGTTTTCTTGTTCCCATCAGGATGTACCCACTAAATTGGTGGCCAAAGCTGTTCCTTTGCCTATGACAGTCCGTGGGCACTGGTTCTTGAGCCCAAGAACAGAATACACAGTAGCAGTGCAGACTGCGTCGAAGCAAGTTGATGGCGATTATGTTGTTTCTGAGTGGAGTGAAATCATTGAGTTTTGCACAGCAGGTAATGTTGCTGAGAAAACATACGCCATAGGACATATGCAATTAAGGTTAGCTTTGCTGCATGAACGGATTAGCCATCTACCAGTATGACATAGCCTGGTGGGCTTATAATATTTACAGTTGGAAACTGGAATGCTTGCTTTAGGCTCCGTGTGCACTCGGGTTTGGTGTATTAACGAGAGAAAGGAGGAAGCTGCAGTCTCTCTTTGTTCTACAATAGCTTAGATGCCTTGAAGTGCTGTACCTGGTACCATTGCTTCTCCCAAACTAGGCAAGGAGACTGGTGAACCAAAGTGGAGCAGGGCCATTTGTGTGCCTCTCGCAGGCTACAAGCCCGTTTGGAGATAAGAGAGTGGCAGCTTGCTAACAGGCAGATTGTTCAAGACATTCTACTGCTCCCATTTCTCTGCATGCTCCAGAGCTTGAGCACCACCACCAACCTGTCTTGAGGACCAGTGCACATACCTTTAGCCTGTCATTGATCTATATGTGCCTTCTGTTGGATGATGGCCACCCAATACAAACATGTCTGCCTGCCTGAAAGTTGAGAGCTGACACGCTCTCTGTGAAGTCTGTGTTCGTTGAGATGCAGTTGATGCTGGGTCCTAAGCAATCTATTTTTCGTTAGATGACTACTAATTTGTTTGCAACCATGTACACTGCAGGAAACAGATCATCAAACAATTCTGTCTGAAAGCAGGGCAATTCTCAGCTCCTCTGCATTTCCCGGATATGTATTCCCTCTAACACAGATAATCCCCAGATGAAAGTGACTAGAGGCTTGTAAGGTAGGGAGGATCAAGCAAGCATGCTCCTGCTATTTGCCTCTTGCTGCTGCTGGAAAATGGTGCTGGACTTGATAGTTATCTATAGCTGCTGCACAATGCATGTTGCTAATGCTCGATTCCCAATTACGTCTGTAGTTTTTGGAGAGCATTGTGGGTTTTTTTTTCCTCTCTCATACTAGCAGATTGTCTTTTCTTCTTAGATTATTCGAAAGTTCACTTAACACAGCTTTTGGAAAAAGCTGAAGTGATTGCAGGCCGTATGCTTAAACTGTCTGTATTTTATCGGAATCAGCACAAAGAATACTTCGATTATATCAGGTAAGAATGTAAACGTATGCAAAATTGTTTGGCAAATTAAAGTAGTAATGAAAATTTGTAAATGGAAGCAGCTGTGCTAAAGCTGGAGCAGAATGTCTGTGAACTACACTGCCTGTTCAGAACGGAAAAAAGAAAAGGTAACTCGTTTCTTCCACCCTGCCTGGCTCAGCACTTAAATTAGGAAATAAAAGTTTGTGGTTTAGAGCAGAAACTTGAGTATTCACAGGGTCTCCACCCTTCCTGAAGTCCCTGTGTTTTCATAGCAAAGTGTTTAAAAACCAAGTTCTGCTCTTGTATTAAGAAATTCAGGGTGAGCTGTGTAATAGTAGGAATTGTATGTATAGTTAGATATGAACTCCAATGTGTAGATAAACACCTGTCTCACATATTTGCTCTCTGAATACATTTTTATGCCCAGATGGAGTAAATGGGGCTCTGAAATTCAGACCATAATTTACAGATCATGCTTACTTGGGGGAGAGGGATGTTTAGACAATTTGAAAACACTGTTCTTCAGTTGGAATGAAGAAAGGGGATAGCTGGAGATAGGTTCCTTATTCCTGCATGGAGACACAGTGTGATTTTGCATGCGCAAGCAGAAACATCATTACAGTAGAAAATACTTTTCAATGGAAGGAGTCAAAGGTTGTGTACTGGCTGAGCAGGAACAGCCACCACGCAGCGGTAATCTGCTGTTAGAAGAACGTGGATGAGAGGTAAGTGACGTGACAACCTCTGTTTCAGTGCTGCTGATGATTCTTTGATGTATATTAAGAGGCCTGGGGCTGCTTTTGTGCCACATAATTCCAGCTGTATGTATGTGTGTGTGTGTCATACTGTACAGAACTAAAATACGCGATATGTCCACCTTGAAAGAGCAGGCTGCACCACTCTTGGAAATGTTCCAGATTTGTAGTCATGAGTATGAAGGGGATGCCAGGATTGTCTCATATATTGAAGAGCGTGAAGTTTGCTCCTAGGAATTACTTTGTTGCACATAGTGATAGAGCTGCTGACGCCATAGAGATAGAGAATGACTTGCATTTTCAGGTCTTTGAGGACCTACTATATATCTCTGGTGACATGCTGAACTAGATACCACAAAAGAGAAAAGGCCTGTGCTGTTTCTGATTCTCACACAGTTTTACTTTCAGCTGCGTATCATAGTGCTTTTGTGTATCACATCCTTTTGTGTTCATAGAGTTTGAAAATTGCTAGTTTAATGCAAGGAAAGACAGAATTTGTTCTCCTTCTATTAGTGAGTTGGAGACGAGAGGCTGACTTTTACTAGATCAGTATGAAGCTAGGATACCTGTAACTGTCCAACAGCAGTCTTTGAAATGTACTATGCTAGACCTTCTGAATGTTGTGTTACAAACCCTAGCCAAAAGATTGTCACACCATTCCTTCCAGTGGCCTTCGTGGTTTATAACAATTAAAAAAGATCGAAAAAGCTTGTAGAGTATAGGAATAGGAACAATAGCTAACAAGCAACTGTGACTATGCTAAAGCCCCTGAATGTAGGGTTGGGTTTTTTTACGTATCATGTTGCTGCTGCTTCCTTGAGTTGGATGCGCACAGCAAAGCATCTCAGATCCCTGAGATGAGTGACCTATAAATAGCATAACTGGCCACTGGATGTCAGTATCTTGCCACGGAAATGAAACTGCAAGCCTTTTCCTGAGGCTGCAGAAATTGTGGTTATTCAAGCTGATTATTTATTTTCCTTTTGCATTCATTTCAGGTGTAATATACCAATTGAACCACACTCCCCTCTCACCCTCTCTCCCCTGCAAAACAAAACAAAACAAAACTACCACCACTGTCTTGTGAAATAGGGCTTGAGACAATAATTATTGAAATGGCCGAGAAAGTCTTTGAAGTCTGAGTCAAATTAAGATATGCTTCTGAGGAACTTAGAAAGAACAACAATAAAAATCAGACTTGGAGGCATTTCTGTGTTGATTAGGAGTTTTCTCACATTGCTATGAACAAATCAGCTAATTAGAGATATCAGTGCTTTGGAGGTTTTTTCATTTGTGCTATTCTCTGCACTGACTTAACAGCCACAGCTCTCAGCTGATGGAGAATGCAGACTGGAAAGGAAGGGCTTTTTTCTCCTTGAGCAGGAATTACTCCACCTGAGTGAATCTGGCTTCACTTGATTTTCTTGGTCCTAAGATCATGACACTAAGCAGAGTTCTCATAGTTCTAATGATTTTCCTTTGTGTTCCTTCAGTACTGTTGCAAAACAGAGTGAAGTAAATGAATCCTAACTTACTGTTCTTATAATGTTACAAAATAAACAGTACCCGTCATCCATTTGTAGAGAGCACCATGGGAATGCTATGCAGCCCTCTGTTAAGGATAACAGTGGCAGCCATGGCTCTCCAATCAGTGGGAAGTTGGAAGGCATCTTCTTTAGCTGCAACACTGAGTTTAACACTGGGAAACCACCCCAAGATTCACCTTATGGAAGATACAGGTTTGAGATTGCAGCTGAAAAACTCTTCAACCCAAATACTAACTTGTACTTTGGAGACTTCTACTGCATGTACACAGCTTACCACTACGTCATTCTTGTTGTTGCCCCTGTCGGATCACCAGGAGATGAATTCTGTAAGCAGCGCCTTCCTCAGCTAAATATAAAAGATAACAAATTTCTGACCTGTGATGAAGAAGATGGAGTAATGGTTTACCATCATGCCCAGGATGTTATTCTGGAAGTAATTTACACTGATCCTGTGGATCTCTCCCTCGGCACAGTTGCAGAAATCACTGGTCACCAACTAATGAGCTTGTCTACTGCAAATGCAAAGAAAGATCCCAGCTGCAAGACCTGCAATATCAGTGTTGGACGTTAAAACTTCCCTCATTCCTTAGGAACCTTCAAACCTCTGTTGTCCATTTCCATAGTCAGCCGGTTTTGTCAGAAGCATGCACATGCCGCTGTCACCAAGAGCAAACACGAGTCTCCAAACTCTCCAAGTAGCCTTTTTAGTATTTCTTCTCCCTCTCTTTCCCTTCTGTTCCTCCAATGCTTTAAATGATTAGAAGTCCTGGATTATTTTTTTCTCTGGCAACCATTTATACTTAGATGCTGCAAAAATTGTTTTCTGTTTCTTGCCAAACATAACAAAATCCTATATAAACTGCTTTAGCAAGATAAAAATAACGGCTTATAAATGGTGTTTAAATATGCATTCATTTTAACTACTGAACAAATACTGGGATAACTCCAAACAGCATGAAAGGTTGTAATTGCAGCATGATTTAAATTTCAAAGCCTAGAAATGTCAGCACTTCCAACGTGTTGTTTGACAGTGTTATTTATGTTATTTATATTAGCTAACTGAAAACAGAAACTGTGTCTTGACATAATAAATATAATAGAAAAATATTTTATTTGTACTGTTGTATAAAATATTATACAATCATATAGAATATATAGATTATGTTTTAATATCAATTGTATACATATGTCATGAAATCATTTTCCCTTATCAAAGATGTAGTTTGTAAACTTCAAATAGCTCTGTATCTGTTCCTGTTGCTCTAGATGACTTTAATTAAAACAGATTTATGAAGGAGACCATTCTGATTCATAAAATTTGAGTTACAAGTTATTAAATCGGTACACTGAAACAACAAACCTCTGAGAAATAAAAATGCCCTCTTATAGTCATCGTACTTTTTCCTCCAAGCTACTTGAAAATGTGTACGTCTTCAAAAACATGCCCCATCATCACATACAATATAAATACAAACGTGGTTGGTATATAATAGGCTTTATAAAATGAAAATTTTCTTACCAAGATAGATATAAAACAGGTTCCTTATACTGTACGGTCAATACAAAATGACAGTTAAAGCAGAACACAAAACATGTTTCGACTTACACACATCCTTTTTTTTCTTCTCTCATTCTTCCTTTCTTTATGCCTGGGCTAAGTATTTCCCAGAATCCCTGCTTTTCATTTCTAGTACAAAAATGCTGATAATCCTCGTGTTAACAGTTCACACTAATGACTTATCACAAATAGAGGGAAAATTTCCTTAATATTACAAAGTCTGGTGCTCTGAAAGTTAAGAAAGATGTGTAATTTGAATGGAAAAATATCTTCTTCATATATCTTTTTCATAGTAAACAAGAAGTCTAGTGTTCCTCATCAGATAACTGTGGCACTCAATTGTATGCCAGGTACTTTACTTCATCTATCCAAAATATCTTAGCGTAATGCAATAATCTAGTCTTTATATATATGTGGAAATTTATACAACACAGGAAATAAATAACTTGATGTTGTAAAAAGTGCATGCTTCTAAACAAGCTTTGGTAATCAGAAAAGCAGACGTTACAGCATCAGGCAAAATAAAGTGCAGAAGTTCAATATGGAAATAAAAATTAGCGCATAGTTGGTATGTTTCCCAAATTTTATGTACCGTAAGCCAGGTCCTGTGAATCATAATGAAAAGGATGGTATCCAGTACCTTTGCTAAATCTCTTCCTGGTAAACTTTACCTGTTTTGTTTTGCCAAGTACTTTCTCTTATTTCTGAAAAAACAGTAATGCCATTTGGCAGTCATGCCGCCTTCCTCTAAATCCTGTCACTTTTTTTTTCCCCTTGAAGCTACTGGAATTAAGTGGCAACTCTGTCTTCAAAGACAGAATTTGTTGTTTTAAACTTACTTATTTGTGTTTCTTTTAATCTAGTGGATCAGTCAGCACACTGAGAACCAATAGTTATAGCTTTAATTATACTGCATGTTAATTCTGTTTAAAAAAAAACACAAAAGCATGTGGTACAGTAGTGTATTCTAAGATGTACTAATAACCTGGAGAGCATTTCCTCACACTTCTTAAACCTAGGAACAGGTCAAACAGAGAGTCAACAATACTTCGGTGTCCTTTCAATTTCTAACATTCTCACAGTGCACTTCAAGGCTTTAAAGGGAAAAAAATATATATATATATTATATAGTTCACTCACCCGTGCTTAATATTCTCATATATTGCTGTCCTGCCTCATCCCAGCTTTTAGTATTAGTAAAGTGCATCAAAAAATCTCAGCGTGTCAAATAATTGTGCAGCTGACCAAGACCTGTAAAACTACCGCTTTGTTTTTTTGTTATTGTTTGTTTGATTTGCTAGGGAATGATAGCACTGCATTGTATTCATTTCAGATTGTTTTGGAAACATCATGCTTACTGATGAGAACCTCTATAAGCCTGATCTTGGCTTTTGTGTGCTTGTATTCTGAGTATTCCTCTGCCATTGGTACGCGATCTTCCTTTAGAGGACTCCTGTGAAAAGCAAGCAGAAGTACAGTCACTTTTATGGATTAAAGGAAAAACAGTCTTTAAAATTAATTTTGCAATAACTGAAGAGGTTGGACTCACAAATGCATGTATTTTTTTCCTAACAGTAGGCGACTAAAGATAACATGATAGGAATGAAAAAACAACAACAACAAAAAAACCTGATCGAAATGAAAGGAATTGGATTTTAAATATAACAAACTTCTCATATGCACCAGGAAATTTTCTTTATTGTCAGCTGTGCAAGTGTAATTACTTCATTCTGAAATATGCAGGAAAGTTATTAGGCAGTACTTCGAAAAATGTTACCAGCGCATACCCTGCAGTTTTCAGCGAACAAGTGCGTTAAATGGTAGGAGGAATAATAAATACAGAATGAAAAGTAGCTAATATTTCTGCATGAAGGAAACAGTGTTTTCAGTTTTTATATCTGCCCTTTTAGATACAGTCAAGCTGCTCAGTTTAGTCCCTGAAGATTGACTTCTTCAGAAAGACCAGTAGCAAGATTCTCTGTGCCTCAGAAAAGACCCGTGGTGAAACAAACACTGGGCAGTTTATGTCCATTACAAACATGTTCTGGGAAGATCCCAAATGTAGAAGGTAATCAAGGATACCCACATCCCAGAGGAGCTTAGCAAGGAGCCGGTAGTCTTCATAGAGACCAGGCACCTCTGTGTTATCTTCATGTCTCAGCCTGCAGCTCCTTTGGTCTGCCCACTTAAGAGTACCGGCTCTCATAGAAAGAAATGTATCTACATGGGTACCCGAAGAGGAAAAGGGCATTTGTCAAGTTGGTTATTTACCTTCCAGTCTGCTTATAGAATTGTTCTTCAAACTCTCTTAAAGCTTTGCGAAGCCTTTTCTTGTCTGCTCTTGTTTCTCGGAGATGTTCAAGCAGAACAGGCCTGTAAAACAGAGACAAGACCATGAAACCCCCACGTGCTTTGACTGACTGTAAAAGCCATGGTTTGGGGTAATAGGCAGGCTCTGCTGTGGGCCATGGCATGTACAACAAGGCATGACAACATATCCCACCAGGTATGGATATGGCAGTTGTACAAGCATATGTGATTAAACAGTTATGTTCCTTTCTGTTTACTAGTGCTAGGTCTCACTCTTCTAATACAGGTAGAGACTGTGACAGCATGGTGAGAAAAGCCTTCAGGATTAAAGCTTGTTAGTGGTCTCAGTCCTGCATGGACAGGGCTCAGTGGCTCACCACAAATTCTTTATATTCATTCTCTCCCTGAATAAAGACACACAGCCAAACCCTGTACTGAAAAGCAGCTGTTATTAAATATTTCTGTGATTCAGAGGAACTGCTAATGGTACCCAGAATCAACTTTTTTTTTTAATTTTATTTTTTGAAGGCTGTGTTCTAGCTGGTATTATTTGGATAATAATAAGGTAATATTTGGATAATAAGTAAGGTGGGGTTTTTTTTTAAGCAGAGTAATATTTTTCTTTGTTATGCTATATCCCTACTAATTTTTCTTTTTTTTTTTTTTGTAAGAACACAACATGAAGAAATATATCACAGCATTTGAGCACAGAATAGTGCTCAATCTGCATGAATAGTTCTGTTACATAGAAAAATAAGACTTTTTTTTTACTCTCCATTTTGGTAGTGCCTAGTCAGTTCCATTTCTGCATCTCAGAGATACCAGTGAAAACACAAGAAAAATATCCTATAAGCTATAAGAACATACCTGTTCCTGGAGGCATATTCTTTAACAAGTTTCAGGGCTGAGTGATAGCAGCCCACGTGTATCTAAAGACCTGCTATCTCATGCAACCTGGAATTTTTAAATGCAAATCTTGTGATGTTTTGTATTTAATGGAGAGCAGGAGGGCACTGTTAACATTTTGGGGCATCCAGACATCAGTAAATACACTTCTGCAAGGAATAAAATTATTCTACACACACTGAATGGCCTTCTCGTGGCCACAGAACACATATTCCTTTTTCCTATCTAGTAAGTATGGATCATGCATTTACAAATTGTGCTTCATTTATAAAGCCTATACAAAGCGGTTTAAAATGTCTATGACAAAAAGACAGAACTCACATGGTTGCCTCATGTAGATTGGACATAGATAAGGCTGTTTGTCTTAAAATTTTCTTTTCATTTGGAGGTGAGACATATGCAGGCTCACTCTCCTCCTGAGAGTAACACAGATGCTCTTCGACAGGGATGCAAGATATCGGACCAGATGATAATTCACGGCTGCTTTGTGAATGGTCTTCATCTGAGTCTTCTTCTTCCTGCTTGTAAAATATAAAGCATGATCAAATTAGTCATTTACAGAACAATGTAACAGTTACTAAGATGACAACACAAAGAATTAGGCTATAATTTCCTGGATGCATTGACTGAAAGATCACAGATATTGCAAATTCTACCCAGGGCTACTTGAAACTGTTCAAGAGCACTCTTGTGGGGCTCACACTCTTGTGGAGCTGCTGGGCACTGTTCATATCTCAACAGGACAGAAGCCAGACCTGCTTCTGAGTAGCTCCAAATATCAATTTTCTGTTTACTCAAAAGCATTTACAAGTTGAGAAGATTTAGAGAACATTCTGCATTTATGCAAGCTCTGCTGGAACTTGTACTCCTCTTATTTACTATTTAATGCATTTATTATGCCTGGAAATTATTGTAATATGCACTGCAGATAGGTAGAGATTTTACATATAGTTTTATAGCTACAAATGTTAACTACCAAAACAGAGTGATGTTGCTGTCTTCCCCACATTCCTTCATCCTCAGAAGAAAAGTTGGGATTTTAAACTGAGTGAGTAAACATGACATTCTGTGGAGTAAAACTAACAAGTAACACAAGAGACCTTTCAGTTATTTTGAAATTAAATATCTGTGAGCACATGTACAAAGATTTCAGCTGGGATTTTCAAAGAAATCTAAAGCTCCATTAGCATCTATCAAGACAATAGTTTGTAATTTTTTTAATCCATGCAGCCAACTTCAAAATAGCCAGACTCCACTATCTCTCCTCACAGGGAGACCAGCTGTCACATAACTTCTACGTGTAATTAAATTAGTACAAATGATATTTATGTGCCACATGTTCAATACAAGCCTTTGCAATAAATAGAACAGATATCTATGTCAGGATAGTGCTTCATTTTTGTTTTATGTTGCTTGCATCAACTGTAGTAGGAAACTCATGACAGCCTTTGATCTCTTGCCCAGTAATTCAAACCAACTGCCTAACAAACCATTACCTTGTATTATTGAGCTCTGGTACAGTTGGAAGTTGAATTTTACAGATTATTTCATCTAACTGAAATATTAACACCCTGTTTTAACTAATGAGCAGATTATTCAAATAGCACTAGTTATGCTGCTGACAAATTGATGTACAGGCACAAATACAATGCATTTAGCATATTATCTTGACAACAGCTATGAATTCTTTCCAACTTACAATTGTTGTGATCAAAGATGGGGTTGCAAGAAGTTTCTTGATAATTCTGTATCTGTCATACAGAGGTTTCATAAGACTCTTTTCTTGTTTAGTTACCTAAGGAAAAATCATAATAAAATATAATCATCAAAAATTAAAAATGAAAAATAAATAAATACGCTTTTCATTTGCTCCTGTAAAGCTAAGAAAACTACTAGAAAATTATGACCTGATGTTTATTTTGCTTCCAAGGGTATTTCACAGGAACTGTACTGCAAGGCATAAAAACAATTTCTAAAAGAAACCTTGGCATAAATTTGCATGCTAGGCTGAGCTTCTGTTCTCTTGTAATCCCAGCCCAGCATACTTAACTTTTGATAATGATATGGAATAATGCTTGTTAAATGGCGCGGCATGTCGTTGGTTGCTATGTCACACATCTGAAGCAGTGATTCTTGAGGCTTCAACAGTTAATGTACAAGCATTACGAAAAATCCTTTTTCTGCACTCAGACAACTCTTTGAAAGCAGAGATGCATCTACTCTTTTGACTAATTCACTGGAACACCTCTGCTTGCACACTCACTGTCTCTGCAAGTTGTCATCCCCCCTGTCTTAAAACAACGTGAACATGAGCTCCCCAAGACTGTGTCTCTTTCCTGGGCTGTGCCAGCTCTGAAATGGGCATGAAGCCTGTGCCTGACACTAAGCTTGGGCTCTGCTGGCCTCACTCTCCAGCTGTTCCTGGTGCCCAGGATCCACACAGTATCTCCAGCCTTTTCCTGCAGAAAACTGTTAATATAGATACAAAGATTAAAATTTGCTTCTCTAAGATGCATGATTATTTAAGTAGGCAACTTTTAACTGTGCAGTCTGCAGACTGTCTATTTTCAGAAACAACGAAAGAGGTAAAAATCTTGCCTGTATTCCATTTCCCTGCTTTAAATTCCTGACTGTCTCTGAACTTCCTGTGACCTTAAGTCAAAGCTGTTTGGCACATTCAGGGTTCCTTTATGGCTCCTTAGCACCACTGACCATCTCTTTCCTTATTCAGTTAGCATCTTGTTTCTCAGACTCTTAGAGATGCTTCTACCTTTGGAAGAAACACTCTCCCTAAACCACATGCTACAAAGCATGCTCTATTATTCTCAATCTTTGCATCTTCAAATCTCTTTCACCTTTATACAGCACTGGTAAGCCAATTTCTTTCTTGTTCTCCCTAGGAGAAGTCATTTAGTCAGACCCCTTTCTATATACACCCTCCCACTCCTGTGATGAAAATATTGAAGCCATTTTAATATTTTAAGTAAGTACTGCTGTGGAAAAAAAAAAATAGACAGTTCATTTTTTTTCAATTTCATCTCCAGTGGTGCTCTACCAACCTTTATCAGCTGATACATGTTCTAACTTTTCATATATTGTAGTACAGCTACAGTATGCATGAGCCAAGTCTGTTGTGGATATATAGCCTCCATCTTTAATCATCAAAATCTGCAATTTCCATTCATGAAGAGAAATACAGGGCCACTGGAAATTTACCTTTTTACTTGATATTGATTTTTTTTTTTTTAATGTAAACTAAATTAATAAAACAGTAACATTTATATATGAAGATTAGTCTGAGGTGTTGATTATGGAAAATTGATCTAAATATGTTTAATTCATGAGTCCAGAAATACTTGGTAGAGAACTTACTCATCTTCCCATTGTATACTTACAGGCCATCCATGAATACTCTCAAAATATAGCAGACATTTCTGAAGACTGATTTTTTCTAAAGCCATTTTCTTTTTTTGTTTAGTTTTAAAAATTAAGATCATGAGCCAGGATTTCATGACAACGATACAGGTAGGTATCTGTTCAATCATCTGTTCTCACCAAATAAACATTAGCACTGAATTCTGTTTCTGTCCACACTGAGGTTGAATGGGATTTGGCAATGATTTAGCAAGAGTAGAATGCAACTTTATATGACTTAAGTCTTACGTAGATCACAAATGCGTATTTCCCCATTCAAGGCCTAATGCAGAGCAGATGAAATCTATGAAGATGAGTAAAACTGTTTTTAGGTGAGAAATATAGTGTGCAAGAGCACGTTGCTGGCTCATATGCGGCTTTTCGTTCACCAGAACTCCCAAGTCCTTCTCCACAGGGCTGCTCTCAATGAGTTTTTCTCAGTCTGTACACATTATTTGGGATTGCTCCAACCCAGGTGCAACACTTTGACATCGGTTGCCCTTCCTTTGTCCACTGATGTCATAACTTCATCACAGAAGGCCACCAGATTGGTCACACACAATCTGCCCTTGGTGAAGCCATGCTGGCTGTCTCAGATCACCTTCTTGTCACACATGTGCTGTAGCATCTCCTCCAGGAGGATCTCCTCTATGATCTTCCCAGGCATAGACATGAGGCTTACCATCCTATAGTTTCCCAGGCCTTCCTTTCTACCTTTTTAAAAAAGGGGAGTCATGTTTCCCTTCTTCCCATCACCAGGGACATCACCTGACAGCTGTGACTTCAGATATGATTGAGAGCAGCTCAGCAGTCACATCAGCCAGTTCGTTCAGGACCATGGGATACATGTCATCCTGCCCCATAGACTTGTACTCATTCACGTTTATGGGGCAGTCTTGGACTTGCTCTGTTCTTACAGTGGGAGGGATTTTTTCCCCCTACTCCTGTTAGAGGCTCAGGGACTTGAGAGGTGTGGGAAGGCTGGCTGCCAGTCAGTCCCACACAAGACTGACAAAGAACTTTGCTTGACTGGCAAAGAACTTGAGTACCTCAGCCTTCTCCAGGTCTGTCGAAGCCAGTTCTCCCCTCTCATTTTTCAGAGGGGGGTACAGATTCCTTTGCCTGTCTCGTCTGACCAACGTATCTAAAGAAACCTTTCTTGTTATTTTTCACATTTCTGACCAAGTTCAATTCCATCTGGGCCTTGGCTTTTCTGATCCCATCTGTATGTCTGGGCGGCGTGAGTGTGGTGAGGGGCTGGAACAGGTTGCCCAGAGATGTGATTGATGCCCCATCCCTGCAGACTTTCAAGGTGAGGCTGGATAAGGCGCTGGGCAACCTAATCTAGCTGTGATGTCCATATTCATTGCAGGGGAGTTGGACTTGATGGCCTTCAGAGGTCCCTTCCAATTCTAAGGATTCTATGATTCTATCTATGGCATCCCTACATTCTTCCCAGGATGCACGTACCTGCTTCTACTGCCTGTAACTTTCCTTCTTTCCCCTCAGTTTGACAAACTGGTCCTTCCACAGACATGCTGGTTTCCTTCCTCCTCTGCTTGATTTTTTATGTTGAGGGATGGAGAGCTCTTGTGCTCTCAGAAAGGTGTCCTTAAGGAGCTGCCAGCTCTGTTCCATTCCTGTGTCCCTAAGCACAGTTTCCCAGGGAATCTTATTGAATAATTCCTTATAACAGATGGAATTAGGCTAATGAAAAAACATCATATCCTTTTTGGAAAGCTTCCAGTGGTACAAACTATAGTCATATTCAATAAGGCAATGATCTTCATGGCTTGCTGGATCAGAGCCTGTATTTTCTGGGGATGCTGGTTGACAGAAAGTCTAAGCAAGCAGAGGTTTTCTTTTTACTTGAAGAGCACGATCAGTCTGAATGTATGTAGGCTGTACCTCATGAACTGGGTTTTGGGAAAATGAGCTCACAAAAGAAGACCATAGCATATGAATAGAACGTATTGGCATTGAGATCCCACAGATATCTGCGCAGTGCTTTCATAGAATGTTTTCCAGTGCTTAGGCATCATTTATAAATAGTTGTACTAACTGAAAAAATAAATATTTTTCTTACTCATCCTAGGGAGAAATCTATTACTGAAATTTGCATGTCATCAACTCCTATTTGCGAGATCAGTTTGTAAATCATAGCATTCTCCATTATGTATCAAATGTTATTTAGTTGTAATAAATGAAGCCACCCTTCTAGACACAGTTCTCAAGAACTTGCAAAAATGCAGAGAGGGCATTCCTCAACTTCTCAATTATTCATCAAGAAAAATTGATTTCCATTGGCTGGCAAGAGATGATGAACAGGAAGTTCCAGCTGTGCAAACACAACACATTAACAGAGTAGAATGACAGGTTGACAGTGAAATCTCTAAATGTCTAACCATTGTGATACAGTGATTAAAACCCCCCAAAAGCTGAACATACTGGAAAACAGTGCTATTTTTAAAATGAAAGGGAACAATAAGCAGCGGAAATTTGCAGCTGGATAGTGTGCATCTGTAGAACTGCTATGGAAAAGCTGCAGAAAATGCAGTACTTAACTAATAATGGGAGCAGACCTGGGCTTCTTCCCCAGTCAGACAGTCATTGCTCTGCTGCACTGAACACCAGTCCACCTGCAAGTGCTGTATTCCTTCTGCAGTGATGTTTCACAAGTGAAGTGTTTTATTTTTGCTCAAAAATCACAAAATAAATCAGTGGTAGCAGAAGGAGAAATGTTGATTTCTCAACAATGTGGTTTATCAGTGTTGGTGATGATATACCACTACACTTGTGTTTTGTGCAGAGAGCACACTATTTAACTGCTATTTTTTTCCCTTCCCTTCCTTGTTTCTTCCCAAGAAAATCTGCTCCTAACATGTCCATATTTTCATCTGGGTTGAAACAGCAAGGAGCATGTGAAGCTAATGTAATTTTCCACAGAGTCTGCCAGATCACGACAGATCTCTACAATTAGGGTTAACTGCTAGAATGTTTGGAGCAGAGCTCCTCCGCTGCAATGAAGTAATGCAAAGAATGATGGAGCTAGGGTAGGGGGATACCTTTCTGCAGGAAGTGACTGGGTTTTTTATTGACAAATTGGAGAAATAGTAATTAGCCATTTCTTTTCAAAAATCCATCAAATCCTGAAGAAGTAATGCTCTTCCCTTGCTATTAACTTCAGCAGGAGCATAAGCTTTTTTGCTTGCTGTCCAAATGCAAACACAGGGCGAAACCTCTGGTTCTTAGAGGTCTGCATGAGTTAATCACTCTGAAATCATGTCATTCACATTAAGAGCTGCTAAACCAGAATTTAGGAGTATTATACAACAGCTAACTGTATTGCTTATTTATAGTTCTGCAACTAATACAAGATTCATTCTTTCTAAAACTATTAAGCCTGAAGCAGCTGACTGCTTAACAGGAAACAGAGAATGATCATTAATATTGATTTTACACATGAGAACCAATCTCAAGAGGGTTTAGCATTTGGGTTTATTTCATTAGTTCATTTCATTAGCAATCTCAAGACAGGTTTGTATTCAGCTGGGCTTAAAATGGCTGATAATTTCAACATGAGAAAAGGCAAACTTCAGAATTGTCTCAGACATCTTATGATTATAGGCTGTGCATAGCAGCATGAAATTCAATGCTAACTAAATAAAAATACAGCTTCATAGCTAATGAAAAGATGAACAGTAATAGGCCTATAATTAATTCAGGTTTTGTGGATTGTCCTCTTTAGACATTCTGGATGGTTTAGGATTCTAAGCACCTGTGCCTCCCACCTTCCTCACATTTTTTTCTGGCATTTTGTTAGGATGACTGTTGAATATTTGATGAACAAAATAGCCCTCCAAATTACTTGATAACTTTGGGCTAAAAATGAACAAATCTGTGTTCTATGTATCCTATTGTCAGCAGTCAGTGAAATGTTTACCAAACCCAGTTTCACAAGTCACGTTCACCTCTGCGTCTTTTTTAAGGATGCTCATTCTCTCATTTTGTTTTGAGGAAGAACAAGGCAATCTTATATGGAAATGCTAGCACTGTCCAAAGCAGTTAAATCTTCAAAACAAAAAAAAAAACAATCTAAAAACATTAAAACATTTAGCTACTCTTTAGCTTACTATTAGTCCAGTTCACATTCTGGTAGAGAGTCTAAATTCTATACACAAAATAAAATATTGCACATCAAATTAACAACAGAAACACCAAAGTTGTATGTAGCTTAAGAGAAGTTCTTGATCTTTTTTCTAACCAGCAGACATCCTTAATTCATTTTTACATAACCGCTCCTGTAAACCTGCCTGCCCCAAAAGACCAGAATCACTCGTAACTGAAAATCAATAATTTTAATGTTAAGCATAAGGCCCTCATGATATATATGATTTTGAAATAGCTCAATTTGGTTCCCTATTATTCCTTTTCAAGCCTCTGTTCCATAGCAGCTTTGTATAACTATTTTCGATCACCTTTACAAAACAAGGATAGTTGAGATATACAAATGAGTGGGGTTTTTTTTTGTTGTTTTTCTTTTTAATAACTATTGATTTGTGCAGACATTTAATTTAGATTACATCTCTGCCATTGCATGGAATTAATCAAAAATGGAATGGGACCTGCAGCCAGCTTACTCTTGTACTCATAAGTGCTCTTCTAGATAGGAGTTCCTCACTGACATCTGTTTTGGTATCAGCTGATCTCATTCTTTGCATAACAGTGATTTTTTTAACAACTAAAACTATTATCATATAGTCTGTACTGTTGGGATCCAGACTACGAGCAGAACTGCATACTTTTGTTGTTCTCTCATGTTTTCTTACAAAAGAGTTATGCTTGTGAAACCCTTTCCTTACATGTGTTCAAAAAAAGAAGTCTATAAAAAGGAGGAATTAAAATGTTAGCCATCTATGCAGAGCTCAAAATCGCAGCTACAGAGGTATGACATAGTTTGGCACAGTTCTAATTTTAATACAGTAACTGGTTGTTAAGAACCAAGAAAACAAAACAAATCAAAAATTACCTCTGCTGGGTACTTTCTGCTATTGAAATCGATCCTAAATCATTACTTAGTATTACAATATTCTTGCACAGTTTAGTGTTTTGTTCTTTCTCCTTTCTCTTAGGCTTTCTTCCTCTCCCCATCGTTCCCCTTTTTCTTTCAGCAGCCAGAATCCAGATGTTTCTGACACCACTGAGATTTCAGGTATCTTTGGGAACAGAATTTGTCATCTTTCTTGGTTACACAGCACCAGACATAGCAACATCATTTGACAGTAGAAATAGGAAAATGAAGTAAAGCAACACAAAATAAAATAAAATAAGCTCTTTTATGGACAGTATGTTCTGTGGAACAGCTTTATACAGATCCTAAAATGTGCCAGTAGCATGGATGTACAGAATTTTAAAACAGATATTAATTTGAAAAAATAATTAAATCCCCAGCTACACAAGTGCATTTCATGGGATATTATATCTTCTTTTAAATTGTGAAGAGTAATCAAGAATGTAGAAGGGCAGAGGCAATACAAACACAAGTAAGTGTATCAACATCAGAGGGCAAAGCAGCCTGGATGGTGGTGATTCCCACGTGACATTAATGCAGGGCTCTCAACTGGACAGATGTTTTCAGCATTACGCAGGTAAAAGGGGATCTTTACTGTCCAAAGAACTTTGCACATGCACATAGATCTACTAAGCAGACCTGCAGGTTTATTGTCTACTAAGGAGGCCTTGTGGGTCCTGTGCAGGAACCAAAGTTGAAGTCACCCTGTCTGCTATTAATGGTTTGTGTACATTTGAATTCTGCAATGGAAGACTGAGCAAAACACACTTCTTTACACCAGTGAGGACTGACTTAGTCACTGTGTCAGCCAATGGCCCAGGAGCCAGAAAAGCCTCCCAGTCTGTCCACAGGGAGCCCTTTGAGAGTCTGAGACTGCGTTTAATGGGGCAGAAGTCTTGGTTCCTCATTACAGCAAAGTTTCTGTGGACTCAAGATAGGATTACATTTGCTTTTACCTTTTTTGATACACTGAAAGATGCTCTTCTCATGCACCTGACCTCAGGTAGGAAAGTCTGGCAAATAATTTTTTACATCCATCTCTGAGTAAAAAGTGTTTGGCACTACTTGAAAAAAAAACGTCTTCACCTCATTGTCTGTGCAACTCTTCACAGAAAAATCACTTCAGAAAACTGCACTAGTGCAGTTAGAGAGAAAATGCCCTGCAGTGCCTGAGGGCACAAGGTGCATACCCACCAGCAATGAATATCTGCTTCAGATGATGAAGTTCTGAAAGAAACAACCAGATTTGATAAATACCTTAGTAGTCTCAGGAATGTTGAAGTGTTGTCTTTTCTCCTTTAATTGTCTCAATACACTGTCCACAGTTTCTTCTGCTGAAGGAGCTGGTTCCACGCTTGTGGCCTCCTGTGTTCCAGTGTCTATGGAGGTCCCACTACTTTCACTGTTATCATTTCTTTGGGGTGCTCTGGAAGTACAGTTTTGCTCTTCTGACATTCTGAGTTTCAGCTCTGAAAGGTAAATTATTTGCTTGTAAATAGGTGAGAAATATTTGCCAACAAGTTTCCTATGATACTATAAGAAACAAAGCATCCAGACTTCCCACATGCAGTTGTTATAGTGCAGCTGTTTAGGACAGAAACTCTGCTTTGCTTCAACATTTTAACACAAGATGTGTCCAGATCAGTGATACTTAGCAGATACCACTGTTATCCCTCTTTTGCCTCCAAACACATCTTTGACATAAGAGCATTAGTTACCACGGAGGAAGACTGGAAAGGCACTGGGTTAATGAGTGAAGTCAGAGTAAGAATCAGCAAAGAATGGGAAAGGGACTGAAAGGTTTGTTGTTGTTGTTGTTGTTGTTGTTGTTTTCTTTCTGTTCTGTTTGGTTTGGGTTTTTTGTTGTTGTTTTTGGGTTTTTCTTTGGGGGGGGGAGGGAAGTGGGAGGTTAGAGGGGAGGAGAAGGGAGGAGAGGAAGCAGAAATCTCTCACTCCCTCTTCTCCTCACCTAATTCACATTTGCCTAATGCTCTTAAATGGCCTGATGCCCAGGATAAGTGCCCAAGCCTGCTGTAGGGATTGTTCCCTAAGGATGTGGTCCTCTCCAGCCATTTTCCTGGAGAAGGTGCCATCTGCCTCTATTAGCACTGTTGTGCTTGCTTGCCCCCTGTACTTTTGCATGAGTAAGAAGGCAGAAAGGCCTTTCCATGAGAAGTGTCTAAATCAGCCCTACTCTTCTCCAGTACAAGACAAAACATCAGCCTCATTTCCAGAGGCTGCACTGCCATCCCAGCCAGGCCTCTTTGCTTAAAGGACTTCACTCTGCAGAACCACACATAAGCCAGGCAACAGCAGGCAAGACACAGTGTATCCTAGCTTCCCAGTCAGCAGCTGGTCTGGATGCAAGAAATATATATTAGCCTGACTAAGACAACAGACTGGAGCTTTAGGGAGCTTTAGGGAGCTGCACAGGGCAATGAGAATACAGAATCTTTTAACTTTGTAGTTCAGTATTTTACATTAATTCTAGTTATCTTAGACCAGCAGAGAGACACTTGGAAAATACTCCAAATAACATTGCCTTTCACACAAATGTTGGTATTTATGAAGGACAGATGATGTCTTTTTCCCCCTCCCCTTGTTGCCTTGTTACAAGTATCAAATTGACTTTGATCCCTGTTGTCAGGAATCAAGGCAAGTCATGTCACCTAGTATCTTTGTTGTCATTAGGAGGCTTACTGTCATGAGCTAGAGAAAAACAAGCAGAGCACGAAGAATAGAGAACTAATTGCAAAATATTCCAGGTACACTCGTGCTGCTTCCAAATGCTTCGGAACTAAATTGAAATGACATGCTATTGCGTACCTTTGAGCTGCTTACGACCTTTGGCCAAATCATTCATCCATTTTAGAACTTCAGGATTGGAAGTCTTGTCACCATGTGAAGGCTGAATATAAAGCACAAAGGAAGGAGGAAAAAAGAAGGAATTGAAGATTAAACAGTCAAACAGAAAAAAATAAAAAAGGCTGTACAGATAGGAACACTCATACAGTGCTGCAGATGTCCACATTTCCAGCTGCACTATATCATAGTGTCACACAGACCATTTGGCTTGATCTCAATACAAGCTGATTGTGGTTTCTCTCTCCTCACAGTGGCACAGTGCTACATGGATCTGAATGTTTTGGTTCTGATCCTTAAAAAAAAAATTAAAATCCTTGACTAACTGGATAAGTAATTTCAGTTACTTCAAGAGGACAGATAAAACACCTGATGTTTGTCACTTTCCAAAGGAGAAACCTGTTACAGGATGCAGGATGTCAACTGAAGCACTCTACCCTTGTAGGGATAAGCCTTACCTGCTTTACAGCAAGAGTTCTTTTGGGAAACAGCGCTTCAAATGTTTCAGATGAACTGCTTAACTAATTAGATGGAAAAAATCCTATGCAATGCAGTTACAGCAGTTCTTCCTTCACATTTAGAAATCGCATCCAAATTAAAAATAATTTTCATTGGAACATTAAAATTCAGGTATTTTGTATGATAAAACTGTTTTGTGAAATAAAACCTTTGAAATAATTTCTTTGATGGTCACAGCGTGACAACTATTAATGAAATTTTACTCGCAGAAGTACCTAATGCCTATAGTATAGGACAATTCACTGACATGTCTAGGTTTGCAGTCACTGATGAGATCACAAGGTAGTATTACAATTTGCTCCATTTTCACTTTAGCAGTCATAACATATCACAAATTTCCCTGTTTCATACTGTACACATCCTTAGCATTGTGATGTTTTAACATGTTTATACTACACTATTCACATTAAACAAACTAGCTTGGTAACAAGCAACGATCTTGCATAAACTGCACAGTCTCCAGCATCTCCCCATCAGCAACACATCACAATTGATATTTCTTTAATTTTTTCCATCAGCTTCTATGGAGCTTTATGTTTTGGAAGTTTAAAGGAATCTTTGTAAAAGAAGGAATCTGCAAGGCAGAATGATAGTTTCCAAGCAAATGGCTTAACCATGAAGTAAAGAATTGGCTTTCCATCTTCTGAATAATTTCAATTCATAAGCCTATCAGCTATGTTTGAGTGACTCACACTTCTCACACATGTAACAGATGCCTGTTTTGTAATAAAGATAATACAAAGAAAATGCAATTAGTCTCAGAACTACTGAATACACTGAAAGATGATAAAATATATTCCCTCACTGATAATTATCCCATTTTACACAAAAAAATAAATAAATCCTTTATGTTACTGTTTTTCATAATTCCAAACACGTTGGGATTCCTCCCTGCCTTTTGCAGTATTTTCCTTTTTCTTCTCAGTGATGATCTTACCAGGTATTTTTTTTCTTGCTCAAACTTTTCTTCATACTTCCTAATCTTTCTCTTGAGACTCTGAAGATGCTTGGTAAGTTGTGCTACTGTTTGGGGTTCTTTGCACTCTTCGCAGTTACATCTAGAAGAACTTCTTGGTCTGCAAAAGCCAAAAGCATCGTAGCTCTATAAAAAATGGCTTAAGCACACTGTGCCTTTTTTCAGGCATACTTAACGCTTTCTTAGCACATCAGAATTCACACGTGGGCTCTTTCACAGGTTAGAGAGAGTTTAGTCTTATAAAGTTAACATGAAATAATTGTTTTTCCTTGATGATACCCCTACAATATGCTAATATGTTATATATATATATCTTTCTCTCTCTCTAGTTTATTTCTGAATTTCTGAATATTTTTCAAAATATAATTTCTAATTTTTTATAACTACCAGTCAACAGATTTGATTATTAATTATATGCAGTTGACCAAGCTATGTAGATATGCTTTTAAGAAATGATTGTTTCTGACTGAAACTCACGTCATTATTTCTGGAGGTCACATGTTGCTCATATATTCTATGACACTCGTATCTAGTAAATGACATGAGTTATAGTTCTATTACAGATGAAATCTGTAGTATTTTGTACCTCAATAACCCTCTCTACTTTACGCTCGCTTAACAGAATAGCTAATTAACTAAACTTTAAATCTGTCACTGCACAACTATAGACAACAAAGACTTCAAACAACGTTACACTGCGTTATTAGTGAAAAATGCTAGTTCCCGTTTCTGGTATTTGAAATTAACCATGCCAAAATACACTACAACATGAAATTTTCTTACTTATAACACAGGATTAATGGAGAGACCAAAAGAGTCAAAGATCATACACCGTTCAAAACGAATTTAAAATAGAGATACATTTAAATATACTTTCTCACATCATGAAAGGTTGAGCACTTGGTGGAGAAGGGGCAGATTCTGGGTCTAGATTAAATCTCTGGCTTTGGCTAAAGATAGAGCAGCGTGGTGACAAAAGAGGATTGTCTCCATCAGTAATGTGATACAGCAGTCGGCTGGCTCCTAGGGGGCGAAGTTCTTGTGGGCTGCTGTCCATGTCATTTGGCCAGTCTCTGTGAGCTGGTAAAGGCTCTAGAAAGGAAACACAAAACACTGGGTATTGAAGGTCATTCATTAGGTACAGCTACTTAGATAAACAGAAACCTGTACATGTGGAAGGATTAAAAAGTGCAAGCATTCAAAGTAAACATAGCAAGTATTTCAACAAAGTATCTCATGCACCTTGAACATAATACTGAGGGTGAGAAAATACAAAGGGCACTTGTTGGCTTAACATGCAGTGTCTTTAAGCTCCACAGGAGAAAGTGGGTGAATATGTTTCTAACTATGGAGTATAATATAAAGATGGACAGTTTCCCAGAAGAGAAACATTAATTTGACTTTTAGAAACATTTGCTTTTGAGAGACACGTTCCTGAAGCAGAAGATAAATATACTGAACAAGATTTATGTTGTGACATAGTATTTTGTCCTTTGGTCAATGAAAAGGCAGAACACAAACTGTGTTTCCTGATACTGAGAACCTCCAGTCTTGTTTGTAGTTTCCTAATTTCATTAGGTTTTGAAATAACATGCATATGAGTCTAACACTACAGATGAAAATAAAAACAACAAGCAATCACATTCAAAGTAGTTACTCAAATTAATGTGCAGTAACTGCTCCTATGAAGAGTCACGCAGTACTATGTTAATACTGTCTTTGACTGTAAATGGAAACCACCTCAGGTGCCTCAAGAGATGAACTTTGTTTTTCAGAAATGATTAAGCTAGAAATCAGAATGATTTATTCTGTTCTGAAAAAGTAGGAACTGCTGAACTGTATCATACTGATTGTGTTCATGAGTAACATGGAAAGTGATGGGCACGCTATGGAGCCTACCTCTGGAATGACTTCAAGGGAAGTGTTCATCTTCCCTCGAGTGTTCCTGGTTTATGAACGGGGAGAACCATCAAATCTTCCTCCTCACCCTCAGTGGGTGAATGGGTGAAGATAATCTGGCCTACTTGATATTTTCACTATCAGACAACTGCACTTGAAAGCAGATTATACTTCTAGGGAGAAACCCCACATTTTCATAAGTACTTCCCCAAAAACAATAAGTGTGTGTTAAAGCAAACAATGTTTGTTCTTTCCCAGATTCTTCTGCATTGATTTCCATAGTGCATAGCATTTTGTATCAGCTACATTATTTTATCCTCTAAAGACATGTATACATACCACCTTTGAATGCAAATCATTTGCTATTTCCAGGCAGCATGCATGCCATTTCTAGTCAGCATCATGTCTGCTACATAGCAAGGATTCAAATACATTTTACAGAATCCTTTCATTAAATGAAAGTCCAAAATCCTAAAAGTGCACAGAAAAAAAACCCAACTGTACATGAATTTTTCCCCATAAGAGCTAGCAGATCTAGGAAAGTTCTTTAACCTTCACTTTCTTTGCATTTTCATCCATTAACATAGGACATGATACTTCCACAGTGAGTAGGTATTTCCTTCAGAATTTTAATGGAACCTTTGTAATACATTTTATTTCACCTCTGCCCAATAGATTCTGGAGCTATAAATCTATACTTCTGCACTAGGATGTTCGGGACACATTGGCTATAGCTGGAACTCTTCATAAAAATCAATTATTGATTCCCAAAGTAATAGAATAACCTAAAATATTATTTCATCGGACAGTGTCCAACTGTTTTTGCTTTGCTGACAACGGAAGTCTGACTGTATACTGCATAACCACGGTTTAGTCTGTCATGTAAAAGTTACATGGGACTTCTGTGTCTGTAAGTTCATTTACTTCAACAGCACCATCAATTATAATTACGTTAAGCATTTTATCACAGTAAGACAATGTAGGTGATTATTAATGCCAACCTAGCATCTTTCTTCTAATTAGTCCCTGCCCTGTTGGTAAAATTCACCTCTTAAAGATATGAGAGCAACTCCCATAAGTTCTAAACAGAGTATGAGATCTAAATCCTCTAAAGATCTAAATAGAGAGATCCAGAAAGGCATCTGGGTGAAGCATAGACACAATATTGTACCAGTCACAGGAAGTTATTTACACAGACAACATACAATGATAAACATGAAAGTGCTGTTAGTTTCTGGCAACTAATCTTCTCTATTACACTTCCTATGGCCCCAAGAAAGGTCTTAGTCCCAAACAAATCATACCCCAGGTACACTGAATTGCTGTGTACAGTCCAGAAGTGCTCAATAAGTCATGACAGCTTATTCATTTACATGGCCAGCTCCATTTTTAATTACATTCTAAGGCTGTTGTCCTGATTCCAGACCTGTGTAGATTCTTAAACAAGACACTGTTATTTTATGAGTAGCACACATACTAACCCAATGTCTACATGCATTCGTATGTCTGACCTAATTTCAGCCTCTAATTTTGCTCAAACTGGGAAACATAGCCGCTGCTAGCCAAGCTTATACGTTGCCCCTTAGCATCGGTCTGCTCTGTGTCATTTATTCAGTCCAGCTTGCCGCAGGCAAGAGCTCACTAGAGGATTTAAAGCCAGTATCTAGTACCTTATAATAGGCAGTAAGCTCAATAATGTGGACTTCAATCAATAATACAGGTTGTATGATATTTGTGTTATATATATATTTGTGTATATATATAACATATATATAAAACATATTTGTGTTTAGTTTAAGTGAAATAATAATACAACATCATCTGTTGTATATAAAAATAAATACACTGATATAATGTGTTTCAGTGTGTGTCAACATTTGTGATATCTGTGAATGCAGCAGCTTGCTGCTCAAGTCACATGTATACCCACATCCAAGAACTATAACTTATATTCTGATTTTTTTTTTTTTTCTTATTAGAAAATCTTGCTTAGTACCCCCTTGCAATTCTTCATGGACTTATTTTGCCAGCTTTAATTCAATTTTTTCCATATCCAAAAGGAAACGGATTACTTGTCTCAACAAGATTTGCCATTGATCCCTTAAAATTTGCATCGGAAGTAGCCTGTCATTTTAACAAACTGCTGGGCCTTCTTTTAACCACACATATAAGTGCTTCTGTATATATTTTATGAAATAAATTACACAAACATATTTATATTAAAAATATTGTACTTTTTTTTTTTTTTTTCCTATTGCCTGATTTGCTAAGCAAAGGCTAATACTAGACACGTGCTGAATATGGTGCATCCCCTAAATAGTCTGTTTCTAGCCTGGTGCAAATCTCTGGACCTGCATCCAAGTTCAACCTGAAAAAGCCAGTTGTCTCATGTGACAACTGTACCTAAACTGAATGAATCAGATTTCATTAGTAATTTAAGAGACAGAATTAAGACAAGCTCTATCTATAAAAAATAGGAACTCGATAAGGAAAATTCAACCAACCACAGCACAGGTATGAGAATGGAGATTCCATTAAAATCCATTTAAATAAGTAAACTTTAACTGACCCACAAGTTTGAACTGCAGAGTGACAGAGCATGCTCTGGAATGCATGGCAGGAGTGCTATATCATCCATTTGTGGGTGTAGCTGGAGATAGGCAAATAAGAGCTATAGAGAACACCTGAAGTTAGTGTTCTCTAGCAGTCTAAAACAGAAGCAAATAATAAGAAAATATAATAAAGAAAAAATAATTAAAAGAAGCCTATTATGAACCATTCTAACCATGAATCTGAAACTACCAGAACAAAGTACTTTGGTAAACTACATGAAGAGGAGGAAAACTCATTTTGACGTAAAAGAAAAGAGTCAGTGCTGGTTTCAGATGGGCTGCAAAATGTATCTGCTTGTGCAGCACAGTTAATAAATTTTTGTCTGCCTTAGATCCACATCAATAACAGTGTTGAAAAATTCAATACCTTTACCAAAAGCCATTAAGACATTTGCCTAGCTGGGCAAAAGTACTCTTTTTTAAGCTAAAAACCCAAGACTCAAAACAACAGGGAATGTAGTGTTCTTTACATTCCTTCTACTTTATAATAATCTGGATTCTATGTATCATTTCCCTTAATTTTCCAATACAAAGATCGAACTTAAGTACATATAAAAGCCATAATTTGTCATCTTTTTAGGTATATAACTTGCTGTTATTTCTCGCTGAAAATTCTAAGCAAACAGCTTTAGAAATAAGTTCTTCTGAACCCAGCATTTATTCAGACATAAAATGTCAATTGCGTAGTGATTACTTACCCATCTGCTTTAATTTGGACCATATATGGTCAACAGTTTAAGTGTTTGTGTATTCATGTCACTTGTCTGCAAGATGTATTAGTCATATTGCCTTTGACCTATTTTTCACGAACCGTGATTCCTCTCCTGAGCATCACGACTATCAACCCAGTGACTAGAAGGTATGAATTGACAAAAATAGTGCAGAGCTTTAGGGCTATTTATTTGCAAGGGCTGGTTTTCATACTGAGGAAAGAGAGATAGGTAACACAGTTTGCCCAGATGAGTAGTAATAGAGAATCATGAATGATTAAAATGCACATGCTGTAAGACTCACCTTCACTATCTCTCTGCTGATAAATTAAACTAAAATCAATAATAGGAGAAATGAAGTGATATTGGTCTGACAAAAAGAACGACAGAAATAGAATTACGTGATATGGCAGATGATCTTACACAATACAGGCACAGGAAACAAAAAGCTTAAATTCATTTGAATAAATAACAGACAAACTGAAAAGAATCAGGATTCTTAAAATCTATTTGAAAAGTCAGATTTCCCTTGCAGAAAGACAGAAGGCTATAGCCATTAATTTCTGCTCTTTTAACAAGTATGACCCCTTTTTACATTAGCATTTGCATCATGAAATGGTGCTTTGCATCAGCTCGGCACTGTTTCCCAGAGGACTGCAAATCTGAGATTAGACTGCAAGTCACAAGGCTGTTTTATAATTGCAAATGAGAGCACATCACGACACGATCCCTTACCTCCACTACTGGCCCCATCAGCTTGCACACTGGTTTGGACTGAAGAAGGGGCTGGATCCTTGGGTGCTGGCAGCTGGGGAGTTTCCTCCTGGGTTGGCAGAAACGCAGAGCACAGATCGGTTTCGAGTGCTTGTAGCTTCAACAAAGAATTCTGCAGACAAAAGCAGAACATTGGGCTAGATAGAGAGCAACAAAATACAGCGATAGCTCTTCAACTCACTGAGCCCATTAGGAGCGCCTGCAAAGGGGTGTTCCACTAGCTGCTCTGAGGATGTACAAAAGAACAAACATGCACTATTCCACGAGTTTCTTCACTTCTGGTTATTTAAGTCCCAATTTAAATGGATTATTCATGACACGTGGGAAAGATGACATCGTCAGCAAAAGACAGTTTATTCTAGGAAGCCAAACTGAGATGGTGTCCCTTTTTTCTTGGTCCTGAAGCAATACACCAAGTAAGTATTTCATTCATTGGGCTGACATCACGATCTGATGACATTACGTCCCTCCCCGTTTACCATTCATTAAAAAAAAAGTCTCCCTCTTCAGCCTATTGTGCAGTACACAGCAGTGAACAAAGAGTTACTGAGAACACGCTGCCTCATGGGATTCTTGGAAGAGATATTACTTAATTGGTTTTTTTAGAGATACTTCCTTATGTAGACATCGCTTTTATGTAGGTGGCTGCTGCTTCTGCAAGGCAACCAGATCATTTCCTATCTGCTGCAAAGGCAAAATTAACAGATCATTGTCACTTACTGCAGACAAATCAGTGGGGACAAGGCTAGTTATCTGTAGCATCACTCCCAGCTACAGTGTCATGTTTGGTCCATTTCTCATTTTAATTTTCAGTGCTGCATGCAATACTCAGCTGTACAATCTGACACAAGCATCTTGCTATGATGCAAATGCTGTAAAAGCCCTAATCACCATTCAGCTTGGTGAAGTGAGTCACTATTGATACCCAATGTATTCAGCTTCCCTTTCTCAAGGGAAATAGAACTTGCAGCAGAAAACAAAAATACATACAGCTGTTTTAATAATCAGACAGCTGATGCATTCGGAATATACAGAAAATGTTAAATTGCTCACATAGAACATATTTACAAAGAGCATTTTCTGAAAGAAATCTGAGTTACAATACAACAAAATTCCTTGAGTTTATACCCTAAAACGGTACTTTCCCTACTGCATCAAAGATCTGAAACTAATGTATTGATTCATTTAATGAAATAGTGAATTTATTTATTGGAGTAGCTTAATACATCTGGTCATTATTATTTAATTTTAACAGAGCACTTTCATAAGTCCAAAGGTGGCAGTATTTTAGGCTAAAAAAAAAAAAAAAAAAAAGGCAAGTGATTTTGACCTGGAACAGCAGGGAAGACTTTCAGCCTTGACCTTTTTGTTCCTTATGTAGAATTCAGGCTGTGAAAAGGGAATAGAAAGGAGCTCTTTCAAGGAGATACTTCAAAATAGCGAAGTTTTGAAAAAGCAAAAAGTGAATTTTCCCCATGAAACTAAGGATGCTGCCTTGAAGGGATACTCATGGCACTGGTTTGTGAAGAGTCTTCACGACATATCAGGCCTCATTTTCTACCACCTCTCACCTCATCTAAACACTGTGGTTATGGAATGACCACTACACGTGGACAGTGTTTTACAGTTACTATTTGATTTACAGGCCAGGGAGGACTCTGATCATAGAATCACAGAATGGCTTGAGTTAGAATGGACCTCAAGGATCATCAAGTTCCAGCCCCCGGCCACAGGCAGGGTTGCCAGCTGCTAGATCACATACTAGATCAGGTTGCCCAGGGCCCCATCCAACCCAGCCTTGAACACCTCCAGGGATGGGGTATTCACAACCTCTTTAGGCACCCTGTTCCTTCACCTCATCACTCTCTCAGTAAAAAAATTCCACCTCACATCTAATCTAAATCTCTCTCCTTTTGCTTTAAAACCATTTCCCCTTGTCCTGATTCCAGCACAGACCTCATTGCAACAACTGTGTATGGCAAGCACCCTTCCAGAGTTTTCAAGGCAGTCTCTAAGTCTCCTGGTAAGAAGAACACGGGTGAATGACGGACAAAAAAACTCCAACCTTCATGGACATTTTGGCATTTGAATGAAAAATTCCCAGATCAAGAAAATACATTCATTTGCATTTCCTATTATACATTACTTGTTAAACAATTCCAATTTCAACAATTTCAGCAATATAATTCACTAGCTAGTTTGCATTCTGTTACTTTCTGTGATATTTTCCACCGAGTTGTAGAAAGTGGGTGGATGGCAAATTTCCAGCCACTGCCAAATGCTAAAAAAACCTCGTGTAATAATGATAGAAATACCTTCTGTAATTTCTTGAATGTGCCCTTGACCAAGATTTTATGTAGGGAGAAAATGAGTAACTAACTTCTACCATTTTGATGTTACCAGGGAAATGATGAAACTGGAGTATGCCATCAACCTCATTTCACTCTTAAAACACAGCTGAGTACTATGGTACTGACAAAGCACACCGTACAGGAAAAGCCACCAAACGTTTGTGGGAACAGATACAAAGAGACAGTTTTAAGCAGAGGCCAGGCAGAAAGCTACCTGGGGTCGCAGGCTTGCAGGCAACAAGAGTGTCCTACTAAATGATAGTAGACATTTAGTGTCCCCTGCCTCTCTGGGGGGCTGCCCAAAGCACCAGCACAGACAGAGCTGCTGGGTGCATTCTGCTAGCCTGGGCCCTCTCTCCCTGTATCCAGAGTGATGTGTCCCCACATCTACACCCGCAGCCCACGCAGGGCAGGAGGGTGTTCTGCGAGGGGGCAGCAGTTCATGTACCCACCCTTGGTCTTGCAGGAGTCAGGCCAACTGCTGGCAGAACTCAGGTGAGAGAGGAGGAAAGTAAAAGTCCTGGACAGCACACACTCAGCAACACATCCAGTCTGAAGATAAACCAGCCCGTATACGTACTATTTACAGACCTCTCATGTTCCAGGACCTGCCTCTGGAGCCCAGCTAGGCCATCTCAGCTCCTGACTGTTTTAAAAATGTTACAGACCAGGTTAGATGCAAATATTGATAGCTACAATATATAAAGAGAGAAGGAGGTGTTAGGTCATGGAAGGTACTATCATAACTTTTGGTAAACTCTCCCATGAAAAACCAGTATCAATGAAGTAATTTAAGTTATGGCATATTAGAGCAGCTAATTAACTCAGTTCAAATCCTTCAGATTTGATGCTTATTCCAACGTTATTCTGGTGCTTAACACTAGTGCTGCATAATAATTCTTGATTCCTGCTAATGTAAATGAAAGGGCATTAACATTTAAAATGGATCCTTACGTTTATTTGGAAAAAATATATATACTGCTGCCTCTTAGGGACAGAACTTTGCAAGTTTGAAAAAGAAGCAACTAGAATAGCCATCATTATTTTCCTCTTGAAGTAACTGACAACTTGAGCTATACCAATTTCACTAGAAGAAGAAATCCTGCATTTTTGCAAGTCAAATATAATGGAAAAATAAAGACCTTTACAGCAAGTCCAAGGAAAACACAAGAATGTGCAGGGTGGCTTTTCTTTCCTACTTGTAACTCCTGCTACTGCTTTAAGAGAACAGTCAATAAGGTATCACACTCCAGCCTGCTGGAAAAAAGAGTACAAAAGGACAGCCGTTGGCAGCAGCAGTTCAACCTGCAGTAAAGAAACCATCTTTACAAACAAGTAAGCTTGTAGTCTGAACCCACCCCTCCTAACAATCTCTCTTTCCAAGGGATTGTTGGAAACCAAGAGTTGGGGCCTTGGGGCAAGAAGTTACAGAGATGACAGATAACTTCTTACATCTAAAGATAAATGCCTCACATCTACACTTGCACTGCTTTATCACCCTGGAGAATACAACACGGAATGAACAAATACTCCCTATCTATCACCAAAATGCTCTGGCAAAGAATGGAAGACCTCTGAAATAGTTTCTGTATTTTTTTCAGTTGGTGTGATCAGTAACTGCCACTCCAGCTGAAAGTCACTGTATGAGGCTGGGCAGCATCAGAGCCACGTGCGGTGGGTCAGCATGCGCAGGGGCTGCAGCCCAGTGGTGCCTCACAACCCCACAAATCTTCCTTTTTGCACCAAGGGCTGGGCACCGCCACGCCTGCTGATCAGTGACCGCCCACAGCATAGAGCAGCTGGATCTGATGGCCAATCGAGAGCCACTGCTGTTAGAAATACTTCTTTCCCTGAAAATGCATTACCATGATCAGCTTCCTTTGATCCCTGGGGTAGGGAAAAGCGTAGCACATTTAGGAACTGAGGAAAGGGAAGGAGAATGTGTTTACCACTCACATATATCCTGCCCAGGTCTCAGGGAGAAACAAAGCCTGTGCTTGGTCCTTTCTGTGCAAATACAGCTGCCCAAGCATGCACGGTGTTTCTGAGTGCTGAGGATGGTTGCACTCTGCCCCTGGGCCTGCCCCTGCCCCAAGACTGGAAGGCAGCTGTTCTATTATATCCAGTTTGCTGATGGATTTACTGGATTTATGGCATCGGCTGGGGCAAAGAAGTAGAACAAGCCAAGCTTTCTGTATTTAATGGCCTTTGGGGTGATTCATACAGAAAAGAAACCGAGTAAATATCAGTCTGTTCAATTTCTTCACAGTAAAGAAATTAAAAGCAGCACTAGAACAGTGACATACAAAAGCATCTCCCTTGCCTTTTAATCTGAGGGTTCAGGTTAAAACAAGATAGGCATATTTTACGTGAACATAAATAAATCCGTGGTATCTGCTAGGGTAATGCTTGCGTCTTGAGGCAAATGACATTTTCAATTCAAAACTTCCCTCACGGGTAACAAACAAGCAACAGTAAGATAGAACAAGATATGCTCTGGGTCTGTATAATGTCACCGGTGACTAGTGAGGAGAGACAGTGCTTTTTCTAATCCAAGAAGGGAATTTATTTTGTAATAATGCCTCTCCATTTAGGTTTGCAGGAGACCTGAGATATACAGCATCTACGATTTTGCAAAGAAGGTTAGCACCAGTGTGTAGCAGTGGCTCATTCCCCACAGATGATTTGCAACTCGTTTTAATATTTGAACTAATTTTATTTACTACTTTTTAGTGTGTTGGGTTTTTTTTAACTGTTTTTTATTTACTGTAATATTTACGTTAGAGGGATCCTTTGCAAGAATTTAAAATCTTGTTATTTAAATCTTGTGTGAAGACAGGAGTGGACTCAATGATCTCTGTGGGTCCCAGCTCGGGATTCTCTATGATTCTAGCTGCAGAAACTCTGGTGATATTTGCAGTGGAGTTTCTCAGAAGAAGTAATAACAGTGATTTCTCCCGGAGCCTTAACTGGCTAGACCAGGGCTGAGAATTCTCCCTTACACTTGTCATAGAAAGGGCCTTCCTAGTTATTACTGGGATTTTCAATAGTGAGCTGCACAACAATGACATGAATGCACAGAAAATAATTATAACATTTTTTAAAATCTGAATTCCTTTAAAAGGACACAGCATAGTTTTCTCCTAATGAAATTCAGGCACATTACAGAAACAAAGCTAGTATTCTATGCTTTGACAGGAACAGACTTCCTTTTACACCCAATTCTTCCCCATTACATCTGCCCCCATCTGCTTCTGTTGTCTTCTTAGGCTACACTTCAAAGTATCATCTGGTCCTTGTTTACATCCCAGCACATTCACTGCTTTTGCAGAATTAAGATTATATCTGCTAGTATACAGATACCCTGGCTTATGGAAAATGCTTTATAATGTTTCCCACTTTGAGTAACTGCACAGCTTGCTTTTGGCCTCCACTATACTGCCTTGATTGTGACAGCCTATCCCAGACTCATCCACTGTTTGTCTTGGTCACAGAAACAGCTTCTTTGTGCTCTACTCATGCAGTGCTCCTGCCATAATCGCTGTGAAAACAGCTCTTGTTTCAAGCATCACAGGTGTTATTTGGCTTTCCCTGCTTCCTCTCTTCACTCCAAGCATCCCCTCGTACTCTCTGACAAAAGCACTTTTCAGACTACATTGTCCTGTTCATGGTTTATTTATGTAGGATGTAGCAACCTTTGAGACCTCCTTATTTTTAAACAAAACATAATTGATTTAAGCTGTAATATGAGGAAAAAATCAAATCTTCTTGCAAGATGGCATTTCACTTAGTCAATATTGAATGTTTCATTCTTTTCTGGTCATACATAAAATGTAGCACAGTTCACTTAGTTTAAAAGTCCGACTTTTAAACCATTACAGCCGTCTCACATCACATTTTTACTCCTGTCTTCAAAAACTTGGCCGAAATGATCCATTAAAAAGATAACGTAGGATTCTCAAGTGATTGCATTATTCCAAGTGCTGAGAAAAAGCTCATTTGATTCAAAATTTTAACACCATGTTTCCATTTGTGGTCACACTTACCTCATTTAGGTTGCATAGTTGCTCGGTTGCTTCATTTTGTGAAATACATGTGTTTTGATCAATTCTACAAAACAAAACAAGACTTTTCTATCAATAGATTTCTTGTTCGTGCAACAAATGTTCTAGACTCTTCATCACATTTGTGCATAAATTACCAGTTACAAGATATTGAAAAAATAACATCTCTATGAAACTTATTTCTGCATTTTATACCTCATGCAAAAAAAAAAAAAAAAAAAAAAAAAAAAAAAACCTGGTTTTGCTGAATTCTGCAAAACGTATATTTAAACTGTGAATGAGAACCTAGGAACTACATCATTAAAGTGTAAGTTCACTGTGTTACACGGAGTCCATCAGCAGCACAACCAGTTCTTGGTGTCATGACAGCTAAAGCCAAGAAGAGTTCAAATGTTTAAAACTAAGCACAGTTCGTCTCACGTGCTTTAAGAACGAGTATTTTCCTATATCAGAGCCATAAAGGATAAGCCTTTCCATATTTAAACTTGATGGCATTTTAAGCTCTCAACCTTCAGCCTTCTGCTTGAAATTATCTTTTGCAAATTTCACACAGACCTGTGGGAGTCTCACAAGTAGATGGAAATCCTTTGAGCAAGAGAGGTTTCCATGTTTTGTACTAAAAGTCACTTAGCAGCCCTCAGTGGCGTCCATAGCTTTGCTTTTCCCTCAGCATATTGCTGCTTCTCCATGTGGAAATAGAAAAGGAGGGTCGTGGATCAGCAAGGGGAAAACCTTTTCCCACTGACTGCTGCTAGCGTGAGGACTGTGCCACATCCAGGCAGGTGCAGCCATAGCCTAAAAGGTTGGTGCCCATCAACCATTCTCTATCTTTTACACAGCAGAGATGACAGTATGAGACAGTAGAAGAGTTTTAAAACACTATGACGGAGCATGGGGAGATCCAATTAACTAACTCAATTGGAAAGAGTGAAATGTTATTTACAGTTAGCTTTAGTAACATGTAAGGAATGACCTGCAAGGCTACAGAAAGTATACTTAAGGAGTAATTTGTAACCTTAAGCTAGTGCTAGACATAAGGCAATGGAATAAAAGGACACATCAGCTTTGTGCTCTTCTGGTACCCATTTGGATGACTCTTTTCAGAGTAATACGTAACTTCCCTAACAAAAGAAGCAGTTTTTGCAGGCACTGTAGGGTATTCTGCACAACTCACAGCTATGTCACCCATGAGTCTTGCACTTCAGAGAGTAAAAACTTCACAGCTCCCCTCCCTTTCTCATTCAGGGTGATGTTCTCACCTACTTTTTTATGGATGGAGACACGTTGTGTTTTTCTATTCTATTTTACTGAAAATACTAGAATGAAATGTTTCCAGTTTTGCATTCATGGGATTCTGGAGATGCCAGATGTTTTCTGAAATCTTTGAAGCAAATAACCATTTTTGTCTGAAAACGATCTACATTAACAGCCACGTAAGTATGCTGAGCCGGTCCTATTCTGTAGAGTTCTGGGGTGTGCCTTCTTTTGTTTTCACTAAGACCAAATGCTCCGCTAGGCAAATGCAGGTTATCTGATTGTTGTCAGGCAACAAGGGGCTTACAATTTAATAACTATGGCTTGGATCCTACTCTCATTAAAATTCAATCACGGAATATCCGTTAACTTCAAAAGCAGCACTAACAAAGCCCTAATTTTCCATCTGTGCTGAGAACACTAAAATTTTTTTAAACCTCAACCTGAATAATTGTAGGCGATTTGTATTCCGTATTACTGGCATCGCGGAAAATAATAAAAATACATTTCTCTCAACAGCTACTATTCAAATATGTGTAATACCATCACTACTGAAATATAGAAAGCCTGATCTCACACTTTGTGGAGTCTGGCAACTCTGGCTTTGGCAGAATTATCCTGTTCTGCTATTGCACAGATGCAAAGGATGAATTCCAATAACGTGTACATTTGAAGCTTGTGGACACGGAAAAAAAAAACAAACCCCAAAAGTTAATGATCATACCAGAGCTCCTAACAGACTTCAAGGGGCAGATGAATTTGCATGAGCAGTGAGCTGTTTGAAAAACAGACCAGAAGATGTGAATTACTGAATTGTGCATGATACTGATATTGCTTCTAAACTCACATAAAATTCAAATAAAACTACGTAGAGTTAAAAACTAGGAAAAATATTTAAACATAACCCAAGCAAATTTAATTTTTATTTCCCAGATTTAAAGCAGGAAGGAGCATTACATTTTCTAATCTTCATATCTCCAGCCTCTATGCTCCTCCCAGTTCTATCTCTTGGATCAGGACTAGATTCCTGTACATTTGAATCAGTCTAACCCTGAGTTATACTGCCATCATTCTCAGGAGTCCTATTTATTTATGCTTTACAATGCCATGTGCACTTGGTTTCTTGGGCCAAATATCACATTAGTGATACCACCAGTGATAATTCCTTGAAAGCAAACCACATCCCATGCTGTGGAATGAATCTTCTTTTCCAGAATCACTTGTGGTCTATCCTGGGCCAACACTCTTTCCCCACCTTCAGTCTTGCCATCAGTTTAACCCTGCCTGCTCTGAGGATGACCTAACATGTGAACAGCTCAGAAAAGGTATTCTCCCTACCACATGAGAGGATTGATTCAGCCTATCAACAGGTTACCCCACAACAAACACATTTCAGCATTAAGGAAACAGAAACATCTTTTCTGAGATCTCCAAAAAACAGCAAAAAACACTACGAAATTCAAACATTGTCACCACCTTACTACAGGGCTGCAAGTAAATGCTTAAGAAGTTTGCCTACAAATCTTTAAAAAGCAAAGCAGATCTACAAGAGGCTTTTGCATTAACACAGAGTGCACATTAGCAATATAAGAAACAACACCTTTAAGGGCCTAACAGTGTTTGGACACATCCAATGCTGCTCTCTAGGCAGTCTCCGAATGCTGGAGCAAGGAGATATCCGGAGATTCAGTAGAGCAGAGTCTCTCTCAAACTGCAGCGCTTTGGAAATGGCTGGCTTTGGCTGACCGCCACAGCTACATATATTATGAGTGCCTCTCATGCTCACAAGACATAATCCTCACTTAGGCTACTGTGACATGTTGACGTTCTTACCTCTCTGTGCCCACTCTACTCCTTTTTTCTTTTTTTTTTTTCTTTTTTTTGGGGGGGGGGGGTGGGGGGGGGGGTGGGTGGGGAGTGGTTTTATGATAGCTAAAGAGCTTACTCCGGGATTTTCCATTCCATGATATAAGAACTGCAATTGGAACTTTGAAGACCAGTATTTTAATATCAAGACTCCTGAAGAAACTGCTTTTAGGAACAGATCCATCATTTTCCAGCAAGATGGTGTTTCATCAGCTAATCTTAGTTTGCTGACACATAAATATACACAGAAACATATCGCTCATGATGAATTTTTGCCAGATCAGAGGGATCTGGCCAGGTTCTCTCCTGGCTTGCCTGGTTATCTGCATGGGAATGCAGCCTCTCCAGCTCTGCCTCACCCATATGGCTCGATCCTATGGCACAGGGATATCAGCATTTCTGCACCTTCCCCGCTCCTTCCCACACATCCCAAAGTTGTAGCTGTTCAGCAAAAAACATGGAAGTTATGTGAGTCCCCGCTGAACTACACTCTCAGAAGCTACTTTCCTTGAGAACTTTGATACTGAGGGCATTGCTAGAGCTTGCTCTCCCATGGGAGAGAGGTTTTTATCCACATTGACACAAATTAAAATTGTCCTATTTTTGCTTGACTAGAACAGATTTCAAGATAAATCCTGTACAATTCAGGGGTACTTAGATTTTAAACTGCGCTGAGACTCACTGCAGAGATATAACAATCTGCAGAAATCAAACTAATGCAGAAGGAACTACAAATCTCACTAGAAATAATCAACCTTGCTCCTTAGTACAGGGCAGAAATAAATCCTTCTCTCCTCCCCACACGTATGTGATAGAGAAGCCTGCCCCACGGCACTCCTGCAGCAGTGTGGTCATCTCCTCTTCTCCAACAGAGCAGAAAGCTTCTGGTCTGTGAGTTATGGATCCCTCAAAGTTGCAGTGTTCCAATGGATTTTTAATTTTACAGGTAACCTAGTAAAATCAGAGTAGAAGACAATGAAACTTAAGTTTTGCAAGGCTAGCAGATGCTTTCTGTCAAAATCTAGCTGTGACCAAGCCTGAATGCTTAACCTTTGCCATGTTCCAGAGAACGGAAAGCAGAAAACAAAGCACAACATACCTTGGCAGCTGTGTTTCACAGTCCATTGCACAAGCCAGTTCTGTGATTCTGATACAGGAGCCAGTGATCTACACAAGCTGAGACAAGGGCATGGAATGACAAGGCCCTATCAAAGCTTGTTAATGGTAAAGAACTGAGGCAAGCTGTTGGTGACTCTTCAGAGGAGTCACCAGCCAGAGTGAACCTCAGACTGAAAGCAATAATTGCAGCATATGTAATTCAAAGTCCTTTGCCCCATCCAGGTGGTGGGAATTTTTTTCCAAGGATGGATAAGACAGTTAAAGTAAATGCAATGTGTGTGTGAGACCAAGGACCACAAGTTAACATGTTTACTCCATGCTCAAAGTCACCTCCATTTTGTTGTAATAATCAAAGCATGAGATGGCCAGACCTGAAATGCTATCACTACGTTTTCACAACTCGTAGCACAATAAATCCAGGTGCCTCTATTTAACAGACATAACACTTGTAAGTAACAAGTAAGTAACTTGAAGTGGACAGGGGAACTTTGCCATCTTTGCTGTTTTATTCGTGCACGCCCTACTCTCATTTTTATGTTTAAAATCCACTTTTCTTTCATCATGTTTCTGTCATCAATTGAAATTAACTAGTGTTACATTTCATTACCTGTCCAAACACCAGCCTCCTACCAGTAGAGCTTCTAGGTAGGTCTAACTCTCTGATAACCAAACTCACTGTTCTGTTCCTTAAAATAAATTGGTGTGATTTTTTCCAAAGTTAAGAATATCAGAGAAGTAGAAGGCAAGTTTCTTAGGCTGGGGCAATTAGAAACATTTTACAAGAAGCAGGACTTGCAGTGGCTCAGCAGCAGATCCAAGCATTGGATGGTGAAAGTCGTTGTTCATGAAAGCTAATTAAATGCTTGGTCATTCTGCTGAAGTTTCCTCCGAGAGCACAAATTAATATCATTTACAATATTGCCTACTAAAAGCTGTTGTGAAGGCAACTGGTTCCTTTCACAGACCTTGGAGGCAATGAGCTCCATACGTCCGCTACCTGTGTCCTGACCCACTGATCATCCCTGTAGTATACAGCTGCTGCTGACTTCAGACAGAGCCTCTGTTACATTGCTGCCATGGAGGCATTTAGAGCACCAAGCCTATCATGCACCTTTAGGCAGAAATAAAGATCAGAGTCCTGGCTTGTCTGCCTGAACCTCTGTGTAAATGGCAAATCAGGGCTGAACATCAGCTAAGAAAGTGAAATTCATAAAGCAGTGCCTGAGAAAAAAGGATGACTGTAAAGAGCACAAACTTGTTTACACAGTCCAAGCTTCTTAGTAAGAGCAGAATCTTTTCCTTCAGACACACCTTTACTGGTAAGTTGGATCAGCTGGCCAAGCTGAAGCCCCATTTCTAGCCTTTTGCATAGCTATGGAGGCTTGGGAATGGAATTTTGACTACTGGTAGCTGACAGATGTGAGTTACTTCATGTTCTGCTGAGTTGCCTGCCGTCAAAAGTTGGCTACCAGCTGAACAGAATGTCTCCCCTTGAAGGGGGTACCTTTACAGCACTGAAACAAGAGGAATAAAAACTATATGTAAATGTACACCCATACCAAAATCAGGTATGGTGCTTCATATTTCCATTTCTCAGTGAGTAAAAAGCTCTGAGAAAGTGAGGCAAGACAGAACTGGGGAAAAACAGGGAAAAAAGAAGAGTAGAGATATTTTTGAAACTTGGCACAGAGGAACAGAAATTTCTGAAGCAAGGATGTTCATGCTGCTTGTAATACAGGGCATTTAAAGGTGGATGAAATTTGCATTCTTATCTTCATCCCTTTCATTTTCTCCAAACCGTTCTTGGCATATAAATACAGAATACAGCTGCCAATGGGAGACAGGAGTCTGAATATCTTATACAGCAAGCAGCAAATGAATTAGCCTTTCCTACAGTTAATTAGAAGTGAAATGCATTCTCTGATCCCAAAGCTTACCTTGGCTGAAATCTCACAACTGCTTCCTGGCATCTAAAATCCAAGTCCCATGCACAGTCATTAGCTGTGGATCCTGCCTTCACGTGCCGCTCTGAGAGGCCTGGCAACGAACTCTCCAACTCCTGAAGGAAACAATAGAAATATTCTATGTCTAGTCAGTACCGATCAAATGTAGCTGAATATTTTGCCTTAAGAAAGAAAGAAGTCTGTGAAACCGGATTCTGATTTGTAGATCATTGTTATTTTTTGCTAGTAATCTGGAAAAAATTGGAAGACACACAAAGGTTTTAAATAAAGCAGCATCTTCATTATCAGAAAAGCTCTTCTTGAGCCCAAGCAGACAAGAAGCCACCGTAAGCCATTTGCTGTGCATTAGTTGGATAACACATGTCAGAATATGGGCTAAGAGACGCTACACACAGAGGTCAATATTTTTTGTTTAAATATATGTTTGCATTTCAATTGAAATTACTTATTATTAGTGCAAGTCTGTGAGGAAAATAGTCACATCAGTTACCTTGCCACACAGAAAATAAAAAACTCCAACAAACCGATGCCAGAAGTAGGAATTAGAAAGATACGCCTTTTACTTCAAAATGCCAAATACCAATTATATGGGTTTGATAAGTTATTCAGCATGTCTTCATTCCCTTACCTATAAAATGGGTTATAATATCTCCCTTGCATTGCCAAAAGGTAAGTTAATGAAGTTGTTTGAAAATTAAATCAGATTTATTTGTTTTTTTTTTTCTTTCTTCTTTATTAGTTTTTATCAGTCAATATTTTATTCTAATTGTTTCCAAACTGAAATACACAGCACTTTGCTGAAGAAAAGCATCCATTTCCTCTGGTTAAAAAATGTTTGAAACCAAATGTTGATGTTGCTTCATTTTCAAAGCTTAGTTGGAAGCTTGAAGGTCTGAACATGGGGTAGGACTACTTGGATGGGTACTTGCAGTGCTGGGGTCATTCTACATCTACAAAAACCATCATTTGAACTATACAATTATGATTTATTTTAGCCAAAGTCCTCTTATGAAGTACCAGGATATTTATTGAATTAGAGAACATTAATTTCTCCTACTTGGCCTATGAGATCTATAAAAATAACATTGAAATCTATTTCCAGAAAGAAGCAGCTGTCACCATCACACAGTAAGGTACTTGAGAGTCAGCAGTCATGTGCTACCTCTAAGGTACACCATGTGTGTGTTATGGGTTATATCCATACTACATTTACAGAAGCATAAATATTCATGCTTAGATGTGCTTGGATTCAAAATGTGACCACAACACCTATTAATACCGGTAAAAATAAAACTTTCGGTACTAAGGAAGCTTATCTTACTGCGACCATCTTTTTAATGTTAGGCTGCTTAAGTTAATCTGTCAAAGAAATTCAGTCCAGTTAAGGTGCAAAAATAAAACTGCATTCAAGTGGTAAATTTGCTTCAGGAAAATACATTCCATATACTCATACATTGAGAGCATTCAAGAGGAGGCTCAGGAGGCTCTCTAATTACTACCTGAAGTGAGGTTGTGATGAGACGGAGGTCGGCCTCTTCTGTCGTGTAACTGGTGATAGGACTGGAGGGAATGGCCTCAAGTTGTGCCAAGGAAGATTCAGACATTAGGAAATACTTTTCTGAAAGTGTGGCCAGGTGCTGGAATGGACTGCCCAGAGAGGTGGTGGAGTCACTGACTCTGGAGGTGTTCAAGGAACATTTGGATGTTGTGTTGAGGGACATGGTTTAGTGAGAACAATTGGTGATAGCTTGACGCTTTGACTGGATGACCTTGTAGGTATTTCCCAACCTTGGTGAGTCTATGATTCTATGATCATTGTCCATCAAAGGTGAGTGGTAGGGGAAGGCATTAGGAAAGAGTACTTTCCATTCCTTGCCTTTTGTCCTCACAATTAATCTCTGAAGAATGTTCTCAATATAAGCTTCCTTATATCTTTAAACGCAAAAAGACCTATTTAATTTGATATTCTATAGATCAATGCTGCAGAACTGATAAAAAAGAAAAGTTCGTGAAAACAACAGCAAAGGTGAACCCAATTAGCTGGAATACTAAGGCAGAACCACATTCCAGTGGCCTACCTCTGTTTCAATACTTCAGAAAGGTTACAGATCCCCCCACACCCAGCTCCTAACACTACCCTCAGCTATAGCCTCCAAAGAAATAACTGCATACAGTATCCAAGGAACAGCTTTTCTTTAATGTTTTTGTATCAGTTGATATTTGGTCAGCTGAAGTCATCTGGTACTGAACTTTTACTAGATTTTGTCCTGGTAATCATCACCGCAAATTCAATAACCTTTTATTCATCAAGATCTAGGCTACGTGACTGCAGTATTACACTGCTATCGTAAAAATAACAGGCACAAACGTCACACTTCAGCACACCGTGAGCCTTGTGAAGCCCAAAATCCCCATGCTGGCCATCTTCCTCTACTTGAGCACAGACACCTGTTCCTGCTCAGTGTCCTTTCTGCAATGGAAATCACCTGGATTCTGTCCAGTAGAAATGCACACAAACTTGTTTCCTGTTTGAACAGATTTAAATCCTTTCCATACATGCAGCAACCTTTTTTACCAAAAGTTTCTTCTGATTTTAAAGAGGCTATTTTCTAAAAACACAGCTTATACCAGCACATAGTCGTGAGTAGAAAACACTCTCAGCTTATCAGGGCAACATCTTAAAAGAGATTAATGTGGCAGAATGTTGCCACATTCTGTTTTTGATGTCACAGAAAACTTCTGCTAGGGAAGTGAGGAGTCCGTTGAAAAAGCACTCTGTATCAATAGACACAGAAAAATGAGGATGAAAATGGTTTAGTCACCATTTGCAGTGCATCATACTTCTTTTTACAACACATTTTGTAACATTACTGGTTGTTAGCTTGATATCAGCTGCTTTTATGTACATTATTTATCTCACTGAAAGGCTTGGTGGCAAGGTGTTTCACAAAAGGAAAATGTATACAGTTGCACAGTGTTTCAAAGCATCAATCTGGTCCACTTTTCCAGGTAACAACAATATACACATAAACAAGAGCTGAAATCACTTTGAGCTTCAAAATAGAGAGAGGCAGATGTGACCAACTAAAATTAAGGGCTCCTAACACATCTGCAATAGGGTTTTGAGGGTCACAACACAGCAAGGATCTCAGTGAGAAACTCCGCACAGAAACAAACACATTCCAGAGCACTTCTGCAAGCAGAGCCTTGCTTTTCACAGGCATGTTAAGCATTTTGTGTTTCCAAATTTAAGCCCTAGGAAATGATTTGCCTGACACTGTGTTTTATTCCCGAAACTGCAAATCTTTTAGTTGCACTGGTATTTTGTGATCATCTAAATATATGAACAAAAAGTTTCCCACGAAAGAAAACATTTTCATTTAACATCTTTAGGACACATAAAATACCACGGAGTAGCACATGTGTGCTTTGTGAGCTCTCATTGAGTGAGAGATGCAGGCATTACATACTTAGGAAAGGGGAAGACAGGAGACTCAGAGGTAGCTGAAAGAGCAAGAGATGATCTTTGAGTCAGATCTTGCCCTTATGATTTCCTCCTAACTCTTTTTCTCACTTTGCCCTTCATAGGGCAAAATTTTCCATCATTTATCTGTCAATAAGCACACACACACACACACACACAAAAAAAAAAAAAAAAAAAAAAAAGCAGAAGTTAGTACTTTATTACTTATCTTGGGGATAAACTCCAGAAAAAGAATGCAAGAAGATTAGGGAAGGCTGATACCGATATTCTGAAAGACTGTGGTAATGCCACTAGGATGTTATTGGCTTTTGTTTATTGTTTCAGGATCCAAAAAGACATTCCTCATCTTGAATGAAAGGCAAGCCATCCTAAACAATGAATTCCCATTCTAAATTAGAAAAAAATATAATGAAAAAGGAAAAAAAAGGAAAAAAAAAAAAGAAAAAAGGACCATAATCATTGCTGGTCTGTGAATGGTTCAGAGCACTTCATAAAACTCTCTACAAATTGCCATCCACAAACAGGAAAAGACAAGAAACAGCCGAATACACCAAGCATTAAAGAAGAGATGAACTACAGACATCTCACAGGCCTTGTCTCTGCTACAGGCTGCCAGCATACCAAAGTTAACATCAGTGCTCTGGTCATAAGAGTATTTTTAGCTGAAGAGTTGAACCTGGAGAAGAGCTCTATCCCTTGCACTTCACATGAGACACAGTGTGGTAAGCACCAGGAGGGAACATAGGCACTACCAGGAAATGCCGGGGGGTGGTAAATCTAAGTCTATGCAGCAACGTACCTGAACCATCAGCTGTAGAGTCTTCTTCATTTATAGACTTTTTTTTTTTTTTAATAGCTTTTAGAAAAGCTACATTTCTTCTCCCCTCAGCTCATGCCAAAGAAACCCATGAGCAAAGCAGTAGTACTAGACTCCACAGTCTTCTGGAATTAATGTATTATTTAAGGATGAGAAAAACAGAAGGTAAGACATATCAAAACTTCCCATAGGCAGACAAAATACTGATGTAAGAGATCCTCTTTCAAACAAAACAAAGTCTAATCAAGTAGTCACAGGTAATCTGAAGAGATTTGTACTTCTGGAGATATGCTCTCTGCTCACTTCTGATACAACACCTGCAACCTCACTGCAATTCCCTGCCTCCAAGACATTGTCTGTCATTACAGGAGTGCCCCAGAACTCCAGGTCCCTGAAAATTGGAGTGGATCACTGTAGAATCGTAATCACATCACGGATTTCAGTTTTTAGTTTCCATTTCAAAAAGTGGCTCAGACATTGTGCCATAAACTTACCATTAGTAAATTCAGTCTTTACCTGACTTTCCTCATGGCTTTTTCCATTTTCAAACTTTAAGACAGGCTTAGGCTTTCGTAGCTTTAAGTTGCCCATGTCAGGCTTCAAAGCCTGCTCCTTGTGCTGCTGAGTGTCTTGCAAAGGCAGCCGCCTTTCTTCTAAGATAGCTGTGTTGTCTGGATAATTTTCTTTGTTATCATCATCTCTGTAAGAGAATTAAAATGAAATCCGTCAGGCAGTACTTCAGACACCTGTCAAAACATTATGAAGAACAGCAACAAGAACTTAGCTACTTAGGGTGTTTCAATTTTATGAGGCTATTGTCTGCACACCAAACAAGCACTGCATATGTTAGTAAAATGATTATAAGAGGATACTGTTTATTGAAAATTCACAAGCTAGACTATTGTTCATATTATTACCTATTCAGTTAGGGGTTCCATTTGAATAAGACTAGTTTTGGAGGCACTCTTTGCCCTCAGTGCTACATTTCACACTCCCCAAATAAAACCTGGAAATTGTTCATGCAGCTGACCCCTCCCTGTCCAATACTTCACACTAATTTATAATCCCACAAAAATTATGTTACACAGAGTAATTTCTGTCTATAGTCACGCTTCCCTTCTGTCATTTTCTTTCTCATATGTTGAGGGCTTTTGTAGAGAGCAAGGGAGGTTAGCACACAAAGTAGGATTTCAACAACAGGAGAGGTGTTTGGGTAGAAGGAATAAGTAAAACATGATACCAGTTTGCAGAAAGGTCCCCCTTCATAAAAGCACATCTGCTGGTTTAAATAGACATTGTCCATGGATACTCTGGAAATCACTGCCTAATCTACAGGGTGAAGACCTGCCCTAAAGAAGACCTTGCTGGTCTTATCTGCACCCAGCCAATCCAATCTTTGGCAGATCAAAGGTATTCCATGAGGAGCAACCCTGATTTGGGATGCAAGACTGCCTGTGCAGCTGGCAGGATGAGCAGATGGGCACTACTGCTTTGAAGTCCCTGTCTGCTGCTTAGTTTGTCGGTGGAATCTAGATGTTAGCTTCAGCTGGTCAAATAAGGTTTAACTGAGAGGTGAACTCTTTCCTGGTATGAAACTACCACAACCAAGGGATTCTAGGGGGTACTGAATTAAAATGCCCAGAGATTATTTTTTTTTAGAAATACTATCTTGCTAATACAACATTTTAACCTAAGGATTCTGAGCTGCCAAACTCGCTTTCCATCTGTGACCCAACAGCCTCCAGATGGATGCTTGCAGGGTGTTTACAGACTTAAAACCATTGCTGCCCACGCCTTCTGCAAGTGTCCTCCAAGGCAGTTGTTACAGGTAGGTTGCTTTATATCCTATGGGCATTTCAATGATGTGAAGTGTTGCTAATTTTAAGGTATCATCTGATTTAAAGAATCTTTCTGAAAGGTTATGTTGCATCCTCTAGCAATTAACAGACAGGCATAGCCACGAGAGACTCATATGTCAAGAATACTTCAGTTGAACTAGTGTGAAAGATCTTTTTTTCCCCACAAGAACTCTTCAATGAGTGTATCCTTGCACAGTTACACAGCTCCACTTATTACTGCTCTGTATCAGGGGCTATAAAGAAGAATTCAATGTAATAATATCAGAGCTGCACCTGAATGAAACTAACATGATTTTAAGTTAAAAAAAAACATAAAACATGATATATTTCTTTATATGAAAACATCTTATTCTTATTCTGTTTGTACATAAATATCTAGGACAAAAATGCACTTCCCACAAGTAGTAATAGCTATAGCAGACAATACCTTAGAGATTATGCATTCTCTTGATAATAAGCCCTCTTTTTAAAGAATTAAAAGATGCATTCTTTACAGTTTTACTTGTTGCCAGTGTATTTCAGACAGAATTTGCAGTAGAATACCTGGGGCTGGAACTGGTTGCTTGAGCTCCACAAACAGAATCTGAATCCTCATCACACCTTGGAAATGGATACAAAATAATTGCTGATAAATTATTTCTGCTACTGCAGAAATTTAGCTTTCAATAATCATGACCGTGCAGCTCAAACAAAGCATAAACACGTTTCATTTTATCACAGCTTGGCTGGTTTCTTTTAATACCTCAGCTTCTCTGCTAATCTAAGTCTCTAAGTCTAAATCTCAGAGGAAGAAAAGGGTTTGAAATGTTAAGTGTATGCAGTTTGGTGTACATTTTTCAGCCACCTGAAAGTAATGATAACAAAGAATTCAGAAGTTACTGGGAAAAAATACAAGACAGTTTGAGTTCTAATTTCTTAAAATGTACTTCATGTAACCAAATAATAATTAGAAACGATTTCTCCCAGACTCACAAAAACGTTAATAACAGTAGAGCAATCATTCCTTGTGCTCTGAGCAGCAGGGAAAAGAATCCCCAAATAAACTGCAAAATGATCATTAATCTTGAAAAGTGAACTGTCTGAATTGTTTAAAATGCACGAAGAATCATAATCAATTCCATCCAATTAGGTAAAAAACAGCACAATTGCCCTCAGTCTGCATAATCAAACAGAGAATTTCTGGATAAATATGCAAAATATCAGTGATGAACAGTACACTGGGCACTAACTTGAAAGAATTAAACAACTGCAAAGCCAAAACCCAATTTTTCTTCAAATGAATATGCATGTATTCATTTGCACACACTCCCAACAAACGAGTACACACCCTTCCCAGGTATTATTTCTGGGGAAAAGTTGGGGCCCTCTCCTCACCCTCTGTTCATACTCACAAGGCACAGACATTAAGTAGGCCTGGATCACTGGAGGTCAGCTGGCAGAAGAATCTCTTCATTATGGGAGAAGCAGCCTGGACTTCCGCTGACTTACTGAATTTTTAGAACAGCTGCCCAGCTTAGGACAGAGCACATCAAGTGATAATTTCATACCTCTGCATTGCAATTTGATGGCAAGGTTTTTAACATATTCCTCTTCCCCACCAGTCTTCTGCCAGTCTTTATCAAAAGCCTGACTGCTGCAGAAATTATTTAAAGGGACACTCAAGTGTTCACTCTTCCTGAATAGATCAGCATTTGGATGAAAGCATTTGCTGCATGCAACTGGAAAATATACCTACAGTTACATGTTCCACCTAATCACATAATCTTCCTGCAGTGGGTGCAGTTATCCCCTTCCCTCTGAAAGGATGGTGGGCAACTGAACACAGCCAAGTCTATGTGTGCATATTTGTGTGAGTACTCCTTAACTTAGACAAGTATGCCAAGGGATCACCTGCTCTCAGCTGGCTGTAATAAAGTTGAGCTGGAGAAGCAGAAGGCCTAAGTGAACATCTAGTACCTGATTAAGGTCATAAATGAAGACAAGTTATAAATACTCCAACTGAGCATGACAAAAGGTATTTGACTAACTAGATACCAGTAGATAGAAAAGATTATCACTAATGAGTCAGAGAAGACAGTGGCCATCATGTGTTGAAAAAGATTGTGAGGAAGTTCAGAAGCACCAAATCTGAAAGGGTGAATAGTTTTCTCTCAGCAAGGATAAGTATTAACTGACAAAACTCACTCATACAAGACACTGCTTAAGGCCTAGACCATAGTAGGAGTTTTAAAAAGATGAATTCATGATACAATGAAAATAGCCACCATGAAAGCACAGAGTGTTTTCACCCTGGTTTCTTTAAGAAATGCAGCTTCTGTGTTCTTGACATCAATTTGTGTATGTGAGCACACAAACGTTCATGCTCCTCCCATTTCTAAACCTCATCATGCAACCTCAGCTGTATTTAACAACTAGAGGGATATGCAAGAGTTTGATGCATTTCTTTCAAAGCTTGTGGGCACGTGGACTAGATGGAGTTGTCACCAACAGAAAAACTGCAGCAGCATCTTACTCAACCCTGAAACATCAAAGTATACACCAGAACATCTTCAAGACAGAAATCCACAGGGTTTGAAGCTTACAATGGGCAGGAGTTTGGCTGTTGACATAAAGGATGGGATCCCAATCTACACAGACTTTGCTCTGACTCTCTAGCAATGCCTCTGTATTCCAGAGGTGGTTTATTGGGAAGGTCTTTTTAATTTTTTTTCCATTTTCACCTTTCAATAGCAACCATTTCAGTACAGCTGGAAAACCGCTTCCTTCTGCAAACTTGACCTTTAAGATATTCATGTGAACAGCTTCTCCACCAGGCTGCATGCATGGCTTCCTGGGAACACAGAAGCCCCAGGCACTTGCCTTATCTGGAAATATGTTCCTGAAAGTATTGTTTCACTGGTTTTATGTCATTCATCCTTTACCACAAGCAAACACAGAAAAAGTCAAATGGGGATGCCTACCATTGCACGGCAAACTCTCTCTTTATTCTGCTAAATAGAAGAAACCTATTTTCAGATATGGTCACAGCACGAACAAAGAGTGCTGAAATCTGTAATAATTGCGTGTCCTCAGCGGTTCTCAAAAACAGGCTTTGGGGGCAGGCTTTAAACAGGATCTAAGGAAATCAACTCTGGATACCTAGTCGGACTATGGTTTTCGAATGATGTTGTCTGCCTGCCTGCTTTGTTTTCTAAAAGCATGTTTCTACTTCTATGTTTGGTAAGATAAGATTATAAATTGAAGACCCTGGAACAAAACCAACAACAACAACTTAAATGAAGAGATTCAGCCTTCAGACAACAGCCCAGCTCTGCCATGCTGCTGCCTCTCTGCTCCACACAGCACTGTCCACACCCATCTCCCCTCTCTTTCCCCAGGGATGCCACACACTCAGCCTTTCTGCCCTTGTCTTAATGATCACACAATGCTGCCATGAGCAAAACCATCACATTCATGTCCCTGAAAACCTCAAGTGTGAGGCAGGCAGCACCAGGCCATGCCAGGGGAATCTCTGTGAGAAACACAGATGGATATCAGGGGACAGAGAAAAGGAAAGGAGACAAAAAAGGGAAAAAAATACTACCTTAAATCTGGCTATCCTTTTACGAATTTTACATACCACAGTTCAACACTTAAATAATAGGGACACACGGAAACAATTTGATGATTTATTATCTCCCATTAAATCTTTCCAATATTTACCACAATCACTCAGAAAGAGCAAGTAATGTAAAATAACAAATAAAGCAAGGCAAACAATGTAGGAGGGAAAAATTATTTAGACCCCCTCAAGAAACATTGCTTACCTTTTCCTTTCGTGATTTTGACAACACTGAGTGATAGCTCAGACTGAATTACAGCTTGGCCTGCTTTCAGAATGCATCCCCATAACACTTAAGGAAACAGATCACAGTCCAGCCAGGGGTTTTTAAATTATGAGCATTTTAGCAGTGTAAAACTCATCTAATATACAAACAAATCTATAAATCACTTCCTTCCTAAGATACTTCTTGGTACATTACTGCCAAAGAGTCTTCCCTAAAAGGTTTTGAAACAATCAAAAGCATGCAAAATAACAGAGAATATCTAAATTGAACTGTTTCAATATGGAATATAAAACGATCATTTCATTTGTAATCCTCCCTATAGACATTGCCTTTGTAACTTTCTAATGTCCTCACCTTCTTCTGTTGTCTCTTTATAACAACTACAAAATCAGTGCATATGTCCCTATGATCATGATAAAGATGAATACCTTTTCGGTGAGTTTATGGAAATAATTACAAAGAAACAAGGGTTTGGTGCCTGCTCTGTCTAAATAATGCTTTTGTGTTTGCTGCCTTTTTTTTTTTTTTTCCCCAAATATTTTTAAAGAATTGGTTTTCCTACTAACACATGCAGGAAATACAGGACATGCGTTCTGACACACTCGTGTTCGTCGAGATCATCAGTACCAGAAATGAGCAATACATTCCCTGGAGATTTATCCTACACTGAAATCATGCATTTAAACATTTGTGATGTATGTCAGATTTATATCCTCCCAGAAAAGTACTTTATTACTCACAAAATGTAAAGGCAGCTGTTTTATGCAATTCTTTTCAGAGTCTAAATAGTATACTTAGATTAAGATTAACCTGAATCAAAATATATGACAGAAAGCTGGGGACCTCTCACACAGTACTTACAATTATTTTCTACCACTCTTATTTTAAAAATAAGGCACATCTTTAAAGTGTTGACTTACTCTGCTAAAGCTGTGGTGTTGAAGGATTTATCCTGAATGCTGAAACAGAAACAAGAAAACATCAGACAGGTCAGCAAGGCAGGCAGGCTCCCTGTTTCCTTCTCAGTTGTAGAAACACATGCACAAACATGGCATTGCAAGGCAAGTCTGTGTGTGTTAGCTCTACATGCGCGACTGTACCTTTGGCTGCTCTGCACATGCTCATAATCAAGGAACCACAGGGATTAGCCCTACAACACTTACAAAGCCCATCCAGCAGTGCTTTGAATAAATATGAGGATGCAGGTAGCCTGTGAGGCTCAGAAAAGGATCATATTCTGTTACAACAGTAACACTGCTGCTAATAAAAGCCATAGGTTTACAAACAAGTATTTGGCATTCTGTTCCTTAAACGATTGCAATTGGCTAATCAAACACAATGTTATTTTTATTTACTTAAATAGGATTGTTAAAATATCTGGAGGTTTTTTTCCTCTCATTTGGAAGTCTTTTATACACTCAGCTCATAGTCAGACCCCAGGGGAAGCAATGAAAAAATAATCTGGGAGAAAGGGCAGTTCAAGTAGTAAAAGGTTATTAAGCAAACAGCGAGGAATAGATGAAACCATTCCTAAGAAAGGAATAGGCTGCTGCCCTTTTGCAGCAAAATTTTTCAGACTTGATGTAATATGTTCAGGAAGGGTCAGCTCAGGATACAGCAAACGGCTGGTTTTGAGGCAGCAGTGGAAATCCCCTTAAACAACACCTCTCAAATCCAGTTGGAAGCGTTGGAACATTCTGAAATCTTAGCAGCAGAAAACAAAAAAAAAAATCCATTCTCACTGAGACATATCAGAGCAGGGAGGAGGAAGAGAAGGTAATACAGACAGCAGCATCTTATGAGCTCCTATTTGTGACAACAGCACCACACAGCCCCCAGCAGCACGTGGAGCAGGGACACAGAGATGTGCAACATCCCCCCCTCGCAGCAGCTCACATCACAGTGTGGCGTTTGCAGCAGCAGCCAGGGCCACAGAAATGACAATTTCCCTTCTCTCCCAAATAGTGCTGACAGCATGCCTTATCTTCATCTCTTCTTAGCCTCTCTACCTTCTTGTACACAGTGTTTGCTCTTTTCTGTATTTGTATAGATAGCAATTTATTTCATGGCACAAATTATCTGGGAATCCATTTGTAAGGACTTCTATCCTACAAAGAAACAGGTTTTATGAGTGGAGGTGAATAGAAAAAAAGAAGGAGGAATCACAGCTTTTAATCACAACATCACATTCACAAGCGTCACAGAGTGATTATGGTATATCTTAAAGAGACACTACATATATATTCCCATTCCCCTTCCTACACACACACACACAAGAAGGAGAGGGAAAATAGGATGATCTTGTGAACATAATTTCTCCATTTTTAAGTGTTAAGGTGAAATTCTCTGCTAATTCACCCCCTGTACGAACATACTGCAGTGCCTTGCTACAACCAGTAACAGAACATGACTGAAAGACCAGTTTGTAAAACAGAGATGCTTTGGACTGAAACCAAGTTTGAAATGTCATCTCTTACATTGTTTGTGTGAACTTCAGTGCTATACAGCTGTTAATAAATGTAAGGCAAGCTCTTTACATTTATTTCAGGTAACTCACAAACTTCCAGTTGCTTTAGAGATGATTCTGTACCAGTGTTGTGGGATAGCCCCTTCCTCCAAGAATGTGAAATTATTCAGAAAAAAAAAAAAACAAAAAAAAAAAAACAAAGCCAAACCAACACAACAGTTTCATGTAAAACAGAAGAAAATCAATAAATGCATGAAAATGGAAGCCTGCTAAAACTAGGATCCTGTTTCAGAGCTAATCTTCCCATCAGATAGATGAAGCCAACCTCCCCCTGGGGGAACCCCAGGGAGGGAGCTACAGTAGACTCACAATAACTTTACATCCTTTCTTTTACTCCCAGAAGGAAGGAATTTCTCTTTAAAGGGAAAAGCATCTTTCACAGATGATGTTGACTGGGGCCTGTGGCTACTCTCCATCCTTTCACATTTCCCACGTGCTCTGGGCGAGACTATACTCTGTATAATAAGCCAGCACCAAACATGCTTGAACTTCTGTCTTTTCCCTCTATGCTCCAAGTGCAAACACATAGAGGGAAAAAATAATATGGCTGTTACCTCCTCCTTTTCAGCAGTCATGCTATGAAACACCACTCTTCTACATACTGGATGTTACTGTGCCAGATATATTTTGTCACTTCTTTCAGATGACATTTCAGTTTTCTCATCATCCTGAAACCCTGATACATACGGACCTGTATGTAAAGTAAGCTATACTTCAGTAAAGCTAGGTGTACATTTAAGTATTTTACATTTTGAAGTAATTAAAATGCAACTATTTTTTTCCTTAAAATAAAGGCTTTTCCTTTTTTTTAAAAAAAATTTTTTATTTTTTTTATGTCGAGCAGTTTAAAGATTCATATCTTTCCTATTCTGTATTTTTGGAAAAACAATTTCTTGTTTAAAAGTACACAGTTTTGTTTTCACCGTCTCATATGCCAGCTCTCAGCTGATAATAGAAACACTGGAAAACTGCAATGTAAAAAATCTCCATGCATTTTGGAGATTCCGAAATACAGTGCTGTTGATTTCTTAAAATTTGAGTAAAAGGTGGTCTTTTTATGGACGACAAGTAGATTGGCATAGAAATTCCATTCTTCCTGGGGTTTTTTGTTGTTTCTTTTTTTTTCCCACCAAGAATTGCTGCTAGCTCAGGAAGAAGACTGAGATGGGAATCACCTGGTCTTCAGCTCAGTATTGAATGTAATAGACACGCTCAGTATGGGAACCTTAGATATTGCTGTAAATATTTCTGTATTTAACATATAATATCTGCTAATGATAAATTCAGCGAAATCCTATAGTGTAAGTATAGCATTTACTGTGAGACTATTTTCTTGATTATTGCCTTATTTGTTATACCACAGTGTACAAAGTGGTTGTGCTGAAATGGCTGCACCAGTGACAATTGTGTTTCTCACTATGGTTAGGCCATACGAGGGAGCTGCACTAGATGATGCAATGGAGGGACACAAGAGATGCAGTGTGACACGCTGCGCATGGCAAGGAGGCCGCAGTGGCTCCCTCCCGTCTGGGAAGACATTACTCATGTTCCATTTCCCAAATAAAGGGAAAGTTGGAATGAGCTCTCCCCTACTGCCTCTCTGAATTAAGTCATCTCTGACAGAGCCAGCTGAGCTCAGAGACTCATAAAAATATTGAGCAAATTTGTTTGCCTTCGAGTACATGTGCTCCTGCCAAGTTGCAATGCCCTGAAGTGCTCCAACAGTCCATTATCTCTCTTTCGAATCATAGCAGAACACAGATGCACTCAATCCTACCTGTGCACATATATAACATTTTCTCTTATAGACAAAATACATTCAAACCCACCAAGAGCAGATTAAACGCATTTGCTTGTCAGGTTGCACTGCTGCTTCTGAGGTCACAGTTACAACTGAACACTTTTATTGAAGCAGAAAACAAACGGATGGACTCTACACTCACTCCTCCACCTTCAACAAGTCTGCTCTCTTCTAACGCACCCGATTTTTATGGGCTAAGATCAAGGATCGTTCTGCAGCACAGTGTTGGCACGGTGGATCATTTCAGTGTGTTGTCCTCTCTTCAAAAGGGTTCTTGCAGGATGCTTCTGCTATTCTCCGATCATGAAGGCATAAACAGAGGAACTGTTAACTGAGAGAGAAGTCACATGCTCCTTTCTTGTAGTGAGAAATACCAAATGCTACACCCAAGCAGCTCGAAATATTCAAGTGTTCTATGACTTGTTTGCTTGACACACAGTCTGCCTTTTTATGGGTAACACTCTCAGAGATATTGAAAAAATGCTTAAGACAAGTTAAACTAAAATACTGCAATTACATGCAGAAGCCAGTCTGTGAACACTCAATCCAGTTTTCTGTATCTTTGATTTTCTCAGTGACCTAATTAGCACATCATCTGAGTTAATGGACCTGAGGGAAAAAGAGGCATTCAGCTGATCCTGCCGTGTATCTTAAAATGCACAGACATGCTCACGTAGGAAGAGACTCCAGCTGAGCATAGGTGCAGGCACAGCTGTTGTAATCCATTCCAGGGCAATTCTATAAGATATGTTGAATTGGATAAAGTTTGGGGTAATTGCACAGACATTCAGGGCTATATTTGTTGAAGATATGTTAGTGAGCAATTAAGCTGCACAACACTTCCCTACTCAAGCCTCCTAAGCAGCATGCCCATAAATTCCTTTCATATTCCCACGGTACATCCAGGTCTGTACTGGGGGAGGTGTGCTTACTCTTGTCCAAAAGGCACAGCCACACACCAGTCAAATCCCTAGTCTTTCAAAGAGAAAAAAATATATAATGAAAATGCACAATTTTGTGCAGACTGGAAATTCTGATTTGTAAGCCATTTTGTCCCATTAGGTTCCACTGCTCAGGCTGCATACACCTGCTGTGCTACTGGTGACCTGGCCAGTTAACTAAAGAAAATATCACACAGGTCTGTAGACTAAATTAATTGTGCTATGTAATTTTATTTTGGAAGCACAGAACTGTACCCTAAAACTCATCATTAAAGAACAAGTGGCTTCATGAAGTCCATTCTGCTCTGCAAAAAATTTTTATAGAGAAGAATCCCAAGAATCATTATCCAGCACGCACTGGGCTGCCTGATAGACTCAGCTGTACCATTCAAATTGATGCTAGTGGCTGAGTCATTAAAGACACTAAAACTTGGTTGACAGTAGTCATCCACTGCAGGTAATTTGGTACTGCCATAGAAGATAGAACAATTTCCAGCAGGGTTACACACACAAAAAAATCAGGCTAGTCTCAAAAAAGAACTAATTCAGAATGAGTTTTTCTTCTGAGCATTGAAAGATGGGGGAAAAATATATACACATCTCGTTCTGGTGAGGCATCCAGGACGCTTCAACAGATCACTTAACCTAAAAATAAACATCTTAATTTAAGAAGCTTTGATCTTTAGCACCACTGACTTAAGAAAACATCACAGTTGCACAAATGACCTTTTTGAAGGAACTTCTCCTGATGTGTCCCAAGCTCGCCATGTTCCTTTTGCTTTGTGACTGTAGGATGAAAAGAGAGGTAGGTACCGGCAAAGATGCTGTGCAAAATAATACTTCCCTGGAGTGGTGCATGTGGGAAGAATGTGTTTAAATAACAGTAGCAGATGTGTTCCTGCTGTTTTGTTTTGGTGGCTGCAGTTTTTTAAAACACTGTTCCCTCTTTGTTGTTGTGGATATATAACAGTGCAGGAGCACTGTAGGATCAACGCTTCCTTCTCTACACTCCAGACTGATTTTGTTAGAGACCTATAAACTGGACGGAAAACATTAAGAGTATTAATTAGTATTACATACAGTAAAGTTACTAAGAGGAAAACATCATGGACATCAATAACAAGGAAAGGCAGGACTAGGGGTGTTCCATAGTCTATGTTGTATGGAGCTGCACAATCGGTTTGGCTCAAGGTAAGCCCAGACATGAAAATTATACACAATGTTTGCATGAAGATGCCCTCATAAGTCTTAGCTTTTTCTTCAAGGGATGACTGTTGCCCTCTAGAACAAGGCTGACTCTACTGGGCAATCTGCTTACTTTTTGCAAGGAAAAAATAAGCACGAAAGGACTAGAGACAATGGTTTCAAGCTGTGGCAGGGGAGATTCAGGCTGGGCATTAGGAAATATTACTTCTCAGAAAGGGTGGTCAGGCAGTGGAATGGGCTGCCCAGGGAGGTGGTGGAGTCACCGACCCTGGGGGTGTTCAAGGAACGATTGGATGTTGTGTTGAGGGACATGGTTTAGTGGGAGCTATTGGTGATAGGTGAACGGTTGGACTGGGTGATCTTGTAGGTCTTTTCCAACCTTGGTGGTTCTATGATTCTATGAAAGCATGCACACACTTCTACTCAGAATTCCCTTAGCAGAACTCTGCCTTGCCATCTGGGAATCCAATTGTATAACCTGTGTGCATGCAAATAATCATGCATGCATGTACAAACGTGTTTCAGTTATTCCTTCATACATCTCTCTACATACAAACTTGAAAGATATCAATATTTGCCCTTTTTCCTGCAGTAACCTCCTTACTTATGAGATACTTTGCAAACCACTGTCCCCCACATAACTAAGACAACAGTACATACCACACCGGTTCTCCTGCAGCTTTATCCTTTAAATGAGACAGAATGATCCAAAATGAAATCTAAACCAATTTAGAAATCGCATAACAGAAGCAACTTACAACACTGCTTGATGTCAGAGTTTATTCTCTGTGACATATAGGCAAAACCACTTCAATTAGCATTGTCAAAGAGCTCCATTATCAGTAATTATGTGCTTTCAACGGGCAGCTGGCCTTCTCCTCTAGCATGCACTGAGCAGTACATGATGACTGCTGATTCGTCCTAGTGATGTCTGAGGAACAGTTCAGGTAACATTAAAAGCAGATTCACACACCAAACCCCAATAAGCCCCTTTTCTAGTTTACAAAACACTTATGTTCTTTCCTAATGCTCTGATTACGACAGCAAGAGGCTGCTCTCAGAGGGCCAGGCAGGTGTACCAGTGGTCCACACAGAGCCATGTTGGTTTATGACACCTGAGGAGGCTGCACAAGTATTTATAGCCTAGCAGGTCCAATCCCTTGAATCTGATGTGCCTGAACACTTTCTGGGAATAAAGCCAGACAGACTCCTTGAGTCTTAGAATAATTCTTTTTCATAGCTTACTTCCTACTTTCTCCTAAGCTTTTTGTTTTTTTGGTGTTTTTTTGTTGTTGTTGCTGTTGTGTTTTTTTATTTGCTCTGCAGGAAGATCTAATTGGTTCAGACAGATTACGAAGTATTAAAATACACACTAATCACAGATGTGAAATGTAAAACTGCACCATTCTGTGGTACTTAACTTCAACATAATTGACTTTCTATTTATGAATTTTGATTATATTCAGAGAATCCTGATTAACTGCTACTGTTCACGTGACAGTAGGAATAATGGCTATAACTCAGAAAGCGAACAGCAATAAATACAGCTACAAACATATAAACTGCAACTAAAGGCTTTTGTAGCATAGTAAATGAACAGAACTACTTCTCACCTGGAAACAAAACTGGTATACAAAAACACTTGTATGTGTAGATATGAATTCAGCTTTTCCTCACATTACTGCATATTTTAAGTCTGAAAAACTAATAATAACATTGCTTCCTACATTCCATGTAACAAGGACTCTCCATTTGCACAGAAGATACACGGGGGGCAAGTCAAAAGATCTCATGGAGAGCTTTTTTACCCCATTCACTTGAGTAAGAATCTCTTCTTTAAAAGTAGAAATCTTTTCATTTCCTTAATAAACGTTCATTAATTTCAGAGTACATTATGTCACTGTATGGTAACTGTTGGGTCACGGCCTGACCCACTGATTGAGCACCTGGGGAAAGGACCCAGTCAGCCCTGGGAGCACAGGTGAAGGCAATTCAGCTGTGTGAGTGGAAGGGTTGGAGCCTGGCTGCACTTCTATTAGACCTCATTTAAGGGCTGACTGGCACTGGGGCAGATCTCTGGTTGGAGATTCTCCTTTGTGGAGTTTTTCCTTGCAAGTCTGCATCTTCAGAGACAGGTAAGCGCTTTTCCTTTCTCTTTGTAACACCTTTCCATTTGCGTTAGTTCCTTCATTATTACACCTCCTGTATCACCATTACATTGCATTGATCTTTCTGATTGTTGAGGCCATTAAGCCAAAAATTAATATAATGTGTTTGTCTACATGGCCTTTTCTAAGCTCACTCATGTCGCAAGTCTAAGAGCAAGATGGACCCAACTCCGCACAGGCACCTCTGGAGCTCCCCGAGGCCACACCACTTTACTTATGGGTATTAGCTCATCTAATCTTGAAGTGGCTTCTGAAGTTCCAGTTGCTCATTCTCATCTCTACTGCGAAAAATGTGTGACTTTTTCTTTCCAAGTTGTTTTGTCAGAATATCTATTCATTTCAATATATGGTCAATAGCACTTAAAACCTCTGATTTAGACCATTAAATTTCCCAATATCATGATCACTGACATCAGAAAAACCTCATCAGTTACGGCATGTTCCCCTGCACTTGTATCTCACCCAAAAGCTGTGAATATGTCAGTCAGCATCAGCCACAGTCAGTGAGCAACTCCTGCTCAGCTTCTACCTTGCTGTTTCAATTTCTTCTCACAGCAAGGAGTCCTCTTTCATTTGACTGCCATCCAGGCTCCCAATCCAACCACCTACTATTTTAACTTCCTGAAAAAGTGATGCATTTCTCCCCAGCACAGACAGAAGTTTGCTCTTCAGATGTTTGTGAAAGTGTCCAATGCTTTTTTTCCCCCACCATTAAGCACACGTATGTTAGATAAAAAGACAGGAAATCTTTTTTACCTGAACTTACTCCAGGCAGAATGAGTCTTCCTGTCAGGGCAAGAAAGAGTATCACAGAAATTAAGTAAGATAATCCTATTACATAATATTCAGCTTTGTGGAATAAACCCAGAACTGTACAGAAAACATAAATAAAGACATAGCAATGCATTACACCTAATGTTCGAAGTTACCTTTTCATTGCTGAAATGCGGTTTCTTTCGGGTGATGACTGTTCAAGAAAAGAGATAAACCTGTGGCATGCACTGAAACACAGGAAATGTGGAACCTAATTTTGTTACGAAGCTAAGGAAGTATGCACGTAACTGCACGCTGTCAGTGCTCTTAGCTTTTTGTTGTCCTGACGCACCACACATTGCTTGAGAGTGTGTGCTTTCATACTGTAAGCTTGGTTCCCTTGCAATGCAAAAATTGTCCTGAGATAGCAGTGAGTTCAAGCGTGTTTGCAGACATGCCTCATGCATGGGACATCTCCATTTCTTAGGTAGCAGAACCTTGCCTTGTTACCTCACAATCTGAATTCTGACATAGGTAGTCTACAGGTGATCTTTCACCCATAGCACCACTCAAAGGTCTTTCTGTTAATCCTTGATTTACTTGGTGTCAAACTCCGCAGCTCTTTCCAATTCTTGAGCGTACACACTCTTCCAAGAACTAAAACAAACCTTCACCAGATTTTGCATGAGCCGTCTTTTCATACTGACTAAATACCTTACTGGCATTTCCAGAATTAAGTCAGTGAACCATTGTAGCACACACAGCAGTTGGCCCTTTGGTTGTAAAATGCTTTTCTTGTGTTCTTTTTCAGTTATTGCTTTAAAAACTCACATCCCAGGCTAAAAATGGGATTCAGGGCTCAAAAAGAATTTGAAAGCAATTATTTTCTGTACAATGACCTTATGCAGCTTTACAATGACTGATGACACTGAAAAAATTACTCCTTCTTTCGCACATGTGGCCTCTGTGAAAACCATTTGTGACTCAAATATTTCCTGCGTAAGATCTGCTGAAAGGAAGCAGAAACATATGAGGAAGTCATCTGTACAAGCAGCGACTTTACCATTTTGCATCTATTGCAAGTGTTCTGTTACAAAAGGACAGTGAAAATTGCTTTTCCCTAGTGAGGCACTGGCACTCTTTATTTCAAAGCACATTGGTGATGTCACGAAGAGCACTCATATTTTCCAATTCAAATTGTTTGTCCTTTGACCTCTTTGATAAACTAGAGAACACTTTTCTCGGTTTTATATTACTCAGCAGAGAAGTGAAAATAAGGCGTTTTTATTTTAGGTAATAATTTTTGTTGAGCAATCATGCAGGACCAATTGATGATACATCAGCCACGAAGGAAACATCATTTCTAGGTAAGCTATCCATTTTTGAGAGAATTAGAGTCACTAGAAAAATTTCCAAAAGTAGAGCCAGTGAGAAGAGTAATAAATTACTCTTGAGACCATTTTTGTTGTTGCTCATGGAAATATAGTCTTGTCTTTGTATTAACAAAAGTGCCAACAGTACTTTTTAAAACACAGCAATGCATATTGCAGTCTAAATGTAGGCATATTCAAAAGTATTCAGAGCTACAGTAACTCCTCTCTCTTTCCTGATGCTTGAAGAAGTACAGCCTACATTTTCTAACCCAGACTCTCAAGCCCACATGTAAGCACCTACACGGTTTCAGACTAATTTTAGGTAGCCACCAAGGTGAAAAACATTTGGCCAATACATATTATACTAATTTTTATTTCTGGAATGATAGTTGTAAAGGCTCTGGGATTATGCCTAACACCACAGCTGTGTTGATGCATGCTCACTACAAATATAGAAGAAAAAAAATCACACATCCAATCCCAGCTTTAACAGTTATGAATCTATCAATCCAGTCATGGATTCAGGACAAATTTTGTGGCCCCCGCTGCATTTGTTCAAACTCTTCCCCACAAACTATGTTGTACAACCGTGCCGAAGCTCCTGTCCCAGCTACTGTGGGTGGCTAACAGGCTCAGGTAAGACAAAATCAAATTAACCCCCACAGAAATGGTGCAAATCACAGGCTGATGGGGGAGGTCCCTTACTTTCTCTCCCTTATTGACCCAATGTTTGGCACACATTTTGTTACTTATTTTATGCAGCCAGCAACTCGGTGATTGAAACAATAGGCCAAACAATGACATTATAAATGTAAAAATGTATTCAGATAGGGCATCCTGCACAGTAGGGGAAAAAGCATTCTCCAAAGCAGTAATGAATCTTAATACAGCATTACTCATAGCTGTGTGGAGAAATAGGGAAGCCAGATAATGTATAGCTACAAAAAGTAAGCATGACTCACAACTGAAGTGACTCACGGTTGTGACTAACCTGTTTAATAGCTCTCTTTTAAAAAGTCAGTCTTTAAGTCATTTCTTCATGTTTGCTCTCAATTCCCCTGCATTCCATGATCTTGGCATGATTACTAAAGCAGAATCACAGCATAAATCTAAGCAAACAATTTTATATAAATGTTTCTTGAAATTTTAAATAAAGTGTAGAGAAATTTAGCATTAGGAAAGTGTTTTTGCCTAGATTCTAACAGAAATAAGAAATACTTTTTAGTCATAAGTAAGGGAAATACAGTTGAATGTGAGACTGCAGGGATGAAAAGTCACGTCATTCTGCTATCAGGTGCCTGCACTTCACCTGCAGGTCCTCTACAAGTCCCTGCTCATTATCATGTTATAGTTCTGTGTAGTGAATTTCAAGCAGAATAAAAGTAGTTGAGTCCTCAGTCAGAAGCAAATGCAGCTGAGCTCAGGAACAGCTATGCTTTTAGGGAGAGCTTGAGGGACAGCCATCTTCTGGCAGAAAGCATTTTCTATTTTTAAAACAGTAAGAATATCAAATCTATATTAAGAAAATAAAGTTTAGTGTTCCTTCATTATTAGCCCACTCTCTTCGACACAGGGTAAACATTCCTCCTCTTACACCACTAAAATGAATCCCCACTACTTTAAAAAGTTCAGAAATCCATAGCTAGTCTTTGCATCTGGGACACTGAGAAGACAAATGAATTTATTACTAGTTCATTTTCACAAACAGTCATGTGCTAAAGTCAATCAGCAGGCAGGAGAAAAGGAATCAAATTAAAGCTGTTCTCCCACTGCACCACCAGACAAAGCTTTCCAATTTCAATTCTTACAACAGACTGTCCTATCATCATTTGCAGCAAATGATGCTCGTATCTACCCAATGCAGCTGACACCAACTTTTCAGCTCATCGCCTGAAATCAGCTGAAGAGATATATTGTAACTCTGATTACATGCTGCTGCAATTCATCTGCTGTTCTGTTCTATGTCTATCACTAAGTGAATATACAGAGGTACCATGTTTCAAGATTACACTTACACCTAAACCTACACACGTATAATAAATCAACTGTGTAACGTTTTCCAAGAGTCTTTAATCAGGTTTATCTGACATTGCCACTAATGGAAAATAGGATGAATGAGCTTTATTATTATTTACTGTTCTTGCCTTGACTGTATAAAATCCAGTTGCTTTCCCCAAGCTGTTGCCAAAAGCCTTGAAGTTAATATCTACTTACAGCATTAGATGTGGGGAAATGCAAGGATGAGGAGGACAAAAAGTTTGTGCTATCAAATGGGGGATGAGGCATTAACAAATGAAATACTGAATTGAATCCACAGCGTAGGAGCATTTGGTTGATTCATTGAATTCTGGAGTTGGGTATTCAGGCATCTCTCTGTTCTCAGTGAGAAAATTTCCAGGTCATTGGTCAGAAAAATGTTTAATTGTGTGTGCTGATGAACTCCTGAGTTTCCTCAGCTCGTGCACTGAATGCTTTTCAAAAATGCTGAAATGGTTCATGCTCAAAAGTATGAGAAACTGATTGCAGTTAATGAAACAGTCCTGGTGAGAAATCATATAACAAAAGGTTAAGGAGTATTATCTTATGCATCAAAGCTGCATATGCTCTTCAAATAAATAAGCCAATACACTTGCCCAAATAACTTAACTCACAGCAAATTAAGGCTATCATGAATTTCACAGAACAATTCAGTCATAGAATATTCTGAGTTGGAAAGGACCCACGAAAATCATCAAGTTCTCAGTTTATTTTAGGAGGTGGTTATTTCATTTACTGGGGAAAAAAATTATATTATGCAGAAAATATATTATCTAACCCTACATTTCATTAATATTTTGTTTGTTGGCGGAAACCTGTTCCAATTTTCAAAATCCATTATAAATGTAGGGAATTACACCCATGAAAAGGGTGAGTCACAACACTGCTGCCACTCAACGAGAATAATCATCCACTTTTTTCCTAATGCCCTCTGATCTCCTTAAAAGCAACTTTCTTCTTTCTCATGTTACGTTTAAGAAAGAGTAATACCATAAGAATGCGTCACAGTCTTAGTCTAGAAAAACAGTGATATTTCCCCATATTGATTAAATGTAGTCTCCACGTTGTCATACTTTTCAGTTTTTTTCCTGGCCTATATGCAACATCCCACACCTACCAGTTATAAATATACAAACATAGGTGTCTGCTGTACTTAAAGGTCAGTATTAAGCTGCACTGTTTCTTCTTTCCAGCCCTATGAAAGCAAGTTTGTGTATCTTAAATGTTGTTAGACCTGCTACTTCATGGCCTCATAGACATCTGTACGTGATGCAACAATTCAGACCCACTGGGTCTATTTAATCTATTTAAATCTTGTATTTAATTTGAGATTCTCGGTTATACTTATGTGGAGTATCTCTCCCTTTTAGCACAGATTCTTAAATGTTTTTGCCTGCTTGGTAAATGTCCTAAATACTTCTGACATTGGGTACAACTGTAATGTTATAACGGAAAGAGAGAGCTCTTTACATCAGCACATGGCTTCTAAATAATACTGAATACAAAAAAACCCTTCTACTATAACTTCAACATCTCCATGCACAACTAATGTTCTGCTTTCATGTGATCCAAAATGAACTGTTTGTTACCAGTTGCAATCTGTTTATACAGCAATAGAAACTACACAACTAGAATAAAGTTGGGACATACTCCCTCCCGTATTAATGGAACAATGTACAAATTACTACATGCATACAAAAGAATTACTAAGACTTTGCAGCTCAAAATCTTAATTTCTAAGGTTCAGACATTTCTGCATATTTCAGTCAAGTATCTCAGCAGGTGTTTTCTTTAACCTGGCTGTATTCTAATTGTTTGCAAAACCTGCAAAACAAAAATATCCACAGCAGCTATTAATTAAGATGAATTCTCCTTCTCTCAGCAGTGAGTTACATACAAGTTCATCAGTAACATGGTACAGTTCCTCTCCTTCAGAGACACGGGTCTGAGATGTCCCCAGAAGAGCCAAAATACACAGTAACTGAAACCTCTTGCCTATATTTCCTGAAAAGCAGCTAACTTGTTAAGTGTGAGATTCTTTGCTCTGGTGCTCTCAGGAGATTAACTTCCAAATTAGCTGGATGAAGCACAAAGTTGTCTTTCGCTATACACTCTAAAATTACTTTGCTATCTCCCACATTTCTGTGCTCCCTCCTCCTGCTTCATGCCCCTCTTGTAAAGTCTGTCTCTGAGCATCTCAGGATGACAAACCTCAGAAGTTTTTACTTAGGTTGTGTCAGGCAATTAAAAAGATTAAGGAAAGAAACTCAAAACTTCTCATATATAAGCAGAGCCCCTTGCTCTTCCCAGGAGCAACAAAGATGCAAGAGACAAGTTTGCTTAGCTTGGGATCGCTGCCATCATAGCACGGATGTAGACAGCACAATCTAAGTACGGGTGCAGAGCTGCTGTCTAAGCCATGAAACATGCTAGGAATCTTAAGAATCCCATGGTTCCCATAATTCAAACCATCATCCAGCCATCTGTGTTTCTATGTATGTTTCCACCATATGCGGTTTTCAGAATATAATTCTTGCTATTGCTGAGATCAACATGATACATTCTTCTGCAGAAAGAAATCATCCAGTTGTGAGATTAACGACCACACAATTTGAGAATCTGAAAGCCTGTCATTAATCTAGGAAAACATTCTTCTGTTTCAGACGGAGACAAACGCAACATCTATATAATGTACCTTCCTACTAGCATTCATACAGACATAAATAAGGAATATATCACAACTATCTGAATGAAGCTTCATACTGTGTATTTACTTTGAAATGTGGCTTTAACGTGGTCTATGGGAACTGCTGAGGAATGGCCTGAACTGCTGATTGAGCACCTGGTGAAAAGACCCAGTCAGCCCTGGGAGCACAGGTGAAGGCAATTCAACTGTGTGAGCAGAAGGGATGGAGCCTGGCTGCACCTCTCCTGGACCCCATTTAAGGGCTGACTGCCACTGGGGAAGAATCTCTTTATGGAGATCTCTCCTTGGTGAAGATTTCCCTTGTGAACCTGGAATCTTCTATCGTGGGTGAGCAATCTTCTTCCCTTTATAGCACCTTTCTATTACGCCGGTTTTTCTGTCACACCCCTTTGTAGTAATGCGTTTCCCATCATATTGATCTGTCCAATTGCTACATGTGGCTGCTAAATCCCAAGGTTGAATATGTTTGAATCTTGCTTTCTAACAGCTACTCAAGGTGACAACTGAAAAACACTTGGAGCCACAAACGTAAAAGGAGATGCAGAAACCATTGCTGTTTCCTTCAAAGTCAGTCTAACAGCTGTCCCAAGTTTCCAACTGCCAAACTAGCATTTTAGAGATGAGTATACCCTGCAAGAACTTAACAACATAACTGTATTTAACCTCCTGGAGAACTACATTCTGAATGACTTGTCTTAGGTTTACTGTTATCTTTTTCCAACCCCTGTGCACCCAAAAAACCCCTCTTGATTGTGAAGTTAAATCCAGGGCAGAAGCACCTCAGAGCAGAGTAATAAGGAAAGTTGAAAAAGTCTGATTTATTCGTATGGAGTGGAAGATGAGCTGAAATCTGAGGAGGGACGGTCTCCGATTGAGCTAGGAAAAGAGAAGAAATGAAAAGACTGAATCCTGATGATAAATTTTCTGTAAGCACATAAGGAATTAACTCTGATAACAGAGAATAATAGGCTAGAAGAAAAAGCATGGGTAGGAGCCAAAGTAATTTATCTTCCCTGTGTTTATGGAGACACACAGATCAGGCTGACTTTTTGGTGGTGGTTTTTTTTAGTTGTTGTTGTTTCCTGCTTGTTTTGCAAAACCTGCAAACCAAGATGTTTAGACGAGCCTTCTTGTGATTAACCTGTTCTTGACAAGGCATTGTAAAGAAGCTGTCATGGTTGACATGGCTTCGAGCTGTACCCAGAAATAGACTATAGAATCTCTGAAAATTTGCAAATCTAATTAATCCCAGACAGAGTTTGGGGTTGCTAACTACGCTTCCTTTGTTTTGCGTTTAAGATAAAAACACGCACACACATGGAGCTGTTCTGTTGTTTGTCTTTTCCGCAGAATTAGAGCTAGGAAATCTGCATAACCATAAGAAACCATTGCATAAATCCAGGCATGGAATCAAGTCCAATACCTGCTCTTTAATCCTAATAATCCAAATAGTTAGGATGCAATGCTTATGTAAAACGTACACAACCAGTAACTCATGCAAACATGAAAGCACAATCTGCATTTCTTCACCATGTATTCATTAAACTGGGTTTCTGCATGCACAAATGATCAGTTGATTAAATAAATATGTGCATAATGCCTATTTGTGACTAATGCAAGTTTTATGGGAAATAAGTGTTTTGCCTATTTTCATCTTCTGGCAGCTTACTATTACTCTGGTTTTTAGAGCAGTCTTTAGAGTGCAATTTATAACACAGCCTCTGTGAGTTCTGAACAATTAGAAATAATTACAGAGCTGACTGATAAGAGCTTGAATTAAAATTAGAACTACCATAAGATCATAAATACACATTTTTGTTCTCATTCTCCATTCCAGATTTGAAAAAAAGCCAAACCTTTTTTTTTTTTTTTTAAAAAAAAAGCATTTATTAACAGAATTGTATGAAGGATTTTTCATGTACAGCTCACTAAGATTTAAGATTTATACTTCGATTAATGTCAGCTACTGCCAGATTAACATTTGTATTCATTCTCTCCTGCTGCCAGCTCTAATTTGGCATTGTTGGGGATGTAGACTTTCACTCTAAAATAGGGGCAGAAATTCTAGTGTGTTCAGTGTTTGTTCAACGTTGATATCTGCAATGACAGGGGCTAAGCAGATAGGACAGATAAGCATACGACACTACGGGGTCTGAAATTAATAGAATTGCCTGAGTTCTAATTAATTTGGAAGCTAGTGTGTTTGCATCAGAGCAGCATGCAGTAACCTTTTTCCATAGATGGAATACTCCTGTGCAGCTAAGATAAAAACATTTCAACAGTACTTTGAATGGATTGATTTCCTTTCATTAAGAATGGTTTGGTTTTTTATCAAATGCTACGGAATGAAAGCGGAATGTGCCCAGCTAATTTAACACAGTGATTAAGAGTAACCCTTGTATGGCATGCTAAAGCTAAACGTGCCTGTTTAGAACTCCATCAGTTAGTCATTAGTGACAAAAGGACGAGAAGCAAAGAATGCCAGCTCAGAGTACCTACTTGGATACAAAACAAACATTCCCACTTGCAGATTTCTTTTTAAAGGAAAAAAAAAAGTAGACTTATTAAATGAGTTACCAAAAAAAACCCCACAAACCACCAAGAAAAGAGATGCTTACCCTCTCCTTCTCTTCCTTTTTTGGTGTCTCAATCTCCTCCTATCATTCCTGCATTCATGTATGAATGACCAGGCATCACAACTCCAGCTGACCTCCTGGAGAGTGAATATGAAACTTCAGCTGTTCATCTCCAAAATTCTGAGCTACAGAGAATGATTGTCTCTTGTTTAAATTCTTCAGTTTGTATATAATTCAATGCAAGGGAGGACTAGGACTCTGAATGCATCTCTTAAATTCAGTGACATCCGAGTTTCCCATGTGAGTGAATCCCATTTCCAAAATGGAACATTATAAAAATATTACAAGAAAAATGGGAAACATAATTAGTTAGGAGTTTAGGAAATACAAATTTTCACTAAAAGCAATCTGCGTTAAAAGGCACTTTTTAATAAGTACATAATTCTATTTACAAGGCACAGAAAACCTGGGCAGAAGCACTGCCAAGGCAACATTTGGCTGGAGATGACCTGAAATTTGTTTGAATAATCTATCACTATATCTCATTTGAGACATAATGTCAGCCAACAAGAAAAAAAAATAGTTCAGGAGCTCAGGCCCATTCCTGGTTCTGAATCCATCCTCACGTATGACCAGGTTCATTGCATGTGCTCTTCTTCTGAGCAGAGTGAGGCCATACTCAGAGTTTCTCTCCTAATCTTGCAGTACAGTGAAGGACATAGATACTCTTTTGGAGGATGAGGTAAAAATGTGCCAACCTTTTTCCTTTAAGTACATTGTCAGATGAAATGAAAACCCTGTGCCATTCAACAGAGGAACTATAAGGGAGCAAATACCCTCCCCCAGCTGGCTATCAAACAAGCATGTTATAGAGAAATTCTAGTGTTTTTCTGAGCTGAATGGAATGAGGATCTTTTATTAAGACTACTGTGTCACAGGCAGAAGTAATATCTAGGTTACCAGTGTGATTACATTGCTTTCAATGACAAGAATACCACACCCTCTCCCCCCCCCCCCCCCCCCAAAAAAAAAAGCACATACATAGATGCATCCAGTTTTACATTTTCTAATATCCACCATTAAAGGCATGAGAGATTTAAAACCAGGACCAGAGCTCAGATGTTTTGGTAGCACTGAGTTTAATTTCCTAACCACTTGCAGTAGCTCTCAGGACTGATATCATTTTACAAGTAATAGTATTTGTTGGCATGCTAAAATCATATGTCTGGCACTCAGTTGCACCAAACAGCATAGAGCACATGAAACTGTTATAAGGTCAGAAATGAAAAAAGTCATAAAGTTAGAACCAACACGAGACAGAAATTTAGTTTTGATTGATGCAAATTAGAAGTGTTTAATTGATTGTTTCCAGTGAATTAAATAAAGACATTCTTTCTGCCTAGTGTACTGCAGGCATTTTCACTTAATATTTCACATCAGATGGATGAATCGTATGTCTCACTCTTTGCTGATGGAATACCTTGACTCATTTTCCCAGCACCGATTATAAACTTTAGTATAACACTCTGTGTGCAATAGGTACAGATAAATACATAAAAATGACTTGGCGTTCAACAGATATAAATATTTATATAGGAATATTTATTTTAAAAGGTAAAATAGAAGTAAAGTAACGTGCTCTGAGGCCACCTTATGTTAAGCAAGCTGTGCTCAACACACAGCCTCAGTGGGATATGAGCGACACAATCTGTCCACGTCCTGGGGGCCAACTGACATTGTGTTCAGGTACCAACAGATATGTGGATCTTTGCATACAACAGTTGCATCCCATGTAAGTAGAGCAGAACCGCTGCCAATCCCCTTCGCTCCAACATGCCCAGCATAATCCAGACTACCAAAAGCTGCAGCGCAGACTTGTTTTGCCTGTCTAGGCATTATCTAGAAAATAGATTCTGCTAATTTATAGCCAGAGCACCATCTGAGCATCATAAACTACATTCATAAGTCCTAGTGATGGGCTCCATTAATTTTATTGAAATACAAATTTCACATTAGATTTTGGATCTGTTGTTTTGACAGAACAACTAATGTTTGGGCAGATAATTTTCATCACTCTTGTATCTGGTAGGATTTATCTGCTAGGATACACTATGTATTCTATGCCGAAATACATAAAGCCTCTAAGCAAATTAACGGTATATTACTCCCAGCAGTATCTTTTTGTACAGTAAACAGCCAAAGAGTTCCTAAGTTATTTGATATGATATGCATCAGAAGCAGAATTTGCTCAAATTTCTTTAGGTGAGTTGCAGTTAGAAATCATTCCCAAGTCAAAGAGAGTACATTTGGTTAACATGTAGCAAAATAAACTTTTCTTTTGGTCCTCACTTTCATATTTTAAACTAACCTCAGAGAGCTGAATCACCTTATTTTACCTTCAGCTCAAGCCTCACAAATAAACACACTGCAAAGGCCATGGAACTAAAGCAGATGACAAAAAGCAAAAAGCACCCAAAGCTAAAGAAGAGGAAGATAAATTGATTAAGTGTTGAAGCAAATTGTCCAGGGATGTTATTCAACCTCCATCTCTGGTGCTTTAAAATGAGGTTAGACAAATGCTGGCATGGAATGTTTTAAGTGGAGTTTACCTTGCCTTCAGGCAGATGTATGGATTGCACAACCTCCTGAGGTTTATTCCAGATCTCTGAGTCTATAAATATAGCATTAATTGCTGTCTGTCTTTGGAGTAGCCTTCATGGCCCTTTTAAATCTCAGGATGATGTTCAAGAACTGCAGCTACTATAGCAACATCACAGAGCTACTTCACCTTCTCCTATAGGGCAAAACGATGATAGTCAGAAATAATTATGAGTCTTGTTATAACGTGCTTTTTTTTCTTTCAGCTGTCTGTATGTTACCAGGTAAGAGAGAGTGTTTTATGGGATTTCAAGTAACACACTTTCTAGCTGTCTGGCAAGCCTTTATAAATCATCTAGTGAGAAGCAAAGAGCAATGCACTTCCTCATCGCACTGAGGATTTGTGAGCCTGAGAGCTGCTTGAAGGGAATGAAGACTTAGGGAAGGCTTGCTGCACCTGTACATTCCTGGCACTGCCCCAAGACCATCTGCACAAAAATCTGTGGGAAGGAGAGCTTTATCCATTCAATGTATTAAGCATGTTTGCTGTTCTGCTTGGCTTTGGTGCACTCATACAAGAATTTGTTCTTCTAAAATGCCTTTCACCATTCTGTAAAGGTATTACAAACTAAAATAATGCTTTCAACTTTACAGATTCCTTAGCTGCTACTTTCCTTAGTAGGAGTTAAGAGGAGGTGATGGCAGCATGAAAGCCGTGCATCCATTTTTTATCATCTACTCTCTACCCAAGATCTCCAGGTCAGAAACAGCTTTTCAATTTCTTTGGCATCCACAGCAAACCTGTTTTAGGAACATGCAGTTCTATGCTAGAAATCCAGATATAGAGGCAGCATCTAAGGAACAGGCAGACAGAAACCGATACAGTAAACTTATGAACGTTTTGGAAAATAATGGAAAAGATTTTAACTAAAATAATTGTATCTTAACCTGAAACTTCATCCAATCTATACCTGAAGTACAGCTTGAAACATAATAGAAAAACTTCAGAAGAAAGCATTTTCAGAGTTTAGTTTTCTCCCTTTCAAAATACACTACAAAGCAAATTACGGTTGATACAACAGAAAAGTAGTCTGCTATATTAAAAGAAGTAAATGGAGCAATTCAGACATAAGAAAACTAGATTATAATTGCATTTTATTCTCTTGGCTTTAAAGCGAGCCTCTGGCTGAAGTGTTACAAGTAGTCTTAACAGTGAAGGTAACTTGTATCTGAAGAAATGCGTACAACAAAAAATACGGTTTTGAAAACAAGATGACATTCAAACTGATGCTAATGTAAAGCCAGTCTTTTAGTGAAATTAAATAAAATGTCTAAAAGCAGAATGACCAAGGAAGAACAAAATGTAAGGGCCTAAGAAACAAAGATCTCAAGAGGTCACCAATACCAGTTTGGTACATCCAAGCTTGTAAAGCTTTTCAGCTACAAGGCGATGTTTTTCTATTTAAATGTATTTAGTAACATCTGTAGAAACACTGGGCTGTTGATCTGTGGAGATAAACCATGTAGGGGGAATAGCAGGGTCATCTCTATGATACATCAACACTCTTGATGAGTGGTAAAAATATCCCAGATTGTCTGAACAGTGACTTATGCCAACCTTAATAACAAAACAAAGCTAATACTGCAACTCCCAGCATACCACAAATGTCTAAGACTATGTTCAAAATTACACAGATGATTGTTATACAGATTTTTCAAGTCATAACACAATGCTTCTCATTGTAAACAGACAACCCAAAGCATCTGAACTGTAGCAATATAGTCTTTTATTGGCTTTGCCTCTTTTTCCCCCTCCTATTTCTTCTTTCTCAACAACAAGAAACCACCAAGTACTCGCATCTTGAGACCTTTGCATTTGTTCTGGAGTCATTAATCTCCATGGCTGACCTAGTACAATCACCATTAACTTGTATTTTACTCGCACTTGATTATAGTCTTTTAAGTTCTCCTGAGCTAAGAAGTTGTTAATAGAATCATTTATAACAGAGACCATAAATGTACTTTCATTCATAAAGAAAAATCAGCACTGTACTTAAAAGTAAAAATATACCAAAAAAACCACCCAATATAATTCTCCACTACCAGCATCTTGGAGAAACCAAGTTTTCATTATTAAAGTGGAAGCCAGAATGGTGACTGTCATACAATCAAAGACTCATTGAAATTCTATTAAGATGCAAAACAGCAAGTACACTTTAAAATAATTCCCTCCGCTATGCAGACCTCGCTTTGCTAAACTGCTCCAGAAATGTCGTCTTCCTTGTTATTTCTGGAAATTGACATTTTCTAACCTTGACCCTGATGCATTTGCATTCTGGGCTGCAATAGATTTCATTTTTATGTAAACACAGACATGCTGGTGAACACATGCAGTGTATTTATACCAATTATAGAAACTTTTTTTTTTTTTTTTTTTTTTTGTGAACAATTTGCTTTCCATGTGCTCCTTGTGCAAAAGTACTACCTGCAGATAGAACTTCCTCAGGCAGGTACAACTACCTCCACGGAAAAGACTTGCCCATCCCATCACTACCAGGCTTTTTGGTTTTTCCATTAGCTACCTGCACAAACTGCTCTATTTATGTGACAAATACACTCGGGTAAGACATTGAAATGTTCAAAAAAGCAGTATCAAAGGATCACAACAATGGAAACTGTATCCCAAGGCAAATTATGTACTACTCGGTTTCAGCACTTGTGTTTCTCAGTGTTATCCACACATGCTGTGATGTTGTTCTAGAAAAAAAGCTTTACCAAAACTAGGGCTGATGTGTTATCCAAGTAACATATGTATGAATACATGCCTTTGCTTTTTGACATTTTACGTGACAAAGAACACCAAATCCAGGAAGCCCGAGACAAACATCTTTTTTTAAACCTATCTTTATACTCCATGTTGCAGTATGAAAGGGAAGCTGTATGAGGAGTCCAAAGCCCTCCAACAGCCAAAATGAAAGCTTCAGTTGAATTTTGAATCATCTGGTTATTGAGTAACAGAAAAGGCATCTCTTCAAAAGGAATTAAAATTCTATGTGAAGATCCTTCTTTGAATCGGACAGTGAGAAAGAGCAACCAGCTCAGATGCCTGTGCTAACTAGGCAGCTGGATGTGAGGGGTAGTCTAGCAGTATTCTAGACGATGGAAAAAGCATAAGACCCTGAATGTGATTTCAAATGTGACTTTTTTTTTATCATAAAAAGAGTAAATAAGGAAAAATGGCAGTCATCCAAAAGAAATTGATTTATATGGGTGCTGTTATAAGAACTGCACAGCTAGAAATATAGACTTCCAGTAGGAATATCTCAGATGGGCAAGCAATAAAGGAGCAAATAGCCATTTTGCCATTTTAAAATTGACCTGGGGGAGATTTCTGCTGATACAATAGATCACCTTAAGTAATTAACTATCTCCAAAAGAAACTTTCTCATCATTTCAATTGTGGTTAGCTGCTGCTTTCAAATTTCAGGTTATGAACTAGAATAAGCCATGTTTCTAGTACATGATGTTTGGCTTTTCACTCAAATGATATGAAGATCCTTGTTGTTTGACACAAAAAGTCTATCTATGCAAGACAGTAAAAGAACTAAAAGTTTGTGTTATTGAACATTATTTCTGCTGGTTATTTCCAGCACGTTTTTCCTGAAAGCATGCAACCGCACTTTCTGTGGTCACTGCTACAACTGTAATATGGCATTGCAGATACAGCCAAGTTCATTTTCAATTAGTTACTTCAACTACAGGCACCTCACGCTCCAGCAGTGTGTGCAGAGCTGAGCATGGATTCCATTGTCTCAGTATTTAACCAGTTCCTAAGTTGATTTTTATAATCTACACTGAGATCTAAACTAAAGCAAGGTTAGTTCAGCTAATCTAAGTTAACGTATCCAAACCTGTTCTTTTACAAACACTATAAAGATATTTCAGTTACCACACTGCAGAAGACAAGTAGGCATAGAATACTTTAGAGGAAAAATCCCAAAGCAAATCAAACCACTGATGTACTCCACAACCATCTAACTGATGTACTGATGTACTCCACAATCAAGTAATAAAATAAATGCTGCGCTGCTATTTTTTTGTTTTGTTTTGCATGAAACAGAGAAAACACCTAAAAAAAAAAGAGAGAGATGGACAAATGAAGTTATTTCACAGATAGAGAATGAATTGGGATGTTGATGTAACATTTCTAAGATTCTCATATCTTTTCAGTGACCACTTCGTAATATTTCTATTAACCTGCCTCACGCCTTTCAACTCTATTGAAGGGAGACTAAACAAGCTGTCACAGAATAAATTGCAGGACAAGGATGCCTCCTCCCATCCTGGAAATCAGACACAGACTGTCTGTACACTTACTGCATGTCTGGCACGTTCACCCTACTCTGACTGCACCGCAGCCTTAGCAGCAGCCAGGAGTAAATTTACCCCTTACCTGGCAGCCCGAAAAGATGTGTCAGCAACGTTGTAAAATGACACTGTATTTTCCCTAGGGTTTTGTGATACCTGAGACTGTGGGCTTTTTATGGATATTATCCAGGAGTCTTCCCACACTGTACTCTCACCATCTGTTTTCTCAGCACAGCCGTGTTACACTTTTATAAGCGTCAACTCTTTTATGGTCTTCCTTGGTACTCAGACAGGACCAACCTGAGAGCTTAAAATATTCTCAAAAAACAACATTCTCCAGTTTACCATTTTAATTCTGTACAGCTTACTCAATGCTCTGCCACCGTCATCCAACGCAGTCCTTGGCCTTCTGAATAAATCTTCTAAAACAAAAAAGAAATACAAGAAACCATGATGCAAAGCATTTCCAGAGGGTGGTATGGACTGTGAAGGGATACTGTTATTTGAGCAAGCGAGGGGAAAAAAAGAAAAAGAAAAAAAAAAAACACCCTCATTTTTCTGCTCCACAGAATTAAGAAAATCAAAACAAAATATACAGAATCTAAATCAGACCTGGAGAGAGAAAGGCAGCTCCAGCTAATTCCCTGAAAACCTCTGTCAATTTGCTTCCCTTAAGAGCAGACGGTGACAGAGCCGTTGATTTGATTTTCTGAAAGGGGAAGCAGAGGAAAAAAATGTAACAATTTCACTGGAAATTTATTTTCTGTGAGAGAACAGCTGCAGCATGAAGTTTTAATGAGACACTGTATCTGTGTCTCTGCATTATATTTCTAATCTGCCAGTGGTAAAGGATGAAAGCTGACAACTGCAAGAGCTCAGCTAAACCTTTTCCTTGAATTTTCTGTTTCAGTATGATGCATAGTCATAAAACAGCAAAAACCACAGCCTGAATTTCAGTCAGGATAAAATCTTTCCCGTTAAGTTTTGTTTAGTCTCTAGGGCAAGCCAGCCAGAAACATAAGCTGCAGAGACTTCTCAGAGCTTTCTCTGAAAGGCAGCTGGCTGTTTTGCTGCTGAACTAAAGCCCAGTAAGACCACACCACACTTTTTTTTTTTTTTTTGCTACACAGGTACTTTTTACCTTGACAATTCTAACACATTTGTTCATTTGAGCTCACATGCAAGCATGAAAGTTCAATATCAGCCTTCTTGATGTTATATATTTCAAAACCATCACACAACTCAAAAAAATTATATATCAAAATTGATTTTAAAACAACATTTCATCAGTGTGATTGGAAGCTTGCCACCATGTAATCAGCTGTCTTTCCCTTTTAAAATGTGAAATCTCCCACCTGCAGGCTGTTAGATTTAGTGCTTTGCAGAGAGAATCAAAGGAACGGATAAATAGAAAATACCAGCTCTTTTTGCCATCCAACAGAAACATTGGAGGTGACACCCAAAGCTAGCCAACATGAAGTAGCTCGGCATGAATTCTCCATTAACTCAGGAATGTGCTATTTATCTGGGAAACTACTGAACCCTCAAATCCAGGAAGAAGAATGCTGCTGCTGGCATATCCATTTCAACATATTACAATGAAACCATAACAGGAATTCAGAGAGTTTGCTTTTATGAAGATTACAGTGTGAAATAGTAGAAAGAATTGTGATTAAAAGGAAAAATAAAGAGGTCTCTTCCTCTGAATAACCCTAAACTCACTGTGTCTCTGTGTTACTTGGGGAAATGTTGCAATGTACATAATGCAAAAATGGCAAAGCTTTGGAAATTCCTGAATGAAAATTGTTGGGAAGGGCAGATGGCATACGTAAGCCACTTTCATTCTTTAAAAAAAAGAGAAGGAAAAAATCAGTACCAGAGAAAATAATAAGCATTCACTGAAAAAAATAACAACTTGGACTGCTAAATTGTGGATTGACTGAGATGTATTACCTGCGCGTTCAAACACATCTCTGGGTGAGCCCGATGTAACAGCTGCCTGAGATACAGGGCACAAGATACCAGCTGTAACACAAAGTTAGCAACCTTCCACTAAGTTGGTACTTGACCTTAGCAACAACAACAAATAAAAGGATGAAAGCAGTGTTATGGCATTTGGGGCAGTTCGATACAGACACGCAACACAGTTACCTTTGAAACCATAAGAACAAAGTATCCAACGTATGAGTTGTTAACGGAGTTCAAACTGCTTCAGTTTGCAAAGGGGCTTTACAAAGCTGAGAGCATGCTCCCACAGTTTCCCCACCCATGCAGAGTCACTGCTTGTGGGCGCTGAGGTAAGTAGAGCCCTCAGGCTCTAAAACACTGCTGGGGCTAAACCAAACCCTAGCTGAAGTCATGTTGCGATGTAAGGTAATGTTTCTGAAGCACCAGGGCTGTGTTCCCAAGCTCTGCTGGCTCTGAAGCCAACTGCTGTGGAGATAAACCCAGCAGGAGCCTGAATGTACCATCCACTCTGCAGTGTCCTCCTCAGCCACGGACAGATTGAGTGAGATTTGTCTGTCTTTGGGCTACAAGAAAACAACTAGTCACTTAGGAAGCCTGTGGCCCATGAAATTAGAAAAATGAAACATCCTGCGTTTCCATTCCTTCCCTCAAGCAGTAGCAAGCACTGCATCAAAAAACTAGGGTAAACATTTTGTTCTGCTTCCTTTCCCCACTAGCAGAGGTTTCCTTTAAAAGCCTCCTACAAACCAGGATCAGGCTTTTTGTTCTCAGTATCAATGTGGCTGAAGAAAAGAATGATAGCAGAAACATTTTCCTCTGTGACAGAATCCAAGCAGTGGACAAAATTGCCCTTTAAAATTGAAATAAAATCTTTTTTACCTGTTGTCAGTAGCATCATACAGGAAAAGGGATCTATGAGTGTATTACTCTATTACTCCAGGTCAGCGCTGATGTAACTTCATCTGGTAAAAAACTAACTAGACTAACACACATAACTCATATATTAAACAGTATCCAGCTATACAGTTACTAATGAATATATGACCTTGGCTGTACACAAGAAAAAATTCACAGCCTCCCCAGGACATCATCTGTCAGCTGTAACACTTGCAAAATGCTTATCCTCTAGCAAAGAGCTGGCTAGAAAGTTTTTCATTCCACGCTCAGTCAAGTGTCACCAAAACATTGTACGTTATCAGCAAAGGAACACTCTGCAGAGAGATATGGGCCCTGTGAAAAGCTTTTTTCAAGAAACCTTTTTGGATTAAGAACTCTTGCGAAACTCAGCTATGACCCACAATTATCTGAAAGTAAAAAGGTCTGTGCAGAAGCACAGGGGGTGCTGAACAGTCTCATGAATAAGTCAAGCTCCTGAAGAACTACGAAATATAAGGCAACGAAACTAAGTTTCTGTTTTGAGGAGGAAGAGTGAAAGATGCTAGAGGAAGAAAAAATATCTTGTTAAAATCCAAAGCAGAAAAACAGAAGCAGAGCTCAAGCGAAAGAGGGAGGAAGGAGATGGGAAGAAGGCGCAATTCACTGAGGACAGCTTCCTGCTAGACCTGCTGGTTGTGCTGAAGGATGCTGACAGCAAACATCAAGATGTCTGTTATGGGTAAGAATTTATTTATTGAGAAACCATGTGAGAGGAACAATCTTAGTTTGTACATCAGAGAACAGGGATAGGGCATTGGGGAAGATTATTATTATTACTGATGCCTAAAAGAAGAAGAAGTACTGTGTTAAGAAATCTTAGAGAACCTTTTCAGCTGCTTCCTTCAGACATCACACAATCCTGAGCAATGAACACAGATTGGAGCTTCCTGGGGGCACCTGGAAGCCCAGGGAAGCCCAGTCCCAAGGAACTAAGGAGCACTGGAAGCCCAGGTGAGTTACAGACATCCTAAAGAAACCAGAACACGAAGCTCTGCCTCACCCAAGGACCTGCCATGGGGCAAGGAGCCAATGTGGGTAATATACATAATGGTGCTGAGAGCATTTAAGGCACTGATGGTGTGCGCTACAGCCCAAACTCTTTTCTGTCATTCTCAGTTGTGCCATTTGCACAGAAGTTTTACAGCACAATTCACACACTGCACACCATACATGTTGAAACAAGTCCCTTTTCCTCAAAATTAAAGAGGGTATATTTAGGTCGGCTATAGGGACAAAGTCTTTTTCCACATATCCTTTCCACAATGAGGGTGTGAGGCAACTGGAACAGATTGCCCAGAGATGCATAGGATGTTCTGTCCTTGGAGTCTTTCAAGGCCAGGCTGGACAAGGCCCTGAGCAACCTGATGGAGTTGAGCATGTCCCTATCATTGCAGGGGAGCTGAAGTAGAAGATCTCTAAAGGCTCCTTCCAACTTGGAGGATTCTGTGATTCCTTGCAGTGGGAGTTTGAACTAATTTTTTTCAGGTAAAAGCATACAGCATGTATCAAGAGGATAATGGGACATTTAATTAGTAACAAAGTTCTCTTAACCTTCTCTGCAGACTGAAAACCTTGCCTTCTTGTCATCTGAGTTGTAAAAGAAAAGGGATGCCTCATTAATAGAGTCTCCACAGCATCCCCATCCATCATTTCAGAACACAGGCTTCATTCTCTTTATTCAAAAGTATTTCATCACAAATGTCCGGAGGATTATGTAATGAAAATCAATAACAAATCATATTTTTTGTTAGCAATCAAAATTATTGCAGTACTTCATAAAGAGCCAATAACTTAATTTAACTCATCCAATGAAGTTAATCATAATTGAGTTTTCAGCTTAGAGAAAAACCAAAGCTAGACAGGCAACATTGCAACCACACACACTGGGGAAGCCAGAATGTTGAAATGTTAGTACAGATCAATAATTACTTGTGGAATAGAGGGAAAATCAGAAGCTTTGCACAGTGCTAGTGGTTTATAAGTATCTTCCAATCCAAGGTTCAGAATGCTTCATTAAACTTGACAATTAATCAGTGGGCCTAATGATTCCCTCTTTCAAACAGGAACATTTTTTTCTGCCCACATTCATCCTCTCTGGAAATGTTTTGCAGTATGTTACAATAACTATCAAGCATTTCTGCTCTCCTTTGCTAAGAGAGGTTTTTTCAGGTTTTTTGCACCATTATTCTCATTACTACATTAGTCCAAAATAATCAAATATAACTGAACAGCTAAATGGCTTATGGTATCAACGAAAGCTTCAAGGAATATTGGGGACATTCTTTCCCAATCTGTTGAATTTCTGGTCTCAATAATAAAGCGAGATCAGATCCAGAGCTGCATCATGGACCAGTATTCGTGGAAAATAACATTACCGCTGTTTTTATGATGACTCATATCCTCTGATTTTCAAACTCTCTTGACAGCCATGCTGAGCCACAAACAGCATTAATGTCACACTAGAAGAAAAATGCAAATCCTAAGTGCCATTTCTGAGAAAAGCTAATCTGCTGTTTTCCACACGCAACTCTCATACAAGGTAGACCTGCAGGACAGTAACAAAGTCAATGGGCAATACAGACTTTCAGTACTCCTCAAAATAAACATCACAAAATATAAAACGTATTTTGCCACAGAAATAAAAACAAAGTCCTAAAATATTCCATACTGACACTGACATTTTATGAAAACATCTTTGCATGCCACCTTTCCCTTGCAGATGGAGTCATGAAAAATAGAGTACGCTGACGATTGGACGGAGGAAGCTAAGATAAATTCAATTAGTTGCAGAGTTCTATTCTTTAACCTTGTTTCAGCAGCAAATAAAATCATCCCTGGGACACTTTCTTTTATATCCTTCCCGCATGAAGAAAGATTTACTCATTAACTGCCTCTCAAGCTAAGGAACTGCTCCAAAAGCAGAGTCCAGTACCATGTTGCATTAGCACAGCTGCTTACTGTAGGAAACTAGGCATTCTCCATGCCTTTGCACTGCCCGTTAAAACCAGAGCACCACTATCCGCCTGAACCCACAAGCTGGCCCACGGATAGTATGTATCTATTGTTCATGCAAAAAGAGTTGGCTATTTATATATTTTGCATATATTGCTATAACACACAACAACAAAGTGCTTTATAAAGCACTGACAAATTTTATGGTAATTAAAAAGCCCAATTAAGGGAGAAATCTGAAAATGCAGGCAGATTTGGTTTGATGCAGTGATAGCCGAACAGAGAAAAAATTAGAAGAAAGAAGAAGTCTTTAAAGTATTTGAAATTACAGACAAACTATGCCCACAGCTAAAAGTATATGTAACACATGTTTGAAATCTGTTCTTCTCAACAAGGGCTCTGACTTGGGAACATGTTTCTTGACTCTGTTCTCCAGAGTCTTTCCTCTCAGTGAAATAACTGCCTTACAGTTTCTCTGGAGACGAATTTTATGCCACAAGAAGAATTATCAAGAGCTAATAGCGTACGCAACTTTGGCTTAGCAAGTAATATGCCATCTAAAACATTTCTGAATGCAAATACCATCATGTTCAGTTCCCAGTCGAGATTCATCAACTAACTGGATCCAGAAATGCAGCCTTGTTATTCCAGAGAAGCAAAGAAGGATGTCAGCTTTGAGACATTGCTATCTGACGTGACAGACAGATTGTGAAAGCTGGAAGTAAGGCAAGCCCAAGCTCAGATTTAGGATGAATTCTGAATTGTATAGCTCGATACCACCCATTGTGCAAATTGGTCTGGTTTATCTTTTTACATACACAGCTCAAAGTTCTTAATTTAAATCAACTACATTTTCATAACAAATCAATAGGGAGACAGTTTATGTAATTCTAGTTCCTCAGCTCCACCCCCACAGCTGAGATGACTCACGATCCTCAAAGTACTTTCAGCTTTCAGAGTTATTAGTACTTTGCCCATTCAATTTACTGTAGTATTAGTTATACTGAGATGCAAACACCTGCTTTACAGCTGCACGAAAAATAAGCTGCTTGACAGCAAGTAAGGTAAAACCTTCCATAAATTCTGCAAGAAAAAAAGTCTGGTTTCTACAGTTCGCTATGCTCCCTGAAGAAAGGGTGAAATGTCAGCAAATTTTAATGACTGCTCTTAAAGGAAAATGAGAGAAATCTGAAGAATTATACTTGCAGATTAAAATATGGTAATCTAAAATTTCTGTAGAGCCCTACCGTCAAACCCCCAAAGCTGGAAAGGCACCCAGCGAACTGCAATTCACAATGACTGCCAACAGCACTTCCCAAGGATTTTGCACGTCAGTTGTGAATGGATTATATTTTACTAGAGACCGGATGAAAACTAATCACTCTCACTTGGAAAATACTCAAATTTTCCTTCTCCCCTCCACTTCCAGTGAAAGTTAAAAACATTAAACACAGTAATTTATGCCTGCATCCTCATCAAAAGCACTTGAAATACTTCCTGCTGCATACTCTGTATCGCTATACAGAACCCAAGGGTGCACGCTCAAGGACAGATATTTCAGAACTGAGCTGGCTCTTGAAACTGGATTACATCGAGCTACAATCATTCATGATGATCCTTCTGCATATCTTCTAGTGAAGATATGCATCTGCATAGTTTGGATTCTTCCCTAAGTACCTACAGACAATGCTTAAAATGATGGGATTTGTCTCCCTTTGTCCAGACCAATTGGACAAATAGAAAGGATTAGTGGAAACAAAATTAGTTAGTTAGTTAGTTTGTTTTAAAAAAAGGCAAACAGCGGAGCAGCAGCAACAGTGAAAACAGGTCATTCTAATTGGGTGTGGGGAAAACTGCAGCAGTGGTAGCATACCGTATTACCCTGCTGTAAGTATGCATCAGCACATAATGGGGAAGTAATAATAAGCTGACTTACTTCGTCTAGTGCAAAAGGCTGTGTGGGTGCATCGCCCCTTAGCCTGGTTTATTTTTATTTCATTCATATCAACTAGAAATGATTCTTCAGAGAAACTAGACATACTCCCAAAACCAAAGGAAAAAAGCATCACTGAGGATGAAAACTACTCTAATACCAAAGTATTCCTCTGTGTGTGAGTGTGCAGGTGCGTGGACTATATGATACAGTGGATTTCTTTAAAACTTTCATCTTGAAGATGCAAAAAGGTTATACGGGAGACCAAAGCAAAGCCAACATTTGCTGATTAATGTATGTTTATCCTTGACCACGGTACCAGGAAAATATAGATACCAATTTTTCCATTTTCTTTCTTTATTTTTTTTTACATGAGGAAAACACACACACAAAATTTGCAGCATACTGTAAGAGGTGTTGGTATCTGGAGCCCACGGCGTAGGTTGTTCTGGAAGGAATGCCTCCTATTTCTTTCCATCCATTCCATACTTTTTTCCCGGACTTGCTATTTAGATAGAGTTTCTGACAAATTGTTCTTCATAGGTGGAACAAAGGCACATCAGTTTTACATTGCTAGAATTTTATAGTTTACGTTCTCTGGCTTCTCAGCACATCTTTCTTCAAAAGGAAAATTGAGATTACTTTGGCCCTTGGAGATGTACAATGGAATTAGGCAGGACAAAAGACCAGTCTCTCATAGCTGTAATAGTCTCATTATAATACTTCTGCCTAACAGATTCTACTGTATTTAGCATCATGTACTAGGGACACTACCCTGCTTACAGTGTGCTACCCTGGGGCATTCCTGCAGCTATTCTTGAATTCACGCGGCACAGTTGGTAAGTCTAATTATATTTAGCGATTACTTTTACAACAGATACTTTTACATGAAAATAAGCAACAACAAATGAAGTCCAACATGGTTAATCTGCCACGTCAGCTATTCTCAAAAGACAAATACCCTGGAGCATTTCTAGAATTCCGTTAATGCTAGTAGTCTGTCACCACTTTTCCATGATAAGAGGAATTTGATAAAAGTTAAATAATAAGAAAATGCTTTCATTCCAGAATACGAGAGCACAAAATCGTTTTATCTGAGAAGCTTATATTGTAAAAGAAACTACCACCACCACATAGGTGTACCGAACAGGTAGTACAGAACTACCATAACTTTGCATCAGTGAAGTGAAGGTAATCTAGTCTTGCTCTCACTTCAGAGCCGCCCAAACAAGAATGTGTTGCACTAACTCAAGCAACCCCTTGACTTACCTGTTATGGTTAGTCCTATTTTACTATAAACAAACTGCTAAGCATTTTCACTATGACAGAGTGGCAGTAACAAACAGAGTTACAGCTCTGTAATTGGTATCTCTTACGGGACTGAGAGTCTGCCTAGTGTACGTTTACCAACATGACTTGCTCAGTTTTGTTTGAACAAAAACAAAACAATACGAGGAAGTTCATGTAAGAAATTGGCATACTTGCTGATACATTTTAAATAAATAAGATACTCGCTCATGTTTATTAAACAAATAATAAAGTAATGCTTCAATGAGAAGCATGTTAAATGTTCCCTTTGTAGCTGCAGAAAAATGAATACTGTTGAATACTAGGTTCTTTGTGACATGTGAATCCAGCTCTGCCTCAAAGATACGTCAACAAAGCTTAGACTTCCTGCAGCAGTTTCATTTAGCAAGAAAAAGTCCTGGAAAATGGATTGGAAAAAAATATTTATGAATGAGATTTTATAGTAACTGTTGAGTCATGGCCTAAACTGCTGATTGAGCACCTGGAGAAAGGAGTCGGTCAGCCCTGGGAGCACAGGTGAAGGCAATTCAGCTGTGGGACTGGAAGGGGTGGAGCCTGGCTGCATCTCTCCTAGACCCCATTTAAGGGCTGACTGCCGCTGGGGGCAGTTTTTTGGTTGGAGATCCTTTCCTTGTGGAGTCTTTCCTGCAAGCCTTGATCTTTGGAGGCGGGTGAGCACTTTTCCTTTGTAATACCATTCGGTTCATGCTAGTCCATTTGCTGTTATACTCTTGTAACGCCTTTCCGCTATGTTGTTCTTTCTGGTTGTCTCAGATATTTATTTTTGAAACTGAATTTTATGATGCAAACTCAAGATAGAAAATTTGATTTGAATTCTACTCTCTATAAAAGGAGATATGCACTTAAAACCCTAACTTCAGCAGTGGAAGCTGAGCATTTCCAGTCTCCTTATCTATGTGTTCCACTGTTTATAAAATACATAGGTGGATTTTATATTTTGTGGAATGAATGATGTGTGTTATATTAATTATGTAAGTAGTGGAGTATATATACATAATTGTTGTGGATACTGAAAGTTCTCTGTTTTGTAAACCGGTTGAGCGTTCGAACTGTTACTTGCAATTACTAGGTAAGATAGGAAGGACTCAAAATCAGAGAGATCAGAAAAAAACACCCAGAATTGCTGCTCCCTGTAGAACTCTCCACTGTATCTCAGTTTCAAATTAGAGTTAGGACTACATGCGAGTCATCCACCAGGTCTAACCAATCACTGTGATTTGGGAGATACCCTCTCAGGGAATGGATGATAACTGCAGCAGTGCCTGGAAATTTCTATGGCATTAAAGGCTCAACACCAAGAGCTACTTAATATCTGCTGGCAAATTGAGTTAGTACCTTTTGAAATCTTCTCTCATGACTTTTGTCTCCAAAATGGTGCGTTATACTCTCGTACTGCTCTAATTGTATTTCATTAGCTTTTGGGAGATGCCTGTTTGTCTCTGCTTCGATAGCTTGGCAAAAAAACCCATCCTTGAATTATCTTCCTTAGTTCTGTCAGAAAGCTATTTCCTAACTAATGTTATTTACTAACACGATGCGTTTCTGGCAAAGCAAGTAGGATATCAAGTGGGATTAAGTAGCAGAGTCTGGTATTTCTAAACATCTGGGAAATACTCAAGTTCTCAACCGTGACAACTTCACCTCTGCTTTTTCACTGCAGAACACAACATACTTGGCTTCCATTATGGTGTTTCAGTGAACTCTCAGCGCAAATCCCACAAAACCTAAGAGAAAGAAACATGTACCATGATTTTCCAGTCAATGTTTTCTTATTCCAAGTATTTCTACTGCAAAATGCAAACATGAGTGGGAAAGCAGTACTATGTTTTTAAGCTTTATGAATAAAAACATTTCTTTAAGACGTATCTTGGCTAAGCTATGGTCTTGTGTCCAGTCAGCCCCCGAGTCATATGTTAAAAGAAAAATGACAGCGGTCTTGGGTACTACAGAATGCTGCTTGTTTATAGAAACGTAACTCTCATGAAGGCCTAATCTTTGTGACAAACACAGCAAGGGATTTCAGTTTTGGTTATGTATCAGTTTTCCTCTCTCCACCAAGTTTAACCATCTGCATAAGGTAGACTGCTTGAAAAGGAAGCCGTGAAGATGCTTACTTGACTTCTGGAGCAGCCCTCATACTGTCTGGAACCAGGCAGGTTCACCCTAGGGGATTCGTAAATACCCCTACATGATGCCAGGTTACTAATCTGCATAATATACATTTACAATATAATGACAGTCTTTTGTTGGAGAAATAGTGCAAAAAGTAAAAATTCTCAAAATCTTAATGAGTAATTCATATGAACAATAGACCAATAGTACCAACACTACATGACCAGTGATGAAGGTATGCACAAGCAGAACAAAAAACTAGTGGAAGACTAAATGAGTAAGTAAACAGAGAATAAAGAATATAAGGGCTGCTCCGAAAGTAATGCTGCTTATTTTGTTATGTTGGCCCATGATAACAAAGGTGAATGTTCGTGGAATGGTAGTGGAGGCTGAACCCTCCCACCAATATTCTATTGAATTCTGTTGCCATGCAACGGACTGCTTGCTGAACGTTTACGGAGACCAAATAGTGGATTTGAGCACAGAAAGGCTGTGGGTGGTGCATTTCAGCAGTGGTGACAGCGATGTGGAAGAACAAGCTGTGTTCTGGACAATTGTGCAGATTTTTAGAAGCGTTGTTCGTAGGTGGCAAAAATACATAGCTAATGGAGGTGACTATGTTGAAAATGAGTGTTTTGTAGCTGAGAATTTGGTCTATCAAATAGTATTATTGGACTGTTTGTATCTGTTGTTGGTTCCATGGAAATAATTAATAAGCGTTATTTTCAGAGCGACCTACGTAGATCCGTTTGGGGTCAGCAGGTGACTGCTGCTGTACTGTCGGTCTATTGTTCATATGAATTACTCATTAAGATTTTAAGAATTTTTACTTTTTGCGCTATTTCTCCAACAAAAGACTGTCATTATATTGTAAATGCATATTATGCAGATTAGTAACCTGGCATCAAAAGTTTCCACAGAGCCATTAAATAGCAGATGCTTTTATCCTACCTTAATAACTCAAGTCTGTCGTCTTCATCTTCTGTGTTTTTCTGAGTAGAGACAAGAAACAACGTGTACAAGACTGGGTTTCAGTTTAAGAGCAGTCTGCTCTAATGTTTGGTTGTGTTGTTCTTGCCAGTTTTCAGAAAAATAAATTATTTCATGAACACTTCTGGTTCATTTAAGTGTTTGTAATTCTTGTCATACTCAAGATTGCACCCTATCTTTTTCTCTAAGCTCACAGTAATAGAAACAGGTGAAAAACAGCTGTGATTAAAATAATTTAATGACCAGAAAATTAGTGGCATCTTTCTGCTTATAATGAGACAATACATTGGCTCACTTAAACAGAAATAAAGGAAAAATCCAGACCACAAAGCTTTCTTGGATATAGCTACTCTTGAGAGAGAGGAGGAGTACATGTAAGTCTGTAGAACTGGACAATAAAAGGTTAAAAGGTATTGGGTTGCTGCTTTTTTCTTTCACCTGTTTTCATTTTACAGTGGTAATAAATCCAAACCAATAGGGATAGATTGTGTTCTATTCAAAAGAGTACTTAATCCAAGCCCAGATTTTCTGGCCTCACTGTAGCCTGCATGCAGTTAGTCTCTTGAAAATTCTTGGCTCTGTAGCATTTTGTATCCCTCTCACATGTTACATACATGTAATCTTTTCTATTAAGGGAACTCACAATTCAGAAGCTATGATAACCTTAAAATGGGTAAGAACTGTGACAAAGTGAGGATATCAATTTAAAGAATAAGAGGTCCTAGCTGAATATGAGAAACATTCGTGAGAGTATGGGAAACACGAATATAGCCAAGCATTGAGGATTTTAAAAGACTATACTCAAACTGTCTGGCATTTTTCCCATTTAAGACATGACTAGGGTTTAGCTTAAAAAAAAAAAAAAAAAAGAAAAGTCTCATCAGGATTATTTTAATTTATTTTTTTAGAGAGTAGTTTTTGGTGAGATCTTGTGTTATCTGGACCCATTAGTTAGTGACATAATTGTAAACTGGAAAAAAATTTTTACTTTGCTATAAATCATTTCTGTCCTTTCATCCTTCATGTTTTTTGCTTTCACAGCACAATGGATCTAGAAAATTAGGACATCACAAACATTCATCCTTTTTCCATATAGACTTAAATGTGTTATTGTATATACTTCTGTCACATAATAGTCATTGTGTAGTAATAAAGAACCCATTATCCAGTTAATCAGAGCTACCTAAAAAGAACTTGCCATGCTTGAAAAAGTGATCAAGTAACCTTCTTTTATGCAAAGACTTAAACAACTTTACAGTACTTATAATAAAAATGAAAAACCTGTGATTTAGGCTACAAGAAGGAAAACACTCATGCATGTACTTAACTGTAAGAACTTAAAAAGCGCTAAGCATTTGCAAGTATGTTGGCAAGCACTGGACTGCTTTGTTAAATAAAGTAAGATAGAAATCTTACTGACTGCTCTGTGCATGTGTTTGTCTGCCAAGAGGGATTTCGGGCGTAGCACTCAACTACACAGTTTCCATTTATTTACATTATTAATACTAATAATTCTCAGGTGAAAGGGAAGGAGATGAGCTTAGCCACGCTTTGGTAAACAGTTTAGTATGTGAGAAAGTCAGCCTGGAGCCCCAAGCCTTCTAGAATCGCAGAATGGCTTAGGTGAGAAGAGACCCCAAAGTACCATCTGCTTTTATCCCTCCCTGCTGCAGGCAGGGTTGCTAGCCAGTAGATCAAATACTACAGCAGCTTGCCTGGGGTCCCACCTAGCCTGACCTTAAACAGCTCCAGGGATGGGGTATCTACAACATCTTTGGGCACCTTGTTTCTAACACCTCATCTCTCTCTCTGTGAAAAACCTCCCCAACATCTTATCTAAATCTCCCCTTTTAGTTTAAAACAATTCCCTCTTGTCCTATCATTACCTACCCATGTAAGAAGTTGATATATCTCCTGTTTATAATCTCCCTTTAAATATTGGAAGGCTGTAATGAGGACTCCCCTCAGCCTTTTCCAGACTGAGCAAGCCCAGCTCCCTCAGCTTGTCTTTGTAGGAGAGGTGCTCCATCCCTCTAATCCTCTTTGTGGCCTTCCTCTAGACCCTCTCCAAAAGCTTGTCGTCTTTCCTGTGTTGGAGGCCCCAGACCTGGACATACTACTCCAGATGGGACCTCACAAGGGCAGAATAGTGAGGGATGATCACTTCCATCTCCCTGCTGCCGCCATTCTTCTAATTCAGCCCAGGATATTGCTGGCATTCTGGGCAGCAAGAGAACACTGCTAGCTCATGTTAAGACTTTCGTCTACCAGTATCCTCTAAGTCCTCCTTAGCAGGGCTACTCTCAAGGAATTCTCCTGGTCTGTATGTTTATCTGGCATTGCCCCAACCGAAGTGTAAAAGCTTGCACTTTGCTGAACCTCATTATGTTCACATTGGCCCACCTTTCAAGTTTATCACTGTCCCTTTGGATGGCGATCCTTCCTTCTGTGGCGTTAACTGCACCATTCAGCTTGGTGTCCTCTGCAAATGTGCTGAGGGTGCACTTGATCCCATCATCCGTGTCATTACTATAGATGTTAAAGGCTACTAGTCCCAAAACAGACCCCTGGGGCACACAGCTCATCATTTGCTTCTACCCGGAAGCCTTTTCTTGACTTGAAAAATGCGTTGTAACAAAAATAAAACTAATAAAGAAACAGATTAATACAAATATGTTTTGAAATGATAGATACTTAAGTATTCACTGCCGTAATCAGCTAACTCCAACTCTAATCTCAAAATTTATTAATGAAGATTCTGTATAGAATATTAAGAAATAGTAAGGACTGAGACTTTAGTTGTGGATATATTTTCTCTTATTCTAGGTCCAAAGTGATAAGTCTGGCTTTCCTGGAATTAGAATAGCACCTCAATTTGCTACAGCCTGGATGTATCTGAGTCTGTAATTCAATGACATGTCCGCATTTTTTAATTAGGTAGAAGGTTTATAAAAACACACATCCTAAAATCTTTAAATGTTTATTCATTTTACGGAAACAGTTATTTTTAACTCCAAATACCCTAATCCATTGATTAAAAACCTGGCATCACCCACTACATTAGCAATTATCTGACACTGGTGTAACTGTGGATCTAGCACTCTTCTACACTAATATATGGATGAAAATCTGTTATACTCCTGGCTAAATATGGCTATAATAATGTTGCTGTTATTCTTCTGTTCTGCTAGACGTGTATCAAAAGCACTGCTCAGATGCATGTTACCTTCCTATTCTCTTTTGGTTCCTTCTCTGCACAAAATTTCAGACCTGCAGTTTGAAACACCATAATGCCACTTCGTTATAGTGCTCAGAAAGACACACAAGGAGGAAATGTTTATCCTGTTCAGTTATCGTTCAGGGTGGCCTAGCAGCCAGCTTACTAACCTGCCTCAAATTTCAACTGACGCATCTTCTCACAGGGCACAATTATTTTGACACGCTGCAAGCAAGCTAGACAAATATTTTGGAGGCAGTGGAGTTCAAACATTTCCCTTTGGGTCTCTTCAAAAGTTCTTGCTAATACCTCACCTATAAGCTTCAGAACCAGTTTGTCTTACTGTGGTTGTTAGCAGAATGTAACTGACTTTTTGGGGGCAGAAAGTGGATGCGTTTCATGACTAGTCTGATTTTTGTGAACCAGAAACACTGGCAGTTGCAATAGTGTAGGGGCTGGTTTATTTTTGAACTCTTATATCCAAGTTACTCACATAACTTCTTACAGAGACATTTCTTTTCCTGTGAAAAAAGACTACACCCTTCTGCACAACACCCTCTTGGAACAGACAATATAGTTCTGCTCAGCAAATAAGAAAAAAATTAGAGGTACCTGTGCAGCTACTTGTTACTATTTAAGTTAAGTAACAGAGAGGGCAGAAGAGAGTCAGTCCCAGATGGTGCTACGTAGGGAAAAGTGTACTGCTACATTAAAGTTGTGCTTTTAATTAAGTTTTATCTGAATGATTGTAATTAAATATTTTACCACAGATGTTCCTAGAATAATCACTTTCTACTTCCTTGCTCAGTGCACATTTTAGGAAACGGGCTTAGAGCCTATTTCTCCCTTCAAATACTTTCTCAATTATTTTAAAATAATATCTTGCTGTTTAATGGTTTTACTATTGAGATTTTCGTAATGCTTTTCTTTTTCAGATTCCTTCTGGGTTTTCCAGGACGTCAGAAAAGTCGTTCAGGTGGCCAGGTGTGATAAAAGGCATCTAACAGAATACAGATTGCAATTCATTATGCTTACATCTAGGAAAACCAGTTTATGCAGAGTTTTAAATTTATCTCTGGAGTTGAGAATAAATTGCTCATTTTTTGTTTCTGTTGCTCTGCACTAGTTCTATTTTCCTTCGGTTTTGTTCTGCATTTGAGATAGAGATCTCATTTGTTATTGCGTTTGTTCACAGATCTTAGCAGATGATTTTGTTGCACATTGACTGTTGTGATGTGTATTGGATATAAATGACTGAGCACCTATCCTGATTTACACGAAGATTAATAGTGTCTCTAAGTGTGTTAAATAGCAATTCCTTGTTTTCCTGTTGACATTTTTTGCCAATAATGTAACAACATATTGTGAAGCGGCAATTAGAAAACACAGTTAAAGAAGGCTCCTGCTTCACTTGGGATTCAAAGAGGATCGCATTCTTCCTTTGAGTTTTAATAAAAAATTGAATTAAGAATTTAGAACAGAATGACAGGAAGATCTGAAAATGAGATTTAATGGAGAGCTAAGGCAGAGTCCTGCCCCCTCTCACATTAGATCCTGCCAGATCCACAGCAGTTTTTAGAATGTAAGATGATGGGCTGAATTTTTTCTTAACTGTATGTTATAGCCTAGGAAAAATAATAATAATCACCCAAGAATAGACAGCATCATTCATCTTTCTCTTATCTATCTTAATGTTATCTTAATACTGAAATAATATTGAGTCAGAACTAGTTATGGGAAACCAAGAGGCTTCTGTAAATATGAGCTCCTGAATCAAAGCAGTAGTCTCGAACGGCACATACGTTGCTTTTAGTTTAACAGACAGAAGCTAAGGTGCTAACGGCATATCTGCAGAGATGTTGGTGTTTTTACCGGCTATGAAATCATTAGGAGAGAGAGCTTCCCATTCTTCTCCATCAGAGTACATTAGGGCAGAAATGGCCTGATGGGGGCGTGGTGGAGTGGGTTCACCTGCATATGCCAGAAGACCAGAGATACGGACCTTCTGGACACAAGTTTGCATTTAATACTCATTCCATTTAAGTGTACAAGAGCAGTTGTAAAGGACATTGTAGAAATTATGACAGAGTAAATCTAATGTCATTGAATGCCTCCACTACAGCCTTCTCCGACAAGTCCCAAACCACTTAGTCAATGTACGACCACTTATGACAATTCAGATGCTCCTATGGCAAATTTATTTTAAATTTAATATCAACAGATGCTAGAAATCCAATTATTGTTGAGTGAGTTACCTTATATCTTCTAGTTTTGTCTGTTTCTTGTAAAGAAATTGGCAAAGGATTGAGAAAAAATAAAATATTCCCATCCTGTCAGTGTTTAGAAGTAAATAAGGAAAAGGAAGGCATTTCCATACATTTCCACTTGGGACTCCAAATTCTCCCTTATTTCATGAGACTAACTCCTTACTACCTCCGAATTGACTATCTTGCTGTAACTGGGGGGGATGTGTGTGTGGGGGGGGAAGACTTTTCTGAAATAAACATTGAGATTTCTGTGTATTATCTTTCAAAGACAGGCAGAAACGTTCAGTGTCTGTTTATTTAAACTTGGGTCCAAAATAAGTCCTTGTTACTGTTGGCTCTCACCAAGCGAGCCTGGAGCATAAGGCAGCTTTTGCCAAGAAACACTGGGATTCTTCCTTGTAGAGTAATTCCCGAGATTCTGACTGTCTTGTTCCCACAGTGCATCATTAGCTAGAGAACTGAAGAAAATGGATTTTGTTTACATAGGAACAGATATTAATAGAGTCCATGCTCACTTCCGTTGTATGCCATACAAGGACACGCAAAGTGACCAACATAGATGACACGTTTCATTTTCCTAAGCGGTCACTGAGGTAAGCAGGGATAAAACAGGAAATAGAAATATTGCTGGTGATTAATTTTGGGGTCACAATAGGGGAGCTAATGAGATGGGAATTACATTAAAAGTTATCACTGCATCTTTATGTCAAGAATTTTGAAATTTTAGGCTCACGCAGAATACATTGGACACACATTTTAGCAGCGTTACCTTCCATCTTGCTCAGGCTGCTAGATGACAGTCGTGATTAGGTTACCAAACAAATAAGTGGTTCAGAACTCAAAAGCAGACCTGCTGAATGGCTTGTCCCTACCTGGTTCTCCCCATTCCCTGTGCATTTCCTTATTTCAATGGGGATATTTACTGAGATATCTATGAATCGTTTGACCAGTTCTCTTGCTTATTTAAAATCCTCTTATTGGCCACTCTTTCTTTTTCTATGCTAAGAAAAGTGGAAGAAAGAGAAATCAAAGCTTAAAATAAATTATAACTTTTAATCCTTCTACTGCCTGCCAAGAAGCCTGGTTCACATGCAGTTCCTGGCTTCTGCCAGCAGCTTGCGCCGTTTATCTTCCTCGCACCCAGAAACGCAAGACTTCCAACAGAAATCTCTCTGGAGTTGCATTAGAGCTGGTATGATAAACAAGAGGGACAGCACAAAGGCTGTAAAGGAGAAGCATCCCTACTTTTGATCCATCTCCGGGGTGGTGTCTAAGAGCAAAACGTGAAGGGAAGGCAGGAGACATACGATGTAAACACCCCCACGTAGCGAAGTGCTGCATTCCCTAACCGGAGCTGAATGAGTTAATGTGACCCCAAAGACATCTTAAACATACAGTTGCATATACCATCAATTATAGAAGCAACCTAAACATTTTACAGCCTCAAAAATCATAAGAAATGATGGCCTGGGGGGGGGGGGGGGGGGGAAGTTTTGAAATATATTCTACAGTACGGTAAAAAACAACCTGTTATTGGCACACCCCTGTCTCGTCGTCGTGAGGCTTTTCTTTTTTAATAACGCTGCTCACAACTGTATGCAACACTGTCAAGCCCTCCACACACACACACACTTGGCTGTTCAGCTGACAGACAGGGTCTTTATTTTGAACACCTAAGAAGCCTCTGGCAGCACTGCTTTCTGTAAACAAAGTGTGGCTGCTGCCTGGAAAATAGCTCATGCAGGCAACTTGGAGTCATGACAACTATCTGCCTTCTCAAGTATGACAGGAGCAGGCAAATAATACTCATTTCATACAAAATCCAACCGATATCCAAAAAGCTTAGAAGCTGAAACAGGTATACTTAAGCTGCCTTCCGATGCTCAGTATCTAAAAGCAGTATTCAATACGCAAGTTTAAAGCAGTAGGTTGTTAAAATTTCTTTTTTGCCCCATTCCCAGCATCAGTCTGATCCTGTCCATTCACCAGTCTGTGGGCTTCCCCTAATGCTTCTAATGAAAATAAGAGGATATAAATCAATCTTTGAGCCGGTATTACTACTAGCATGCAAATATCCCATGAAAGAAATACTGCACGGCAGGTGTCTGTAGTATTTGCCATGTCTTATCCACTATGTACAAGCGAATCAGAGCTTAGAAACAAAGCTTAACATTAGAGATGGAAATGCACACAGTACTTTCACTGTTCTTCCTCCTGTGATATATTTTTCTTTCCTCTTTTTGTGCAAGAGAACAACAGGGAATTGCTTTTTATTAAGTTCAGAACTTATTTCCTTTGAACACTGTGGAGAGTGATGTTAACTAGCTATAATCTAGTCTACCACCACTGAATGTAGATCGGGATCAGAAGAACAATATATTTTCACTGGCAGCAGAATTATGCTGGGAGCCAAGTGGGGAAACAGGTCTGAGATGTGGCTGCGCTAGCTGAATGAGAGATGTTCTCAGTCTAGTTTTAATGAGAAATTGCATCAGGGATAATAAATAAACTGACATTTCTGACCTAAAGCCAGGCCTGCCCAAAAACATGCCTTTCTTTGATTCACGCCAACCAAGTAAAAACCATGAAGAGCACTGAGTGATCACAAGCTCACGAGATCTATTGAAACAGCAGCTATGGACTTCCACGTCTGTTTCACAAAAGCAAAGTTGAAAGAGGCTCTTGCAGCTACTCCAATGGCATTGAAGGCTAGAAAACATCAAATATAGTCACAGCAAAGAAAATCCATCTATGTGGTATCACTACATGTTGGACTGGCTCGTAAAGGAAAACTTGAAAAAGAATATGGAAACATAATACATAGGTAGCTCGATAAGTAATGCCTCCTATTTATTCACATGGAAATTACAACAGAGTGCAATAACACTAGTTGAGAGAACAAATTCTCAGCTACAAAGTACTTTTTTTCAACTTAGCCACCACCAGTAGCTATGGATTTTTGCCACCTATGAACAAGAGCCTGCATGTCACGCTCGTAAAAATCTGCACCGGTGGAGGTGATCTACTACCACAGTTGCCACGTGCTGAAACGCGGCACCCACCACCTCACTGTGCTCACAACCACTGGCTGGTCTCCAGAAACATTCAGCAAGTGTCAATGAATGTCCATGGATGCCATTCTTTTCCGCAGGCAGGAATGCGATTCTACCTCTCTGCCTCATCCTCACTTCTGTGCTGGGTGCCATTTTGTCAAACTGCCCCTCTGCTGCTAGCTATTGCACAGCAACAAAATGTAATGGAATATTGGTGGGAACATTCAGCCTCTATTGCCATACCATCAACATCTGCCTCTGATATTGCTGGCCAAGATCACAAAATAGGAGGCATTACTTTTGGATCCACCTTCGTATGAAAAAGATGCGTGCATCATACTGAACAATTAATTCTGCTCCTCCTGCAACATGCTTTTGTCTGTCAGTTCTGCAGTTAATAGAGAGCCTGTGAAACTCCAAATGCAATGAAGTCTTGGCAGAAATGCGGTTGGAGGTTATGGCGGTTTCTATAGCAACCTGAAAGGCTCAAGACTAGTAACAGGAGATTAACTTTAAGGCAAGACAAATACATAAATACTGCTCTCATTTACCATTTCCTTTGCTTCCAAAGGGCAACATATTTTCCATCTAAACAATACAGAAATACAGTCAGATGTCCTACTCGTTATTAACCAGGGTAAAAATAATTTTTACGAACATTCCGATAGAAAAATTCTAACAATTTCACAGTGGGGAGAATCATCCGAATTTCTCTAATTAATCCAGTCAAAATGGAAAGCACCGCATTTGAATGCTGCCAGAAGACTTAGAACGAGGCTCCAAAATATGTAACATGACAGTCATAACAAAAGATTGCTGATGCTGACACACTGTGCACTTATGAACAAATGGTCTCCACACATTTTTCTGGCTTATGCTTCAGGTCAAGTTTTAAGTTTCCAGAAAGGTAAAATAAAGAATTTTTGTAAGCATCGTTGACTTTTTCTTTTTTTAAATTCTCTGTCTTCACTAAGAAAGACAATACTGAAGAAACTCCATCCATTGTTTTTCCTGGCCCTTAAGAGCTGCTATTCAAAAAGCTCAGCTGAGACTGCAGTCAGTCTTCTGAACTTCTATCCACCTTATATAACAAGCCCACAAAATCCATGAAAGAGATTCCCTGACTACTTCTCTGTTGTACCAGTTGCTCTGAACTTGTTTTATTTCATCATTTAAAAGCAAACGATAAATGCAAAAGTTGTTGGGGTAACACAAGCATATTCTTGTACTGCTTATGTTCCCTCTTGAACTGCGTAATGTAGAGCTAACTCAGGCACCTTTTCACTGCGTTGGGTTTTCCTTCATAGTACTTGCTAGCTTCTGGCTAATGAAAGAAAAATACTACCGCCCCACCAGTGAAATAAATAAGCGCCTAGTTAATTTACAGTGTGTTCCAAGGATTACAATGGCTTGTCTGTCTCAGATAACACAGATCCCTAGCACTGACCCAAAGGTAATAACTGTGCTTTCTACGGAATTCATTATACAAACAACTGTCTATTTTTTATGCCCCAAATAAAGTCCAGGCTCAATCAACTGGTGAAACAGGGGAGAGCGACACTTTCTGGAAAACTCCAGATGTACTACTCATGGCCTAATTCAGCACGGAATACCAGATCTGATCCCATGTGCTTTGATGCAGAGATTCTGAGACCACCCAGCCTAGCCTGAGCACAAAGTAAATGGGGTCAATGGACCAGAAAAGATATTCAGATTTAGATACAGTTGCTCCAACCTTTTTATCCCATTCTATAAAAAGCATGGTAAAAACCATTTCCCCTGCAAGGATCTTCAGTACTGAACTATATCATCTCCCACCATTACTGTTTGCCCGAGGGTTTACAATGAGTGCTATTAGACAGTTCTTCCTGGGATTCGCTTTGAATCACAGAGCACACTTCTTCAAAATGTTAAGGTCCTTCTAGAAAAACTAGGAAAAATGCAGCTCAGGTGACAGGCTTCATCACCATAAACACCTTTTATCTTCAGTTCTAGCAGTTTTTACTAGCCAGACATTTACTTTGAGTACCCAGCAATTATGCCTTCAAAACGTATGTGTAGTGTACTGGATTTTTTGGTTGGAATTCAATGAGTTGATGTCTTTTTGAGGAAAAAAAATGAAGATCCTCGTGAAAATTTCAAGAAGCCATTATTAGGCAATTCAGAATGCTTATTCCACTTCATGTAAGATACTCCTGAGTTCCCATGATTATATCCAAGCACCACCTAGAGTAATGAGATTGGCATAGCAGCAGAGTTCTCTTCTGCTGTGGTGGGAGATCTCCAGTAGTAGATGTGGAGCATAAGAAACTAATCAACTGGTATTTTTTGTCAAAAACATGGCATCTTCTCTGCCACAAGTAAAATGTCTCATCTTGCAAAATGCCTTGAAAGCACTGTGGCTCAGAAATAGTGCTGTCTTTGCCGCGGACTGAGGCTGGGTTCCCGAAATCTGAGCTGTTCGTGGATCAGGGCGGGGGAGAGATGACAAGGACCCAATATGAGTGCATCAAACTCCATTTATTGCTTGTGGTCAAACTGCTTTTATAGTCTACAAGTCACCCTTGGTTCAAGCTGATTGGTTTTATTACTCCTAGCTTTAATTGACTGGTTGTAAAACCCACCACCTTTGTTTACCTTCGATCAGGATACCGTTCTCGGGGGTCTGCTCTTCCCCCTCATTCCACCCGTATCTCAGTTTCCTCCCTAGTTGCTTCCCACCAGAAACAGGGCCAGGCTGACCTTGTTTTTCTCAGCCAGCTGGTGTTTTTCAGCAGGCCATACTATCCCACGGTCATGTAGTCACTGCTGCCTGCTCTGTCTTGCTCGTACAGTGCTCCCAGAGGCCTATGGTCCTTTGGCCATTCTGCAACATCTCTTCTCCACAAAATCAGTCCAGAGTCAAAAAGTAGCTCTGCCACATCAATTACACAAATCAAAATAAAGGTGACACGGGAATAACCTGTTCATTGGCACACCTGGGCGCTGATCCATTGAAGGCTTCTAACACATGGATTGAGGTTTTCATTCTCTATCCAAAGCAACTGACAAGCAGTGAAGAGTTTGAAACATGCTAGAATTTCCTCCAATATTTTCCCTTCCTAAGAACAAGCCTCTGCAACAAGAACCGTACTACCGGACTGAGATACAATAAACTATGGAAGAAACAGTATAATTTCTCCAAAGGTAGAGCAATTTACATCATCTCCATCAGTGGTGATACATGTTAATAGACAGAGGTCTTGTTTCAGCCACGCAGCAGGTATGAAGTGGATCAGAGCTGTGAATACTTCCTGCTATTAGTTTTAATTTAACAAAGAACAATAAGAAATATCTCTGAAGTCAACAGTGCGTTCTATGTCATAATAGCAAGATTTTTAAAGTATAAAATAGTTCTCACACAATACATGTCAGTTCAATGCCATGAACTTGGAGCACTCGTGTACATCATAGTGAAAACCAATAAAATATCTTTTGGATCTAAGAAAAATAAGATGTTTTCCTAGCACAAAGAGCTCTATCTGTACAAGTGCAGAGGGATAGCTGCAACCTGAGCAGTGAGATTTTAAAAAACATGCCAAAGTGAAAAAACGACTTCCTAGCCACCACGTGCTGTCCCGTAAGGGTCAAAAGTGAACTCTGAGAGCAGCAGAAGTCTGCCTTTGTGCTGCACTGCGCTTGGAACACATTCTTATTAGAAGGAAAAGAGATCCATCTGAAGTAGGATGTCAGCTTAACTTTTCTCTTTCGCACATACTCATCTTTGAACAGAGAAGGGTATTTTATTATTACTATCAAAGTCTCTCAGCATCGTAGTTTATGAGAAACTTCATGCAAGTTTAAAACTTATTTCAGTCTTTTCTTGCTGCCGATGCTTACTCAAGGCAGGTTCCTTCAGTTATTTAATCTCTGCTTTCTGATGGCAATGACTGACTTCTTTTTTTCCTAAGCTGTGTGATTTTGGTGCTCCTCAAAAACCCTGGTGTTGTAGTTTTGGCTTTTGGATCTCTGGTTGTTTTTGACGTTTGTTTGTTTTTCTGAGGATAACACTAAGGATAACTCAGCAAATTCTGAAAACAATTCTCCTAGCAGCTCGCCTTTCCCCTCAGATACTGAGGAGTTTATTCCTGGCACATAATGGCGTACCGGGACTAGATGTACACTACGTACCTGGCAAAACAAGCAGCCTTGGGTGGTGAAAGGGATGGGTTTTCGGAAGTGAAGGTCCTTTTAGCGTTCTTGTTGCAGAACACTGTCAAATAGCAACAGTGACTGATAAAGAAACACTCTCATTTTTGTCAGAAAAATGAAAATTCAGTTCATAGCACAGTCACATGACGAATGCTGTTATTATCCATCTCTCACTGAGGGCTCAGTAAAATTGAGGGCTTAGTAAAAACCCCCTCTGTTGTTGAATCTATAATAAGCATAAATAAATATGCTTTATACATCACACCGATGGTGGTGATTTGAGGTACAAAATGTTACTGTCACATGCAAAATATCTTTCAGTAGCAGGAGTAAAGAGTGGATTTAAATTAAAAATTAAAAGTGTGTTGCACTTTAACAAAAATGATGGTGGAATCAAAAGCAACAATGCTAGCTGTATGAAAAGCCTCAAAGTCTGAAGTTCTGGCAGTGTTTTAAAGCAAAACGAGACAATACATGCTTCAAATTACTCAAATGCATATACTGGAAAATCAGTGGTCTCTTGCTGATTTACAGCAGTAGGGTTTTGTTCCTTTGACCTTAATTTCATGTTAAGACTCCAAACACATGATTTTTGCTGCATTTGATGCACGCATTCAGATGTGAAAAATCCAAATCGTTTATTACGAGTTCTCACATCACTTATACACCTTCACAAGTTTTCTTTTCCTAGCCTTCCCATTCACCCTTACATGTCAACAGAACATTCCACAAACACTTCTTCAACTGTTCATGTGGGAGCTTATCCAGTCAGAGCTGCAAGCTGTTCTTTCTTCTTCTAGAGGTGTCCTTGGTTCTCATGCTGTTTATCTTGCTCCACAGCTGCTGCTCCATACAGTCCTTCTTGTATTTCCACAGATTCTCAGGGGAAAGGTGTAGCTGTAAGCCTCTTTTGAGTGGCTCTTGTTACATGGTTTGCATCCTAAGTACAGTGTTATAAATTTTTAATACTTACTTTTCGCTGACATTTTCAACCAAGGTGAAGAATCATAGAGTTGTAGAATCACAAGGTTGGAAAGGACCTACAAGATCATCTAGTCCAACTGTCCTCCCATTACCATTGCTGCCACAAGCTACTAAACCGTATCTCATAGCTCCTCATCCAGATGCCTCTTGAACACTGCCGGGGACGGCGACTCCACCACCCCTCTGGGCAGCCTTCCAGTACCTGACCACTGGCTGAGAGAATAAGTTTTTCCTTATGTCTAATCTAAACCTCCTCTGGTACAATTTCTGGCCATTTCCTTGGGTCCTGTTTGTTGCCTGGGAGAAGAGGCCAAACCCCTCCTCACCGGAACCTCCCTTCAGGAAGTTGTAGAGTGCGATCAGGTCTCCCCTGAGCCTCCTCTTCTCCAGACTAAACAATCCCAGCTCCCTCAGCCACTCCTCACAAGACTTGTGCTCCAGGCCCCTCACCAGTTTTGTTGCCTTTCTCTGGATACGTTCCAGGGCCCCGGCGTCTTTCTTGTAGTGAGGGGCCCAAAACTGAACACAGTATTCGAGGTGTGGCCTCACCAGTGCTGAGTACAGGTGGACGATTACCTCCCTGATCCATTGGCCCTCTTGGCCACCTGGGTACGCTGTCGGCTCATGTTCAGCCAAGCATTGACCAGCACCCCCAGGTCCCTTTCCTCTTCACAGTCATCCAGCCGCTCAGCCCCAAGCCTATGGCGCTGCATGGGGTTATTGTGGCCAAACTGCACTGGCCACTGGCACTTGGCCTTGTTGAACCTCATCCCACTCACCTCAGCCCAGCGATCCAGCCTATCCAGATCCCTCTGAAGGGCCTCCCTACCCTCAGGCAGGCTACATCAACAGCCTTTCCCTCATTTGCCAGTCTGGTCACCCAGTCATAGAAGGAAGTGGAGTTGGTCAAGCACGACCTACCTTTCGTGAACCCACGCCGGCTGGACCTGATCCCCTGGATGCCACGCATGTGCCATGTGATCTCACCCGGGATTATTTGTTCCATATCTTTCCCTGGTACTGAGGTCAGGCTGACAGGCCTGTATTTCCCCAGATCCTCCTTACGGCCTTTCTTGTAGATGGGAGTCCCATCAGCAAGTCTCCAATCCTCTGGGACCTCTCCAGATAACCAGGAATGCTGATAGGTGGAGGAGAGCATCCCGGCAATCATTCCCGCAGCTTTGTTAGTCACCCTTTCCCATCTGACGCCGACGATGGCTGTGAAAAATATATCTGTAACAGCATGCAATAGAAACACTCACAGTTCTACCATCATAAGAAATGAAAATGAGCGTAGTCCAACTTTCAGGATTTTAAATTAAGAACGAAACTGCTACGTAAAGTGAATTTCATCACTGAAGTCTTTGCAGAGCGCCCGTGTCCTTAACTGGAGATAACTGAAATCTCACCAGAAGCGTTTCAGTTGGTTTTTGTGACATGTGAGTGTAATCCCAAGCAAGACTGTACGGAACCATTCGTAAAGCTACACTTCAAATTCCACCAGTCAGCAATTTTCTTGAGCGCATCATTAACCCATTGGGGAATTTGTCACATCACTGCTTCCGTATTTCCACTACTGCCTTCACTTATGTTTTCTCCATCAGGTACAAAGTTTTTACAGGTTTAACAAACCTTTATTTTGGACGTGGGGAGAGTGAATGTGAAGCTGAGACAGCACACAGGGGGGGCGTCTGGAAACTGTTAAGTCTGGGGACGTTCTTTGGAAGGACGATTTTCTGTTGTTCCATTCATGCGAGCTGCAAAGCGAGCCGTTTGAATTAGGCACAGTTATTGAACTTATGAATGAACCCCACGATGAGGTGAGGAGAAGCGCATTACAAACTTGAATTGAAAGTGCAGCGTAAATCCCTAGTTCAGATCTGCAGACCACGTGTCCAACTGTCAGGGCGCCCGGCCGGCGCTAACGAGGCAACGACTCCCAGGTGTTGCGGCGCCGCGGCCGCCCCCAGGCACAGCTGCGCCTCGTCCGCAGCCCGGGGCGGGTCCGCCCCAACGCCTCTTAAGCTCCGCCGGAGACCGCCGGGAGCCACGAGAGCGCTTCCGGAGTTCGCTGTTCGTGGGAGCCGGAGCGGGCTCCTCTCCTTTGTCCGGTTCTGGCGCCGCTGGGGCTGAAAAGCACCGCGAGGGGCTGCTTTTGAACCGAGCCCCTGGGGTTCTGTGTCACGTTCTCTCACGTGTGTTGTGCTGCTTTGTTTCAGGTTGCGGTGAGATGTCTCCCGATGAAGATCAGCCCGAGCCGGTGAGCCGTTCCGGTAGTAACAGGACCGTGCAGGCGGCGAGCGCTCGGGAGCCGTTCGGGGCCGCCCTCCCCGCAGCAAGAGGTCGCCGAGCTTCGTTCGGGGCCGGCGCGGGGCTCCCGCCGGGCTCCCCCGGCTTCTCGGAGCCGGGATAACGTCTCCGCCCGGCTGCCGTCGCGTTTTCGGAGGGGGCTGCCGCTCCGTTCCCCGAGTCCCAGCGCAGTCCCGGGGCGCTCTCAGCGCCCCGGGACTTATTAGCGGGGGCTTCAGGTCTTCCCGATCTCATCGGTAGGAGCGAGCAGGGCGGGGCCGTATTTCTGCAGCCTCGGTGCTTCTGGGAATAAGAAGCGAAGGGCTGCTGAAACAAGTTTTCTTTTATTGCAGGCTGAGCGAAGGCTGCCGCGGAGCCTCTCGTCAGCCCGAGACGGTGGAAGCGGTGCGTGTCTGGGAGTCGCAAGGTAAGCTCTCTCTTCTGGAGGCTCGCGGAGGGCCGCCGCTCGGCCGCTTCGGTTTCCTCGGGAGCAGCACGGCGCCGCCGGGCTCCCACGCGGCTTCTTAGGCGGGCCGGCAGCCGAGCCACCCGAGGAGGGTTTTGGGGGTGCTTCAGCCCCTTCCGCTTCCAGCGGTGGGAGCGAGCAGGACGGGACCGTGCATTACACCCCCCGCCCCTTGTTTGTAACTTTAGGAGCGTGATTTCGTTCCCATCATGGAGACGCGGTGGAGCAGCTTGTCGACTGGAATGCAGTTGCGAATGGCTGTGTTCTTGTCGGGAGAGACGACCACCGAGAGAACTGGCACTTACTGAGCTCTGCCTCCGGATGAATGAAGAACTAGGAGAGCGCTGGCGTGTGCCTCTCAAGAGGCAGTAAATGTGGGTAACATCACTGGGGGCGTTGGTTACACACCAGGATGAGGAAGTTGATAAGACCACCTGCACCCAGCTGAAAGTTACTTCACAGCTGTGGATATGAGTCCTCAGGGTAGACTTAAACCACCCTGCCAGCTGTTAGGAAAGCAATGCTGCCAGGTATACCTCATTCCAGGAGGTTCCTGCAATGTGTCAAAGATAAAATTTCTGACACAGGTGATGGAGGAGTCAGTGAGGGGAGGGGCACTGCCGGAGCTTGTTCTCTGTACTGAGTAAGGGCCAGCTGGGGATGTGGAAGACTAGGGGTGGCCTTGAAATGGCCAGGTTTGGTATCTTGCATGGTAGATGTGAAGCAGTAAGAAAGATTGATACAGCAGACTTTGAAGGAGCCAACCTTGTCCTCTTAAAGGACCGCCTTGGAGATATCCCTTGGGTTGGGGCATTGGAAGGAGTCCTGCTAGTGGTTCCTTATGCTCATGTGTAACTTCTGTGCTCAGGAGGGGTGCATCCTTGAGTGTAAGAAATGGAGTGGAAATGGCAGTGGAACTGGATAGGCAAATGAGGAGCTTGTGAATAGACTTGAAGGGGGGGGGGGAAGAAAGCCAAAGGCCCACTTAGTGTCACTTTTGGGGAAGTAAGTGGAGGCTAACAGAAGTTTGTGAGTTTGCCAAAAGTGAAAAGGAGGGTAGGGAACATGTGTGCCTGCTGTTTAATGAGATGGGGGCACGTGAGAAGGTGGAAATGCTGAACAACTTCATTGCTTCAGCAATCATTGCTGAGACCACTCGTGGGGAATCCTGGATTCAGGAGGAAAAAGTCTTTGAGGAAGGATGACCTCCTCTTGATTACAGAGGTGCTGGTTGAGGATTATTTTTGGCAAGACTGATGTCTGCAAATCCCTGGGCCCTAATGGGATATGCCTTTGTGTGCCAAGGGAGTTGGCAGAAGTGATGTCTAAGTAGCTTGCTATCATATTCCTTATGCTCTTTCCTGTTGGAAAGTTTCCTGAGGACCGGAGGATAGTCAACATCACCACAGCCTTCAGAAGGGGTGAGAAGGATGGCCTGTGCAGCTATAAGCCAGCTGATCTCACCTCCCTCCTCAGCAAGGTAACAGGACAGCTTGGTCTGGGTGACATCTGCAAGTGACTCCATAAAGAAAAAATCTCTAGGGTGTAGCCACGGTGGATTTGGTGAGGGGAAATGGTGCTGGACCAACCTGGTAGCCTTATGTTTTGTTGTGATGGTTTGGTTAGATGAGAGAAGAGCAGTAAATGTCGTGGGGGGGGAATATCACTACTGTCTGTAAATGTCTAAAGTACAGGCGTCTAGTTGATGGGGATGGGCTTGTTCAGACACTGGGAGGCATGTGGGGTAGAATAAGGGTGACATTCACAGATTTCTACATCAGAAGTAGAAATGATGTTTACTTTGAGTGATAGAATAGGCTGTCCAGAGAGGTTATGGGTCCCCTTTTCTGGGGATCTTCAAGTTGCATCTGCATGCTTTCCTGAGTGTGTGGTAAGGAAGAGGCTTTAGCAAGGGAGTGGGACTGGTGATCTTGTTGCAGGGTGAGTGCCACAATGGAGCATTTCTCAGTGAGAATCTGCTGGAGTATGTGAGTGGTTTCATCGGTGGTGGGATGAAAGAGGTGAGCGATTGGGGCTTGGGGCGTGAGCCCTGTGATCTGTGGGCTGTCCACCCCTGTGCCCTCTTAGAAGTGTTTCATGTAGCTCTTCCTGCAGGTTCAGGGCTGGAGTGGGGATCCTGCTGGTGAGAGTCTACAAAGTGAGGTAAGCAGTGTCTTTTTACCTGTGATGTGTGTGCTGTCCTTGGGCTGGAGTTTATGGCTGGGATTGGGTGCCAGGGTATGGAAGTCCTTTCTGTTTGAGGGTGATGGTGTATTTTGATCTCACTTCAAAAGGTGTATGGCAGGTTTACTCCTGGAGGAATGGTACTGCCTGATAGGTAGGAAGTGCAGCCTGCAGGGCTCTGGCAAGGGTTCTCTGTGGTAGTTTGGGGTCCTAGTGCTGTTTTCTGTAGTGGGATGGTCTGTTGTGCTGGTTGGTGAGGTGCAGCACTCCGGAGTTGTGGGTTGTTTTTTTTTTTTCCCCTTCAGGTCCTGGTGCAGATGGTGCCTCAAGAGGAAGGTCCTTGTCCTGAGCTGGGAGGTGTGCTGCACATGTGGAAGAAGCAAAGCAGATCATGAAGTAGGTACTGGTTGTTGTGGTGTGTTCTGTAAGTGGTCCTCAGATCCTCCACCTGGAGGACTGGAGGATCTACCTGTAGGTGGGTAGATCCTTCAGTTCTCTTGGTGGGTGTATGTTACACAGTCTTTTGACCCTGGAGACCCTGTTAGATTGAATCTTAGGGTAGCTTTTGTGGGTGTAAAGGTGAGTTGTGGCATGTTGGTTTCTTTCTATTGGAGTGTTGTAGTGATTGGACTTTAGGTCTTGGGGAGTTAAGGTGTGGTTTCTGTGGAGCTGTGTTTTGTGTGCTCTTTTTTTTCCTAAAGGGGGAGAACACAGCCCACACTGAGTGGCCACTCAGTGTGGGCTGTGTTCTCCCCTTGTTTATGGGGCTGTTGGCTGGGGTTTGCACTATCTCAGAGAGATTATTTTTTTTGGGTGGGAGGGTGGGTGCAGGTCAGTAATGGTTTTTTTTGTCTCTGGGGTGTAGTGGCCCTGGGAGGGCCTGAGGGGGAGCCCCTCCTGCCCCCTGGGGGGGCTCCCCCCTGAGTGGGGGTGTCGGGGGGAGCCCCTCCTGTCTATTGGGGCTCCCCCTGAGTGGGGGTGTGGGGGGGAGCCCCTCCTGTCTATTGGGGCTCCCCCTGAGTGGGGGTGTGGGGGGAGCCCCTCCTGTCTATTGGGGCTCCCCCTGAGTGGGGGTGTGGGGGGGGAGACCCTCCCTGGTGAAGGGGTCTCTTCTCTGGGTCCTGGAGTGGCCCCTGTCCTTCCTAGCTTCTTTGTGGTGCTGGTCGTGAAGGAAGGAGTTGGAGTGACGGAGGAGCTGGGTTCTATGTCCTGCTGAAAGAGAAAATTCAGTTTATTTCAAACCTTGCAGAAAAACTTTCGGAAACAACTTTTGCTCTGTGCCTAAGGGGGTATAGGGGGATTTCCCTTTTTAAAAGGATTTGGGTAAGTGGCTGGAGGTGAAATGTATCTATCTGTTGTGTCTCAGGATTTGTTCTGTGCATGCTATGGATGGTTTACAGTATCAACTGCTTAGATAGACTGAGATGGTTACGAAGGAGGGAAGCTGCTACTCTGCTCTCTGTGATGTTTTTGCCATCTCCTCTTGGGGGGGAAAAAATCTGTCTAACAGGGAAATAAAAAATGGAAATGCTTGTGAGAGCTCTCTCAGGCTGACTCAGTTTTCTACTTTTTTTTATGCACAAATCTCTCTCTGTGGGTAAGGTTTTACTCAGTATGTGAAAGCATGCCCCCTGTAAAATGTGCTGAATTGCCAGATGGAGGGCTTCTAAATGTCTAAATTGAAATAGTGAAAAGCTAGGTGTCCCTTCTTAGTAGCAATGTCTTTGAATTTATCTCCTTACTGAAGCAAAACTATAAAGGAGAACTTCTAGATGGAATTCTGTTCTTCTCATTTCAATGTATACCTCTGAAATATTGATAACTAAGCTTACTCCCGTGGCTTGGGAAGCGGGTGATGTTAATTCTCCTTTGTAGGAAAATTATTGGCTTGTGAAGGCTTTTTGGGAAGACTGTGCTGCAAGTGCCGATGCCCCGTGGTGTGCGTGTGAACTGGGATGCCTAAGAATATCTGCACCCTAGCGGAAGGACTAGGCTTAGCGACTCAGGTTCTTGTGGTGAAGCGGATACCTGTCTGTCTCTGACTTAAAACAACAGTAAATCCTCACTTACCGCAAAAACAGAAAAGACGTGCTATTTCTGAGATCAGGCCTCGTTCCTTTGCTGCTGGTGTTGCTGGGGAACACAAAAATGGAGAAAAATGATCCCTTAAGCAATCGTCTGGCATTTCATGTTCTGTAAAAGAATAAGTGAGACTTAAATCAAAAACAAATATTTTTACAAGTTATCTACTGCGGAAGTACCATGCATCAGACTTGCTTCCCTCACTGAATGAAATGGCCAAGTATGTTGCCTGTGTTTGTATTGTTGCAGCTGTATTTCTGGAGAGAAGCATTTCTTGAAGTTGGTACAGCTTCCTGAGCTCACAGGTGTGTGTGCCATCCCAGGAGTGCAGTGGCAGTGACTGTGTTGGGGAAAAAAAAAAAGCAAACCTTCTGCTTTCCATTTTTAAGGTGAGTTCACTGAAAATGATCTCTGGTTTCTCCCTAGGTAACTTGAGCTAGTGCTTCACCATGCAACCCTTTGTGTCCAGTCTTGGTGAGTTAGTTCCTGTGAACCTTTGTCCCAAACCGAGACTCGACTCTAACACTAACTATACAAATACATCATTCTCTGCACTGAGCATTTTTCCAAAAGTAATGGAACTGCACTTGGGTTCTGCCTTTTGTGTTAGATGTTTGCATGCAGTATGTTGTATCTTTATGCAAGAGTCTACAATTATTAATTTAAATTAATCAGTTAATGATCCAATTCTGCTGCCTTTTACGTGAAACGTGCAGGTAATTCAGGAGAGAAAATGGAGCTCATTGAGTTTCATATGATGCTGCTTCCCTAATGACTTGACTGCAATGGGGTTTCAATGAGTTATCAGGTTATTTTACTCACTAGTTCAAGATGGTGTTGGCAGGGGATTGATGCGTCACTCTTCATGATGAACAGAACGGAGGCTTGTTTTACATAGGGATGTCTAAAATATAAACTTGTGCTCTCAGTAAAATATGAAGAAACAAAAATATGAAGAAACAAATCTGCAAATTCAGTGGGACGTCTTCTGGTTTGTGGAATAAGAAAGCATATCCAGTTGGAAGGGATGTGTGACTCCTAGCTCATTGTGAGATTGCCCTGACTTCAGCCAGAGTAGTTGAGAGCAGCATCCAAATGCTTTGTGAACTGTGTCAGCCCTGTGCTGTGACTGCTGCCTCAGGGAAGCCTGTTCTGATATTTCAGCCCTCTTTAGAACAAGTTTTTCTTCATCTCCAACCTGTGCTTCCTCTGACCTAACTAACTTCCAGCTGTTCCTGTCTCATCCCAGGCTAGCTACCAGGGAAAAAAAGCTGATTCCTACCTGGACACAGCCTCCTTTCAGCTAGTTGTACAGAGGGAGTTTGAGCCTTTCCTTGGATGCTTCCTGAGAGCCTTAATTTTCTTCTTTCTATTTTGTTCTGCAGGGCCTGGAACTGCACACAATGCTCACAGTGAGGCTGTACTTCAATGGAGCAGAGTGGAAGGATCCCTTCGTTTGCTTGGCTGGTAGTGCTGGGCCTGATGTGCCCTAGGGTGCGGGCAGCCCTCTATGTGACTGGGCATGCTGCGCCTCAACAGCAAGTTAAATTTAACTGTGGCCCCTGTATTCCCTTCCCCCGAAGTGGCTCTCTGACCTCATCGCTCTGTCTGTATGCATAGCTGGGGTTGGACTGCCTCAGGTGCTGGCTGCTGGTCAACTTCATGTTGTTTGCAATTGTATGGCTTGCTGCTGGGTCAGAATCCCTCTGTGGAGCCTTTCTACCCCTGAGGAAGCTGCAGCTCCTAATTCAGTGTTATATCAGTAACTGTAATAAATACACAAACCTTTGACTTCTGTGTCCTGGTTGTTAATAGAAATACCTGAGGGAACTACCCTTGCAAAGAAGCCCGTGGAATCTGACTGGCACCTGTCCCCCCAGCCTCTCATGATCTGATTTCTTTCTAACAAATGCTTGGAGCCTCGTCTGTATGGCTCTGAGTCATTGCTTAGCCATTTGTTTGTCTTAAGAGGTACAATTAGGAAGGGCTGTTTTCTGACATAGGCTTAAGTTTCTGGGCTCCCTTACCTGATGAGAATCTGCCATACCTACTCAAAAAGACAATACGTGCTTGGAACTAGACCGCAGGTGTTCTCTCAACTGATGGGATGTTCCTTGGGGTGACCGATGTGTAGGAACAGTTAAATAGCATAAGCCACAGCAATTATTGACTCAGAACGTATTCAAGTTAATGGGCGTATCACTGTAATAGAGGAATGGAATGAAATCTGTTTTAAATCACCAATACATTCATAGCTACCGAGGAAAGATATTTTTTTCCCAGAAGTTGGATATTTTTAACTGCTACAATCCAAGTCATTTCACAGATCGCATCTTCTGCATAGTGAAATTATTAGCGTATATCCTACCGTTGATATCCAGAATGCCTGAGCAAAATGCATGCTTTGCCGCTATAAAGCCTCAAACTGCCAAAAAAACACCCTTCCTTTGGATTGTAATGCATTTCCTGGGTGTCCGCGTTCAGAAGAGAGCTTCCAGCGTTCATACCGGTCTTTGTGCTGTCTTTCATTACAAACAGAGGTACGAACTCTCCTTACCCTCGCTTTAACCGGAGGGCCAGACTGTACAAGCGTATTCCTCTGACAGTGAAGACAGAAAAAGATTTCCTTTCTCTTTTTTATTTTTATGTTAAATTGAAAACAAAAGCCCTAATCCTTAGTTCAAGTGAGCTTGGCAACAGCAAATGCTGTTTGACCATGAGCAGTCTTAAAAAATCTAACCTTTGTTCTGTAATCGTTTATATGGAGCACTGATTCCTCAGCAGGCAGCAAGTAAGTGAGGACAGTTTAACCTTTTCCACCTTCTGCTCTCCCCTGTGGTAATTACATCCATAGTGATCTCCCTTCCACATCAACTTGGGTTACCAAGCTGAGAAGAAAAGTCCCTCCCCCCAAACGAACACAATGTCAAACTAAGGGGATTTTTTAATTGGAAAAGAAATAAAAGTAAACGTTACAAGGACAGTAGGAGGTCGTATAAACTTCCTTACCTGATTTAGGCTTTCTCAGCAGCTCATAGGTTCTTAAGTACTCGATGCGCAAAAGAAAACAGCAGAAGAAGGAGAAAAAGTAAGGGAAGGGCAAGGTTTCAGATTTCATCTTTGTAACTGCACTGGGACTGGTGCAGAGAAGATGTCACAGAATGAAGAATGCTCATCTGTCTCCAAAGATATCAAAGATATAGGCTCACAGAAGAACTCCGCAAAGGAGGGATCTCCTGAAAGAGATCCTTCCTCAGTGGCAGTCAGCCCTTAAATTAGGTTTAAGAGCCTGGCTCCACCCCTTCCTTTTCCACGGTTGAATCCCCTTCACCTGTGCTCCCAAGCCTGACCTGGTCTCTTCTTCCAGGTGCTCAGTGGGTGGTTCGGGCCCTGACTTGGCAGCTCCCTTACAGTCGTGCAAATCTGACTGCTTATAGACACGCTGGCCCTGAGAGGTCAGACAGAACTGCCTCCCAGGGAGAAGCTGAATGGCTCATCCTTCTCTATATGTTTCCCCAGAGATGAGATCCCACAAACTTCGCTAGCCTAGCAAAAACACGCAAGAATTGGTCAAACAAGTTCTGAGGAAGAAAACCTATTTCACCAGTTGGTATTTCACCTGCTGGGAAAGACAGCTGTGGAGACCGCTGGGCTGACAGGCTATTTTCCTCGCTCTGTTCTTAACAGTAGCCTGATAAAATAAGGTCATAAAACAGAAGAGCACATGCCTGAAGTCGTGGTCTGACTCACTGAACCCTCTTCTCAATTATTTACCATGACATAGGAGATCAAATCTGAGGTTTCACTTAGAAAAGCCACAGGAAGAATTTGCTCTGTTCTCAGTCAGGACAATCATCATCTACCTCTTAAAAGTTCCTGAGGATACAGCAAATATAATTTTCTAACTGGTTTCCAACCAAACTAATTTCCAGATGTAAATTTGCAATGGCAGTACTCCAAGTGAGACTATTATTTTAGTAATTCTTCTATGGCCTCAAGTTGCTCCGAGGTAGGTTTAGGTTGGACATTAGGAAACACTTCTTTACAGAAAGGGTGGTTAAACATTGGAATAGGCTCCCCAGGGAGGTGGCTGAGTCACCGTCCCTGGATGCGCTTAAGAGCCGTTTGGATGTGGTACTTGGAGATATGATTTAGCAGAGAGTTGTTAGAGTTAGGGTACTATGGTTAGGCTGCAGTTGGACTTGATGACCTTTGAGGTTCCTTCCGACCTGAGTGATTCTATGACTCTCCTGGCCCCAGCAGGAGCCCTGCAGAAACCGAGCTCAGAAGGTGGGATTTGAAGGGGGAACTACGTGGCAGACAAGGAATTAGTTGGAGAGTTTAAGCAAGAAGGCAGCAGTGATCTACTGTATGTCCGGGGGGGGGGGGGGGGGGCAGGGATGAATGGTGTCCCCAGGGGCCTGTCTTGGAGTCGGTGCTCTTCAGCGTCGTATCCAATGACCCGAATAGCGGGACTGAGTGCCCCCTCTACACTTTTGCTGATGACACCAAGCAGAGTAGTGCGGTTCACACAACAGAAGGGAGGGATACCATCCAAAGGGATCTAGACAAACCTCAAAAGTGAGCCTGCATGAACCTAACGAGGTTCAACACAGCAAAGCATCGCTCTTGGGTCAGGGCCCTCCTAGGTACAACGACAGACCAGGAGAAAAACTCACTGAGATCAGCCCTGTGGAGAAGGATTCAAGGGTTCGGGAGGAATAGAAGCTCAGTGTGAGCCGACAGCGCGCACCTAGAACCCAGAAGGCCAGCGGTAATCTGGGCTGTGTCAAAAGAGAGGCAGCCACCAGGAAGAGGAAAGTGATCACCCCCCTCTGCTCTGCTCTCACAAAGGCCCAGCTGGAGTTCTGTGCCCGGGCCTGGGGCCCTCGGCGTGAGAAATAATGCGGAGCAGCTGGAGTGGGTCCATCATGGAGCGGGTCCAGAGAAAGGCCACGAAAATGAGCAAAGGGCTGCGGCACCTCTCCTATCAAGAAAAGTTGAGGGAATTGGGTTTGGGAATTGGGTTTGTTTATCTCAGAGAAAAAAAGGCCTTATTGTAGGCTTCCAGCACTTGAAGGGAGATTATAAACAGGAGAGGGACCGGCTTTTTACGCGGTCTGTTTGTGTAATGCTACAACATGATGGAAAGTACAGCAACAACAGCAGCATAGCAAAGTCCTAGGTAGCAGCAAATGAGAACGAGCCCAAACACAGGAGCCGCCACAAATGCAGAAACAAAGAAAAGATGCTGCTTACCTTCAGAAAACCTCTACTAGGCCAGGATCTCCAGCAAGATGCTCTCGCCTCCGCTGCCATCCCTTAAATGAGGGCTGGGAAGGGGTGGATCCTGGCCCCACCCCTTCTGGTTGCTTCAGCTGCATTGCGTGCACCTGAGCTCCCCTGGGTTGGCCCCGCCTTCCCTCCAGGTGCTCCATCACCTCTTCCAGCTGTGATTTGGCATTTCCTCTACAGCCTGATAGTGACAGGACAAAGCGGAATAGCTTTAAACTACAAGAGAGGAGATTTAGGTTAGACATTAGGAGGCAGGAATTTTTTACTCGCGGTGGTGTGGCGCTGGCGTGGGACGCCCGGAGGAGTCGTGACGGCCCCGTCTCTGGAGGCACTCGAGGCCGTGTTGGACGGGGCTCCGGGCAGCCCGATCGAGCGGGTGGCGGCCCTGCCTGTGGCGTTCGAACTAGACGATCTTTCTTTAAGGTCCTTTACCACCCGAGCCACTCTATGATAGAAATGGATCAACTGAGGCTGAGCCAATTTTCTTCCTTTTTTTTACATTCACAATGTATGATTGCACGGTGATACATTGTAAGCCGTTCCTAAGTTAAAAGAGCAGAGCGCTGACGTGGTTTTTGATCTGGATTGCTTTTGATAAAACCTTTTTTCAGCTTTGGAAAAGTATTCATTGTACAAGTGATGTGTCGGTATCTCTGGCGATCCCAGCACTGAATTCACGTACCGTTTATTAACTTTTTCTGACCAGTGCTCTAACAAACAAGTACTAAAACACAAACTCGCCTTGAACCGCAACGCCGCAATCGGTAGGACTGTGCAAGTACACAAACAAACAAAAGAAACAGCAAAAACCAAACTTACAAAATAAATCACCTTCCCTATTGCCGAGGTAAGCCTACACGGGGTACTTAATACCACATAGGTCACGTTACCGATGCACAACAGAAAGTTATCAGTTATCGTGGAAGAAGTAAGTCATATTCTCTGGCTTCATTGTGAAATAGGTTCTAGGTTAATTGGAAGTGAATAAGCATTCACAGCTACTGAACACTTACTGTCTTCTTGCTGCATTCTCTTATGAAAATTGATTCTTGGGATGGGAAATAATTCTTATTTCTAGGCTGTCATTTTTGTACAACTTCAGTCAAACTCAAAATATTTTCCTAAACTAAGCTAGAAGAATTAAGGGCTACCTCTTTAAATGCTACCTATATTTCTTACTCTAGTGGAGACAGACAACAAGAGGCGTGGCTCCGTTTTGTCTGGCAGTACCTAAAATTGAACTGGCTTCAATCACGACTAGAGCAAAGCTCAAAGCCACATATGATTGGTCTATTATTTCTTTCCAGTGAAGCGGCTGAGTGTCTGTGAATGGTTTCCGATGCTGCAGTGAGTTGCCTGCGGCTAACAGATGCGCACCCATCTGGCCATTCTCTCAGTGCCCCTCTTCATCGGGGAACAAAGGCAGAAATCTCTGAGCAAGAAAAGAAGGAGGTGATAGATATAGATCGTTTTCCAGTTCTGTCCTGAGAAAAACAGACTTGGCTTGGGAAAATTAATTGACTATCAATTACAATAAATAATTACCGATTTGAGTATTAGGAAATAATAATTTAAAAAATAATAATGTTCTTTGGGAAAATACTTTTCTTCTCCCCGTTTCCCAGGCTTCAGTTCTTACTAAGGACTTCGCTATTATGCTCACAGGTTATGCTCAGACCCTTCTGTGACAGAGTAGACAGTGAAGGATTACGTTGTGTTTTCTCTCCACTGTTCCTTCCCTCGCCCTGTTTTATCCTGCTCCAACGTGGGTCCCCCGTAGGCTGCCTTCCCTTTGGGCCATACCTGATTCAGCGGGCATTCATCCATGGGTGGCGGTCCCTTCAGTGAAGTAACTCTGCTCAACTGAGTTATCCGTGTGTGGGTTGCCTGCTCCGCCATGGAAACCTTCCTTCTCCAACGTCCGCGTTCCTCCTGCCCCTTTTCACTAGTGTCATATCCCTGTCCAGCTCTTTCTGTCCTTTCTTAAATTGCTTTTTACCAGCAGCTCTGCTAACAAAATCATCTGGGTCCTGGGATTAGTCTGGTGTAGAGTGGGCTGAGAACAACAGTAATCATCGTAGGCATCCCCTAATATTTCATAGCGATCACTCCTGCTGCTCCCCTTCCTCCCAGAATCTTGCCACGGAAACCCAAGACAGATAGATAGCAATATCTATTACTAGGAGGGGAGGGGAGGGGGAATTCTGAGCAGGATTTCCTTCAAAGAATAACAAAATAGCACAACTCTGATGCGATGCTAGAAAGAGTGCAGTTTAATATGAGTTGAGAACATGAATAACAAGGTAGATCGTAGATTTAGATCTGAAAAGCCTTGAGAAATGATCTCTAGCTGTGAGAATGCTTTCCCTGGGTCACAGACTGTTAATCAGTACTATTCCTAATTTGTGAATGATGAAACGGTTTGTGTTTCTCTGCTCAGAATCAATGCACAACATTCAGACTCTGATTGCAGTTGGAGTCTACAGGTAGCCAGAGGAAATCCTGATATTAAGATACAGTGTGAATTCTGCTTCTGTTATCTTTTTGTGTTTCCAGACTTCAAGTGACAATTTTTACTCCGGACAGAATTCAGCTGCACACCGTAAGACCGGTGCAGAAATTACTTATTTTGAGATTCAGTATAACCTTCAGTAGACAAAATCTTCAAGATTCAGATTCCATATGTACAGGCTTGAATCAAACAACTCCTCTGGCGACATTGCAGCATGTTTCCCAAGTTCTCCAGATTACTCAACACAAAGTATTTTTGTTTTCTCCATTTTTATCTCAAAGTCAAGAGTTAATACATTAAGAGAACCATCAGGTGTTTGCCTATAACAGTGAAAGAATATAAGCTGGGAAGCTGGAAGAAAGAAAACAAACAAACAACCAAGAACTTTTTCACTCTACAAAGAAGGCTGTGAAACTCTTTTATCCCATTCAACTCCTCAAAGGAATGCTGAGAACATTTGACTAGATCTGCCAACAAACCCAGTTCTGTAATAAAATATAAATGTGGGTACATTAAAATAACAGATCACAAGCCTGCAAAGGAAAATCATTGGGTTATCTGATGAAAGGTGAAACGCTTCTGGTGATAGAAACCAAAATTCTGACTGTAACCGGGAACAAACCAGGTATTCTCATTGCCATAATTGTCACCTGATATTCCTTTTGTCAAGATTAGTTCATGTTAACCGGCAGGCAAATTTGGGTAAGACAACGTATTGCTCTCAGCTTTACTGCAAGAAAAACGTATACTTTTTCTAGCTGGCTGATCATACGAAGTTCAGCTCCATCCCAATATATTCTCAAAGCAAGTGAAATCACTGCCTATTAGAAACTTAGCCAGGTGCTGAGCTTCTTTCCATAGATTTCAAAACCAATAGGCTTTACAACAATAACTCAGGGATTTTTCATCTGCTTGCTGTTTCTTTGTACAGAGCCCTCTGCCCCTCTAAACTTCATCAGCTTTGCCAGCTCTGTGTATTATTTAATAGTAACCTCTGTTATCTTAATGCTGACTGAGGTACAAATGTCCATTCAGGTAACTGAGTGATAAAGGGTAGTGTCTGTTTTGTCAATTAGTCATGCTATACTTTCGTTATGCATTGTGATTTAAATGTAGTGTGGACAAAAGTGAATCAAGTTACCTTAAAAACAGAAGCATTTTAAAACAGAAGAACATTTGTGTCACATATAAACATCTGAGAAAATATCTCAAAATTGACCAAAAAAACCCCACTAATACCCTAACCCTAATCCAGGGCAAAAGCCAAAATCCGTTGCTTTTTATTTTGAGTGATATTAAGGACAATTTTCCTGCAGTTCTGTTGAAAGTTGCCCTTCCATCTGAAATACTTGCTCTTTTTTTTTTTTTTTAAACAGATTCTTAGCCCAACCATAGCAGCTGAGATAACGCTCAGACTGCAGGTTTACATTCATGAAAGTAGCAGAACACTGAAGCAAATTACTACTTTGGAGAAAAAGAAGAAAGATTCTGAATTAGTAGCCTTGGGAGTAATTTTAGGAGGACAAGGAAATCAGGAGGAGAAAAACAAAGATTTTCCCTATCTGGGGGCCTTCTTGCTCTTTCTTTCACAGATTTCCAGATCTGTATCCTTCATACAAAGAAAGGACTGAGGGTCAGGTGATATACTCTTGGAAGAGTAAGTTACTTATTAAACAGTTGGATTCTGCCTAATGACAGTGTGATAGGAGGTCATGGTGACAAAGCTGCTACAAATAGTTCTGCTCAGTGGTTTTAAGGGTGCCAGTAGGGGTGGGTTTTTTGCATAGATTCCCCATATCTGTGTTCCTTCCTTACAAATTTTGATATAAGAAGTTCTGATAAACTCCACTGTTCTCATTTCTATTAACTTCCCATGCTTGTTTGTTAAAAACAAAACAACAAAACCAAACATCATCACAAATCCGCTATGGGAATTATAAAAAAAAAAAAAACCCTGCAACCCAAACTTACACAATGCACTTCCCTTAACAAAACAGAGTAAGAAGAATTTTATTGATGAGACGTGTGTTACTCTTCTTGGACCAGACACTTCATTTACGCATACTTTACTCTGGTTCACTCACTTCCTGACAATTAACGTTGAGAAGTTTTTTATATGAAGTATTAGCGTGAGTCTTGTCTCTTCTTTTTAAAATCGCATATTTTAATAATGTACTTTTAATAATGTACTACGTGAAGCAGGCTTTTAATAGTAGCTTGAAAAGCCTTGGAGAAGAATTTCATGAAACCTGGGGCTGTCAGGTAGTATAGTCCATCTCTGATGGACTTGTGTCACATTCCTATAGTTACCCATTCTTTGAAGGGCTCCTTACAGATGCCTGAAAGTCATCTTAAATTTTGGTTTCAGTTTACTCTCACAGTATAATCACATATATTCAAAACATTTTTAATATTAAAAGCTATTGTAAAAATAGAATCTGTAGAAATGCTTTAATATCTTGAATAGTAAACTTGTAAATGAAATACTAATGGCACCATTATCTATTTTAGTCCACTACAAGTAATTTCCGCAATGATTATCATTTGCCAATTGAATAAATTTTCCAGTTAAACCATCTCACATGAAACATTTATTTTACAGAATGTGTGCTGAAAGAAGCTAAAATAAAATGATTTCTTCTGTAAAATCTGAAGAAATAAAAGCATTTAGTACCAAATGGGACAAAACCACCAAATTGAGTTAGAAATTTAGCTCTGGGTGTGTTTATGAAATTACACTCCAGAGATGTGGTTTTCATTGAAACAAGAAGATGAAAAATTATACATCACAGCCTTTAATTACTTTATTTCATAGTCTTGTTTGGCTCCTATCAGGTTTTCATGCAGGCCTCACCTGTGAAGACAAGGCATATTTTTCATTTCAGGAGCATGGATTTAAATTAGTAACACACAAAGCAGAAAAATTCAAAGTAGAAAACTGCTTCCTGCAGTCCTCTACAGTAACAACTGCCCTGTGTTAAGCAGTACAGTTGGCTCTGGCCCAACAAAGAAACTGAATCAATGAGCAGAAAACAATTGGCTAGGTTCCTTTTGCTGGTATCAAAGCGTTCTTAATGACTATTACAGCCAAAACTATTAACCAAATAGAGTTAGCAACACACCGTGGTGTTTACACCCACAGCTAAGCAAAAACAAGTCTAAAAAGTCTCTTGTAGATTAAGTTGGCTCCGGCTCAAAGCATGCAGTCCACACAAAACTGAATGCGTCAGAATGTTGGTTAACAATCGCTTAAAAATATTTGACTGATCCTGTTCTTTTAAGCATAAATGCAAACAAACAGGACCCAAGGATACAGTCACAAACTGTATCAGAAGAGGTTTAGATTAGACATGAGAAAAATCTTTTTCTCTCAGAGTGGTCAGGCACTGGAATGGCTGCCAAGGGAGGCGGTGGAGTTGCCATCCCTGGCAGCGTTCAAGAGGTGTCTGGATGAGGAGCTATGAGATACAGCGGCATAGAGTATAGTGGCTTGTGATAGCAATGGTGATGGGAGGACAGTTAGACTAGACGATCTTGTAGATCCTTTCCAACCTTATGATTCTATAATTTCATAGAATCATCCACTCCAGAGGACAAATATAACCTTGTAGGTAAAATAAACTTTGACAGACAGCACTCATTAGAGTTTGTTGCATTCTTACCTTCTTTTAAAATGTGATAACTGCAATTAGCCTACCAAAGAGCTAATTACCAGAAGGGCTTCCAAAGATAAAACTGCAACAACCCATGTTGAAACAGATTGCAGGTATTAGAAAAGAAAAAGGAAAGAGTGAAACCGTAAAAAGCTTGTCAGTGTTCTTGCAAGCACATTTTTAACATTGAGTCATATTTGTTTCCCCACTTTCTCTCATGTTACAATACAAGCTTCAGGTAGAGAAGTATAAGCCCCTGTGACACCATGAAAAATCACCCAGGCAAAGATGGAGTAGATGACAGAAAAATTCTTGTATGTTTTGTGTTATTTTTAGTTGTGTAACACTCAGATGATAAGCGATGCTGAAGTAGCACGCATCCATTGATGTGACAAACCCACCTTCCCCTAAAGTGTATTGCCTGTACACTGAGAGGGCTATTAAGTCTCTTCAGCAGCTCACTAAGTAATCATGAAGTAAGGAGAGAGAAACAGAAAAAGCTTTCCAGAATTAATTACGTTCACACTCTCAAAACACAGCCCAAGAAAACAAAGGGGCAGGAACGCCAGGAAGAGAAGGATGTGAGCCTAACAAGCTTTCTAAAAATAAGAAACAGAGTGAAAATATATTAAATGTAAACAGAACTCCATTTTTAGCATGTGGTCAGTGACATATGAGCTTGGAACTGAACTTGTACTGCATAAAAAATGGCAACAGCTGGAAATCAGCTGCACTACTACATGGAAAACCTCAGAAGAAAGCACACTATTACTCAGCTTAGCAGGTTTACATCAGCAAGAAGTCACCTCCTTCTAGCAACCTGCATCCATTTTCTCACCCCAGCAGTATGCATCCAGTGTATCAACTTGAGTGCCAAAATCACTCAGAATAGAAAACGTAGGTCCAAAATCAGCAAGAAGAAATGGGAAGAATAAGATCAAAGAGGGTGCCTAAAATAAAAGAAAACTTGGAGGCCCATTGTGTATTTAAGCACTCCAAATTAAAGAGGCATGATATAAAGCAAACAAACAAATGAAAAAAATACAAATAAAGATAAGGCATCTTAGTTGGAAAATGACAATCTAGATATTGACCCTTAAGTACTCAGTCTGAAAATCTCATGGGTGCACATAATTGTAACCTTTGTTTTGGCTGGAATCAATCTCGTAGTAAGCAGATAATTTTTATTTTTTGGTAGCAGATGAAGAATATTGAAACTATTGAATCATGCATATCTTTTTAGACTATCAAAATATTCAGTATTAAGAATATCTAATTTTACTTAGTGAAAATTTATGTTAATACTACAGTTTTCCTCTTCTTTAGAGGTTACCTAGCATAATGCCTAGTAAAGCCACCTGACTGTCTCATATTTACCTGTATCTGCATTCTCCATCTTTTAACACTAAGCCTGAGAGTCTCAGAACAGGAAACTCCAAAAATCCATTTCACGTTTACTTGCGGCTCAGAATACCATACCCAGCATAAAGCTGCCAACTTCACTATTCCTCAAAAAGTAAAGTTGAGAACTGACTTGACCCTGTACAGAACAGCTATTTATTCAGTAACAGTTGTTTTTATCTTGTGGATGATAGAGATGTCAAACAAAGGTCATTATTTTAGACCATGTGAGGTTCCACTGCAAAATCCAGCATGCTCACCAATAACAGAAAACGCTTGAATTACTGTAAAATATGTTCGCATTTAATAACATAATTCATTGTCTCCTCAAAAGTTTTTGCTACTATCTAGAAATTAAATGAAGCTTCAGGTCCCTCATATTGCCCTAGCATAGGCCATAATATCATCTTTTATCATAACTTTTAATTACATCATGACTTTTAATGTGGGGAGTTGGAAATTCATATTGCCCATGAATAACTATTGAAAGAGAGCGCCCAGGAAACAGAAGCTATCAAAACACTCCAGTGCTGTAGGATATACATCCCCATGTGGTTCTCCAATGGGAAGCAAATCTTAACTTCCAGGCTTTTGCAGCAGTTAGTACCTAAGCAGATGCTTAACAGGCAGAAACCCTAATACTAAAATCAGGGAATGGGCAGCAGCAGCAGCTGACCTGCCTGGAAGCATGCAATATGAATATCTTGAATACTTTCTAGGTCTATGCAGGGTGGGTTTTACATGATACACTCTTCAAATTGAGAGATCGGTTTCTCTGTTGAAAATACCTCAGAGAAGGCTGGCAATACATTAAGATAGTAACCCTAAGAAAATGAGAAGGAATAAGGTACCTTTATTTCAAAAATAAATAAATAAATAAATAAATGAAGAACCAGAACCCCAAATTTGAGATGTCCTTACACAACATATAGCCATTTTTTAATACATACACACAGGAATAAACAAATAAACTTTCAATATATTAATTACCTGGTATGCTAGTGAAGGCCAGCAATTCATCTTACAATTTTTCTCAGAACCATGCAAAAGAGACCATTGAGAATCAACAGCAAGATCCCATTTTTGGCTGACACTGACACAAAATCAGTTCACACACTGTGTGCGAAACATCAGACCACCAGTTACTGAAGCCCTTCTGTTGTGCTGCAAGAATACTTAGCTTATTACCCATAGCACACACAAGAACACTGGGACAGTTCAGCCCTCATTATTACTTTTTTTAATATCACTTTAACTCCATACGTAGCAAAGGATGCCAGTCATCATTTGCAACAATCTGACAGAAAACTAACTTTATAATACATTGAAAACATAACGTATAATACAAATACACTTTCAACATGAAAATAATTCACTTTCAAGCTGTGCCTTGTGAAGCCATTATTAGACATGAGCATGCCTAACATCTCTTTCCATTATATTGATTTTATGTTCTACCATACAATGCAAAAAGAAATCCTCATTGTGGATCATCTACCATAACATTTTGAAAGGACTCTGATGCCTTTTTAGGCCACAGCTTTTACCAACCACACAAATTCAGAGCCTATTTTCCAGTTAAAGAATGCACTTCCAGCATGATTAAAATGATACATGTAGGACGAAAATGGATTCAGTGGAACACTTTTCAGCAGCTGTCCTGCGTGGAAGCATTTCCAACAATCTGTAGTCTGAAGTAACACAAGGTTTAGACAGCAAACAAGATCAATATTCTGCTGGCTTCGGGTACATCTCTGAAGACATATATAACCTACAGTCACAGCATTTTTTTATGAGAGAGACAACTGCTGAACTTCATTTCCCACTTGCTTACACTGTGGAAATGCAGGACTACCAATGCAGAAAATATTACCATGATATCTTCAATTTAATTAGCCCGATTGATTAAGTAAGCACATTTTGCACATATACTGTAAATAACAATGTAAATTACTCCCCCCCCCCAAAAAAAAAAAAAAAAAGATAACAATTGAATCCTGGAAACAGATGGTCAGCCAAAGATCTTTCAACTGACTGGAACGTTTATTACTGCCTTCAAGAATTTGGAGTTAAGCTCAGATACAGCAGGAGCTGTGGGACAGTACATAGAATTAAGGTTGTTTTACTTCTATGATTGACAACTTTTTTCTAGTTATGGCTAGACAACCTCTATTAGATGGTGCAAACAATTGCAAAATGTACACATCTGTACAATCAACAAACATACAACTAGCAGAGAGGCATGGTTAGGCTGGTATCTTACAGGTTGTATAACTAGAAGGATTATCACAGTGGAAAGGGATAATAAAAAATAAATCAAAGCACTTACCCACATACTAGGCTCGCAGAAAAACTGCAAAGGGAGCAACCTCCAGAAAGAGATCCTACCCCAGCAGCAGTCAGACCTTAAATGGGGTCTAGGAGAGGTGCAGCCAGGCTCCACCAGTCACACAGGTGAAATGCCTTCACCTGAGCTCCCAAAGCTTACTCAGTACTTGCCTCAGGTGATCAATCAGGTGTTCAGGTCATGATTCAAAAGCTCTCATGCAGCACCCCTTCTAAAAGAGTTGCTTACAATTTCTGGAACAATCAAAACCCAAGAGCAATAATGCTGACAAATGCACACCATCTCATTCACCTGGCACCTAAAACACACTGAATATCATTCATGCAGTCTATTCTCCTCAGCATCTTAAAACATCATTCTTCTGTTTATCTTTTTTCCTCTTCTTAGCAAAGTTCAGTGTCCATAGAGGCACTGCGAAGGTCAGCTGCTTCGGTTTTATTCCTGGTGACAGTCGTATATTTTACTGCTTATTTCGTACTACACAATTTAAAAGAACGGTTGAACGAATGCTCTCTCGTGGTACGGGATACATTTTGCCATTTTCACCCTTCTGAAAACACAGGTAGTGGATGTTTCTGAAAAACAACTTAGTCCCTAAAATAATATTACTAATAATATTATTATGCTATATATTATATTAAATAATAAAAATAATATTGCATTTTACAAAATCCAGTCCTTTGTGAACTTTGTTATCAGCATTTAATCACACAAGCATTATTGTTATTAATTTTATTTTTATAACAATGCATAAAAAAGGACATGAATGGAAAGACCCCTAAGCTATCAGAAGAAAGGGTGTTCTGTGATGCTGGAAATCACCGGAGGCTTCCCCAATTCTGCATAGATACACTGCTGAGCGCTTCACTCCAGACATTTCAATTCTGTCATCTTTATCCATTTATTCTTAAAGGGAAATTTAGATGTACTGCATGCATACACGTAACAATAAGGCCAAGTGGAAGACAGGTGAACTGGACTACAAATCATTTCTCAAAATGAAGACTAATTACAAACACAAAGTTTTGTATTTTATGAAATAGGCCGAACACTGCTCTACCATTTTGTCAGCCTCCAGCAGAAAGTTACTTCTTCAGTGAAAACACGATTTTCAGGGATTTACTCTAACAAAAACAGCATCAAAAAAAGAAGGAGTACAATTTTATTGTGGACCACCAAACATATGGACTTCATTTGCTAAGTATTTCCTTTGGTTTTCCTCATTCTCGCTCAGTGTCACAAGGAATATTTAACGTGACGCAACTTCACATTCATTTCACAAACATAAAAAGTTAAGGACCTAAAATTGAAGTAGCATCACCTGTAGGTCTGCCAAGGTTGGAATTCCCTTACACACCAGCTGATCGCCAGTACAGTCTCGCTGCTTAATCAAGACACAGAGACAGAATAGATCCTTGTGCTTCCCCATTGCATTGTAAAATACAACACGCCTACGAACACCCCCAGCTACGTAACAAGGGATATCTGGACAGCTCTGCATTTTGGCCTCAAACCACAGTTTTGCAGGAACCCTTTCCGTTTCTGTGAACAACTCAGAGTCAATTCTGTAAATGTGCCTTTTTACATCACCCTCACCACAGAGCTATTTGAAGAACTTTCAAAGTACAGCTCCAACTTGGATACACCACAGGAAGAGATACCGCATGCTAACACCCTTCCATTAACGGGGATCTCACAGCCACTGCAGCAATCAAAAAACATTTCATGAAATACTAAGGTCAAAACAATATCAGTACAGCTTCCTTAAAAATACAGGTGAGACCTCCTAACTGTAACCTCATCCTTTCAAGGTCACAAAAAGCAGAGTTCAACACTTCAGCCAGGACAAGCAAAGGGAAGCTCGTAAATTCTCTGTTCCAGCAAGGATGTCTCAGCAAACCATGGACAGCAGTATAGGACTGCCAAACAGCCTTCGGCAGAAAGAACACCTAAACGTATTGGTTTCCTTGGAGACGTTCTGGTGGCTTAGCTGGGAGAAATCCAACAGGTATAAAAACTTCATCAGCTTGGTTCTTAAAAGATGTCCTCTCCACATTTTTCTTATCCCCTCGAAAGCTTGGGTGACCTTGCAAGAACTAAACAAGAATACAAAAACTGTAAATTAAGTGGACGGAATGAAGCTACAGCTGGAGCATCTTACAGGGCCAAGAGTCCTCACCTGGTCTTTCATCTGTTACACACAAGGGGTCAGATCTTTGTCTTGCTGCCAAGAGCAATTCACACATTCTCCAACTCTACATATGGAAAGACAGCTCTCTTTTAAGGGATTATTCCAGCATGTAAAATGGGAAATTCTACTAAGCGGTAATTAAATCCTCTCCAAAGCTTCACGATAAACTTTCTTCAACCACCACATTGGGTCAATCTTCCCATGATAGAACTGCATCAAAGTTCTCATCTTGGTACATTTCAGACTCACTTTCTATTTTAGTTTAAAAGCTCAAATCACTCAACCAAAGCTGTGACAACAGCAATAACAGCCTCATGGTATAACAGCAGTAGTATTTAGGCACCTACAACTGGAGACACTGTGGGAATACAAGAAGGGCTGTATGGAGCAGCAGCAGTGGAGCAAGATAAACAGCATGAGAACCAAGGACACCTCTAGAAGAAAAACAGCTTGCAGCTCTGATTGGATAAGTGCCAGTGTGAACGGTTGAAGAAGTGTTTGTGGAATATTCTGTTGAGATGTAGGGGCGAATGGGAAAGCTAGGAAAAGAAAACTTGTGAAGGTATATAAGTGATGTGAGAACTTGTAATAAACATTTGGATCGTTCACATCTGAGTCCATGCATCAGATGCAGCAAACGGCACCCACGACATGGGGCAAATCAAGCCGAGGCTGAGAGAGCCTGGTCCAGTAGAGTTGCCCAACTGAACTTTGGAGAGATTGTTTCACGCACACCCACAGCATTCTGCAGGACAGAAGGTGAGCAGTCAGGTACTACAGGGAGTTCACTAACAAAGGAGCAACGCGTACATATCGAAGTATTACAGCTAGTTTTAAAGTTTCAGGATCAGCCTGTATCTACTTCAACGTTAGTTACTTTTCTTAAATGGATAAGCAAAAATGTCCCTGAATTTTGAAAAACTGGGTTCTCTCTTGATGGAGAGCTTTGGGACAAAATTGGCACAAAACTCTGGGAGGCTTCTATTGCTAAAGACAGAACGGCTGCTAAACTTTTTTCTGTTTGGCACGAAATAATGGAAGGGCTTAAACAAGTTAGACAAGGAAGAATTTTTCCCTGATTGTTCCCTATTGCCCTCCCTCCCATCCCCGCCGCAGCCCCTTGGTGCAGAAAACAACCCCAGCCCAAATTCAATCCACAGCTCCAACCCCCGCCCAGGCTGGGGAGAAGAAAAATCCCAAACCCCCCAACGCTCCCACCTTCTGCTCCACCCCCAACGCTGGCCACACCGCTGCTGCCCTCCGCCCTGCCCATGTTGCTCGCCATGACGCTGCCACCATCCGCTGCATCTAGGTCATCTGTTGCTGCATCTGTGCAGCTCACACATAACTTGGTTAAAGATAAGGATAGACCAGAAGCAGAAGAACTTTTTGATCCTGGTTCAGTAGATTCAAAAGATAAACCAATTGTTTTTCCTCATGATAATAATTTGAAGGATGCTGGAAAGACAGATTTTTCTACAATGTACTGTGATGTATTAGAGCAGTGCAGAAAAGATGCAATATTACAGGGTGATGCTGATACTTTGCAGGCCTTTCCTGTGTTGTATCATCCAAATCAGCCTCCCCAGTGGGAATCCCTGCCTTATGAGGCAGTGAAGGAGCTAAGGAATTCAGTGAGAGACTATGGAATTCAGGCTGCCTTTACATATAATCTTTTGGTTGCAGTTGGAGACAGTTATGTTATGACCCCTCGTGACTGGAAAAATCTTGTTACAAACAATCCTGTCTCCCATGCAATACGCTGTATTTATGACTGAATACCAAGATCACGCTACTATCCAGGCTATGAATAATTTAACTAACTTCAAGCATATTGGCATAGAGGAACTCGTGGGGGAGGGGGTCCAGGCAACACCTCAGGCCCAGGCACAGATGGACAGGCAATACCTTGAATGAGTTTAGACTTCGGTGTTACGTGCTATCCGTTGGATACCTGATACTAATTCGTCTAATACCTCCTTTTCATTAGTTAAGCAGGAGGCCACCAAGCCCTACATTAAATTTCTTGACTGTTTACAAAAAACACTAGAGAGACAAGTAGACCATCAGGCCACCCGGGATGCTTTGCTTAAGCAATTAGCAATAGAAAACGGAAATGCAGACTGTTGAAAGGTTTTACAATCCTTAAAGAGTGCAGATCCATCCATTACTGACGTGATTAAAGCCTGTCAAGATGTAGGCACGGACAGTCATAAAATGACCTTGCTAGCAGAAGCACTGGCAGCCCAACACAATGCAGGGACAGCTCAAAGAATGAAATGTTACAATTGTGGGGAGCCTGGTCATGTACAAAGGGACTGTAAAAAGCCCAAGTGGACAAATAAAAATGCTTATGCTGTTCCAACTCAACTCTGTCCCCGATGCAGAAGAGGGCTACACTGGGCAAGAGAATGCCAATCCAAACTCCCTGTTGCTGCACAGCCTTGCGATCTGCCAGGAAATGGGTAGAAGAATGTGTGACCGCACGCTATGACAGCGAATACGGTCCCAAATCAGTCAGCCACTGCCTGGCCAGCTCACTCAGACCAGCCACCGCCAGCAGTGCGGGAGTGGATTTGGCCACCTCCCAGTCAGTGACACTGACTGACAGCACCGTGGCTCTCATTCCAACAGGTGTCACGGGTCCCCTCGGGGACAGGCGTAGTGCCCTCTTATTAGGACGTTCTTCTGTTACATGGATGGGACTTTTTGTTTTGCCAGGAGTTACAGATGCTGACCACACTGGGGAGATTAAGATAATGGCATGGACACCCTCGCCCCCCTGCTTTATTCCCAAAGGTCAAAAAAATAGTACAGTTGATCCCTCTTCATTCTTTGACTCAACCTGGCATTAGGGACCGAACTGGTGGATTTGGGAGCACAGGCAAACCTGCCGTGCTATGGACTACACAAGTGACAAAAGACAAACCATTACTACCATGCTTAGTAAACAGACTACAGTTATTAGGCCTAGTAGATACCAGAGCTGATGTTACCATCATTAAGTAAAGTGATTGGCCTTCAGAGTGGCCATTAAAAGACCCTAATTCTGCTATTGTAGGAGTTGGGGGTTTACAGCAGCCCAAACAAAGTGCCCAAATTTTCTCTTTTGAAGGGCCTGATGGTCGCATTGCTCACACTGCTCCTTACATCTTACCGGTTCCCTGTACTTTGTGGGGTCAAGATCTTTTAAGTCAATGGAGCATGATTTTGCAGACAAATTTTCAGTGAGGGCCATTGATTGGCAGCAACCTATACCCCTAACTTGGAAAACAGAACAACCTATTTGGGTACATCAGTGGCCCTGAAAAAAGGAAAAGTTGCTGCATTTACGTGAGCTAGTTCAAGAACACCTAGCTGCCAGTCACATAGTGCCTACTACCAGCCCTTGGAATTCTCCAGTCTTTATTATCCTCAAGAAGAGTAGTAAATGGAAACTTTTACAGGACCTGCGTGCTGTCAATGCAGTCATTGAGCCCATACGGGCGTTGCAGCCTGGCCTTCCTTCACCTTCAATGTTACCTTCAAATTGGCCTATAGCAGTCATTGATTTAAAGACTGTTTTTCTACCATTCAACTTCATCCAAAAGATGCACCACAACTTGCTTTCTCAGTGCTCTCCATCAACCAACAAAGCCCTGCTCAGCAGTATCATTGGACCGTGTTACCACAAGGAATGCTTGATAGTCCAACAATATGTCAAGTGACTGTAGCAAATGCATTACAACCAGTATGAAAAGCTAGACCTCATGTCCTTATTTATCATTATATGGACAACATATTAATAGCAGCAGAACAAGAAGAGGATCTAAAGGACGCTTTATTGCTCGTCCGGCAGGCAGTCCAGTCTGTCAGTTTACAAAAAGCAGAAGAAAAGGTGCAACTTAGTTCTCCATGGAAATATTTAGGATGGAAAATTACATCTCACATAGTCCAGCCTCAAATCCTCAAAATAGTACCTAATGTACAGACATTAAATGATCTGCAAAAATTGTTAGGAACCATCAATTTGTTGCTACCGCTTTTGGGTATCACCACTCAAGAGCTGCACCCTTTATTCCAGCTACTCAAAGGAGACCCAGATTTAACCTCTAAAAGAGAATTAACACCAGAAGCACTACAATGCTTAGACTCTGTAAATAACATCGCTGCAACATCAATTTAGTCATCGTGTTTATCACTTCCAGTATCTCTTATGATAATATCAAATTCTTACCAGCCATATGGCTTATTATGTCAGTGGGATACCTCAAGAAAAGATCCTCTCATTATCCTTGAATGGATATTCTTACCACATACATTTTCAAAAGCCATTACATCACGAGTGGAGATGTTTGCAATGCTTATACAGCGAGGTCGACATCGTCTAGAAATTTTACGAGCCTTTGATCCTGATTGCATCTACATACCTGCTACTAAAAAAGATTTAGATTGGGTGCTTGCACAGTCCCTTGCTATTCAAACTGCAATGGCAGACTATTCTGGGCAAATCTCCACCCATTCCCCCCAAACATCAGTTACTACATAATTTGAGTGATCTGTCCCTTACAACTAATAGTTAACTTTCACATGTTCCAATACCTAATGCTATTACTGTATTTACAGATGGCTCCGGTAAGACACATGGAGCAGTGGTTCTCTGGCATGCGACTGCTATACGATGGCAGTCAGATATACACATTGTCAATGGATCACCTCAAATTGAGGAACTCGCTGCAGTAGCTCAAGCTCTTCAAATTTTTTCTGAACAAAAGCTTAATATAATAACTGACTCCTTGTACGTTACAGGTATCATTCAGCAGATTGAAGGATCTTAAGGAAGTGAACAACCCTGCTTTGTTTGCACAGCTCAAGCAAGTTTACATTACGTCTCTCATCGTACTCTTCCTTATTTTATTATGCATATTCACACACTTCGTTGCCTGGTCCTTTAACTGAGGGCAACCATAAGGCTGATCAAGCCACAGTCGCCTTTGCTACCCCTCAATTATTTCAGCAAGCGCGACTCTCCCATCATTTTTTCCATCAAAATAGGAGAGCCTTGCAAAAACAATTCCAACTGACAGTGGAACAACACCACAACATTATTTTAACATGCCCAGACTGCCAGGCAATTGCCCCTCTGCCTCAAATTGGGACAAATCCCCGTGGCACAGCACCTCTTCAACTGTGGCAGACAGATGTCACTCAGGTTCCTGAATTTGGCCGCCTAAAATATGTACACGTAACAATAGATACTCATTCTGCTTACATATTTGCCACAGCACATACAGACAAACGCAGTCGCAATGCCTGCAAACACTGGTTATCTGCTTACGCTGCTATGGGGATCCCACATACTATAAAAACAGATAATGGACCTGCATATACTTGTAAAGCCACACGAACTTTCCTCCAAGAATGGGGGGTTAAACATATTACAGGCATTCCTCATTCTCCCACTGGACAAGCTATCATTGAGCGCGCTCATCAAACATTAAAATCCCTTCTAAATAAACAAAAAAGGGGGAATACGGGAGACACACCACAAGAGAGATAATATAAGGCTTCGCTTGTGCTGAATTTTTTCAATTGTGATCTACAGATACAACTCATGAGGATAGTCATCTTGGGGCCTCTCCAATGCTCAAGGAATGGTATGACATAATGGGTGATTTTCCATGTTACCAATGCAGTCTCAAGAATAAGAATTATTAGGCATTATCTAGGTTGTTGTGTGCTTCTTCTACTTTAGTAATAGATCAAACGCGAATTAAAAAGGATTTGATGTAAACAATGCTTGAATCTACAGGAATAGCTCTTTTGATGTATTAGCAATGCTCAGTTATTATGCTATTAGCCTATCAATTGGCCTCTTCTTAATTTGTAAAGACAAAACCTGGAAAGGAATCACTGGCAAAAGGATGACCCTGTATTATAAAATGATTACCTGTCTTTCATCCCACTAATCAGGATTTTAAAAATATGACCATGCATCACCTTAAACAAAGGCACATACTAAGACAGCTAACCTTGATAGCTTATTCTGTTTTCCAAGCAGGCGTTCCACTTGGGCTCTGTATCGCGCACTGGCCACGCAGATATGGTGCACAAATGGAAAATACCTTTCAGACCCTGAAAGCAGGAGAGGGTCTGTAGTGGGTGAAAGAGGAAAAGTGCACTTTGAAGCAGGGGATGCCCTGCTGGCACTACCTACCACATCCACCACCAACACATTCCTTCTTCCTCCTCTTCTGCAGTTCGCTGTTTCTCAAGGGTCAATAAGTAATAACACCCGTAGTGACACTCTAGCACATTTGCCCACTAATACTGGTTCTATCTGACATTGAATTTCATAAAGTTGCATGACAATCATTTATTAGCCCAAAGGCATGGTTATGAGTACCCTAAAAGCATTTGTTGCACAAATTTTAGTGATCATTCAAAATTAATATATCAGAGTATACAAAAGTTGAAGACTTTTCCTAACCAGTTACAGATTAACACCGAGTGGGACTCTTAGGGATTTATTTCTAGGTTGCAGGGCAAACGTGTTTGTTCTTTTTAGTGAATTTAACAGTATCTCCTGCGGTTACGCTATGTTTGACTTGTCTCCTTTCTCACCTTTAGAGTATTGTCAATCGAGGCCTTGATTGAGTTATAATGATTGTGTTATTAGTGTAAGTAGTGTTGTTATTCTATGGTACGGTAGTAGCTTGTTAATTAATAAAAAAGAGGGAATTGTGGGAATACATGAAGGACTGTATGGAGCAGCAGCTGTGGAGCAAGATAAACAGCATGAGAACCAAGGACACCTCTAGAAGAAGAAAGAACAGCTTGCAGCTCTGATTGGATAAAAGCCTGTGTGAACAGTTGAAGATGTGTTTGTGGAATATTCTGTTGACACGTAGGGGCAAATGAGAAAGCTGGGAAAAGAAAACTTGTGAAGGTATATAAGTGATGTGAGAACTCGTAATAAACAATTTGGATCGTTCACATCTGAGTCCGTGCATCAGATGCAGCAAGACACACTGAAGATTTCACTGTGGATTTGAGATCAGCTGAATATTTAAATCCCTTTCTTGTTTTAAGCTATTAAGATACATCCATGGGATTCATTTCTTCCATTGACCTCAGTGAGGCTTCACAACCTAAAGCTTTAATAGGGAAAGTGGTCTAAAAGTCAAATACTGGATGATAATAAATAATAATCATAAAAGCATTTCAGTGGGGGATAGCAATGTAAATACGTACGTATTTTAGGAAACAAACAAAGATAATTAAAAATCATAATCTGTGGTACAGGACCCAAAGAGACCTTTCCCTCACGATTTCATACAACAGTTCTCTCACCAACTCTGAACTCATCTGCCTACATAACTCAGAAATCATTCTTTTTTCTTTTACATTAAGTTCAAGGATACAACTTGCATTTTCTTGACAAGTTTATAACTTCAGATCTCTCTCCTGCTTACACTGATCCTTCTCTAAAGGAATGAATAAACCTTCAGCAAGTCAGAAGAAAACCCAAGCCCCTCACTGAATTCTAAAGCCAGAAATATTTTAATCTGCAATTCTGCTAAGCAATGTGAAGCAACTTATTTTTATTTATCTCATGGTTCTCCTTCTAGACTTATTCCTCTGCATGCTGAGTATCAGTCAGTGACCTTCCATAGTGCTGGTAGAAAGCAATATAATTAAACCATCTATGAAAGGCTCTTCAAGACAATCGCTATACCTAGCTCCTACAGAACATCTGAGGCTTTGTTGTTATTCAGGCTTTGTGTTATAATGCTAAATCAGAATTTAAAATTCAGTCCTTTTTTCAGTCCCACAAGAAGTGTAAGTTATTTATTTCTTTCCTTACTGCATAAAAGCACAGATACATTCTCAATACCTGAAAACATAACTACAGAAAAATCAAGATATAACCCTCTTCATAACCATTTTTTCCTTGTCCTCAGCCATCATTCAAATGTAAATGTCACACTACACCTAACATCCATAACTGATCCTTAAATAAATATATCAGTTTTAAAAATCCTGGAGATATGTGCTGAGAAAGAAATGTACATACTTACCAAATCAGAAGAAAATCAATTGAAAGTACAGAATAAATATTATTTAATTCACCCTAGGACTTCCATATTCACAATCATCTACACAGGTAAATAATCACATGTACACATGTAACACTACAATGAAAAAAAGAGCATAACAGTAGGAACAGAGTAGCACAGTCCCAGGCTATAACAAATAAAAACAAACGCCAGTGCAGTAGCTACCATAGATACCAAAACAAAACAACAAAAAAAACACCTACCTCCAAAAAGACACCAACAGACAGAAATTTTCAACAAGATGCCCTCACCTCCACTGCCAACCCTTAAATGAGGTTTGGGAAGGGGTGGATCTTGACTCCACCCCTTCCTGTCACTCAGCTGCAATGCATGCACCTGAGCTCCCCTGGTTGGCCCTGCCTTCCCGCCAGGTGCTCAATTACTGTTTCAAGCTCTGACAAAGCGTTTCTGCTGTAGTAGGAAATGAAAACTCACTTTCAAAGCATAACAAAGGGAAACTTGCACTGAGATCATTCATAGGAAAGAATTATGTTACAGAATGTCAGTTTATGGATCGTGAGAGATCACAAAACTTTTGTAAAATGTAAATGAAAAGTGTAAAAAATAACAGTTTGATTCTTCACTGCATTTGGCATTTTCAGCTCCCTGTGTATAAAATGGCTGCGGTACTTCCATTATTTGTCATCTGTGGGTGGCTCGTGCAGTAACAAGAGACTGCAATTTCTGCAACAATTTAAATGTTCCAAATGAAAAGACAGTCCTTGGTAGCATGTTCTTACAGAGAGGAAAGCAGCTGAAGCTTAATTAATCTATGCATAAATATATCCACTAACGTGTATGTGTATATACAGTGTTCAATAGAACACTGAGCTCAGCTAGCAGTTTTTCAAAGGTACTGTGATATAACTAGAAAATAGTAGTATACAAGGGCTGCTCCAGAAGTTGGCCCATGACATCAGAGGTGGATGTTGGTGGTATGACAGAAGAGTTTGAACCTTCTCACCAGTATTCCACTACACTTTGTTGCCATGTGACAGCTGGCAGCAGAGGTGCAGTCTGACAAAATGGCACCTGGTATGGAAGTGTGTATGGAGCAAAGGTGTGTCACTGAATTCTGTCATGGTTTGAAACCATTTCCCCTTTTCCTACCACAACAGATCCTGCTAAAGAAAAGGGTCTGTCCCCTGCTGTCTTGTAACTTCCCTTTTGATACTGAAAAGCCACTATCTGTTCTCCCCAAAGCTGCATGTTGAACAGACCCTGTTTTCAGCGTGTCCTCATAGAGGAGTGTTCCATCCCTGGAATACAAGCTCTGGAGCCCAAGAAATCAACAATTATTAAAAGAAATGATTTCAACTCACGTGCCAGTTCTTCACTGGTATGAATCTGTCATTTATTTCAATGTACAGTAGTTTGAGATCAAAACATCAAATGTTTTTTTAAGGTAGTGAAGCCACAGCTGTTCTTCTGGCTTTCTTACTAGGAGTCAGTATCTTAGGTAATGGGGTTCGTTGCTATTTGGAGCATAAGCAGCATGCGTTCATTCTCTGTACAGCCAGCATATAAAATGTGTAATAGCCGCACACAGTGCATACTCAATCAGTCTAAATCACTTAGTAGTCCACATAATGAATGCCTGGCTACTGGACTAAAAAATGCTCTTGGTAATACAGGCAGATGAGTCATGAACAAATTTGCATTTATATATAAATGATTATATCCATCAGAGACTGAAAGCTGAACAAACCAGCTTTCCATCAAGAGGAGGGGAAGATGAAGTACTGTTGCAATATTTTCTTCTATTTTGGATGCCTTCCTTCAGTGCCGAGGTGACATTTAGCTATGGTTCATAATTATTATGGACACAACCCAGTTCTAATCACCCGAAAGACTGGGTAATTCTGTTCTTTTAGCTGAGGGCTTCTACTGGTGGTGAATATTCGCAAAAAAATCCTGCATTGAAAGTAAGTTTGGACTTCTGAGCAGGGCTTAATGGTTGCAGAATCCCCCCTATCTGAACTGGAAACTAGGAAATCTTCAGTTTGCTTGAGGAGCAGCATGCAGTTCTGGAAGTTGGAGCCTCAGCTAATAACTGAACAGAGATTTCCTGGGATTAAACTGTCAGTTAGGGTATGGCCCTCATGCAGACCACTGACGTCAGAGTAGGGGTGTGTTGGCTGAGTATCAGCAGCTGCAAGGAATGCAGATGATGAAATTTCTCCTTGCCAACGACAGTCAAATCCCTGAACATTTCACTCAGTTACTATCTATTTTCCAACTATCAAACGCTGTGAGCAGCTGTATGGAAACTGTTAATCACAGCCTGAACCTCTGATTAACCCTCTGAGGCCGGTGATGGCTCAGCTGCGGGAGCACAGGTGAAGGTAATTCAACTGTGCTCCCGGAAGGGGTGGAGCTTGACTCCACCTCTCCTAGATCCCATTTAAGGGCTGACTACCACTAAGGCAGCATCTCTTTTGAGATTGCTCCTGTGTGGAGTTTCCTGTGGCGAGCATCCATCCTTGCCGTGAAGCCTCAGAGTGGGTGAGTTGTTCCCTATAACCTCTGAATATTCATTTGTTACCACCTTGTATAATAACAACCATACATTTGGCGAGCCAGCCAGGAGAGAGAGAATGTCTTTTCTGTGGAGAATGTATAAATGGGTCAAGGGGGAGAACATCACCCCCTTAGACAAGATGATTCCGGGGCAGATCCCAGGGTTTATGGGTTCTCCCTATTATCAAATGGCTACTATAATTGAAAAATGGGGTCCCTTGAGGGTTATAGGGAATTTTTCTCCATTCCGCATGACGGAATACTTTGAAGGGCTAAGTAACGACATCTTGATTACGAAAGAACGGCGATTAGCTGCTTCTACAGTGGCATGGCCACTATTAACTGCTTTAAATCAAGCAGAAATTAGATCAAATGTATTGGAAAGTGAGAATCAATTATTAAAGGACCGTATTGGAAAATTGGAGCAAGAGCTTAGTATACTGACGGGAAAAAGACCCCTATTACACTCCCCAGTCTCTCAGGTCCGTAATATTTTGATAAATGATGATTCTGTATCTGACACAATGGACCAGGCTAAACAAGGGGATGAAAATACTAAAACTGACTTGGAAGAACCTGTTATGACGGACGCATTACAACTCCGTCCTATTATAACACAAAAAACAAAAAAGGTCCAAGATAGACCAGCAGGGGTGCCTCCTGATCAATGGCCCCCTGCTGAAACTCATTTTCATGTCACGGCCCGACCATACACGGCCACGGAATTAATGGACTTGGTGCAGCGGTTTCGACAAAAACCCAGAGAAAGTGTGCCAACTTGGTTGCTACGCCTATGGGATTCAGGGGCGGAGAGCGTTACGGTCAGTGGGCCTGAATTATCGAAATTGGCCACTGTAACTGTCCACCCTGCCCTTAGGCAAAGATTATATGGCGGAACCCAGTTCCCAGAAGAAAACCATTCTATTCTGGATTGGTTGATGGCTGCATGCCGTATGGTCTGGCCAAATAAGTCAGATATACTGTTAAATGCAGGATTATGGTCCTCTATGGAGGACCTTCAGAATTATATCAGGGAGCTAGGAATGAGAGAGGCCATTTATGAAGATACTTTTGATAGCCCTGATATGGTTAGATTCTCAGGAGGAATGAGGGATCTAATCGTGCAACAGGCCCCTTCTCATATGTATGGCACCTTAGTGTCTATACTGAACCCTTTAGTAGCATCGGAGGCTGCAGTTCAACAGGCGGCTCAGCTAGTAGCAGATCTAGGAGAAACAGAGCGCCTGCGAACTAAACGTAATATTCGAGTGTTAGAAGAAGCTGAAGTTATGCCGGTGGTTAAAACTAAGGGGCCGGCTCCACGAGCTTCTCAGTCGGGACCCATAAGGGTATCCCGAAAGCAAATGTTCAATGATCTTATTAGGGCTGGCGTTCAATTTGCGAAAATTGATCGGCAGCCCAACCACATCCTCCTTCAATTGTGGAAACAGTTGAAGGATGATCAAAAATTTCAAAAATACCCTAGCAAATCAAGGGTAAGAATTATAGAAAGAAAACCATCAATAACATGGAATTTAGCAGACTTTATTGTTCCTAGTAAAAGAAAGAAGCCACCTCAGGTGTCTCGAGCCACAATGCCCGAACCACCAGAGGTAAAAGACTTGAACCTGGCTCAGTATATAGCATGACGAGGGACGTCAGTCCCCCTAGGGCCTCCAGACGGGACCGGAGGCCCTATGTAGAATTAACGATATTCTGGTCCCGAAAAAATATTCAAAGAGTTATGGCCCTAGTCGATACAGGGGCAGAAACATCAATAATTTATGGGGATCCAGCCAAATTTCATGGCAGTAGAGCGATGATTGGAGGTTTTGGGGGACAGACTATTCCAGTCACCCAAACCTGGTTAAAACTGGGGGTTGGGCGTCTCCCACCTCGGGAATATAAGGTATCTATTGCCCCAGTCCAGGAATATATTCTGGGCATAGATATCCTATGGGGTCTGGCTCTCCACACGACTGTGGGAGAGTTCAGGCTCCGACAAAGGTGTATTAGTGTCCGGGCGGTACAGGCAATACTAAGAGGCCATGCAAAGCATGAGCCTATTTGTCTGCCAAAACCGCGCCGGATTACTAATGTAAAGCAGTACAGACTCCCGGGTGGGCAAGAGGAAATATCGAGAACAGTGCAGGAATTGGAGAAAGTGGGTATCATAAGACCTGCACATAGCCCATATAATTCCCCCATATGGCCAGTGCGGAAGTCGGATGGAACATGGAGAATGACAGTTGATTACAGAGAACTGAACAAGGTCACGCCGCCTATTCATGCAGCCGTACCCAATATTGCCTCCCTAATGGACACACTGAGTAGAGAAATCAAAACATATCATTGTGTCTTGGATTTGGCAAATGCATTCTTCAGTATTCCGATTGCTGAAGAATCGCAAGATCAGTTTGCATTCACGTGGGAAGGCAGGCAGTGGACCTTTCAGGTCCTGCCTCAAGGGTACGTGCATTCGCCAACATACTGTCATAACCTAGTGGCGCGTGACCTGGCTAAATGGGAAAAACCAGATAATGTCAATTTATATCATTATATTGACTATCTCCTGTTAACATCCGACTCATTAGAAACAGTGGGGCAAGCAGCAGATTTGTTAACCACCTATCTAAAGGGAAGAGGATGGGCTATAAATCCTCAGAAGGTGCAAGGCCCGGGCCTCTCTGTGAAATTCCTGGGGGTAGTTTGGTCTGGGAAAACCAAAGTACTACCCAGTGCTGTAATAGATAAGGTTCAGGCGTTTCCAGTCCCTACGACACCAAAGCAGCTGCAGGAATTTTTGGGTATATTGGGGTACTGGCGCTCCTTTATACCTCATTTAGCGCAGCTGCTAAGACCATTGTATAGACTCACGAAAAAGGGGCAATTATGGGATTGGGGGAAAATAGAACAAGACGCTTTCCAACAGGCAAAACTGGCAGTTAAACAAGCCCAGGCATTGGGTATATTTGATCCTACCCTCCCAGCTGAATTAGATGTTCATGTTACTCAGGATGGTTTTGGCTGGGGCCTGTGGCAACGCCAGAGTTCTATTCGGACCCCTATTGGATTCTGGTCTCAGGTTTGGCACGGAGCAGAAGAAAGATATAGTATGATCGAAAAACAGTTATTGGCTGCCTATTCAGCATTACAGGCAGTAGAACCAATAACTCAAACAGCAGAGATCTTAGTCAAAACCACTCTGCCAATCCAGGGGTGGGTAAGAGATCTGACCCACCTTCCTAAGACGGGGGTGGCCCAAGCACAAACGGTGGCACGATGGGTCGCCTATCTCAGCCAAAGAAGTAGTCTGTCTTCGTCACCGCTGAAAGAAGAACTACAGAAAATCCTAGGCCCAGTGACATATCATAGTGATGCACCAAAAGAAACATTGGTCGCTCCACCAGAGAAGAGTCCCGTCCAGGAAGGAAAATATCCTATTCCTGAAGATGCGTGGTACACGGATGGATCCAGCAAGGGCAACCCAAGCAAGTGGAGAGCAATAGCATATCATCCCTCTACTGAGACAATCTGGTTTGATGAGGGGGACGGTCAGAGCAGCCAATGGGCAGAATTGCGAGCCGTGTGGATGGTTATAACCAAGGAACCCGGTGATGGTACTCTGAACATCTGTACAGATAGTTGGGCTGTATATCGGGGGCTTACTCTTTGGATTGCACAGTGGGCTACCCAGGAATGGACTATTCACGCCCGACCAATCTGGGGTAAAGACATGTGGTTAGACATGGAATGCAGTTAAACATAGGACTGTATGTGTCTACCATGTCTCTGGTCACCAACCCCTACAGTCACCGGGAAATGATGAAGCCGACACACTGGCCCGAATTCGATGGATTGAGAGTTCGCAGTCCGAGAACATTGCCCGTTGGTTACACCAGAAACTGCGACATGCTGGACAGAAGATAATGTGGGCAGCTGCTAAAGCATGGGGACTGCCCGTACAACTATCTGACATCACCCAGGCATGTCGAGATTGCGACGCTTGCTCGAAGATGAGACCGAGATCGTTGCCCGAAACAACAGCCCATATTGCTAGAGGATACAGTCCTCTGCAGCGATGGCAGGTTGATTACATCGGGCCCCTCCCTCGGTCTGAGGGGGCGAGGTATGCCCTGACCTGCGTCGATACAGTAAGTGGGCTACTGCAGGCCTATCCAGTACCAAAGGCAAATCAGGCATATACAATTAAGGCACTCATGAAACTGATGTCTGCCTATGGGACGCCTCAAGTGATCGAGAGCGACCAGGGGACTCATTTTACTGGTGCAACAATACAGCATTGGGCAGAAGAGAACAACATTGAATGGCGATTCCACCTGCCATATAATCCAACTGGGGCAGGCCTCATTGAACGTTATAATGGTATTCTCAAGGCTGCCCTGAAGACAGACTCTCAGTCCCTGCAGGGGTGGACAAAGAGACTCTATGAAACTCTGCGGGACTTGAATGAAAGACCTCGGGATGGCAGGCCTAGTGCCCTAAAAATGCTACAAACAATATGGGCCTCCCCGCTTAGGATCCAAGTTACGGGCACTGATAATCAGGTAAGACCCCAGATTGGTAATGAAAATAATCTTCTGCTCCCTGCCCCTGAGAATTTAGAACCAGGAATCCATAAGGTAAAGTGGCCCTGGAAGGTGCAAGTAGAACCCAAGTGGTGTGGTTTACTGGCACCTTGGGGGAGATTATTGGAGGTAGGAGGCTCAGTAGCCCCCTCGGTGATAGGTACATGGCCTACGGATATTGTGGTCAATACTCCAATCTTTATTGCTAAAGGGACGCCCATCATGTCCCTGTGGCAGATCAAGACACCCCCTTTGGTGCCAGATATAGTTATACAACCACAAATAACTGGCCAAAGGGTGTGGTATAGGCGACCGGGGCATGCTCCGGTACAAGCTGAAGTATTGACCCAGGATAGAAATACGGCCTGTATCCTACCCTGGAGGGCAGATCTTCCCCTCCTGGTACCTTTGAAACATCTGTATTACTCCCCCTGAGTCTTTGAGCTTCCAGAATCATCGGAAGGAATGGGACTGATGAAACAGATGGATGTGCACCTCATGATTGCTTGCCTCCAACAACATCAATCGAGCACTGGCCCATGGAAGATCGTGAACTTGCATCAATCATCGCTCGAATTATGTCAATATATTTTGCGACGGGAAATTGTATAAGCGTCGTGTTGGATCCCTGTAATAAGGAAAAACTCACCTAATCATTGGTTCATGCTGTGAAGGGGTGGAGTGTATGGAAACTGTTAATCACAGCCTGAACCTCTGATTAACCCTCTGAGGCAGGTGATGGCTCAGCTGCGGGAGCACAGGTGAAGGTAATTCAACTGTGCTCCCGGAAGGGGTGGAGCTTGACTCCACCTCTCCTAGATCCCATTTAAGGGCTGACTACCACTAAGGCAGCATCTCTTTTGAGATTGCTCCTGTGTGGAGTTTCCTGTGGCGAGCATCCATCCTTGCCGTGAAGCCTCAGAGTGGGTGAGTTGTTCCCTATAACCTCTGAATATTCATTTGTTACCACCTTGTATAATAACAACCATACAGCAGCAAAGCATAGATTTGAGCTCAGATTTTTTCCTTCCTCGAATAATGCATGTGTAGCAAGATAGGATTGCCTGTTTCCATTGCATGCCTTTCTGTCTACCATTCAACCTACAGTATTATGAATCAGTTTTCCCACCCTAATTAGAAATGAAAACTAACCCTTCTTAAGAACTCTTCCCTCTATTAGTTGTTGTAGCTGGATTTTGCCTAGATTCTCACAAAATATTCTTCTCTTGTCTGCATTCTTCCACCTACACTCTCACGTTGGTCTCGTTTACGCACCCGTGTCATAGGTTAAATGAACACATCTTTGTAAGCACAACCTTTAGGTGGTTTGTTGCAGAGAAAAGAATGCTGTGGGAATAACTCATTGATTTATAATGTTCAGTTTGTCTCATTAAACAGCATTTGGCCCCACAAGTCCTAAATAAATGGTTAATTTTTGTAAAGAAATGTTATAGGAGGTTTCTTTGGCAGATGTTTTCATTTGTGTGTTTTTACTTTCTGGCTGTAACAGAAATGCTAAGTCAGGGCTTGAGCCAGTGATTGAGCACCTGGTTGGAAGGCAGAGCCAACCCAGGGCAGCTCAGGTGCATTTAATGCAGCTGAGTCACAGGAAGGGGTGGAACCAGGATTCATCCCTTCCCAGACCTCATTTAAGGGTTGGCAGTGGAGGTGAGGTTTTGTCTCTGGAGTACCTTGTGTAGTAGAGGTTTATCTAAGGGTGAGTATGTTCTTTTCTTTGTTTCTGTAGCTTTTGTGTTTGGGTAAATCCATCTGTGTTGTAGCTTGGTGCCTTTCCATTTTGCTGCCGTTGCTGTTATTTCTTTTGTACTATACTGGGATGCTGATGGATCTTTAAAACAAAAAGCATTGTAATCAGTCGTTCTGAGTTTTTTTTTGAAGATTCTGGGAATTGGTAAGCAGAAATCAGTTTCATTAAAATGAGAGTGGAGGATTTTTTTTTATTGAACACGTCTTATGGTATTTTGTATCTGTTTTTAACAAGAGATCCCCAAGTGGTCTATAATAGTGAGCGCTAGATGGTAAATGCCTGCTGCTTAGGGAAAATAATCCTGCTTCCACAGGAGAATGAAGTCATGGCAAGCTGCCACACATGAGTGAAATACTTTACAAAGACTTGATCTTCTTATAGTCTCATTTCTATCTCTAAGACAAAGGCTAACAAGTCCTCATGGGCAGAGGAGGATTGAAAGGGCTTGGATTATGGACCTAGGCAGTAATGTTTTGTAAATAAAGATGTAAGAACAACCTCTAGGCTGGGGATTCTTTTCATGTTGTTTATTTTTTGTTCCTGACTTGTGGGTGGGCATCAAAGCTCTATTTTGAGTCAGGATGGTGTGAAGATACCTGCTGTAAAGAGAAGCTTTACTTGAATGGGCAGACAGGTGACGTGTGTGAATTTTAGTCTCTAGTTCAATTGTTGTAATCTGTCTGTGGAGATATCTCATTTACATGGACATAATTGAGGTGATAAACAGACTGAAGTTCACCCTTTGAAAATTTGGAAGTTTTGTTTCCTTGACGTGACATGCATCTAGGCACTCAGAAAACCAGGAAAGTTTCCAGATGTGTTAGAGACTGTGAGTGGCTGCCAAAGGCAGAACCTGCAACAGTGGAATTCTTAGATGCAGCTAAAGAATTAGCTAAGAAGTTCTGTGCTTTCTCTTAGTTATAGTGTTCTCTGAGTATGGGACAACATCAACAGTTCTTTTTTGTTTTCTGAAATTCTTCTGATTGGTACAATCCACATCTTAGCAGAGAAAGAAGAATTCTTGGACAGTTTTCTGACTGAACTAGGAATCCCCTCTTCCGTGGAATCTTGTGTAACTGTTTCCCACTCTTCGGTAATAATATTAACATTACGTATCTGTTCACAGAATCACAGAATTATCAAGGCTGGAAAAGACCTAGAAGATCATCTAGTCCAACCATTACCAATACTTCCCAGCTAAATCATATCCCTCAACGCAACATCCAAATGATTCTTGAACAAAGGCAAGTTCTGTTCTTCCTGCCTCTCTAGATAAAATAGCAAAGCATGCATGAATGCTATAGTTTCAGATGAACTCTATAGTTTCAGATGGTAAATGTCAAATTCTACTCTTGTGTTTGTTGTCACCTTACTGTAGCTTCCTCTACTTGAGTTGTATGAACTCGGTGCAGCCTCTTTCTACTGTATGCATTCTGTGTCTACAGATCAGGTCAAGATCACTAGCTAACATCCTTTCGATGTTGTGTGACTTTTAAAGAAATACACTGTAAAGCATTTGGTTCCACATACATTTGATTTGGATAGAATGAGTTCAGAAAGAATCAAGAATTCAGAAAGAATAAAACAGTGTGAAGCAGCAATATTTAGGACTGGAACCTTTTATCGAGTCCAGTGATAGAAGAGAAAATTGGGCAGCCTTTAAAGTATTTTGGATTGAAAGAGAAATATCCTGCAGCCTTTGATTAGAAACTCTAGATCCATCACCCTGTAGAGCAAGGAAAACCATCAGGTTGCAAGTAGACAGTAGAAGTAGGAGGCTGTTTTAAGTCCAAGGCAAAACAACCTTGCACCAAGAACAAAGAAATCAGGGCAACCTAATTATTGACATTCTGATATAATACTGCTTGATCCTGTAAAGGGGAGGAGACTGATTTCAAATATTTATGGGGGGGGGGGGGGGGGAGGTTCAAATCATGGGAATTATGGACTTCGCATTTGGGGGAAAAAAGCAAAGTATCTTGGGTTCAGAGGTCAGATGTTGAGTTCTCTTTTAAGATTTATGCAGGTGTCTTCTTTTCTTCTACATCATTCAGCTCCTTTAGGAATATGTGGACTGGTATTTAGGTGATCATGGTTTGTTTAGTTTTTTTTGAGGTGAAGAGCCTTGTTTAGAAATGGCACTTGACCTGTTATGCTGTTACGAAGTGTAATTTCACACAGCAGTCTATGTTCCGCTCTGTGGGCAGCTGAATATCATCTTCGCATAGAGTTACAAGGATGGGAAGGACCTACATGATCATCTAGTCCAACCATCCTCCTATCACCATTACTTTCCACTAAGCTGCTAACTGCGTCTCGCCCCACAGAGTGAGTAGTTCATTGGCTGTGTCATGCAATCATGTCACACAAGCCTTGGGTATTGTTGCCGTTGAATCTGCCCTTAATGAAGCCTGCCAGATCAGCTTACACTGCTTGTCACTGTTTTCTGGCCTGGCTGCCTGAACCTTGGAATGATTTCTGCTTCTAAAACAAGGAAAATATAGGCCTTCAGCTGGGAGTGTTGATTGAAATTGAAATCTTTGGGACACTCAAACAGAAAAGCACCTTTGATCTGTATCCTATGTGTCCTAGGCTAGAAGCAGTCAGATTAGTTTTAATTCCCATACTGACCATTTCCTTGTCTGAACACAGGCAAGACCTTTGCTGGGACTGAGATCAGATGCAGGACCTGCCTACTCTCTGGGGTAGGCTAGTGTTCAGGAATCCTTCCTAGTAGGGTTGATTATTGTATCTTTGAGTACTGAAGTTGCTTCCTGTCTCTTTGCCACTCAACCTTTGTGACAAAGGATAGGTGTAGAGAGTGAATTCAAGGCAATAGGTATGTTTGAATTTCATTTGGGGAGGGTATTTTCTTGAAACCAAGATGAGGATACCAAATTCATGGAGGGATGTCAAGATTTCTTTCTTGGTATTCCCTGTTAGCAAAGCCAGACAGCTCACTGCTAATGTGGTGGCTTTTGTGTGTGTCATCCCTATGAATTACTTAAGCGCAGAAGTCTTGACAAGGGAATCTGCTAGTCATGCAGTTAGAAACTGACACCCTGACCCCCCTGCCTATTTCTCTTTGAATCTTTCTTCCTTTTTCTGCTAAGATTTTTTTCCCCATCCAAATCACATTAATTCAAGTAGACAGAAGGGCCTTTTCCCTATAAGAAGACTATGGGAGGTAAGAGACTGTAGTATCAAAAGCAACATGTCTGATAAATGGTCAATAACATGGAATTGTGTGTAGCTTGCCTATGTAAAAGCCTAGCATGAAATGAATTGAGATGGTGTGTGAAATACAGATGTACAAAATGACATACCTTATTCCAGATACAAGCTTTTCTATTGAGAAATGCTTGTAATTTCTCTATTACAAGAAATTGTAATTATGTACAATTACATAATAATAATTACATAATTATGTACAATTACATTATATTATTACATTACATTATATTATTAAAAACTATTCAGAAATAGAAATGCTTGCAATAATAATCTATTGAGAGAGCACTTCTCTCTACCTTTGAGCAAAGCTGTTTGTAATGCTGTGTTACTTGAAGTATTATTGTTTTTTCATAGGGCTGATGTAATGATATGGGAAACATAATAAATACTGTTAGTATACCATTTTAGATAACCACGGTAAGTCCACCTTTCTCAGCCAAAGGATGGCTATCATGTTCAGTGATGTGCCAAACAATGTCCAGGTCACAACAGCTCTATTCTGTGTTTTCTGTGCTTGTTCTCCGAGAGACCATTTTGGCACATCCTGAGCTGTCAAGTGAAGCTTGTACTCCTGAGGTGAGTTAACTGTTCTGGAAGAATATGGCAAGTTCACAAGTTACAGCTGCATCTCTGCATGCCTGAGTCCTATTGTGTATGGAAATCTGTCTTTTGTTAGTCTAACGGCCTTCTCAGCAGTATCTCAGCCAATTCTCTTGTGAGATCAGAAATCTGTGTATCTTGATATCCCCAGGTAACTAGAGAAAGAGTTTAGAATAAGAAATGTAAATGCTGTGACGTTTCTTCTTAGGTTAACTTAATGCAAGTACACTGGTAGCAGTGAGACTCCTAATGCCCCTACACCCTATTATGTGCTTGAGGAGGCAGCAGGTGACCGCAAATTAACTATTTGCATAGGTAAGTGGAGATGGATCCAAGTTCATGCTGTCTTTGTGCTGAGCTGGGAAGGTGTTACTTAACTTGGTCTATTACTGTGCTTAAGCTGATAACCCATGCTGGGAGAACTGATGCAGCTATGAGAATTATTTGAGCTTTGTCATTTTATGTCAAATGTTTGCCTTAAAAAAAAGAAAAACTCATTAGCTTCGCTTCTTTCCTGTCTTTTGTTACAGTATTCATTTCTCAATTTATCCATTTTGCTGTCTTTGTACAATGCAATGAAGTTCATGGTTTCACACAGCAGAATGTCACAACTACATGAATTTAGGGGTCAGCTTAGTTCTTTCTAACCTGATCAGTCTTTTCATTTTATTGCTTTTCTTTTGAGTATGCTGCCTTTCCTGGGACACTAAATGAATGCTTCAGTAGGCGTTGTGTAATTACTATGTAATTTGTATGTAGGGTTAATTCAGAAGGGGAAGAAAATCATTTTTAATTGCTTTTTTATTTGAGAAAGCGAGGGATAGTTTGTAATATATTTTGGTGGGTATGTCCTCTGCATTTAAAAAAAAAGAACTCCCTTTATTTTAAGTTTGCAGATTTGGACTGCATGACTGGCACCTTGTCTTGGTATGTTAATTGTCTGCCTCTCCCTTCTATGGGACTGGTTGTGTGGGTGGAGGTACAGAAATATTCTGCTTTGGCAGTGAAGTGACCACATCTGATAAGGAAGTCCTGAGCTCTAGGAACTGTTGTGTATGGGAGGATTTTAATGCTAAGTGAGAATCTCCCCCATTATTAACTCTGCTTTTCTGAAAGAAGTCAGCAAAGACAGGCATGGAAATAATTCCTTCTGGAGAGGAGTATTCTTGAGTGATTTATTAGCTAATTCTGTTCTTTTGGGGTACAAGCACATGTTGCTTGGTAAAATGTGTAATTAAAGGTCAGGATGTTTTGAGAAGGAGTTAACTCAAGTCCTAGGATTTGTTAGCTGATGATAAAAGGAGCTATTTCTTAAATGTACTTTAATGTCACTGAAGACAAGTATGGGTTCACATTTCTGAAGTCCTTTTGCATGTTTGTTTTTTAAATGGTGTTGACTGATTTTTTTTTTTTTTTTTTTCAAGAGCAGTAAAATGATGCTCATTCAGGGCTTAATGTGGCCATAGCTACAGATGAACACTCTGGGAATATCTTCATCCTGTCGTCTCTCTGCTGCTCTATGGAGAAAGCAGGCTGACATGGTTATTAATCTGGCAGCTGTGGTTGCATGCACATGAGAAGCAAGTAGAGCACAGCATATAGGTAATGAGTAGCTCTCAGAAAGCGGCCTTCGTTTCACTGCTACGAGGCTTGAAAGGCAGACTAAAATGCTTTCTCCTTTTGTAATCCCCAGTTGCTGGAACAGCATGCAAATACTACAAACACAGTGACAAATTTAAGTGTTCTTTGCCTGTGCAGTGCGTTCAGATTGCTAATGGTGGGTTTCTACCTCGGTGTCCTGCTTGGAAATGCAGAGGGATGAAAGCTGAAGCCATCCTGAGAGTGAATGGTTCTCTGCAGTTTTGTTTTGGCTTTCAGTGGAGTGGCTGCTGAAGGATGTGTAATGTCTTTTCAGACCAAATGGTTTGCAGTTGTCCCCAGAAATCAACAAACATCTGCTCACCAATTTGTGAGTGGAGCAGCCAAGTAAGTGCCTCTAGATGGTTTTCAGCTTATGTTAGATAATACTAGATATGCAGGGAGAAAGGTATTGTGCATTACTATAGACAAGCTAAAATTGAATCGTCTGCGTAAAATATGAGTATGCAGTTTTTGAGAAATGTAATACTGTGTCTAGTCACATCAATTTATACAAAAATGAAGGCACAGCGTGTGGTATACTGGGAGAGATCCTTGTGATGTATGTGGAAAAAATAGGATTTGATCAGTTGGCAAGAGTATTGCCTCATCAAAATTAAATGTGCCTGAGGATATGGGTATAGCTGGTTTGAACTACTTGTTTATATATAGCAGCAAACATGACTTTACTCCAAATAATAAATTCTGGTTCATAAGGAGTAATCCTTAATACAATTGTACTGTAGAAAAGAACAATTCTTCAAACTTACTTATTTTAAGGACAGTGCAGTGTTCTGTGTTATAGAACTCCCGTTCTCAATCTACAGGTTTCTTGACTGTTCTCTTTTCCTTAGCCCTAAAACCCTAAAAGCTTTCTCCTGGACGTCTACCCACCCACAATTTGCAGGACGACATATATGAACAGGACAAGGGGAAATGGTTTTAAGTTGAAAGAGGGAAGGTTTAGGTTGGATGTTAGGGGGAAGTTCTTTACTAGGAGAGTGGTGAGGTCCCGGAACAGCTGCCCAGGGAGGTTGTGGATGCCCTGACCTTCGAGGTGTTCAAGGCCAGGTTGGATGGGGCCCTGGGCAACCTGATCTAGTAAGTGTGGAAGCTTGGTGGCCCTGCCAGGCAGGGGGGTTGGAACTTCATGATCCTTGAGGTCCCTTCCAACCCAGGTCATTCTGTGAACTTGCTGCTTCTGTTTGGCCCTGTTCTTGTGCTTGATGACATGACTAGGTTGGGGTGGTCCCTTGGTGCCTTGTAAGGTAACTTGTGCTTGCGATAGTAGGAGCTGCTTGGCTACAAATGTTGATCAAATGCAAACTGGAAGGATTTCTGTTTTGTGACAAATAGAGCCCCTTGTTCTTTGGTCAACTTGAATAAAGCCCACCTCGCACTGAACAAAATTCATGTTAATACATGGAGAGATGTAAATAGCGTTTATCAACCTTTTTGAACTATTTCATTTCTATGAAGGCCAGGTTTCATTTATGTGACTTAAATAACTGGATCTTTATAGTATAAATTGTAGTATTCAAGTCAGTTTTCTACTATTCTGTGCCATATCTTCAAATATTTTTCCTGTTCCTGAGGCTTTTCAAGGAAAGGTTAGTGACACTGAGTGATATGGCTTAGTGGGCAAGGTGGTGATGGGTTAATGGTTTGAACTAGATGATCTTAATGGTTTCTCCTGACCTTACTGATTCTGTGACACTACGAGAAGCTTTGTGAACCTTTTCTGTCACAGAATCTGTCGATGTATCCTGGCAGTGCACATCACTCCTCTCAGTAATCAGGATGTTCTGCTATATTTGAATAAGAAAGTGCTTATTTTTAAAAGGTGGAAGTAGAAGTCTAGTTTGTAACTGGAATAGTATGAAGTGAAATAAATGACATAGCATGCCATTCTAATGGGGAGACCAGGGGATTGAGTCAGCTGAGAGCTCTGCTGGCCACCAGGCAGCCTTCCCGCTTGCCATGTGGGCTTTAGGGCACAAACTCAAAAGTGTATCACGCTGAAAAGGAAAAATGGAAATTGCAATTGGAATATACTTTTTGAGGCTGTGAACATCTAGTGTAGCAGGTAGCTGTTGGCTGACTCAGTCCGCCTCGCTACTAGTTAGCTAAAGTAAGGTTAAAAAAGGCACAGCTAAATTAAGAAGGTTGCCTATCACAGCTATGTGCATAATGTTAACAGCACATATTCTAGCACCTCTTATGTTACATGGAGGTCCTGTTGATGTAAGCATCAGACTATATCCTGTATGGCCGGATTGCAGTTTATTCATAAACTATTGTAGCAGCAGAAATAGCTATGACACTTCACTGTTAGATATTAAATCCAGGCTATAGTAACTTAAAGAATATGCTTTGTACCCTGGAGAAGACGAATGATACAAAAATGTGTTGTAATCATCTATAGCCTGAAAGGTCCCCTGGGAGTACTGGACGCCTCAGCTTTCTCTGGGCAGTACTTTTGCTCAGGTGCAGAAGTATTATTTATTCTCCCTCACTTTAATACTGCTGAATATTTTCAGTCTTAGTTACCAAATGGTGGCAATTAGTTAGGTGCAACTTTAAGGCCTCAAATCAGGATGGATGCTTTCTGCAAAAGGGACATAAAGATTGGAAGAGATGCAATTTCATTTTTGAAGCATTCTAAATGTTTGAAGTGCTTAAGATGATTTTTATCAAGCTGCCTGATTCTAATCCAATATGGATTTATTTGTTTTAGTGTTATTAGTCTGCCTAAACGTGTGATCGGTTTATTTCTGGATGACTTTCTGGTTTTTGTTATGTGAAGCTACTCTGACTGTTTAGACTTTTTCCTTCCGTTCTGAAAACGTGGGGTGGTGATCCTTTCTCCCTCCCTTTTTATTTTAATGTGTGTTGAATGCTAGTTGTCTTTTTGTTGAACTCATTATCCAAAAAATTGTCATGTGGAGTGACAGCTTGAAAGAAAAGTGGAATTTTTGGTCTTGCAAAGGTTTATACTGTACCTGTCTGCTCCAAGGTCCAAATTTACTTGATCTGGATTATTTTAAGCTTGAAGGTATGTGCTATCTACCAGTATGTTCTGGGAAATGCTTAGGAGTTTATTTAGTAAGGAGAAAAAAACCAGTTGGTTCTACAGTATTGCTTGCAGAAGCTTAATATATGTATACTATGTTTGACTCGTGGTTTATATTATTAGAGAATTTGCCTGCTCTTCAAGAAGCACTGCTTCCAGAAGAACACATGCCTTTCTTTCCTGCCATCCTTCTGAGAATGGTTTTATGTTCTATTTACTGTAAAAAGATGCTTAGAAGTTCCTGAGGAACTAGAACAACTGCTAAGGATGGGAACTCAGCACTGATTCATGAGCCTCTGCAGCACCCAAAATGGAGGAAAAGAAAAAAGGAAGAGCTAACAGTCTGTGTGCGTTTACACCATGATTTTTTTTTTTTCCCCCTCTTGCAGTGGGGAAATAGTGTTTGTGAGATATTGCTACGATTTTCTGTCCTTTAATACCCATTTTGGTGGAAATGATAACATAAACATTCAGGAACTAACTTTCACAAGAAGCTTCTGTAGGTGTTTCTTGTTATATTAAGATCTTAAGTAATAGCTTTGTATTGGAGCTGGAAAACCTAGGACCCTACAAATCAGGTAGGGCCACAACATAATTTCATGTTTTGAGGTGGTTTTTTTTTTTTGCCCTGAATGTTTCTGAGACAAGACGATCATATGGGTTAGTGTGTTGTCTTCCTAAGGTACTTGAAAAAGAAAAGAAAGTGAATGTTTTCACAAATAGTTTCCCGTGCTTGCTTTGTAACAAGATGCATGTTGCACAGCCTTGATTCCTGGTAAGAGTAGCAGGGAGGTTTCTTCACAATGCTGAGCTTCCAGGATGCATATCTAAGTTGTGAAATGCTTGCCTTCACCCTGTGAGCAGCCAGTGTTGTTTTATGTTGGTATGTGTACTTGCAGAAGGCACTCTCAGAGGTGAGCGCCTTCTGGCTGGGCTTCTGTTGGGGAAGGTGTGGGCGTGGCAGCAATAAGGGCTTAATTTCCTCAAGCTCTATTGCACTGCATTTAGAATAATACAGACTACTTCTGCAGAAAAGCTGACCAAATATCAGTCTTAAGAAAAAAAAAACAAACCTTGAGTGGTATTTCCTTAAGGACAAACTGTGTTTGAAAAGGAAGGAGGAAGCAAGGAGAAATGCTTGCTAGTATTCTCTTACTATGAAAATGTTCTGTCTTTGGGGGGATGACCAGTCAGTCTCTGCTGTGGGTTTTGTTCATATGACTTCGAAACTTGCTGAAGATACACTGTAGCCCTCAGTGATATTCTCCATTCAGCAGCACTGTATTAAGACAGTGGGTACTATGCCAGATCCTGTGATGTCTACATTCAGTATTTGGAAGCTGTGACTGAGTCAAGTCGGAAGTAAATCTAGCTCAGCGTTGTGATCTATGAAACTTACTGCCTCAGGATGGTACAGCTTTCAATGTATTGCACTCATTCTGGGAAAGAATGACAAATCAATGAAGGGTAAAATGATTAAAGATTTTTAACTATAGAGAAACTTACTTTAACTGATGAAAGGCAACTTATTTTGTGTAATTCATGATTTAGTCGTTATGTCTACTGGTTGGATTTTAGGCCTCTGTACATGCTAACTGTTCCTGGAATTAGTGGAAGAAAAAATAGTGGTGCCTTTCCAGGTTCTTCACTGATATTTTCTGGTAGGCATGTGATGTTGGTTTGGTGGCAACTTGTTAATATGTTGTTATATTGTGTTACAGAACTGTACTTCAAAGGAGCTATGATCTACAAATAACATTTCTTCAAAGAAGTGCTGGTCATTTTCTTTGTGCCTTAAAATCTGGGTTCACACTACAGTATCTTTTACCATATTCTTTTTTTTTTTTTTAAAAAAGCAACAATTTCTTTTTCTCTTGCTAAAGTCTCACACTTTCAACTGTCCTCAGCTGTAAACTGAAAATCAGTGAAGCCTTAATTGCCTGGTGCACAAACTCAGTGACATATAAAGAGAAATTAGGAACTCTATCTGTTAACTTTTCTGTTTGTTACATTTGCAAATGTCTTCCCGTGCTATTAATTTTGTCTGTTTTAACTTTTCATTATTAGTAGTGTTGAACTGCTGTCTGGGTGTATCAATATCTACTTAAGATTTCCTAAACCAGCCTCAATTTATTTCTTTTGCCTCCTGTTTACATTGCAATCAGAGTTCTCAGAGATTGTTATTCTAGGAAACTGTTACAGAAAGATGAAAGAAATTGGTCAAAATATTATTAGAATGTGAGGGGATGTTCTTATTCCTTAGAGTACAGACTGAAGGTAATGAATTTTTACCTCCAAACTCTGTCTTGTCATCCTTTCAGCTGTGGTTATAATTAATATCAGTGTCATTACCCCAGCTTAGCACACACTGTGCAGCAGTGACTGGAGACAGATTTGAGTGCTGATGAATCTGAACTCATAATTTTAATTAAGCTTTACACTGATGTTTCCTGTCTGTATGGAATAAGTTTGAACTTTTCATATCTTGCAGGTGTGGATGTCTTTTCTCCTCTGTGGAATACTTGAAATGCTGAAATCAAGTACTACAGGTATGTAAGGTTAATACGTAAGGGTACAAGTTAGTCTGTATGAAGTTCCAAAGTTCAGCTAGCCCACTGTCGAGTGTCTAACAGCAGCCTGCAGCAAATGCTTAGGAAACATCAATTAAGACAAACTTGCAGTGTACGTTTCACAGTGTATCCTTCCATCCTTCAGAAAGCTACAGTTCAGTGCCTGGCTCAACCATAAATAGCTTCCTGTGTATATCAGCCTTTGTGTGTGTCGTAACTTCTTCAACATCTGTAAATTTAACTGTGTGGGAAATCCTATGGCAAATTAATTGCAAATTGTTGGAAGATATTACGATGTGTTTTTTAGCTCATTTTGATTTTTCTATCTGTTGTCTTTGTGACATACCTTAGTTATTTCACTGAAAAAAGTATAAATGATTCCCTTGTTTATATAATGACCAGAATTAGTCATCCCCATGGTAGGACTGTCAAGAGAAAATGAAACTTGTTCATTGAGTGTTGCTTGTTTACTGGATAAGGAGACACAGATATAGGAGACACAGATATCCAGGACTTGGTCTTGCTTTTGGGAGGTGTTTTTTGTTCTCTGAAACATTTGAAAACAGAACAGGTATCTTTATTGTGGTCATCTTCAGAGGGAAAATAAGTCAAAGAAAACAATATTTTAAAATGAGCTTGACCTGAGAGACATGAATCAGTATTCTAATCGCCTTCCTCTTTCTGAGCAAAATAATAAAGTCCTGATTAAGCAGTAGTGTGTGATTTTTTTCATATAGTGAAGCTAGCAACAGCATATGAAGACCTTAATTCTGAATTTTTGGTGTTTTTTTTTTTTTTACTGTGTGTTTTATAAATGTTTTTGCTTTACTCTTCAATTCTTGGAATCTCCAGTATTACTTGTACAGAGGTGTTGATGGGATTTTTCTATTTAGAAATGTGTGTTTCAGTACTTTCTGAATAGTTCAGTAGTGGAGGATAAAGCATTATCAAGAAAAATGTCCATTCTTTGGTCATTAATAGGTATTGAGAGTTCTGAGTTGTTTCCAGTTGTATGTTCTGGAACCATTAGTAAAACATCTGCTAAGAGGTGCTCAGTTGAACTGTAGTGCTAAGCAGCAAGCTGCTGTAAGCATCAAGCTGCTGCCACAGTATGGATGGACACTGTTATATGAATCTCTGCATGGTTCTGTGGATGGAATGTGAATGTCCTAATTATTCATTTGTTGTGTACACACAGACACTGTATGGAAAACAAGTGGCTATTGTGTATGCTCAGATTTATTTGTTTTGAGTAATTTTTTTTATTTTATAAAGCCACTATAAAACTGATGCCTTCTTCAAGGTATGTAAGACGAAACATCTGTAAAAGGGGAAGATAGGACTTGAAATTCTGGATATCTTCTATGTCATCACTGGAAATACAGTAAATGAATTGATGACATTCTTAAATCTTATTCATAGATACTTAAATCTGCAAATTGAAGATCTCTCTTCAATTGTTTGTTTTATTTCAGTTGCGAAGTTACATTCTTGCTAATCTACATATGAACTGTGAAAACACAAGGGCTACCCCAAAAGTAATGGTGAGGTAATGGCTGTTTTAGTGAGGACCTCACATGAATGAACTGCAACAAGGGATCCTGCCAGAGAGGTAAACAGAACCAACCCCCAAAACCGTGGTGTTTGGTGAGCGTGGCAGCCTGCAGACCCCCACCTCCTAATCAGGCAGGAGCTGTGCTGAGGTGAGAGCGGAGCTGGGAGTGACGGCACCCAACCTTTCTGTATAAAAGCAGCTCCCCTTCAGGAGCGCAGCAACACAGGAGCACCGTGAACAGGGATTCCTTGTCAGGTGAGCGTGCTTTGCAGTTAGCCCTGGCAGTTCTCACGGGTCAGGGAGGGTGAGCAGGGAGGGTCCTCACCTCTTTTCCCCTCTTCTCTCTCCTCCTTTGAGAGCTCTAGGGTGCTGCTACCTCTTATAATTACCATGGTGGGCACCTGTCACAGCAGCCGGGCTGAGGCAGCAAACCAGACCAAGGGGACATAGCCTCTCTGGGCTCATGTGGGCACCTGGGTGGACATCCCGAGGGGGGAGGGGGCAGTCCACACTGTTGACTGTGGGGAGCTCCACTATCTGGAGCTTCCCTTGAGTGCTGAAGGAGGGGAGGGCTGACATGGGTGTGAGGATGTCCATGTGTGCTGGGGGAGCGACAGGTGTTTGCTAAACCGCTCTCTGTCATTTCTGACAGGTCTTGGAGAACAGAAGAGGTGCCTGAAGGCTGGAGGATAGCCAGTGTCATTACAGAAAGGGCAAGAAGGAGGATCTGGGAAACTACAGGACAGTTAGTCTCACCTCTGTTCCTGGGAAAGTGACAGAACAGCTTGTTCTGGATGCTATCTCCAAGCAATTGGATGAGAAGGTTATCAGGAACAGTCAACATGGATTCATCAAGGGGAAATCATGCTCAACCAACCTCATAGCCTTCTATGATGACATCTCTGGCTGAGATGAGAGGAGAGCAGTGGGTGTTGTCAACGCTGACTTCAGCAAGGCTTTTGATACTGTCGCCCATGTCATTCTGATAACGAAGCTGAGAAAGTGTGGGATAGATGAATGGACAGTGAGATGGGTTGAGAACTAGCTGACTGGCTGAGCTCAGAGGGAGGTGATCAGTGGTGCAGAGTCCAGTTGGAGGCCCAGGACTAGCAGCGTTCCCCCGGGGGTCAGTGATGTATCTGCTCTTGTTTAATATCTTCATCAGTGACCTTGATGAGGAGTTAGTGTCCACTCTCACAAGTACATCAATGATACAAAGCTGGGAGGAGTGGCTGACACGCCCGATGGCTGTGAGGCTGTTCAGTAAGACCTGGACAGGTTGGAGAGTTGGGCAGTGAGAAACCAGATGAGGTTTAACAGGAGCAAGTGTAGAGTCTTGCACCTGGGAAGAAATAATTGCAAGAGTCGGTACAGGTTGGTGCATGACCTGCTGGAGAGGAACTCTGCCCAGGTAGACCTGGGGGTCCTGGTGGATGAAAGGCTGGCCATGAGCCAGCAGTATGCCCTTGTGGCCAAGAGTGCCAATGGAATCCTGGGGTGCACTAGAAGGACCATGGCCAGCCAGTCAAGAGAGGTGATCCTCCCCCTCTACTCTGCCCTGGTGAGGCCTCACCTGGAGTGCTGCATCCAGATCTGGGCTTCCCAGTACAAAGAAAGATGGGGATCTCCTGGTAAGAGTCCAGTGGAGGGCCACAAAGATGATAAAAGTGCCTGGAGCACCTCTGCTATGAGTGAGTCTGTTCAGCCCTGAGAAAAGAAGACTGAGAGGGGATCTGATTAATGTTTATAAGTATCTTAAGTGTGGGAGACAAAGGGACATCGCCAGCCTCTTTTTAGTGGTCTGTGGGAACAGAACAAGGGGAAATGGCTGTTAACTGGAGTGTAGGATGTTCAGTGACAACAAGAGAAAGATGGAGGGTGATGTAGCACTGGAATGGGCTAACCAGAGATGTTGTGGAGTCTCCTCTGGAGGGTGTACCTGTGCAGCCTGCTGTGGGAAGCATGCTCTGGAAGGGGTTTGGACTCTGTGATCTCTAGAAGTCCCTTCCGACTGCTGCAATTCTGTGATTGTAGGCATCAGGTGAGTCAGTGACACGTGTGAATGGCATAAGGTGTAAGGCTTCCTCCCATGGTATGTTTAAAGTTTGAGACTGAATTGAGATAATTTTAGTTTTTACAATAGAGCCTGTGTATCCACTATTTTGCATGATGCTTCTGTATGCCTTTGTTAATAAAGTCTTCATAAGTTTGAATAATCTTCAGCAGACTCCTATACTTGTAATCCATCATTATCAGCTTGAAGAAAATCTGTCTATGCTGATTCTGACATAGGGCTGCTTCAAAATATCTGCTTACTGCTGTTGAAGTACTAGTGCTGAAGCTTAGATTTCTCTGCGTTGCAATCCTTATCAACCAATTCATGTCATTACAAATTAGTAAATTGGTTGAGAACTGGTATGTTGTAGATACCCACCAGTGACACGCACCACCACTTGCTGAAGTTGTGCAGAAGTTGCCACTACTCAAATGTGTGAGACTGAGATGTGCTGGACCACGTAGCATTTGTCTTGACAAATGTGACTTTGCAGAGGACCACAAACAATCTCTAGACAGTGATGGTCTTTTCTTTCTGTGTTTTGGTAGAACTGTATGCTGGTTGGGACCTGCCCGAACTTTTGGTGTTTCCTCTGCGTTTCCTTCACACATGCACTGGTAGATATGGACATAGCAGATAGCCGAACAAGTGGGATTTTTATTTGGGAACTTGGACCTAATTTTCATTGTAGTTAATTTGCTTATTCCATGTGTTGTGCAGCTTTTTCTTTCTTTGCAAATTAGTCTTGAAACAGAAGTAATTTATCTGAATATGTTCTCAGGTCAGTGAACGAGTGACATAAAAGACACAGTATCTATATTGTGGGTACACACACTGCTGAATCTATCCTCACAACACCTTTCATCCTAAGGATCGTTCAGATCTTCTCAGACAATAATGCCCTTATAGCAGCAGTCTTGAGAGTATGTTGGTTTTATACAGGTTTACAACAGTAGCCTGCCAAATAATTCTCAGTAAGTAATACTTTTTGAAATGTAGTTCAGTGCCCTGCTATCCTCTTGAAATGCAACTGGTGAGTTACTACTGTGGTGATGCATGTAGATACTTTATTCAATCACTGTGATTACTTGATGAAGTCCTTTATACTTACCTGATCAACAGAAGAAAGCAATGACATTTCTTATTACGTTGTTTGCAGCTGCTGAAAACTATTATAAGTTGCATGAACAGTAAGAGTTGTATGTGACAGAATAAACATCTGTAGAAATTGTGTGAAGTTTTCTTGTGTAGTTAAACTTTAAAATAGTTTTCTTGCTGGAGAGAAAAAGCAGGCAGAATATTACTTAATTTATCCTAGTTATTGTGCTTTGGTCAGTATGACCAAGGAATTGGATTACTTTAGGATGAAATTAAACTAGAGGAGCAACTCCCGGGGTGAGTCAGTTAACTTCAGAGTAAGATAATAATAATAGAGATTGCTTTTTTTGTTTCTAACTGTTTTGCATAGCAGAACTGAAAAACAAACAAAACTAAACAGCAACAACAAAAAGACACCTGTACAATTGAAAATAGATACTGTCCAAAAGACGATGCTGGAGCTCTGGAACTAACCATTAGTGCAATAATCATTAGGATGTTCTTCTCTCTTACAAATATCAAAGATATAACTGTCTACCAGGTCTTGGGAACAACCAGGTAAATGTGACCTTCTGCCTTGATCTGTGATCATCTTATCGGGGTGATAGCTAAGCACTTCAGTTTGTCATTTGCTTTCTGTTCTTCATTTAGCTGTGAGAATGAAGAAAATGTAACTCTGATGTGACTTCAGACTCCAGATGTTCAAAACACATCAGCAAGTTGTTTCCACCAAGCATGCAGAGTCTTTGCTGCCAGAAGCTATGAATTTTCTCCAGACACTTTAGACTGTATTGATTCCAATGTGAAAGCTCACTGCAAAATATAAGGAGCCTGATTACGTTGTGTTGCCGTGCACCTGGCAACCCATGTTCTTTTAGCTCTGCTCCTGTGCTGAATATCGGGTGAAACCCACCCGGGCCAAAGAACTGCCCGTGCATACCAATGTGGCAAGCAGAAAAATGGCGTTTATTGCGTCGTGCGATTTACCTATATACCTATGCCCCTTCGTCTACGCCCCCCTTATGCATATATTAATCCTTCGTCATTAAGAGAGGGGGTCCTGCCACGTCACATCCCGAATCCTCGCTGTCGCCTACTGCAACAACGTTGCCTTCATTACTTCTTGAGTCTTGCAAGCCTGACAGTTCACAGAAAAGGGACAAAGAAGAGATCTCAAAGGATTATCACTTTTCTAAATCTCTCTTTCTTAACAGGATATATCCTGTCTTTAGCAACTAACGTTATCGTTCCCTGTAGATTCACCTGAAGATACACTTGTGTTGCACAGCTGATAATAGCGCTGTGGTTTTGAGATGCCTGTTCTTCTTGCCAATGATTTAAGAGGTCTTAGGAGGAGCCCAAATTGTGGCATTTTGTATTAACTGAAAACCTCTTTAAAGATGAGTAACCCAGCAACTCTATTTCAGGACGTAAATTGGCTTGAGCAACGGGACTGGGTGAATCTCTTCAGGTTCAGCCAAGTCAAGTGCAAGGTTTTGCACCATGGTCGTGCCAACTCTTGCTGTCATTACATGCTGGGGGACAAAAGTTTTGTGCACAGCCCTGTGGAAAAAGATTTGGGGGTACTGCTGCACAGCAAGCTGAATGTGAGCCTGTTGATGTGCCGTTACAGTTCAGAAAGCCAACTGTATCTTGGGCCACATCAAAAGAAGCGTGGTCAGAAGGGCAAGGGAGGTGGTCCTGCCCCTCTGCTCTGCAATGATGAGACCTCACTTGGAGATCTGCATCCAGATGTGGAATCCTCAGTACAGGAGAGACAAGAACCTGTTGAAGCACATCCAGGGAAGGGCCTCAGAAACAATCCAAGGGATGGAACACCTCTACAACAAGGACAGGCTAAGAGAGATCTGGTGCTGTTAAGTCTGGAGAAGAGAAAGCTCCAAGGTGATCTGATAGATGCTGAAAGGTTGCTAAAGTGGGGTGATGAGAAATAAGGAGACAGACTCTTTAGCAGGATCTATTGTGATAGGAGAAGGGGAAATAGTTTGAAACTAACAGAAAGGAGATACAGATTGGATGTAAGGAAAAGGTGTTATTAAAATAAGGGTGGTGACCACTGGAACGGGTTGTCCAGAGAGGTGGTGGATATGCCCCATCCCTGGAGACTTTTCAAGGTCAGGCTGGACTGGGCTCTGAGCAACATAATCTAGCTGTAGGTATACCTGTTTGTTGCAGGGGAGCTCGGCTAGTTTAAAGGTCCCATTCAACTCAATGATTCTATAGCCCTGGCAATGTATGCGTTTGTCTTCCCAACAATAGTTCTTATGGTGTAATTAGCGTAGATAATCGTCCTCCAGAATAAGAGCCACGTTCTGTCGGTTCTATTTCTCTACTTTTCTGGAGTTCAGATATCTAGAGAAGAGCAACAAATAGGAAGAATGATAGGGTGACACTAGAAGGAGAAATCATCCCTGTTCTTCAGTATCAAACTGTAGGTGAAAGGGGGTTCAGTCTTTTCCTGTGATTTTTTTTTTTTTTCTATAAAGCCCTTTTACCTGAGCTCAGGTAAGGGTCATTTGAATGAACTATCAATACTGCAGCTCTGAGATCGGTTTCTCTGTTTTGAAATGGAAATAAGGCTAGGGCATGCCCTTCACAAAGAGTGTCTCTGTGGCAAGTAGGCAATAATAGTACTAGAATACGCTCAAACAAACCTTTAAGAACTAGGTTACAGGTTAAGGCAGCAACATACTCCAAAAGTTCTGTGGGCTGAAGTTAAGCTAATCTACATGACAGTTAAAGACTTGAACAGTCCTGAATATTGTGTATTCATGCAGAGTGAAAACAGACCTGGTTGGTTAACCTGCTGGTACCAACAAGGACCATTTTAAGAACAGTAATCTGTTCCTTCTAAATGTAAAGGACTATACTAAAAGTACTAAAATAATAAAATAAACTTTTCATGCTTGCTGTATTTGAATACATTCCTCTGTATATAATCTTTGGAGTGCTTGCCCCAAATTAGCAATGGCAGTTAAAGCATACAACTACTTACTGATCCCTGTAAGTATGCCTGGAATTATTCTGTCTGAAGGTTTAGGTGACACTCAGTTACTGGATGCTTCAGCAGCTGAAATAGCAACGCTGTTCTTCTCCTCTGCGGTCTTCTCTGGACCATGCCTCTAAGAAGAGTACTGCAATTGTGTGTATTGTTGAACTACAATAGGAAAGGACAGTGATGAAAGTAATGAAGCATAGTGCAGTATCTCTTGGAACATTATATTAAATATGGTATGGAATATAAATGGAAATGAGTTGACTTCTGTACAGCTCATTGTCTGAACTTTGTCTTGGTGCTTAATCCAAACCCCTCTGTGCAGTCCCGGGTCTGTTACTTCTGGGTGTTTACGTACATTCTCCTATTCATCCAGCTCGCTGTCACTTTGTATCTTGACAGCGTTTAACAAAGAGTTACATTTTAGTATCTTTCCAAACATGTGCCAGCCAGTCTGACAAAAGGCTTTTGAATTTCATGCTACTCAAGTGGATTCTGCTATTGTTTTATTAAATTAAAACTCTGGAGTACCATGATTTTGCCAGCCCTGTGTTTTACTTTGGTTTGTAATCCCCCTGAGCAGTGAAGGTCAGTGTGTGTGTTCTAATGATTCTTATTTTTCTTAATTATTTTTTTTGAATGTGGATTTCATATAGCTGTGGCATTGGCAATTGATGATTTTGTGATTTTTATATCCTCTCTGGAGAATTGGTGGTGTCAGTGGAAAAACTGTTCAATTCTGCAGTTTGCAGGTCTGTACATTGCTTTTGCACCACAGATTCCCAAGCTTTTGGTTTTTGTAATAATTATCACTTCTGAAGTCTTGCTCTGTGCTATGAAGACGCGCTCTGCTTAAATGAAGAAAAACAGCTTGCATAGGGCAAGGAGCCTTATATACAGCTGATACTTTTAAATGGCATTTAAAAAACATATATTTTCTTCTGTAAGCAGGTAAGCTATAGAAGAAATTGTCAAGGAAGTTTCTATAATTTTAGGCCGTAATGCTAGATAAGATCAAGGTAAGGGGGAACAGAAAGGGTTTGGGCCAAAATCTCTAGGAGCTTCTAACTGTTTAGTTAGCTGCCATTGACCCCAAGGTGCTTGCAGCCTTCAGTGCAGCTTGGCCTGTATTCAGGAGGGTCGAGCAGCCTCTGATTTGGTGCTAATGAGGGGCCTGTACATAAACACTGAGTGCAGCACAGCTGCCAGACTGATGCAGCAGTTTGTGCAACAGCTCATGCTAGTTGTTTAGCAAGTGTCAGAGCAGGTGTCCCTATCAGGGAAGAAGCAGTAACTCAAAGAAGGGATCCAAAAGGAAGACCAGGTGAAATGTGGCTCTCTTACTAATTGAGGTGGGGCCCTTGTGACACAGAACAGAGAAAAGGCTGAGGTACTGAATCCTTTCTCCATTCAGCTTTTTACTTGACAAGACTGACCTCTAGAAATGATCTCAACAGCAGAAAACAGGGAAGAGAAAAAGTGAGCTTCAGTTTTAAACCTCTTCCGTATTTCTTTATACGTAGTGATCTTTTTCTAGTAAAATGCTGTCTGTTGCAAGCCTTCCTTTAGGACTTACTCTACAAACACAAAATGATGTTTAGCTGTTCTGTGTATACGCTCTTGCCTCAAGGTATGCAGGAATTCTGTGAATGTTTTCAGTTGAATATCTTTGTATACAATCTTCAGTCATCAAGTCATCAGCTCAGAAGATGAAGAAAAACACACCATGTCATTTATGAGTGGATATTGTGAAGAATGTAGGGAAAAGGATTCACTGGAGTTTTGCAACCTCAAAATTAGTTCGTAGGACAAGCATAGGTGATGACAAACTCCTATTTAATACATAGATTTCTACTAACAGTATGATTCCTTTCCAGTATTCGGTACTGATAATACAATAAAATCTCTCAGGCACGGCTTTGACCAACTGCTTTATACTGAATGCATGCAACTCTATTTTGCTCAAGCACTGCTTCTAGAGGTGCTGTGAGTACGTGTTGTTGGTGTTGTTTGTGGTTTTGTTCGTTTGTTTATTTTAGGGTTTTTTGAGTAGAGTTAATGCAGTGGAGACCTCTATATGATATAATTGCAAGGATTATTGGCTGTAGCTAATTAAGTGAGACAATAGGAAGAATAGAGTAACAGAAAAACAACTGCAAAGCTTGACAGAAATAGCTATTTTACTAGTAGATGCAACTTATAGTAGGTCACCACTGCAGCCTGCAGTTGGTCTGTTAATTGAACTCTTCGAAAGCCTCCAAATTGCTCACGCTGATCAGACTGATTTAATGCCACAAGTAAGAGTCAGTCCGAGTACTGTATGTTCCCAGTTGTTGATTCAAATTTCGGTGAATTTTGATAGCTTTAATTCTCACTGTGGTTTATTGGTTTTTTTTTTTTTTTTTTAGTTGACTCTGTACATCTTCAGAGTAATACCGTGGGTCATAGAAGATAACCGGTTGAATGTAAGGAGCATAGGATTTTGAAAATTTCAAAGCTGTGACAAGGCTACGGTATTCTGAACTCCAAAAACATAACCTGAATATTTTAATTTGACATCAGAGTGAGATAACGGCTCTAGGTAATTTCTGGTTCCCTTTATTTCTTCCGTCTGATGCCAATAAAAATGAATTTGGTTGAAGTTTGGGTTATAATATTATTTTTAGCTGCATATTATCTCATCCTAGTCTTATGATGATTCCAGTCTCTCAAAATATTGCCCTGCCTATTGTGATTCAGCCTACAAAATTACCTGTTGTTTATGTACAAGTACGAGGAAGAATCTGTAAAGGGAATATTCTGTGCTTTCCTATTTAAAAATTAAATCATAGTCCAGATGTTCTGAGCTGTAGGGAAGACGAGGAGCTTGAAGAACGAGTGTCCAACAGTTTGTTGAAGAAATACTTGATTTATCTGTTGAATTTTCAATTACATGCTTTATAAATTAGAGAAATGTGAGAAACTTCAAGCAGGCGTATCGGGCATTGGCTGCCAGAGAGTTTAGCAAATGTTTATTTATTCTAACCTCTTCCATAATTACTTGGTAGTAGAAACTGAGGTAAATGTCCTATAGAGCAAGGTGAAGAGCACCAGATGAAAAATTTGTTTCAGATTTTTACGTCTCATTTAAAGTTGTCAGTGCTGAAAGTGCCTTTCCCCTTCATAAAATTCTTTAATCCTGAGAAGCGTTAGGCTGGCAGCAAGGAAGTTCATGCCTTCTCTGCGTAAGTAGCAGTTTGGCATACAAATAGACTTTGCTCTTCCATGGTGATAGTGTAACTACTTTGAATCATACATATAATCCTTCTTTTCTGTCTGAATCTGTATATGTTTTTATTACTGTATTTTAGTTTCAGAAGGGCCGTGTTCCCCCTCTCCTACTATCGGAATTATCTTGACAGGCAGAGTAGATCCTAGTAGATGAGCAGGCCTAATCCCACCAGTCCTAGGCTCTCCTTTTTCCATTGCCATACTAATCATTTATTTGCAACACCTATGTTGTTGTTTTATCTTTTTTGTTTTAATTACTGTAAATTGAGATATGAGTACTATCATATGACTAGCTGTTATAGGTGAAAACATATTGCCTGGTTGTAAGCTTACTGAAAAGGCTGATACACAGAGTGGAAAATTTGACAGATAACTTTCTACCAGCCTTAGAGCATCGTAATTTGTCAGCCTTTCCATTCAGGAAGGAACCATCTCCATACTCTGTCCCTTTCCTGTTGCCTTTGATCAGGAATTTATCTTGACTCCTGATGGCAAGGCATTTTTTCTTGTTGTAAGTTTTGTTGAGATGAATGCATCTAAGAAAGAGTCAACTTGACTGACTTCTTGAGATTTGGTGGATTACATGTTTTATTCCTTTATTAAAATTATTTATGAAAGTATTTTTCATATTAAAGTATTTGAATGTGTAGAATGCAATGTAACTGTGGGAAGCCTAGAGTCAGTGCCCACATCATGTTCTTATACTTGTGCTGTAGAAGACTCATAATTTATCCACTAATTTAATTGATAGTTCTGAAAGAAGAATTAAAACATTAGGAAGATGAACTTCACAAATCTCACTTGTCCTTCCAGTACCAGAGTATCTCTTGGTTGTGCATCAGTTCATGGTCATCTGTTTCTTTTCTTTCCTCCCAAGGGACAGGTGTGCTCTAGCAAGCGGGATTTAGTTGTTTTGGTTGCACAGTTGTTTCAGTTTTAGAAGTACGTGCTAGAGACAACAACATCAAGATTTGTCTTGCATTTGGAATAGACATTAACTATGTTTCTGATCACATCCACTTAGTGATTGCTTGAGGATGTTAAAAATTACTGGAAAATATTGTTCCCTGTAGTTTTTCAGGAATGAGTAAGCTACCAGTGAAAATTCAGTTTCCCATCCATATGTTGGCGGAGGCCCTAACAAAAGAGCTCAGCTTTCTGATGAATTACACCTCGGTTCACAACATCTTTCAGACAAGACATAACTTCTGTCTTGTAGGTGATGATGTCAGATTATATCTGCAGAAACTGAAGGATGAAAATTACTGTACTGGGTCCAGAGCTTGTACCTGTTGCTTATGATTCTTCATAACAAGGCAAGGAAGATATCTAAGGCTTGGAATCACTTGGAAACACATGTAGAATTTTAGTCATCCTCTGCTAAGCTGATAACCAAAATCAAGGAGGGCTGATATATCCTCTAAAATGGGAGCTGTTTCTCACTGTGTTGGAATGCATTTTCTGGGGAGCGGTAATATATGTTTTCTTTCTTCATATAGAAGCTAAGATTGTTTCTAAGTGCCTCAAAAGAACTTAGGCTTTTAAGCTGCTTAGGTACTTCTGAAAATCTTGACCTTCAGATATTTTGAAACTTTATACAGTAACGATCAACAGAAAGTGCATTTTGATAGCAGATGATAAAATCTGCCGTCAAAGATATCGGTCAGTTTGTTCTATCAGTTGTTACCAAATCCAATCTGGAATGTAACTATTAGAAAAGTCAGTAAAACCTAAACCCTCCTAGAGGTGACTCAGCCTGATGATCCTGGAGTGAATACAAACTGGCTGTTCTGCTGCCCCTTGGGTTTCTGGGATGATGGTTCTACTACCTTATTCATCTTACTATCCAGTTCCTGACAAATGTGCTGGTTAGCCCAGGGCAAAACCATATCTAAAACTGAGTGAAGATCCTGAACAATAGCTCAGTGTGTTTCTATTGTTGCTCTTCTCATGTGCTCTCTCAGATTAATTCCTTGTTGTTGTTTTACAGTTATTATCATTATTTCACGTCGTGTAGTGCACTGGGAGTTAGAGAGTTAATTTTAGCTCAAGACATCAGAATTGAATTTTGGTGGTATGGCAGTAGAGGTTGAACCTTCGACTAATGTTCCATTACATGTTGTTGCTGTGTGACAGATGGCAGCAGAAGAACACTAACAAAACATCACCTGAAATCCAGGAAGTGTGTATGAAGCAAAGGTGTGTCACTGAATTCCTCTGTGGGGGGGGGGGGGGGGGGGGATGGCACCAACTGACCTTCACTGGTGCTTGGTGAATGCCGTGGGTGTGAGCACAGAGGCGTGGTGTGTAGTGGACTTCAGCAGTGGTGACAGTGACTGTGGGTCATGTGTGCTGGTGCAGATTTTGATGCACACGGCTTGCAGCCTCATGTTCATAGCTGGCAAAAATGTATAGCTAATGGTGGTGACGATGTTGACAGTGTTTTGTAGCTGAGAATGTGCTCTATCAAACAGAGCTACTGTGCTTGCTTTACCTGTTGCAGTTCCCATGAAAATAAAAAGGAGGCATCACTTTTGGAGCAAATATATGCGGCCCATGACAATTGGTGTTCACTCAATGCAGCCCGGGCAGGTTGGACACTGGTGCAATACGCCATCTGTACCACAGCCTGTTCCCTCAGGTCCTGGGTGCCTTTCTAGAGGGCAGTCCATCTGCCCGGGTTACATGCCGGGTGAAAGATGACCTGAAGGGAACATTTTCCTCACAGCTCAGCCATTTGTGCTACTGATACATCCTATTTTGGCATAGCCCACGGGTGGGAGCAGCACTGCGTCTCCTCCACAGCCTTATTTTGTACCATGGCTACAACGAGAAAGAAAGTAGCCAAGGACAGAATGAAAGGAATTTAGCAGACAAACGCAGCAGTGCAGGATGATTAGGTGAACGTTTCCAGGCAGGAAGTGTAAGTAAGTTAATAAGCCACTCTACAAATTAAGAACATCCTGAGTTGACAAAGAAATAATATCCTTCATCTGTCAGGTACCTTTTTCCCTTAGTAACAATATTTCTGAGCACAAAAGGGGTTTTTGTGGTAGGGGCAGAGAGGGGAGGTGTGATGGTGGAGAATTCCTTTAAAATATATATTTATTTTTATTTTGTGTGCGGATATATTCTACTCAGGCAGGACCACCAAAAGTGAAAGTGACTGTTAAAAGAAACACTGAAAGTAAAGGAGTGATTTCCCCACGGCCAGCTCTGCCAGGTGCTGGGGATGTGAGGTGAGGACACCTGTGGGGCTGCTCAGCACTGAGGGGGTGGGCGGCAGCACCAGCGAGAGGGGTCGTGACCCACAGGTGCCCCCGGCTGTGACCGACAGGTGACCCCGGCCCGGCCGCCCTCAGCTGGAAAGGGCGGGAACGCTGAGGAGGGGAAGATAAAGCGGCGGGAAGAAAAGCGGCGGGAAGCGACAGCGATGTTCTGGGTTCCTATTGGCTGGCGGGCTGCAGGGACAGCTATTTAAGGTGCGCGCGCGGGCAGGTGAATGAGGCGTTCTCTTCAGCGTGCGGGAAAGAGCTGGGTGCTGAGAGGGAAAGGCGGCGGCGGCGGCGGCGGCAAGCGGTCACCAGAGCCGAGGTGCGGCAGGACTGGGGGGACCGGGGCCGGGCCGAGGTGGGTCGGGGCCGCCGCTGCGGCCGCCGTTACCGCGCGGGCTCCATCGGAGCGCACCCGGAGCTGGGGCTTCCTCGCGGGCTCTGATGGCGGGCGGACGGGGCCGGAGCTGACTCGAGGGCTCTGATGGCTGGCGGGCGGAAGGAGCCGGGGCCGTCTCTTGGGCTCTGATGGTGGGCGGACTGAGCCGGGTCCGGGGCCTCCGGGTGGGCTCCGAGAGCAGCGACCTCTGAGCGTGCTCGAAGAGGATGGACCGAGGTGCGTCGAGGGTGGCAAGTTGCCACGTGGAAGAAGACACTCCGAAGCAACAGTGAGCAGCGATAATAAAGCAATAACAACTCCTATCAAAGTGTTGAGCAATACGGGTTTTTTGTATTTTTTATTCTTCTCACTAATGGGGTGGTGGGTGTGGGGGAGGACACAAGAAATGCACTTGATGATGAAAAGGGAAAAGCACAAAAGTAGAGATCCCGGGTTTAGAAAATAAATATGTTAAGAAAACCTCAGTGGGGGGAAAGGGTGGATGCTCAGAGAAAAAATTAGGCTTGAATGTCAAATTTTGTATTCTTCTGTAACCAAATCCCTGGTAATGTATGTGGCAAGTGGGAAATATCCATTGTAACTTCATGCTGGCATACTTTAGTTAAATATTGAATGAGAAAGAGGATGAATTTATGGGAATATGAATCTCAAACAATAGCAGAGTGGTTGATTTAGTGCAGAAAAATTACAGTAATAAGGGATGGTTTCCTTCCAATCAAAACAGGGCATGGGGATCCCACGTAAGCAGAAAAGCAGACTCGTCGGATGATGCTTATCATATTGCCAGATAAAGTTGCAAGTAGCCCAACCATGTGATACCCTGCAGCACCGTCTGGAGGTCCGCCGGGAGTCAATGAGGTGAGAAAAGCTGCTCAAAGCAGTTTTTGCCGGGAGGAATTGGGGGGCGGGTGGGGGGCGGGGGGGGTGGATGCACGGCCTTCCTTGGCTGGGTGGTCGCGTGCCGAGTCGCTGTTACGATGTCCAGTTTCCCTTTTCCTTGAGGTGGGGGGCTTGCGGCTCTGCAGGTCTAATGGTGTTCCCGCTGATGTTTCAGGAGCTGCTGCAGAAGAAAGAAGAAGCGGCGCGGGGGAACTGGGAGGCAGGAGCAAGCAAGAAGAGGAAGCAGAAGCGTGCAGATGCGGGGGGGAAGGAGAAAGGCTCCCTGGGCAAAGCACCTGTCCCGTTAGCGGGGGCGCAGTCGCATTTGAGTCGAGCGTTGCCGGCGCCTTGGGTGACCAGGCCCGGCTTTGTGCTGGGCGACCTCCCTGTAAGCAGGGCTCGGGTCTTTGCTGCAGTTGGCCTTTTGCCTTGCTGCTCCTTTGGCTGCCTGGGGAGCGTGGCCCCCTGTAACGGAGGGCGAGAGCCACCTCTCCGCACCTGAGTGGGAAACGGAGCTCGCCGGACCCCAGGCCACCCTGTAAGCAGGGTAGTGCCGCTTCCCTGCCCCTCTTTCTTCCCCGACCCCTCGGCATCGTTGCCTGGAGGTGGCGTGTCACTGCGACGGCCCCGTACTCGGGGTGCGCGTCACGGCATTTGGCCTTTGGCTTTAGCTGAGAAGCCCCTTGGCACGTTGAGGTCTGTGGCCTCCGTGCAGCCTAGGGACAGGTCACAGGCTCTTGCCTGTTGCTCGTGGTTGCGGGTTTATTCCCAGGCGTTGGCTGCGCTGCGTTGTCCTTCCCTTCCGGAAAGTCGCGTCCGTTTGTGTGTGTTCCCACCCTTTCCTGGTTTGTGTTTTGGAGTGAGTGAGCGACTGAGCTTTCCCTTTAGGCCTCCACAAAGAAGGCTGCAGCTTAGCTTCGACTTCCCGGAGGGAACGGAGGACTTAGGTGCATGCCACAGAAGGGGTGTTCCCTCTTAGTCCCGCGAGCGCAGCGAGTGTCCTGTCTCCCTCCTATTTTCTTAGTAAAGATCAGAGCCACACGGCAGTTCGGTGGCCGAGGCCACCCTGTAGCCAGGGCTTGGGCCTGTCCTTGCGTGGGTGGTGTGACAGCCCTGTAGTCGGGGCGCGTGTCCCAAGCTGCGGAGCCCTCTGTCCCCTGAGCAGCCCGCCCGCCCTGTAATCAGGTGCCGGGAGGCTGCAGCGTTGCAGCCGGCTGCTTTAGCCATCCAGCTGGTGGGGATGACCCCTCCCTGTCCCGTCAGAGGGTGCAGGTTGAGGTGCTGCTTTTGCGTGGGGTGACCTCCCCGCTCGGTGGGTCGAGGTTGCTCCCTGGGCTCCCAAAGACAAGGTGTTGGTGATGTTCTGCTGCTGCCGGGCGGGCCGGCCTGTAGCTCAGGCGTTGGCGGGAGCCTCGTGCTCCGCGGGGCGTCTTGGAGAGGGTGGGGTGTGGGGGTACCGTCCTGTAGGCAGGGCTGTGCGTGCCCCCCGTGTGTGCTTGGTGAGCTGCTTTCTGAGAGACCCCCTGTACTCAGGCGGGAATGTGGCCCCGGCCTTTCAGAGGCACGGGGCCGTGAGACGTGGGGTCGGGCTTGCGCCCTCCCTGGACTTATGGCTGGGATCCCGAGTGCGGCCTTTGGCCGTGTTGCCCCGCTGCCCGGCTGCTGAGAGTCGTTCCTGCCTCTGGGGGGGAAACCGAGCTCTGTGGCTCCAGGGGTGTCATCCACCCGCCTGTAATCAGGTTCTGGGTGCGCGAGCGTTTGTGCTCTGCTGGCAGCCTGCGTGGGGTGACCGCCCCGTTAGCGGGGAGTGGGTCGAGGTGCCCCGGACTGGGAGAGAAGGAGCCTCCCTCGGCCGTCGGGACGGGGGCTGCCCTGTAAGCCAGGGAGAATCTGTGCCCCCCGGTCCCAGGCCCTTTGCAATGGAGGCAGTGGCTGGGGGTCCCCTGTAAGCAGGGAAGCTGACTCTTTGGCCGCTGCTTTTTGTGTGCCCAGCACCATTTGCCCAGTCTGCCCGCCTCTGTGATCCCCCGCAGCACCGTCTGGAGGTCCGCCGGGAGTCAATGAGGTGAGAAAAGCTGCTCAAAGCAGTTTTTGCCGGGAGGAATTGGGGGGCGGGTGGGGGGCGGGGGGGGTGGATGCACGGCCTTCCTTGGCTGGGTGGTCGCGTGCCGAGTCGCTGTTACGATGTCCAGTTTCCCTTTTCCTTGAGGTGGGGGGCTTGCGGCTCTGCAGGTCTAATGGTGTTCCCGCTGATGTTTCAGGAGCTGCTGCAGAAGAAAGAAGAAGCGGCGCGGGGGAACTGGGAGGCAGGAGCAAGCAAGAAGAGGAAGCAGAAGCGTGCAGATGCGGGGGGGAAGGAGAGAGGCTCCCTGGGCAAAGCACCTGTCCCGTTAGCGGGGGCGCAGTCGCATTTGAGTCGAGCGTTGCCGGCGCCTTGGGTGACCAGGCCCGGCTTTGTGCTGGGCGACCTCCCTGTAAGCAGGGCTCGGGTCTTTGCTGCAGTTGGCCTTTTGCCTTGCTGCTCCTTTGGCTGCCTGGGGAGCGTGGCCCCCTGTAACGGAGGGCGAGAGCCACCTCTCCGCACCTGAGTGGGAAACGGAGCTCGCCGGACCCCAGGCCACCCTGTAAGCAGGGTAGTGCCGCTTCCCTGCCCCTCTTTCTTCCCCGACCCCTCGGCATCGTTGCCTGGAGGTGGCGTGTCACTGCGACGGCCCCGTACTCGGGGTGCGCGTCACGGCATTTGGCCTTTGGCTTTAGCTGAGAAGCCCCTTGGCACGTTGAGGTCTGTGGCCTCCGTGCAGCCTAGGGACAGGTCACAGGCTCTTGCCTGTTGCTCGTGGTTGCGGGTTTATTCCCAGGCGTTGGCTGCGCTGCGTTGTCCTTCCCTTCCGGAAAGTCGCGTCCGTTTGTGTGTGTTCCCACCCTTTCCTGGTTTGTGTTTTGGAGTGAGTGAGAGACTGAGCTTTCCCTTTAGGCCTCCACAAAGAAGGCTGCAGCTTAGCTTCGACTTCCCGGAGGGAACGGAGGACTTAGGTGCATGCCACAGAAGGGGTGTTCCCTCTTAGTCCCGCGAGCGCAGCGAGTGTCCTGTCTCCCTCCTTTTTTCTTAGTAAAGATCAGAGCCACACGGCAGTTCGGTGGCCGAGGCCACCCTGTAGCCAGGGCTTGGGCCTGTCCTTGCGTGGGTGGTGTGACAGCCCTGTAGTCGGGGCGCGTGTCCCAAGCTGCGGAGCCCTCTGTCCCCTGAGCAGCCCGCCCGCCCTGTAATCAGGTGCCGGGAGGCTGCAGCGTTGCAGCCGGCTGCTTTAGCCATCCAGCTGGTGGGGATGACCCCTCCCTGTCCCGTCAGAGGGTGCAGGTTGAGGTGCTGCTTTTGCGTGGGGTGACCTCCCCGCTCGGTGGGTCGAGGTTGCTCCCTGGGCTCCCAAAGACAAGGTGTTGGTGATGTTCTGCTGCTGCCGGGCGGGCCGGCCTGTAGCTCAGGCGTTGGCGGGAGCCTCGTGCTCCGCGGGGCGTCTTGGAGAGGGTGGGGTGTGGGGGTACCGTCCTGTAGGCAGGGCTGTGCGTGCCCCCCGTGTGTGCTTGGTGAGCTGCTTTCTGAGAGACCCCCTGTACTCAGGCGGGAATGTGGCCCCGGCCTTTCAGAGGCACGGGGCCGTGAGACGTGGGGTCGGGCTTGCGCCCTCCCTGGACTTATGGCTGGGATCCCGAGTGCGGCCTTTGGCCGTGTTGCCCCGCTGCCCGGCTGCTGAGAGTCGTTCCTGCCTCTGGGGGGGAAACCGAGCTCTGTGGCTCCAGGGGTGTCGTCCACCCGCCTGTAATCAGGTTCTGGGTGCGCGAGCGTTTGTGCTCTGCTGGCAGCCTGCGTGGGGTGACTGCCCCGTTAGCGGGGAGTGGGTCGAGGTGCCCCGGACTGGGAGAGAAGGAGCCTCCCTCGGCCGTCGGGACGGGGGCTGCCCTGTAAGCCAGGGAGAATCTGTGCCCCCCGGTCCCAGGCCCTTTGCAATGGAGGCAGTGGCTGGGGGTCCCCTGTAAGCAGGGAAGCTGACTCTTTGGCCGCTGCTTTTTGTGTGCCCAGCACCATTTGCCCAGTCTGCCCGCCTCTGTGATCCCCCGCAGCACCGTCTGGAGGTCCGCCGGGAGTCAATGAGGTGAGAAAAGCTGCTCAAAGCAGTTTTTGCCGGGAGGAATTGGGGGGCGGGTGGGGGGCGGGGGGGGTGGATGCACGGCCTTCCTTGGCTGGGTGGTCGCGTGCCGAGTCGCTGTTACGATGTCCAGTTTCCCTTTTCCTTGAGGTGGGGGGCTTGCGGCTCTGCAGGTCTAATGGTGTTCCCGCTGATGTTTCAGGAGCTGCTGCAGAAGAAAGAAGAAGCGGCGCGGGGGAACTGGGAGGCAGGAGCAAGCAAGAAGAGGAAGCAGAAGCGTGCAGATGCGGGGGGGAAGGAGAGAGGCTCCCTGGGCAAAGCACCTATCCCGTTAGCGGGGGCGCAGTTGCATTTGAGTCGAGCGTTGCCGGCGCCTTGGGTGACCAGGCCCGGCTTTGTGCTGGGCGACCTCCCTGTAAGCAGGGCTCGGGTCTTTGCTGCAGTTGGCCTTTTGCCTTGCTGCTCCTTTGGCTGCCTGGGGAGCGTGGCCCCCTGTAACGGAGGGCGAGAGCCACCTCTCCGCACCTGTGTGGGAAACGGAGCTCGCCGGACCCCAGGCCACCCTGTAGCCAGGGCTTGGGCCTGTCCTTGCGTGGGTGGTGTGACAGCCCTGTAGTCGGGGCGCGTGTCCCAAGCTGCGGAGCCCTCTGTCCCCTGAGCAGCCCGCCCGCCCTGTAATCAGGTGCCGGGAGGCTGCAGCGTTGCAGCCGGCTGCTTTAGCCATCCAGCTGGTGGGGATGACCCCTCCCTGTCCCGTCAGAGGGTGCAGGTTGAGGTGCTGCTTTTGCGTGGGGTGACCTCCCCGCTCGGTGGGTCGAGGTTGCTCCCTGGGCTCCCAAAGACAAGGTGTTGGTGATGTTCTGCTGCTGCCGGGCGGGCCGGCCTGTAGCTCAGGCGTTGGCGGGAGCCTCGTGCTCCGCGGGGCGTCTTGGAGAGGGTGGGGTGTGGGGGTACCGTCCTGTAGGCAGGGCTGTGCGTGCCCCCCGTGTGTGCTTGGTGAGCTGCTTTCTGAGAGACCCCCTGTACTCAGGCGGGAATGTGGCCCCGGCCTTTCAGAGGCACGGGGCCGTGAGACGTGGGGTCGGGCTTGCGCCCTCCCTGGACTTATGGCTGGGATCCCGAGTGCGGCCTTTGGCCGTGTTGCCCCGCTGCCCGGCTGCTGAGAGTCGTTCCTGCCTCTGGGGGGGAAACCGAGCTCTGTGGCTCCAGGGGTGTCGTCCACCCGCCTGTAATCAGGTTCTGGGTGCGCGAGCGTTTGTGCTCTGCTGGCAGCCTGCGTGGGGTGACCGCCCCGTTAGCGGGGAGTGGGTCGAGGTGCCCCGGACTGGGAGAGAAGGAGCCTCCCTCGGCCGTCGGGACGGGGGCTGCCCTGTAAGCCAGGGAGAATCTGTGCCCCCCGGTCCCAGGCCCTTTGCAATGGAGGCAGTGGCTGGGGGTCCCCTGTAAGCAGGGAAGCTGACTCTTTGGCCGCTGCTTTTTGTGTGCCCAGCACCATTTGCCCAGTCTGCCCGCCTCTGTGATCCCCCGCAGCACCGTCTGGAGGTCCGCCGGGAGTCAATGAGGTGAGAAAAGCTGCTCAAAGCAGTTTTTGCCGGGAGGAATTGGGGGGCGGGTGGGGGGCGGGGGGGGTGGATGCACGGCCTTCCTTGGCTGGGTGGTCGCGTGCCGAGTCGCTGTTACGATGTCCAGTTTCCCTTTTCCTTGAGGTGGGGGGCTTGCGGCTCTGCAGGTCTAATGGTGTTCCCGCTGATGTTTCAGGAGCTGCTGCAGAAGAAAGAAGAAGCGGCGCGGGGGAACTGGGAGGCAGGAGCAAGCAAGAAGAGGAAGCAGAAGCGTGCAGATGCGGGGGGGAAGGAGAGAGGCTCCCTGGGCAAAGCACCTGTCCCGTTAGCGGGGGCGCAGTCGCATTTGAGTCGAGCGTTGCCGGCGCCTTGGGTGACCAGGCCCGGCTTTGTGCTGGGCGACCTCCTTGTAAGCAGGGCTCGGGTCTTTGCTGCAGTTGGCCTTTTGCCTTGCTGCTCCTTTGGCTGCCTGGGGAGCGTGGCCCCCTGTAACGGAGGGCGAGAGCCACCTCTCCGCACCTGAGTGGGAAACGGAGCTCGCCGGACCCCAGGCCACCCTGTAGCCAGGGCTTGGGCCTGTCCTTGCGTGGGTGGTGTGACAGCCCTGTAGTCGGGGCGCGTGTCCCAAGCTGCGGAGCCCTCTGTCCCCTGAGCAGCCCGCCCGCCCTGTAATCAGGTGCCGGGAGGCTGCAGCGTTGCAGCCGGCTGCTTTAGCCATCCAGCTGGTGGGGATGACCCCTCCCTGTCCCGTCAGAGGGTGCAGGTTGAGGTGCTGCTTTTGCGTGGGGTGACCTCCCCGCTCGGTGGGTCGAGGTTGCTCCCTGGGCTCCCAAAGACAAGGTGTTGGTGATGTTCTGCTGCTGCCGGGCGGGCCGGCCTGTAGCTCAGGCGTTGGCGGGAGCCTCGTGCTCCGCGGGGCGTCTTGGAGAGGGTGGGGTGTGGGGGTACCGTCCTGTAGGCAGGGCTGTGCGTGCCCCCCGTGTGTGCTTGGTGAGCTGCTTTCTGAGAGACCCCCTGTACTCAGGCGGGAATGTGGCCCCGGCCTTTCAGAGGCACGGGGCCGTGAGACGTGGGGTCGGGCTTGCGCCCTCCCTGGACTTATGGCTGGGATCCCGAGTGCGGCCTTTGGCCGTGTTGCCCCGCTGCCCGGCTGCTGAGAGTCGTTCCTGCCTCTGGGGGGGAAACCGAGCTCTGTGGCTCCAGGGGTGTCGTCCACCCGCCTGTAATCAGGTTCTGGGTGCGCGAGCGTTTGTGCTCTGCTGGCAGCCTGCGTGGGGTGACCGCCCCGTTAGCGGGGAGTGGGTCGAGGTGCCCCGGACTGGGAGAGAAGGAGCCTCCCTCGGCCGTCGGGACGGGGGCTGCCCTGTAAGCCAGGGAGAATCTGTGCCCCCCGGTCCCAGGCCCTTTGCAATGGAGGCAGTGGCTGGGGGTCCCCTGTAAGCAGGGAAGCTGACTCTTTGGCCGCTGCTTTTTGTGTGCCCAGCACCATTTGCCCAGTCTGCCCGCCTCTGTGATCCCCCGCAGCACCGTCTGGAGGTCCGCCGGGAGTCAATGAGGTGAGAAAAGCTGCTCAAAGCAGTTTTTGCCGGGAGGAATTGGGGGGCGGGTGGGGGGCGGGGGGGGTGGATGCACGGCCTTCCTTGGCTGGGTGGTCGCGTGCCGAGTCGCTGTTACGATGTCCAGTTTCCCTTTTCCTTGAGGTGGGGGGCTTGCGGCTCTGCAGGTCTAATGGTGTTCCCGCTGATGTTTCAGGAGCTGCTGCAGAAGAAAGAAGAAGCGGCGCGGGGGAACTGGGAGGCAGGAGCAAGCAAGAAGAGGAAGCAGAAGCGTGCAGATGCGGGGGGGAAGGAGAGAGGCTCCCTGGGCAAAGCACCTGTCCCGTTAGCGGGGGCGCAGTCGCATTTGAGTCGAGCGTTGCCGGCGCCTTGGGTGACCAGGCCCGGCTTTGTGCTGGGCGACCTCCTTGTAAGCAGGGCTCGGGTCTTTGCTGCAGTTGGCCTTTTGCCTTGCTGCTCCTTTGGCTGCCTGGGGAGCGTGGCCCCCTGTAACGGAGGGCGAGAGCCACCTCTCCGCACCTGAGTGGGAAACGGAGCTCGCCGGACCCCAGGCCACCCTGTAGCCAGGGCTTGGGCCTGTCCTTGCGTGGGTGGTGTGACAGCCCTGTAGTCGGGGCGCGTGTCCCAAGCTGCGGAGCCCTCTGTCCCCTGAGCAGCCCGCCCGCCCTGTAATCAGGTGCCGGGAGGCTGCAGCGTTGCAGCCGGCTGCTTTAGCCATCCAGCTGGTGGGGATGACCCCTCCCTGTCCCGTCAGAGGGTGCAGGTTGAGGTGCTGCTTTTGCGTGGGGTGACCTCCCCGCTCGGTGGGTCGAGGTTGCTCCCTGGGCTCCCAAAGACAAGGTGTTGGTGATGTTCTGCTGCTGCCGGGCGGGCCGGCCTGTAGCTCAGGCGTTGGCGGGAGCCTCGTGCTCCGCGGGGCGTCTTGGAGAGGGTGGGGTGTGGGGGTACCGTCCTGTAGGCAGGGCTGTGCGTGCCCCCCGTGTGTGCTTGGTGAGCTGCTTTCTGAGAGACCCCCTGTACTCAGGCGGGAATGTGGCCCCGGCCTTTCAGAGGCACGGGGCCGTGAGACGTGGGGTCGGGCTTGCGCCCCCCCTGGACTTATGGCTGGGATCCCGAGTGCGGCCTTTGGCCGTGTTGCCCCGCTGCCCGGCTGCTGAGAGTCGTTCCTGCCTCTGGGGGGGAAACCGAGCTCTGTGGCTCCAGGGGTGTCGTCCACCCGCCTGTAATCAGGTTCTGGGTGCGCGAGCGTTTGTGCTCTGCTGGCAGCCTGCGTGGGGTGACCGCCCCGTTAGCGGGGAGTGGGTCGAGGTGCCCCGGACTGGGAGAGAAGGAGCCTCCCTCGGCCGTCGGGACGGGGGCTGCCCTGTAAGCCAGGGAGAATCTGTGCCCCCCGGTCCCAGGCCCTTTGCAATGGAGGCAGTGGCTGGGGGTCCCCTGTAAGCAGGGAAGCTGACTCTTTGGCCGCTGCTTTTTGTGTGCCCAGCACCATTTGCCCAGTCTGCCCGCCTCTGTGATCCCCCGCAGCACCGTCTGGAGGTCCGCCGGGAGTCAATGAGGTGAGAAAAGCTGCTCAAAGCAGTTTTTGCCGGGAGGAATTGGGGGGCGGGTGGGGGGCGGGGGGGGTGGATGCACGGCCTTCCTTGGCTGGGTGGTCGCGTGCCGAGTCGCTGTTACGATGTCCAGTTTCCCTTTTCCTTGAGGTGGGGGGCTTGCGGCTCTGCAGGTCTAATGGTGTTCCCGCTGATGTTTCAGGAGCTGCTGCAGAAGAAAGAAGAAGCGGCGCGGGGGAACTGGGAGGCAGGAGCAAGCAAGAAGAGGAAGCAGAAGCGTGCAGATGCGGGGGGGAAGGAGAGAGGCTCCCTGGGCAAAGCACCTGTCCCGTTAGCGGGGGCGCAGTCGCATTTGAGTCGAGCGTTGCCGGCGCCTTGGGTGACCAGGCCCGGCTTTGTGCTGGGCGACCTCCTTGTAAGCAGGGCTCGGGTCTTTGCTGCAGTTGGCCTTTTGCCTTGCTGCTCCTTTGGCTGCCTGGGGAGCGTGGCCCCCTGTAACGGAGGGCGAGAGCCACCTCTCCGCACCTGAGTGGGAAACGGAGCTCGCCGGACCCCAGGCCACCCTGTAGCCAGGGCTTGGGCCTGTCCTTGCGTGGGTGGTGTGACAGCCCTGTAGTCGGGGCGCGTGTCCCAAGCTGCAGAGCCCTCTGTCCCCTGAGCAGCCCGCCCGCCCTGTAATCAGGTGCCGGGAGGCTGCAGCGTTGCAGCCGGCTGCTTTAGCCATCCAGCTGGTGGGGATGACCCCTCCCTGTCCCGTCAGAGGGTGCAGGTTGAGGTGCTGCTTTTGCGTGGGGTGACCTCCCCGCTCGGTGGGTCGAGGTTGCTCCCTGGGCTCCCAAAGACAAGGTGTTGGTGATGTTCTGCTGCTGCCGGGCGGGCCGGCCTGTAGCTCAGGCGTTGGCGGGAGCCTCGTGCTCCGCGGGGCGTCTTGGAGAGGGTGGGGTGTGGGGGTACCGTCCTGTAGGCAGGGCTGTGCGTGCTCCCCGTGTGTGCTTGGTGAGCTGCTTTCTGAGAGACCCCCTGTACTCAGGCGGGAATGTGGCCCCGGCCTTTCAGAGGCACGGGGCCGTGAGACGTGGGGTCGGGCTTGCGCCCCCCCTGGACTTATGGCTGGGATCCCGAGTGCGGCCTTTGGCCGTGTTGCCCCGCTGCCCGGCTGCTGAGAGTCGTTCCTGCCTCTGGGGGGGAAACCGAGCTCTGTGGCTCCAGGGGTGTCGTCCACCCGCCTGTAATCAGGTTCTGGGTGCGCGAGCGTTTGTGCTCTGCTGGCAGCCTGCGTGGGGTGACCGCCCCGTTAGCGGGGAGTGGGTCGAGGTGCCCCGGACTGGGAGAGAAGGAGCCTCCCTCGGCCGTCGGGACGGGGGCTGCCCTGTAAGCCAGGGAGAATCTGTGCCCCCCGGTCCCAGGCCCTTTGCAATGGAGGCAGTGGCTGGGGGTCCCCTGTAAGCAGGGAAGCTGACTCTTTGGCCGCTGCTTTTTGTGTGCCCAGCACCATTTGCCCAGTCTGCCCGCCTCTGTGATCCCCCGCAGCACCGTCTGGAGGTCCGCCGGGAGTCAATGAGGTGAGAAAAGCTGCTCAAAGCAGTTTTTGCCGGGAGGAATTGGGGGGCGGGTGGGGGGCGGGGGGGGTGGATGCACGGCCTTCCTTGGCTGGGTGGTCGCGTGCCGAGTCGCTGTTACGATGTCCAGTTTCCCTTTTCCTTGAGGTGGGGGGCTTGCGGCTCTGCAGGTCTAATGGTGTTCCCGCTGATGTTTCAGGAGCTGCTGCAGAAGAAAGAAGAAGCGGCGCGGGGGAACTGGGAGGCAGGAGCAAGCAAGAAGAGGAAGCAGAAGCGTGCAGATGCGGGGGGGAAGGAGAGAGGCTCCCTGGGCAAAGCACCTGTCCCGTTAGCGGGGGCGCAGTCGCATTTGAGTCGAGCGTTGCCGGCGCCTTGGGTGACCAGGCCCGGCTTTGTGCTGGGCGACCTCCCTGTAAGCAGGGCTCGGGTCTTTGCTGCAGTTGGCCTTTTGCCTTGCTGCTCCTTTGGCTGCCTGGGGAGCGTGGCCCCCTGTAACGGAGGGCGAGAGCCACCTCTCCGCACCTGAGTGGGAAACGGAGCTCGCCGGACCCCAGGCCACCCTGTAAGCAGGGTAGTGCCACTTCCCTGCCCCTCTTTCTTCTCCGACCCCTCGGCATCGTTGCCTGGAGGTGGCGTGTCACTGCGACGGCCCCGTACTCGGGGTGCGCGTCATGGCATTTGGCCTTTGGCTTTAGCTGAGAAGCCCCTTGGCACGTTGAGGTCTGTGGCCTCCGTGCAGCCTAGGGACAGGTCACAGGCTCTTGCCTGTTGCTCGTGGTTGCGGGTTTATTCCCAGGCGTTGGCTGCGCTGCGTTGTCCTTCCCTTCCGGAAAGTCGCGTCCGTTTGTGTGTGTTCCCACCCTTTCCTGGTTTGTGTTTTGGAGTGAGTGAGAGACTGAGCTTTCCCTTTAGGCCTCCACAAAGAAGGCTGCAGCTTAGCTTCGACTTCCCGGAGGGAACGGAGGACTTAGGTGCATGCCACAGAAGGGGTGTTCCCTCTTAGTCCCGCGAGCGCAGCGAGTGTCCTGTCTCCCTCCTTTTTTCTTAGTAAAGATCAGAGCCACACGGCAGTTCGGTGGCCGAGGCCACCCTGTAGCCAGGGCTTGGGCCTGTCCTTGCGTGGGTGGTGTGACAGCCCTGTAGTCGGGGCGCGTGTCCCAAGCTGCGGAGCCCTCTGTCCCCTGAGCAGCCCGCCCGCCCTGTAATCAGGTGCCGGGAGGCTGCAGCGTTGCAGCCGGCTGCTTTAGCCATCCAGCTGGTGGGGATGACCCCTCCCTGTCCCGTCAGAGGGTGCAGGTTGAGGTGCTGCTTTTGCGTGGGGTGACCTCCCCGCTCGGTGGGTCGAGGTTGCTCCCTGGGCTCCCAAAGACAAGGTGTTGGTGATGTTCTGCTGCTGCCGGGCGGGCCGGCCTGTAGCTCAGGCGTTGGCGGGAGCCTCGTGCTCCGCGGGGCGTCTTGGAGAGGGTGGGGTGTGGGGGTACCGTCCTGTAGGCAGGGCTGTGCGTGCCCCCCGTGTGTGCTTGGTGAGCTGCTTTCTGAGAGACCCCCTGTACTCAGGCGGGAATGTGGCCCCGGCCTTTCAGAGGCACGGGGCCGTGAGACGTGGGGTCGGGCTTGCGCCCTCCCTGGACTTATGGCTGGGATCCCGAGTGCGGCCTTTGGCCGTGTTGCCCCGCTGCCCGGCTGCTGAGAGTCGTTCCTGCCTCTGGGGGGGAAACCGAGCTCTGTGGCTCCAGGGGTGTCGTCCACCCGCCTGTAATCAGGTTCTGGGTGCGCGAGCGTTTGTGCTCTGCTGGCAGCCTGCGTGGGGTGACCGCCCCGTTAGCGGGGAGTGGGTCGAGGTGCCCCGGACTGGGAGAGAAGGAGCCTCCCTCGGCCGTCGGGACGGGGGCTGCCCTGTAAGCCAGGGAGAATCTGTGCCCCCCGGTCCCAGGCCCTTTGCAATGGAGGCAGTGGCTGGGGGTCCCCTGTAAGCAGGGAAGCTGACTCTTTGGCCGCTGCTTTTTGTGTGCCCAGCACCATTTGCCCAGTCTGCCCGCCTCTGTGATCCCCCGCAGCACCGTCTGGAGGTCCGCCGGGAGTCAATGAGGTGAGAAAAGCTGCTCAAAGCAGTTTTTGCCGGGAGGAATTGGGGGGCGGGTGGGGGGCGGGGGGGGTGGATGCACGGCCTTCCTTGGCTGGGTGGTCGCGTGCCGAGTCGCTGTTACGATGTCCAGTTTCCCTTTTCCTTGAGGTGGGGGGCTTGCGGCTCTGCAGGTCTAATGGTGTTCCCGCTGATGTTTCAGGAGCTGCTGCAGAAGAAAGAAGAAGCGGCGCGGGGGAACTGGGAGGCAGGAGCATGCAAGAATTGGATGTTTTTGTCTGTCAATCTCATTCAGTTAATTTTTGTTATTTGGAACCTTTGTTGATAATGTTTGTATTGCTCTTGTTTCTCCCTTTTTTTTTTCTATTGTCCTTTAAGAATAAATTTTGTTTGCTTTTTTTTTTACAGTTATATCTCTCTTTATTCTCCAGCCTGCATTGAATTTTGCTCTTAAATTACGTTTCTGTTAGCCTGTAGTTTTTTCTTACTCTTTGGATAGCGAACCTGCCATTTGTTTTTTTCCTTCAGCCATAGGAGAGATCCTTTTATCTGAGCTGCGTATTTTGCTGGCCTTTCTTTGGGGTGTTGTGGTGACTGATGTGGCACAGCTGTTCCCTTAATCTGCCCATGTCCTCTGTCAAGCAGGCTCTGGTTTATGTTTTCTGCCTATTAATTTGCCTCTTATTCAGGAGCACTTGTTCTGACTTCTTCCATTGCAGTTTTTCAGTGGTCTTCCAAATGGTAGATATTTCTTTGGGTTTATGGAATGAATAGGATGTGCTCAGGGGTGCTTATATGTGCCTTCATTCCCTACCAACTGTTAGCGTGGTTGTCTGTGCTGGTGCTTTATCCCTTCTTTGTATTTGAATGTGATCTAATTGCACATTCTGCAGTTATGTGGCCCTTATCAATGTGGCTGGTGATTTTGCTTCTCTGAAGCGTTGTGGTTTAATTTGGCAGGTAGTTTAGCCCTATGCAGTCTTTCGTTCCCACCCCTGCTTTCCACAGGGTAGGAGTAGAGACTGGGATGGGAGGTAGAACAAGTAGAACTAGTGAATTCAAATTAAATGGATTTACTAATGTACAGAAAAGAAAGGGAAAAGTGGGTAATGGCTATGATACATACGCTCATCTTTTTATGAATAACGACTGATACCCACACAATTGCTCAGGTCCCACTGACTGATGCTGAGCCAGTCCCCAAGTATCAGTTGCCCTCTCGAACTTTCTCCAGTTTTTCAAAGTTTCCTTACATGTCATAGCATAGGGTATGGAATATTGCCTTGGCCAGGTTTAGGTCAGCTATCCTGATTCTGTCCCAGTTCCCTGTGCTGTTCCCGTCCCTCTTCCTGTACAGTAGGAGAAGCTGAGAAAACAAATATCATTTACTCTGTTCAGAACTACCTGGTAACAACTGAAAACGTTGGTGTGTTATCAGCATCATATTTCTCCAAAACATAGCATCATACCAGCCACTTTGGAGAGAAAGTACTCTGTCCCTGCTGAAACTAAGGCGGTATCTGTCCCTTGTCCTGTCCTGTTTATGTTGCAATTTTATACGCCCTAAGGAATTACCATCTCCTGTCTTAACGTTCTGGTGTGTATACATATCTAATTCCCATAGCCTGTGTAAATTGTCCATCCACGAAGTTAATTTAATTAGTGATTTGGGGCTTTTTTTAGGATTTTTTGCTTGACACAGTATTCTGCAGAATCTGGCAGCACGTGGCTGGGACAGGTACACTCTTGTCTGGTAAGAACTGGCTGTAGGGCCGGGCCCGGAGAGTGGGTGGTGAATGGAGCTAAATCCAACCGGTGACCTGTCACAAATGGTGTTCCCGGGGGGTTGGTGCTGGGGCCTTTCCTCTTCAGTATTTTTATTGATTACCTGGATGAGGGCATTGAGTGCACCCTCAGTAAGTTTGCAGATGACACCAAGTTGTCTGGAAGTGTCAATCTGTAGCGAGGCCCTACAGAGGGATCTGGACAGGCTGGATAGCTGGGCTGAAGCCAATGTGATGAGGCTCAACAAGACCAAAGGCTTGTTTTTCAGGACCCAGGATAGTACTTGGGCAGTAGCAATGAGCATGGGGTCTGTTTCCAGCCATTCGGTGGTTGCTTCCACCATTGTAAGTGTGTGGTGCTTGGTTGGCCAACAGCCGTAATCTTTTTGCACGCTTCATAGTTTACTTAACATTAGGAGTCAGAGAGTTTCTTTTTCTTTGTTCTCCTCCCATTTCAGTAATGGCTTTGCTCTACCTTAATCTTAACTGATGAGCTTCTCTCCTTGTTAAACGTTTTGGCTTTTGTAGACAGATTTTCATCTTGCTTATAGGGGCCAAACGTTAAGGGCACTGATTAGTTCTTTGGTTGAACTGCCAGACTTATTATAGGGATTGGAGTGACCACAAGGCTAGTTGTGAGGGTCATGGCAGCTGCAGGACCCTTTAGGAGGGTTACAGTACCCACAGGTCCATCACAAGGACTGAAGCAGTTGCAGAGCCTATTGCAGGGACTGGAGCAGCTGCAGGATGTGTTGCAAGGATTGGAGAAGCAGCAGAGCCTGTCACAGGTGCTGGAGAGACCACAGGACTGCAGAGGACGCAACCTGGCTGTTCTTCATCATTGGGTCATTCTGCTTTGTTTTCAATTTTTGGAACTGTGATTAAATTCACTTGTACCTATTATTAGATAATAAAAGTGAATTAGAAGCTGCAGAAGTCTGGACATCAGTACTAAGCACTTGTGTTTGTTGCCTAATGCACTCGATATTTTTAAAAAGAGTAATGATAATTTAAAAAAGGGTTGTTAGTTTGCCAAATACAGAAAAAAGAAATCATGTTCCAAACTAGGGCCCTTCTGAGAACATCGACTCATACTGTCTAATACCTCCCGTTTATCTCATGTATTTATGAAACAGATGTTTTCTAAATTAAGCTTATTAAGTGTTCTTTCAATGTTGTTGTACTCGTCACGTATCCCCTAAAACATTTCGTAGCAACTGCTTGTCGAATGTCAGAAAGAACTTTCTCTTACACCCTCTTGCCCGTACATACAATAAAAGATGAGGGAAAGGAGAAAAAATCTTGTGTTCCTTTTATGTGCTAGGAGTTGGGAAGGCAAAATCCTTGCTGTTGTCCTCCCATAAATGTTTATGAAGCCATAATTGATCATCAGATTAGATCTATTGATAGGTTTGTAATTCCAGATGGGGTTCATTTTGTTCATTTAATCTGACGTCATGCACATCAGAGATCGGGGACCTTGTCTGGGGATCTCTGCATTGGGATTGTCTGGGAAATCTTGCCGATTGTTAATTCATGTCTTCATTGGTGTTGAGGCTTTTCTTTTACTTCAGCACATAGCAATGTGGGTGTTCTTTTTGTGTTTGTTTTTTTTTTTCTTTGTTGGATTTTAAACGTTGGATTTACTGTTTCTTCATCACATAAACAAGAGAAATGATCTTCTGTTTATGTGGAAATAATTACCAGCAAGTGACCAGTGCCACATGCTTGTAAAAGATGAAAAATTCCTTGCAGCTGAAGCCACCACATATGAATTAAGTTGCAGTTGTGATTCTGGACTCGTTCATTATCTATTTCCATTTGCTTTTGTATTTTTAATTCTTTTAAGCTCTTGGCCTCAGTTATACTTTTTGAAAAAGATTTCCAAAAACTAATTAGGTTCATGTTGATAACCACTTTGTCTTAATATTATTCTCTGTTAGTTTCACTGGATGTACCCTTCCAGAGTTCTGAAGCTTTGAATTGAAATGGTAAAACTAAACAAAAAATTAGAGCAGTTAGCAGATTTGCGAACTTTAACTTATCATCTTCTGTAAGACCACTTTTATCCCATCTGTTAAAATGCAGTTATTCTGCCTGGTTATTCTCAAAGTGTTTTATCATTTAGGAGTCTTTCTTACTCTTGCTATGACCAAGTCTGGTTATCTTATTCGTCCCATATGTTTTCAAACAGAAAAATCCACGACAGTTCTTGAAATGGTGCCTGTTGAAAAGTTTTTCCTGCTCCATTCAGTATTCTGAACTACAGTTTTCTTTTCTGAGTAGAATAAATCACCGTTCGTTCCTCTGCGCTTATTTCCGAGTCTCGGTCCTGAGGTATTTAAATGGAGTAAAAAAAAAAAAAAAAATTAAATTGGAATCATACGTGTGATATCATCGTTACAGTACCAGATGTTGTCTGTTAAACATGTTATCAATTTGGGAAAATAGTAATTTTTAGTATGTGTCGTTATTTCATTCAAAGAGGGTTTGTTCTTCTCTGGTTTCTACATGTGAAATTCTAGCAGATGAGATACCAACGGTTACAAATAAAAAAATATTTTTGGAAACCTGTAGTCAGATTCAAAGCAGAGATGTTTAGTTCTATTGACAGCAGAGCTGTGTTTGCCAGCCTTATGCACTTCGTTTCATGTGCATTTCTCTCAGTTAGAATCACCTATAATATTCTGATTTTTTTTTTTCATGTTTTTGATTTCGCATCAAAATTGTGATCACCTTTTATATTGAGAAATGGTTAGCGTATTTCAGTGGTATACATAGTTCTATTAAATAAAGTCCTAAACAGAAATGTATTTTAAGCAGGAAAACAACCCAAGCCAACTTAAAACCTGTCTCCTTTCTATTTTTTTTAGGAAATTTTCATGCCAAGAGATCTCTCAAAGATAGGAAACCACAGAAGATCAACTAGTTGCTGACTGTGTGGTAGAGCTATGTTATAAGAAATTATGTTTGCTTTCCTTTTTAAGGTACTAAGCTTTTGAATTTAGTAGTAAAATACGTTTAATTAAACATGGCACAGCAGAGGATTCCATAGTCTGATTTGCCACCTCTTCCAGGAAGAAAGCGCATACAGTGAAGTAGGGGTTATGAAGTTATCTTGTCTCAGATTAATCCGTTTTCAGCATTGCTAATTAGGAATTCATGATGTTTATCGCTCATCAGAAATCAGGTTAATACAATACTATTGCTGGCTCCTTAATGTCCTTCTGTTTGTCTATTTTTTTTTCATCTCACTTATCTTGACGTGATGGAAGTGTTTGCTAAGTCGTCTGTCTTGAGATTTGAGATACTCAGTGCGGACTGAGAGATTTTATGTTCAGAAAGAAAACTTGAGAAGCCAAGTGACTCTTCTACAAGCACTGCGTGTTGATTTTGTCTTGCCTTTTCTTTTGTGCAGCAGCGGTAATTCAAAGTGATGTCTCAAGTCGCCCTCATCCGTACAAACAAGCTGATTCTTCAGTCCTCATCCAGTGAGGAGAGTTGTCTTCTCACACAAGATAAGATGATTCACAAGAAAACTGGCTAAGCTGTTGAGATAAGGAGTTTAAGAAACTGATAAAATTCATAGGAGAAAAAAAATCCCAGCTCACCTTCACCTCTCATATTATAGATGTTGCTTAGTAAAATCTTACACGGTACGTTTCCATCTGTAGATGCTTGTTAAACCAGTGCATCTGTAGGTTTTTTGAGACTGCAACTCGGAATTTCGGGCATAAGGGATGCAAAATGGGGAGATTTAGCCTCACTGAATCTTTTTTATTTGTTGGTATAATTTTCGATCAGGTGGGCTTTCTATGCGTCATCTTTTTCCATACCTCCTCTTTGCACATACTTGCCTCTGCTCTGCTGGCTTCTTTTTTTTTTTTTTTTTTCAACTGAGGTAGTCAGCAATTTATTTCCTGTGTTACTTGTTTTAGTTATATAACTGTCTGCATCAGATGTTCCTATGAAGGAGAGGCCAGTAAATCAAAAAGACCTGAATGTGGCTGATGGTACTGGAGAACTTAAAAATTGATTGTACGGGTATTGATTGTCTTTGGTTGCTGTGGAGTTTGATATTGCGAGTTCATGTGTGCATATACATACACACAAGGGCTGCTGTGGAACGTGCTGGTGCAGACTTTGACTAGTGCGGCATGCAGGCTCTTGCTTGTTGCTGGTGAAAGTGCACGGCTAATGGTGGCGACTATGTTAAAAAATAGTGTTTTGTAGCTGAGAATGTGCTCTATCAAATGGTGTTATTGTGCTCTTTGTATCCACTGTAATTCTCATGGGAATAAATAGGAAGCATTACTTTTGGAGCAGCCTAGGTATATTTGAGATATATGAATAGGTAGATAGATTCTTCAAAGTCCACTAGTGTTTCAGTTCTGGAAGCCAACGTGTTCAAGTCATGCACATTTTACTACTTACTGGATGAAAATGGTTTAGTTGTAGTGGAAATTCTAAGCTGCAGCCTGAACCGGTGATAGAGCACCTGCTAGGAAGGGAGGGCCAACCCAGGGAGCTCAGATGCATGCAATGCACGAGACCTTATTTAAGGGTTGGCAGTGGGAGTGAGGGTTTCTAATCTGGAGATCCCTGCTTATCTCAGGACCTTACAGGCCTTCTGAAAGTAAGTATGCCTTCATTTCAAAAGAGAAAGGAAAATTGGCTTTGAGACATAGGTATCAGTTGTGCTATTTTGCATTGAATATTCTTTCTATAAATTCCAAATATAACGTTAACAAATAACATCAGCCATTAGTGAACGCTAGCTGAAACGCTGTTAATAGTATACAGGTGGTTTGGTTGTTGCAGAGTGATGAATGCATATTACTAGCTGTCTCTTTTTTGAGTTTCTTCACTTCCATACTTGTTTCATCTGTGCCAGCTTAAGCATACTAGAACTCCAGAAGTGTCAGCCCAGGGCACACATTCGTGCCACTTCCTCCTTCTCTTATTTACAAAAGAAGAGAATAAATTTGTTTGCATCTTTTAACAAGTCAATCATTCAGATATTACAAGTTTCCCCATAATTTTGACAGTGATTTAATACCTATGTCATTTTTAGAACAAGAAGAGCATAGGGATGTTCAGAGAGTGAAGCAGGGAAAAAAAAAATGACAGGTAAGGTTTCTGTATAGACTTCCTTCTAAAAATGGGAGATACTGATTTGTTATCTACCTTCTAAACCGAAAATTGGGTTAAGTATATGAGCTAAAAAGTCCTGCTACTGGAGCATCAGTGTACTCAGATTTGGGTATTCCAAACTGAGTCTTCAGTTTGTCTTTGACGGAACAATTTTTTTGAGAGGAAAAAATATTCAAAGACAATAGATAGATCACTAACTTCAGTTCATATCAGCAGTTGAGAAGATCTGTTTGTCTCAACTGCAAGCACAAAATGACTGAGTACTGTGTCCAGATGTGGAGCCCCAGTACAAGAAAGACAGAGAGCTGTTGGATAGGGTCCATAGGAGAGCCACAAAGACGATCAGTGGGCTGGAGTACCTCCCCTGCGAAGACAGGCTGAGGGAGCTGGGCTTGTTCAGCCTGGAGAAAAGAAGGCTGCGGGGTGACCTAATTTCAGACTTTCAGTACCTGCAGGGAGCCTATAAACAGGAGGGGAGTAAACTCTTTGAAAGGGTGCATAACAGCAGGACAAGGGGAAATGGTTTTAAGTTGAAGGAGGGAAGGTTTAGGTTGGATGTTAGGGGGAAGTTCTTTACTATGAGAGTGGTGAGGTGATAGAACAGGCTGCCCAGAGAGGTTGTGGATGCCCCGTCCCTGGAGGTGTTCGAGGCCAGGTTGGATGAGGCCCTGGGCAGCCTGGTTTAGTAAATGGGGAGGCTGATGGCTCTGCCTGGCAGGGGGGTTGGAGACTCATGATCCTAGGTCCCTTCCAACCTGGGCCATTCTGCAATTCTGTGACTGAGATTGGAAGGAGCCAGCTGTGGTAGAACTCACATGCTGACAGACTGAGAGGAAACAGAGGGAATACAGATTGTCTTTCTAGTTGAGTCGAGTCCCGTTTACAGAATTACAGGTGTTTCAACCTGGATTATATACTGTTTTCAGGATTTTTTTTTTTAATTATTTTTTGCTGTTACTTGTATTTTATTTGCGTGTTTTGATGATTCCGAAGTAGGAAAAAACATTTTTCTTAGAGAAAATCACCAGAATGTTGAAGGTAAGTTCTGTTTAAATAGGTTTTTAGCTTCTCCTGTGGACTTTATTTTCATACACCCTAGATAATATGAGAAGTGATTGCATGTGTTTGAAAAGTAACGTTTTGTTCCAGTTTACAAAAAAAGTTCACGTTCGGTTCATCTGTACGTGGCTCATTTTCACATTTCCTCATGCAAATCAGTAGAGCCACTGTACAGTAGTTGGCATACAATGAAATTCAACAAACTACATGCACATGACTCAAGGAGAAGACCAACATCATCTAGCATACGGCACAGACCCCAAACTGCATGTAAGGGATGAATAAAATGCATTAAAATGAAATAGTTAAGTCAATGCTGTACCAGATGAAGCTACAAGAAGTTAAGAACGTTATGAGGAATGTTTCTTGAGCTCAAGAAAGCAAGCGATCAGCAGTTCAACAGAGTAAAGATCAACAAAGTTCAATTATTGAAGTTTCAAGGCCAACCAAGAAGAGAACAGGCAGAGGTTTACAAGTATTAGTTTCTAGACTGCATCCTTAGGAACAGACGAGTTGAGAAATGAGCAGAGTCTGAAGGCAATTCTTCATGTTGTAATGCAGCCCATACTAGGGGTGGTCTGAGTTGACAGAGATACTGAAAAAGCGATTGTGATTTTTCTGAGGAGTTTTTCCCTTCTTCTCAGTAACGGGAAAGTTGCTCACCTTTTAACTCAGATTTCTCATTCAGAGTCTTTTCTATACTATGATAGCATGACTGTATAGTATAGAAAGAACGATCAAATAATTCTTCTCAACAAAGTAAAAATATATGGTAATTATATGCAACGATAAGTTAAAATAGAAACGAATCGGAACCGACTGCTTGAAGTTAAAGGGGTTTGAGGGAACAGAATTACTGTATGCCTGAACCATTTTGAGAGTGGAAAGGTGGGAAAACACAGGGATGTATACTCTGGATCACTTAAATTAATGTGAAAAAAAGCACTGTGTCTGAATAAGGTTGAAAGGAAAACTTCTGTTACAATGTAGCAGTAAGTCAATAAACATTCAGTTCCTTCCAGTGTCAGTACTTGGCTTCCCGTGGTACCACAAGGTTACATTGGGCATGGATTTAGTTCCTACCCCTACTGATGATGACTTCTATTAGATGTATGAAATTATTTCTGTTCAGTGTAGAAATATCTGATGATTTTAAAGCCAAAATTTAAAATGTACTCTGTGACATGAATATGCGTAACCACCTTTGATGTGTTTAAGTTTGAAGTAACGTGTTAGAGACGGAGGGGGGGAAAAAGAAATAATAAGGACTTTCAGTTTTCAACTAACTATTTAAAGGGATCTTTTGGTAGGGTGTTCATGGTGGTTTTTTGTTTTTTGTATCCAGCTTGAAAGATTTCCTTTTAGTTTTGTCCTTGACTGTGTTGAATTCCTGCTGAATCTTCTGCCTTGTTACAGCCTTATTGTACAGAGTACTTTTTACAGTGCCCAAAATGGGATGGCCTTTTCAAGTGCATGCCATGCCACTTCCTGAGGAGAGTGAAATTTAATTCTTGATGTCTCTGAAATTCAGTTGGAGCCATTGCTTTTTGCAGTGTTCCTGCAAGCGTGGAGCACTGCTGTATAACTGTGTGTTCTGAGCAGCTGAAAAGTCACCACCAATCAGAACTGAACCACCTTTTTTTTTTTTTTTTTTTTTTTTTAATGCTAAGGTGATGTTCTTTTCAGCGTTTACGTACAGTTCTATGTTTTACATGACGCTTGCATCCTTTAAGCAAATGTTGTGATCTATGATGCCACAGTATGGTTAAGATATGTAAATACTGACTTTTAAAATTTTTTTTCTATCAGAAGTTTGCTTAAATTTTAGCACCTTTGAAAGACCTGCATAGTGATGTTATTTAGGAGTGCCAAGAAACATACAGGTACATTAGTCAGAAGAAGAAAGTTCAAGAAGGCATACCGTACCCTAGCGAGCAACACAGGCAGGCTGTTTATAACGGAAGAGGAGAAGTCTGAGGTACTTAACAACATTTTTGCCTCAATCTTCACTGTCAACTGCTCGTCACTTAGTCTTTGAGTGGACTGGTTGGAAGATGTGGACTGCTTCCCTCCTGCTGTAACCAAAGATCAAGTTCGCAGCTCCCTGAGGAACCTGCTCGGTCCCAATGAAATGCATCATTTCAGAGCTCTGAGGGAATTGGCTTATACAGTTGCCAAGCCACTCTTGATGATATTTGAAAAGTCATGGCAGCCGAGTCAAGTCTGTGGTGGCTGGAAAAAGGGTGATGTCATGCCCATTTTTAACAAGGGTAAAAAGAACTACTTGGGGAACTGCCAACCTGTCAGCCTCACCACTGTGCTGGAGGAGATTGTGGAACAGATCCTCCTGGAAGCTATGCTAGGGCACGTGGAAGAGAGAGATGGAATGAGACAACTAACATGGCTTTACTGAGGGAGGATCCTGTCTGAACAACCTACTGACCTTTCTTTCTGTGATGGTGTAAACGGACCAGGGAAGAGCCACTGATAGCAAATATCTGGATTTTGGTAAGGCTTTTAACCGTCCCCCATGACATCCTTATCTCCTAATTGCAAAAATATCGATTTAATAGCTGGACCGTTTGATGAATGAGGAAAATGAATCAATGTCTGAAAGTGCATCAGTGACAACTGGTGTCCCTCGAGGGTCAGTACTAGGTCCAATGTTCTTTAATACCTTCATCAGTGACAATGACAGTAACAGTGGGACCAACTCTACCTGCAGCAAGTTTGTGGATGACACCGCGCTGTCTGATGTGGTCAACGTGTTTGAGGGACAGGATGCAATCTGAAGAAATCTGAACAAGCTAAAGCAGTGAGCCCGTAGTACCTCAACAAATGCAACTGCAGGATCCTGCACCTGGACCTCCAGGTTCAGCAATTCCCACTATCGATACAATCTGGAGGATGAAAGGATTAAGCACAGCTCTGCCAAAAAGCACATGGGCATACTGGAAGCTGGAAGTGAGCCAGCAATGGTCCCTCACAGCACAAAAAGCTAACTGGGGTTGCGTCAAAAGAAGTGTGGCCAGCAGGGTGAGGGAGGCGAATCCTGCTTCTCCGCTCTGTGCTGGGGAGGCCGCACCTGGAGTACTGTGTCCCGGTGCAGAGTCCTCAGTACAGGAGGGACAGACCTGTTGGAGAACATCCAGAGTAGGGCCACAGAAATAATCCAAGGGCTGGAACGCTTCCTCTACAAGAACAGGTTGAAAGCTGGGGCTTTTCAGCCTGGAGAAGAGAAAGCTTTGTGGAGACATGCGTGTGGCCTTTCAACATTTAAAGGGAACCTCTAAGAAAGAGGGGGACAGACCCTTTTCTTTAGCAGGGTCTGTTGTGATAGGAAAAGGGGAAAAGGGGGAATGGTTTCAAACCATGAAGGAATTCATTAACACACCTTTCCTTCATTCACGCTTCCGTTTCAGGTGCCATTTTGTTAGACTGCCCTTCTGCCATCTGTCGCATGGCAACAAAGTGTAGTGGAATACTAGTGGGAAGGTTCAAACTCTTCTGTCATACCACCAACATCCACCTCTGATGTCGTGGGCCTACATAATACAGTAGGAAGCATTACTTTTGGAGCCGCCCGTGTTTATTACTGTTCTCTACCTTTGAAAAACTGCTAGCTGAGCTCGGTGTTGTATTGGACACTGTATATATACACACATATTAGTGGATATATTTATGCATACATTAATTAAGCTTTAGCTACTTTCCTCTCTCTAAGAACACACTACCAAGGACTGTCTTTTCAGTGTGAACATTTGACTTGTAGCAGTCATTGCGATCTCTCATCAATGCACGAGCCACCCACAGATGATGAATAATTACGATGAATTTTATACACGGGGAGCTGAAAATGCCAAATGCAGTGAAGAGAAAAATCAAACTTTATTTTTACACTTTCCATTTACGTTTTACCAATGTTTTGTGATCTCTCGTGATCCATAAACTGACGTTCTGTAAAATAATGCTTTCCTATGAGTGATCTCAGTGCAAGTTTCCCTTTGTTATGCTTTGAAAGTGAGTTTTCATTTCCTACTGTAGCAGAAATGCTGTCAGGGCCTGAAAGAGTAATTGAGCACCTTGTGGGAAGGCAGGGCCAACCCAGGGGAGCTCAGGTGCATTTAACGCAGCTGAGTGACAGGAAGGGATGGAGCTGGCATCCACCTCTTCCCAGATCTCATTTAAAGGTTGGCAATCGAGGTGAGGATATAAGCCTTTCATAGAAGACTACATTATATTGCCCTCTACCAGAACTACAGAAGATTGCTGACTGATGTTTAGCACACAGAGGAATAAGTCTGGCAGAAGAAACACGAGATGATAGGTAGATAGATATAAGTTGCTTCACACTGCTTAGCAGAATCGTGGATTCTGAAGTTTCTGGTTTTGGAATCCAATGAGGGGCTTGGGTTTTCTTCTGACTTGCTGAAAGGCTATTCATTTCACTAGAGAAGGATCAGTGTAAGCAGGAGAGAGATCCGAAGTTATAAACTTCTCAAGAAAATGCAAGTTGTATCCTTGAACTTAATGTAAAAGAAAGAAAGGATGATTTCTGAGTTATGTGTAGGCAGATGGGTTCAGGGTTGGTGAGAGAACTCTTGTGTGAAATTGTGAGGGAAAGGTCTCTTTGGGTCCGGTGACACAGATTATTATTATTTTTAATTATTTTTATATTTGTATTCTAAAAGAATACATAGCTTTTCCCCACTGAAATGCTTTTATGATTATTGTTTATTATCATCCAGTATTTGACTTTTAGACCATTTTCCCTATCAGAGCTTTAGGTCATTAAGCTTCACTGAGGTCAACGGAAGAAATGAATCCCATGGATGTATCTTCTTAGCTTAAAACAAGAAAGGGATTTAAATATTTAGCTGATCTTGAATCCACAGTGAAATCTTCAGTATGTCTCCGGTTGTAGGTGCCTAAATACTACTGCAGTTATACCACGAGGCTGTTATTGCTGTTGTCACAGCTTTGGTTGAGTGATTTGAGCTTTTAAACTAAAATAGAAAGTGAGTCTGAAATGTACCAAGATGAGAACTTTGATTGATGCAGTTCTATCATGGGAAGATTGACCCAATGTGGTGGTTGAAGAAAGTTTATCGTGAAGCTTTGAAAGGATTTCGTTACCGCTTAGTAGAATTTTCCATTTTACGTGCTGGAATAATCCCTTAAAAGAGAGCCGTCTTTCAGCTCTCTTGAAGCCATTGGAGAATGTGTGAATTGCTCATGGCAGCAAGACAAGGATCTGACCCCTTGTGTGTAACAGATGAAAGATCAAGTGAGGACTCTTGGCCCTGTAAGATGCTGCAGCTGTAGCTTCATTCCGTCCACTTAATTTACAGTTTTTGTATTCTTGTTTAGTTCTTGCAAGGTCACCCAAGCTTTCGAGGGGATAAGAAAAATATGGAGAGGACATCTTTTAAGAACCAAGCTGATGAAGTTTTTATACCTGTTGGATTTCTCCCAGCTAAGCCACCAGAACGTCTCCAAGGAAACCAATACGTTTAGGTGTTCTTTCTGCCGAAGGCTGTTTGGCAGTCCTATACTGCTGTCCATGGTTTGCTGAGACATCCTTGCTGGAACAGAGAATTTACGAGCTTCCCTTTGCTTGTCCTGGCTGAAGTGTTGAACTCTGCTTTTTGTGACCTTGAAAGGATGAGGTTACAGTTAGGAGGTCTCACCTGTATTTTTAAGGAAGCTGTACTGATATTGTTTTGACCTTAGTATTTCATGAAATGTTTTTTGATTGCTGCAGTGGCTGTGAGATCCCCGTTAATGGAAGGGTGTTAGCATGCGGTATCTCTTCCTGTGGTGTATCCAAGTTGGAGGTGTACTTTGAAAGTTCTTCAAATAGCTCTGTGGTGAGGGTGATGTAAAAAGGCACATTTACAGAATTGACTCTGAGTTGTTCACAGAAACGGAAAGGGTTCGTGCAAAACTGTGGTTTGAGGCCAAAATGCAGAGCTGTCCAGATATCCCTTGTTACGTAGCTGGGGGTGTTCGTAGGCGTGTTGTATTTTACAATGCAATGGGGAAGCACAAGGATCTATTCTGTCTCTGTTTCTTGATTAAGCAGCGAGACTTTACTGGAGATCAGCTGGTGTGTAAGGGAATTCCAACCTTGGCAGACCTACAGGTGATGCTACTTCAATTTTAGGTCCTTAACTTTTTATGTTTGTGAAATGAATGTGAAGTTGCGTCACGTTAAATATTCCTTGTGACACTGAGCGAGAATGAGGAAAACCAAAAGAAATACTTAGCAAATGAAGTCCATATGTTTGGTGATCCACAATAAAATTGTACTCCTTCTTTTTTTGATGCCGTTTTTGTTAGAGTAAAACCCTGAAAATCGTGTTTTCACTGAAGAAGTAACTTTCTGCTGGAGGCTGACAAAATGGTAGAGCAGTGTTCGGCCTATTTCATAAAATACAAAACTTTGTGTTTGTAATTAGTCTTCATTTTGAGAAATGATTTGTAGTCCAGTTCACCTGTCTTCCACTTGGCCTTATTGTTACGTGTATGCATGCAGTACATCTAAATTTCCCTTTAAGAATAAATGGATAAAGATGACAGAATTGAAATGTCTGGAGTGAAGTGCTCAGCAGTGTATCTATGCAGAATTGGGGAAGCCTCCGGTGATTTCCAGCATCACAGAACACCCTTTCTTCTGATAGCTTAGGGGTCTTTCCATTCATGTCCTTTTTTATGCATTGTTATAAAAATAAAATTAATAACAATAATGCTTGTGTGATTAAATGCTGATAACAAAGTTCACAAAGGACTGGATTTTGTAAAATGCAATATTATTTTTATTATTTAATATAATATATAGCATAATAATATTATTAGTAATATTATTTTAGGGACTAAGTTGTTTTTCAGGAACATCCACTACCTGTGTTTTCAGAAGGGTGAAAATGGCAAAATGTATCCCGTACCACGAGAGAGCATTCGTTCAACCGTTCTTTTAAATTGTGTAGTACGAAATAAGCAGTAAAATATACGACTGTCACCAGGAATAAAACCGAAGCAGCTGACCTTCGCAGTGCCTCTATGGACACTGAACTTTGCTAAGAAGAGGAAAAAAGATAAACAGAAGAATGATGTTTAAAGAAGCTGAGGAGAATAGACTGCACAAATGATAATCGGTGTGTGTTTTAGGTGCCAGGTGGATGAGATGAAGGTGTGCGTTCGTCAGCATTATTGCTCTTGGCTTTTGATTGTTCCAGCAATTTTAAGAAGCTGTTTTGGAAGGGATGCACAAATTTCACAATCATTTGAGTGATCTAATACAGATTGTCTAGCCACAGCTCAGAGGAAAAAAAATTTGTTTCCCTCATATCCTTGAAAATAACCTTTCTTCCTTGAAATCCTATGGACTCTGTCCCACAGCTCCTGCTGTATCTGAGCTTAACTCCAAATTCTTGAAGGCAGTAATAAACTTTCCAGTCAGTTGAAAGATGTTAGGCTGATCATCGTGTTTCCAGGATCCATTTGTTATCCATTTTTGGGGGGGTGGGAGGAGTCATTTACATTGTTTTTTATAACGCGTGTAAGTGGGAAATATGATGACTTTATGAATTTTGAAAATTTAATTAAAGATACTGTGGTAACATTTTCTGCCAAAAAGTTGTTCTTGAATTTCACCGGTGTAAGTAAGTGGGAAGTGAAGTTCAGCAGTTGTCTCTCTCGCAAAGATGCTGTGACTGTAGGTTATACGTGGCTTCAGAGATGTACCCAGAGCCAGCAGAATCTTGGTTTTGTAACACAAGGTTTAGACAGCAAACTTTAGGCTGCAGATTGTTGGAAACATTTCCACACGGGACCACTGCTGAAGAATGTTCCACTAAAAATACTTCCCTTCTTTTCCTTCTTTATTTTCAACTTGTAAAAATGGATGTTTTCAAATGACTTTCTCTAGTAACCTTTCCTTCATCCAATACATAATTTCTCATCTAAATGAAGAAAGAGAGCCACCCAAAATCAGCCTACTTCAGACAGGCACTTGAGTCTGTTTCACTCTGATTACAGATGAGAAAACTAAGCACTGGGGCCATGGCTGACCTACAGCAATGCACTGGTGACGTTTTTGAGGGATCCTGAGTTTTCCACAAGTGGAAACACTTGGTTCATCTCAACATCTCCCAAGCAGTGACAAAACCATTTACTACTCTTCTAAGAGATCCTGAAAACAAGAGGATCATAAAAGGACAGCTTAAAACACAAGTAGAACTGCTAATTCACTTCTGAATGTGTTGGGTTGGTTTTTTTTTTTTGTTTGTTTGTTTTTCTTTTTTGCTTATAAAATGATCTTTCATTAAGAAGACTGGTTAAAGCCTTTCTATCCACTCCACTCCCAACAAGACAAAGTTTCCTGAAGGAAGCAGAAGAAACTGCAACCTTTGCCTTTTTTATTTTTATGGATGTAAATCAGAAAGTCCACGTGCTGATGCCTTCTTTTGCTTGAAAATGCTCTGCTTTTAGCCTGTTTGAGTGAATTTCTTCTTTAAGAATTTCAGAAGGCATTCCATGAATCTGTAACAAAGCGTGAACTTAAAACAGACTCCTCCTAATGAGAAGCATAATGGTGCTTCACTCGTGAGGGTGGGAATTAAATTACTGAAAAGATGAAAATGTGTTACTTACTCTTGTCTTCTGAATCCTCTGTTTCACATGCTTTCATTCAATTATTTTTCTCCTTTCTCACCATCAAGTGATTGATGCTAAGCTGTTTAAAGGTGCTATTACTGAACTTTCTGCTTTCTTACGGAATTAAGATTTTATTTTGTCAAGCAGTATAAGATCTCTAAGCATTTTTTTCCGCTTTTTTGTTGTGATGTTCCTTTTTGTCATTTCAAGTGACTCCACATGTGTCATTTTCGTCATGCTGGAAGTGCATTCTGTAACTGAAAAATGGGCTCTGAATTTGTGCGGTTCGCAAAAGCTGTGGCCTCAAAAGGCATCAGAGCCCTTTCAAAATGTTATGGTAGATGTTCCACAATGAGGATTTCTGTTTGCATTATACGGTAGAACATAAAATTAATATAATGGAAAGAAATGGTAGGTGTGCTCAAAAAGGCATGCCCATCTCTAATAATGGCTTGACAAGGCACAGTTGAAAGCATATTAATTTCTCATTGAAACTGTATTTATATTATACGTTATATACATTGTTTTCTATGTATTACAAAGTTAATTTTCTCTGTCAGATGGTTGCAAATGATGACTGGCATCCTTTGCTATGTGTGGAGTCAAAGTAAAATCAATAAAAGTAATAATAAGGGCAGAACTGTCCCGGAGTTCCTGTGTGCACTATGGGTAATAAGCTAAGTACCCTCACAACACAACGTAAGGGCTTTAGTAACTGGAAGTCTCATGTTTCATACACAACATGTGAACTAATTTTGCCTCCATGATGTCAGCTCGTCAGCCAAAAATTGGATCTTGCTGGTGATTCTCAATGGTCTTTTTTATGTAGTTTTGAGAAAAATTGTAAGATGAGTTGCTGGCTTTCACTAGCATACCGGGTAATTACTATATTGAAAGTCTGTTTTCTTGTTTCTTCCTGCGTATATAAATTACATAACGACTATATGTTGTGGTGTAAGGACATTTGAAAATTGGGGTTCCGATTCTTCACTTAATTTTCATTTTTTGAAATAAAGGTATCTTATTCCTTCTCATTTCCTTAGGGATAGTATCTTGATGTATTGCCAGCCTTCTCCGAGGTATTTCCAACAGAGAAATGGGTCTCTCAGTTCGAAAAGTGTATCAGATAAAAACCGGCCCTGCATAGACAGTGAAAGTATTCAAGATATCCATCTTGCACGCTTCCATGCAGGTCAGCTGCTGCTGCTGCTGCTGCCCATTCCCTTATTTTAGCGTTAGGGCTTCTGTCAAGCAGCCTCTTAGGTACCAATTGCCACGCAAGCCTGGAAGCTAGTATTGGAGAGCCACATGGGAACGTATATCCCACAGCAACAGAGAGTTTGGATCGCTTCCACTTTTCCCAGGAACTATCTTTTAATAGTTATTTAATAGTTATTCAATATGAATTCCCAGCTCACTGCATTAGAAGTTCTGATGTAATTGAAAATTATGAGGGTAAAAGATGACAGTATGGCCTATGACAGAGCAATACGAGGGACCCAAAGCTTCACGTAGATTCTGGATTCTAGCAGAGAGTCTTGAGGAGATAATGAATTATGTCATTAAATGTAAACGTGTCTTACATTGATTCAAATGCATTCTGCTATGGGTGACAGTGCAGGAAACTTGTCTTTAATATAGCTCAAAATAAAAAGCAACAGATTTTGACTTATCTCCGAATTAGGGTTAGGGTATTAGTGGGGTTTTTTGGTCAATTTTGAGATATTTTCTCAGATGTTCATACGCGATACAAATGTTTTTCTGTTTTAAAATGCTTCTGTTTTCAAGGCAACTTGATTCACTTTTGTCCACATTACATTTAAACCACAACGCATAACAAAAGTATAGCATGACTAACTGACACAACAGAGACTACCCTTTATCACTCAGTTACCTGAATGGACATTTGTACCTCAGTCAGCATTAAGATAACAGAGGTTACTATTAAATAATACACAGAGCTGACAAAGCTGATGAAGTTTAGAGGGGCAGAGGGCTCTGTACAAAGAAACAGCAAGCAGATGAAAAATCCCTGAGTTATTGTTGTAAAGCCTATTGGTTTTGAAATCTATGGAAAGAAGCTCAGCACCTGGCTAAGTTTCTAATAGGCAGTGATTTCACTTGCTTTGAGAATATATTGGGATGGAGCTGAACTTCGTATGATCAGCCAGCTAGAAAAAGTATACGTTTTTCTTGCAGTAAAGCTGAGAGCAATACGTTGTCTTACCCAAATTTGCCTGCCAGTTAACATGAACTAATCTTGACAAAAGGAATATCAGGTGACAATTATGGCAATGAGAATACCTGGTTTGTTCCCGGTTACAGTCAGAATTTTGGTTTCTATCACCAGAAGCGTTTCACCTTTCATCAGATAACCCAATGATTTTCCTTTGCAGGCTTGTGATCTGTTATTTTAATGTACCCACATTTATATTTTATTACAGAACTGGGTTTGTTGGCAGATCTAGTCAAATGTTCTCAGCATTCCTTTGAGGAGTTGAATGGGATAAAAGAGTTTCACAGCCTTCTTTGTAGAGTGAAAAAGTTCTTGGTTGTTTGTTTGTTTTCTTTCTTCCAGCTTCCCAGCTTATATTCTTTCACTGTTATAGGCAAACACCTGATGGTTCTCTTAATGTATTAACTCTTGACTTTGAGATAAAAATGGAGAAAACAAAAATACTTTGTGTTGAGTAATCTGGAGAACTTGGGAAACATGCTGCAATGTCGCCAGAGGAGTTGTTTGATTCAAGCCTGTACATATGGAATCTGAATCTTGAAGATTTTGTCTACTGAAGGTTATACTGAATCTCAAAATAAGTAATTTCTGCACCGGTCTTACGGTGTGCAGCTGAATTCTGTCCGGAGTAAAAATTGTCACTTGAAGTCTGGAAACACAAAAAGATAACAGAAGCAGAATTCACACTGTATCTTAATATCAGGATTTCCTCTGGCTACCTGTAGACTCCAACTGCAATCAGAGTCTGAATGTTGTGCATTGATTCTGAGCAGAGAAACACAAACCATTTCATCATTCACAAATTAGGAATAGTACTGATTAACAGTCTGTGACCCAGGGAAAGCATTCTCACAGCTAGAGATCATTTCTCAAGGCTTTTCAGATCTAAATCTACGATCTACCTTGTTATTCATGTTCTCAACTCATATTAAACTGCACTCTTTCTAGCATCGCATCAGAGTTGTGCTATTTTGTTATTCTTTGAAGGAAATCCTGCTCAGAATTCCCCCTCCCCTCCCCTCCTAGTAATAGATATTGCTATCTATCTGTATTGGGTTTCCGTGGCAAGATTCTGGGAGGAAGGGGAGCAGCAGGAGTGATCGCTATGAAATATTAGGGGATGCCTACGATGATTACTGTTGTTCTCAGCCCACTCTACACCAGACTAATCCCAGGACCCAGATGATTTTGTTAGCAGAGCTGCTGGTAAAAAGCAATTTAAGAAAGGACAGAAAGAGCTGGACAGGGATATGACACTAGTGAAAAGGGGCAGGAGGAACGCGGACGTTGGAGAAGGAAGGTTTCCATGGCGGAGCAGGCAACCCACACACGGATAACTCAGTTGAGCAGAGTTACTTCACTGAAGGGACCGCCACCCATGGATGAATGCCCGCTGAATCAGGTATGGCCCAAAGGGAAGGCAGCCTACGGGGGACCCACATTGGAGCAGGATAAAACAGGGCGAGGGAAGGAACAGTGGAGAGAAAACACAACGTAATCCTTCACTGTCTACTCTGTCACAGAAGGGTCTGAGCATAACCTGTGAGCATAATAGCGAAGTCCTTAGTAAGAACTGAAGCCTGGGAAACGGGGAGAAGAAAAGTATTTTCCCAAAGAACATTATTATTTTTTAAATTATTATTTCCTACTACTCAAATCGGTAATTATTTATTGTAATTGATAGTCAATTAATTTTCCCAAGCCAAGTCTGTTTTTCTCAGGACAGAACTGGAAAGCGATCTATATCTATCACCTCCTTCTTTACTTGCTCAGAGATTTCTGCCTTTGTTCCCCGATGAAGAGGGGCACTGAGAGAATGGCCAGATGGGTGCGCATCTGTTAGCCGCAGGCAACTCACTGCAGCATCGGAAACCATTCACAGACACTCAGCCGCTTCACTGGAAAGAAATAATAGACCAATCATATGTGGCTTTGAGCTTTGCTCTAGTCGTGATTGAAGCCAGTTCAATTTTAGGTACTGCCAGACAAAACGGAGCCACGCCTCTTGTTGTCTGTCTCCACTAGAGTAAGAAATATAGGTAGCATTTAAAGAGGTAGCCCTTAATTCTTCTAGCTTAGTTTAGGAAAATATTTTGAGTTTGACTGAAGTTGTACAAAAATGACAGCCTAGAAATAAGAATTATTATTTCCCATCGCCAAGAATCAATTTTCATAAGAGAATGCAGCAAGAAGACAGTAAGTGTTCAGTAGCTGTGAACGCTTATTCACTTCCAATTAACCTAGAACCTATTTCACAATGAAGCCAGAGAATATGACTTACTTCTTCCACGATAACTGATAACTTTCTGTTGTGCATCGGTAACGTGACCTATGTGGTATTAAGTACCCCGTGTAGGCTTACCTCGGCAATAGGGAAGGTGATTTATTTTGTAAGTTTGGTTTTTGCTGTTTCTTTTGTTTGTTTGTGTACTTGCACAGTCCTACCGATTGCGGCGTTGCGGTTCAAGGCGAGTTTGTGGTCTGTGTTTTAGTACTTGTTTGTTAGAGCACTGGTCAGAAAAAGTTAATAAACGGTACGTGAATTCAGTGCTGGGATCGCCAGAGATACCGACACATCACTTGTACAATGAATACTTTTCCAAAGCTGAAAAAAGGTTTTATCAAAAGCAATCCAGATCAAAAACCACGTCAGCGCTCTGCTCTTTTAACTTAGGAACGGCTTACAATGTATCACCGTGCAATCATACATTGTGAATGTAAAAAAAAGGAAGAAAATTGGCTCAGCCTCAGTTGATCCATTTCTATCATAGAGTGGCTCGGGTGGTAAAGGACCTTAAAGAAAGATCGTCTAGTTCGAACGCCACAGGCAGGGCCGCCACCCGCTCGATCGGGCTGCCCGGAGCCCCGTCCAACACGGCCTCGAGTGCCTCCAGAGACGGGGCCGTCACGACTCCTCCGGGCGTCCCACGCCAGCGCCACACCACCGCGAGTAAAAAATTCCTGCCTCCTAATGTCTAACCTAAATCTCCTCTCTTGTAGTTTAAAGCTATTCCGCTTTGTCCTGTCACTATCAGGCTGTAGAGGAAATGCCAAATCACAGCTGGAAGAGGTGATGGAGCACCTGGAGGGAAGGCGGGGCCAACCCAGGGGAGCTCAGGTGCACGCAATGCAGCTGAAGCAACCAGAAGGGGTGGGGCCAGGATCCACCCCTTCCCAGCCCTCATTTAAGGGATGGCAGCGGAGGCGAGAGCATCTTGCTGGAGATCCTGGCCTAGTAGAGGTTTTCTGAAGGTAAGCAGCATCTTTTCTTTGTTTCTGCATTTGTGGCGGCTCCTGTGTTTGGGCTCGTTCTCATTTGCTGCTACCTAGGACTTTGCTATGCTGCTGTTGTTGCTGTACTTTCCATCATGTTGTAGCATTACACAAACAGACCGCGTAAAAAGCCGGTCCCTCTCCTGTTTATAATCTCCCTTCAAGTGCTGGAAGCCTACAATAAGGCCTTTTTTTCTCTGAGATAAACAAACCCAATTCCCAAACCCAATTCCCTCAACTTTTCTTGATAGGAGAGGTGCCGCAGCCCTTTGCTCATTTTCGTGGCCTTTCTCTGGACCCGCTCCATGATGGACCCACTCCAGCTGCTCCGCATTATTTCCCACGCCGAGGGCCCCAGGCCCGGGCGCAGAACTCCAGCTGGGCCTTTGTGAGAGCAGAGCAGAGGGGGGTGATCACTTTCCTCTTCCTGGTGGCTGCCTCTCTTTTGACACAGCCCAGATTACCGCTGGCCTTCTGGGTTCTAGGTGCGCGCTGTCGGCTCACACTGAGCTTCTATTCCTCCCGAACCCTTGAATCCTTCTCCACAGGGCTGATCTCAGTGAGTTTTTCTCCTGGTCTGTCGTTGTACCTAGGAGGGCCCTGACCCAAGAGCGATGCTTCGCTGTGTTGAACCTCGTTAGGTTCATGCAGGCTCACTTTTGAGGTTTGTCTAGATCCCTTTGGATGGTATCCCTCCCTTCTGTTGTGTGAACCGCACTACTCTGCTTGGTGTCATCAGCAAAAGTGTAGAGGGGGCACTCAGTCCCGCTATTCGGGTCATTGGATACGACGCTGAAGAGCACCGACTCCAAGACAGGCCCCTGGGGACACCATTCATCCCTGCCCCCCCCCCCCCCCCCCCCCCCACCTGGACATACAGTAGATCACTGCTGCCTTCTTGCTTAAACTCTCCAACTAATTCCTTGTCTGCCACGTAGTTCCCCCTTCAAATCCCACCTTCTGAGCTCGGTTTCTGCAGGGCTCCTGCTGGGGCCAGGAGAGTCATAGAATCATAGAATCACTCAGGTCGGAAGGAACCTCAAAGATCATCAAGACCAGCCTAACCATAGTACCCTAACTCTAACAACCCTCTGCTGAATCATATCTCCAAGCACCACATCCAAACAAACAGCTCTTAAGCGCATCCAGGGACGGTGACTCAGCCACCTCCCTGGGGAGCCTATTCCAATGTTTAACCACCCTTTCTGTAAAGAAGTGTTTCCTAATATCCAACCTAAACCTACCTCGGAGCAACTTGAGGCCATAGAAGAATTAGTAAAATAATAGTCTCAGTTGGAGTACTGCCATTGCAAATTTACATCTGGAAATTAGATTGGTTGGAAACCAGTTAGAAAATTATATTTGCTGTATCCTCAGGAACTTTTAAGAGGTAGATGATGATTGTCCTGACTGAGAACAGAGCAAATTCTTCCTGTGGCTTTTCTAAGTGAAACCTCAGATTTGATCTCCTATGTCATGGTAAATAATCGAGAAGAGGGTTCACTGAGTCAGACCACGACTTCAGGCATGTGCTCTTCTGTTTTATGACCTTATTTTATCAGGCTACTGTTAAGAACAGAGCGAGGAAAATAGCCTGTCAGCCCAGCGGTCTCCACAGCTGTCTTTCCCAGCAGGTGAAATACCAACTGGTGAAATAGGTTTTCTTCCTCAGAACATGTTTGACCAATTCTTGCGTGTTTTTGCTAGGCTAGCGAAGTTTGTGGGATCTCATCTCTGGGGAAACATATAGAGAAGGATGAGCCATTCAGCTTCTCCCTGGGAGGCAGTTCTGTCTGACCTCTCAGGGCCAGCGTGTCTATAAGCAGTCAGATTTGCACGACTGTAAGGGAGCTGCCAAGTCAGGGCCCGAACCACCCACTGAGCACCTGGAAGAAGAGACCAGGTCAGGCTTGGGAGCACAGGTGAAGGGGATTCAACCGTGGAAAAGGAAGGGGTGGAGCCAGGCTCTTAAACCTCATTTAAGGGCTGACTGCCACTGAGGAAGGATCTCTTTCAGGAGATCCCTCCTTTGCGGAGTTCTTCTGTGAGCCTATATCTTTGATATCTTTGGAGACAGATGAGCATTCTTCATTCTGTGACATCTTCTCTGCACCAGTCCCAGTGCAGTTACAAAGATGAAATCTGAAACCTTGCCCTTCCCTTACTTTTTCTCCTTCTTCTGCTGTTTTCTTTTGCGCATCGAGTACTTAAGAACCTATGAGCTGCTGAGAAAGCCTAAATCAGGTAAGGAAGTTTATATGACCTCCTACTGTCCTTGTAACGTTTACTTTTATTTCTTTTCCAATTAAAAAATCCCCTTAGTTTGACATTGTGTTCGTTTGGGGGGAGGGACTGTTCTTCTCAGCTTGGTAACCCAAGTTGATGTGGAAGGGAGATCACTATGGATGTAATTACCACAGGTGAGAGCAGAAGGTGGAAAAGGTTCAAGTGTCCTCACTTGCTGCCTGCTGAGGGATCAATGCTCCATATAAACGATTACAGAACAAAGGTTAGACTTTAAGACTGCTCATGGTCAAACAGCATTTGCTGTTGCCAAGCTCACTTGAACTAAGGATTAGGGCTTTTGTTTTCAATTTAACATAAAAATAAAAAAGAGAAAGGAAATCTTTTTCTGTCTTCACTGTCAGAGCAATACGCTTGTACAGTCTGGCCCTCCGGTTAAAGCGAGGGTAAGGAGAGTTCGTACCTCTGTTTGTAATGAAAGACAGCACAAAGACCGGTATGAACGCTGGAAGCTCTCTTCTGAACGCGGACACCCAGGAAATGCATTACAATCCAAAGGAAGGGTGTTTTTTTGGCAGTTTTAGGCTTTATAGCGGCAAAGCATGCATTTTGCTCAGGCATTCTGGATATCAACAGTAGGATATATGCTAATAATTTCACTATGCAGAAGATGCGATCTGTGAAGTGACTTGGACTGTAGCAGTTAAAAATATCCAACTTCTGGGAGAAAAATCTTTCCCCGGTAGCTATGAATGTATTGGTGATTTAAAACAGATTTCATTCCATTCCTCTATTACAGTGATACACCCATTAACTTGAATACACTGAGTCAATAATTGTTGTGGCTTATGCTTTTTAACTGTTCCTACATATCGGTCACCCCAAGGAACATCCCATCAGTTGAGAGAACACCTGCGGTCTAGTTCCAAGCACATATTGTCTTTTTGAGTAGGTATGGCAGATTCTCATCAGGTAAGGGAGCCCAGAAACTTAAGAGAAGCTTAAGTTTGAGAGGCTGGGGGGACAGATGCCAGTCAGATTCTAGGGGCTTCTTTGCAAGGGTAGCTCCCTCGGGTATTTCTATAAACAACCGGGACACAGGAGTCAAAGGTGTATGTATTTATTACATTTGCTGATATGACACTGAATTAGGAGGAGCTGCAACTTCTTCAGGTGTAGAAAGGCTCCGCAGAGGGATTTTGACCTAGCAGCAGGCCGTACGATTGCCAGCCACATGAAGTTCACCAGCAGCGAGCACTTGAGACAGGCCAACCCCAGCTATGCATACAGACAGAGCGATGAGGTCAGAGAGCCACTCCGGGGGAATGGAATACAAGGGCCACAGTTACCAGCAAGTTAAATTTGAGTCAGCAGCATGCCCAGTCATGTAGAGGGCCAACCACACCCTAGGGCACATCAGGCCCAGCACTACCAGCCAAGCAAACGAAGGGATCCTTCCCTTCTGCTCCGTAGAAGTACAGCCTCACTGTGAGCATTGTGTGCAGTTCCAGGCCCTGCAGAGCAAAATAGAAGAAAATTAAGGCTCTCAAGAAGCACCCATGGAAGGGCTCTAGCTGAAATGGAGGAACTAGCTGAAAGGAGGCTGTTGCCAGGTGGGGGTCAGCTTCCTTTCCCTGGTAGCTAGACTGGGCTGAGACAGGAACAGCTGGAAACTAGGTCAGAGGAAGCACAGGTTGGAAATTAAGAAAAACTTATTCTAAAGAGGGCTGAGATATCACAACAGGCTTCCCTGTGCCCTGTTCCCAGGGCTGACACAGTTCACAAAGCATTTGGATGCTGCTGTCAAGCAGAGCAGTTGAAGTCAGGGCAATCTCACACTGAGCTAGAAATCATGCATCCTTTCCAACTGGGTGTGCTTTCTGATTCTACAAACCAAAAGACCTTCCATTGAACTAGCAGATTTGTTTCTTCATATTTTACTGAAAGCAAAAGTTTATATTTTAGACATCCCTATGTAAAACAAGCCTCCATTCTGTTCTTCACAAAGAGTGACGCATCAATCCCCTGCCAACACCATCTTGAACTAGTGAGTAAAATAACCTGATAACCCATTGAAACCCCATTACAGTCAAGTCATTAGGGAAGCAGCATCATATGAAACTCAATGAGCTCCACTTTCTCTCCTGAATTACCTGCACATTTCATGTAAAAGGCAGTAGAATTGGATCATTAACTGATTAAAATTTAAATTAATCATCATAGACTCTTGCATAAAGATACAACATACTGCATGCAAACATCTAACACAAAGGCAGAACCCAAGTGCAGTTCCATTACTTTTGGAAAAATGCTCAGTGCAGAGAATGATGTATTTGTATAGTTAGTGTTAGAGTCGAGTCTCGGTTTGGGACAAAGGTTCACAGGAACTAACTCACAAAGATTGGACACAAAGGGTTGCATGGTGAAGCACTAGCTCAAGTTACCTAGGGAGAAACCAGAGATCATTTTCAGTGAACTCACCTTAAAAATGGAAAGCAGAAGGTTCGTTTGCTTTTTTTCCTCCAAGACAGTCACTGCCACTGCACTCCTGGGATGGCACACACACCTGTGAGCTCAGGAAGCTGTACCAACTTCAAGAAATGCTTCTCTCCAGAAATACAGCTGCAACCATACAAACACAGGCAACATACTTGGCCATTTCATTCAGTGAGGGAAGCAAGTCTGATGCATGGTACTTCTGCAGTAGATAACTTGTAAAAATATTTGTTTTTCATTTAAGTCTCACTTATTCTTTTACAGAACATGAAATGCCAGTTTCTTTTTGTGTTCCCCAAGATAATCAACACCAGCAGCAAGGCCTGATCTCAGAAATAGCACGTCTTTTCTGTTTTTGCGGTAAGTGAGGATTTACTGTTGTTTTAAGTCAGAGACAGACAGGTATCCGCTTCACCACAAGAACCTGAGTCGCTAAGTCTAGTCCTTCCACTAGGGTGCAGATATTCTTAGGCATCCCAGTTCACACGCACACCACAGGGCATCGGCACTTGCAGCACAGTCTTCCCAAAAAGCCTTCACAAGCCAATAATTTTCCTACAAAGGAGAATTAACGTCACCCGCTTCCCAAGCCACGGGAGTAAGCTTAGTTATCAATATTTCAGAGGTATACATTGAAATGAGAAGAACAGAATTCCATCTAGAAGTTCTCCTTAACAGTTTTGCTTCAGTAAGGAGAGAAATTCAAAGACATTGCTACTAAGAAGGGACACCTAGCTTTTCACTATTTCAATTTAGACATTTAGAAGTCCTCCATCTGGCAATTCAGCACATTTTACAGGGGGCATGCTTTCACATACTGAGTAAAACCTTACCCACAGAGAGATATTTGTACATAAAAAAAAAAGTAGAAAACTAACTGAGTCAGCCTCAGAGAGCTCTCACAAGCATTTCCATTTTTTATTTCCCTGTTAGACAGATTTTTTTTTCCCCAAGAGGAGATGGCAAAAACATCACAGAGAGCAGAGTAGCAGCTTCCCTCCTTCGTAACCATCTCAGTCTATCTAAGCAGTTGATACTGTAAACCATCCATAGCATGCACAGAACAAATCCTGAGACACAACAGATAGATACATTTCACCTCCAGCCACTTACCCAAATCCTTTTAAAAAGGGAAATCCCCCTATACCCCCTTAGGCACAGAGCAAGAGTTGTTTCAAAGTTTTTCTGCAAGGTTTGAAATAAACCAAGTTTTCTCTTTCAGCAGGACATAGAACCCAGCTCCTCCTTACTCCAACTCCTTCCTTCAGGACCAGCACCACAAAGAAGCTAGGAAGCACAGGGGCCACCCCAGGACCCAGAGAAGAGACCCCTTCACCAGGAGAGAAGAGACCCCTTCACCAGGGAGGGGCTCCCCCCACACCCCCACTCAGGGGAGCCCCAATAGACAGGAGGGGCTCCCCCCACACCCCCACTCAGGGGAGCCCCAATAGACAGGAGGGGCTCCCCCCACACCCCCACTCAGGGGAGCCCCAATAGACAGGAGGGGCTCCCCCCACACCCCCACTCAGGGGAGCCCCAATAGACAGGAGGGGCTCCCCCCACACCCCCACTCAGGGGAGCCCCAATAGACAGGAGGGGCTCCCCCCACACCCCCACTCAGGGGAGCCCCAATAGACAGGAGGGGCTCCCCCCACACCCCCACTCAGGGGGAGCCCCCCCAGGGGGCAGGAGGGGCTCCCCCTCAGGCCTTCCCAGGGCCACCACACACCAGAGACAAAAAAAACCATTACTGACATGCACCCACCCTCCCACCCAAAAAAAATAATCTCTCTGAGATAGTGCAAACCCCAGTCAACAGCCCCATAAACAAGGGGAGAACACAGCCCACACCAAGTAGCCACTCAGTGTGGGCTGTGTTCTCCCCCTTGAGAATCTCAGAGCCAAACAAAACAAGCACACACAAACCCCAATGAACCTGCATGCCAGACAAACCACAGTAGCAGTTACAAATACCAGACACCAACCCCCCCATAACCAAACTCTAATACTAAAAGAAACCACACAGCACAATACCAGAGGCCAATTACCTCACAACTCATCTCTACACCCACACAAGCTACAGCTTCAATCACCCCCTCAAAGGGAACCAAACAAACACAAGCACCAGCATTCTACCAAAGGACCACCTGGAGGACACATCAAATCTAACTGTGCCTACCTGAGGGCTCTGCAGCTCCCAACCCAGAATGCAGACCTTCCTCTTGAGACACCAGCTGCACCAGGACCTAAGGGAAGAAAGCAGCTCTTGGAGTACTGCACCTCACCAACTGAAACACCCCAAACTCCTTCAGGCAGCATCTCTCCCTCAGTCATCTCCATTTCTCCAGCAGCAGACCTGCCACACACCTTCAGGGCTGAAAACAAAACACACCATCACTCTCAACCAGACAGTGAATTGTCCCCTGATACCCAGGGGCAGGGCACACAAATCAAGAACAAAAGGACACAGCTCACCTCGCTCCACAAAGACGGAATCACACCAGTAGGATGCCCGCTCTGGTACTGAACCTGCAGGAAAAGCTCTGCAAACCACTTCTGAGAGGCCACTGGAGCACCTCCTTCATCCAGCTAACCCTCACCACCAAATGCTCCACTGCAGTGCTCACCCTGTGATAACACCATCCAATCCTACTGCACATCACCCCCAAAAGCATCCAGAACAACTTTAAGAACCCCACAGAAGGGGACTCCACAACCTCTCCAGGCAGCCCATTCCATGGCTCTCACAGTGAAGTCATTCCTCCTTCTGTTCATACAGAATTCCCAGTCTGTGAACATTACCCCTATTCTACCACCACACACCTCCCATTGGTGTACAAAAAAGCCCATCCCCATCAACTAGACTCCTGCACTTAGATATCTAGTAACAGGTGTGATCTCACCCCACAACAACCACTGCCCTTCTCCCAAAGCAGACAGTCACAACAACAGAAAAGGCTACCTGGTCAGTCCAGCCTCATTTCCCTTCGCTGAATCCACCACGACTACACTTTAGAAAGAGCTTCTTTTCCAGTTCCTCAGAGATGACATCTAGAACATGCCATCCCATTGCAATGTCAGGGAGGGAGGGAGACCAACCAGCCTACAGTCACACAGGCCATCATTCTCACCCTTTCTGAAGGCTGTGATGGCTTTGGCTATCCTTCAGTCCTCAGACATCTTTCCTGCAGGAAAGAGCATAAAGAATATGATAGGGAGCTCTTTGGTCACTTCCACCATCTCCCTCAGCACACATAGGCATACCCCATTAGGGTCTGCGGATTTGCAGACATCCATTTGGCCTAATGGATCTTTGACCAGCTCCTCCACACTTGAGAGGAAGTCACCCTTCCTCAGTGACTCTTTCATCTGATACTCCCAAGGAGCAGTCTGAGCAGCAACTGCTGAAGCTTAGAAGGCATTTGTCACCCCCACCTTCTCATATCCCCTAATTTACAAGGTGGGGGGTCCCAACAACAGCACACCCACGCATTCTGTACTCTCTATTTTGCTGTTGGCAAACTCAAACTTCAGTTAGCCATCACCTTCCTCTCCAAAGGTGATACCGAGGTGGCCTTAACCTTACTTCTCCTCTTCAAGTTGATCCACGACGTCCTCATTTGCCTGTGCAGGTCTCCTGCCACTGCCGCTCTATTTCTTACACTCAGGGACACACCCTTATGAACAAAAGAAGTAAAGCGTGAGAGTCAAGAACCACCACCAGAACCCCTTCTGATGCTCCAACCCAAGGGATACCTCCAAGAAAGTCCTTGGGGAGGACAAAGCCGGTTCCCTCCAAGTCTGGTGTTTCAATCCTACTTACTGTTTTGCATCTTCTCAGTGAGATCCCAAACTTCACCATCTCACAGCCACTGCACTTGAGGCCGCCCCAGTCTTCATAGCACCCACAGGCCCTTCCTCAATACAGAGTACAAGCTCCAGCAGAACATTCCTCCTCACTGGTTCCTCCAACAATTCTGTCAAAAACTCTCCTTGACACCTGCAGGAACCTCCCAGAATGAGGCACAGCTGGCAGGGTGGTTTAAATCTACTGTGAAAACTAATGCCCACAGCTGTGAGGTTACTATCTTCTGCATACAGCTCATCTTACCAACTTTCTCACCTGTAACCAACACCTCCAGTGATGTTTCCCACATTTGCTGCCTCTCTAGCTTCACACACCAGCACTCTCTTAGTTCTTCATTCATCCGTAGGCAGAGTAAGCAGTGGCACTCAGTAAGTGCCAGTTCTCTCGGTGTCCGTCTCTCCCGACAAGAATACAGCCATCCGCAACTGCATTCCAGTCGACAAGCTGTTCCACCGCGTCTCCATGATAGGAACGAGATCACGCTCCTGAAGTTACAAACAAGGGGCGGGGGGGGGTGTGTAATACACGGTCCCGTCCTGCTCGCTCGCACCGCTGGAAGCAAAAAGGGCTGAAGCACCCCCAAAACCCTCCTCGGGTGGCTCGGCTGCCGGCCCGCCTAAGAAGCCGCGTGGGAGCCCGGCGGCGCCGTGCTGCTCCCGAGGAAACCGAAGCGGCCGAGCGGCGGCCCTCCGCGAGCCTCCAGAAGAGAGAGCGTACCTTGCGACTCCCAGACACGCACCGCTTCCACCGTCTCACCGGTTCGGGCTGACGAGAGGCTCCGCGGCAGCCTTCGCTCAGCCTGCAATAAAAGAAAACTTGTTTCAGCAGCCCTTCGCTTCTTATTCCCAGAAGCACCGAGGCTGCAGAAATACGGCCCCGCCCTGCTCGCTCCTACCGATGAGATCGGGAAGACCTGAAGCCCCCGCTAATAAGTCCCGGGGCGCTGAGAGCGCCCCGGGACTGCGCTGGGACTCGGGGAACGGAGCGGCAGCCCCCTCCGAAATCGCGACGGCAGCCGGGCGGAGACGTTATCCCGGCTCCGAGAAGCCGGGGGAGCCCGGCGGGAGCCCCGCGCCGGCCCCGAACGAAGCTCGGCGACCTCTTGCTGCGGGGAGGGCGGCCCCGAACGGCTCCCGAGCGCTCGCCGCCTGCACGGTCCTGTTACTACCGGAACGGCTCACCGGCTCGGGCTGATCTTCATCGGGAGACATCTCACCGCAACCTGAAACAAAGCAGCACAACACACGTGAGAGAACGTGACACAGAACCCCAGGGGCTCGGTTCAAAAGCAGCCCCTCGCGGTGCTTTTCAGCCCCAGCGGCGCCAGAACCGGACAAAGAAGAGGAGCCCGCTCCGGCTCCCACGAACAGCGAACTCCGGAAGCGCTCTCGTGGCTCCCGGCGGTCTCCGGCGGAGCTTAAGAGGCGTTGGGGCGGACCCGCCCCGGGCTGCGGACGAGGCGCAGCTGTGCCTGGGCGGCCGCGGCCCCGCAACACCTGGGAGTCGTTGCCTCGTTAGCGCCGGCCGGGCGCCCTGACAGTTGGACACGTGGTCTGCAGATCTGAACTAGGGATTTACGCTGCACTTTCAATTCAAGTTTGTAATGCGCTTCTCCTCACCTCATTGTGGGGTTCATTCATAAGTTCAATAACTGTGCCTAATTCAAACGGCTCGCTTTGCATCTCGCACGACACCCTTCCAAAGAACGTCCCCAGCCTTAGTGATTTCCAGCGGCCCCTGCTACGTGCTGTCTCTGCTCCCCTTTCCCTCTCCCTTTGTCAAAAATTAATAAATAAAATAAAATAAAATAAAATAAAATAAAATAATGTTTGTTAAACCTGTAAAAACTTTGTAACTGATGGAGAAAACGTGACTGAATGCAGCAGTGGAAATATGGGAGGAGTGATGTGACAGATGCCCAAATGGGTTAATGATGCACTCAAGAAAATTGCTGACTGGTGAAAATTGAAGCGTAGCTTTACAAACGGTTCTGTACAATGTTGCTTGGGATTACGCTCATGCATCACAAAAATCAATTGTAATCCTTTTGGTGAGATTTCAGTTATCTCCAGTTAAGGACATGGGTAATCTGAGAAGACTTCAGTGATAAAATTCACTTTACGTAGCAGTTTTGTTCAAAATTTAAAATCCTGAAGTTGGACTACGCTCATTTTCATTTCTTATGATGGTAGAACTGTCAATGTTTTTATTGCACGCTGTTACAGATATATTTTTCACAGCCATCAGCAGCATCAGACAGGAAAAGAAGGGAGATCTGAACATGCAGAGTGAGGTGAGAGATCCCACCGAGGGTACGCAATACATTGCAATGTTCTCCGGGAGAAGAAGCAGTTGAGGGATGACTCCTCTTGCAGCCAAGCAAAATCCTTACAATTACTTGAATGCCGTAAGGAAATTGTTCTGGGAGACAAAGAGAGTCGTAGCGCACAGCTTACAACTATCGGTGTGAGCTGTTGCTACTTTAGGAATTGTTGCACATTTTAATCAGTGCAACGGGAAGCTTCCAGTTGTTGAACTAGCTGAAGGATGGTGCAAAAGGACTTTTACATTTCTTTGAGTGAGTGCTTCGCCGGACTCTCGGAAAATGCCTGATGTCACTTATCTGATTGTTTGATGGAAAGAAGATAGGGGGTACTGAACTTTGAGTTACAATCAGCTTTATGCAAAGGACAAGTTGAAGAATCCCTCTGACTCTGCAGGTGGAATGAGAAGGTCTTGGAGGAAACGTGGGTGTTAAATGCTCATAAGAGCTATCACCCAAATCTACTTTTAAACTTGTCCCGGGTAGGCAAGAAGGCCAGTGGCATCCTGGCTTGGATCAGGAATGATGTGGTGAGCAGTACCAGGGAAGTTATCCTGCCCCTGTACTCGGCATTGTCGAGGCCTCAACTCTAGTACTGTGTTCAGTTTTGGGCACCTCAGTACAGAAAGGACATTGAGGTGCTGGAGCAGGTCCAAAGAAGGGCAACAAGGCCGATGAAGAGTTTCGTGAATATGCCCTACGAGGACAGCTGAAGGAACTGGGGCTGTTTGATCTGGGGAAGAGGAGGCTGAGGGGAGACCTTATTGCTCCCTTCCGATATCTGAGAGGCGCTTACGGTGAGAACAGGGTTGGTCTCACTGGTGACAGGTGACAGGAGGAGGGGAAATGGCCTCAAGTTGTGCCAGGGTAAGTTTAGGTTGGATATCAGGAAAAACTTCTTTACGGAAAGGGTTGTTAAGCACTGGAATGGTCTCCCCGGGGAGGTGGTTGAGTCACCGTCCCTGGATGTGTTTAAAAACCGTTTGGATGTGGTGCTCAGGGACGTGATTTAGCTGAGGGTTGTTAGTTAGGGTAGTATGGTTAGGTTGCAATTGGCCTCGATGATCTTTAAGGTCTTTTCCAACCTGAGCAGTTCTATGATTCTATGATTCTGAGTAGCAGTTTGCTAGTTACAAGAACTTTCCTAGTGATATGGAAACAAGGACATCACGTCTGGTTTCTTCAGCATACAAGAGTGCTCTGATTTTCCAAAAGAAATGGATCGAGGTGGATCTCTTCTAGTACCTGCTGGAATTATGCTGTTAAAATGTCTTTAAACGCTGCAACTCATGAACCTTGTTATAGGGTCTCACTCTTTCTTTTCGTAACTTCTTTTTATTTCAGTTACTTTTAGCTCTTCATCTCTTGTGTTTCAGTGGAGGGTCACAGTTGATTGGTTTGGTGTAATACGCAACCTCCTGCCCTTTTGGAAGTCAGTGAATTATCTGTCGTTGAAGCTTTTCTATGAGATAATTCCAGGGTACGTTTTAAACCTAAATTGGATCGTGCTAGTGGGCATTTCTGTGTTTCATTTCCTTCACGCGCTAACCTGTCAGATAACATGGTGTCTCTCGCTGCCCCCAGATTCACAGAATTCGTTTGTTAGCAAGTTTGTTACATTGAAACAAATGCAAACACAGATTCACCTTGACGCTGACCCTTGCCGTTACATTTCAGACTCAATCCAACTGTGAACAGTTTGGGGTCGTAGTGCTCTTCTATGTGATTTGTAATCTCTGGAAACCGTTCTCATTTAGTGTTTCAGGAACAATTCAGTTAAACTTTCTCAAATATTTAAAATAAGCATCTATTTCTGTGACACGCATGATATGATTTGCATTAAAACAACCCCTCCGTATCTTTGCGAGCAGTTTTTTCAGAGTTTACACATTATTCTTCCTGTGCTGCATCAAAAACAACTTTCAGCGGTGTCACGGCAGTCCTAAGAAGAGCAGATTCGATGTCTGCTCTTCTTCAGGCATCTTATTAAAACGATACTTATGATCATCATCGATAGTCATGAAAGAATTTTCAATAGGAATCAAATACCAAAATTGGCCATTCATTTCTTATTGGTCTGTTTTCTGTTAATGCTTTATGATGATGGGCATTATTATTGATGAGAACAGACGATGCTGTTATTTCAGATTCCAATTCAATTGAAGAGGTAATATTTTTACAATACAGAACTGCTTTAAGTGAGCTCTGTGGACTGCATCCCTGGTTGTCGCACGTCACTGACATTTTGCAAGTTGAAATGTTCCAACCTAAGGGTAGTATTTGGTGAAAAATCAGCTACATCTCAAGTGATTAGCCCCACAGTTTGGTTGGATGGGAATGTGAGGTGTTTAACTCTGCTTCAAAGAGCAGTTCAGTGGATCGCATAAATATTTTGGCTTTTCAAAGGCCGGAGACTAAGACACAGGGGACTCAAATTTCCTGTTTCCATGCATTAAGCCAGTAGTTGAGCTAGTTCAAAATCCTCTTCGTCCCAAATGTATATCCTGATGACCATTCCACTCTTTCATAATGCAACGCAAGGTGGAAGAATCATATTGTAGATTTCTGCTTGGAACGTAAGTTGGCTCAAAAAGTGATCGTAACATTTGGAAAACTTTGTCCTTCAATTCTCTCAGAACTTGACTAGCGGGATCATGGCAAAACAGTGATAGAGAGGCAGTAAATATCAATACCTATTTGGCTTCTCACACTTGAGATGTTCAGATGCTTCTTAGCTGGGCAAATGCCGAAAGCCCATTTGAAATTAATATTTCTATAAGCAAAAGACTTTAAATTTGTTGTTTATTCCTCACCAATTTTGTACATGCTTCCAAAGAGAGCGTAATTTAATGAGATGTCTGTCGAATTTTTGCTTTTGCAAATGAGTACAGTCACACCGATGGACTGTGTCTGCTCTGTTACTTTCATTCCACCTGACCAACAGAACATTTGGCATTATTTTTGTGCCTCGCAGCTGTTTGCTTAGGATAGAGAAGTGTTTTGGCATTTGGTACTGTGGCATTTGAGAGGAAGGAACTAGGCATTTTGAGAAAGATCCAGTTTTGTCTTTACCAGGGACACATTGGTTTCTGTTGCCACTATGAGGCACTAATGTTTCAAGTTTTGGGGGTTGTGGGTTTGTTTGCCGGTAACTTACTGTCGGTATTTGCTCCAGAGCTTATCTCTGCAAACTTGCAGTGCATGAAAGCATTTATTGTACCCACTGTAGATGGTTTATGGGCTTGCTCGGTCCAGTTCTGTGACTAATGAGGCAGGGGTCCCACGGATCCATGCCCCGGGAAAAGGGGAAAAGGCAAAAGGGTAGGGAGATGGGCCTAAAAACAAAACAGCAGCAACAACCTGAGGAGGAAAGCTTATTTACTAAATATAAGATATCGGAATGCAAGATAGCACAATACAGAGTCACAGAATTGTAGAGGTCGGAAGGGACCACTGGAGATCAAATCCTGCCCCCTGCAAAACAGGCCCCCTCCAGAGGGCAACACAATACAACACAATTGGAATTGAAGCTAATAAATCATATAAAATGAGAGAGCATCCAAAACCAAAGGCCTTACTCTAATGCTGAAGGTGAGACGGCTCATGAGCACGCTCTGCAGAGATGAGCAGAAAGGGAAAAGGGGACGTCTTGTGACCTGTGAACAATTGTGTCTTTAACCTCTCAATGGAAAATGGAAACAGAACAGCAAACAGTCCTCTGGGATATGTAGTTCTCCTCTTCTGAGACAGGCATACCAGGAACTATCGGCAATCCACGGATCCGGAGCATTAAACGCCTTAACTCCCAGTGCACTACACGGTCTTATGGTGTGGAATACCGGTAACAAAAATCACGAAACTATGACACAGCTCTGGAAATTCCTCATTAACAATGACACGACAAAAAGGGCTAAGTAGAATCTTGTCCTTTACATTTAAAGTCACACGTGTTAGACATGCTATCACAAGGGGTTTACAAATGCACTTAAGACAAAATTACTGAAACAAGCTGAAGTTCTCTTAACTGGTCTGTTTTTCGTTTATCAAACTCAGGACTTCTGTTTGCCTGGTCATTGTGCCTGATCAGTTCCCAAATAAGAGGGTTTAACTATTCAACTCTGCACTGGAGTCACCCGGTCAAGTATTTACTAAGATGTAGGGGAAAAAAATGAGAAGCTTGACAGTGAGACAGATTAGCATTTCATTAAATTCTGCAGATCTAATACCACAGATAGTATAAACCATATAAAACAGCTTATTTCTACTGCCCCACAGACAACGGCAGCATTAGGGTAAAATATAAGAGCTAACTAGTATTTTCTGCTGTAACGGGTAGGAAAAAGGAAAGAAAGAAAAAATGATAAACAAACCAAGCCTATTAGTTTTGAACAAAGTGTATGCAACAGAAATATATCCACTATCTCAAATGTAATTTTAAATTACGGCGCTTTCAAGCTCATATTCTGCTTTAGGATCAGCACCGTCACAACAGAACGCGGTGAATTAGAGAACAGAATAAATCAGAAGCACAGCTTCAGAACCGATGATTGACCCGCACCTCTGGAGTTTCAGTTAATTCTGGCATGAAACCTGTGCAAACTCAATCCGCTATCCCACGTGCAAGAGTTCCTGCGCAGAAGATTAGGAACAGAGAAATTATTTCCCCACATTTTGAGGACATGAACTTCTGAAAACATGCCCTGAAGTTCCTTTTAACTGTATCTGCTAGTAAAGTTTAATGGGTTATCAAAACTAAACTAATTGAAAGTGTAATATGAAACTACTGTGAGTGTAAGCAGTAAAGCAATTGTTTTCACTGCTGTGATTATGAAAAGTAGAAAGGTATCCGGCATCTTATAAGCCTGATTTGACTAGCATGCTCAGCAGGACGGAGACTTTATTTGCTGTCTCAATATTCCTACCCTTTTGCTACTTTTATGCCATGCTTAGATTACCACAGCCATTGGCATTCTTGCCAATATTTAAGTAACTGAGTTATCGTTACAGATCAGTGCTGCATGCTAGTACGCCACAAGCGGCAATCCACTTCTGTGTTTTTAAGTTTCCATAATCACAGTGGCAGTGCTGTAAAGCATCCAGTACAGCGTTACTCATTTAGGAATACCAGTTATACAAGAAATAAATCTGTTGCTCACAAAGATTATCAAATAAACCAAAAAATACTTGTTCCTAACTTGAGGATTACGTTTAGAAATACAGGCTGATTAAGGCCTGCGCTCTAAACACTGCAAAGGAAGCATTATTTCACTTTGGTCCGGTAGGTTGTATCAGCATAGTACCGTTATGTATGCGTAGAAGTAATACTAGTGGGGATAATAGTAGGGGGGAAAAAAAGTAAAATCACCTAGAAGTGGTTTTACTTAGTTTTCAAAGTATTACAAACTAACGATTCACAGCAATTACTACTGTAACGCTTAGTACATGATAACTTCAAAGGAATTGCCTCCAAAGAATGTACAGGTAGAAAAACACAAGTCGTTTTTGATGGTAGCAGACAAACTACAGACAAACGCCTTTCCAACCGCTCCACCTCTCTTCCTAAGAAAAGAATTACAGTCAGAACTATGACAAAACATTTTGGAAACCGGAAGCACATCCTACCTCCAGCTCCTCAGTATTCCTAGGGGAGGTTTCCTTCCCTATAGTTATAAAATGCTCTCCTTGGGCTCTTATAACTCCATCACACGTATTATATTACCCATTTCCCAGGCACTAGCAGCTGCCAGCAGTTTTCCCCATGGGGTTTTCCAGAAGGTCTCCCAAGAAAATGACTTTCAGGAGCTGGCCTACTCATTCAGAACCTTCAGACTGCTTAGGATGTCCTAGTAGTTCTGACCTATGTGATGTCACCGGCCTTAGGGGAACTATACTGTAAAAGGAATAACATAATTAGAATATAACGTAATCATAGCATACATTGTATATAACAACAGCATTATAGCATGTAGTATTCCCATTGGTAATTTGTTCTCCAGAACTATTCAAGTAATAGCATTCTCAAGCAATATGTTAACAATACAAACATTAAACAAAAAACTTCTGTGCTATCAAGAGAAGAAAAACAGAACGAAACTAAGCACAGCGCTTACAGCTTCTCCAAACAAACAAAAAAACCTCAACGTAAATTGTTTGGTAATTCCCAGAAACATAATACACCAAAAATTAGAAACCAAAAAACAGATTCGTGGTTTTGTGATTTCAAAGAAACATAAATGTTACAGTACGAAAGGCTTTGAATAGATTATAGGGAGCATCACTTATGTCCAGTGCCTTTTCAAGCTTGCAGCCAGTACTCGATGTTTTCAGAACTGAAGCAAGAGAGGCCTGTAGTAAACAAGGAGCTTAAGTATTAGCGGTCTTCAACGACGGCATAGAACTTGAAACTTTGACTTGAACCTTTGAAGTGTTTCTCATTCCGTGCATATCTTGAAGTGTTGAAAAAAGCAGGGAAAGAATGAGCTGCAGGCACTGGCAGACAAACACTTTCAAGAAAACTGTTGGAAGAGAAGGGGGAAAACAATAGACGAGGGCTACTCCAAAAGTAACGTCTCCTATTTTTATTATGTTGGCTCACGACGTCACAGGCAAAGGGTGGCGGCACGGCATTAGAGGATGCACATTTCCACCAAGATTCCGCTATATTTTGTTGCTGTGTGACAAATGGCAGCCGAGGGGCAGTCTCACAGAATGGCATCTGACATGGAAGTGCAAATGAAGCAAAGGGGCGGCTCTGTGCAGAAGAAGCGGCACCCATGGACATTCGCTGATGCTCGCTGAACGTTTCTGAAGACCAAGCAGTGGATGTGAGCACAGAGGGGCGGTGGGTGCTGCGTTTCAGCAGTGGCAACAGCGGGTCACATCCACTGGTGCAGATTTTTAGGAGCATGGCATGCAGGCTCTAGTTCATAGCCACATAGCCACTGGTGGTGATTACGCTGAAAAAGAGGGCTGCGTAGCTGACAATTTTCTGTCTCCAACAATGTTATTGTGCTCTTTGTATCTGTTATAATTTCCACGGAAATAAATAGGAGGCACTACTTTCAGAGCAACCTGGGTATATATAAGGATCACGTAGCAGTTTCCAAAACTATTATTTTGCTATGAATGGAAGAGCTGCAGAAGGGTGAGATGAGGACACAACTCTCAAGTTCATTTAAACGATTAATGAGTTGATACCAAAGAAGTAATTTATTCTTTTCTTTTCCACTACAATTTTTTTTCTTCCTTTCAACTAACAGAAAAGCCGTATTGAGAACCATACAGGGACAGCAGCAGCCCTTCGAGTCCAAAGTTAACTTTGAATAAAAAAGAAATCCCATGCTATGTAAGGATTTCAAAGAGGGAACAGTACATATTGTAGAATCTGCTGAGTAGGAAGAAGTTGAACTGAAGAGAACCGTAATTTTCCCTCCGTATTTTTAAGAGCTGACCTGTCTGATCGTCGAAATTAACACATCCCATTTTGAAGAGTTTCTTTCCTTTTCCAGAGTGCCTGTAGAAATGCCAAGCTTCCCAAGAGAGACAGCTTTGTAACAATACAAACAAAACAAAACAAAACAACTGCTGTCCTCTCCTGTACATAAGGATTTGATCTTTTATTTTAACTTCACAAAGAATGACAATTTCATGGGTCTGGTTTTGCTATATATACTAGCAGCAAATTTTTACAAGGACTGACACTGACATGGATCTAGATTTACATTTCATCTGCTCATGCTCTCCCTGGTTAGAAATCACAGTGACATTGCTACCAAATCCATATAGGGAATAAGCAACATGGGAAAAAGAAGTCAGCAGTGCTGCTGCCAGTTATTCACTGCACACATAACCAGACCAAAACTTTGTTTTAACTTACAAGCCCGCCTGCAATTGCAAATTTGCTAGAAGCGTTTTTATTCTACAACTTACAAGAACAGAAGACTATTTTCTCTGTAACACCCAAATTACTCAGGGCAGCCAAAAAGAAAGGAACGCAGAGCTCACTGATTATCTAGAACATAACAGCTTGCTGTTCTGTCAGCAGCAGCTTTCACGAGTTACTCAACTTCTTACGCGATCTGTGCCTATTGATTGCAAAACATAATTATGCACATACAGCTTGCCTGCATTGTTCTAAAGCCCGTTTAATATTAACCTTGAACACAGTTTTATCTTTGTCTTCCCCTCTTGTCCACCCCAGCCAGCATTCTGTTTAAGCGTGGAAAGAGTTACAGTATATGGTTAGTAAAATAGCCAAGAATTCACTTAGATGAAACTTCGAGGACATGAAAGGAAGAGTTGAAAGAAAAGTAAAGCAGCCAAGGAAATACTTTGTTCATCCATCATTCTTTGCAATTAAGTGGTAGATCGCTTGCTATACTTTCCTAGTGAAAATATGCAAAAGGCAAACATTTTTAGAAGTATTGTATGGCTTTGAGTTACAGTGTGCTGCGTATAACCAAACTCAGATCACTGTTTATTATTGTGGCATAGCCCTCTTGTGTATAATGGTAAAAAAGATTAGGTAGCTCAAAGCATCACGAGTTGGACCTGATCCCCTTCCAACTTAGGATATTCTGTGACTCTGTGAAAGCTATCCACATAATTCTGTTATTTGAAAAAAGCATTTAAAGCTAACAACTGAAATCGTATCAGAACGTTCTAAATCACGATTTCTTCCCTTGTTCCCTTGATCTTCAGCACAACTTTTTGAAAATCCTAAAACTCTCACATAAATGCTGCGGGTTCTTTTTTCTTTTATTCCCCATTTTTATTTTATTTTATTTATTTGTTGGGTTTTTTTGTTTGTTTCTTTTGGTTTGTTGTTGTTGTTGTTGTTTGTAATAGTAATACGTTTCTTAATTGTATAAATTAATGTATAACGGTTGGAAAAAAAATACACAAAAATCCTAAAGAATCTAGAATATCATTTCTTCTCCCCTACTTGTACCTCCAATACTTAACTTGCATAGCTCAGCTCTGTTACAGTTCAGCCTGGCTCGGCCTGGTTCCACGGCAAAGGGGCAAAACCGTGACAAGCTCCTAAAACATGGATACTGGCAGAGGGCTCTCCTAAAGTGATTGAAACCTGAGCTCCTAACTCTGCTTTTGTGTACAGCCAGTGACACCAGCAACTCCCAGGTGAAGCTCCAGTCAAGTACTGGAATCAGTGCCGCCTCATGCTGCAGCAGCCCCTCATCAAGTATTTCCCTGGTCTCCTACAATTTACCAAAAACATGCAGTACCGAGCAGCACCCTTTAACACAACCACCCCACAGCACAGTCGTGCCGTATGTGAGAACAGCGTAAGGCAAACAGTATTAAGGACTATATCCAGTAAGGAAAGGTATGCTCATCTGAGGCCCTGTGGGAATAGAGTTACATCAAATTTAAGGGGCTGGACGGTGAAAATTCAAAGGTTGGAAAAAAGGTTGTTGACAGAACCTTGGTTTCAAGTACCTAAATTGCCATAGCCATGCAAGTCAACTCACGTGGGCAAAGCCAGACTGCAGCAATGTTTGTTTAAATTAAAAATGGCCTCAGAAATGACTAGAAATGCATCTAGCAAAAAAGTGCATAAGGAGATGATGTTTTTGTTCTTACTGTAACTTTCTGAAAAGTCCGTTTTTCTATAACATTCCTACAGCTAGTTCCCACTTTTTTTTTTACTTTTCCTCTCTCCTTTTTCCAGACACCTTTTTTCTCCGAGAAAATGAAGATATATCAGTGAATCGGGTCAACTCAAACTAAATTTTTCTAACCTTGACCCCTGGGAAACGGGAGTAGCACACACCTGAGCCATACATTTCATCTGTTTTTTTATATTTTAAGCTCAGCTGCATTTGTGTCTTCCTTATAAGCACATTTCACCCCTTTCCTTTTCCACAGAAAAATAAAAAGGTACCCAGTATTTAGTTTGATAGCTCTGGAAACTATTTAGCAGCGATGCTGACTCATGAATACACATTTCCTTTTCACTTGAAGCAAAGAAATTAAATACCACAGAGACTGCTCCACAGCAAAAATCCAAATAAGCCGGGAGAGAGTGAAACTGCACTAGGCTATAACACACCGATACGCTTTCAAGATTCAGCCAAGCTTTTCTTCTTGCAACTGTGATAAGTGCTGGCATATTCTTCTGGCAAACTGATGTTAAGTACTTCAGCATGTTTGCATACTTGCTAGGGTAGATGAAAAACTCATTAAAGAAGAAAAAAGTGGTCTAAGAATTCAGGGCGGATGGGAGGGAGCCACTGCATTGAGAAAACATTTATTAAATTCACTGCTGCACAGCAGAAAGCCCAACTTCTCTATGAAAACTACAGAAAAATGAAAAACAGGACCTTCTTTTTTCTTTCCTAACAGTGGATATTTTAAGGTTTTTATTTTATGTTCCTTGTCTGCTTCTCTGAAAACATTTCCCTTTCCCAACCCTAACCTAATATAAACTGAAAAGCCACAAAGAGTTTTAAAGAGATGTCGATGGTTATAATAGCAAAAAAAAAAAAAAAAAAAAAAAAAAGACAAGTAAAAGACTGAAACGTTTTGCTGCTTGCATATCACAAGTCTTTCAATAAAAATACTTTTAATTTCCCAAGTGAGGAGTATCCTATCAAAGACTTCGCTCCTGATGTTTTCTCAAAACTCCCTGATCATCAGCCTGCATGGAACAAATCAAGTTGCTCGTGTTCACCAAAGAAAACGAACACAAAAGCAATAACAGACTTTATTGGTAGTCTTGCTGAGTTAAAGAAGGTGACATGAACATAAAATGAAAAAGGGTTGCATTTCACAACGGTTTGGAGGTGAGTTCATACCCTTCCTTCATGCTTCTCTGACATCGGTAATCGTCCGAGGAAGGAACAGGATGGTCTGCTGATACGTTACAAAAATAGAAAGTTAATACTTACTTTTAAGATAGGCACTCAGAACGTATTAAAGGGTTACGTTCAAATCAAATACAGCTTAGGAGCCAGGGAGAACAATGCTGACACCAAGTGGAAGAAAATGTTGCTGCAAACTTGAGACAGATTTCAGAACCTCAAGTCTTCCATTTAGGTGTGGTAAATTTTAAAAAACCTTAGAGGAAGGCCACATAGATCCTCAGAAAGTAGAATTTTGTGTTATCCTAACATGTATAATAGATTAATTATGATTCTCTCCCCTGTGTTGTAGCTGGCCTTAATAAGCAACACAACAACCTGCCACATCAGATATTTCTCTCCTTTGTGAATTGCAAATAAGACTCCTCAATCTGCAATCAACATATGGCCTGCAAGTCTGGCTGTGGTAGGAGCTTTCGAGATGCTCTGCTCGCAGCAAAACTGAAAACAGGCATTCACAGACTGAGAGGTAACAAAGGTGAGTCTCCACTACTGCTTTGTTTGTTTCTGTACAGCGTATCACCTCACAGTGTTTTTCCAATCCAGCAAAGGCATCTGTCACCAATCAGTTTTAGAAAGATCTTCCCCACTCACATTCTTTATGCCATTACCGAATGGCTGATGGCGAGCAATGTCATCAGCTTGTGCAACCACTTGAGCACCATCGCATTAAAGAATCATAGGACTTCAATTTAACCAGCTTCCCTCTTCATGTTCAAGTCACTTCATAAAGTAAAGCACAGCTGAGAGTGTGCTTCAGAGCCTACAGAACACACCTCTCCCGGCACAACTTTCACCGGCCTAAGGAAAATAAAAGTAGCATTGTCTAGATGTCTCAGGGAACAGGGAGGTAGTGGCAAAATCCACAAAGTCATAGAAAGGATTTAAGTGTGACAGCACCCGTACAGTAAGGCAGGAGAAAGTCCCAACAATGCTGGGGCAAACATTAAATATGTCACATTCACTCCACACCTTGTCGTTCGCTAAAAACAGAGACCAGGCATATTTGTCATTTCAGAGTTACAGACCTCCAGCATAAAGGCAGGTCTGCTGAAGGCCTTAGGCACAGCTCAGAAATAACGTCACACATCACCACACCATATCTCCTCCGCTCTTCACCCATCAGTGGAAAGGCTTTACCACTGAAGACCTAGAATGAGTAACGAATATTCCAGCTACCTCCAGTTTGTTAGGCTTTTTAAGTCACAACTGCCTAATACAGTGCTCTTTATCAAATCCTTATGCCTGCAGTCAGTAAAATATTCTCTGTCTATCCAGAAGAAGAAGAAAAAAAAATACATTTTCACAATATATTACCCATAATCTTTGTGGAGATCCAAGTCCAGCTCTAATTCTCAATGTGCGGCATTTTTAATCCAATCTTCTGGTTTGGACAGCTCCCAAACACAAACTTAGAACTTAATGTTTCACGAGCCCATGCTTTTACAGATTTTACAAAGGTCAGGAAAAATACTTTCTCAGTGGAATGGGAAGAACTATAAAGAAACCTTTCCATAACATAACAGCAAGCCCTACAGAAGCACTGACAAATCTCTTGACAGTTCCAGTGCTACACACAGGACCCGCTCTGCTTACATCTAAACTCAACTAAAAGTTATCTTTGTGAAGCAAAGAACTCATGCAAAAGAAAATAATTAGATCTGTACCGATTTAAAGTTAGGAAAAAATGCTAAACCCACAAATATGAATCGGAACTATGAGACTCTACCCACGAAAAATTATGCTGACAGGACGTTTTAGTCTAACCTGGAAGCTTCAGTTTACTAAATCATAAGATCACATTTGTTTCATTTTTGAAAGATTTCAACTAATTTCAGAATCATTATCATGAGATTAGCAAAGGAAAACGTCATTTAAATTATGAGTTGTCCTTGCAGTTGAGGACAGTCCATTTAGAAGACTGAAAATCTTTTTTTATGGCAACTCAGATGAAAATGAAGCACCAATCTTTTCTTTTTTCTTTCTTTCTTTCTTTCTTTCTTTCTTTCTTTCTTTCTTTAAAACAAATCAGTTAATGTGGAAACATCCACTGCTCTCTTTAAAGAATGTTGAAAACCTGATACTAACAAAACTCCCTAAACCACAAAGAGCCATCTCAATAAAACCACGATTCAGATAGATAAAGTCTCCATAAAATACTTAGCTGCAGTAGGCCGACCAACTCAAACCACATTGTACAGTTTCAGAAATCCATTCTGAGGTGTCTGCGGTCTTTCAGAAGGACCGGAAGTGTGTTTAGCTCCCCTCTCCCAGCTACTGGCTCTGCAATCCGTTTTCAGTAGGGCTCCACTATTGCAGAGAATACCTACATAATCACTGCAGCCTTGCTGATAAAAAAGAGAAGCATACATAAAGGACATAGGAAGAGAAAACAAAAAATGAGAGTTATTTCCTCAGGGTGTTAGCTTTTCTTCTAATTAACTGAAGGATGGGATGCAGGGGTATGCACACACCCAAAAAGTTGTGCTTCTGTTTGCTTAATTTGGGAAGGATTTATCTATCATGCTTCAGTAAAGAGCTATGAAAAAGCACTCTAGAACTTGATGAAAAAAAATAAAATAAAATCCAGTCATTTCTTAATCCAGAACTTAAGATTTGGAAATGATGATGACAAAGAGCATGACAAATCACAACTAGCAAGGTTTGATTTATAATTTAATTAGCTTCTATGGTGTAATCTTCCACAAAAAGCACACCCCAACAACAATAAAAAGATCCCTCCAATTAAATAGCTGAAAATGCAAACATCAGTGTAATTGCTTCAAGTTCCTTCAAGAGAAACAGCCAGTAAAAGCAAGTTTCATTTCCAGGAAGCAACAAGGGATCTGAGCCACGTTTGCCATTTCACTTTTTGCTTGCTTTGCTGGAACTAGTTCATGCACGTTGAATATGTTTACTTTGTAAACCTAACTTTGATGTTTCTCGTTTAGTGGACTTCCAGCAATTGTTATATTATGAAAGATGAAGGGTACCTATCCAATACGCTGGATTTCCTGCCAGAAATTACAAAAACAAGATCAACCACAGAATTCTGAATTCCCTTCTCACCACAGATGGGATTTCTTTCATAAGCTTACCTCAGAGCAGGAGAGTGCCTCATGGCTGTGCTTCGTCTGGGCTTTTATTAAAGAACTTGAAAGGATTTTTTCAGAAAAATTCTCTCCCACATCACCACAAGCCCAGACAGACTGTGACATTTTGCAGAATTACAGGGAGTGAAGTTCCTTCTAAAACAAAGTCATTGAAATAGAATGCCAAGTCTCTTGGCTTTTCCAATACCTTTCCAATTTCTTCTCGCTACTGTTAGAATGCATAGTTACTGTGAGCAGAAGCAGATATAGTTGGATGGTCTTGCACGCTCATTTGAGTGCATGTTTCAGGGATTCTCAGAGATAGCGGTGACATAGGAGAGCACGTAAGGTTCCACGAAGGTAGAAGTGTGTGCTTCAATGCTATCTGCGTGAACTGACTAGGGTTTTATATTTGGAATCATTTCATAAACATCCTCGCACTGGTGTCTTCTGTTCTCTGCACTTACGATTACACAGAATTTTTCTGGATTTTTTTTTTTTTTTTAAATATACAGAGGTTTTCCGAGAAGAATGACAGTCCCACTATTCTCCTTGCAGATACCGAACATGCTCTGCATATGAGCTGTGGCTTAGCGTTATAAAAGTCTGCTGATTTTTCCTTAACACAGACAATTAAGAGAGAAGCCAAAAAGGAAGGAGTTGAAAACGTGAGAGTCATGAGCTTCAATTACTTTCAATTTAAATCTATTCAATAATACTCGACGTGATCTGTTACCCTTCCAATCGTCTAGGCGTGACCTGCCAGGATGCGTGGTAACTTCATGATGTACTCTGAGACTGTGGGCCTTACTATCGCATGACCCTCAAGTCATTTCCTAAAAAAAATCAATTTCAAATTAAGCAGTAATGATACATGACATCACAAACTGAAAACAAAACTTCTATTGACCCTCTCCCTAAAGCAACTGTAGTCTATCAAGGTTCTTCCACCAGGAGATTTTTGATAAAGGAGGCTAACAAGAAATCAAAGTACTACCATTCTTTTAAAGAAGAACATGTCGCCCAAGGAGAATTTGAGACAAATTCAGCAACATATGGAAAGATGAAATGGGTTTCACCCTCCCATATTTGCTCCCTCGAATCACCAACGTACAGCAGCACAGCATAAAGAGTTTCAGTAGAGAAAAAATGCAGTGGCTTTGATCTAGCGAAGTTCTACACTGAGATATTTAACATGGAAAAAGTTGTAATTCTATTCTTGATTCTGTTCTTATACTATTACATTTGCTTTTTTTTTTTTCTTTTCCAAAAAATGAGAATTTTAACTTCTGTTTCCCCTCTAGCTTGTGCATATGACGAATACTTATAGTACTGGCAAGTAGCTGTGGTCAGTACTCAAACTACCTATAAAGTAAATTATTTCCATTTGTAGCTTACAACTCAGTGAAGCACTTCTGATTCCTTGCTGAATCAGTTCACGTAACTTTCTTACCTGGAGGCCATCTGCTTGTATTGGTGAGAAACAAGGGTTCACATCAACAAAAAGCATCTCATAGTGCTGAAGCAAATACAGCAGGAGGCCATTGTAAAGCCTTTGTTCATCACAAGCCAACGGACTGACAGGAATCCTAAGGGAAGAACAGATGTAGTTTCAGAGCTCTGAGATCAGGAGCTAGTGATAAGTCATGCGGGGAGCACCCCTAATGCCCCGAACAATTCAGAATGCAGCCTGTTAGACAGTTGAATAAAATAAGTGTTCCAGCCCTCTTCCTAATGCATGACTGTTGGGGCAGGAGTCATCTTCATTTGGTGGGTGTCACGGCACCGCAAATCTCAGAGTGATGGAGTCTCAGTTTGCTACAACTACTCACATCACATCAAATTTTTGATGCAGCGCAACAAGATAGCCAGAGCCTGACAGTTTCTCAGCTGTGAAGTTCATAAAATCAAGGATGAACAGGACCAAAAAAAAAAAAAAAAAAGAGCCACAAAAATCTGCCACTATTCAAAGACACAAGGGCTGAAAGAGCTGTTCTGTTGTTTCAGCTTCTGAAGGTGAATTTTGATGACTGAAATATGAAGAGAACAGCATCTGTGCGTGTGGGTGGGTGGGTGGGGGGGGAGGGGGGGGGAAATTCTAAGATAGCGTTTTAATATAAAAATTTGTAATTTCATAGACTTTGGTCACATGTAACAGAATTTCTAGGTGCTCCCAATAACAGATTGTCCATAATGGGATTTTTCATTCTTATTAAATAAGCAGTAGTTTAACTTGTTCTATCCATACAAGTAAACTAAATGGGAATCATTTAATTTAAATCTGGGGATTCATTATGTGGCATTGTAATCTCATTCCTTTAAGGGACTGTGTATTCCCATCGTGAGCTATCTGGAGGCTTGGAGGACATTTACATATAAATTTGTTGCCTAATCCGGCTTCCCTAGTTACACTGCATCAACTCAATTCTACACAGCACGATATTAATATTTAAACAAGAAATTCATAAACTATGGAGACTGAAGAAGAGACACACACACGAGTCTTCTGCTTGCCAAATCAGTATCTTCGTTATTCATTTGCAATTTCGAAGTACAAATATATGTACCGGGTCCAGTTCAAGCACTTTCATTCACATTTACCTTTTGTAAATCTACGGTTGTTCCTGTAAGTGCTTGGGCTCCTTTTAAAGGAGAATGTTTTAAGCAGAGTTACAGGCGGATATAATTTAGATGTACTGGATAAACTGCCTCATCATCACTTCTTCCTTCAGGACTGGCTAACAATTCTCCCTCTTGAATTCCTCTTTTTCCTCAAAACTGTGCCAATTTCTCAAATGACAAAGCAAAACAAAAAGAAAAATCCTTTTAAGGCTGGTTAACAGAGCACACAGCAACCCCATGAGACTATTCATAGTTTACCCAAACATTAATACTTTCAATTCACAGTTGCTGCAAGGAATCTTTTCTGTTCCGTGTTCTTTTTCATCAGCTTAAACATTTGTTCCCTAATTTGCCAACTCTTTACTCCGTTAACATGGAGCACCCCACAAGCCGTCGGAAGACGAACAGCTCTCTCCATAATTAGAGGGGCTCACGTTCCCATAGTACTACTGAGTGCCCCATTCTCAAGTCAGCTTCAGACAAACCAAAGCTATACTCAGAATGTGACCCTACAGCTGACTCCAAATATCAGATATCTGCACATATTCACAGGTGGCAACACGTGAGGATTCCAAATATAGAAAGAACATTTTTAGTTTTCTCTGCAGCAACATTCCACATTCAGTTTCAATTAGTTCTGCAAAACAAGCACTTCCTGCCTCTTCAGACAGTTCTGCTTCTAGCAGAAACCAATCATCAGGCTGACAATAGAGGAGCTGCGTTACACCACACTGGCCAGGAATATGTCCCTAGGAAGGGCACAGCTACTGAGGTACATTCTACACTTCACCTCAAAAACTCTTTTGTTGTACAAATCAAACACAAAAGAACACTAAAAAATAAGAAATAGAACTTGATCATCAGGAATCAACGAACGTTCTCCTTGAGAAAGCCTAAGCCTTTCAAAGTTGCTTTGCCACAAAGCACAAGCTAGGAAATTCATACACACTTTGCCTTGCTTTTGTTTAGGAGACCTGCCAAGGTTCCTTGCTGGCTGAAGCTTATGTGTAAGACTTGCTGTAAATTTACAGAAAGAATGAGTCAAAGTGAGTAGACGCAAACAGATAGTTGGCTAGCATCCTTATGCACACATCCAAGAACTGCTAACTGCGGTTAGCAGAAATCTCTTTACCAAGATGAGACACAGCAAAGTATGCACAGAAATCTAAGTAACATAGGTCAAATCTCTGATAAAAGAAAAGCAATGTTCTCTCAGCAGTTGTGCAGGATAACAGGGTGTGAAACAGCTCACAAGGAGGATGAATAGCAATGGAAATGAACAGTTCAGAGGATGAGCAGAAAGAATTCACCAGTGGAAACTGATAGAAGAGTGGGTCCCAGCAAAGAAAATCTAGGGAGTAACCATCATAACTCTTGACCTGTGAGCTACGTTTTTGGCTCCCTCACCTACAAGGAGGTGAGGACATGACAGCAGCATCATGCAGATGTTAACACTGAAGTTTCAAAAAGCAAGAAACACATGCCAGGCTCAAGATCTAAGAATGGTGTCACAGGAAATAAAGATCAGAAGCTGGTTTATGAAGACTAAAGTAAAATTAGAACATTTTACTCGGTTACAGGTTTTTTTCTGATATATACCTTCTTTTTTTTATTGGCACTTTTGGTTCTATCACACCAAACAGGGACAAGAAGTATACGTGCCGCTAATATCGTAGCAGAATGATTCCAGTATGAAGATGTTTTCAGTCAAATATTCAAAATAAGCAGGGTTAAGGTAACGGGTTACAACAGATTAAAAAAACAGAGAAGTGACAATTAATATCCAGTTTTCACACAGTGATTTTTTTTTTAGCATTTAAAAGTCAAGGTAGTAAGTTTTCTGTGATCCCATAACTAGTCTTCCAATGTAACACCTGTGCTAAGACATGTAATTTCTATGTTGAGATTAATGTACTTAATAACTGTTCAGTATACTCAGTTTAGGTTAGTAAGGTGTAATGAGCAACAAGGTTTATATTCTAATTTTGTGTCCCAAAGTCCACAACTGCTCCATGGTCCGACTACTGAAATACCAAACTCTGTCACTTTAGTGAAGCGTATGGGAACTGGCCTGAAGCACTGATTGAACACTTGGGGATAGGACCTGGTCAGCCCTGGAGCACAGGTGAAGGCAATTCAGCTGTGCGACCAGAATGGGTGGAGCCTGGCTGCACCTCTCTTAGACTTCATATAAGGTCTGACTGCCACTGGGGAAGGATCTGTTTCTGGAGATTCCTTCTTGGCGGAGCTTTTCCCCTGCAAACCTGGAATCTTCTGATATGGGTAAGCAATTGTTTTCCCTTCCCTTAGAGCACCTTTCTATCGTGCCAATTCTTGCATCATACTGATCTGCCCAATTGCTACAGTGAACTATGAATGCGACAGGTCTCCACAATAAAACTGTCGACAGATTGAGACAGGTAATAACCATAGATTGAATTTATGCTTGAATATCAACAGTAAAAATTAAAGCAGAACGCTTTAATAAACAACCCAAAGTAAAAGCAGGAAGGCATAACAGTACTAGAAACACAGGGTACCAGTACGTGTGAAGAACAATTAACACATACAACGAATTAATGTCACAACCGTAGTTAACATTACATGAAGAAAGTTATTTCCAACAATAGCATGGGGTATACGTTTCTGTAGATCAGATTTAAAATTGTACTTTCTACGACCTATGTGTTCTGAAGCAGAACTATATTCAAACTATGGCAAGGAGTACTCGATGTGTCTTACTTTCCTGTTTATCCTGGGTGCCAAATGTTTAATGATGTTGCAGCTAATTGTGCAGTCTTGCTCTGAGAGACATAATGGAAATGTACGGCTTAATTCCCTGTGCCACGCTTGACTACCTAGAAATTCATCTTGTACAGGAAAATACAGCAGTTTATTCTGAATCTCGGAGGCCTCAGGCCACTCAGTAGGAAGCAGTACAGCAATCTTACTGAAAGAAAGTGCCAGTTGCAAGGCTCTCCTCCCCACCCAATTACCAGAAAGGTGATTTTTCATGATTCTAGAAGGTAGCTCTCAAGGACAGCACTAGTTACACTCTTCACAAAAAAGAAAATGACCTACTGGTTTCCCTCTCCCAGAGCTGGTGAGATCAGGATGACTATAAAAAGCATTAGCATTCACATTCACTGGGCAGATATATTTCTATTTACGGTAGCTGTGCTGTCTTGACAAATCACTCTGGCAGGAAAACTCGAAGCTGATCATTTCTAAAGCTTCTCATACAGATCACTGCCACAAGCATTTAGTCTAGCACAAAGTGAACTCTTAAAAAAATAAAAAAATAAAAAAAAATTAAACAGGCATGTTTGGAACTAGCTTGAGGACTTCCCAATATAGACTAGGATGCTTAAAAACTGGAAGGGCTCATCAATTAAAAAGGGAACCCGCTCGGTTCTTCCACAGAGATACAGAAATCTGTGGGCATACATTCATAGAATTTGGGAAAAGAGAGAGCAATAAAGCATTATTATGTGTACATGCACATGAGCTCAATGTGACGGCAAAGGTGCCTTAAGACATAAGTGTGACAGTCAGTGCAGTCCTTGTTGAGTTAGCACGGGGGTGAGGTCTGGATTTCTGATGAAGGCTTTTTAGCATCAATATCTTTTACCTATTGTAAATATCATGCAACTAACCCAGATACTGGGAGCAAATCTCATTTGCCTACACTTATTAACTACTTTCAGTACACATATATTCAGGGGTTTTGTTGTACAACTGCCTTGTTCCGCAGTTGAATATCCTCCATGGTGAAGCTTACTCTCGTAAGAGTGAATGCTATAAGCTCTATCACACTACACGCTGCTAGATAAGTCTCTCCAGCTGGTTTTTTTGTTTGTTTTTTTTTTTTTAAGTTCCTTTTATTAATGTCATCTGCAAGGGTTATAAGCTGTTATACAGCTTATAAGCTCACAGAGCAGAGAAACAGACACAGAACACCCTGAAAATGCTGAGCATGGTTCCCCAAAAAGAAGTCTCATTTCTTTCTAACATACATGGTACCAATTTTGCTGAATATATATATTTATTTTTTTTTATTTTCCACGTTAAAAAAGTGGGGAGGAAAGAGGGTTTAATTGCTGCATAGAAAATGCTAATTGTTAACAGAAATTTTGCAAATAGACGTTAGCTTGTAGTTTCACATTAAGCTGGAATGACTGATCCACTGAAACAAAGGTGTACAAATTTTGAGACAAGTATAAACACTTCATCACTTTTCTGTGTCAATGTGAAGGATAGGATGAAGCGCTAAGACTTCCGTTTCTCTGGAAAACCCAGCACTGTCAGACCATTTCAGGCTGCTGCTTCTCACCACCTTGACTGGCCTGACATACTCTCTCCGACCTTTCTTTTTTAGCATCCAGTTAAGTGTCTGGCCTCTACCATCCCAAACTCAGCTTCAGCACCTACCGCTCACAAGGAGAGCTGCCCGCTGTTCAGGCATCAACATGCATTTTAGTGGCACCGATATATCCAAAACTCTCTCCACAAAGGATACAGTGAATTACTTCTGCATCTTGGAGAGGCTCCCTTTGCTGATGTTACACTAGCCCGTACTACTCTGTATAGACATCTAACTTTCAAAATGCTGTACTTACTATTGGAGACAGGGTTAGGACAAAAAGCCTCATTTTCAAGTGTGATCGATCATGTAGCACTGTTTAAGATGGCTGAATAGATACAGACTACTCACTTGAAAAGAGCAGGTCCAAACACAATGGCCAAATTTTCCAGAGTCATGCAATTCACTTCGCTGTACCTTGCTACCTTTAACAGGAAGGCAGAGAGGAACTGGAGAAGGTTTTGATGTGCTTTTGGAAGGCAGCTAATTAACTGTCTCAGATTCTTTACGCATTCTGTTGTGTCAATTCTGTGCTCTGTATTAAAAAAAAAAAAAAAAGTTATTACATAGATATTCCTGGTAATAACAATCTCACCAGAGACATTGAAATATTTGTTCTTTACTCTTAGTATGTATTCTAAATGAAACATTTCTACACTAAGTTTTGGTAACTATTTTCAAGGATTTCCCAAATAACAAGTTTTGTGTGTGCTTTTTATGCTATTCTTCCTGCTAGAACAGAAGCAGCTAATACTTGCTGCTTTTTTAGTAGAGCTGGTAACATGCAGTAATCGTGTACGTGAATCCTTAAGGCTGCCTTTAAGGACATTATAAGATTATCGGCCTTGATTTTCCCCAGAGATCTGACACATGCTGTTTGCCTCTCATTAAGAGGCGTAAGAAATTGTACACCTTCAGCCCCAAATAACCTCAATTTCCTGACTAATTAGTAGCTCTCCATCTCAAAACATTTTTGCTCTATAAATACATAACTGCAGTTACACAAGAGGTGCTCAAAAAACTAAATTGTGGATACTTAGCATTTCTCTATTTGATCGGCAATTCAGAATTAGTGTGATAAAGTCTCCTGGAAATTAGAACTGAAATGGCAGTGCTGCTCAGTAACTGGCAGCTGATGCTCAAATTTGCCACAGATCTCCAGGACACATCTGTGTAGCTTTAATATTGTGAACAGCAAATCACGTCCTTTAGGGCAATTCTAACTCTATAAAAGACATTCAATAAGCATTAAGACCCATGTTGCTCCACATATTAATGAAAAGGGCTTGAAATAGAGGAGGAGAAAAGAAAGAACAGCAAGACTTATTCAGGCTAGTCAAAACAAGATAACTGCAAAACTCTGTAGAAACAGAAAGGTCTTTCAGCACAATCTTTTAGAGTTGATGAAAGTGATTTTCTGTGGTCTTTTTTTTTTTTTTTGTCATCATTGGGTTTTTGTCTATTTTTTTCTTTTTTATAAACATTTACATAACTTGGAATTTAGCAGATGAAGTTTGAACAAGAGCAACCTGCAGAAGAAACCCACTTATTTGTACTCAAACACTTGAATTAGTTATCACTGAAAAGCACTTGCTGTAATTGCCCAAAAGCATTAGCTACCATCCATGGTAGAGTTTCATTTGATTTTACACTATGAAGAACTATCAACATGAACAGGGAACTACACAGCATTGCTGTAAGCAACTCCTCCTGGCTTTGTAATTGAAATACTTCACACCATTCCAGGTCACTCACTGCTGCTAGGAAGAAGGTAATAAGACTGTTGAAAAGTACTAAATCAGAACAGGGAATAAAAAGGCTGCTGCTCAAGGAAACGTGAAAGAAAGAAGATTTGGCTTTGGAAAAAGAGATGTGAGGCAGTAGATACATAAACATAATATTATGGTGATTAGATTAAAAAATGGTATCTCAGCAAGTGGTAATGCACTGAACTTTTCAGAGAAGGAAGTTTAGAAGTGTCCACTCTGTACCTTGGAAAGTTTTTAGCATGCCAGCACAGATGTTGTCCGGAAGAACAGCCACTGGCAGCTCATTTAGAAACAGTTTCAGAAGGCTGGCCACAGAATCAACATCTCCATGATTAATGAGGTCTACTTTTTCTCCCTGATTGTACTTCTGCTTCAGTTCCTTGATTTTATTCACTGAGCCACTGATTCGAAATATACCAATACGCTGCAGACCTGCTCAAGAAGAAATATGAAGCAGTATATAACAGTTGTATATCATACCTGTGTGGTGAGAATTGCATCTTTAAAAGTTCTTCTAAAAAAAGCACAATAATAAAAACAGATGACAAAAGTGCTCAGTATTTACAGCTTAAATGTACATTTCACAGAAAAAAAATAGCAGTTTTCAGGGAGTAGAGAAGGCAAAATGTGAGCTTACCGAATACTTCTAGATACTCTACCATCTGTGTGACAGGAAAGGGGACTCTACACTGTGTTGCATTCTTTGTGAGAACTTCTAGAGGAACACCAAATGTTCTTCTTTCTTTGCTGAACTGTGGATCTGGTGAGACTTTACTTGTCACGTGCCTGACTTGAATAGAAGATAATGATCTCTGGGGAATAAAAACAGGCAAGATAGAAGAAGTAGTTGATTTTCACCAATTTAATGTTGAAGAGTCTAATATTTTAGTTACAATTATTGTGCTAATTAGAGTCATAGAATATCCAGAGCTGGAAGGGGCCCACAGGGATCATTGAGTCCAACTCCTGGGGCTCCACAAAGGACCATCTGAAATCAAGCTCCATTTCTGAGAGTGTCATCCAAAAGTCCCTTGATCTCTGTCAGCCTGGGGCCCCAATCACAGCCCTGGGAATCCTTTTCCATGCCCACCACCCTCTTGTGAAAAACTTCTCCCTGATACTCAACCTTCCTCTCTCCTGACGTAGCTCTGTGCCATTCCCTCAGGCCCTGTTGCTGTCACCAGGGAGCAGAGCTCAGCACTACCCCTCCACTCCCTTTGAGGAACTGCAGCTGCCAGGATGTCTCCCCTCAGCTCCTCTACCCTGGGCTGAGCAAACCAATGGACTCAGTGGCTCTTCATACATCTTGCCTTACAGATCCTTAATCTTCACAGCACTCCTTTGGAAGCTTTCTAATAGTCTCATATCCCTCTGACATTACAGCACACAGTGCTCAAGGTGAGACTGCACCAGCTCACAGTAGAGGCTCTTTGCACAAGTTTTACCTCCACTGCACATTCCTAACATTCTAGATTGTAAATATCTTCTTTCTTTAGAGCTGAGACAGGACCTGTCCAGCTCAAGTCCAAAAGTCAGACCTCAACAGCCTCCCAAACCTTCAGAATACAAGCTGTGTGACCACAGAGCCTGTGCTTTCCCTTGACACAATCCCAGACCTTCACCTTCAACTTGTTTTGTTTTTTTTTCCCCCCTTCTTCTTTCTCTGTGTTTAGGACAGGGAGGTGCTGCTGAACCAGTTCCTCAGGAAGCCCTCGCAGCAGGGCAGGCGGCTGACCAGTGCAGGGCACAGCTTTCTCAGCTCACCCAGCCGATTCACGAAGATGGAGGTGGGGAGGGAATCAAAAATAAATCATGGGAATTTAAGCAGCCGCAGCACCAGCCAGGTAAAGGGTTCCCACTGCTGCTTGCCAGTTTGTTCCCTTTTTTTTTTTTTTTTTTTCCCCCACTGCTGTCTGCAGTGCCTCTGGGAGGTTCCAGGAGGTTCCAGTGGCCCCTGCCCACAGGGCACCACTGGGCCACTCAGCAGCAGTGGTGGAACCACAGGGTAACAGACCCTGGGTGTTTGAAAACAGTTTTATCTACCAAAAGGCCTATTTTATAGCGCACAAAAGTCATGAAAGTAGCCTGCTCTCACAGCAACTCACAGCTTAAAGTCTTTTTGTTCATTTGATGGTTTTTTTTTAATTAGCTCTCATGTTTTCAAATGCAGGTAACAGATCTCCTGTTTCCAAACTGAACCATCTGACCTCTGACAGAGCTTCCTGTAAACACTTTAACCATAAAAATCCAGATACAGATGGTGTTTGAGGAGCCCTGGAGAGCAGCAGCGTAGAGCTGTTCAGCCCCGTGGAGCCAGACACTCAGCTAATGCTTGCTGTGTTTTTCACACCAAGACATGCCTATAACTGCACACAGACACAACCTAACGCTACAGCTCATCAAGAGATTCAACCAAGGAGGCTTAAAACACAGAGGGCTGTGAGTAGTAGCTGTAGGTCTCCTGGGAGGTCCTAGCAGCAGGGCCTTCACCACAGCCGGTTGATGAGAAGACCAGCATGGCACAGCAGCAGCCATTCTGAGCTCCACAAGCCTCCCATTGCTTCTGTATTCAAATCCAGGTGGCCCAAAGTCACAAGCTTAACCTGAAGCATGTTATTTATGTCAGCTGTTTCATGAGAACACTCCTGAGCATTGCCATGACCACACCAGCCTCCCTGGCAAACAAATCTTCTGCTTTGGAAACTGGGTTCCTGTGTAATGCAGATGCAGCATTACCTCAGCTACCAAAATACACAAAGCCAGGAGCCTCAAGCACCAGCTGTTCCCTTCCCTCCTGTTCTCTTGCTCCTAAGCAATGCAAACTTAACCCCTACATTCAGAATATCAAATCCAGAAATGCAACTTTGCAGAGACCCTGGCTAATGGAAACCCATATTCTTAGCACATATGCTGACACACTCTCAGCCACACACACCTGAGGAGAAAACACACGGTGTTTGTGGCAGTACTCAACCAAACCCACAGCTCGCTGCAGGCACCTGCTGTCAGCACACTTCTCTGTCTGCAGACTGACCTCTGAATTTCCCAGAAAAAATACAAGAAGGAATCAACCAGTATCAGCCCTGGCAAAGGGGGAAATACCCCCACTCCCTTACTCTCTTTCCCTGCTCATTCCCATCCCCCTGCATTTTGCCTTATGAAGTCCCTGGACGTGTTCAAGGCCAGGTTGGATGGGGACCTGGACAGCCTGGTCTAGTATTAAATGTGGAGGTTGGTGGTCCTGCCTGGGGCAGGGGGTGTTGGAACTTGATGATCCTAGGCATCCCTTCCAACCCAAGCCATTCTATGATGTGACATTATCCACTATGCTGCATTTTGTTCTCATTTTTCTGTCATGCAGGCTACGCTTAATCACACAGGAAAGGACCCATTTATTCAAAGTTTTACACACAGCAGTGAAAGCAGAATTCTAAACCCAAAGCATCCAGATTTACATGCTGGTATCAGTTCTGCATCAGGAGCATTTAAACAAGCATCCACACTTCATTTTAAAGGGGGAGTCTAATTTTTTTTTTTTTTTTTTAAATAGTGCCATCCCAGCACATTCTAAAACCTTAAATATTGTTATTACTACATTTACAAAAGGAAAAAGGAAAGACTTTCTCACAGATTCATAGCTGAATTGCTACAGAAAAAGCAGCTTATAAAATGCACACCTTCAAGTTCTGGCTTGCGGCACTGTTGACTTGGCTCTGTTCAGCTCTGTTGCCATGGCGAATGCACACAAACGCTGAAAAAAAACTAAACCTTATTCTGCTCTTCCAGTACATAATAAGCAAGGTTAGAACATGATGTTAATGCTAAAGAGTTAATGATGACTACCAAAAAAAAAAAAAAGCATAGAAAAATTAACGTATTTTAAACTTTTTTTCTGCATAAGGTGTGAGGTGTTAAAGTCTCTATTTTATAAACATCTATGATATTTTACTCTAAATGTCTCCCTCTACAGATACAAAGGCTGGGTTGAGAAAAGAAGAGCATCTTTTTCAGAAAACAAGAGAAGACATGAGAGAGACTCACAAAGCCAGATGTAAGTTCACTTACACAAATTGAAAGGGAGGCACTTGCTCCCATATTAGCCTGCAGGAGAATAGCAATATTTCAGCTGTGCTGCTCAGCAGATACCATCACCTTTCTTCCCATTATAAATCTGTGCAGTGCAGCCAAGACAAGCTGCATCCATCGGGCTGTTCCTCTGTAATTAACTTATCACAGCATAGTTGCTAAGTATCATCTTCATCAGCAGTTTCGCCGAGTGTGTCCCAGGTAGAAGTTAACTCCTAGCAGAGGAGAATTCTTTGTGGCCAACGCTTCCCTCCAGGGTCATATTGCAAAAGTTCACGGATGTATTACCATCAAGAGTTGTCTCCATGGCACCTAACACACAATGGCACAGCTTCCTGAAAACCCATACACTATGTGTTTGATATTTAGTTTTGAGCAGCTTTTCCAATGCAAATTTGCAAATATTCATATTGCGTGCTGTCCTCTCTGTCTGCCAGCAGCAGTAAAATATTCTGGGGTGGCCCACAACGTATGCATATTATAGATATACGTTTATATAACACCTGAACAAACATTTTGGTAAGCATATGAGCAAGGATCTATCCAATCTTTGAAATAAAGAAGACATGGATGCTGTTAAGACCAACACACTCTATTATAACTCTTTCAGATATAAATTCAATCCTATGAAACAAGCAGAAACAAAGCAGGTAATGTTGCAATTAAAAGTAACTGGGATAGATTCTTAACACAAATTTAGTCAATTTGGTTATCGGGTACGTAGAAAGCAAACAACAGAACATACAAAATGATAAATAGAGTAAAGGAACTTCCTTTGTAGGGTGCTACAGAAAGGAATTACTCCATCAGCACAACAGATTAGTGGTTTAGCACAGAAGGAAAGTCCCTCTTCCTTAGTAGAGGGAATACTGCTTAAAAATAATACAGACTTTCAGCCCACTTACACAAGGTCCAATGCTGCTCTCCAGAAATGCTTCAATTTAAGGCTTTCTTGCCCTATGATCCTAGGTTTTCCTGCCCAGTTGGAGTGAAACAACAGGGCACACAGTTGAGGACCCTGCTTTCACATTACCGTTAGGGCACATCCACTACCACCATTACACCCAGGTGCAGCAAGGACATGGCCAAATCTGTAGTAAGGAGGGTTCATATTCTCACTGCTGTCTCGGCATGCTCCAGATCTGGGTTTTTCTGCACTTGGAGAATCATGTTTACCTTGCTTTGCAACAGAAGGTGCTAGTACATTTTGTCACCCCAATGGGCATTTAGTCTCTTTGCTCCATGGTGCACATGCTATTCCACAGCCCGGACAGCTCCCCCGAAGCCCATTCAGTGTCAGTGTCCCAGTGCAGGGTGTGAGGGGACAGACAGTTCTGGCACACAGCAGCCGTGGCAAGGTGGCTGCTTGGAATAAGGTGTGTCACGTTTCCTTCTGTTCGAAGTCCCTCCTGTTATTTTCTGTCAGGACTCTGGGATGGAAGAGAGGAGTATGCAAGCACAGTGCTGCTATTTCCTTCTTCTCCTTCCAGGCAGATGTACAGGAACTAGCAGTCAGTAACAGCTAGGCTTTGCTCCAGCACTAGAAAAGCAGGCCTTGAACGTGCTCTGGGATAGTGAAGGACATGGGCCCTCTCCCTGTGTTTGTGAAGGGAAAAGCTCAGAAGACAGCTGCAGGAAAAACAGTTGTGTAGACTACAGCCCAATACCATTTCAGCTCCCTCTTGCCCCTTGCGTCATCCTGGGCTGCACACAAAGCCATAGCTCCAGAGACTCCTCGCATGCTCTGCCCAGGGGCTGAACAGGGGGCTGATGAGGCTTTTCCAGCAATGCAGCCTTCTCCAGAACAGAAAGAGAGGGAACCCCACCATTGCTAACTCCTGGTGTCCATCCAGCTGAGCAGCATCACATTACCACTGACATGCTCCACCTGGGCCCATCACAATGGTTGTCCGAGAGGCCCTAAACCTGCCTGGATACCTCCAGCACTGCCACCCTATGAAACGACCAATTTCACACCGAAGCTTCTTCACAACTGTTGCTCCTGCAGGCAGCACGCAGGCTGGTAGTACCGTAACCCCAACCAGCACATGTCCTGCCTGCACTGACAGTCATTCTGTGCCTCACCTCCAAGCACAATTGTGAAACGGCAACTGAGATGGGAGAGACTGCAGCTCTGCAACCAGCAGTAGCAGTGAGAGGGTTCGCTCACAGACTGCAACAATGCCCTGTCCGGATGAACTGCAGAGAAACAGTACTGGCTGCAAGAACAGATTGCCCTGCAGCAGGACAAACAAATACAGCTCATGGATGTTTACCTTCAAGAAAAGGAATCACACAAAAAGACTGACTTAAAAAAGACAACAAAATGCATTAGTCCTGTAATACCCCATGGTGTGACTACTCTTATCTGTCACAGCAGTGTGGCTGTCCAGTGCTTATATCTGAGAGGTTACAGTGGTATTTTGGTGTGCTGCATCTCCTTTGGGACAGACAAAAACACAAAGCAGTCAGAGCCAGCAGCTCCCTAGCTAACAGTGCCTGCAGGCTGGTAGCTATTCACTGTCCACAGAGAAACAAAAAGCCTGAGCCCAAAACCCCTAACTCGTTGCTCCCTGCCACACGGAGCGTTTCTAACCCCGCATATCTCTATATTTCATATGATGTGTCATAGCTGACGTATTGCTCGCCCCTGCTTCAGCTGGACACGTAAACTCTAAGGACATACCTTTTAAAGCAACAAATTCCCTGCCTCAGCAGCAAGCACAAGTTTTTTCTATTGGATCATCACAGCAGTAGCAGTGCAAACAAGGCAGCAGCGACTACGATCAGCCACTTGCTCTCTACTGCGCCCTTAACTGCAATTGTCCAAGAATTTGTTTTCAAAACCTGCCTGTTGGGTCCAAAACCAAAATGCAGCAAGCAAGGTTTACGTAAAACTGAGATATTTCAGTTCTCCAGACTGCCTGCAGCAGCTAGAGGGCACACGAGGCACGCTGCAGAGGTGGTCCTGCAACCCTCACTGCAGACACAGTAAGGAAACATAAGGCCTGGACAGAATTTTCCTTTCATACAAAGTAACACAGTTCGAAGGGATGATTTCTCATTCTGTTGTTGTTGCATGAAGAGCAGAAGGCCACAGACACGGCAAATGAAATTTTTTTCAGTCCAAACCCTTGTTCTGATCAAAGTGAATTCCTGTAAGACTTCCGCTGTCTGAGTGCAAAGCATAGGTCTCTGAGCAGGCACCCTGACTTCAAGGGCTGCATCTAAATTAAAACCAAAACTTTCGGTCTCCTAACACTCTGCTGACCCAGGGAAGGCTTGTGAGAAAAGACAGTGTCGTGGCCTGGGTGGTGCAAGGAGGCTTGGGGAGCACTGGGGGTTACTTTTGTACTCTTTTCACTGGGGCATGACCTCCAGCTCCAGACGGGCTGCTTCTGAGGCCTGCTGATGTCTTGAAAAGAGAGCAAAAGTGTATAACAATAAACATGAAAGGAAAATATAAAAACTTCATCTTCTTCCTTAGAAAACTTTTTTTTTTTTTTTTTTTTTTTTTTTTTAATAGAAGCATTAGAAACAACAGTATCCCTGTGGGAGAGGGCAGAGGTAGCTGTGCTAAGTACACTGTCAGTAGCAGTGAAAAAAACAAACAATAGCAGCAAGAAAAATAATTAACTGAGGCTTTATGGTTCAGAGTTTTCCTTCAAAACTACAAGCAGCCTGTTCTACTGACCCAGTAAGCTCAGTTTCATGAGTCTCATAGCATGCAGTCAGACAGGAAAGAAAGCCCCTTCTTGGTGGGCAAGAGCTGTCACAGCCATAACACACTCCCCACAGACAGGCTGTGGTGGGGATGCAGCGTGGGCAGCCCTGCCATGCTGCCTGCCCTGCCCTAGACCAGGTCCAGCTGGAGAGGCTGTAGCGGTTCTGGGTTAGAAACAAACACTGGGGAAGGCAGCCCTGCTGATTCCAGCTGAAGAGTCTCTTGCAAATCACAGATGCTAGATGCTCAAGACCAGAGGAGAACTGTCAGGTTCAAAAACAAACATGAAGATTGATCTAAAGCAAAGAAAGTCAATGCAACTGCAACTGTTAGCCAGCCCTTCCATGACGCGATCCTCATAAGCTAGTGAAAACTTCACAGCAGCTTTTTCTAAGGATACATGGAAATACAATGCCAGTGAAAAACCAGCACTCATTTAAAGCACTGTCCACACCAAAATGCTGAGTTTGGGTCATACTGCTTGTCTTCTGGTATCTAATTCATGTCATCTTAAAACAGAACTTACTATCCCTTGATTTTATTTGTGCTGTTGCCTTGTTGTATGTAGTATTTAGGTCTCTCACACTGTTTTTCACAAGGATAACTGCCGTGAAGAAGAACCATTTCAGTTTGTGAGAAGGTCAGAGAACAGCCTAAACGCAAATTAACCAGCTCTTGAAAACAGCACAAAATTTGTTCCATCTGTACTAAACGCTCCAGACCCTCTGTGACTGCTCTGCTGGAGATGCTATATTATGCTGTTGCTACAGGAAGATTATGAACTGTGTGGCATCCAGAAGAGTGGATATTTACAATTTCACGTAATCAACCTCTAAGTCATTTCAGCTGCTTTAACAATCTTTTCATTTCCATATCTCAAAATAAATGCCAGGTGGAAAAGCCCACTGAGCAGCATCTCAGAGGATTTCGCAGTTAAAGGTGCTGCTTTTTGCAGTTGCCAGCAGGCCAATCAGTGCATGCACCCAAGCAGTACCCCCCTGCAGCTGTGGGATCCACAGTAACACTGCCTCTTGCCCATCCCAGTGCTGGGCCCTTGGGGCAGTGCAGCATAAAAAGGGCCGGGCAGACCGTGCGGGAACTGAGGGAGGCAGGGAAGGCACAGTGAGGTGAGACAGCATAAGAAGCTGATGGTATAAACAGGGCATACAGGACTCCAGCACACTGTTCTGCTGTACTCAGAACCATTTTGAAAAGCACAGTTTGTTTTGGGTGGGGAGCTTAGAGAAAAACCACTTGCATAAGCAGGGACGCAATTACACTGACTTTGCAATTCATATAGCTTTCTATAAATAGGATAAAACACCATGACAGGCCTACAAACCCATGCCAGCACCCATCAGAGCGTGCTGACCTCTTACAGCTGTCAGCTTCAGAAAGTAAGACTGGAAACACTGAAAGGCCCCCCAATTAGTCTGAACAGAAGGAAAACACAGACAGAATTCTGTTGTCCGTTCCCTGGCTCAAAATCTTCAAAACTGTCCAGTTCAGGAATGTATTTTTTTCCTCTCTATGGAATCTTTCAGGAACAGCGTGCTCCCTTGCTAAATGCACTATGATGCAACAGTTGCACCATCTGGGGCTTGACAACTCTTGTCTGCTTACCCCATATAAAAGTATCCTTGAATGATCACAGAAAACATTTAGGGCCAGATACACACAGAGAAGTTTCCATCAGATGAACCCATCTTACTGGTCCCAAAGCAGGTTTCTTTGACACCTCAGACACACAGCAGTCATCTATTTTATTCCAATTAATCGTGAACCACTTGAAACTGAAAAATGAGTACATTATAAAAAACTTCGCATTTTAAAGGCAAGTAGATGGAGCTGGTGGTGAAATTCTATGGGAATTTGAGTGACAATCAGTACTCAAGTACAGAAGGAGAAAAAAATGCATGCATTGGGTGATGGCTGGCTAGAAATGAGGCATGAAAAAAAATGGTATTTCTATTTTAATCACTACTGTATAAGGGTACGATATTTTCCTCCATAATTTAGCTGCCAAAAGTCATAGCACAGACTTAAAAGGATGGTTGCCACAAATCCCCCATCACAATATTTTGACTACCAGGCATGTCTACTCACCAAACTCAATTACCAGAAAGGAATTGTTGCTGTTCTGACAAGAAAGCAGCTCTCCCCTGTTGCACTGCTTTTCATTTAATTGTGGAGACAGTATACAGGCTGCAGTCCCTCTTACCAAGCAAGTTCAACAGCTGCCAGCAACATTCCCCCCACCCCTCAAAACAACTTTATTTCTGTTCACAGCTGATCAGGTGGTCTCTTTGGGATGTGGATGCCCGGGGGGCAAAGGTAAATACATCTCCATGGCCAGGCCAGACATGTACAAAGAAACTGCCTCCTTCTCCTTCAGCCAGGCACGTACCAGTCCGCTGCTGTGCCTGAGCAAATATCTCCTGAGTCATGGCAAGGCTATTATTTATTACTGTAGACGCAGCACTACATTAACCCACCTGGCAAGTTTGCAGTTGCTTTCCTCTATCGGCACCCATCTCTGGCAGAGAATGTGTTGGCGCCCTGCAGTGGCTCAGCAGAGCCTGTTTCCAGGCAGCTGAATTGCAGGCATGCGGAGAACTGTCCAACAGAACAGCAGGAGGCACGCGTTAGGAATGCTTGATCGCTTACCCCAGCTGCCCCGCACCCTCTTCCCCCGTTTAAACTCTCCAGCATTTTTTCTTTCAAAGGCTTTAGAAAATCATAAGCTTTAGAAAATGGCATACTTACTTGGCAGTTTTGCAGAACTACAAGTACCATGTAGCAGGTCAATTGCTGATAGTGCCCTTCTCCACTTGGGTAGAAATGGCATGAAGGTGTGTTGGAGCCTGCCTCTCTCTTCTTCCTGTTTTCAATTTCATTTTCTTCCTCTAATCTCCACCTGGCACTCAAACCTCTTAAATTTCTTAATGCTGTTCCAGGGAAAACAAGTCAGCATTCAAAATTCAGTATTGCTTCATTATCTAAAGGCACAGTCTTGTTCTTGCTGCTAAAGAGCACAAGCATCAGGAAAACCAGCTGTGGGTGATGGAGGAAGAAAAGCTCTTTTCAAGACTTACGAATTATTTAAAACTCTAAGTTCAAAATGCATGCGAATAAGGCTGATAACTGAGCTCTACATTCAGGGAATTAATTGGGTGAAAGTAAACCCCAAACTTTGGCACAGATGGTAAATTGAGCATAGACGCAAAGGCTTTTCTGCAACTAGACACTTACCCCTGCTCCTTATTATACTTCACATGTCAGTATATATAGCATCTCTTACTGGAAAAGACACAAAGAAATACTCAATGGGAAAGAAAACCATCCTCTCTCCCCAGGCAAGTACTCAACCTGCTTCTTGGTGCAGTCCACACTCACAAAAAAGAAGTGACGGGAATAGGGGCTTGGTATGAAAGACTGTATTTGTAAAAGAGGAGAACCTTTTCTTCTTTCCACAGATTTTCTCTCCACTCTGAATTTCCTAAGCTGTCTTTTTCACTTTGAAGTGAGTGTTAGCTTACAGCACCAGAAGTTAGTGTTTCTACCATTGCAATTGCACCGGAGTACAGAAAACATCTGCAGCTATGGGTATTTTCCTGCACAGTTAAGGGCACCTGGATTTTCTGCTGAGGCACTACAGCAATATTTGAATGAAGCTGACTGGCAGGCAATTACGGAACATGCGTTCAAATGTAATCAGGAAATGATAACTAAGGAGAATTTTCATTCAGTTTGGCTGACCCCAGGTTTGCTTCGCCAGGAAACAAGAATCTGAAAAATGAAACTTGAAGCAAAGCAAAATACTCATAATTATGGCTTGTTCCCTATCTGTTCATTTTCATATCGTATCTGAATCGCTGGAATAGCTTTAGCTAAAGCTGTTAAGGACCAGCCCAGTTCCTGCAGGAACTCCTCCTGGAAGAAACATCTGCACAGACCAACATGTGAGGCTCCATCTAGAACCCGGTCACCACTTCCTGATGGCTTTCCATGACTGATAAGAAACCTGACTCCCACCTTCAGCTCTAGACAGCTCACGGACTATGAACATCTAGCTGGAGTAATCATGTCCGGTATGGTATTCTGCCATTTTACATAAATAATAGTTCCAGCACAATATTATCTCTTTGAAGAAATCTTTGAAGAGCTGCAAAGAAAGAAAACAGTTAGTCCCTGCCTGCTCTCTGCATCTAGCTCGAACATCATCTGAAGTGGGAACTGAAAAAAACAGCAGGAATACGGTAAGAGGAGACCTCAGCATCTTCCTGCACTATGAGCGTCGCCCAAACACACATGGAAGCCAGGCAGAGGCAGGTTTTTATCTGTATTTCTCCAGTAGCATATTGATACCTTTGGTCTTCACTGATTCAATATCATTTCAAATTAATTCACCTGTGCACTCACTCTGTCTTCTGCAGCCCAGTGATTCTTGTTCTTGAGCAAAATTAGAAAGAAAGAATTTAGAAAAGGTGGAAGACCCTCTTAAATGACATCTTCCCTCTATGAAACACATGGCAGCAGCAGCTCCACTAGCCCTCCCAGTTTCAGGCACGATGAAGAAACTGTTTTCAGTAATTGAGTCCATCATATTCATCATATAAGCCTCCAATTTCCAAAGCAACAAGGTACATGGTGTGTTCAGTGAGAATTCCCTCTTCCCTATCTCTCTCTACCCATTTTCAGTAGTCAAAAGAGACATCCATATACCCCTGTTTATTTCTATTTGACTATTTAATTCTATTTTCTACAATAACAGTGCCTAGGGAGACACCAGACAGTCAAGCCTAGTCTTGTAAATTTTGTGTCCCTTATTCTATGACAACACCTTCACATAATCCTGTTTCATTTGGAGCAAATATTAAATCATACAGGTTTTTTTGCTTGTTTGTTTGTTTTTAAATGAACACTTGCCCTCATATGTGGTCTTTACTGTAATTCAGTACGTATCAGATTATTTCAGTTACTCTAATTTGCAAGGACAGCTTCCTAAGTAACTGAAAGCAGAGAGGCAGCCACTGTAACCCAGGGACATTTTAACTAAACGGCGAAGTAATTCAATTCCAACAGAAGGCAGCACGACCCAATGCAACTCGATATGCATGTCATGTTATCAAATTTTAAAGTCATAATCACAAAAAAAAAAAAAAAAAAAAAAAAAAAAAAAAAAAGCACAATATCTAGATATGATCTCTAAATATAGAGTTGGTCTGAGCACCGGTCATTTCCAAACAGGTGGGTAGGCATTCATCCTGTTCCTCAGCAACATCCCCAAGTCATTGCTGTTAATTACAGAAAACATGTTTACTTTTCAATATGAACTATGACACCAACAAAAGTGGAAAGAGTGTAGTCAGGTGATTTTCAGCCTGTAATAAGAGAAACGGGGGGGAGGGGGTAGGAAACCAACATTGATTTGAGCCATAAGAAAACATCTTGGAAAGTTTAACTATGACAAAGTAAGGCTCAGCTTGGAGTCCAAGACAGCCAGACATGACGTCGGCTGCACGAACATAACAGTTTCTAAAGAACTTACTCCAGGCTCAGTCCAACCCTCATGCTGGCATGCCATTGTGTACCAAGCTAGCAGTTACACATGAACCGATACTTTAAAAACAACTACCTAATCTCAGCTACAGAAAGAAGCATTCCCAAGGGGTTTCTGAATGGGTTCACAGTGCAGCACCCATGACAATGCACTGAAGAGGTGCAATATCTCAGCAAGGAAAGCATGCAAGGGTGTTTTCTTGAAGACCGGAGTGAGTAGACTAGAGGCACAAGTGCTAAATCTTATGCTCCAAGCATACTGTTTTCCCATCTCTCACCTTATGCTAGTTTACATACAGGTCACATTCGATACAGGAGATCCAAATGAAAAGATCCGTGGTGAGACCCTAAAGCCAAATAACTCGTTCCGTCTTTACTCGTCTTCATTAAACGTGTTCAAGACCCCCATTTGTTCATTAAATGAAGTCTTGAGCATCCACAGGCAGAAAAGGTGGGAGATCTGCACTCATGCCAGTCATACTTGGTTTTAGTTCTGTAGCAGAGAGCCTTCTGGTAAAAAGGCTGACAAGCCTTTAACTTGGCTCTTCAGCATAATTCCTTTAGTCTACAGCAAAACAAGGAAATTTTCCTTGAATTTGAGAAATTTTATTTCATAGCAGACAGAAGCTTTTGCCTGTCCCTCTGAGATATCGGTCCAATTTCTGTATCATTTATGCTTTGCCAGTTTTAATCTGATCAGCATCAGTCTCAGCCCAACATATTCACCAGATTTGCCCTTCCAAAGAGCCTTACGTGAAATATCTTTCAATAAAAAATACTGCAACGTCAGTATAACCCTACACGACATCTCAGCCAATTTTCATAGCGTATGATCTGTAGCCCTTACTCAGCACATTGTTCAGTGGCAGTATGCAATGCTGGAATCCAGTATCAGCATGATGTAGACAAATTAACAGCTACCAAAGGAATGCAATCATTTTTTGCAGCTAACCATAAAAACTATCAATTAAGCAAAGCACACAATAGACTATAAATCTACCAGAACTTAGCTGTTTCATTTGTCCTGGGTTTTGGTAACTACAATACATTTTCTTAAGATCTGCAAATAAGGAGATAAATGTTCTATTCATGACTGACGCCACAGTAATTAATTTAGGCAATAAGCAATAAATTTATTTTAGAATGAAGAACAATTATCAAAGCATAGAAATTTTTCTGTCCCACGTCTGTTTGTCAACAATGGCAAGATTCAAGAAGATGCAGAAATTAATTCTGCATGGCAGAACTGTGTATTTGCCTACCTCTAAAAGCCTGACATCAACACTGATGACCAAGCAATGAAACAAGGGAGGCAAAGATAATCACAGAATCACAGAATTGTAGGGGTTGGAAGGGACCTCCAGAGATCATCGAGTCCAACCCCCCTGCCAAAGCAGGTTCCCTACACTAATCATGTTGTACCTCTCCTGCGACCTTCAAAAACAAACAAGCAAACAAAAAAACAACAGCAAATAAACCCTACCCCATTTGAGCCTATTGCTCAACGTGAATGAAGCCTTCCAGACAGAAGTAAACGTTTTCAGACTCAAGCATCCCTGAAAATCTTTCATGAAAAGAACCTACCCCTCCCCCATTCAAAACTAGAGAAGTAAAAGTGAAAGCTGAAACAGTAAGTCCTTGCTCTTGTTTATCAGTTAGTACGGACACAGTGCTCAACCATCTGGTTAGGATTAGCAGTCCTAACATATTGACTGCGGAGGCAATATAAGGTCATTCCACAGCCTGGGTTCTTTTCTCACACACTGGTAGGGTTATATCAGGAAACTGTCACAGATCACCAGCCAGATTTCCAAACACATCAAGCTGCCTAATTATAGACACTATTTCCATTGCAGAAGAGTACTACATGTTGCCCAATCATTAACATTAATTGTAGCTGACTTTTTCCAAAAATTGATAAATTATGTAATACCAGTTTCATATTTAACGTATTCAGAATGTACTGTTAGCAGGAAGTGAAACACTTTTAAGATATTAATGTGCAGGCACACACATCCTGATCACATCCAGTACACCACTGCAGCATCTCTGAGATGCATAGAATGGTACTACCTCCACATAAGCGCAGAGAAAGCAGACTGCAGGTGCAAATCCACTTCAGACTTGCAGGGCTCCAATTTGGAACTGGAGTTGCATTTCTGCATATAGTGAGTACTCAATTTTTTTTTCCCCCACACGCATTGAATAAGAAATCTAAGAAATAAAAACCAGTCCTTACACCCAGTTGACACATGGAGGAAAGAATAAAAGGCCAAATTACTGCATTGTTATTTTCGTCAGACTTTAATGCAAACTGAAATAAGAGTCTCAGAAAGCTAGCAGAAAGTGTCTGAAGGCAGCCTGCTTTTAACCACCTTGGGCCAGAAAAGAGAACCACATCTGCTCTTATGTCCGCCCCACATAAAGGATATGTGACTCTTGCATAATTAGCTCTGAAAAAAAACAGTAACTGTTCATAGTACTCTGACAACACAGGCTGCTCATTACATGCATTTCTTTTTATCTTAAGGATGATTTGTGAGCCAGAATCACAGCACGCATTTGAAGAACATACTATGGCAGAGAAGTACATACGCATCTGCAGAGAGCAGAACATAAATCAGGAAAGACTAAAAATATCCAGTTCATACAAGGCTTCTCAACACGTTCCAGTAAACTTCAAACCTACAAGAAGCCAAAGCACACAGGATGTGCCGCTGGTGGACAGGAGATTGCTGTGACCATGATGTAAGAACAATGAGACAAGTCTGCAGTGTGGAAGAAGCAACAGAAGCTGCTGCACAGGGCACTGAAAGTAGAGCAGGCCCAGCTGAGCCTTCCTGCCTTGCTCAGGAAAAGCCTCCACCAAGCCACACCAACCTCGGGTTAAGCAAAAAGCAACACAGGCATACAGAGCCGGACTGCAGCGAGAGAGCTTCAGGGCAGCGGTTCCAGGAGCTTGTTCAGGGCCTGCTTGGCATTCCAGTGTTGCAATTCTCACCCCTGAATCTCTTCTATTATCCCCCCTACACATATTTTATTGATTCCTTTTACTTGCTTCTCTCCTTGCTATATCCATTCAGAAAATAACAGAGCAAAAATGATATTGGTACCACACTTTTTTCCTTTTTCAGCCAAATCCGCTTTGTTGAAAGCTCTCTGACTCATCACAGGCTCTTTTCAGCAGGCCCAACCAACTAAACAGCAGTTGTACAGCAAGAGATGCTCCTGGTACCACCAGACTGCAGCAACTTGCTTAGAAACACTCACCTGTGGGCTTCTGTGAACGCACCTCCAACTTCAATCTAAAGACTTTCAACTTGCATAACCACGTCAGCATCTCTCTACATGGTTTCAAAAATCATTTTTATTCCTTGGTTTAAAAGATTTTGGTTCAACAACATTATAAACAAACTTCACCAAAAGTGCAACAATTATAAACATAGTCCTCAGTTGCAGTGGTAGTAAGAATCTTCACTTTCATCATAAAGTTCATTAATGCAACAGAGGGATGGTTTTGCTCTTCCTCCCTCATTGGCACTTCATTGTAAATTGAAGAATCTTCAAAAAGTCAGAAAGTTAATCTAAACATGATGTTACAAGCACCTTGCCATAGCATTATATTCTCATAAGGCAAATTTTTGTTTCATGAAGTCTGATTGTGCAACTTGGAGACCTAAAAAAGGTGACAGAAACGCCAGTCTTCTCCAATAAGAAACAGGCCTTCATTTTTGCTTCAATGTCTTCAACCCTCCACACTCCCTATCCCTTAAAAGAAACCAAAACAAACAACAACAACAACAAAACAGTACAGCCAATAATACAGCACAATATATATCCATTACAGGCTGAGAGGAAATTACAGTAGACAAAGGCAGAAAACACAGCACACAGTAGACAAAATAAGACTGTTCTTAAAAAAAAAAAAAAAGGGGGGGGGGGGAGGAAGAATAAAAAAGGAAAAGAAGAAAAAAAAAAAGCTGAACATAAACCAGCAATAGAATTTTTCTAGTGGATAAGGATTTTTGGACTTCATAAATAAGTGAAAAATTACTAAAATCCTTTGCTATATAATATATAAAAAAAGGCATAAAGTAGTGTTTTCCAGTTGCCACCTAAGCACTAGATGCAACTTTGTAGGAGTAAGTATTTGGAGGCAGCTTTGAGCTCTGATTGGTACAGGCATTCCAGCAGGGTAACGCTGCCAACAGCAGAAGAAATCCTCCCAGTAAAACACAAAAGCCACTGAAATAGAATGCGGTGTCATACTCCTGCGTCCAGTCATAAAACCAACCTGAGGGTGAAAATAAAAGAGAAAAGCATCAGTGAGGAGTCAAACAGAACACAGTGCTGTAAGTCACAGGAAAATCACGAGGATAAAACAAAAGGTTAAATCTAATGCATGCTATGGCCACTTACACACGAAACGTACTTTTAAGCAAAGCCAAAAACAGAACAAAATCTGGAGAAACAGGCTTTAATGTTTAAGATTTTTATATCATCTTTCTATTGTTTTCAGGATGAAGCAGAACTACTCGCATGCAAATGGGGCTCTGATAATCTCATGTTAATTTTAAAATATCTAACTTGACCTTACCTACAATTGGTGGTCCGAGGCTGTTTCCAAGTCCAGCAAAGAACATCAGTATCCCATAAGCATGAGTCAGTTTCTCAATTCCCACAGTTTTTGTTGTTACATATGGAAAAATTGACCAGTTCCCAGTCAGAAAACCCAGAATCCCAGAAAGCACTGCTAACGCAAAGTAACTTCTGGCAAATGGAATTGCAAGTAAGGCCGCTCCCATCATTAGTAAGGTAAGTACATATAGATATAATGTGTTAACCCACTTAAAATCTGCCAGTATTCCTAAAATAAGTTTGCCAATAGCAGTCATAATGCCTATAATGGAAACAAGGGGCATATGATAGTCTTCTTCACTGATGTTTGCGCTCCTTGCTATATCTTCCATGAGGAGAGAAGGAGGAAACCCACCAATATCAAAGAGCAAGATGGCAAAAAAGAGAGCCGAAAATACTCTGTTCTTAAAAAGAACCACAGTTTCCTCCCAGTAGTTCAAATAGAGCTGCCATTTTCTTTTGGCTAGTTGCTTGCAGAAGTTTGTCTGTTCCACAACTTTCTTTTTGTAAGTGTCTTTCTCATTTACGTTTATTGAGCTTAATACATTCTTATTTAAATTGTTATCTTGTTTGTAGTCAAGCACATTGTTTGCACATTTCTCATCAACGTAGCCCTTTTCAAGGATGCTTATATTTTCTTCAACAGTCTTTTCTTTTTCATGGTAAACAAAGTATTGATCTGGGACTTTGTCTATACGTGTTTTTTCTTTTGGTGAAGGGCAATCAGATGACTCCAGTGGTCTCATTAGGCTGCCACATGCTAATATATTTAGAGATAGTGCACCAACTATTAGCAGGCAACCATCCAGTCCGTACAGCTCAATAAGCTCTCTTTGCAATGCTGCATATATAAAGAGTCCAACACTTGAGCCTACAAAACAAGAATAACATAGCTGAGAATTTTGTTCACCAATAAAATCTTAACATTCCCGTGACAGCATATTTTGTACTTGTTGAAATACAGAAGTCATTTGCGCTCCTCTATTCTCAATTTAACAAACTGGTGAGTTATCTTCCCTGTTTAAGTCAGTTTCTTGATCGAATATGCACAAAATGTTTTTCTAAACACTGGAGAATTTATGATGATCAACACCAGCAGACGCTTAGAAGCAAGTCAAATCCATACAGTATCTGATGAAAAACATAATATCCTTCTGCCATGCACATGCATACGCATATCTGTTTAGGTACCATGTTCAGTAACACTTGGAATCACTTCTGTTAGAATTTCACACAAGATCATTTTCTCCTTTCTCCTCATTGCTGCCACCTGCCTCCTCTAAGGCAGGAAGAGACCAGTGGTTCACCAAGAGCCTTTCTACAAACAGCAGGTAGACCATCTGGTGTTTAAAGAGAGGAGCTCAGAGTCTACAGGTAAATTTACTCCAAAGGCACTTCTGAAGCCCTGCAGGTCCAAACATGCATTTGAGAAATCTGACTACTCAGAAGAAAATGCTGAAGGGTAAGCAATTACAACAAGCACAAGCATTTTATGCAATCCTACCCATGTGAAGTATACACTCATGGCTAAAGTGAGCATAGATCCGTTGTACAATCAATGAATATCCACTCACAAATACAGAGCACTGATATTTCAAGTCAATTTAAAGACAAACTTTAAAATTACTTTCTGAAGAATCCCTAAGTTTCATAAAAGCAATCCATACACTTCAGGGTATGAATTAACTAATGCTCAGTAAGATCAACTGCCTGCAAACCCAATAAAAGCCACTAAAATTTTTTCCAGGGGACAATGCAGTAGTGGTTCCCCTTTATTACATTAGTTTAAGTCAACTGTATATAAGCTGCAATACTAACAGCACTGACCAGGCCCCTCTTAACTAACCACTGCTTGAGAAAAAGGATCAGAGGAAAGAGAGAATACAACACAGAAAGGCAGGTGTGGAACAGTACGCTTCTTTAACTATTTCCATTTGGTTCATTAAGTTAATTTCTCTCAGTACAAAGTACAACAGCACACAGCCTAAAGACTGAGAAAGGCTGCTCAGCAGCCTTCAGAGGATTTCCCTTGTATTATCAGAGGTTCATTCTTCTAAGATCCCTTTCACATGCATGGATAAAAGTTGGGATGAGCTTTTGGAATCTTTCAGACATTCGTCTTCCTTTTATACCGAAAAGGGGAAAAAAAAAAAACAAACCTAAGCCCAAACTTTAACTCTAGTTTTCAGGAAATAGTTGATGTGAGATTACGTTAACCCAGCATTTATATTTTGCATCTCTGGTCTCTTTTATCCATAATCTTGTGTAAGTACAAAGAGAGAGAAGAGAGCTGTGCAGAAAGTTTCTCCTGGTATTACTCATGGCACACAGCCCAAGCTACTCATAATCTACTTTCATTTTGGTGCATCTCCTTTTCTCATCTGTATAGATAATCCACACCATACAACTACAGATGTAGTTACTAACTTATCTGAAGCTGGCTGCCACATGCTCATTGCTACTTGACGCTTTGACTTCAGGAAGAAACTGAGAAAAATATAATGCTCTGTTTTTCTACTGCCAGAATAACATTAGCTGTGTTATAGCACTGAAAGAATGCTATATATATGTTAGAGAGAATGACAATTAAAAATCATACCTGTTGAAATCAGACCAAGTGCAAGGCCTCTGCGTTTGTCAAAATACTGGCAAGTGATGGTAACCGTTGCAGTATACAAAAGGCCACATCCAAGCCCTGCAAAGAAAGCGTATTAAGGCATACAATGTATTCGGGCAAATGAACACCCACTTATTCCCCAGATGATGCAGTAGTGTACCCCAGACACAGACATACCTCAGAGCTCAGTCCGGCTCAGCGCTGACAGTGGCATTAGGCTGCCTGCACTGTCCAAACCTTCTCTCCCTACAGCCGGTCCTAGTTCCCAAATCTGCATGAAGCTGGCTCAGTTTGAGCAGTTCACCAGCTCACATTTTATGCTATGTGGAAGCATTTAAATGGCTGGTCTGGGACAACAGTACAGCTTTGTCTGCATGGCACTGTACCATAGCCAGGACATCCTGCTGGGTCCTGCTGGCCAGTAAGGCATCTAGATTCTTGACACAGTTAATTGGCAATTTGATAACCACCCACAGCAGCCCTCCACAGCGAAAAGACAGCCCCCCCCCTGCCAGGAGAACAGCACGTTCATGCCTTTAGCGGAGCACCTTAGGTTCAATCCAGTTACATGGAGAACAACACCGCTCCTTAATGATCTCTAATTTACCAAGTTAGAATGAGTACATGACAAAATTCCTGAAGGGATTTTATTCTTTTAAGATTAGTGCTTCCTGCCCACAGAAGACCCGCTTGAATATACCGCTCCCTCAGGATAAATGAGTCTTTCCATCTCTAGTAATCATGTTAACAGAGAACAAACTACTTTTAAATCCTGAAAAACATACTCATTGCCTTTGTCTTTCACTACATGGTAACAGGCTGCCTGTGTGACCCGCCCCAAAGTAAGGTAATCTGTGGTAACTCAAGTCCCAGACTACAGCTCTCTCTGTGAATCAGCTTCTTCTTTTTGATTACTAAACCAAGACTTAATAAGCTCTATGTCTCCATATGAAAGGGAGCTGTTTCTTACCAACAACAATCCCATATGAAAGATAGAGAAAGTATATGTTAGGCGCAAAACTGCTCATCATGAGGCCACCAGCCACCATAAAGCCACTGAAGATTGCTACTGGCCTTGCTCCAAAGGATGATACGCATATGCTGCACACAGGACCTAGGTGAAAAGCAGGAAAAACAGTCTTGTGAATAGCAGCAACAGGAAGAAATACAAAAACCTCAGTCAATGGAAATGTTCCTTGTGATAATAAATATATAATTACACTAAAAAACAATTGAGTACACACAGGATTCTTTAAGAGTAGGATACAAAAACATAAAAGATCAAGCTTGCAAGAATTCTACTCAAGGAACGCAACATTATAGAAGGGCAGGGAGGAAGGGAGAGAGCAAAATAATTTAAAAATGGGATGATCCATACATTCTAGACTATAACACTGGGACTACAAACCTAAGGACTTGTACGAAGGTTCTGGAAAAGAGTCTTCATCTGTATGTACCAAAAAATTTAGACCCTCAGCCAGGCTTTAGCCAAGCTGACTTTTTTTAATAGAAACAAAAAATGGTGTTTCAGAAAAGAGTATCAGGAGTCATCTTGATATAAGATTAAAGGTATAAAACTGAAATGGAAAACATCTGATCATAATCACTGTAACAGTGTCACCTGGTGCTTAGACAGAGGAAACACCTGCTGATGTAGCAGATGAAGGCCAATGGTACTCTTCATGATTTTCGAGGGAATATCTGCCAGTCAGTATTTTACTGAATAACTCTTAATTGCCTATCCCGGCTGTTATTGTAAAACTATGGAAAATAGAAGTCACTTATTGAGAATGTCCAGAGCAATGTTCACGGAGTTTGGAAGAGGTTTCTCTTCCTCTTTGCCCCCCAGTATTTCCTGGTTGGTTGTTTTTTTTCAAAACAAGAAGAAAGTACGGGCAACAGCCACACTCTGCCTCTACTGAATCAGTTCTTCCCTCACACAAGTTGTAGAACAAGCACTTAATTTTCTGTTGTGTGGCCTTTTAGCATGCAAGCTCGGTGTCCTGCATAAATAAGTAACCAGCATGGGATGAGGCTCACAAAAAACAAATTCTCTTCCAACACCCCCCAGTTCCAAATGTTCATAGACATATCTCAGACCCACAATCCTAAATTTGTCAGCCATGAAATTAGAAGTTTGATATACACTCGAATGACATTATTTAAAGAACAAACCAAAACAAGCCCCCCTCACCATCTTTGCATCAAGTCCACATTGACACAAAAGCACTTCACGGTCGACAGAATCTGCGAAAGCAGTCATTTCAGAGTCTGCTATTTTTCAGGGCGGTTCTCTGACTCACACAGAACTACAATTCCCAGCAGATGGCAGCTGAGCCAAGACATGATATAAGGTGAATAACAACACTTGGAGATGATGACGGTGCTTGCCTAGGTTTACAGACAGGAGCTAGCAGCTGGGAATGCAGACAAGGTGTTTGTGTGGTTACCAGCCATGGGACAAGGAGTTCTGGCAGGCAGGAGCACAGACTCGTTAGCAGGTGAAACAGCCCTCAGATGGAAAAGCAGGTCAGAACTTCTGCCCTGAGTGAAAGCTGTTTGTTTAGGGAACTTAAATTTGAACTGAGGCTTAACTAGGCAAAGAGTCAGAGTTAAAGAAGAAAGGAGGAAAACTTCTGGGGAAGTTGGGTTTATGTGCATTCTGAAAACAATGAAAAATGAAGATATAAGCTACTTGCTGCTTCTCAAGAACCAGCACGCTGTGGGAATGAAAGCCGGCCAGAATAACTTGGGCAGAGCAACTTGCCAAGAAGAAAAGCTGAGAGTGTTAGATTGATGCTGATTCCTAGAATTACTTACAAGAACTGGCAAATTAAGATTGGCATGTTTCTTAAAACTGCAAGGTTTATTATAAATAAAGGATTGAATCTGCACTACATTAAAAAAAAAAACTTCTACACTGAAAGAAGGTTAGGCAGTGATAACGTAATTCAATTAAGCAGAGGAATTTGCACGCTTTCTCTTCTTTATTTCTTACCCACTGCCCTGCTGAAACAAACAATATTTCCCTTATGTGTTCTCTCTATTCTGTGATATATTCTTCTTTCAGAAGCTCTCTGCCCAGCCTGCAGCTCTGATATGGACTGCATTCATTGCTAGCAAAGGATTCAAAGTAAAATGGGATCTTCTGGAACCCAGCCAGAGGAAGGGGGGGAGGCAGAACTGAGGAACACATCTGTATACTGTGACAAGGGCACTCTTCTCTGGAACATCGTCAGAAGCAGCTCTGACAGGGTCCAAGGAGATGTTCTTCCATCTTCTCCCCATTACAAAAAATAATCCCAAAGGAGAATAGAATGTACAAAGAGATCTTTTTGCTCTGACATGGAAAACAACCTGCACAAAACTAAATAACCCATTCCAGTAAGTTCAGAATTAATATGTCGTCTCACACAGCAAGAGATTTGGCATCTCAGCAATGGCTCTGTTTATAAGAAGGAGCACCAGAATAACTATTAAAACAGTTATAGATCTCCAGGACGAGAAGAAAAACAGATCCATCTTCCCCTCCACAACAGGCCTAACTTTCTCACTCCCATTATTATACTGCTAGAAAATAAGTCACAAAAGAAAACCCCAGGAGAGCAGGCATCCTTGTTTCATTTTCCTGCCTCTCCACAGTTCTTACCTCTGTTTCCCAAGGAGCTTGCACTTTTATCAATAGGCAAAGTACGTTTGGTTATTACCATGGTATTTGCACAGGAGTTTACTGTACACAAACATGTCATTCTCTACAAGCAATTCAAGCACAATAGGTTCAAAGCAGTTAAATCTGGTCAAACATCCAACTTTCCCAGAGTGGGACTGAGATTTGCTCTGTGAACTCCTGCCCTGTGGATTTCGTTCAAAGTGGATGCTTGTATTCTCAAGAATGTAAGAGTCAATGTACAATCACACAGCAAACAGCTCTACAAGCAGTAGTCAAATGTTTCAGAAAGATCCTTCTACTGCTAATACACTTCCCACCCTAAAGTGAACAACAGAAAATAGAATCCCAGCGGCAATCCTCAATAGGAAGCACAGATAACATTTCGTAGACCAGGATTTTCTTTAGTTTGCTAAGCAACTCCAGGGGTTAGAACTAGTATTGGAATAATATTTGAAGACGTGGCTCACAACATACCTCTTTTACAAATAAAACCTCAGAGCTTTTTTTTTCTTCCCAGTAAAGTCTATCACGAAGAAACCAGCCCACTTTACCAGAATGGCAGCTAACTCTAGGAAGAAAACTGAGTTGCTCTGAAAGACTTCAAAGGCAGCGCTGGGACTGCCAGTGTTGTTCTGCATGCAACCTATCAATGATTGGTTGCCTGGTAATTGTTCTATATGCAGGAGAGTGGTCCAGATGCTCCCTAGAAAAAAATTGGAAGTAGTAGCAGAAAAGACAGGCTCTCTCCTGATGGAAAACGATCAAAGGGAGAGAACTCCTGAAAAGAATCAAGCATATGTTGATATTTTCATTAGAATTTTCTAAATAAATAAAAGATTTTACCCTCAGTGAGACCTGGATGTGACAGTGATTCCTTCATGAGATGTGAAAACAAGCCATATGCTGCTAGCAAGATCTTCACAACTGCTGTGATCTTCTGACCTCTGTAGACACACTCCTTCCAAACAGATGCTTCCGTCTGCAATGTCACTACAGAGCTGTTTTCTTTTATAGCATCAAGAGCTAACACTCTCTTCCTCAGTGTTCTGACACAGAGCAAAAAAACACTGCAAACAAACATGCTCTTCCTTCACCCTCTCATATCTATGGTCCTCCCTCCCTCACATCACAGCTACTAAACAAACAATACCGGACAACAGTTCTTTTTCTTACGGCCTGCATTAATCTGACCCACCCTACCTGCTGGTATCTGCACTACCTCGTTGAAAAAAAAGTAGAGTAGAAGTAGTGCTCGTAGACTAAGTAAAATCCACGGGACGTGACACAAGAATATTTTTTGCATATTACTAAAGCCTGGTGAAAACAAACACAACATCCTCCAAGTGTTTGTATAAGAATGTAGATCAGAAAAAGCAATCTCTCTCCAACTCGTCAAAGAAGATCGCTCCCTTTTGACAAAATTACTAAACGGACTAGGCTTCTCTTTAGAGGAATCTGGGGACCCTCTCCACTCCTTCCATGCTCTGTACCGCTTCCACAGCCTTGGGTGGGAGCTACCATGTGCAAGGTTTTCGTCCAAAAGTCTGTAGATGGTCTTTCACAGAGCTGTACAAATATTGCTTGACAAAACAAAAGCTCACGGGTTTTTTAGACATTTAACACAAAATACCTCAGGCCAGCAGAAACACTCCATTAATTTATCAAGACATGCTTTTCAAGAAAATCTTCCCTTTGTTCTTAATCCATTAATAAAGGGGAGTGGGAATGGGAGACATACTGTTGGCTTACCATAAACAGCTGTGTTGCCAATTACGGGTGCCAAGGTCTTTGTCTGTTTTGCTTTTAACAAGTATAACATGGGTCTAATTTAATTTCAGGCTCCAAATGGATGTAAAATTAAGAACACTTGGTGCAAGAGAAACAATCTTCAAGAACATTATACATATCTTCCTCTGGCCTCTTTACCAAGCAAAACATAAGCGCTTTTAATTTCTTCCTACACAACATGCCCTACATCATCCCCGGAGACATCTCCCACATCTACAATAGCCTATCAGTATTATGATATCTCATGTCGTAGACAATGTCTCACCACTGCCCTGTACAACGACACGGATGTATTTTATTTCCTTTTTTTCTTTTTTAATGTTTTTTTAACGCACACTTTGTTCAGTACATGGAAAGGTCACTTCGCAGAAAGTTCTAACTTGAGTCATCCTACAAGGAAGCAATCAGTCAGGTCCCTGTCCCACTTCTTTTTCCAGCTGATGAGCTCTTCAGCTCAGGGCAGGACGCTGGCCTTAGACACACAGCCTGTGCTCCAAGGGGACAGAAACTGAACACCAGGGTACCAGGGAATTTGTCTCAATAAAGAAGGTGCTGTACTAGGTTTCTATGTCTCGGTCTAAGTTTAGCTCTCACACAAGCAGAGTAAACACTGTAGAAAGGATACCAACAAAGCTAATGTGACAGCATTCACCAGCATCTACTACTCTTAAAAAATGTTTAAAACTACATTTACAGACAGGACAGAAACTTTTTTCTCTGCCAGCTGTTTTTCACATAAGGACACATTCCTGCTTGCAGTTAAATTACAGTATCAACCTAGCAAACTCACTAGACATACCTCCCACTGTCACGTAAGTTATCTAATGTGTTTTTCAGTGCTGTTAATGAGAAAAAATAACAAAAAAAAAAAAAACAAAACAAAACAAAAAAAAAAAAACCAGCCAAAAGACTGGTATCAATGACAAAAAGAGACTGCATCAAAGTATACAGGCTTAAAAGAAAAAATAATTACATTGCAGTCTCCAAACACAAACCACACTTATTGTGGACACTTCAAATATACCATCTTTAAAGATAAACTTGTTAATCAGCTTAAAGTTAAAACCAAACAACCTCTACGATAAGATTACATACTTTCAGGGGAGCAATCAACTACTGAGGAAAGTTACAAGAGATGGAGAATGCACTAAACAAACGCTTTCTGATAATTTAGAGAAAAATCAATTAGTCTGACCATCTACTTCACATAGGCTACATCATACAATGGTCCCGTACATCTGGCCTGTAATAACAGAATCTGCAATGGCAGAATTGATAACAGAAACAAGTTCACTTTTTCCATTTTTATGAAAAGGTTCCAACACCGCAGTGTGTTATACCACTGCTTTCGCACTAATACCACGTGTTCTTTGCACTAGTGACTGGGCCTTTTCTGCTACGAACACTGCAGGAAAAACAGTTTCTGTAAGAGACTGCATGTTCCACAAACAAGAATGAAAATGCTCCTTGTACCAATCTAGAAGGCTAATCTTCCAAAGCCCTTGGAATTTTAACATGATAAGAGATCAAGACATTACTACACACAAAAAAGGATTAAATAACGGTATCTTTTTATGGGCTTTGTATCAATTGTATGTATCAAATGTATGGGCTTTGTAGCAATCCCTGCTCTTAAATGAGCTGATCTTTAATAAAAACACATTTAGAGAATTACAGTCTTTAAGGTCACTTTTTGCGCTACATGAAAGCACTCTGACGAGCTTTACAGTGACTGACACCAATGCATCCTTCTTACACCACAAGGAAAGAGGAACAGATCTCCCACAGAGAGCAACAGAAGATACGATGGGTGCACAGACTCAAGAGCATCATCAATTTCATTATTGTAGTCCTTGCTAAACCTCCTTCATAAAGCCCTTATTCGTAATAAAGGGCTTTTATCATCAAAGCCAGAAGTTACTCCCTCAAGACATAAGATTTCATGTGAAAGCACAATAGGATTTTTCCCCTATTTCCTGCTATGAACACCGAATCTACTAGACATCATAATTACTGTGTTTATATTAGTCCCACAGAGAAACTTTTAAATATTTGGATTTAAAGGCTACTGGGGGAATTTTCCAGAAGTACGGTAGAATACCAGCACAGAATTGTAAACTCTCAAAAGCACTCTAGTTTTCAGAAGAGGTTAGTGCCCTCCAATAGCTTTATGTCAAGTAAAGTTACCATTAAGGTCAGATCCCAGCTTGACAAGACAGCAGGATCTTCCATTTAACATAGAGCAGGGAACATAACTTCTGTTTTCAGCCAACTCTGATAACTTCAATGCAATTAAAATATTTCTCTGAACTTTTCTTTGAGCTAAAATTACAAATTACTATTAAGCTTTCAAATCCCAAACTGAAAGAATCACATCATACTGACAGACTGTCAAAACTTCAAGCAATTCAATCATTCCATATCAAAGCAATTTATAACAGCACCTTTTTCCTGCACCATTCAGTCACAGAAGTTTCTATTTGCCTAAAAGCACATTACTGACAATTGATCACAGAGGCGAGGCAGAGGGAACTAAGAAAGCTGGAAATTAGCACAGTGTTGCTATATGAAGAAAGGGTCCGAGGCTCTCATTAGAGGAGTGAGCCAAAGACTTCTGGTCTCCAGAGAGGTTTTTCCTCCCTCCTTCTCTCCCCTTTTGCCTAGTTTTCCTCCAGTAACTATCTTGCTTAGCCTTATTTTCTCCAACTTGATTCTCTCACTCAAGTTTATTTAGGCTTTAATTCTTTCATAATGAGAGTTAATGCCCTTAAAACAGAAAAATAAAAATCTATAACAGAAGAATAGACTCTATCATACACCCTGAGACTGAATATAGTTGTGTGGCGATCCATCTGCCTTCACCTATTTCTGTTCTGCCTAGTGACATACATCCCTAACACAAATGCAACAACAGTATTTGGCCTTTTAGAGTTGTATAAAGCAGAGGCTTTTATTCAGTTCTGTATCATTATTTGAATGTCAGCTCTCTTTTCAGGAGAGATTTCCTCAGAATCCTGAACTAGAATACAGCCATTAAGTTACTTGAATGCTTTTGCCCATAGCAATATTTCAGCTGATGGGCCATTCTTGTCCAGATTCAGCAAAAAGGTAATAGCTCCCTTGACAAATCTTCGAAAAGCAGAAGTTAATGATGTTACCAGTAAAGTACCCATGGCTCAGTATTAAAACAACAACAGCAAAATGGACCTATGGACTTTCACAGTGGTGCTTAATTTTCACAAAACCCCACTGTTCCTCTTTACTAAAAAAAAAAAAAAAAAAAAAAAAAAAAAGCTTCCAGTGAAATTATTTTATTTAATGCCACTTTTACCTCGACTTTACAACCTTCAAGAGCAGCTTTTTTCACCTCAAACGAAAAGCAGGAGAGCCCAAAATCTACTTGGTGAATTTATTTCCAGAGATGAAAAACAAGTATCCGGTTTATTAATTGACCTTTTTCTCTGAAGCACGTGAGACATTTCAGACTAGCAGTTTGCCCTGACTTTAAAGATACTAATGCAAATGTTAGCTAAAGTCCCATCAACAAAATTACCATTCAGCTCTTCAAGTATAGTTTGGTATTTCTTGATTATTCAGATACAGTCATTTTGAATTTTATACGGTCAATACTTCTTTTGCTGTTTTACCATTTAAAGTGGAACTGTAAATGCAAAGTTCTTACCTATCTTGACCCGAAACAAAAATACACTATCCCTCATGCTCCTTCATCATTTATAGCTGTGTTTAATATAGTTCCAAAAGCACACACAGATGAAAGCATCTGTTAGAAAAAAATGTTTCCATTTAAGATAGATATTGCATCTACACTTACTGGCAAGCAATCCGATTCCATTTGCTAGTGATCCAACCCAAGCAGTCTTGCCTTTCCCTTCTCCAAAAGCATCCAGCCATTCTAAATACAAGACTCCCACCGCCAGCGGTGATCCATAACACAGGAACTGAGTAAAGAAGGAAACGATGACAATCACCCAGCCCCAGCCACCGTCGGGTGGTTTCCGAAACACCATCTTGTCAGATGAGCATAGATGGACACGTAGACCCTGTGCAAACAAAAAACAAACAACAAACCAGAGAGACAGAATAGAGCATTAGAAATTAGGCTTGTTAATATAACTGACCTGCAGAAGTGAGATACTGCCAACCAAACTTCAAGAAATATAATAAAAAGCAGCATACAGGCAATGAAGATGAGTTGCCATTTGGTATTTCTAACCCTTCATCATCATGTGTCGTTCCTGTGGTACAGCGCGAGTCATATATTAGTATGCCACACATCCATCAGCACCGCATTGCAGAAATGGATTGCATTTCATTTTCTGAGTGTTACGGAGGCTTTGTGAAGAGCTCAAGCACCACTATATGGTGCAGTGCAGCAAAAGAAACACTTGCCCACTAGCAGTTATGCCCTTGGTTATTCTAAGCAAGTACACAGGCCCAAAGGTGAAGAAAGACTACAAGTATAAAATAACTCCAATAAATAATTTAGGTCTGAAAAAATTCACAAGCATAAAAATATTAGTTCACGGCAAGGCAAGACCCATCACCTGCGCATCTCAACTTAACTAACTGTCCTCACCTTCTTAAGACTAGTTTCTGAATGTAGAGACCGGTGCCTCTAACTTGTAGCAAAGGGTCTCTAAGTTTCCAGGTTAAATTGCTTTGGAGTTTGGATGACTCCAATGATATGTGAGTTCCCATGCATGCAACTAACCTGCCCTCCCTCTCTTTAGGGAGCAATCTGCTGAACTGATGATCACAAAACCCATGTTCTGTTCCTGGCTCTCTCACTAACCAGATGTGTGATTCTCAACCATTTTATTTTCTTTACCCTGCAAGACAGAGACAGATAAGATCTCACCCTGTTTCCTTCAGGACATTTTCACACCACAGCTTAGGCATTAAGAGTGCTGCAGTAAGGTTCTGCTCTGGGAGACCCCGGGGGCGGAGGGAGGCAAAACAACAAAATAAGCAGGTCTCGTCGTCTGCTTGTGAAGAGGTGCCAGCTCTTGAACATTTTTCAGTGAAAAGGGGAAAAAAAAAAGCCTGCTTTATGAAAGTGATGATCTAAATGAGTAGACAGTAACAGAAGTCCCATTCGAGCTACCCATACTCTTCGTGATCAGTTCTTAAGGATTCATGTGGAAAACTCACAAAAAAACTGCGGTATAAAATTGCAAAGAACAAATACTACAGAGTGAGACACAGAAAGAGATGGTTCTATCCAATTCAAAGACACAACACTTAAATGTTACATCAGGGGTAGATACTTACAGATGACAACACACAAGTCCTTCAGCCCCCTACCAATGCAGCTTCACGTGGCAACTCTACCTGCAGAAAAACAGCAGCAAAGCAAATTTTCAGCCCAAGTATCACTGCAACAGTGAAAACAGTATCTTCACAGAGGAACTTCAGAAGAATTCAAGTTACGGAGTTACCTCAGTGGAGAAATACTGATCCCCCCCAATTAATCAACAGCTGACAGCAGCCTTGAGCACCAAATAACAATAATATGACCTACTAACATAAAATAAGCTTTGACATTCGAGGTCTTTGGGAAAAGATTTATGGTTTTTAACATAATAACAGTCCCTCATGATATAGTACTTTCAGTTACAATCATCATGAAGTTTTCTTTCAGTTACAAACCTAAATTCTGATTTACTCCTTCAAATGTCTGGCAACTGTCCCTTGATCACATTGGATGCTAGGGTGATAGCTGTCTGAAATCACAAGATACCATAACGTATCAATGCACTAAAAAGCTGCTTGTAGGTACCTTCCAACAGCAATAAACCTTATAATTACACAACAGAGGATCTCCTCTATCTCTAAACAAAATATTTATACTACATGTATGCAGTCATAAGAAGACTGGGCATATGCACCTCTTCTTGCACTGAAGAAGTATCACTTAGTTTGCTTTGTCCCTGAATGGAGTAAATATGGTGGAAATTACTAACAGATTCAAGAAAAGACAGTTCCATCGGGGGGGAGGGGGGGAAGGGGAAATCATCATAGATTTTGAAAACTCACCAAAATATATACAGTGAATAATCCCAACTCTTATTTGTTTAAAGTCTCTAGAAAACAAATACATGCCAGCTATTATGCTCACCCTAAAACTTTGTAAAGACACAACTCTTAACTCAGTTCTGCTATTCTTTGATATGATGGGGAGGAAGGGAGGGCAGGTGATAAAAATTTTCACAGCCTTAGGCCTTAGTCTTTTCTAATAGAAAGGTTAAAAGAAATCTGGACCAGCTCCTTGTCTGCATGGCTTCATCATCTTAACAGAGTTCTGCCAAGTTAGGGCAGCAAAAGAGCTGACCTTCGACATCCCAGAAGCCTCCTATTTTGCACAGCAGTTTCCTTTCACATCTTTTAGTTAAAACAATAGATTTTTAGACAGCAAAAATATCTCTTCTCTAAACACTTCAGGCCATTTACAGTCTGCAGCTGTCAAGCACAAAGTGAAAATCACCATCACTTCCCCCACAGAAATCATCCTTGAAGCAAAAAAAAAATGATCTTCCAAATCCCACAGATTGTTTTTGCCAGCTACCATGAGCTGGCTTTTCTTTCCCCCTCTTGCAGGTCCCTTTAGGGACATTGCTGTGTGCCTATTATCTACAACAAGGCATATTTTCTTGGCATAAAATTCTCCCATAGAGAGGGTGTTAGATAAGAACCCTGTACAAAGAGCCTGCCTCCTGGAGCTTTCTGCTATGGTACATGGTTAAAGGTACCCCAGTAAACCAAGCTGTTATCACAATCGTGGATATCAAGGTAACTTCTATTGCTATGTTATTTAATACTTTCCTGCAAATGGCAAGTTGGAATACAAAATTATTTAGCACAGCCCTGCTGAAAAGGCCTTGACATACTGGAGGATGGTGAGCTGGTCATGAGCCAGCAAGGTGCCCTTGCAGCCCAAAAAGCCAAACATATCCTGGGCTGCAACCAAAGCAGTGTGGCCAGCAGTGCAAGGAAGGTGACCCTACCCCTCTACTCTATGTTGGTAAGACCTCGGAGCACTGCATCCAGATGTGGAGTCCTCAGTACAGGAGAGACACAGAGCTGTTGGAGCACATCCAGAGGAGGGCCACAAACATGATCCAAGGGATAGAACACATCTACTATAAGGACAGGCTGAGAGCTGGGGCTGTGCAGCCTGGAGAAGAGAAGGCTCTGGGGAGACCTGATTGAGACCTTTCAGTATCTAAAGAGGGGCTATAATAAAGAAGAGGACAGACTCTTCAGCAGGGTTTGTCATGACAGGACAAAGGAAATGGTTTCAAACTAAAAGAGTGGAGATTTAGATTGGATATAAGGAATAAGTTTTTTACAATAAGGGTGGTGAGGTGCTGGAACAAGTTGCCCAGAGAGGTGGTGGGTACCCTGTCCCTGGAGACATTCAACCTGAGCAACCCGATCTAGCTGTAGATGTCCCTGTTCACCGCAGAGGAGTTGGATTAGATGACCTTTAAAGGTCACTTTCAACTCAAACGATTCTATGATTAAAAGTCAGTAGGATGGCCAAGAGCTGATAGTAGGAGTTAAAGTGTTGTTGCTCCCAACACTGCCTAGATGGGCATCCGATCTGTGCATCTGCCTGAGGGGACCCAAAGTGCCCCTCACTGTTTTCTGTCTCTGGGCAGGAAGACACAGACTGTACTACATCATCAAAAATAAAGAAGCAGACGCTCATAAAGAAGAGAGAGTAATGGACAATGAACACCTGCTAACACCAGAATTTAGGTGGAAACCATTCTGCAAATCTTACTGTTTGGAAGAACTGAGGATGTTGTTTTGGACTGCAGGAAACTTAAGTCACTTCAAAATGACAGAAATGGAGAAATAAAGCAAAAACAGTTAAACAGTAACTGGAAGTGTGGTTAGAAAAAGCTTTTCAATGAGTTGTACTCACAAAGAACAAGAATTGGAGGAAGAGCTTTTTGATAAAGGCTTTCAACAACAGCAAGAAAAGAAAAATAAACCCTAGAGAACAAACTGAACGACGGCAGTTAAAACGTAGGATAGTGGTGTCATGCTGTAACTGCTTTACTTTGCATAGCTGGTTTCCTCGCAACACCAAAATCTTTTTGTAGAAATGTTAAAATCCAGCTTAAAGATGACAGGTGAGCACCGATGTGCAAGAACACGATTTAAACAGTAGGACTCCAATTGAAACTCTGACCCTCAGCACAGAAACTTGTATCAATCTGTGGCAAAGGGAATCTTGAGAAAACACAGTAGTAAAAAGGATTGTTCTCAGTCTGTTATTTGTGCAACTGGAAGCTCGTTAAGCACACTGCTTTCCGTGAGCAGCATATGGCTGTAAGGAAGGCTGAGGTCAGCAGAATCTGTGTGATTAACAGCTCTTCCAGTCTGGCAGTGCACTGGTACAAACCAAAACAGAAGCAGGCAGAATGATAGCATCCCTCATTTTAAAGTGGATTCGATTTCAGGTAGATTTGTGAGGCTTATTTTTCAGGCACAGATGCTATGGCAAGTACAGGCATTGCGTTAAATGCACCAAAAAAGGCTTGTCTGTACTTTGACAACGTCAGACTTTAACTGAGGTTTGAACTACAGTAGCTCCATGCACTTTAATACTTGTCTATAAGTACTTCCACCCTGAATACCTAAGGGTCCCTCTCAGTTCTCAGCATTCAGGTATACATATCTATCATACTCCACTTTGCCTTTGGCAGCTCACACAGGAGGCTCCTCAACTTAAACATTTCCTTCCATTTCTGCCCGAGCAGCACCACGGGGCTTAAAACAAAACACCGGAACAAAACTTCCTGACAATATAATAACATTTTTCCCACTGCGCTCAGTAAGTTCACACAAAGAAGCGTCCGTCAGGGCAGCACACGGCCCAGCCAGCTCTGTACAGATCTGTCAGCTCAGCACAACCAGTCCTACCTGTTCTCAGCCCCACCGCCCCAGAGGACACGGAACCCCCCACCCCCCCGCTGCAGTACAACCAATTGTCAGAGAGCAGATAGAGGTAAAGCCAGCGCGCTGCCGCAAGCCACCAGCCAAGCCAGCCAACCATACTGGGAAGATGAGCACGCCTCGCCGTACGCATCGCTACCTGCGAGGGCTGCCGTGGCGCCCGCTCCCTCACCAGCCCGCGTCCCTCGGCCGCCTCTGCGGGACGGACGCGCTTTTATGGCCCCGGCTCGCCTGGCCCCTTCCCACGCCCCCGGGCCAGCCCGCTCGCCGGGCTAAGGGCCAAGCTGCGCGCGGTGCCTTCCGCCCGGGCCCGCACAGCGGGCAAGGAGCGACAAGACGGCACCCTCGGCGCGTTCCTCTCACGCGAGCAGGGAGACGAGCGCACGACGCCGCCGCGCGCCCAGGGCGACGGGCACCTGCCGCGGACACCGCCGGGTGCACGCAGAGGGCGGCAGCGGGCGTCGGCACGCCGACGGGCGCCTGCGAGGGACAGCGCGACGGCGGGGCCGAAGAGCCGCCTCGAGCTGAGCGCCGCGGGGAGCCCCGCGTTGTCCCATCCCAGCGGCGCGCGACGCCGGACACCCCGCGCGAGGCCCCCCCGCCCCCGCTCGGCTACCCGCCGAGGCCCCGCCTCACCCCGGCCCGGCGGCGCCTCCACGCGGGGCTCTCCGGCCCGGCCCAGGCCCCCGGCGCCATTCTCGGTTACCTGCGCGGCGGGGGCGGGGGGCAGGAGCCGCCCCCGGGAGCGCCGGGGCAACCCCGCATCCCCAGCGCGGCGGGGCGGGGCCCGGCCACGGCCGGTGCCAGCCCGAACCGGTTGTAACTTGGCGGGGGGAGGAGCCGCCGGGGGCCGCCACCGCCTCCTCCCGCGGCCCCGGGGTGGGGGTTGCCCGGCCGCAGGCGCGGCCCCGGCCCCGCGGGCCCCGAGCGACCCCTTCGGGCGAGGGCCCCTCTCGCCTCTTCTACGGCCCCCGCCCTCCTCCGCCTTCCGGGCGGCCCCCCTCTCCGCCGCCTCCTTTCGCCGGGGAGAGGCGGACCCCGGCCCGGCGGGCGGCAGCCGCGCACCGCAAATCTCGCTGCCTCCCCCGTTTTTATTGACGCGTCTATGGCGAAGCCCCGCAGGCACGACCGCTGCTTCTCTCGCTTTTAACGCGTCCGGGTGCACGCAGCAGCATCCCCGCGGCAGAAGGGGATCGCGGCCGCGGCGCTGGGTGACCGCAGGCGCTGCTTTGCGGCATCACGGCCGGCTCCGAGCTCCCCCAGTGCGGTGCGCTGCGGCTTTCCCCCCGCTGCAGCGACGCCCGCTGCAGCAGCTGCCCGACACCGCAGCCTGTGCGTCCCGTGTGACAGCCGTGCCGCGCCGCTGCCCCGCCAGGCCGGCTCTGGCGCCCGCACCCGCATCAGCTGCAGCTGGGAATACAAATATTCCCACGGACGATTGGCTGCTGACGTACTGAAGCAATTTGAAACGTTCACAGCCCCTGCAGCAGAGACAAGCATGGCAGAACTTCTCTTTGGTACCAGCAGTCCAGCCTGACTCCTCCGTGCACTATTTGTAAAGGGCGGTGAACTTTGGTGGTTCTTTAAGGTGCTTAAATCTACCGCAGAGCGTTCAGGAAAATAAGGAAAAGCTGGCAGAAGGAGTGACAGATGTACGATATGAACTCCAGCCTCACTTCTGATACAGCGCTGTAGTGCAAAAGGCTCTGTGTACTTCACACCAGAGAGAGCAGCCAACTGGGGAAACAGGAAAAAAACACCACCCCATAACGCAAGAAGAATAAGAACCATCAGGGCTCTAAAAAACTAGTCATGGAGGAAACTATATGGGGTTTAACCTAAAGGGAAGGCAGAGCAGAACGACACATAACACTCTTCCAGAAAATAAAACAAGTCACTGCAAAGAAAAAGGACCAAATTGTTTTGCTAGCCATAACCAAGAGGTCAGTGGGCCTTGGCTCCATCAGAGCATTTTGCATTACATATTAGGAAAAGTAAGGCTAGTGTGGTACTGGCAGAGGTTTCCCTGGGAGAGCGTGGCATTTCACAAACACACGCGCTGGGTTGCTTAAGCGAGAAGTGACTGAAGACAGCTGCCCAGCCAGAACAGTCTCCATTTACTTTAGTCATTCCTTGGGCTCCATGACAGCTGAAGTGGAAAGGCCACTTGAAATCTTACTGTAGCCACACAAGGAGCAGCTGGAAAATAACAATTCTGAAATGACCATTCAAGTCCTGCTGTTTCCTATACGTAACAGAAGACTAACACCTGTGATAAAAACTCATTTTTTCCATACTAGCCTACAGACGCCCCAGTTCCCATTACAGCACTTGACAGAAGTGTTTTGCTTTTTGAATTCTACAGAAGGTTAGAAAACAATGCTGCAGGCTAAAATTAAACACAGAACATTTCACTCTACCAAAATTGGTTGTAAGCATCAGAAAAAAAGGGTGAGGAAGAATATTTGTGTGTTCTCAAGTAGATCTGCACAGAAGAAGCTAAAAGTTAGTTGTGGCTAATCTATACAGGAACATTCAGAAGAGTTGTGTATTGGTCACAGCATACATTAAAATAACCTGGCTCTTTCTGCAGAGGAAGTGGTCCGAGGCGTTTGCAAACCAACCTCAGATCACAAGCAGCTTTGGACCTAAATGAGAAACCTCGCTTGAGAAATAAAATGCATTCTAAATGAGTGCATCTCGATCCTAGTCTCCTTACCTTAACTTCTTTGGATGCCCGCCTACCGAGAAGTCCTCTGCTTTAAATGTAACCCTGTTTTTCATATGAACAAGCCAGTCAAGAACATCTCATAATTGTGAGAGGGCAGCCTTGCTGGTAAAAAACAGACCCATGAAAATGAGCCATAAAAGCCAAAGGCAAAAGGAAGGAGTCCCTCCTCCACGTCTGCTTCATCCTTGGTTTTGCAACAAGCAACACAGCTTCCTCCAATTCCAGGTTTTTGCTCACAGCCTACAGTGTTTTGGCAACTGCCATTTGGCTTAGTTCTCAAATCAGAGATTAATCCCATTTCTTCACATCAGAAACCCTTCCTGAAGGGCCTTCGAAGGCAGGCGAATTGTAACAGTGCCACAGCTGCATCTTTCATAGCTATGCTATTGTCCCACACATCACCAGAAGAATTCTCAATCTTCTACTCCAAAATAGAAAACAAAGGAAAGCACGCATAATGCCTATAGCAGCCTTCCCCAGCCTCTAGGGTTTAGGAATCCAAAGGGCAAAGATACTCGTGAAACATGGCCAGCCATGAGACCAGCACTTAGTTAAAGAATTACCTTATTTTGGTCTAGCATGATTTCAGGATGTGTAATTCTAGGTCACCTGCAGCTGTATGGGTGTACAGATGTTCTGCTCTGCGGGTGGTGCAGCAGTGGCAGCTCCTGAGGGCATAGAGAAGTTTAGAGTGCATCCATACTCCCTGGAAGGAGTACTTGACAGGCACTGAATGCAGCTGATGAGCTGAATAACCCAAAGGAATTACTTCCTCAGTTTAAAGTGGTGGTTTTCTTTGTAGTTGTTTTATTATCAGAAGGTGCATAATCTGCTATGGAGGAAAACTTCAAAACACAGAATTAGTCTACACAATAGATCTACTACTGTCCTGTAACCTGCGGTCCAGACTGGGAAGCACCCTTTTGTACACTTGCAGTCTTTACAAGATCTGTGTAGAAGAGACTCTGGAACGACAGATTCAAACTAATAAGTCCAAAGTTCGTCATCTGCTTGGGCGTTTTAACTTACTTGTAGAAAATGTTCATTAATGATTGAAGGGAAAAAAGGTGAGGAAAGCAATCAGTAGTTTAATTTACGTGGGTGTATTAAGCATCTGTGTAGTCACAGAGTCTAAAGGACAGTCATATGTTATAATATAACCCTTCATGTGAGAGGCAGAAAAAACAAAGCCGTTGGACCACGTTAAACAGGATTTTTACACCTTTAAGATTTGTGTGAAAGGAAGCAAGATGGCTTAAACTGCAAAGAACTCCGATTTGCCCCCAGATGCCCAAAGGGTGCTGCAATAGCCCCTAGTGCCATCGGGGCTGTGCTGACAAGGACCCCAGCACACAGTGCGAAGAGCCAGGTGCAGCAGCAGAACCACCTCATCAGCCTATCTTGCCAGCACGCACCGCAATGCACCCACACGATGGTCTTCTGAAAGCTCCTGTAAGATGGACCAGACCTGAATCAGGTGTTCAGACACATCACCATGCTAACTGCTGTCTGACAGACAGTGTACTTCAAAATGCTGATGAATAAAGTGATAAAGCCATGGAAAGATTATAGGAAAGCGCTGCCTGAAAAAAACAATTTTATCTTGTTTCTCATTTAAATGTTATTGCTATGCAATGCATTCAACTATTGTAGTCAGGACTGTCTTCTGAAGATTTCACAACTACGTTTGCTCAGTGAGCTTTTTGTAATAAGCAAGGGAACTATGACAACTTTTCCATAGTGTAATTTTACCAAACCACCCTATGTATATTCATTCTCTATGCTGATAAATGAACTATTTGGGTTCCTGAATTAATTATGTTTTATGTATTAAGAAAATTACATTAAGAAAAAATTACAGTAACTTAAGGCATTTTAAAAAAAAATTATCTTTTAACAAATTATCAATCCACCTTCATAGAAAATAGCATTCACAAGGAAATAAAACATATTTCCCATTTCTAAACATTGTACCTCTTCCTCAGCTGCTGTACATACATGAATAGGGCATATGAATAGTCCACTTACCTATAAGAAGGTGGACTGGCATACATGACACCTACTTTTTTGTTTTCCATCACAAACATCAAACCTCTTTTCATCCACTGCTGAAAGTTAAAATGTGTTATACAGAAAATAAAAGAGAACTGGGTCTTTACTATTTCTGAAAAGCAGCACTGACTTTACAAAGCAAGTACCAGAACATCCCCTCTAGTGCCATGCTACGAGTCCAGGGCTGACTGCTGCAATAATCAGAGCCATGACAGAGGGCATGATGAGGTGGCAAAAATGCATTAGAGAAGGTCCTTTAAGAAAACAATGACACCTTTGTTACACAGAACTATCTCCAGCATCTGCCTGTCAAGCACATGACATGGAGAGTGCTGTTACCAACCACATCACATGCCTGATGATTTCCCAGTGGGACTTGGTGTACAATCTGCATCAATTCATTGCTCTAGAAACACTCAGGTCCTCTCCAGGGGGTAACTGTTAGTCATTGTTAAGACTATTTAGAATCTTAGAATGGCTTGAACTCTTCCAACAAAAAGACCTTAAAGATCATCCAGTTCCAAACCCCCTGCCATGGGCAGGGTTGCCACCCACCGAATGAGGCTGCCCAGAGCCCCATCCAACCTGGTCTTGAATGCCTGCAGGGATGGGGCATCCACAGCTTCTCTGGGCAGCCTGTGCCAGTGCCTCACCACCCTCTGAGTAAAGAATTTCTTCCTAGAATCTAACCCAAATTTTCCCTCTCACAGTTTAAAGTCATTCTCCCTTGTCCTATCACTATCAGACCATATAAAAAGTCAGCCCTCCTCCTGATTATACGCTCCCTTCAAGTACTGGAAGGCCACAGTGAGGTCTCCCCAGAGCCTTCTCTTCCCCAAGCTAAACAAGCCCAACTCCCTCAAACTTTATTCCTAAGAGAGGTGCTTCAGCCCGAACATCTTTGTGGCCCTCCTCTGGACCCACTCCAACAGCTCTACAGCTTTCTTGTGCTGGGGGCCCCCAGATGCAGTACTCCAGATGCAGCCTCACAAAGGCAGAGTAGAGGAGGACTACCTCCCTTACTCTGTTGGCCACCCCACTTTTGATGCAGCCTCAGATGACTTCACCTCCAGAGTAGAAATAATGACCATCTCAGCATACTACAAAGGAAGTATTTTTGTTAAGGTAGTCATAAGGCATGGCACGAATACTGGAGGCAGCTCCTCAGAAACAGTGTTTGCTTAATTCTTAATGAAAGTTCATCTACTTTCCACTACCATTCGGTGAAATGCGATGGCATCCACTGATCAGGGCAGGAAGAAGCATGATGTATTTGTCTCTCTGCAGACCACACACACTCTCTTTTCACCTTGCTAGAGTATCAAGTTAGTAGAGTTGTTAGCTTTTCCCTCACTTAGTTAACTACACTAAAATGCTGCGGAAGGCATTTATATTCTGTCAATAAAATTGAGAGGTTAATAGGAGCAGTACGAAACAGTTAGCGACCTAATTTTATCTCAATGCAATCTCATTACTTCAGTGTTGTCTTCTTTTTTTTTTTTCCTGCCAGTTAAATTGTAGCTTTATTTCCTATGTTGCTCTTAGCCTAATTTTGGGTTGTCAAAGGCTGAGGCAGAGATTTCAAATTACACTGCATTTCTGTAGTCATTCTTACCTTTTGTTACATAGCATGTTCTAAAGCAAATCACAATTTATCTCTAAATACCTGTGAAGCGTCCTCAGAGGCCTGTGTATTTTAACTCTGTATTGCCAACTTAAACTCAGTGGAAGAATGACAAGGAAAGCAAGATTCCACAATGGAAGAGGTTTATTTTAAGCCCTCGTTAAGCTGCTACCAGGCTTGTCTAAATATAGATTTGTCTACAGTAAACACCCTTAGTCTGCACATTTAGTGCAGACACGCAGAGTTCCTCAGGAACAGCGAGGAGGCTTTGCATTCACAGCCAGGCCCAAGATAACTCTCAATCATAAGCAGTGTCCAATGAAAGTTTGCAAGTGTATTTTTGTATGTAGCGTGGAAGGATAACCAAGAAAAGCTTACCTCTACTGTTGGCCTTGTGCCTTTGCCATCTGAGCTTTGGGAAGCTACATGAAGGCTCTCATGATGAGTAGTAGCATGATCACGAAGGGGCTTCAGCTCTCAGGACCAGTTCTTCAAGTCAGCATAGTTTGCAAAGGACAGGTAGGTGGGGTCTGCGCAGACACGTTCCTTGAGCTTCTGCAGTGGCTTGCAAGCCCCCAGGCAGGAGGCAGCTTGTGCTGGACACGCGTGGATCCTGGCTCTGCCCAGTCAGAAATCGTGCCACCTTTGCCTGGGGTTCCTGCTAACAACTCCTGCCTCCTGTCCTCCACTTGCTAACACTTGCTTTAGCTCTGGCTTGCTAATCCTTTTATTCAGCTAAATATTCAGCCATACTAAAATCATCTACATCAAGCACCAGCAAGCTAGCCACATCTGTGAGGAGCTTGGACAATTTACTACCAATAAATTAGCTTAAAAGTTATTTGCTCTGACAACTACGATGTAAACATAACTGGTTCCACCACAGTACCCTGATACTCTCCCCAAGTTTGCATTAACTGTACAGCAGTGAGTGCGAAGAGGATTGGAAACCTCTGTGTGTTTCCTTGATCGGAGCTGATCATTTTATTCATAGAATAGCTTCCTTAGCAGAAAAGGTGCAAATGTGAACAAGCATACTTTCACTGAAACAGCCTGGAGACTCCTTTGTACTTTCTGTAAACCAGGCATAAATGTGTAACTATGTTTATGATAAACTTCATTTGACTTTTCAGCTTTGCTACCAGACTTGATTTCCAGGCTGTAATTCAGCAGACCAGCAGATCTGCCAAGATCTGTGCGTACCATGCTGTTGTGCTGACTCAGAGCCAGAGCTGTGCAGTGTCAGCACCTGGGGCTGTTCCAGACCTCAGTGTAATGCGAGCATTCACCTCTGAGGTACATCACCTACCAATGAAATCACGTAACAAGATCTATCTTTAAAACCTTTACAATCTGGTTTGAGGTAGAATATTTCAACTTGTCCAGCAAGTAGTGAAACAACTAGACAAAGTAGAAAACCAAACCGCCACTAGCACGTATGCATGTTACATACTCATTTCTGCCCTGAAAACAAACTGAGAAAGGTTTTTGCTTTGTAGCAGCTACCAATGCAACATGTCCACAGAACAAGTTCTGACCAAAACTGTACAGTACTCCTCTCTCACAAATAATACTCCTTACAAAACATCACCTGGCCAGTACATCTGAAGTCTTAAGGAGCATCTGCTGCCCCTGCAAATCAAGCAGCAAATGCAGCAAAAATCACATGGGAGTACCACTATCATTTGAATTATCAGCTCTTCAGAATGTATCAATGCTCAGGAACAGTCATCCATTTTGAGGGAGGAAGGAAAAAATTCTTTATAGCACCTGACAGCTGGTGTTAACTCTCACCCTTATCTCACAAGGGGTGATCCTAAGACTTATTGGTACCACAGGCCAAAAAGAGAGATGTGAGTGAGGCAAAAGAGAACACCTCTTCTAAGAATATAAAAGGCAGAGTTGGTATCATTTAAACTACAGAATTTCTGTACTCAGAAACAGAGGATGAAACAAGCCGTGGAATATGCATATCAGCAAGGCAAAGGTAAATCGTTTGGCTGCGCATTTCAGACTAGGCAACGTCAAAGCAGAAGCTTCCCACCCTTGAAAGCGAGATTAGGAGGGACAGGCTGAAAGACCAGCTCTCTGATGCCAGTCTCAGAAAATCCAGTGCCTTTATATACATAAGGAGATTTCCAAGTGACTGATTCAGATGGCATTCAGACACTGCTGAACATGTAAGTGAAATACACTCTAGTAAACATAAATGGATTTTGCCCTGGTAATTTCACAGCATTTTGACATACAGTCTAAGTTCATTTGGAGGGTTTCTGGCTTTGATCCTCTTATAATAGATCTATTAAGATCTGTTAAGATCTGAAAAGCTTTTGTCCAAAAAGTTACATGTGAGTCATGATCTAATTTCTAAGACAGTGAAGTCCCTACCTTGAATTCACAACATTTTGGAGAAAATTTGTTTTTCCCTAAAGCAAAAGCATGTATCTAACACATACACGCGCACACACACACACACACACACACACACACACACACACACACACACACACACAAAAAAGACCACTTTCAGGGGAAACCTTCTTGAAAGGGTTGCACTGTGTCAAATATGCAACAGGAAGCAGAGTCCCACCTTGAACTGCACAACGCATGCTTGTAACAATCATGAGACTGAAGGCTAAGCCACGGTTCTGCAGGGCCTTACAACTTAGGGATAATTCAAGCAGGCTTTTAAAAATCTTCTAAAGCATGAAAAACCCCATCCGTTCTTATCTGCTCCTCATCTTCAGAATATGAATCTCTGTAACTAAACTTAGTCCACACACACCTTGCTGATTTGCGCTGTAAATTGTTTTTAGATTGTTTTTTAATTGTTTGAATTTGTGTCATATAATATAAAAAAAAACCCCTTCATAGACTTCATGCGTTTGAGTGATACTTCCTAAGGACTGTTAAGGTGCACTGAAATAATTACACAGTTATCCAGGTTTTTACGCTGTTGATTCAGCTAACGGATAACATACGCAGAAATGGGCACAGAAAGAACGTTATAATCCCATATTACACCATACATGCATTTGCTTATCATCGAGCCCTGAGAAAGATTATTCCATACCAATCGAGGCATACAGTAATAAACTAAAACAATTTCCATTTTCAAATAGCCAATATTTATCGGTGCCATAAGTAACGAGGAATTGCCTTATCTTTTTCACAGCATTTAATTAGTGCTGACTGGTGGCATCACCACCTAAGAACTTCGAAGAAACTCAAGCTTTAGCACATCGCTCCACAGTAAAAGCAAGCTTTAACTCATTAGGTACGTGACATAAAGAGCAGCCAGAAAATGGTATCATAAGACTACCACGTCAAACAGGTGTTTTGAATGAGTATTGGTCAGAAAAAATTGAGCTTGGAGTGAACTCTTCAGCTACTCTCTATTGGTGAGTCTCATTTCAGAGTAAGGTTATTTCTCCATTGATTTATGTGGCTTATTTTTAGCTACTGAGAAGTTCCTCAGAAGAGCCACGGTATCTGCAAGGATATCAAAGGGATTTGAGAGGCAAAAAAAGCTACTCTTATTTGGATGTACTTATTTATGTATTTTGGAAACATTTGAGACACCAAGGAAAATTTATCTCAAAAATCTCTACACAGGCTTAGAATTTATTTTTAACACATAGCATTCCCACACAGTTAATGTTCATGAACCAACACATACGTTACTTCTTCCTCTTTCCTCTGCACTGGATAATCATTAAAAGAAGTATCTGTGGTTATAGTTAGCCCAAAAGTTCAACTGGCATTGACTTAATATGTAACTAGATTGCATCTTAAAAACAGGACCAGAGTCTTCGTAGAAAATGCCATTGCTTCACATTGCAGTTTGTGAACCTTTTCTTTTTTTAATAAACAGCAGTGAGGAAAACAATCTCAGAGCAGATCTACCCCAGTTAGAAGACTTAAAGTAAAACAGGTGAAGAAATACTAATTTAAAATTTGAATAAGCTGACAGTGAATTAAACCTGCATTCCCAGAACGTTGTTATTTTCTTTAAAGGGAAGTTCTTTTGCCTCAGGGTAGGCTAAGAAACAACCTCCACTTTCTCCAGTTCAGAGATGGAAATCATCCTTCATGGCTTCCATAACCTGCTTTTGATGTCCTGCAGTAACTACACAGCTTCTCTGGAAAGCAAAGAGGAGCTGCAGGATCCTCACCTCTGAGCAGAACACTTGGGGAGGGGCTAAGAAAAAAGTCTTTGCTGACCCACTGCTCTTTGCTGAGACCTCCCCTACCTTAGCCCTAAGGCTGGGATGGAAAAGCAGAAGAGAGCATGTCAGGATTTTATTGCTTGTTCTACTTTTGGGGATTGGTTGTGGAGGATGAAAGTAAATCTTGACTATCATGAGGGCAACTTCAATATCAGTGGACAGACAATGAGCAAGCAGCATGCTGGCCCTTTTTTTGCCCCGTAGGAATGATGTTGCCATGACTTTCACTGAAATCTGAGATCTGAATCCTGAAGGAAGCACACAGTTCAGAAATCACTGTGAATTTTTCCAGGAAGGTGTAAAAGACTTCAAAGCTAATTTTGAAATCCACTGATCCATTTGGAATTTGCAACCAAACTCAGTTATCATTTCTGCTTGTCTAGATCCCAAACCATTTTACAATTGTTATTTCATAAGTGTGAAGAAGAACAACAGCTGACCCACAATACCTAGGTAAGTGCCAATTTCTACTATCAATAAATCCTAGTATTTTGGGAATCAAAGATTCACTGATGTCTGCTCAATTACATCTAAAAAGATTCCTTGCTATAATACATTTAAATAACATCAGGTAGGTGACAGTGCTGTAAAATAAGCAAACCACTGCAAACTCTTCTTCCCAGAACAGTTTATTAAGACGGAATCTGGAAGATAAGGAGAAAACAGAAAAGTGAGAGTATTGAAGTTGTACTGTCAGCAGCCAATGGGACTACTATGAAACGACAGTTAAGTTTGGCAGTTTCAGTATCATTTATAAGAAAAAAAAACACTGAAACACAGCTCTGCAGTGGTAAAAGGAAGCTGCCCCAGCAAGCATAGGAGACTGCTAAAAGGCAGTATGGACAAGAGATTCAGATCTGCATGAGAAGCAAGTAGCAGAAGATTAAAAAAGAAAAGGGCAAATAAACCTGGTAGCACATTAAAAAAAGAACAAACTTCTAAAGAGGTGAATCTTGTGGCCTGACAGACTCCTAGTCCCAATCAGTTCTATCAGTGCATTGTTTATCCAGCACTTCACAGCTCTTCCTAGCAAACTTACAGCAAATCGTTATTACTATCATGAGACATCCTGACTAACTGAATACTGGGAATCTTTGGCAACCAATCAGTTTACTTTCACATTTTTTTAAAATACGTAACCCAAGAAAAATGGAGATGCCTTGTTTGGCTTAACACATCCTGAAACTAAGAAGATGTTTCAGAGTAAGAATACTATTCAGACTATTTCAATAGCGAAGTGAAAATAATTAAGGGAAAAAATCCCACAACTATTAATTCCAGCAAAAAGGTCAATTTCCTGTTCAATTTCCTGGGTTCCCCACTCACTGGGTTCTTAACCAGTATAAAGGAACTTACTCTGTTCACATTGTGCCCTGTCCTCCCTTGTTAAACATCTGGCACACTCAAACTGCTGTCACGCATTACTCACAGCGGTTTGTTTCATTGTTCAGTTAACTTTCTGTAAAATGGATAGATAAGTTAAGCTGTTACACATGAAAACAGAAACTAAAAAACTAAAACCTTCCTTGCCTGACAGTCTTGTCCTGGAAGCAGCAGTCCGTGTTGCATGTCAGAAGTGTAAAAACCTGTCAGGGATTCTTGCTGTCAGCACACGTGGGAGGTGACAGTCACAGAAGCCAATTACTTCCCTTCTGCTTTTCTTGCTCTTTTCCTTCCGTACGTCTCCCCTTCCCCCTCCCTTTGCAGACAAATATAGGAACAAGCCAGGACCAGGCAGACTGTGCAGCAAGGGCTCCAGCTCACATGCCGGCTGTGCAAAAGCTGTGACGGTGTTCAATCCGAAATGGACTTTGTTTTGTCTTCCTGCTGCAGATCAGGCAGATGCACAGAGCTAGAAGAGGTGGTAAAACTGGCAGGACATGAATGATATTTCTAGCCACATTCTATAAGCACAGATGTTTGGACTCAGTGATCTCTTGAGGTCCCTTCCAACCCCTGTGGTTCTGTGATCTCTCTCTAGAAAAACAAACCAAACCCACCAAATGCAAGCATTAAGTTCCAGACAAGCTAAGAATGGTTACTGTTCTCAAGAGACCACGTTTACAAAAATGTAGGTAAAATTTTGGCTGAAATTACAGATAACATGAATTTCACTGCAAAGTGCTCTCCTTTCCATTAGATGGGTTTCTAAAACATATGGTACAAATAAAAGTCTAAGTTTTACTCTGTAGTCTTGACTCTCACAGGCCATCCTTCCAGTGCATTGACACTTAAATCAGGGAGACTCCTAGGAAAAGAGCACTGCATTCCCAGAGCATCTTTAGGAAGCTCTTGGGGTATTTCAGCCAAAAAATAGGTTCCGCTTCACTCGTAATGCAGAAATTAACTTCAGTTACACAGAGCCAATACTCATACACTTAAAAATATGAGACACTTCAGTCTACACGCAAGGCTTTAAAAGAAACTTCATGACTTCTCACAATATGAAATAGTTAATTTCAGAACCCTGAACTATCTTCTGGAACTAGCTGCATTAATATAGTCCTTCATTAAACGGTCAAGACAACTGTCATGCTAAACCTAGGGCCCCGTAATAGTGTGAAGAATGTAGTGACATTTAATAGGATTAATTTGTTAATATGTTGTCATGGCTAACATTTATTTTGGAATGCAAACCCAGGAAAATAATTTAAATAAAACTTACGATATTTATGATTCACTAAATTTGCTGTAAGTTCTCTGTTCAGGACCAGTAAATAGATTACTCAACAGTTACATACAGATATGTTCTGATAAGTAAGAGTATGCAAGGATGTATTGTAAGACTTTATTCTAACCACTCATCCACAGAAACTCATTTCTAGATAGAGTTTCAGTGAAAGCGAAGATGGTGCTTATCTACAACACTGCAGATGTGGATTTAAACACATTTAAGAACTTTCATTTCTTTACTGTCAGGGCTGCTCTGTATTTTTTCACTTAAGTCGAGGCCTACATAATTGATAGCCTAGCTCAGGAGACTGAGCTAGATCTGCAAGACATAAACCCCAAACCCACTGCTAACTTTTTCCTCCCCCTTTTTCTCAAGTTACATGCTGAGACATAAATGATAACCTACTTCAGGTAAAAAAGGCTGCTGCATTGCTGGGGCTCATTTGTCACCTTTAACATCTCAGAAATGATGTCCTGGCTCCTACAATACCATTTCCAGGAGCTGCCAGTCCTTTGGGATAATCAGCCACCCAAGGAGGGAATTCCTTCCCTTTCCCTACCAGTAAGTTCAACCCATTCATCTGGCGCTGCTTTCTCCTCTGCTGTCTGATCTTAGCTGTCTGGAAAGTAAGTCTCTCCAAAGTTCAACCAGCTGTTTTCTCACCTAAATGGAGTTTGCTTCTATTCCTCCTGGTACCAACATTACTGCATAATAATAATAATAATAATACTGTTCAGTTTATAAGTGTTCCCAGCCAGTGGAGAACTCTTTTGGAATCCCAGCTAGCTCTCTCCTTTGACAAAGAAAAGGGTAGCCAAAAGATATTTGTATACCTGTCCTATTATTTCTCTTAACCAGGACCATCTATTCTCCTCCTGCTTATCACAGCAGCACGATGTTGTCATTCTCCTTTGGTTGTCTACTGGTGTCACACAACAGTATTAGATGCACCTTTGGATACAGGATTGGGTTCAATGCCCTTTTCCGATCCACAGGTGCTTTCTTTGACCATCATGACATTTTGATTTGTTCCTATATTTTAGGATCTTTAGGCAACACTGTTCAGTGGCAGAAAGCCTTAGCCCATAGGAAATGCAGCAAAAAATCTTCAATTCCTGTTAGTTCAGGTACTGAAGAGACCGAAAGATGCTGAGAGCCAGAGCAGTGAGCAGCTCCAACCTTTCCAATACCCAGCCAGGTGGGCTTGCAGCGTGCTTGCTTGCATATCCAAGAGCTGCAACGCAATCTCAGCCCAGCACTTCCTGCACACTCGTTTCCTGCTCATCACATGCTTTGCTACAACAGCTGAGGAAGGCTCTGACACTGGTCTCTAACTGCCTCCGCAACTTTGGATCCAACTTGCAGGACATTAAACACTTCAAGGCCCTAAACACAACTGGCTACATCCAGATTTCAGTGAGGTTCCTGTAATTTCCTCAACTCTTCTCTACTGTGAAAAGTACCTGTGCTGTTTAGATCAGAACCAGTAGACACAAGCTTTTCCCTTGTTGAAAGAACAGAGATGACCACACAACACACGGCTGAAACTATCACAGATCACTGTTCTGGTTTCATTAAATTCACATGACAGATTTTGTTTAAAATATCTGCTGTCCAGCTTTTACTCCTATTTCTAAATAATCTAACTTTTACTCTTTATCACTCAAAGGAGAAAAAAATAGTTTATCACAGCAGGCATCATCACCAATTCACTGATCAACAAGACTTTTTCCCTTGCAGGGATACAGAAGAGGCCATAGCCAATTCTATGACGAGCCCTCAGGCTGAAAAGCAGTACTCCCCAGTACTTGCATTTAGTGTTTTTTGCATTCCGAAGAACTAATGGCCTTTAGTATGCATCTTAAGTCTCCATCTGGGAAATGCAGGACTGACTTCAAACTCTTCATGCTTCTGCGCTGAAGGACGTTGTGTCCACCGCTCACCTTACACCTCAAAAAGCATATAATTGCCTCAAAGCACGTGAACAGCTTGATACTCCTACTAGCATTCTAGATAGAGGAAGGATTAGGCTTATCAAAACTGCTTACTTTACAATGCAGAGTTTCTTCTCTGCTCTCAGCAGTTTAACAGAATTTTTATTACTGCAATGCTGAGAACCTGCTTTCCCAGTACAAGCTCCAGAAGAAATAAAAAAGAACCATTTAAAGAGATCACATGGACAAAGGAACCTGAAATTAAACTGATTACATGCATATTCTTCTCACTTCTTCTGGAAGAATTCAAGTTACTCCTTTCAGTTCAGACAAATGTCAGAGAAAAGACAAAGGGCATGAAGACAGACAGCATCAGCACAGCTCATTCTCCTGGTTAGCGCTCTCACGAGGCGTGCCAGCGTCAGGTAGGATATTCACAAAAAGACAGGCAGAACAGATTGCTCAGCATTTGCAGCAGCGGAGAGAGGAGAATAAAGGCATCTGATGAAATACTGCTTGTATCGTAGGAAGACTAACACAGAAGAGCTAGATCAGCATTTCACTGCAGAAGCACTTACATGTCCTGCTGCCCAAGAACCCGCAGTCATCGTGCTACAGGGATTTTGCTGTATATATTGTCACCAGATTAAATGGAGAACATGCTCTTCATAGTGCCAGTGAGAAAGGAGTACAAAGTAGAGCAACAACTCTTATTCATACGCAGGAACACAGAAACGCAGAGCGGAGAGTGCACATACAGATATGTACCAGAGCAGGACCTGAACAAGGCAAAGACAAGCGGATCCAGCCAAGGAGTTTGGTAAAGACTTGGACAGTGAGTAGAGGATGAGCCAAGGACAACTGAGAAGTGCTACTGAGGCTAAGATCTAAGCCCAGAAACTTCACAATACAGCAAAGAATACAAAAAGTGTGCTATGCAGGCAAACTCTGTGCTAAGTTAGCACATGAATGCATACAATAAGAAGATGACAAAAACAGATTTCACAAGGGACAACAAAACAAAGCACCTACACAAGTTTTAGAAATACATACCACCACCATTAGGTATCTAAGGCTTATGATTCAACACACTGCAGCTGTAAGAACACTAGGACTGTTCTTATCGCTGTTTCTAGCCAAAGACAATTAACATGATGTCACAGTATCACTGAAGTGTTCACTACAATTAACAAAAATATCTGTAAAACTACATTGATCAATGCAATGCTTTAATAAAGACAAAATAGTAAAAATTATGGTGGATTTTTAAGATAAATCTCCATCAGAATATGGCAGAATATGTCAAAAATAGAACTACTTAGCTGCCAATGATTACAAGAAAAATCATGAAAAACTGAAACAGAAGACCAGACACTATAACCTTTAGCAGCGCAAAGAAACTGGAAGGTACTCTCTTCCAAGCCACAAAACAGAAAGCAAACCTCTTAATATGTGCAAAGGGACATTTTTTCCCTTCTCTTCCTCTCACACACGGTATCAGAATAGAAAAGTAGCTGTACTGCTGTTAACTGCCTTGAACTTAAAGAATGTATGATGGGGCCCATGTCCCAAATAATCAGAAAGTACCTGTAAAGTGTGCAAGCCTACCAAGATCAAAAGTTATTGCTATGACAAAAAAAAAAAAAAAAAGAGGCAAGTCTGAAATCTCACTAGAAGGCAGCTGGAGGTCAAATATACATATTTAACTGTGAAGGAGAAAGATACTCCGGAATCTTCCCCACAATAATAGCTGAAGAGAGGCAGAGCTGCACTCGTCCAAGACGGAAGAAGAGCTGAAGGAATCAAGCAGGCACGATTGATTATACTTTGAATATCCATCTGATCCAAAGCAAAGAGCATCTCAGGTACAAACTTTTATTATACAAATAAGGTAATCCCCAGATTCTCCACTCAGCCAATTAAGTGAAAATACCAGAATCAAAGACAGCAAAAACAGACAAGCACATTTCTTTCACTGATTCTTAGTTCTCATTCTCTTTGCCCCCGGTGATGACAGGCTGACAGATAGAAGGAAACATACATCCACCCCATAGTCTTTCAATACAAGTAAATACAAAAAAATCAAGTGTTTATTGGAAGTCTGCATGAAGGCACAGATGAACTTGATTACAGACACATTGTAACAATTACAAATATATGTAAACACGTTGAGATATACAACAAAGCAGTAATACAGCTAATACAGGAATAAAATGTAACCTGTTAAAAAAAAACAAACAAACAACAAACTTTCGTATCTGAGGTTCTTTCAATTAAAAGATCTGATTCACACCAACACAGTGTAATGTTTTTAAGTCACCACTTGGATTCACACTCAACAAATCTGCGCTTTGACTGTTGTTATTAACTGTTGTATTTATCAACTGGATCCAAATTTGAACAGGCTTCCTTCCCTAGGACCAGGAAAACAAAGGAATAACCAGCTAGACACCCATCCAACCTAGAACGAGGCTTCAGAGATTCCCTAAAGACGTAAGAGCAATCACCAACGTACTGAAATTAAATATAAGCTTCAAAAAAGCTCAAGGATGTTAGTTCCACTTTTACTTGCATTTGAGGAAATTGCTGAATTTCTGCAGGAAAGGAACAGTCTACATCTGTCAGGTGATTTTTTTCTTCCTCCACAGGAGGCTTAGATTTCATCTGAAACACCTGCCAAAACAAAAGTCAGCAATCACAAACTAAAGTGCCTTGGACAGCTTAGGCTTTACCACTAGAATAAAATGCCTTTGTTTACAGATACAACATTAATTCATATAGTGAGAAAACTCACCTTTGCAAGCAGAATACTATTTCCAATATTTCTGTGGAAAGGGGAATCACTTTTTTTTTTTTTTTTTAAATTAGATGCCAGCACCAAGAATTTAAAAAACAAAACAAAACAAAACAAACAAACCAAAACAAAAAAACTGCAACACAGCTCTTTGAAAAATGTTGTGGTTCAGGCCTAGCCAAAGAGTACTCTGAGCAGCAACTTACTACAGGGACACACAGTTTTCTCAACCTCAACCACCTGGCCAACTCTCCACTCCCCATGTGGAAAAGCTTTATAACCTTTGGAGCCCAGCTGCAGTGAGGAAAGACTCCTGTCTGGGTAATTTACGCTGAAAAAAACCTAGCATAGCTACATTTCTACTGACTCTGTAGCCACACCATCCCGACATAAAGATGAGGTAGTACTTTTCTTTGGAGCCCGACTAGTTGAACAGGAAAGGAACAAGGACTAGTCTCCCTACTGTAGCAGCTGTCTGTTAATGCAGCACCAAATCTCTGCATTTTTCCCCTCTTTCAGGGCACATTACTAATGCAAGCACAGGAATAGCTGCTTAAAAGAGAAATCATATTATGAGTGTACAATCCCACCTGAACTAAGACTGAATCATAAAGTCCAAATTATGGCACACGGAGTGACTTCGTCTAATCCACAAAGTGGCAATGTCTCTTAACCTCTACTTGCACTGGGACTAGTGGTTTTTACCCAAAGAGAACATGAAAGATATCCTGAGTACTTATTACAGTGAAACACGGAATTAAAAAATATATATAGAAAAATAAAAATTAACAAATGTAGTCCAAATCCAAAAAAGGCTGGGAGAGAAATTCAGCTCATTTGAGAACCAAGATACCAGATTGTCTCTATGCACACATAAGTTCATTTGGAACTTATGGGCTACATTTTCCCTCCCTGCAAGAGGGCACTACCTTCCCCTTTAAGGAGGTTGTAGTAATGTACACATGTATCAAGATTTCATAGCTTACGCTAACAAGCCTTCTGTTTTTTTATGAGATAGCTTGAACTGGAGAAATAGCTCTGCATAGTTCATACTCTGTAGACTCCCACAGATGTTGCCGTGCACCTGGCGCCTACTACAACACACGGTTCAACAAGAAACAATCTGCCACAACTAAAACAAAGGAAACATTGAAAAAAAATGGAATAGTATTAGAACCGCTTGTAAAACTAAACAGTAGAGGGGGGGAAAAAAAGAAAAAGAAAAGAACCCTCCCCCCCCAGTAATACTCTAAAGAGGTCCCTGGATACATCCTCTTAGTAAGCAATAACCAATATCAAGAATGAAAAACTGTGACCTTTGATGGCCAAAAGTAGCCAAGTCTCCATGATCGGCTTCCATATTTAACAAAACATATGGAGTCTGAATTGTCTCCTGTTAACAGTGCAGCTGGCACAGATTCCAGGAAGCTCCAACATCTCAGTTGCTTCCAAGACTGTACTTTTCATTCAGTTCAAGTGCACAGAAATTCTACTCAGACAGATGGATTCAAGAACCTGAGCATTTTAACAGGTCAAGGAGTCCCGTTTAGCTCTGGTACAGCAAGACAGAAAAGCAATCTTACTTTCTCGGGAAACCGATAATCCTTTCTGGCCTTGGGAATATGCTCTTAGGGGAGTAGATATAATTAAAACAATCTTATCTGGCTTTTAGCTGGAAGACTATCTCCGAACAATCCCATCTCTTCTTCCAAAGAACTCCTCTGGAACAAATTCTGGATAAAATGAACTCAATGCTCTACAGAGATCAGCTGCATTCCAGTGTCGAAACCAGATCCCTTGAGAGAAAAAGTAAAAAAGAAAGCTGTTTGGTTGTTAGAGAAGTAAGTACTGCTGAAACAGCCACAAGATTTATTTATTTATTTTAAACCTTTAGCTATAAACAGGCACACTCACAAAACGTTCATCACGGCTAAAAGTTGCTTCTGTGACCTTGCATAACTCGCGATGATGCATCGTGTAACCCACAGGCATCAGAAATGATGAGGACAGCAGAAACCTACCCAGATGTTTCTGAGATAAAATGAAGAATCTAAGCCAGACCTCTCTGTCAAGGGAGTTTCTCTAGCCTATGGGAGATCCTCACAAAATCACCACTGCAGAATGATAATTCATGACTATAATTCACAAGGAAAACTGAAAATCCATGTACGTTTATTAGGAGATGGTTGTGCACAATTCCTTATCTTCTTCAAAAAGTCTACAAATAGAGTTTAACACTTCTGATTGCAAGCACATGTTTGTTCAACGTTCTTAATTAGATAAGGCCAATTTAGTGGCTTGTTACATTTTCAGGATTTAGTATACATTTGGCAGTTCGTTACTTTCATCTGGTAACAGTCCCATTGGAATAGTACGGAGAGTTCACTAAGACACTTCATGACAGCAGCTGAACTTGAGTTACACAAATTCAGTTTTGGAATATGCATCAAATGTTATTCGAGGCAAATTTCCATTTTAAGGTCTACATACAACATCATCAAAGGCTTCCCCCCACCCCCCAGCATTTATACTAGTACTACTAAGGGCTCACACTCCATAGAGCCATACAGCCAAAAATCTCAAAGCACTTCAGGAAGGAGGACACCATTTTTAATAGTGATATGATCGAGCTGGAATCCTGCTTATAAAAGAATATATTTTTTTTCCCCTTTGTCTTCGTCTTACAAAACCAATCCTACCTATCTTGACCTTAGTCTCACCTCTGCCTGCCTGTCATTTTCTCACATGCAATCCTATCACTGATTCAGGAGCTGTGTCTAATTGCAATGCTCACAGCTGCATTTCCTCTATGGAAAAATGAGCACCTGCCAGGGGCAATTATTTTCAGATGGAAGCACTGGTCGAATTGTAGATCTGCCACAATCTTGAGCATCGCTTTATCAGAAAGTCACTGTCATAACTAACGTAATTTGATAATGCACTTGATCCCATACTAGTTTAACAAGTGTAATAAGCTAGGTATGCGTTTCTCTATATTCTCTATGAGCCGAAACTACATAGATACAGTGAAGAAATCCTAGTTCTGCCTTAAGCTGAAACTTTTACAACATTGTTTTAACTTACTACTTTGATTTAGAGCACTGATTTTATGAAGATATTCAGTCTCCAATTCTTACTGAATAATTGAGTGGTAAGCATGGAAAACATATGTACAAGTCTTACTACACTACCAGAATGCTGTACTTCCTTCTTAAAAGTGTCCTTAATAAAGCATTAGGCATGTCAAACAAATTTTTGTAAACAAAAGATAAATTACTCACGTTCTGCTCTGATTATAGCCAGATACATATTCTCATAAAATAAACATTCTCTTGTCATTTTCCATGGCCCACATATCCATATAGATGAGGTAAACCACTTGAAATCATCAATAATATATAAACCTCAGTACTCAACAGGAACCTCAGGAAAAATAAAACTGAGCAAGATGTCAATACCAAGAAGTGACACTTCGTTCCACTGCAAAGTGAAACCAAACAATTTATTTGTGCTAGATGAATGCAAAGAACGTATTTGGAACACATTTCTTTATACATTGTACCGGCTTAGGCTGCTAAATAAGCATTCATTAGTGCCACATTGTGCTACTTTCTTGTCCTCTGTTTCTACCAAGTAATACAACATTTTTGGCTGTTATGCCAATATATTCCTATATGCTCATCGTATATCTTATTATCTAACAGACTTGAACATTTCAAATACTTGTTCAATCTTTGTTTTAGGGAAATCACAATTAATATATTTTAACAAGGAAAAAATAATCAGCCGTCTTCTACAATCATGTTGCCTTCTGCAGCAAAAAAAAAATCAAAGAGCACACTTCAATCAGCTATCAGTAACCTGTGGGCAGGACCACACTTAGAGCTCTAAGTTAACTGTGACAGATCACACCGTATGGACAGCTTACAGGTTAATGTAAACGTCAAGCGAAATAATCAAATCTTAAGGTCCACAAATTGTACATTCCATATACCCCAGCGAGTCAGCTCCCTCTCCTTAGAATTCAGACTGCACCATACGTTTGAGGTGTTTTTAAACAGGAGAAGCGTGGATGTGTCCTGTGTTCTGAATTACACTTATTTACTATGTAATACAATAGAGTATGTGTCTTGGGCACTGATTAGGGTGACTGACTCACTTTTGCGCTAGAAGCTGTTATTTCAAATGACTGAAACGTAGTGCTAACTTTCCACAAGCTTGGTAAACACTGTAATATTTCAGAATTTATCAGATAGCCCATCATGCCTTTAACTTTATGCAAATTGTCATGAAAAAATATAGAAAGGTATCCCTTTAATTTTACAAACCTAGAAGCCAGGAAAATGAAGCTTTGGAGCCAAGCAAAACGACATAATGCCGTATTACCAAACAGAGTTGCAAATGTTCCAGCCAGAGAATGGACATACATGTAGTTCAAGTAAACACTGATGGAAATTTTTGTTAAGTTAGTGTTGTAGACCCACAACACTGGCTGCATCTTTATACAAACGTTTACAACACAATTAACAGTGAAGCCTATATAACCTCAGTGCAAATAAGTCAAATCCAAATATGCCAAGTAAGCCTTTGGCTTTAGTAAACTGCTCCATGTTATGAGTCCAATTCTGACATACAGACTGCTGAGCACATGCACTAAGGCTGAGAGGAGGGATGCACTGAATGTTGAAAAGTGGCTGACTGCGATGCTGCGGATTGGACCGTAGGTTGCACAGGTGGCGGAGGTGGTGGCGGAGGTGGCTGCACAGGGGTCTGCGTGTTTGGAGAAGGAGGAGGAGTGGGACGTTTAAATTTGTCAGGGCTGTTACTTCTTCGTGGTGAAGGCCTCTGCAGAACAAATATTGAAATTATGTTTAACGCAGTCCTTAACAACTTTAGGTGCAAGTCCTCTAAACAATGTATTGAGCTTGGCAAAGGAAAAAAACCACAGTTATATGGGGAGAATCACTTTCAAACATTGCAAGAATCCCGGTACAATTTTCACGTAAAATACATTGTTTCTCTAAAACGAAGAAGCAACGGAAAGTGGAAGTATTTCTGAAATCAAACAAAACATGCATTCCTTCCAGTCAGCTTGCAGGAAATGAAAATAAGACATCATGTCCTGAACATACGTTCACCTCTGATCTGCAACCTATAAAAGAGACTTGGAGAGACGCTGAAAAGATGGTACCCCTCAGTTGTGCCAGCCTAACAGCAGGCACTGATAAACCTTTAAACTTACACTGCTGGCATATCAAGTCCAAATATGCGGTATGTGAGTGAGTGTGGGAATGTCCTGAATGCCAAAGTGTTTGCCTGGAATCTTTAGCATTCAAAAAGACTCTTAACCTGCATACTGGAGCAAGACTGAAGCATAATTCAAGTTTTTATTCTGAGAGCAAATATCACACAACAAAGATCGCAATCCCTTGAGCTGCAGAACAAAGCGGTTGTTAGGAAGCTCCCCACAACACAAACCACAGATCTACCATAACCTCTACATTTAAACACAAAGATTTAAAATCCAGTTTATATTTACAAGCCAGTGAGGAGAAAAGAATCTTAAGTGCTAGCAACGTGACAACTGTAAGTTACACGCAGAACTGACTTCTGCACTTTTGAAACTGAAATGGTCACTACTTACCAATAGAGAACTTCATGGTATGACAAACCACCCACCCACAATTAATAACCAATCAAAGTCAATCAGATCTGCGGAGAAGAATGGTTAGAGTGCTACACTAAAAGTTTTACATATATAGTCAATTTATTCCGTAATGGAGGTTGAAAATGAAGGACCAAGAAGCAAATAGCAGTTTGCTCAAAAAATGTATATTGTATCTATTTGTCTGCACAACTATGTACAATAGATTAGTTGCACATTCTACGGAAAAAGTCAAGGGTTTACCAACAACTGACTGATGTTTCTGAAACATTTTTAAATCATTTATTGCCTTTCCATACATCTAATAACATGAAGGGACCTGGCTTAAGCATCAACACAAAGCCAAGAGTCACTTAACACACCTTCAAAACAGTATTTTGTCCTAGCAGCTGTCCTTGTTACAGTGACTCAGTGAGACCCCAATTAATTTATACTATATGAAAGAGCAGAATTAGCATTTCACGGAGACTGAAGAGAGAACAACTTCCTTCAAAAATTTACTGATAAAACTAGGTTCTAGGTCTTCCAGAAGATCTTCCTGTGGCTAACCTGGGGTTAGTTACAGCAGGGGGCTGGACCTGGACTAGGATTCTACCCTACTGCTGAGCTCCAGCCTCCTGTTCTAAGTACTGGTATATAGCTCCCGCTTCCATTTGCTCACTGGAATTAACAATGACTTTAGCATGTTTACCTAAGCAATTTTAGAAACAGACATACTTTAGCATTTTACTAAATACTCTATCAAAACAAGTTTTCACATCTGAGAATGACAAGTATGAGCAAACACCTTACAGGATAATATTTACATATGACCATATCTGCTGAGAAAAATCAAAATGGTCTCGACACATCAACTACAAGCCATCTTTCCAAATGGTTAATACCGAGGCTCTGTTTGCTCGTTAAAACTCCACAAATACTGAGAAGAAACTCAATTAGGTAGAAATGCATTAAATAACAGTGTTAAAAAGGAAATAAATCCAGTTGAAAGATACTGAGAAATTGTCCTAGCAAATGTTTATTATATTAACTTTCTTCTTTGCCAATGAGAATAGAAAATAAGAGTTAACTGCCTGTTACAGTGACATGGTGGTAGCATTGTGTGCCATCCTGGAGAAAACCTGAGCTTGAAGCAACCTCAGATGACTCATCCGTCAGATGGTGGAGACTAGGAGAAAAATGAAAGCAATGTTTTTACTTCCTGTGATAGGCTCAGTAGCTTAGAACATCACTTCTCACATCCTGCCTGCTGATCCATAAGATGATACCTATTACTGTCCTTAAGATGATAATACATCCTACTCTTTTGCGGAAAATAAGGTTCTTCAAAAAGAATCAGTTTCTGAGGGGTGAAGAGGAAAATCAGGGTTGAAGAAAGCAGCAATAGATATCTTGGAGTAAGGAGACAAAAACAAACATATACAGAACTGTTTTGCACAAAGCTTAAGGACAAGCAATCATAACTTATAAAAAATTAAACTGACATTGGCAACAGCTGTTTGCTTTTTTTTTAAAATACTTACTGTAATACCATGGGATGGACCCATATGTTGCACGTGAAGGCCTGGGGAATTGTAGTAAGACATTCCAGCTCTAGTCAGCGAAGTTGGTGGTGTGAAACCAACTGTGTGACTTGCATATGACAGACCTAAAAATTGTTAAAAAAAAAAAAAAAGTAACATCAATATTCTTGTTTATTTTAAAACAAAGGGGTCTTGGGAGTGCTTTTTGATTATTTTTAAACAATTATGGGTTAAATCAATAGTAACCTAAAAAAATTCATTGCACTCAAAAGAGTGATCCAAGATTTATTTCATTCTTCTCCTGCAGTAAACTACCAGGTGTTTGAAAACACACATCACACAGCATTAAACACACATTTTCACTTAACATAAACAAGTCTCCCTTGTAAGTTTACCTTCAGTTCACAGATATTCCATGCAACTTTCCACCTCTCCTTGGAACAAATCACTCCCTGGACAAAATGCAGTCTGAAGAAGCAGACACGCTGTGTCTGGAGAAGCTGTCTAGAACCAGGACACTAAGAATTTCTACGTGAAAGAAACTGTATGGAGGTGCCTCCTTCAAGGCAGAGCAGCTCTGCATCCAAACCAACGGCAGCCTAAATTGCCTACTTTTTTGCCTTGGTGTTTATTGACAGAATCCCAAAAATCTCCGGAGCTGTGAAGTTAAAATAGTATGGGATGATAATCCACACTAAGAACTTACAGCTAAAATTACAATGTGTTTTCTCTACGTTAAAAAGACCATAACATTCAGAAGTGCAAATATCTAATTCTTCCACCTCAACACTTCCTCTCTGTAAATCCCAGTTTATAAAAATGCAGAGTACTTGTATAGCGAACCAAGGTGAGAAGAAACAGTAGCACCAAATTGCATGAAATTCAGACTTGGAAGTGATCTGACCATTCTGAATGTTTCTCAAAACAGCAAACTTTCAAGAACTTTTAGCTCACTGTCACCTTCTGGAAAACATGTCAGTAGGATAGCAGACAACTCTTTTCTCAGCTGCTTAGTATTAGAAACCAGAAAATGCTTTAGAACACCTTACTGGATTTAGCAGTTTTCACACTACATTGACACAATCAAGTGTAAATAAAGATGCAGTATACACTCTCATCACTAAGGCTTTGTCCTTAGCTGCACATACCTGCTTTTGTGCCTGTAGCTGATGAGACATTTCAGAAAAACAAAAACAAACAACAAAAAAGCTTCAGATTGCTAATAAAGCTATACAAGAAAACATACGATGCTACTCTTGCTTCTTTCTATTCTGATTCTGCTTCATTATCAATGTACATCTGGTGCAAATTGTGAGCAAATCCATCACTTTGGAGTAGCTAAACAATACAGATAACAAACCAATCTCATTTTTGACTGTGCAATCTAATCGTCTGCACAGCGCATGTTTTATAACTAACATGCCAAGTCATCTTTGCAATATTACAATTTTGGACTCCTCTGGGATAAATCAGCTTCAAAAGCTTTAGAAATGCAAATCTCCATGGCAGTCAAAGCAGTGATAACAGTAATACATGTACATGCAAGGTAGCTCATCCACAGCTCTGCAGCCTCAAATATCTATCTAGCCTGGCTGCAGAAGGAAAGCATACAACACTGTAACTATGCCAAAGACTAATCAGTAATTACAGCAACCATTCCCCAACTGCCTAGGTGTAGCAATACATCTACAGTCTCAGTTTCATGCACCGTGGTATAAACCTCAGCGTGCTGCATGAAGGAGTCCTCAAAAGCAGCATCTCAAGCCACAACGGTGCAAAAGACTTCAAGAATCAGGAGCCAGAATCCGACCCATTAAACCCGACTCACTACTACATAAATTTATACCATTTTTTAACTGGTTTCAAATTATGTCTCTGAAAATTCAAATAAATCATTTTTTTAAAAAGCTTAACGTGCCAGGTCATACAATCACTTGATGCAAAATACTTATCGTATTTTCTGTGCCTACACTTTTTGCAGTCTTACTGCTTTACTCTCAAAAACAAACTGTTTTCATTAATTACTACTTTCATACATACCAGACAACTGTGTGAAATTCCCTACTGATCTCATTAGTCCTCTAGCAAACTGCTGTTTTTGTTTTTCTGAAGTCTGAAACTTTCCAGCTGTGGACATTAATTTATCAGATGTGAAGGGGAGCAATATAGCTGCCTGTGCAGAAGTGCTCGGCTGGAATATCTTCTGTACAACCACTAAAAAAAACCCTGTGAACTCTGTTGGAAATGATCATTTCAGCCATGCTATTTTTAACTCCATTTCAGACTGCATTGCAGCATCCCTTGCCTGTAGGAATAATTCCCACAAGAATGCAGGACTCTGCCTCCCATGAGCAGAGGGAAGTTGATGGCAACAGCCCACGGCAAGCAAGGAACCTGCCACGGTCCTGATGCAGAAACAACGAACCAAAAGGGCACTCCTGCTCTGAAACATCAGCATCTGAATTGCATGCATTTCTAGGAAATCTAGCGTGTAACCTTAGAGTAAATTGCCAGAGAATTTTCACCACACGTACTTTTTATTTTTATTGTAACTCTGCGTGGACCACAGATGCAATGTGCGAATGAGTACTGGGTTATTACGAAGCCTGCACAGATAAACGTCCACAGCAGTTGCTCTAGAACAGTTTTTAGTATGGCTGTATCTCTGTACACACCACACAGTTAGAGGCAAAGGATAAGAAGGTATGTATCATCTCTGTGGTAGTATATCTAGTAAAACATTAAAAGCCAAATGATCTGGCTCATCTCTTAAAAAAAAACCTCTTAAAAAACTAAACTATCGCAGTCATAAGCCAGTGCCAGAAAAATACACGCTTGCTCTTTTACCCACATAAAGATGAAAACTGTTTTGAGTCTTTCTGAAAAATGGAAATCAATCTTGAATACTGAAGAGTTTAAACACACTATTTATGTTCTAGCAGACCTATGTAATCAAATGTCTAAATCCCACTTTGTAGAATGTATCAATACTAAGCACATCTCCTTTGCTCTTACTGTAGGACACCGTCTGACAGATTCTAAAGGTGAACTTTGTCAAGAGGAGCATGCAGGATTCACTTTGTTAAATACAAGTGAGTTGGTGATCACCACCTAACATCCACGGTCAACAATTTATAACAAATATTCAGTGGCATTTTTAATGAATTTTATAGAAGTCAACACAAATACACTTCCTCCGACTTCAAAATATATTCGGTAATTAAAAATTCAATCATCTAAGGTGAGATGTAATCCATTCAGGTTCTTTTGAAATTCCGAAGACTATATAATACATTTACTATAGTCAGAAAAGGTTTGTTTGCCTTTAATACAGAAGGTACTATGGACAAAAATTCTTAATTTTATTGTTATTGTTTTAAAACATAAATCTCTGCTTTGGCAGCAGTGCCAAAGCCATTCCTCTACTGAAGAGAAATGAAAATGAACTTATTTCCAGCATGTCAAGATAAGACTTCTACGAGATGTTTTGATTCAAAGCACAACAGCGGTCTCACTTCTAGTCTGTCAGGAGAATCAGGATATCTACTGGAATGAAAGTAATGCAGCTATGGGGAAGGCAGGGGAGGTAGGGAGGAGTTAAAATGATAGCTACTTAACTGACCTCTAATAATTTGATCACAGCATAAAACAGAACCATTCAAAACACGTGCTGCAGTAGAAGAAATCTAAGGCAAATTTATCATTACATTTACAATGCACTTTTTTCCCCAGACTGGCTTTGAAAGGCTATTGACCTAGGGCACATTACTACGTGATGCATACGAAAATTTTAGAAAGTGGGTAAAATATTTACCAGGTGATATAGGTCTGCTAGAACTTGGTGAGGGTGTATAAGGGATAGGACTGGACACAGTGCGAGGTCTTAATCCTTGTGCAGACATCTCATTAAAATATCTAACAAAAAAAGGCAAAGAATAATTAGATTAAACCTTTAAAATTGTGCCATGCTTTAAATGTTTCACTGCGCGTTTTCAATTCCCGTAAGAGTCACATGAGATGGACCACCAGTCACCTTTAGGAAGCCATGACAGGAACACTTCATTGCTGAACATTCAAATACTGGCCTAGCTATTAATGGAAACAGATGGACTCATAGTCATTTGCAGTTAAACTGTACAAGTTGTGCACAATTGGAATAAAATGTATTAAGGTCAGAGGTTTATACCACATCATTCCACTTGACCTGTGCTACAGTCTTGCATTTTACAATTACATTGTAGAATTTTTACATTGAACTCAATACCTCGTCTCACAGGAATGCATCTACTGCCATAAAGATATTCAAGCATTAATTTTCAATCACAAGAAAAAAGGGAGAAAAGTCATTTAAGTTTTGACAGCTGGTTACAAGAGCTGGTGAGTCTCATAGTCGTGGTTCCTATTTGAATCCATCCAGCCTCAACATTAAGCCATTTGCTCATTGTGCCCTTTGCCATAGCAAAAGAGAGCTATTTTGAATGCAGCACTTTCACTTGCTAAATACTTGTAGGCTGTGTAGCAAGATGCTTCCCACACTTCATTTTGATAAAATAAACAGGTGACATTTTATTTCACCTGTAACTATTTTAGTGGCTATTTTATTTGTACTTTCTCCACTGAATAAAGGGAAGTTTCTTCACAACCATGAAGTGCTAGTCGTACTCAATATAACAGGATAAGAATCATAACACTTGCTCCTAGTTCCACTCACTGTTTCCATCTCAGAAGCAATTTTATGTATTTTTTCCATAGCACTATCATCTTAGCTTTCAGGTTTACTTGCTTATGCTTTCTCCCTGCAGATTTTTCAATCACTGTGTAGATCAGAGGTTTCCCTACTCATTTCCTCCTGTACATAAGGCTACAAATCAGATTAACCCTCAGATTAACAGCACATCTACCTGTGTTTCTTTACTGGACTCCACAAAGCAGCAGGCAAAATTAGCTACCGAAATACCCTTTTCCATCTACCACTGTGCTGCTCAGAAATTTTTAGTTACTACACTTACTTTCAGATCAAAGATAAAAACAAACAAAAAATATTATAAAATATTCCTAGTCAATGGAACTCGGTGAGTGCTTTGAGCTCTGTAAGCCAGTTCTTAATGAATCTGATAAATGCTTTGACGCTGCATTTAATTAATTTTTAATCAAAATATTCAGAGTCACCAAACCACAACACCTAACAGAGGCAGTGCATTGAAGCAATGCTGAAGTTGGTTTAAACATGTGTAGATAAAGTAATAATGGTAGCTGCCATTAGGAACAACTGCTGGCAAATTAGGGCTTTACTTAAATACCAGTTTCCCAAAGAGATGACAATGGCAGTAGTGGCAAAACTGAACTGATTAGATTTACTTCTATAACATGCAATAACTTGTAATGCAGACAATATATGTATTACAGCAAGGCAGTGGTCTTTGTGATTCAATCTTATTCTATATAAATATATATATATATATTTTTTTTTTTAAGCATTCCTAGTCACCTAGACCATGTCAAATGGAATAACCACATATCATTTGTACGCTTCTTGGGTTTAGAAATCTCCATCTTATTTTCTTCAGTAATAGGGAAAAGATAAAGCTACCGTCATCAAGATGAGAAAATTTTGGGAGAGCTACGCATTGTTAATCCAGTAAAGCATCTCCACCTACCCCACCCACAAAAAAAAACCACAAACAACAGAAGAACCCAACACGTAAGTATCACCTACTAGCAATGCAACTGAAAACTCTGGATAACTGATCTGTCAGCGTGATCATTTTTAGGAAAACTAAGTAAGCTGACAAATCAACAATTGTAAGTCATTACTACATGTTGTTCTACAGTTTTTCTCTATGCAGTTTTCTTCTAAGACTAACCATGGTAACCACCTGCCTAAGTACTTCACATTACTTACAATGCAAACACCTGTTTTGGAGTGATTCTCTAATGTTTTTGCAGTACCAAAAAAGGAAAAAACCCAACATGACAATGAAATCTCTTGTTTAATTATTTTCTATGTTTTTACTACTACCACTATCTGGAAAAGGTAGGAAAAAAAAGGTCAGGATATGCCACGTTTTCAGATGAACACCGATAATTCATATGAATAGAGATTCCGACTATTTCTATTGTAATATAACTACTGGCGGAAAAGGTCAGGCTATTAAAATTAAATTTGAACACCAGAATCCTGTGTATCTAACTACACTTATTTACACAGTATTAACTACACCATAATACTAGATTCTACTGCAATAAACATCAGTTGCCTAGTATTTCATTAAAATGAAAACACTGCCTTGAATTTTAAGGGCACTCCTTGAAGTACTCTCTTTTTGGTAGATTACGTCTTACAATAAATATACTGATGACACAAGAAGGATCATCTCAGTATCTGGAGGACACATCACAGGGTGAGGGTGGGTTTATTTATTTTATTTTTTATTTTTTTAAAGACTTTTTAAATCCAAAATAATGCTAAACTGGAATAAAATAATGAGCATTTGAGAAGTAAGATAACACCTCCTTCAAAATGTAACACTGTCATAACACTATCATGTGAAAAAACACTAAAAGGCAAGACATAAAACCATGATAAAAAAAAATCTAGACTATCTGCAAGGACAGTGCAAGCAACGCATTTTGCAGTAGAGTAAAAAAAAAAAGCAAAAATAACATCAAGCATGTTATGGCTTGGACTTCAAGAACAACCCATCAGCTCTGGAAACGTGTCCTCTCTCTAAGGCTTTATATATTACTCCCTTAGATTTGGCAGAATGTATCCTATTTTCTGGAAAAGTTTGCCACAAGTAAGAATATTGTACCTACCTCAAAGAATTCATTACAGTCACCAAGTTAGGGGAAAAATAAAGGGACCGTGATTTAATCATCGTCAAGCGCAATCAGACAGGTATATTTATTTCCATATACATTTCCAAAATTCTAAATAATCCTTAGAAGTAACTTTTTCAATTCTTGCTGTTATAATCAGTCCAATTTTACACAAGTTTGACATAATTCTACTAAAGATATTGCTGCACCATGCTGAAATTTGATACATATATGAAACCCATACGTAACTTATTTCCATGAGTTCTGCAGTACTAAGAAAAAACCTAAAACACAACACACATGATTATGGATTAACAAGCTCAATGCCAACATACCTGGATAACTAAAATATACACACCTTTCATCATCCATTTCCAAGCTGGATTCACTTTCTGACAGTTGCCTGCAGAGTGCTTCCCTACGCTCCATTTCCCTCTGTAATTTTCTTTGAAGCCTCAAGTTTTCTTCCCTCATATGTCGCTCCTCTTCTAAATACTGTGCCATCTTCTCCGAATCTGAAATTCAGAATTCTGTTAAAATTTGACTCAAATTCCATTTCACAGACAGGAATTTTACCCCAGTACTTCAAGAAGGAAGGTGTAGAAAATGTTCAGAATGGATCAAGATTCTCATCCGTAAGTCTAAGTTCTAAGGCTAATTTGTAACAGTAGCTACTAAAACAAAGTGCTGTCTGACTGCAATTTTATGAGGAAAGGTAAAAAGCTAAAGAAGTTTCAAGTATTTACTTAAATAAATTTGAAAAGCAAAGAAAAAAGTCATGACAAAACAACAAAACCAAAACCGCGACACAGTACACTGATTGCTGCTCCATTCAAGTAGTGCTACTGCACATCTACAAGAATTTTACTGAAGAAATAATTTAAGGTATATTCCAAGGGAAGGAGCACAAAACAAGTTCTGTAACAGAAAATACTCCAACCAATTAAATTGCTATCTTAAAAATATCCTATAGCATGCTTTCAATTGGACGTCATTGTAGATTGGCCAGCAGCACATCTACCAATATAAAAGCCAACCAGTGATTTACTCTCTACATCAAAAGATAACCTGAGTTTGCAATTCTAAAAAGAGTTCATCAAAGACCACTTAAAAAGTCATTTACCAGATCATTTAAGCGATCAAATTACATCAAGGAAAGCCTTGCAGCATACTGATAAATTATTTCAATAAAATGGAACTTACTGTATGTGTAACATATTTGTGAGGTTTTCAAATATTAGATTATCTAGTGAATTCCTTGTTATTAAAAAAAGTGATCCATTACTCTGTGATCATTTCTTTACGCTGCAGACCAAAGAACATTCCTGTTTCAGAAAACTATCAACTGTCCACAACTCTCCTCATCTCTGTGGAAATACAACTTCTAAATGTAACAGCATCACTTACTTGCAGCTATTATTGTACCAAAATAGTTCCTAAACTGGAAATGTTGTAGGAAAATGCAATATAATAACACAACAACAATTTTCTAAGTAGACTTTACTAAGTACTCATGTATAATAGTAAGGGTTCTGAAACAGCCACAAGCTGCAAGCATCAAACTTCCACCAAAAAAAAAAAAGTGCTTTTCAGTTTAACCTTCTGTATGAAAGCAGTCCATAAAGCAGTAAATCCACAACTTTCATCAGTATTGCTATATATACTGCAACTTTATTTAACCTGTTCACAACAGAAAAGAGTATTTCTAAACCTATACCTCACTTTCCATGAGAATTCGACTTCAACTGCTTAAAATTCCTACTCTAAATCACAGTATTTAAAAAAGAAGTTACCTGGAAATAATAAAGAATGCGTGAAATGAGATTAATTATGCCAGATTTGTATAATGACAGTAAATCTAAGGCCTTGCTCTTATTCTGAGGTTCACAAAGTGAAGGCTACAGCACAGAAGTGCCAAGTACAAAGATTAGCAGCCCTTACCTTCTTTTAACTGAGACAAATTATTAACGCCACCAATGTGTGTACAAGGCCTCTGCACAAGAGCACTCTGCCACCTACTCTGCCTGTAAGGAAAGCCTCTGGCAAGCTATTGGGGAAGTACTGCAGTCAGCCTGTCATGGCCAGCACCTGCAGAGGGCAGTACTGCCTGATTCCTTCTCCCCCACGTCTTCCTGACCATGGCTACAGTTACCTAATGATAACTGTAACCAATAAATGCAATTCTTATATACAACTGAACTTCACTTTGCTAGCTGTTAATTCTTTCCAGTAACTTTGTATCTAGACTCTTACAATGTAATTCTTAAGTATCTATTAAAGTACAGCCCTCCATCAGAAGAGGGGTGGCCAGCAAGGACAGGAAGGTGATTATCCCTCTCTACTCTGCCCTCATGAGGCCCCATCTGGAGTACTGCATCCAGGTCTGGGGCACCCAGTACGAGAAAGACAGGGACCTGTTGGAGAGGATCCAGAGAAGGGCCACTAAGATGATTAGAGGGGCTGACAGGGTGAGGGAGCTGGGCTTGTTCAGCATGGAGAAGGCCGCAGGGTGACCCACTGCAGCCTTTCAGTACCTAAAGGGAGCCTACGAACAGAAGGGGAGTCAACTCTTTGAAAGGGTTGATAATAGCAGGACAAGGGGAAACGGTTCTAAGTTGAAGGAGGGAAGATTTAGGCTGGATGTCAGGGGGAAGTTCTTTACTCTGGAAGTGGTAAGGCACTGGAACAGCTGCCCAGAGAGGCTGTGGATGCCCTGTCCCTGGAGGTGTTCAAGGTCAGGCTGGATGGAGCACTGGGTAGCCTGGTCTAGTATTAAATGTGGAGGTTGGTGGGCCCTGCCTGTGGTGGGGGTGTTGGAGATTCATGATCCTTGAGGCCCCTTCCAACCCATGCCATTCTATGATTCTATGATTCCATGGAAGTATTTGTGTGTTGAAATACTTCTAAAAGTCTCTGGAAAAAAACAGTGATAGAAACATTTTTTGTAGCTCAAACATATTCAAGAACTATTCGGTGATTCTTCCCCATTCTAATAATGCAAAAAACAAACAGACCAAACTGCCATATAAATACATTAACAAGTTATAATACTACACTCATGAAAATGTTTTAGACTGAACTTGCCCCATTCTTCCACTTGGATCTTAAATTACAACACACTCAGTTTTAGATAAAAATCTTATATTACATCCTTAACAAGATTTGCAGCAAATTGTTTACTCACGTTGTAACTGTGCAGCCCTCAGTTGCTTCTTTAACCTCTCCACTTCATTCTTTAAAAATCTGATATGTCTCATCATATTTTCCGGGGAATCTATCTCCATTGATATGTCTCTGGGTGACGGTGGAGCAGATACTGGCTGGTCTAATTTCTCCTGCAAAATTCTGAATAGAAAATAGCTTGAACTTTACCTTCAGCTTTAATGAAAAGAGAACCCTTTAAATTCCTCATAAAGTAAGCGCAAGGATTTTGACAGGTAACTGAGATTCATTAAACACAGGTATCTAATGTATTTGTTTGGGAGAACCTTAGGAGGATTTATAATGCTTTCTTCCTTAATTTAGAATTTTAAAAGTTAAGACTTTTTGTCCAAGGACAGATAGACTTCTTAGAATACTCAGATGTTGTCACTGCCAAATATTTATGCATACAGTTTGGGAAAAACAAGTCACAGACTGTATACAGTTACCTCTGCTTCATACACAAAATATGATTATTCCCCAAAATAATTTCAAGCAAAGTCACTTAATCTGAGTTTTTACATGGCATGTTCTTAGAGGAAGAATAAACATGAAGGTGAGAAAAGGAGTATGGTGAAACACAGCCTCTTCTGCATTCCACTCTTACAAGGAAACAAGCACTTGGAACATGTTTATGTTTCAATGAATAGTTCCTGACTTCACATGCATTTTTTCAGCCTGAAAACATGAAACTGTTCTTCATTTGAACAAGGTTGACTGGCCAGATCCAAGTTTGCCCTGAAGAGCAGGGACATTACTACACAAGCACAGCTCTTGCACAGCCTGCTATTCACAAGTACCACACAACATGGTACTAAAGCACACTCCACCATACATCCTGGAAAGAAGGCATGCAATCCAAAATAACTTATACCACAAATGGTCTAGCTTAAAAAAGACTTTAGATCTAAAATGCACAAAAAAATCCTACCAAAAGCCTATCTGCTATGGATTTACCACTGCTGAATATGTGTAGCTCTTCAGAGCTTCTTCCACACATCAGGGCTCTGTAAAATAAAACTACAAAAACTGTGGTTCTGATGGGTTCCTAGTCTGTAGTCAAGATTCACAGAGTTACAGCAGCATGTAGTAGAAATTAAGGAATTAGAAATCTCTTCTCCCTTAGCCCTGCCAAAACAAAATTCTCATAATGTAGCAAATAGAGAATCATTTTAATACATACTTTTAATCTTAGCTTTCCCAGGAACATAAAAAATCCTTGTCTTATTTTCTAGTGAGTAAGTAGAGGGAAGTCTCAGTGAAACAAATGTACAGCTGAGAAAAAGCTGAAGTCTTCTCCAAGCAGGCAGGGAAAAAAAAAGCGCTTCTGATATTAAAAATGCACTAAAATAACACATTATTTTCTTCGGGCTACAAACAGAAAGCTAACTATAAACCAAGATACCTGGAGTATATCAGCTGTTGAAAAAATCCGGCAAATTCCTTCTTTCCCAGGTCAATTTTTATACTGCCTCATTTCATCTAGTTTAGGCACTCATGTATGTGGTAACGTAAACAGAGACCTTTACAACTGTGTCAAACTCCAGGCTTTCATAGATCAGATAATGCTTGCATGACAGACAAGAGCATACTTAAATCAGAAGCTTAAGTGTTAAATGATAGATCATCTCCCACAGTAACAAATAAATTGAACAAGACAAACCGTTTTTCGGCTTCGAGCTTGTCCATCCTCTTCCAGAGACGATTCACTAGTGCTTCTTGTTCTTGTTCCAAAGTATTTTCAAGGTCAATCTTCTCACGTCTTAGCTGCAGAGGAAAGTAATCAGTTAAAATGATGGGAATACAAATATTTGCAAGGAATTGTCATTAGGAATGACTACTGTCTTACAAGAAAGACAAGACAGTTTCCCAAGATTCTCTAAGACACCAAGAAGAAGGCAAATAAGAGAAAAATCAAGGAAAAGATACTAGTCACAGAGACAAATCTGTGAAAAACACAAGGGATTTGGGAGTTGAAGAGTTGACACCATCTTAACAGAAGTTTTTTCAAACAGAACTTGTTGCTTCTGCCCAATAAAGAACAGCTTGAACCTGGACATGTGGTCACTGTTGCCATGAAAAGCCTGTTCAGAGACAGAAGACCTCCTGTGCCACGGGTCTCTGAAGTTCAAACAGAACTTACTCTTCCACCGCATAAACATTTATTACTTCGAAACTCCACAATTTATGAAAAAATCTTTTCTTAGTAGTATTTTAGTATCAAACACTATGCAACTATTAATAAGAATACTCAAGGATACCAAGAGCCAATCTTATCCAATAATCCTGCTGAACTGCAGGAGATAGCAGTGACAAAACCACAGTGACAATCAGCATCTTTATGAAAATACTACGGAGGTATTTTTCCTGCCCAAGCTGAAGTTAACACTTGCTATCTTCTGAACAGGCAGAAAAGCCCACATTACAACATGGAAAGACTGAAAACACTTTAAATGATTTTCTTGCATCCGTATTGCATCAATACAGCTGAAGTGGTATTACAGCATCTAAATCCTTAAGGGCTATGTTCTAACCACTTAATATTGTGATAACCAAGCAGAATTTACACTCATGCACTTAATGCTACAGTAATGGTTTAATGAGCACACAATTATCTTTTTCAACATTTAGGGCAATTAGATATCACAAGTAAAAACATATTCATTTTGATGAGTAATAGGAAAAACAATAAGAAAAAAAAAAACACCTTAGTCAACCTTCTCATGTCTGCACTGCTGGATGTACATTAACAGTTGAGGGAATTTAGACTTCGGTAACGCAGCAGTCAGGAGGAATATGCTTCAGTCTCACATCAGAGACCAGAATTTGTACCCTGCTACTTGCACACCGCAGGCCCTGACTGCCGCTTGCACACTGCAGCAAGTATTTCATACCAGAGTGGTACGAAGGCAAAGCGCTCAGCCCTGGAGAGACATGGCACTTTGCCTTAGGACACAGCTAAATAACCACCTGGTCAATGCCTGGGCTGGCTGAGTTCAGAAGGAAGAAAGCACACAAAACACGAATCGACATACCATGCTCCTGTATTAGCAGCATGCAGATCTTCGTTACATCAGATAACTATCTGTATAACCACATGGTGAAGGTTAGACTGCAAACGACTCATTCTGCAGCAATAGTTTTTGCATCGCTTCAATGCAGTATCATTTAGACTCATCTGCTGTGACCCTTCACTGTCTTTTTACAACTACATGATTAATCCTGCACCAACAAGACATACACATGAAAATAAATCTATTTCATTTAATGCTATGAAAAAGAGCACACTTGGAGGCAAAGTGAATTATTTTTAACCCCTGATTTGAAAAATCTAAGATTACACTCAGCATTATAGCAGCCATCACCAAGGCAGCAGTTTGTTAATTAGGCAATTGCATATAGTTGAGCGTGTACAATGAGAAGGTCAAATCATCAGGGATAACAGATAAATGAGCCAGGAATGTATTGAAACCTGAGGCTGACGGATGTCGTCTAACAAAACTGGCGCCAAAGAAGTTGGGCTGTGAAAGAGATCTAAAACTCCACTTTTCCAGCAAGGTCAGACTATACAGCAAAGAAGAATCCTCCTTTGTTAATATTGAGTGTTTTCCCAGTTCCTACCAGTGTCAGGACATTAAAGCTTTAATGATTTCAGCCTACAGAAGACACTGCAGCATGCTGAGCAGAGCTGTGAATTCACAGAGACAGTAGCTATGTTTGTTTTGTAATAGGTATTCCAGGTGTACTTGGAAATGAAGTCTAGCTCTAGTCAAAGAGTTTCTTTGGAATTTGATTGTAATTTGAATGAAATTGAGAAGGACAGGATCACATCTCAAGACAAAACCAGCAGCTCTATCAATACCACTGTCATCTTATATGGGTATCAAACATCTTTTGAATTTTTATCATCACAGTAGGGAAGTGAAAAAGTTTTGCTAATTGTTCTGTACCTTAGTCTTCCCTTCAGAGGAAGAGAAAATTCCCTTTTAAGCTTTCCCACCATCCAATTGTGTTTCTACCTGTCTCTGGCACTTACTTTACTTCAAATGGAGCCAAAATATGCACTGTCTGTATTCCTGGATTATTGCTTCTTCAGTCTTCCAGCAAACTTACTCACAAGCACAACTGTTTCATCCTAAAATGTTGGGTATCTTATAAATCAGTGAAAGCTGTGTAAGTTCTCCGCCTAGTCCCACTGTCCCAAATTCCACATACTGGCTTCTCATCTGCCCTTCCCATTTGTATCTCTTTTCTGTTCTCCAAGAAAATCTTTCCAGGAAATTTTAATTTCACGATCTTCTCCTTTTAAAGATGCAGACACAGGAGATGATTACTGGCAGTTCTTATTTCTCATCTCCTAGCTGCATTCAGTTACCAACTGTACTGTGTGAAATAGCAAAGCAACTAAAAAGCATAACAGCAAGACTACACAAACTTGACCTCTGTAGAACAAAACTGGCAGCTACTGTATTTCCTATCAAATCACTGAACTATAACAGAAAAGCCTTACTGTTCCTTTTAGCTAAAACATTAAGTTAAGAAAATAGTCCTGTATTGCAAACTTCTTCATGGTCAGCCTTCAGAGAATGCTCTGCTGCTTCAAGCTGACTCAGGGCAATTACATTGGGTCACATTTGAAATCTAAGACGCAAACTAGTTTTTTAATTTAGCAATAATGTTCTATATAACCACCACTGCTACATACCAGCTACTTATCATGCCATAAGCTGGTTAGATGAGAGAAAGCAAATGAAGAAGGAATCAAAGCAGAGCTAATTTGCATTCCATATTGTAAGAAAAGTAATTAGTGGGCAATTAATTTCATTATAACTGTCTGAGCATTGGTTACAGCAATAGATCTAGAAGATAAAGTTGCAAGTAAAACAGTTCTAGAACATTATGTTCAAAGCATTCCTGAAATACTTGTTCCAAGTCCTGTTTAGCAGCTCTCCTCTTGAAGATGTGTAGCAGTCTCCTATCCTTTATTTTCTATTTGCACAATAAAGGCAAAATTGCTCTGCTCACCATTTTTGGTTGCTTCTTGCTAGATAAAAGATGTGTAGCAAGAAAGCATAAAGCTCAAAGTATTATGAGATTTTTTTTCTATCTTACTGTAAGGTATGTATTGGATGACATTTAAAAACACATGGAAATTCAAAGTAAGACCAGAAGCCTCCTAGAACACCTTCATAATCAAAGTAAGCTTTCAAGGTCAGATATTTGAGAGAAAGACCTGAAACATCAAGATATAAGCAATCCATTGTTAAGCTTTCGTACTTTTTAAAAAGGTATCTACTGTTGATATTCCAACATAGCAAAAAGTTCCAAATGTTATCATTTCACATGTCTGTGTGCCCAACACAATGATGCAAAAATAAATACCACTGAGATTCCAGCTGTGGGTCATCCTAGTATCACAAAGGCTAAACCAGCTTAATGCCCCATCCCTGCAGGCATTCAAGGCCAGGCCAGATGTGGTTCTGGGCAGCCTGGTCTGGTGATTGGTGACGCTGCACACAGCAGGGGTATTGAAACTAGGTGATTGTTACGGTCCTTTTCAACCCAGGCCATTCTATGATTCTATGAAACTAAGCTTAGAGTTTGCAGTTTAATTTGCAATCTTTGCATTCACTTCAGTTTTGATTATGTGGCCGTCACCACCACCTTGTGGCTAAGAGAGTTACTGCAGTCTCATTAATTTCCATGCAGGTTCAGAGTTTGTTGACTACACCTTCCTACTTTTATATATTTGTTTCACAGACCTCTCTGCATAGAATGCTAACACAAGAATTGAGAAAACTCATTTAATCATTAAGATAGCTATTTTAGTTAGTCTGTAATGCCAAATGAGATATGAAAGTCAGAAAACTACTAAAATTTCAGATGATCAGTAGCATAAGATTGACATGCCTGAGAATAGCAAGCAAAGTCTCACAAATAGCGTACGATATTTACACCACTCGAAATTACCGGAGTTGCACAAATTAGGAAAACTGAAGTTCTTTAATGAGTGTGTATTTTTTCATCAGTCTGTCCTTCAGTCAAAAAGATTCCTACTAATGCCATTCAGATGCTTTGATACACATGCTTAAGATAAAACACAGGAGCAGACTGAATTTCCATGAATTGGAAACAAGATGGAAACTAGTGGAGTTCTCACGTGTAATCTCTCTCTAGGGTGAAAGGGAGTTGAACGTAGTTTAACCTCAAATCTTTGTGAGTTTACACACAGCTGACATTTGAGTACTGTGCTACCCAAGCTACCACAAAAAGGTGACCCACAGCACAACTAGACCACATACATGTGGTTTACTACCACGCTTAACTGCTAATAGAAGAGGCGGTCCATCTCAATAACTGCATGATAGCGCAAGCTGACGAACAGCAACAAGAAGCATAACTTACAAAAAAAAAGTAAATTACTTTTGCAAAATAGTTACAGCTTATCCAGCGGACATTAAGGTCTGCATTAAGGGCACTAAGAGCTATAAAGGCCATGGGAAAAAAAACAACAAATTTTCCTAATAATTTCTGTGAATCACTTATTGCTTTGACTGCAAGAAGCTCCCCCTTTTTTTTTTTTCATATACATATTCTTGACATTGCCCAGTTTCCTGAAGAATTAAAAGGGAAGTCAAATCAAATACAAAATAAGAAGATATTTTTTGAATCCCTTCTTGTTGTTTTACAGCCATAAAACTCCTACAGGAAGGCATTACCTGTTCCAGGGTGAGCTGTTTCGAAATGGTATCATTTTCCAGTTTTTTAATCTTCTTCATCAGTTTGTTCACTTGAAATTCCTGTTCCTGCTCTAGATGCTGCTCCAGCTCAGCTTTCTCGTGCTGTAGCTAAAAATGTGGGACACATGAAATATTTTAAACACACAGAAATACACAACATTAAGCAACATTTATACATTTATTTACATGTTGGTTCTTACTGAACATTAAATTCTCTACTGACAATTCTCCTGAAAAGACTTCAAAGTGCACAACCCACCCAAAGCCTTTCGCAAAGGAGCACTGTAAACTGTTCAATTTATAAAGAAGATGGAAGTAAGCTACATTTCTAAATAGTTAATAAAGTCAAATCAAAACAGACACATTATATACAGCATATAAAACAATTACATTCCAAAAGGAAAAAAATATATCAATGTTCACAAAAGCATTAATTTTAATCTAAATGCATCAGCTTGAGCATCCAAGACATAAAATGCAGGCCTTAGCATGTCTTCCTTGGCAGCTGAAACTTTAAAATTCATGAAAGTCATAACACTGAAAACACTGTGCAATAATATAATAAAAAAATCTTACTTCTATTCCTACAACAGCAAGAATCAAAAGATTTTGATGACAAAGATGCTGTTATGACAAAGCTGTTTTACTGGTTTTCTTAATACTTAAGAGCACTTTTTTTGGTCCATGTAATAGTTTCAATGAAAATAAAGAAATGTTTACTCTAAAAGACAGAAAACAAAATTCTCTGAAAGGTAGAAATAAAAAAAAAAACACCACAAATTATGGTATGGAATATTGTCACTTTTAGTATTAAATGTCAATATCAGAATGAAATCCTGAGAAAAGGATTCAAGCCTTCCTACAGATAAGAGAGAGTGACTGTCACTATGACACAAGTACATGACATGACTTACTGGGAAGTAAATGTCACAGAAAGACAGTGGTGCACTGTGCTCTGGCCATGCAACAAAAATTGGACGCACTTTTTCACTTGCAACCTTTCTATGCCAGTTCTTCTGAGTAAGACAATGGTTAGAACAGTAAGATGACAACAGATATCTGCAGCACTTTGTAAGAAACATCTGAAGATACACCTAATAGTCACGGACACAAGTCAAGAATGCTATACTTCCACAATGAAGACAAATAAATTTCTAACAAGCTACATTTCAGTGGTTCATTAATTCAACTCCTTTTGCTGCTAATCTGCAGACAAAATGATCTATGAAGTGTAGACTGGCAGAAGATTTACAGCAGAAATCCTAGTGTGGAGAGAGCACTAGTCAAACAGGAACTGTTTGCAACACACAAAAGAATTAGGAGTTCACCTGTATTTTCAGGGCTTCTCAGTATTTTAATATGTGAAAAATGAAACTGTAGTAAAGAATAAGCATTTCAAATAAACAAGTTCACTCCGTTCATTTTTTTTCTCCCCAAGCCCCTGAAGCACATGGAAATTCCCATGCATTTGAGGAAGCCAGCTGGACTCATACGATAGTAACTGAGCTTATCATGGCCATTCTTAATTGAATGGTTAGGAAATCTTGTTAAATTGTCTAGTCAGAAATGAAGCCATTTCCTTTTTTGTGTGAGAAAACGCAGAGCTGCTAAGATTTTCATTAGAACAAAAAGTTGCATTTAGAGTTTTAAAATCAAAATACTGGTTTTGTTTATGAGAATTGAAAGTTTGATGTTTCTTACTTCAGCAATGGAAATTTGGCTGGAATTAACAACTTCAATATGAACAGGACATCATTCAGTTTTACAATTTTCTATGTCCCTCTCCTCCTTCAGCCCCTCCAGCAGCCCCAGTTTAAGACTGAAGACAGCCAAAGAACACACAGAACCAGCAGTGTGCAGATGCCCACCTACCACCAGGTGCTTGTGCCTGCATCTATCTTCAATTTGCTCAATAAAAACCTAGACACTTTTTCTCACCTAGCTACAAATTAAAGCCAAAGTCAGTTGCTGCAATCAGCTTATATTTAGTTAGCTGAATAAACTGTGCAAAAAGGCACATTGCCAAAATCTCAGTCTAGAGCCAGATGCTGCTACGATGAAGTGTGAGGTTAGGGACTGCGAGCATTAGCAGGCACTCCAGTGAGCCAAGCTGCTGGTATGGCCCTATGAAGGTAACTGAAACCAGCCTAACAAGTACTATTTCTTGATTTCATATCCTGTATATAAATGCAGTTATATAATTTTAAACAAACCGAGTTGCAATAGCACAATGTTGCTTGTTAAATCATTCTTTTTTAAAGTTTGCATGGAATTTGCGTCACATGGAAACTGATAAGGTTTGCTTGCTGGATCTGTAGCTGCTGTGTAGCATCTATTAAACCTTATCTTGGGAGCATGAACTGCAGCCAGAGGGCCACTCTAGCTGAGCAGAAGGCTAATAAGTCAAGTTAGAAGAGATCTACTACAGCAGTATTTTCTATTCTGATTTAATCATAAATACACCAGGAAGTGAAATGACTATTATTCAAAGTAGGAAGAAAACAGTGATAGCCCTCTCTCAAAACACATCTCAGTGATCACTCACACTTGGGTAAAATCCTCCCTCCCTTTCACTGCCTTCGATTAGAAAACGAACCACCACAAACCAGCAAATGCTGAAACCCTAAGACTGAAAAACAGAATTGCTAACAGTGAGACAGTACCCAATGGTAACATATGGATAAAGCCTTTACTTGGGAAAAGTAGTGAATATTTTCCAGCTTTTACATTGTATGTAATTATAGTAACAACTGTTTCCATATACACCTACAACTGCTAGCTAATGAGAAACGAAGTATGTGTTAGATTGAATCACCTTCATAATGTCTTTCTTATAGACCTTGAAATGCCCATGAAAGCTGCAGGAGAGATAGTGCAAGCATTTACACAAGATCAAAAATGGACTTAGGTTAACAGAGACAGCAAATACTTTAAAGTGAGAAGCAAGCTTTAAACAGAAAGCTTAGCAGCAACAAGAGTGCATGCAAAGTTCAGGTAAGTCATAAACAGCTACAGTAATATTCTACTCTCTCTACAAAGATACTTCCTGATACAACATAGGATGACATCCGCTGTAATTCCTTACTGTACTGCCTTGTGTCCTTAAAAAGGTGGATAAAGTTCTCTTTCCAAATAAAACCCAAAAAAACAAATACTCACTTATCCCTCAGACTACAACCTTGTACACTGTCCTGAACACTCCCTTTTTACTGTGTCAGCCCTCAAAAGTTGTACAATTCCTCCTCCGCTGCATGCTGAATGTCCTGTTCATTAACAAACCTGCACCATCAGTGTACCTCCTCTTTACATCCAGATGCACATCAAATCCATGACAGATGAGTTTACTCTGATAATTCAGCACTACTTTTATTTATTTGCATCCCCAGGCTGATGCATGGAATATGGAGAGCAGGAAGGAAAATATCATATGTCAACAGACTTACAGTTTTTAAAAGCATTGTCAAGAATCAGATTTCCACAGGGTACCTTTCATTATAGCTTCCCAATTACTTAATCCACCCTTAATTCAGCTATTATCTTTGGAAGTCACAACATTTTCATTTCAAGGACAGGCACTTAAAGTAATTTGCACTTTCAAAAATTAAAGATACGGAAAAATCTGTTGGTTTTTTTTAGAAGGACAATGCTAGACAATGTGCAGAATAATGGACTTCATGAATTAAAGCAATATTAAAAGTTAATTACTCTTTTGAGCAGCGTTTTCACAACAGATGTGATTTTCAAGATTTACTTCCTTAAATCTCAAAACTACAACTCAACAACCCATGTGCACAACTGCAGGAATAGATCCTCCATCAAAACACTTGTAGTGGTACTCTGCCAAACATTACCACCATTCTCTAGTGATTAGGAAATGACGGCTCTACAAAAATAACTGTGCCAAACTTCCCAGAGATGTAGCCTGGTAAATGACAATAAGGAGTAAACACATGGGAAAATATAGTGGGTTTATACAGAGCTTATTAAAACTTCATAAGGAACAAGTGCGATGACTAGCTTTGGTTTACTCCAAAATATCTATTAAGATGGATGCTCTCCCTCATCTCTTCTGCACTTCAGTTAGGAAATCAAACATTGTGCTAATCCAAGGAAAATTAACAGGCAAAAGAATACATTTATCTATCGGGCTCGCAAAGTCAATAAAAGCTAAGGCCACAGAAAGACAGTAGTACTTTATTGAGAACTCTTTCATGCAGAATCAGTGTGGCATGCAGTGAACATTTCAAATTTACCTTCTTTGAACAACACTGAAAACCTGATACAGCAGTGTTTTACAGCAGCAGCACACATCATGCTGATCTAGGAAATTCACGTTAGGCTATTAGTGAAGAGCACTGCAGCTCGTGCTCTGGCAGACAGCTTTCACATTTAAAGCATGTTAGCACTCTGAGAGCTTGGTCCCAATGCTTGGTCCCAATGCTGAATGCCATGCATAAGCCCCTACAACTATGAAAAACAAAGGACTAAAAACCTGCTACCCGCATGCAAAGTCACTGCACATGTTCAACACCCTTCAGCCAAATCAAGTGTAATTCATGCTTTTATTTGTAAAGCGTTACTTTGCTTAATACAATGTGGCAGCATGGCCCCAGGTAACCTGGTACTGTAACCAATTTCTACACAGCCCTTTCCATCAAGCAACACTGTTCAATATAGCATTTTTTTCTTTAGTACAAAGCTTTTTCCATGGTATGTACATCTTCAACAAGAAAAGAGCACTAGATAACTTTTTTTTTTTTTTTTTTTTTTAAAACGTTGACATTGAAAGTAAATGTCTTAGTCAGAAATGTTCTCATCAGCCCTCAACCAGAGTAATGGGAAACAGTGTACATAAGATTGAGGACATTTAACTTGACACTTAACATACTATATGATATTAGCCATTAAACTAAATCTCAGGAGTGTCCAGTACAGAGGGGGGTCAGATAGATGGGATTAGCTCTACTATTGTTTAGAAACAATACATTACTTAACTGCAGGGCTACACGTGCCTCTCAAATCTCCAACTGCAGAATATAAGAAATTGTTACAACATATAGACAAGTTATTCAAACTCAACTAATTTTTCATGACAAAGCTTGTACATAATCACATGAGAAGAGCCACAGTGGATCACAACTAACTTAGTGTCCCATCTTTCTCAGAGGCCAAAACAAGGTACTGCACACCTATCAGAACAGGGTAGATGCGTACAGAACTTCCCACAGATACTCACCCACAAGTAACTCCATGGGTACAAGATACTCCACAAGTTAGCACCATGGGTAATCAAAAGGCGTTTGCCATAAATTGTTCCAGCATCTGAAACTATTTTACTTTCAGCACCTAACACATACTAGAGTTTTAATTCTAGAGAAGCAATTGTTTTGTTAGAAATATGGCTAAAACTTACAGTCTCCTGGCAACCTTCAAGCATCACTGCACAGTTCTCTATGTAAAGTTCAATATTCAGGGCTCGTTCAAATATCATATAGTCCAGAAAGAAAAAAAATAAGTGTCTGTCTCACTCACTTTTAAAATTAACTAACTGTTTTATATGTTACATCTACTGCTTTGTATCTCCATTAACTTCTAGGTTCTCAATGTACATTTCAAGATACAAATTCCACAATAACATACTAAAAAACAAACAAACATCAAAAGCCAACCCACACTCACTGCACTTCTTGTACTTTGCTTTTATCAGATGTCTGCTTTACTGCAGTTATGACCTGACCACATACCTGACTGCCCTCACACCAACAAGAACAAAAATTCAGCCACCGTTCGGCCCTGAAAGAAACACCAGAAAAGGAACCACTCACCTGCATCAGTTTTCTTGAGAGCTCATTAGTGAGAAATTCCTCCTCCTTTTCATAGTTTACCGCAAGTGTTTCTTTTTCTTTCTGCAGAGCCTGAATCTTCTTAAAAAGAGTGTTACTGATGAATTCTTCCTCCTGCTCTGCCCTTGCTTGCTGTGAAATGAAGACAAAGTTTTAAGAAAAAAAGGAAGCCAGTTTCCACATTAGAAACTAGAATTATTCTGCTTGTCTTAATACTCCTTTCCTCCACCCTTCAACTTAAAGCTTGTCTGTCCATCCTGGAGAACAGTGGGATGAATGTAAGCCCTGTTATCTCTTCCAGCAGAACAACAGCATTCTGCCTTTTTTGTTCCCCATCTTTTAACTTTGGAAACTACACAGATGGTCTAAACTGGCTTCCCCCCAATCAAATGCATGAACTCCTCAGCCTCTTAAAACTTATAAAAACATTACTGATTCAGAGATTACCACTTACACCTGCACTATTCCTAAAAACAAACAAAATACCGCAGCCATCTCTCAATGTTCTCCATTATGAACCGAAGCACAGATGTGAGGCTGCCTGCATTCAGCACTGTGCCAACTTGCCAGATCCCTTCAGCTGCAGCACTGCCCTCTGGGAGGCACACAGTGTTTGTTCTCCCCTGCAGGTGTGCAACTGGTGACAGCAACAGGGCCCAAGGGAACAGCACGGAGTTTTGTCAGGGGAGGGACAGGTGGGAGTTAGGGAAAGGTTATGCACCAGAGGGTGGTGGGCATGGAACAGGCTGCCCAGGGCAGTGGGCACAGCCCCAGGCTGCTGGAGTTCAATGAGCATTTGGATGACACTCTCAGACAAAAGGTTTGGATTCTGGATGGTCCCATTTGGGACCAGGAGTTGGGCTGCTCCAAAGAAAGACAGCCCAAGAGCAGCTGCCGCCCTCCCTCCCCCCTTGCATTCCCTGCTATTCAGGTATTTCAAGGTTTTTTTTTTTTATGTACACTTAAGAAATTTCATGAACAGAATACAGAAGTTATCTTTTGGAAGTCTGCTCTAAAAAACCGCAAAGGACAACTCATATGGGCAAATGACAGCCCACAGCTACAGATGGGTAAAGCCAACTCCTAATTACACGAGCAAAGCACAATTAGCCCAGAAAAACAGAATGACAGAAACACAGAATTCCCAAGCCATAACATTCAACAAATGAGACCACATAGTGTTGAGGAGTTTTTTCTGTCCCTACAATAAAACCCATATCACATGAACTGCAGATTTGTGATTTGGCCTGAGTTTAAGATACATAAGGATTTGCTTAGTTTTATTTCAGCAAAATCTGATTGCAGAAAATTTAAGGAATAGGATCCAGAAGTGTAACTGTTTAACTTTCATAACGTTCTGCCCCAAATGTGGCAGAATAATCATCTCCTTATACATATTGCACAATGGAAAGTGCTTACAGGATTTCATTGTGTCAGTGATCTTTTAACTGGAATGATGCATTCTGTAGTAGACCAAGAGCCAATTACGTAAGCAGAGATACCTTTCATGCCTACAAGAAAAGTTACTTACAAAGCATAACTGTCTTTAAAGCTGGTGGAATGAAAGGGACAACCGTAAATATCCCCAGATCTCCAGTATCATAAAATCTAAAGCAGTGGTTTGGAAATCTTTCAATTGAATCCTCCTCGCTTCAAGTCTTTCTCTTCACATCCTTACCAGTGCCTTCTCCTATCTTCATTACTTTTGTGCCACGGACCTTACACACTACCAGCTACCAGCTCCCCCCTCCCTTGGCACAAGCCCAAGCTGAAGAAAAAGACAATAATAAGGAAAGAAAAGAAGCTCTGGCACAATTTATTAGCTGAGGTCCTGCACAGCACCTTCTCTCCAATGTCAGTGCATCTCACTGGCAGAGAACCACTCTTCCTGCATGTTCACTATGGGTTATCATTGGCCACATTACGACAATATAAAGATACCCAAAAGCTCTAAAGAAATGCTAAATTGTCAGCTTACATCTCAGAATGCTACAACACAAGGAATCTGACTAACATCTCAATAACATCATTATCCCTTTATAAATGTAGCTTTACTTTGAGATGCTAACAATCTTATGCCTTCAGAGAAATGTCAGAACAGAGTAAACAGTACCAACTGCAAAGGTTCATTGTCCTCAAACTGTTAAAATTCATGTGTTCTCTTCCAAAGTCACCCCCTCCTTTGTCTTCATGGCACAAATTTCTACTGCCAGCTTTTTGATGGTTCAAAGACAGTGAAAGGGAGGAAGGCAGACCAAGTATACATAGAATTATATTAGAAAGGTCTTGGTTTTAAAGAATCAAAGTGCATCTACTTTGATTTCTCTTCATTTCTAACCTGTATAAAGTCTGTTCTGCCCCTGCTTTGCACCCATCAAAACCCTTGAAATTGTAATATTGCAGTGCTGTGCCAGAAAAGCCCTTCTCAGCCAGATGCTGGTGTTAAGCAGAGATGGGTGCTCAGCCAGGAAACACAGGGGCTTCACACCCAGCCCAGCCCAGCCCAGCCCACAGCTCTGCCCCAACATCACATGCAAGCAGGCAACAGACAAGCACAGACAGGGGGAGACACCCAGTCATCCTTTCCCTTTCTCCTTCCATTTTTCTTTCCTGGCTCAGCTTCCTGAAGTGGCTTACCACAGGCAGAGTCCTGGCACACCGAAATAAAGATGAACAGCTACAATTCAGGCTCATTTAAGCTGCTCGGGAACAGCCCTGATGCCCACACCGGCATGCATTCAGCAGGATCAAAGCAAGAGCTGAACAAGATTATATCTGCCTCCATCATACCAGCGATATATTTCTCAGCTGAACAAACAGGAAGCATACAAATCTCAGTGTGAATTCCAAGTTCCAGACATCAAAATACAGTGTCTACTTAAACTACCTGGTGGTCTGCAATTTCAACATTATCTATGAAGTAAAAAAAAAAACAGGCTACAGTTATGAAACTAGGTATAAAATATGCATAAAGTGTTACTCTATTTCTTCTAAAGCTACATACTTTCATTCTGAAACTTTCCCTTTATCTTGTTAATTGCTGGAAATAGTTTGGCTGTAACAAAACCGTTCATGTTTATCTTAATATTGTCTGAAATCTATTAGTCATTTAGCCCACAGTCAAGATGATGTTTTATGGCAGTCAAAAAAAAAAACCCACACACTGTTTCCTGCACAGACTGTCACAGTAATACTTTTTTTTTGAACATACACGCACAGTTTCCATACAAATAATCTGCCTCTAAATCAGGCATTTGCATTAAAATTTTTTGCTGATAGGATCAGCAAGAAAAATGAGAAAGAACATGGAAATCAGAGACAGTGGGTCAGAGAGGGCACAGAGTTCATGATTTCTCTGTCACTCAGTCACTCACGTCACATTCAACATTCGTAAACACCAAAAGCAATTCACTTCATTCTGTATACCACCTTACAAAATAAATTGCTAAGACACTGAGTGATACAAAATAGGATCTAACAGCCTTCGGAAACCTGAAACGTGCAATCTCCTTGCTGCAAAGATCTGCAGAAACAGTCATGTCCACCTGTCTGCTGTGTCTCAAGCTCCAGGTCTGGCTAACTCAGAGGACAGCATGGACGCACCCAATAAGAGGATATCTATAATTACTGAGGTCAACACCACACATGTCAAAGACTATTGCGTTAATTTGTGAAAATCAAGAATGAAGAGGGGATTCCGACTGCAGTAGTATGTGACATCCTGATTATTAGTAGAGTTGAGGTGTGAAATGTTATAAAAAAATGCGTCCTTGTGAGTTTACTATCCAATGGACTGTTTTTAAAAGAACTAAGAAATTTCTTTTGAAAACTGCATATAGTAACTGAGCATCACATTAAAAAGCCAATCTCATTATAAGTTATTTTTCCACACACTGAATGTACTATAAACTGTCAAGAGTTTAGGTCCAAAGTATTTTTATGCTTTCAGTTCTTCTTGTGTATGTATCTCTAGCAGGCCAAGAGCACACACTGCTAGATTCCCCTCTGCCTGCTTGCTTTTAGCTCCTACAGCAGCTTCTGCATCTGACAGGATCCTTTCTTTCTGCATCACCAGACCAGATTCCAACCACCATACTCTAGTGGCAATATTTTATCAACAGCAAAACCCTGGTTTTCTGTTGCTTTAACAAAGCCAAATAACAGTGACAGCTGTCTACACTTCCTTCTCCTCCGAGGTTACTATAAGTTTCATACATCTTCCCATTACTGCAAAGCAGAGTAAGGAAAAGCAGGTTCAACACCACAGCTGAAAGCTACTCCTCAGTGAACACCAGTGCCACATTATCAGTGGTATGATGTGAACGAGACCTTGCATTTTAATTTCAGCTCTTTCTTCAGATGCAATTTCAGGAATACGTGTTTCACGAATGGCTCGTCAGCCCCATACAGCCTGAGAGCTAGGTGGCAAAGCACCACCCACCTCCACTAGCATCCGCGGTACAGCTGGCACTAAGATTTCAGGGGATCTTGCTGGAGACAGCTTACAAAGCACTGTTCTGATCTAATTCATCCTTGAAGTTTCCCCATCTTTAAAGACAAGACCCACCACTGACTCTTCATCACTCATTCACACTGAGCAGTTTCTGCTGGTGAACCTAAGGGACAAAATACACCTGCAGATGGAGCTGAAGAGCAATTCAACCTCCTGGTTGTATGCTTAAGAAACTCTATCTTTGCTACTGAATATAGCCCAAAAGGTTGGGGCTGCTTCAGGAGAGATGATCTCAGCTGCTGCATGCGGTACACTGAGCTAGAGCTGCCTCTTCAGAGAGCTGCCTGTCCTGAGGTCCTACGAGAAAGCACGAAGAAGTGAACAGGGTGTGAAAAGCAGTAAGGCACAATGACACAATTTTAGAAATGTAAAATCTTCCCACAAAACAATGTACGTCTCTCATTTGTGCTGTAGCACATACTTCTCCTCTAGCACAGCCAACTCAAGACACTGCTCCAGCCATGCTTTCTGGCACTAACTGAAATTAATACAGAAAACTCTTGAGCTACAAATGCAATAATTATCCCAGTGGAACAATGCTGTTCCCTTACAGGAGGAACTTTCACACTGTAGCCCACCCTGGGCTGGAGCTCTTTATCCTACAAGCCCTTCAGCAGCACCTGAAACAACCACGCTGCATGCAGCGTGCCTTTCAGACGAGGAGAAACACAAACCACTGCAGACAATGCACGAGGAAAAGACTGTTCTCCAGAAATGGAAAAAGAATCAGCTCAGAGATGATGGCTCACACTGCCGCAGCTGCTGTGGCCACCCAGCACCACACCCTATTTGTGGGGCCTGCGGGACAAGGAAGGCCATCAAAGCCCTCCTGTGCCACAGCCAGACCTCTGCGTCTCAAGTTCTGGGTCTGATTTGAGTGTGATTTCCTGTTTTATGTAGGGCAACCCCCCAGATCACTTCCTCACTTTCACTTCTGGGCAGAAGAGCAATTTTTTTTCGCTTTTCCATTCTTTTTTCTTTCTTTCCCTTTTCATTTTTTTTCCCCCTCTTCTTTTCCCATCTAAGTGAAATTTTCAGGAGTAACGGAGCTATCATGTGTGCTACTTCCAAAACAGATGAGTGGGAGAGGAAAGAAATGAATCAGCATTGGACCTCAACCTATCAGCTTCAACTACTCTGAACATTACCTACCCTGTAACATTAAAGCCACAAACAGAACTGCCTCAAAACAAAGTTATTACGTTTCAGCTATTCAGTAGTGCCCTGCTGTAAGAGGAGGAAAAGAGTGATACATAGCTTTGTTACAGTAATAAAGGAATACCTGTATGATGAGCCATTATTTAAAGTGTTAAAATACAGTTCCCTTTAATCTCCACTTACTTACAGTTGGTAATTCTCTTTTCCATTCAACCCCTTGCACTCCTCTTGATGGGGTCAGCCAGGTTTTGGCTGAGCTGTGATTACATGTTTTCAGCTACATAGCACCCATGAAGCCTCATGAGAAACTCTCAAAAATGCAGTTATGTTCAAGACATGAGTGCATCCATGCTGTGCTTTGGAAAGCTACAGAAGAAACAGCTCTTTAAAAGAGCCCTCAATATCAACTACCTCACTGAAGACAGAAGTTCAGTAGTGTTTATGCACAGTAAATCTCTGAGCATCGCAATTCATTGTCTGGTGGTGTGCAATTCCATTCCACTTCACACTTGCACACGCCTAAAATAGCTTCCCTCTGCAGGTTGCTGCTGACCCTGCGAGAGTCCCAGCAACTGAAAGACACCAAATGAAACAAGTAGGTTATGAAAACAGTTTTTTTCATAAACATGGTGACACGTAAAATTCATGCATTTGGTTCATTACACAAAACTTATGAGAAGCTATATGTAATTCATAATTCATACAGTGCAATTTAAAAATAATTTAAATGCCTTTCTTCAGGGCATAAAAAAATTAGTCTGTTCTCTTCGAGGGAGTTTATCAAAATACTGGCCTTAAACAGTTAATTAAAAGGCAGCTCTTGGAAAAGCTACTGTAATAAGAAAATGCCAAGACAGGGTCCAGAGAGTGTATCAACCTTCAAATAACTTTTACTTAGCAGCTTAACCATGATCATGCACCGTTATGCAAAAGTCTTAATGTAATTAAAGACTACGTGGGCATAAAGCTCCACAAAGGAAAGGCAGCACAGCTGTAGAGGTAAACTGTATGTCAACATTTCCTATTTGGAGTGCTTAGGAATAGCACAGTTCACCAGAGACATATTGATAGCATGAATTTTTCAATCACTTGGCCATCCCCATATGGAAGGAGTGCTGGCCAACTCTGAGGGCGCAGTTGCAGTCTCCCATACCCAAGAGCTGTAAGCTGAGCTAACAGAAGCTACAGGCCAAGACAGGAATGACCCAGCAGGAATACTCCCTGTTCTGGGAGCATGAAGCTCTGACCGAAGCTCCGCCTTGACTAAGACAACCAATATTGGCAGTAAAGTTGCACTGTCAAAGCAAACATTGAACCGAAGCCTGAAATCTCTCTACTAAAATTTTATTGATGACTGAAAGGTTTTTGCTTTAGTCTCAGACATCCGCTGGTGCTGCCATTTCACTGGTGAAATTTTTGGTAATCTTATGTGGCAAAAAGAGCTTTCTAGTTAATCAATAGGTGTAAAGCAAATAGACTACAGAAGCACGTGGAACAGGTTTTGCATCTGTTCAGCCTTAGTATAAAAGCTGCTGAAAAATGAAATAAGGATACGCATGTACATAGGTGCACAGATCCCCAACCAGAGCTGTAGTTGTACTTCAGCCTGCCCGAGTTTTTGAACACGCAGCCTTCTGGATGGAGCAATGATGAAATGGTGGAGTGGGGGGAAAGAGATCCAACTGCATATGGCTAATGTTGGAGCAGATTTGGTCGGTTTTATTTGTTTGGTTTATTTAAACTTATTTTTCATAGGCTGCATGATCATTAGAACTATCATCCTTCGGAAATGTTGTGATTTTATGTTTGATTTGCATCTAAAATACCCCAGCTAAATGCAATCTGGTTGTGGTCAGGCTGCTCAGAAAGTAAAAAAAACCCACCAGCTAGAATCCCAGCAATGCCACCAGGACGACTTGGAAGAAATGTAACCCTGCTGCAAATCGGTCCAACTATGCTGTAACATGAGATGTCCAGCACACAAAAACATAAGTAACATTGCTTCTTAAACAAGTATCTTATAAGTACTTCTCCACCTCTTTTTCTACTACTGGGAAATCACCATTTATCTTTGAAGCAGACACATATTAATTACAAAATACACTGCACTGGACTGACCAATTAGAAAACTCCTTATTGCTCACTCCCGAAGTTTCAGTGGAAGAACAAAACAGAAAGAAAGAAAACAAACAGAAGAATAACTACTAGGTGACTAATTTACTAAGCAGCTTCTTTTCACCCAGCTATGCACATCAGTGCCATCAGGCACCAATCCACGTTTTAAAACAACAAACTTGTGCACAAAGTGCAAGCGCAGCACACTTTTGTTAGAAGCTGCCACAGCCACTTCTCTCTTTGCAGGCACAGGAGTGCAGAGAGGAGAGGCTGAGCAGCCAGCCCCTCTAAATCATCTGTGTCAATCCTACTTCACTTTGCAGCTCGTGTAAGTAAGGACAAAGACGTGGATATAAAACAGTTGGTCTTCTTCACTGGAGTAGATAACAGCCACAGCATTATCCTGTCCCACCCCCCTTCTCCAGGCAGACCAGACATTGCTACCACACAGCACCCCCCATGCAGTGCCTCCACCATTTTCTTAAAACCTCTGTTGTTGGTTTCTTGGTTTTGCTTTTTAAATCGCCCAGTCTCAATACAACTTACATAGTCACTAGGGATGGCTGTGTGCTTCCCCACACTAGCAAGAGGTGCCTGGTCACTCAACACAACCAGCCTCTGAGGAGTGCTCCTTTTAAAACCCTCCCTTATTTCCTCACGCGCACACTGGCTTTCTAGAAAAGCCATAATGTCACCGACATTAATCACACCTCATTCCAAACCCACACATTCACAAAGCTCACATCACATCATCCATCCCACTGTTAATGCATACTAGCTCTAATTCCAACACAACAAACACATGTTCAGAACTCAGTGGACTCGGGGGGGGGGGGGGGTGTTTCTATATAGTTTGGGTCTCCCACAGTACATACACCATAATATGTCAAAGTGCAATCACTTTTCAGGCTTTCAAGACAACGGGTCTTACACAGTGCAGGAGAAGACACTGAGGAAGATGAAGCATCCACATCCTCTGTTCTGCCTGTCTATGAACAGAGATTTGCAGGACATAAGAGAACGCAATCATTTAGTATTCACCCCATAAAGAATTGAAAAAGTACATCTAACACAGAGAAATAACTGTATACATTTTTCAGGAAATGCCTACCCACCTTTCCATCCTCAGAGCAGGAACTTGCAGTTAAATATCTCACTTTTGAAAGAAAAAGGAGGTTATGGCCAGCACCTCAGGGCCTATGAGGGCACTGCTTTTACCTAATGAACGGATTACTCGCGAAGCTGGCTGTAGAATACTGTTTGAAGAACACTGTTTGAAGCTCCTAGAAAAGCACTGATAAAAAACTACATCTTGCAAAAGTCATAGAGCACATTTTGCAAAATTCACAGTAACTGCTTCTGCTGCTTATTTGGAAGTAAAGGGAAACAAAGCGGCAATCCCTCCACTACAACCGTAAACAAAGCCCTTCCCACATTTGCTGAAAGTAGAAATTGAACCCTAAGGGACAGGAAGCAAAATCATAAGAAGCCATTGAATATCGCATCTGACTTAATAAGAATCATTTATATTTTTATTCAAAACTGAATTGTATAACTGTGGGAATTATTATTTTTTTTTAATCTTTGTGGTAAGACTTTTAAATATCATAGAATCACTAAGGTTGGAAAAGACCTCTGAGATCATCTAGTCCAACTGCCAACCCATCACCACCGTGTCCACTAACCCACATCATGGTTAGCATCAATAATAAAGGAACTAAAAATCCCATAGCTTTAAGGCAACAAGCAGAAACATCACATTCTGAGGCAGTTTAAAGAATTGAAACATCTGACCATAGCTCACAGACAGCTGAAACACTGCGAGGACACTTCAATCTACAGCACAGCTGAGGAGATGCACATCTACCTCCTAAAGCTTAGCCCAGCCTGAAAAGCAGATCACGTTAACAAAGCCTTATGCCAAGAGCTTCTCCCTCGGTTGGAGCAGCAACAGAAGACACAAGGATGCGGATGACTCCCAGGAACTGCCAGGACTGTCGCTACAGGCAACAGCCTACAATTTGAACAGGAAAGTTGAAAAAGTTACAGGCACAAATGTCACAGTGAAACACTGATCCAATGTTTCTGCAAATAAATTGCTTTAACTTTAACCAAGGAGCCCTTAGAACCCCCAGATGTGAAATCTACACATCACTTGTGCTACAGCCTTTCTGACTTAGACATTTGCCTATTTACTTTGGAATAGTGTACCTGAATGGTCTTGCCTTCATCTTTACTTCTTTTTTTTCATCCCATGTATTCAAACAGGACCATAACGGCCCCACTAATTAGAGCTCAGACATCCCCCTGGTCAGCCAGGCAGCAGACCTTGACAAAAGAAGAGGAACTCAAGGCCCCGCTTTGTCAGTGTCCCCTGGCTGCTGCATTGGAAGCAATATATCACAGCAGTATTTTCTCTTAGTGATCCATAGGAACTTGTTTTGTATTTTATTTTCCGCCTCTCTTCTAGAACATGTCTTTGTCTCATCCACTCCTTCTGTTCAGATATGAAAACCTGTACAAGATGCAGTTTGTACATTTTGTCCCTACCGTTCTCGTCCTCCAGCTTTTTTTTTTTTTTCTCTCTCCAAGTAAGACAAAAAAAGGATTCACCCCTTGCTCTGCTGCTAAATTCAGTATCTTCCTCCTACCCCCAAGCATAAAAAAGAGCAGCAAACAACTGTTTCTCTCTGCTGCTCTTAGCAAGCTATGCTGCAATGCATCAGATGCGTACTGCTGACAAATTCTGCTCCTTTGGAAGAGCACTTTCTTACTCCTTACTGCACATTTCAAGAACGGTTCGTGGTAAATTGGCACCATACCCTTCTGTGGCATCTCACACACCGAGCTCACTGACCAGCCCAGCACTGTTTGCAGCAGCATGGACTCACCACCGCAAGCGTTCTGTGGTCTTAAGAGTTTCTACCTGAAATTCCACCCAAGCACACCTTCTGAGCTGCAGTGTGATGACACAATCTTTTGTTGAAATCATTAGCAGCTGTATAAGCCTGCTTAACACACCTGCGTTGCACACAGCAGTACTATTTCCTCATGTACCTCAAGGAGTTTTAGCATTAGCAGTCTGCAGATGAAAAGATGCTCCCTGCACACCAACACCCAGGACTGAGTGCTTAGGAACTAACTCCAATATTAACTGAAGTCGATAGCAGCAGCAGGAGGAAACAATCAATGAAGACAAGTAAAATGAACTAACAAGTGAAAGAAAAGCAAAGGCCAAGTCACCACTCTAAATGAAAGACTTAAGAAGTCAGGTTTCCTTCACCCTTTGAAATCAGCAAAAAAAAAATCAAACCCTACTGCACTCAAAACTGCAACTCAAATGCAGTACACAACTTCCAGGAGCAGAAAATTGTTCCAAGGTTTGGTCCATTTTAGCTTTTAAAAACTGGGATTAGCAACAGGGCTAGAACCTGGAGAAAAGACCAAAGCGTTACCCTACCATTCAAAGCAACAGGTGTGTAGCATACACTCCCTTGAAAGCAGACCTGTTAGGCGTGCAATGCAGAAGAAACTAGAGCAGCTCCTTCAAAACACTTAGGTCCTTGAAGATACACTAAGAAAGAAGGGCTGTTAGTAAATGTTCAAACCTGGCAATAAGCTGCGTTCGAAAAAACTCACTACAAACTGTCTGACACAGAACCGAATACCACTTTGATGAGAAGGTTCATTTAAAAGAAGACTGCACGTGCACATCAGGAAGCTTACAGAAACAATAAGGACTTTGCATTATTAAAAATTCCCAAATATACTCTCAAATCACAGCTCTTACTTCGCTTCCATCCCAAAGTAGTTCAAAGCAATATACCAACATTACTACTGACTGAAGACATTCCACCAGCATTCAACAAAGCAACACCAATAAAGTAATGGGTAAAGAAGCAGAGCTCTTGTGCAACCTTTCTAGGCTAGCAAGACATAGGTGGCTATCACAGTTTGGTATTAACCCAATGGCAATACTGAAAACAAACTCAGTGTAAAAAGGACAGAAACGTCAGGAGAGCTATTTGGCGTGGTTTTATAGGGAACAAGTTCTGGCAGATAAGCACAGATTCATCTTTCAGCCAAAGCCTATTTGTAATAAAGATTACTGTACAGGCGTAAGACATGTACATGGTGTCCATAAGACTGTATTTAAAACAGCAATACAATAATCACAGTACAGGCAGAATTCCAAAGTGGCTTACAGACCTTACAAACACTTGTCGGTGGGAAACGTCTAATGCAATTTCACACCAATATGCACTAAGCATGATGCTTATTAAAACACTGACTGTATATCACTCTTCATTAAGTCATTTCTGACAAACTCCAGGAGACCAAGATTGCACGACAGTTAAAAAAAAAAAAAAGAGACTCTTTACCAACCCCATAAATGAAGGGATTCTCCTCAGAGAACGGACATGGAGAGAAGGGAGCACTGGCCTCATCAGCGATGCTGCAGCACAAGTACTGCTCCACAAGGTCCTCAAGGCTACAGCAGAGGAGAACACCTCCACCACTGTAAGTAGCACTGGTGAAACTGGTATGGGGAAATAAATGTATGGTGTCAGGACCTCTTCGTAAAGAGAAAGAGAGAGCTAACAGAGAGCCTCAAAAATTCTAGAACAGAGGAAAACATTCTTCTTGAGACCACGGCACTGCAGTTAGGAGCACCAAATCAGGTGGTGCTGCAGCAGTACGAGTCGGGCCTGGAAAAGACACGAGTGTGCTGCTGCAGCTGTGCTCAGTTGGCTGCAGTACACAGCAGTCAGCTCACAGAGCAAGACTGATGATACAAGATGAAAAAAAATTAAAGCTGTCGGTTCCAAATGAAGCTCTCAGAAACAGCTGGACAAATTTGGAGCAGGAAAACGTGTTCAGCCTAGATCAGTGCAGCATATAGCCACAACATATTGATCCAGCACGTTGGACTTCCAGCATCTCAGAGCCTGACAGTTTCTTTCAGTTGTGCCAGCAGCTGTGCACAAGGACCAAGTGGCAGCAAACCGTACCATACCTTCCCACTAGCAGCTTGCCAGCAATGCAGCAAACAGCAAGGCTTTTACCTTTAACATAAGGGTCACGAACAGTAACAAAGTCCATCATGAAGTTTCCTTCTTCCTCTACAGATTTCTGTAGAAGCTCAACAGAAACTTCTTGAGAAGGAGGCAAACATGACGTTCAAATACAAGACAGTCGTTTCCTCTGTGTCTGCTCTTCCTGAATAACTCTGGAGTTTCATTGCACATTAATTTGCTAATCTCAGCAAAAATGTTGTCTTCACTCCAAGAAGCCAAAAGCCAGAACTGAACAATGCAACTGGATCTGAAAGCTGTGAGGGCACTCATACCCCTACTGAAGCCACCACAAAGCAGCAGAACTCCCCTTTTCACACTTGCAACACCTACTTTAAAACGAAGCGTTTTATAAGTACCTCTGCTAAACATTCACCTCCTCACTTTCTTGGTTCACTTTGTACCTTCTAACCGCTTTCCACCCTTTGCCCTTAGCTGAGCACCTTTCAAAGGTTCATGTTTTTATGCAGCCTGTTCCACTTTTTCTCCTACCATTCATATTCTGTACTGCAAAAGCATTCTGCTTTGAAACTCTGGTTCCAACTGCAGGAGAGGCAAAAGTACTCTTTGCAGAGGATTTTCACCAATACAGCAAACATGAACTTGCCCAAACTGCCTCTCCAGGCTGACATTTTCCACGAAGAACCACAGCAGCAGATCACTGTGCGCACACATCCCACCACATACTTCCTGGAGAACAAAATGCTAAAATCACATCTATTTCCAGCATCTAAATCTGGTTGTTTACCGAGAAAACTGTAACAACTCTGCAACACCACAGCAGATTTTGCCAATCTATAAGTCACAGAAAGCCTGCTTGTTTGCAGGAGATGTCTGTTATTGGAAGCGACAAATTTCCCCAGAATTTGTGACTAAAACAAGGAAATGAGAGCTGAGTAAGCCCGTTTCTTCCATTGTTTCTCCCAGCTAGCAGAAGCCTGTCCACACTGCAGTGCAGAAACGCAATGGAGACTGTGAAGCCAGGAGATGCAGCTGCCCTCTGCTCAGTATATAAACAAGGTTGCGCTCAGCCCTGAGGTGCAGATTTAGCTGGAGGGAAAAGGGCAGCAGAGGCTCCCAGGAAAACATTGCTGCTCACAACTTGTGGCACAGCAGCCCTCTATCCCAAGACCTGCACCTCTGAGCATCGTGGAACTCACAGCACAACAGCAGGGTGCATGGCAAGCTCACCCAAATAGCACTGATGTGGTACTCATGCCGACAGCATGTGGGATCAGTCTTCTCTATCTCAACGGATGGTCCTTCGGGTACCCACACACCTCACAATGGGATTTCTAGGACTCTTTCCTTCCCTGCAAAGCAAACTGGGTAGAAGGGAAGCCGTTCTCAGAAAGTCTATGTTACAGCATTAAAACTGCTACGTCTGGCACCCTGTAAAAGGAATGTTCTCAAATCGAGGCTACTCAAACATACTACCTTTACATCAGTTAGAAAAAAAAATAAACGCTAGAGTAAGGCTCACTACACTTTATTTCTCTCATGCTACAGGAGATGCCGGACTACACCAGGCCGATTCACGCAAGGTAAATGACCAAACCTAACACCCAAGGGGAAGCATGTACGTACCTGCAGGAATCGGACTGAAACGGGTTTTGTAATGAAAAGCAGCCTGCTTCTATGAGGCCTGTCAAGTAGAAAGAACAACAAAACCAAAATGCTTCAAGACTGCGCGGCTTTCACTGAGCCAACTTTGTGACATCAAACACTAGAAGGTAAAAATCAAATAAAGAAACGAACAAACCCAAGTTCTTCTGTCTTCAAAACAAACTCCCTGACTTGGACACGCGTGCAGCCAGCTTCTGGCTGAAGCACTGCAGCTCCCATGGCATGCAGCAGTGCAACCTTTGGGAGAGTGCTCCTCCTCCCCCCAGGTTTGCACGTACTCTGCTTTCACCAGAGAAGTTGTGCTGTCTCAGACTTAGTCCACCAAGTATGACATTTCCTTGCAGACCTCTCACCAAGAAACAAAGGAAGCGCACAGAGGAACTCCACTTCTGGTAGCATATGTAGCACCGTAACCAAAAGTAATGACTTCACAAACACATAGCTGGTAAGACTTTCAGACTTTTCCCAACCTGAGCACCATTCTTTCCGTTTCCTAAAAAAGATCGTGCAGAAACATATAACGCAACCATATAATTAAAGACTGCTAAATACATGCAAACAAGTGAAGTGAACTCAGCTATTTCTTTCCAATACTTACTCTCGTACTCCAGACAACGCTTCAGATCTCCACGCTCTCCTCACTGAGTGCCTCCCCACGGTAATTACCAATAACAGCAGATCAGATAAAATTATCATGTGTATTTATTTAACGTCATAGCCTTGCACGAGACCAGCAGCATAATTCCATTTGCATTTCAGGCTGCAGGAAGGAGCAGAGCTTGCACAGCTTTTCGGAAACACACTTAGTCCAAGCAAGTTTTACAGATTCCGCCATCAAACCAGCATTGGTTGTTACACATTTCACGAAGTTAGTGAGCATACAAATCTGCCAAGTCAACACCTCTTCTCAATCAGTTTTCCAGGTACAACTGCTTAATGTAGGTCCCACTTATTTCCAAACCTACGACGCTAGGATTAACTACAACTATCGGGATACATATGCAGCAAGCTGCTAATTCCTGAACCATACACGCTCACACTAACACCAACAATTCTACACGCAAACAAAAACAACGTCATGTTACAAACGTACAGCAGTACAGACACAAGAGGAAAGAAGAAAAAGACTGCTTTCTATCTGGTAAATTTTAGAGGGAAAATATTCAAAACCAGAAAAGAAGTTGGAGGGAACTAATTAAAGCACAGCGTCACTGCAGCACAACACAGTTCAGAGGAAGAGGCAGCGAAAGGCGCAGGGATGATGGGTCACACAGCCACGAGCATCACCTCCACCTACTGCACGCAGCTTGCATCATCTCACCTGCAGTTCTGACCTGTTGGTTCCACTCGTGCTTCACAGCTCATCCCCCAGCAAATGATAAAAATCGAAGCTGATCAGTGAGAGCACAGTGCCTACAGCAGGAAGCAGCTGTGCTGCACAGCCCTGCCCACAGTGCACACCAGCGAGGAGCCGGGCTGTGGGAGTACCTCCAACACGGCTTACCATCACAATGGGGAAAATCAGAAAACTTTGCATTTAATGACATTTCCATGCAAATGGCGCACATTTCAGCGTTTAACAAAGCTCATCTCTGATCACTTTCATACTCAGAGCAACAAAGTATTTTGACTGCAAATCTGTTTACATTAAGGACTATGTAAATCGCAGCACAAAGTCTGCTCTGCATTCACTACTTTGTTGCTTGCTGAATTAGAAGTGGTTCACTCAGCTATGCATAGCAAAGACACAGTGTCTGCTCAAGACACCGGTTTTCTAGGCAGCCTACAGGTTGCTGTGAAAGTCTAACACCTTTCTGTCTTCAGCCACGATGTCAAGAAAGGCACAGATGGTTTCAGATTTAAGAAAAATACTCCCTTTTTCCCCAACTAAAACCTAAGGTAATCAGTCCCTAGAGAGAGCACAAAAGGAATGTTAATTCACAGGAACTTGTTTACAAACAGCCATACACCTACCAGGGGTTCAGACAGATGCCATGTCTTTCTAACAAGCAGAGAGAAAATGTCTGACTGACAAGATGTCTTAGCCCCTTCCAGCACTGAAGGCACTCCACCGTTGCCTAATTAAGGCTCATTCTCTTCTCGTAAAGTACTGACAAAGCACATGTTTCCCCAACCAGCACTATATTTGTCATTCTTGAATAAATTACTTCTGTATTGTGTTTCACACACTCTTCCGGCCCACATCCTGGTAGCACTACTGGGAACAGAGGAGGGGTCTGCCTGCGTGAGCTCCAGATCCCATTCCTTTGCTAAATGTATCGCAACAAACCGCTCATCAATTGAACGGCTACAAGCCGGTCAGTGAAGCATCAGATGGGAATGTGCCCTTGCAGGTGGGATCTGGAGTCTTTACTGCAGCTCTGCCCGCACCAGCAAGGGCTGCAGGGCAGCACAGCACAGCCGGCACCACCTCCAAGCAGCCCCCCCGCTGCCTGGGCTGCCCGCACACCGGCCGTGGCCATTGCAGAACCCGGAGCAGCACTGACGGCTGAGATAGCGCAGACAGCCTGACACAAACCCCAGACGCCCCACCGATGGGGAAGGAAACCATGTCATGTGGATTACATTTTCGTACGTATTTTGCTGAGGACTGACGTCTCGGAGTGCCGCAAAGTGAAGATAAACTCATTTATCCTCCCGGTGCTCATAAGGGAGCAGCAGCGGAGCTGGGACGGCGCGGTGCGCTCCTGCACCGCTGTTAGCCCTCCTCTCACGCGAGCTCTGGACCGTCTTTTCAGACGCTACGGACGACCAGAACGAGTTCAGGCGATCGGGACGCCACCCGCAGCTCCCGCGGTTCGGTCCGCCCGAAGAGGCGGCGGTTCGGAACGGTCCCACCGCGCGGCCCGCTCGCACCCACCCGCACGAAGCGGCGCTCCGAGAAACTTCGCGGCAACCGGCGTCCCGTCAGGGCGCCCTCGGGCCCGCGATGCCCGCCGTCCCCTCGCAGCCGCGGCCCGCGGAGGGCAGCGCGGGGCCGGGCTCTCGGCGCACGACCGCGCCGCTGACGCCCGGCGGCCTCTCGGCCCGCGGCGAACCCGCCCGGCGCGGAGCCCGGCGTGGCGCGGGGCAGGCCGAGGCCCGGCCGCGCGTGGAGCCCCGAGGCCCGGTGCCGCCCCGCCGCCCCCTCCCGCGGCGCCGCCCGCACTCACGATGGTGACGCTGGCCTTGCGCAGGTCGCGATTCTCCTCCTGCAGCGCCTTGCACTTCAGCTTGTAGGTCTCCAGCTCGATCTTCAGCACCTTGTTCTCCTGCTGCAGCGAGGCCAGCCGGTTCGTCAGCTCCTCTAGCCGGAACGGCGAGATCACGATCCCGCCCGCCTTGCCGCCGCCCGCGCTCCCCGAACCGCCGCCGCCGCCCGGCCCCGCCGCCGCCGGGCCGCCCGCCGCCAGCGCTCCCGCCGCGCTCCCTCCGCCCCCGCTGCCGCCGGCGCCGTCCGTGTCGCTCTCGCTGGCGCTGTCCGCCATCGCCGCCGCTCCCGCCGCCGCCGCGCCGCCAGGCGAGCAGGGGGCGGCGCCCGCCGCGCGCCGCCGCCGCCCCGCGCGCCGAGAGCGGCCGCCACTCGCGCCGCCCGCCACAGCGCCCCCTGGCGGACCCGCCCGCCGCGACGCCCGGACGGGGGGCGGCCCCCGAGGGGATCCCGCGGGCGGAGCAGCCTCGGGGCGCGGTGCGCAGCCGGAGCCGCGTGCCCTGCGGAGCCGGGCAGCCTCGGGTGGAACCGTCCCTTCTGACGGAAGACGCCTGCTCCAGTACTGACTGAAACATCCCCCCCTGGAAAGGCTTTTAAGTGGAGCACCTTGTTTAAATATTGAAATAATCGTGTCTACCAGCTCATACGCAGACCTTGGATTTCGTGGCCTGAGTACGTGGCAGAGAAATACCGAGCAACCAGACCTGGCGCAGGCAGCGGCTCCTTGCTCCGGGTGGTGACACGCAGCTGCTGCCCAAGTTTCATTTACACGAGGTCGGTGCTGGAGCCTCATTTACATACCGTTGAAACAACCGAACCGCCTGTTTTATAAAGAAATATGTATGTATAATATAAATAACACAAGAAATTTTCCTCGGGGATCTCGCTTTTCATTGTACAGGGAGGCAAAAGGTAGGAAGAGTTCCTTCAGAGGCTACTGAACAATTAATAAATCCCAGGGAATGCTGACTTTCCTAAGCGCGGTGCATCCAGAACTGATTTGTCATCAGCATTCATTCCGGTCGGGGAGCAGGAGGGGAAAGTGTTGCTCCCTTGGACATGGCTCCTGGAAAACCAGCATGCAAGTCACAGAGGAAAGCAAGCTCCCTGGAAATAGCATCACCCTGGAAACAGATCTAAGGACATTCCTTCCACTTTATTCGGTGCGGGGCTGCTGCAGACTGCCTTCCGTGCACGTCTGGTTCACACTGATGTGCCTTAATGACTTCAGCTGAACTTCATCATGATGATGACGCCAAAATGCTCTGCATCTCATTCTCATGCTCCGCGTCTTGAGTAGTAGGTCACAGCTTCGCAGGCTGCTTCATTTCTCTGCTTTCTTCAAGGAGCTCTTTGGGAGAGCTGTGCGGCTCAGCAGTGAGCATTTAATGCTGGAGTGCACTCCGGCAGGGGCTGCAGTGAAAACTCTTCAGAAAGAGGGGGAAAAAACACCTTAATCTCATCAGCCTCCTGCCTGATTGTTTCCCAGAGTTTTAAGCATTTTCCTCAGCCAGATCAGATAACTCCCGGGGACTAGAGAAAGAGGAGGAAAATTCCTTACTGGAAAAGTTGATTTACATTCAGGATCGTTTTCTGACATGCACAAAGCTGTATGCTGTTACTGGAATAGACCTCAGCTTCAATATTTCACTACTGGATGCTGTAAGACAATTTGAGATGAAGATCGGTTTGTAATCTGATAACCGGAGTCTGGATTGCAGAGCATGCCACAACTTGCCTGGGCAACTTTAATAGCACAAACATCTAAATCAGGCAGGAAACCTAACCACAGCCAGTTTGGTGGTTATTCCCTCAGGCGAGAAGGCATAACGCAGCGGGGTTCCTGCAGGCCTGCTAGTGGAGAGCTGTGCCAGAGCAGGAGGGGATGAAAGAAGGAAGTGGTGTGGCTGCGCTGGGCTGGGGGCAGTTTCTGCATCTAATCTCTCACCCTTCGGACTCGACTTTCCTAGCCAGCTCCGAGTTTGTATCTGTTGCTTGAGAGTGCAGAAAGGTTTACTTTGCCTGACGCAGCCCAGCCTGAGTGCAAAGCCATGTCCCAAGGGCAGCATCTTCAGCTGGGATGCACACACCCTGTGTGGCAGTAAGCAGCAGGACAGCCCTGTGGGCACAATGGTGTGGTGCACCCAGGTGGCTCCGGGGCAGACAGCAGCAGGGTACTGACCTCTCTCTGGCTCAGGGAGCCACCATACCTCATAGAATCATAGAATAGCTTGGGTTGGAAGCGACCCCGAGGATCATCAAGATTCAATCCCGCTGCCACAGGCAGGGCTACCAACCTCCACATCAGGTGCTAGAGCAGGTTGCCCAGGGCCCCATCCAACCCGGTCTTGAGCACCTCCAGGGACAGGGCATCCACAACCTCTCTGGGCAGCCTGTGCCAGCACCTCACCACTCTCTCTGTGAAGAACTTCCCCCCCACAGCGGGTTTTGCTGAGAGCAAAGCATGGCCTGCAGCTGCCGTGGTGTAGCATGCTGCTGTGATGAACAACACAGCACATGGGGCTGGCTGATCCCCACTCGGCCCAGCCCAGTTCTGGCCATCCATGTCTGCAAAGTCCTTCTCCCGTTTACAGCACAGGGACTAAATAGCATGTTAATTCAGGCCTCGCTGCTTAGGCAAAGTCATTTTAAATTAAGATACATTAATGCACATCTTTCATTTTAGATAATGTATATTCCGATTACTATGTGCGTTCGTTTCCTTCTTTATTATTATTATTAGTTTGAGGAGTAGCTGAATAAAGGAATGAGTTGTAGGGAAATGTAATGGAGCGTACACGCTGTTCGTTCTATGGCATAGCATGGTCCATACTGCTCCCGGATAAATGAGTCACCAGGACTCTATAATTTGTTTCTTAATTATTTATGAAGGGGTCTTTTAACAACAGTAATTTTTCCATTAATGGCAAGTAAGGATTTCATTATCTCTAACTACACTGCCTTTTTGTTCTATGCCACAGTAAATATCAAATTTTGTTCTTTTCACGGCTATAATATACAAAGGAATTTCAACTCTGTAAAGTAATTATTCTATCCTGCCTGCCTGGGAATACAAGTGTAGGTCATCTTATTTTTGGTTTCTTAATCACAAGAAGGTGTATCATTTTTCAGAGGACTTACTGGGCAGGGGCCTCTGCTATCTCGGGCAGCACAGGGAGCCTGGAAGGGGAACTGGCCGGTGCACTCAACATCCTCAGTGCAGCAACTGGGACTGGTCAGCTCAGCCAGGGGACTGTGCCCACAGGAGTAAGTCAGACAGCTGTCAATATTGCTTACAGCAGAAAATATAAAAAACATAGGCTGGAATTGTTACAGACCTGCAGGTGCATAGATGAGGTGATCCTGGGTGACAGGAGAGTTTCTCCTGATAAAGCCCAGCCTCCTTGCCATCCGCACTCTGTGGACATTGCATCAGAGGGCTCGCTCCCCAGCCAGCACGCCTGCTTTCATAATAATAAATTATAACTTGGCACTTTTGCAGCACTCTCCAGTTCAAAGCTGTGCTGAAACATTATCTAATTAATTCTCACAATAGCCCTGGAAGGCAAGAAATGGAGGTAGTGAGCTAATGTACTTGCCCAATGACAAACAGTGAGTCAGTGGGAGAGTGGGAGTAACACTCAGGGGCCCTTGATGCTTAGATCTGAGACGGCATCCTTCTTTTCATGAAAGCATTTTAGCGATTTACAAGACAGCACCCATATATTTAATTACAATTACATCCAACTACTCCAAATTAATAGATTAAAAGGGGAGAAAAAACATTAGCCTAGTTAGCACCAAGAAGAAATCACATGCTTTGCACATCAGTAAAACATTAACCAAACCAATTAAAAAGTACAAATGTGTGGTATAAGCAGAGTTGGCAAACGCCCCTGGGAGGGCTTCCAGCTGCAAGGCTGGGCGCGGGCTGGTGGGCCCTGTCCTCCCCCCGCCCTCCCAGGGGCTGGGGGCTCCCACGGCACCAAAGCCACCAGCTCGTCCACACCACAGGGCACAGGGCCATCTGCCTTGCCCCATGGAGGCAGAGGTGCCTCTTGCTGGCCAGCAGCGAACCCGAAGGATCTGCAGAGATGCAGCTCAGTGTTTCACTGAAGCAGGCAAAGAGTGGCAGTAATACTGTACGAGAAATAAATGCAAAGCTCTAGGGGGGCAGGGGGGAGCTTTGGTCCTAGTGAAGAATCTTAAAATGTCACTGGCACTGTAATAGTACCAGAACAGATATCGCAGCAAGAAGCAGCAATAAAAAAAGGCAGGGATTTAATTCAGAGAAACTGTCAGCACAGGAGATAATGGGCAATTAGAACTGGTATTTCATAAACTCACATCAACAGTAGAAATATTTGACTCAAATATATTGCTGGCGAGAGGAATTGGGAGAGGTATGTTCAGAGATTTCATTCAAACTGTAATATAATTCCAGGGGTCCGTTAATCAGCTGGAACAACTTCTGTAACAGCGCAATTTTATTAAAATGTTCAGCAGTTACAGAGTGAAAAGAAAAAGAGCAACTGAAGCTAATTAACCTAGGAACGATTCTTTGTGGTACTCAGGAGTATCCGACTGAAATTGCGAGGGGAAAAAGAAAGGAAAGTTGCTATTGCATTAAAATGCAAGTAATGAGAAATAAACTGAAGCAGGGTCAAAAAGAATTGTGACTTGTATATAAGCAAATATTCAAAGGAGAATCCTGATTGTGTACGTAGGGACTTTACCATCTTCTGAGGGTTGCTGAAGGGGAGAAACCTAGATTTGAAAAGTACGTGTACATGCAGAAAAGTAATTACCGATTCTATGAATTAAGCTATTTATTAATGCAGGATAAGATGTCTCCTAAGAAGCAGTCCAGACTATAATAACGATGTGGCGCTTCCTTTTTCTGACCAACAATTACTTAATCAGAAACTTGTACTAGAAAAGAAGCCTCTCTTCAGAACAGAACATTGGGATTATGGAAATTTTCCATGCGGCAGCAATCCAGCAGATTGTGCATCTTCAGCTCTTGGGCTTCTCTTTCCTGTTCTTATTTTCCCAGGGAATTATTTTTTCAAAATTTGGAATAGGTTTGTTCTTTTGTTCTGGCCTTGCCATAGCAATACCCAGCTTCTGGAGGCTTTCCAAGGAAATTGGTAAACAGTGGATTGCTGTGCGTTGCTGTTTTATTGACCAAACGGCTCCCAATAATTAGCGTGATGGGAAAAGTACCAATAAAACCTTCATTATAAATCTTTGCTTTCCTCCAGGATTTAGGGTCAGATAGTAGAGCTGTGCACAAGTAGTGCACTGTTTTTAGCATCAGCAGTCATGAAAAGCGTGGCACGTACATGAGATTTTTCTTGAGCAGCTCATTTTTCTGTCCTTCACTAACGTTTTTCTCTAGTGGTAATGGATTATTTTTTATGGAAAGCACTTTGTAGCATGCAGGGTCAAAGTTTTCCATCTTCCCCTTTCCTCCCCTTGGATCTGCATCTCAGTCGGAAAATCGCTGCTCTCTCAGCAAAGTGAGAGCATTTTCCTCCCCGCTCTCCCTGGAGGATGGGGCCGCTCCTGAACACACAGGCCCTGTTTGCTCTGCTGCACCCAGCCCAGCCCCATTTTGCCTCTTCCCACGTTTCTATGCCTAGTGCTCCAGCCTGCTCCACAGCTTCCCAAGGATTGATTGAGCTGCATGACCCGGAGCTGCAGCAGCACAGAAGCTTGCACTGACCGGGCACCTGCCTCACATGGGCACAGGCTTTGTGTGACCCCACAAAAGGGTCTGCCCTTAAAGATGTTGTTAAAAACTCCAACCCCAGACTTGCAGTCCCCTACCCACAGCTGATAAGAACACAGCTGGCCATGAGGCTAGTGCCCATCCCTGGCACCTCTGGGCTGCCCCAAGTGATGAACTGCATGTCAGGGCTTGCGGAAGAGCAGCAGCCCCCCAGGAGAGCACAGCATGATTGCCTGCACCGTGCACACTACAGACAAAAGCCCATGTTAAACAATCCCCCAAGAAATTAGCATTAATTAGCAGGGCGCTGCAATCCTGCAAGCTACTGCCATTTATCCCACTAATGTCATCTCTGCACTACAGGAGCTCTTAAGATTTCTGACATTAAAACTATTACCAGCCTCAAATAAAACATAATTGATATTCTTTCCGAAATGGAAAAAGTGCTGGAGAATATTATGCAGCATTATTATTAGGTAGAGCTAAAACAAATAGCAAAGGCTAAAAAGACTGCAGTATTTAGCAATCTGCTTTATTTTTATGGAGGCAGTAAAAGGCCCATGGCTTACAGTTTTGCCTCTAAGGAGAATGTTCTCAGTGGAGAAAAAATAAATAAAAAAAAAAGACAAAAGCACATATCAGATGCAGAGCCCTCACTCTGGGGCTGTCTGCACTTGATGCTAGTTCTGGCAGCATTTAAATTGTGCTTCAACCTTGTTTTTTCCCAAATATCCTGAGCTACTGTTGAAGTCAATACATTCAGTGCAAAACAAATCAACACCCACAAAATTCCGTTTGTGCAACATTTACTGGGAAATTCACAACTATGGGAATGCAGCTGCAGACTTCCACTTTTCCCTGCCTCCTCTGAATCAAAGCTTCATGGGCTGGGCTGGGGAGGCAGCAAGCAGCAGAAGAGGCAGCCTGCACTGCCAGCAGGAGATTCACCTGCACACCTCTGCTACCCTGCACAGGCAACCCCACTTTTTTGTCTAAGGACACCTTCCGCCTACCAGCAGCACTACAGTACCAGCTTTTTTCCTTGCATCAGCACTGAGAGGTGACCACAGGACAGAGATAAATCAAAGTCCTGTGTTCTGGATGCTACTAGAGATGAGTGAGGCTCTTCGACACTGTTGCTCGTGCATTCGTGCTGCTGGCCACCGCAGGCTTTGTTTCCAACTGTAGAGTGATATAATAGTAAATATACACACCATTCACTTAAAAAATTCATTTTCACCCAAACGGCATGGATATTTACAACTGGGAGGGAGGCAGCTGGACGGAGAGGTCTCGGGGAGCACAGACACTGTTGGACCGTGACCTGCAATCAGATGTTTTTGTTCTTCACTGGCATAAAAGGCCTTTTCCCTGCAGTCTTGCTCGTATCTTAAAGCTGCCAACATCGTACCGGCAATATCCTGATCTAGATGGAGTGCGCATAGCAACACAGATTGACTGCTGAAATTATGAGAAACCCTTCATTTACTGCCGCTGCTTCAAAAGCTCACAGCCCTAATAACTCTGAAGCACTGACAAACAAACCTGCTACGCTCTGCCAAAGCCAAGTGCTTTTCACCAAAGAGGCTTTGCTTACTGATCCCAGGTAAGCACTGGCTCCTGACCTTTCAGTACAGCACAGTTCTAACAAGCAGACTGAGCCCCATCTGCAGCAATGGAGCTTCCTCCAGTGCCAACGTAGGGTAAAATACATCTCTGTATTACCTTCAAAGCCAGGTAAAACCAAACCTTCAGCAATAAAAAGTATTTATTGTGCTCAAGCAGAAGAGCACATTCCAGCAGTGAGCGTGTACTGATGCTACTCACAAAACTTCGTTTTGATCTGTAAAGGTCCACCACCTATAACAGACTGGAAGTGCATGCAATATAAAAGAGATGTACGCTTCATTTCCATCATCTGCAGTGGGTTGGTTATTGGTCTGACTGATACACACTGGGAACAAAACTACTTTTAGTAGTGATTTTCCAGGTGTTCTCAGTAAGGTGAAACAAATTAAAGAAGGTCCAGATTTAACATGTGTTGGAGAAGAGGCTGTGCGTAACCTACTGCGCTGGTTCTTCCCCCAGGTCTGAGGGTGTCCTGTGTCCCAGAGGTGGCCGTTCCTTGTTTTTACTGAGGATGTGCTGGCTGCTGGGTCTTACTCCTGTTCCACGCACAGTGGGACAGCCCTCTGACTGATGGCCTGTCACGCTAGGAAGACGAGGAGGTGAATCACACAAGAGAAACAGTGGAAAAGAAGCAAAACACCTGGGATGATTAACAGCTGACATTCTGAAGACACTTCTGTGGGGGGTACAATAACACCACCAAATGCACATTATCCAAGAGTTTTAACACAATTTATTTTATGCTTAAATAATCAACTAGATCATCCAGTGTTTGTTGTTTTCATACATATGTAATTAGAGCTATTATCAATGAATGCTGTTTCCATATGAATATAATCAACAAATTAAAGTATTTCACCAAAACCCAAATAAAAATGCCCTTTAAAACACAGCAGCCTTAACAACCTAATATTACACTGCTAGGATGATTACAGATGATTGGCTTACTGAAAGATTCTACATCTTATAGCCAGTACACAATACAGTAATAATTTTACAGCGTGCTGCCAGTCTATTAGCTAATAATTTCTCTTCAGTTCATTTAAAAATATCCCAAACTTGTGCCCGCTGGAGCACCAACCCACTTCTAAAGCTGCAAGCATTACCCCCGTTATAAAGCGAGAACAGATAGCACCCCCCTCCCCATAATGCAACTACTGTATATGTTATGGTTTTTAGGTCATTTCATTGAAAAATTGGCAACAGCAACAAATATTAGATGAAGGGCTTTGTGTTTACAGATAAAATCTTATTTTTCATGTTGCAGTATAGTGTTTGCAAAACTGGAAAAGATTTAATCAAAATAAGGTGAAACACATGCATCAAAATATTAGTACTCTGAAGAAAAATTTTCACAGAACTACAGAATTCCTCATTTTGGGAATCATTTAAATTTGCAGCAGATTTTAAAGATTTTTTTAAAATCAAGCTAGCATTTTTGCATATACAAACATTATAATTGCTAATATACAAGAATCTGTGAAGATACACCCAGAATATCCCTGTAGGTGTAGCTGTTTGAGACACCTAGCCTGCTCAATGCATTTGCAGTATTCTGTTTGTGATCGAAAAGGCAGTGCCTTATCAACATTTATTCTATTTTGTTAGAATTTATACAGTGTTATTTATTTACAGCAAAACTATCGATGTTTAAAAAAGAAACAACTAGTGTTTTATACCCTGACAGTTTGGGTCCGAGAAAAATAAGGCGAGCTGTTGTGGATTTTAGTAATTTTAGTGTCTTTCCATGGTTTAACCATTTCGTCTTCGTACATCCCCTCTAGCCACAGGAATTTATTTCTTTTGTGATGACATCAAACTGCTCAAAATAAGCTGTTAACAGCATGACATCTTGTATATACACTGCATTGTTAACTGCGCACTCTCCAATCCTGTGAATGAAAGTGAATTTCCATGCTCTGTAAATTGGCTCATGCTAAATTAATTTTTTGTTTCATTGTTTTGTTTTTGCTTTTGCATAAAAACCATGCGGTTAATGTGTGGAAGCAGCAAACACACGCACACTTTTATAGGTGAATGTTTAATTCCTGTTGATTTTTCTTCCGTGACTGTCCCTCTGGAATACTGGCAGTAAAAGCACACGGTCCTACAGAAAGGAAAGAGAGCACAGAGTCATTTCAGAGTATCTCGTTAGAATCAATTTCAAGCCTTTCCCTGACTAAACATAATAGTTCTAATTGGCATTATGGGATCCTGTAATGGGATAAATCATACAGTTTCTAGGTATGTAATGAAATTAGTTGAGCTCCTAGCATGAGGGGAAAATGCATCATCTACAGACATCCACGTTGCTCATGAGCTGATTTACAAATATGTTTGCAAAACACTGCATTTCATGGCCCCAAATCAACAGCTCTTCAGTAAAGATTACATGAAATTTATGCTCTCTATGATGAAAGATATGATGAAGCATCGTCTCCAGAATGACAGAGCAGCTTCCTTCGCAACACACTTCTGTTTGCTATTTACGACCACCCATATTGGTCTAAAACCTGCACTCCTTGCAGATCCACATCTCTGCCTCTTGGGGATTGTGACCATAGGAGCCAGGAATGCAGAGGCAAGCCCTCATGAGGCTTCACAGAGGAAAAAGTGAGGAAGAAGAGCTGCTACACATATTTTCCACCTGGTTCATGTGAGTGGCACAGACCTGTTTACTAATCAGGTCACAGGTCCACGCGCATTCTCTGGGAGCATCTGCGCTCCACTATGCTAAAATAGTGTGTCCTTGCCCACACCTGTGGCTGACATAAATCTATTCTGTAGTTAAAAGCTGTGTATTCACAATGCAGCAGCCAGACTAGCTCGCACAACGCTTGGTGGAAGCCTGTCCTGCACTTCTGCAGAGACTCATGCAAAACATAGTGGCTTTTCCTTTAAACTTGTATTTTGCTGTGTGTTTATTTGCAATGGTGACAAAGTCATTTTTGCAGTAAAATGTGATTTTTTTTTTTCCTAAAAAAACCCAACAAAAAACAACAGAACAAACAAACAAACAAACAAACCTTTAAAAGAAAAGCAGCACCTCTGGTCCCCAGAGAGGACTTTTTGTCTTTTGTGACAAAGAAACCATTGGGTATCAGAATCCCTGTTCTGTGAAAATACATCCACTTCCACATTCAAATGGAACTTCTACAATGGACACTTGGCTGGGCTAACGATTACTTAAAGCACCTCTGCTCAGTGCTGCCCGATAAAGTCCTCACCAAGATCCCACACACCGAGTCACAAATGACGCTCAGCACACACTCATAAATCCAGTACGGTCATGTGGCTTTAGGACGGCATATTACAATGGATGAAAGGGACTAATGGCTCAAGAGACTCTGCGTCTGTTCTTTACCTCCACATCATTTGTATGTTCAACAGGTCCTGTTTATTCTGTTTATTAAACCTGCAGTCAATCCTTTATGCAAATGATAACACAAACTTCCACTTCTTAAACTCCTCTGCCCACTTCCTAAAAGCCACCAAAGCTAAGAAAAATTCTGAGTGGAAAAAAGACAAACACAGTAAATACACACTCTGTGTGATTACAGCTATAGACAAAGCAGCTTCTGACTTCAAGGGCTGCTGCACTCTGTTGCAGTAGTGTCAGCCTGTGGCATTTGTTTTCGCTTTGGGAAGCCCTTCTACTGTCAGCTGCTTTTTTGTTACAGTCATTTAGGTTGCATCAATAAAATCTACAGGACACACCTGGTAAGGATTCTTTGTTGGCAAATATTTAGACATTTCACTGGATTTCACAAGGTCACTGACTTGCATAACTGCCTGCAGACCACAGGTTCAGCTGTGGAAGAAGTCTTTCCCTTCCAGCACATTTACTTGTACACAGTTCTCTAACTGCTGGTGTCTAAGTCCACCTTTAGGAGTAGAAAATACTGTGGATTATAAACTACTCTTTGTGAAACTACAAATTCTTACACATGGCATAGTTTTGCTTTGCTTATGCTCCAACAGATAAAGGTCCGTTTCTGTGAACTCAAGGTCACGTTCTCCTTACAGGACAGAGGGTCATCTCCTCAGCTTTGCAGCTTGAAAGCAATGCCAGGAAGCAAAAAGCAAGCCTTTACTCTGCTCAGGGTGCTAGTTTCTTGTGGTGCAGTGCAAAAGGCTTCACAAGGAAAGAAAACTGATAAAACTGACCGGTCAGTGGTTGGCTTTCAGCTTTCACGAGTAACTTTTCTTCTCCACGTGTCTGACTTCTTTCTTTGTCTTAACCTTGTAAGCTTCACCCTGCTTTAAAGGAAAAGTATAAACATTAACATAGCCTGTGGAGAGCGCTCACAATTATAAACCTACTTACAAACCAGCCTCCACATTTTGCTGTAACAGGATAAGTAAAAAGCAGTTAAATCACATTAATGCTCCATTTCAAAGATACACACAATCTGTTTATCCACTCTGCTGAGCTGCAAAAGCACAGGCCTGAAATATCATCTTCAAGTAGATAACACAGGTCTACAATTTGGGAACGAGCACGTGGGCTGGAGCACCTGGCCTGAGCCCCTGCCATCAGCTGCAGCTGGATTTGCCACCATCATCAGGGAAAATCAGTCTCCAGTCACTGCCCTGGGCCAGGGTCAGCGGGCATTTCCGAGAGCGCAGGGCATGGCTGCTGTTGTGATGTTTCACAATGTCTGTGCTTTAATGTGAGCAGGTTAGTAATGGAATAAAGGAAAGAGGATGAAAGCAGCAAAAACCATCCCCAAAGCAGAGCGGAACTAAAACCAATGGTAGTAGTGACAAGCAGTGCAGGTTTTGGTGTCTTTTAAACAGCAAACACCAAAAAGAAGTTCATCTGTGCTCATTAAAAATAGCTCAATAATAATCTAAAAATAAATACTCCAGTAATCACAAGCCTCATTCACATCAGAGAATGCATCTGTTTATGTGTGGCTATCGGCAGAATTTACCCCTTGGCTGATCTGAATTGATTTATTTGTAACTACTTGTAGTTTCCGAGTACTCTAATCTGGTGCAGCATAATTCTCCTTTGCTGGGCAGAACCAATACTTTCCCTGATAAAGGACAGAGAAAGAGAGGATGGAGATGTTTTTTTTCAACTCTCTTCTATTTCTGTGCTCCCTGCCTGGATTTGTAGTCTTCATTATTAGCAGAATAAGAGTATTTTTTCATGTTTGTTATATTTTTGAGTCCTTGATTCTGTCTTTACTCAGACAGAAATTCCACTGACCCACTGACAATTTAACTGGAGCAATGCCCTCCTCCACAGAAGGGCTTCCAACTTTAACTGCCAGGGACAAAGCCCTGTCCTGATATTTGCTTATACAGGATACTATTACATAGGTATGTTCATGTGACCTCACTGTCTAGCAAGGGGTTATTGCACAGGTGAGTGAGAGGCCGGTAGGGACCAAGCTGGGCCTTACTCCTTTGGGCTTGGTGCAAAACCAACACTGCACACCTATGGGTGTAAGGTACAACTCCAGTAAGGGTTTAGCTTTACTCACAGACGCTGCTTGTTTTGATGAAACACAAAAGGCCCTAAAGCTGTTTTAAACACGCTGCCTACTTCACATAAACAGACCGTAATGCTTTTGTGTGGAAGGCATCTTGCACAGAGCATAACTCTGTGAGGCCTCCTTGAAACATCCCTTACCAGGAAACAAAACAAAGAGAAATTTCTGCCCCTGGCCCCCAATGCACAACTTGTCAATAACTGCAAGCGCTGCACTTTGCCAAGGCTTCTTGTTAAATGCAAACCTCCAGCCCTTTAGCAGCACTTTCTAGCAGTCAACACAACCCTCCGCATTTACTGTTATTTCCTGGCAGCCCCCATTCCATTACCATTTCAGCTCTCCTCTCATGTGGGATAACAACACGCCTTACTACCTTCCGGGTGATCTGTAGGAAGCAATACATGAAAAGTATCGATTTTTTTTTTTTTCCTAGATTCTAAAGGGGGAAGTATATTAAAAGAAGTTACTTGAATTCAAAGACAAAGCAGTGATGTAATTCATGATTACTTTTCTTGTGATGACGTTGCCTTCTTCATCGGTAAACTGTTCCTCTGTTACAGATTCACCAGGAATGTTTTTTGCTTCCTCACCCTAAAGAATGCGTTATAAGATTAGCAATATTAACCTATATTCTGCCAAATCCACACATATTTCCACACCAATCCAAGCAACAAGCACATGTTAGCTTCATCTTTATGTAACAGATTGCTTTACATCACACAGATAACGTGAAAGCCACTGTAATTTAACATGCCAGTACCTGTGCGTTTATTCCACAGAACTTGTCATTAAAACACGTAGCAAACATCTGGCACATTTCTCTGATCAGCTAATTCATTACATGAAGCTCTCTGGGTAACAAATATTCTGTTAGCCTGAGTCCTGTGAGGTGGCACAAAGTCATGACAATAAAATCTCTGAACAGATATCCATTAGCAGGAGGCTTTTCACAGCTTCTCAGTGCTCATTAAGCACAGAAACAAGTTCTAACACCAAGTAAGGGGGGAGAAAAACTCTGCCTATAGATTGCTAAATACCGGGTCTTAAACATGTTCATGGAAGACAAGACTGCTCAGTATTTACAAAATGGAAAACAGTGAAAGGTAACTTACATGAAACCTTTTCCGGCAGAGTATCAGTGCCAACCTGCTGAGCAGTGCCAGCAGCCTGCTGCACAGTGTACTGAAATCGACAGCGCTCCATCCACTGATTCTTGTAGCAACCACAATTTATGGGACCAGTATAAAGAGATACTCTAACAGATGTGGTAGGACCAAATACTACAACACGAATTGTTGCTGAAGTTGTAACGAAGTGACTTCAGAGCATAAGGCTAGCTGGCAGCTATCAACTTATGTTCCAGAAGAACACTGACAGTTTTACCTCAAAAAGCACGTTTCCAAATGTGGGTGCTAAAGTAAGCACAGCCTTTGAAGCTTCAGAAATACCCATCATCTGTGCTTAGTTTGTATGAAACAAATACAATGTAGAATTATTTTCTGAAACTAGGAAACTGAAAAAGAAAATCGCTCTCTCTGTAGCATCCAGTTCATACACACTGTTTTCCATGCTTGGATCACAGTGAGAAGCACACAGCTGAAATTAATATGATTACCCATTTTGGTGCTGGGGAAACTGGGGCACACAGCAATATGACACCATTATTTTGTTCATCTATCTTTATAACGTTAGCAATCCTTACTTGCTGGCCTGCCTATGAGAAACTACCACATGCACCAACTTCAGAAGTCAAGACTGCAGATGACTTGCTTTTTCTATCTGCTCAGAGTAAATCAGTAGCACTCAGATCTGAGATGGACAAGGAACTCCCCCTTTTTTGCCCCAGAAATCTTTAATTAAAAAAAAAAAAAAAAGAAAAAGCCTTAAAACTTTTCTTCCCCCTTCATCCCCAACCCACCACGGGAAAAACAGTAACTAGAGGAAGGAAGTGGAAAAACTATCATACAAAGCATTTTATGTGAATATTAACAGCAAAATAATGTTTGAATTCAGATTAATTCAAATTAATGTCAAACCTTCATAATGCTTTCAAGTATTAAGAAGCAAATAAAATCCACATTTACTATTGTCTGAACACTACGTAGTTACGTTTGTAAGCTCCTGGCACTGCTTTACAATGAGTAAATACAGTGAAGCCATGTTTATTTTTTGAAATTATTTTCTCTATGAGTACAGCCAGTACGTGTCATTACTCAAAAGTGCAGAATTTATACTTATTTCATACTGAAAGCTGTGTACAAATTATCATTTGATAATACATAATTAAACAGGTTTAGACATATTTCCTTCTCCTGTGCTTTCATTGTGAAATGGTACAACTCACTGAACTGCAGTACCTCAGGAAGCACTGCTGAGGGACGGGCAGTGTGTCCCCATGAGACGTCCCTGCCCCAGGATGCTTGACTGCAGGGGCATGGCAGCAGCTTGGCAAGCAGACAGTACAACAAGCAGCTGCTGAAGCTCCTGGATGGAGTCTCACATGACAATTCATGTCCCAAAAGGGCTCTGTAAAGGAGATCCTGGAAGGAGAAACTAAATACCTGCCTAAGCACCAACATTATGCTGCGCATAGTAAATGACTCACTGAGCAGGCCCCATTGGGAGCCAGCTCCTTCCTTTCTCACAAGCAAGAGAGCAGAAATGAAAATGGCACAGGGACGGCTGCTGCACCAATGGCTGTGTACAGACTCGAAGAAGTGAAACCTGTGGGGCTTCCTAGCTGCAATGAAATAAGGGAAAATACTGATTATGGAGACTTAACCACTTAATGAGAAATGCTGCAGACAGGAGGCTGGCTGTGCTGTTTCCTTCCTGGCCTCCCACCTGTGGGCTCAGAATCCCCAGTGGTTCCTGAGCAGCGTGGGATGGGACAGGAGGGAACGCCGGCTCAGACATCTCTCACTGCCTGTGATGCACAGACGTACCAAGAGCTTCCCTCTCATCAGGAGGGTCTCCAAATCCACTGTGATAAAAGCCAGAAACAGAACAACACGGCCCCCAACAAGGTCACCAGGTTACCCAGCACACCAAGGCTGTTTGCATGTACTGACCCTCACTGCTGTGACGAGCAGGGTTGTTCCTTAACACAAGTCAGTGAGAGTAAGTGCATTCAATTTGAAAATGGAAAATGTATCAGTACACTGTGTCGTATCTCCCTACCCCTTTTCCCTTTTTCCCTTCCCATTTTTGGGGGCCGGGGGGCCTACAGGCCTACTGCCCCCTGTCATGGACATAGATTGATCTAGATAACTCTGTGACAGTTTTTGGTTGAGAATGCGGGCAGATGTTCAGTGTGTACCACAAGAGAATTTGATGTTGGCAGAGTGCAGTCAGTAATTCTATGTATATATATGTATATAGGCCTGTGTGTGTAATGCAACTTAATTATTGTTTATTTGTGTATATGTATGTATATTAAGCATGATGTAGTGATGTAGAATAAGGGGTGGAATGTCATGGTTTTGTAATTTTTGCTATTGGTATTCCACATCATAAAATCATGTGTAGCACAGAGAAGAACCACCACACATCCCAGAGGACCTCACAGTTAGAGAGGAAAATACATCACGAAAGTGATGCTCTCTCTCTCTCACTGCCTGGCAGAAGGTGTGGGTGTGCTTCCAAGCCTCGTGCCTTCAATTTCAAAGTAGGCTTCTCGGTCTTTGGAAACCTCTCTCTCTGTTATTTTACTCGATTTATTAGCGTCAATTTCAATTAGATTGTATTATAGTGTGTTATCTCGCATTCCGATATCATAGTTAGTAAAATGAGTTTTCCTCCTTAGATTGTTGCTGCTGCTCTGTTTGTTTCCTTGAACCCAACTCCCATCTCCCTACCCCCTTTTCCCTTCCCATTTTTGGGGGCCGGGGAGTCCACGGGCCAACTGCCCCATCACGGACATGGATTGATCTAGATAGCTCTGTGACACACTGAAAGACTAATGCAGTTTTAAAGGCACAGTGAATCTCAGTCTTTAATTAGCCACTTGCTCCTTTATGCGCAGTCTAAAGATAAATACTGTAACTATTCAGCAGTCAGTATGCACAAAATCCAGCTTTCACAACTTTCTTTCATGTGGGCAGTTAAACAAATTGCAGGAGGGCTTGCAATTGGCAGGAGGTAGATCTGATCTACTGAAGTTTCTAATCCTATGCAGTTATAAAGACGGATGTTTGCTAGGAAAAAAAAATCCCACTGGCAGTTTTACTTGTCAGCTCTCAGCACAGCTTTGGGTTAGAATGGCACATTAGATGACCTTGCCAACAAAAGCTGTTTTTAAACACAAAGCTGGAGCATCTGCGTCACAGCTGAAGAATAAAATTATTTCTGCCGCATCATACTAATGTGGGCTTCATTCTACCCTTGACCAGTCTAAATCACTGACACAATACTAAGAGCTTTAGAAAGGCAGAGAAAAAAAACTAATACAGCCATTTCTAGATGCTGGGTTGTATCCCTGGGACTAAAGTGTACAAAGACTGCATGCTGCATGAGACCATGCCAGGAAGCTTTGCGGAGCAGAGTGCTTTAATGTCACTCTGCTTGCTGGAGTACACTCCTGCCAAAACTGGTTGGTATCCTCTCTGCTGCTCTCCAGGGCAGGCGAAATAAGGAGCAGCTTCTGCAGCATCTCCTGCCAACTCCACTGATTTTCTTAACAGTTATTTGCAGATTATGGGTGTTCCCAGGGACTGCCAGATAAATGCAGGAGCTGGTGCTGCAGTACTGTGCCAAAGTTCACTGCAGCTTTCTCCGAGTTCTGGTTTTCTTTCATGTTTGTTTTGTTACTGCGGGATAATAGCCCTTTTATTCCTCCTATATAGCTAGTGTTGTTGTAGCAGTGAAGGAAAAAGGTGTGGCTGGATGTCTGTTACCCAGAAGGATAAAAAGGAATTTTAAAGCAGACGGAAATAAGTGAGATGGAAAGATCCTAAATATTTAATTTCGCCAGTGACCGGGGGCAATGCTGTGATGGGAACGGGAGTGGTACAGAGCACTGAGATCTTTTCCCTTTCTGGCCTAAGCCACCATCAAGACATAATCCTTTCAGTCTTGACATCGCATTCTTATAATGCACAACCAGCAGCTGCACCTCTCTCTCCTTGAAGCCTGAAGCTTCTGTGGCAGTAGAAACAAACATCTTTCATTAAGGTCATTTTCATTAGTGAGTTCTGCCTACTCAGGGAGACCTTGTTAATCACATGCCACAACTGTCCGCCTGTGCTGAGTTTGTACTTGCTTGTCTAAAGATGTATTGCTAAGACACTTGGGGGGGGGGGGGGGGGGGGGGCAGGGTCTGGGAACCAACACGCAAGCCAAGGAGAGCTGAAAGGAAACGATGCAGCAAATGGCACTGAGCATAGCAGCCCAATACTGAGCCAGGTCAGAGCTCTGTTACTTGTTACAAGAGGCACAGGTAGGAGCAGGTCTCTCAACAGCACCCTGTAGCCTATGATCTAATTCACATACACTGTCCCAGTGCAGCCAGCAGCTCCCCACCGCCGGTCTCTCCTGGTGAAGTGGGTGCAGGATGCTCACAGAGTGGAGCAGAGCCCTTCTGCAGTTCTCCCAGCCTGACTGTAACTAACTGCTGCTCAGGAGCCTTCCAGGTCATTCCCCCAGAGCAGGCTGACCCAAATCTCCTCAGTCACTACTGGGGAGCTTCATGAGCAAAACACATAGCAAGAGGCAAATCTCTATCAGAAAACATCTAAAAATAACAAGATACACAATAAAATCAGATTTAAACAACTCCTGCTTAGAAATTTATTTTCCACTACAAAATTCTACCATAAACCTTTTGGCAAGAATCTAACTAAATAGTTTTGGCCAAGAATTTGTACCCACCAGGGATTTAACAATCTCTGAAAAAGCATGAAAAATCAGACACTGATTTCTGTCACGATGGAATAAAAAGAGCTTTGGCTCAGGCTCTGAAAGTGCACATTGTGGAAGCACACTTATTTTTCCCTCATGTGCTAATTGCTCGCATTCCTTCACTATCATAAAAAACTACTTCTTTTGCAATGCTCTGTCCCATCAATCCACCATGTGAACAGATGGAAAGGAAGCAAAACCAAAAACATCTGCCCTACCTCGAGGTTAAAATACAATCTTATTACATGTGGAAATGGGCATCAGCCCCTGCTTGTCTGGTTTTATGTGCTCAGCCCTCTGAAGTGCTAAATCCCATGGGAATGCGCTCAAAAGCACTTGACAGGACCCAGCTCTCAGGCCGCTGGGAAAACACCTCTGGGGACAGGAAAGACTTTTACGTATTTGGGACCGGAGAGAGGACTAAGGTAGCAGTTAAACAGAAATAATAATGTTAGCAATAACGTGGAATGGCACTGAAATGAAAAACAAGTTGAGAAAGAAGAACAAAGGCAATGAAGCAATTCATTCCTGACAGTAACCATGGAGGCACATTGCAAATTCCTTTTTTCCACAGGAGTCAATTTATCCTCAAGGTTTAGGTGTTACAAAACTTCGTTCCTGCAGGCTACGTATCTCTGTTGTTTTTAATGCAGCACAGAGGCACTGATGAACACAGACTACAGCAGAATGCTGATCCCATGTACAGCTCTGCCCAGGCGCACTATCCTCTGCATCCCTTCACTGCAGCTGGCACAAGGCAGTGAGCTTGTGGCATGGGCATAGCGCTGCCATGAAATTATGCAGCCCATACCCAGGCTCTGCAGATGTTCAAAATAGTTTTTATTCCAGGGATGACATGCTCAACACAGACTGCCAGGGCTGGCTCCACCACATCCCTAATGTCAGACAGTGTGGATAAGTGCTCCCACAGTTCAGGCACAGCTGCCAAAAAGCACAAAATCATAGAATCATTTGAGTTGGAAGGAATCCTTAAAGGTCATCTCCCCTGCAATTAACAGGGACACCTACAGCTCCATCAGGTGCTCAGAGCCCGGTCCCTTCTGACCTTGATTGTCTCCAGGGACGGGGGCACCCCGCACCTCTCTCGGCAACCTGTGCCAGTGCTTCCCTACCCTATCCTGAGAGCTGTCTGAATGAGGAGCTGGTACTCAGTTGGCACATGCTCTGCAACTTCATTTCACACCAACAGAACCTCAGCTCCAGGAAATTCAAAGAAAGAATCAAAATCCAGATTCCTTCTAATCTCAAAGCTCAATTCTTCCACTTCAGACCATCAATTCATGAATTACATGCGACCAAAATATACCTATTTAAATGGTTGTTCTGTTACCAAATTTTCTCTAAAAGGCCTGACAGCTGCTGCTTTGAAAGTTCCTTGCTCCATTTCAAACCTGTCTCAAGATGCAGAGGGGAAAAGAGAAGCAGCTATGCATCATCAGAAAATGACAGAAACATCACAGGTGTTATAAAATCCAGAGACAGGTGCAGCCCTGCCCCCGGTTCCACACAAGTTCGGCTGCCTCCGCTCATGCATGTTCCTGGGGGGTCCCACCAGCTCCCCCAAAGCCAGCTGCAGACCACACCACTCTGTAGGGCTGCTGCACCACCGCTCTGTAAGCACAACCCCAAATTAAACTGCCGCATTTAAAAACACTTTTCTGTGCCCTTCTCTAAACACCGTACTTGGGGGAAAAAAAAAAAAAGAGTGCATTTTTCACTTTCTCTCTTTTCTATTCTGATACTTCCTGATTCTCAGGCAGTGGACATTAAAATAGCTCAGACTTTGGGTGGGAAAACCCAGAAACAGGCTGACTGTGCACAGCCTTTAAAACATGCAGCCCACTGATGCTTTATGTCTTATCAGAAATGCACTTACAGCACTTGAGGGTTTGTGATCACCCTCAGGCCACCTGTCCCATCTGAAAACAGAATCATTCCTATTTCTTGTCATGAGTTATCTGCAGAGGCAATTACTGATGAATGGCTATATCCTAACCTGCCCAGGGGCCTTCATTTAAGGCGGCAGGTTCTTGGAGGAAAGATGTGGTATCAAGACAAACTATTTACCTTGTATTTAGCTCATTTTTGCAATTCTTGCCTGGTGCAGAATGGGAACACAACTGGTAAACTGAAGAAATACAGGATGAAGGCAGACAAAAAAAGTCATGCTGAGTTTTCCAAAAGAGTCTGTGTCTTGGAGGAATCAACAGCTGTGCATGTAGCACGTCTGCCATTCACTTTACAGAGAAGGTGCGGTGCATGTATAAAAATACCTTCTGCACCAAACAAACAAACAACAGCAATATTGATAGGTGCAGTCAGTGTGACAAGCAATTCCTGAAGTAACAATTACATCCTAGGCTATTATTGCAAGAGCACTACATTGCCTGTCCTTTTTATGGCTTTAATACATGAGTTTCTAATGAGAATCTAATAAATCATGTAAGTTACTGAGAATTAACATTATTTCTGATGAAGAATTTCTGTCTGATGCTATGCTCTCAGGGCACATAATACCAAGCTATGTGACCATACAGGAAACAATATGAGGGAAAATTCAATGATTTATATGGCTCTACCATTGTTATTAGCATATGAAGTATGTTGTGCCACGGCATCTGTAAATAAGTATACCAAACAAAGCCTAATGAAGTCAAATGCAAGGATGCTTTATTTTTATACTTATTTTATTTATATTAACTTTGGTCGGTTTTAAATCAGTATCACCCACTGCTCTCCAGAACACAAGGCACTCTAGATCACACCTTCCACACAGAGTACCAGGCCCATTTCATCCTATATTCCACTCACACACATTCTTGCTTTTTTTTTTTTTTTTTAACTCGTTGTTTAGATTTTTATTTTTTTTTTTAGGAAAGAAAGGGGAAATATATACACTTATCTCCTATATCAGTCTGTAACTCATTTTCCATTAGACCAACATACTACATCTAGCTGAAGTCTTAAAGGTGGCATGCAAAACACCAAAGGACACATCAGGCCATGCAGCACAGTAGTTTTCCAGCAGAAGACAACGATAAACTTCTGGGTTAAGCAACGAATGGCCACCTGGCATTTGGTTATAAATACAGACGGGCAGAGGGGGTCCATTGTGCCAGAAGTGACATTCTTACACAGCAGTCCAAACCCATGTCCATGCCAACATTGCCTCAAGAACACACATCACAAAATACCTTCAGAATCAACCGCCGTCGATACACTCTTGTAGTAATCCTCTGCTCCTCACCTGAGCTCGAATCACTCTCAATCTCACTGTCACTGTCACTACATTCCTAATAAATGCAGTTTTAGTACATTTGAACAGCACATTTGCAAGACAGAACGTGCTATCAGAACTACAAGAAGAAAACAGAGGTTATCATGGACATTTTTCCTGTCTACTATATACCTAATGACTTTTATATCTGAAGTACACAATGGGAGCTCTTCTGCTCTTTGACATGCTGTACCAGATACACTTAACAGGCATGGAATATCTTAGCAGCTTTTAAGTGTTAGAAAATTGTATTTGGAATGCATCTGACCTAACACATTTTGGTACCTTACTTGGAAGTGAAGAATTTTGTGTACAAAAAGTATTCCAGTAACTTTGCTGTTCCCTCCTTAAAAATTCAGAATCCATTCTAATTCCAATTCTGTGCATTCACAAGGTATGGAAGTGAATTCCCTTATAAAGAAAGACTACAGTTACACAGAAAGATTCAGAGGCCCACCTGCCAAAGGTTAAAAACAAGAATTTTGAAGAAAGCCTTCTCTGTGTAAATGTTTTTCCTGTTCAGCATCTATCTCCTTTTAAGCAGTACTAACTGAAGCCTGAAATACAACCACCCCACATCATTTGAGAAGGAAGGGGCAGGCCTCCACACGGGGCAGGGGGAGCCTGGTGCTGCTCACAGCTTGGTGCCAGGCAGGTGCTGCACACCGGTGTCTGCTCCATCCCAGTGTCTCCACCAGCCCCGCTGCCTTCCCAGCAAGACCCATGGAGCACTTTGCACTTCTGCTTCTTTTTCTTTCTTTCTTTCTGTTTTTTTTTTTTTTTTTTTTTTAACCTGGCTCAAGGCATCCTAAACAAGAGGCACTTCTCAGAAATGATGTGTAAAGTAAGAGTAGGCATATGTGGGTGGAGGAGGAAAAAGGATCATGTGAGATAAAAAAAGCACTTAGGGCAGGATGACAGCACTCATCTGCATGCAACATCTCCTGCTATCCTCTGTCACTAGTCACATATGAAAAAAATAAAAAAAATAAGAAAATCCAAACCTATTCTGATCAAGTAACAAGAAGCAGTAGAAGTTTCCCAAAAGAGCACAGAGGTTTAGGAGGAAGAGCACTAATAATGCACAGCTTCAAGTGTTTTAGCTGTGACAGAACTCTGGCACTTCAAGTCACCTCAACCACATGACATAACCTGCTTTGGGATAGCACAACAAGTGTGCTGCACTTCTCTAATTTAAAAAGATCATTTGAATCTAACACTTGATCTTCTGTAGAGCATTACACGGTCCTCACAGTCACTGCACTGCTTATTAAAATTTTGAGCATTTATGTGGATGTGGGACAAGGTCAGCATTCATTCATTAACATCACCAGACAGCAGCCCAATCTCAATGGTTTATCTCGGTTGCAAACCATGACCCAAAATACGGATGCAGCCCCCTTCCAACAAGTGAATGGTTATTGCTTTTTAGCTGTTTCCCAAAGGGTCACAGTAACAACTGCTTTCTTTAGGAAGCAATATCCTTTCGTCGCCTCTGCTTTCCACAGAATGCCTTCCAGACAGACTGCAGTTAAATTTTCTTTCTGTTTTCATGACAGCATATGAATTATCTCCCTATGAACTGGATTCTGTTAGTAATTAAACTATAGGCTCCAAGTAGATTACTTGAGAGACCCAGGTTTAGAAATCCCATTACTGACTCACACTGGTTTATTTAAAGATCGCATCTATTAAAAAAAATATATATTGTTGTTTGGAAGATAAGATTATCACTCTTTACCAAGAAAGCAAAAGTAGTGCAAAAAGCGCGTATATGAAATGCACACACTTATTCTTACCAATCCAGATGGAATATCCAAAAGCGAAGAGAGGACAGGAGTGGATGACAACTTATCTTCTCACTGATGGGAATCCAGAGGGGGAAGTGCAGCACTGTTGCACACCCCTCAGCACAAGTTACAGTGTACATCTATGCTTATCTCTGTGTTTAAACTGAGCATAATAATATTAATCCACGGTCTGCCCCAAAGCCTACTGACAATACAGGAACTCTGCTGTCTGCATTTAGCTGCCTCTGCAGAAGGCTTTTTCTTATGTTCTTTCAGTACTCAAGAAATGAGTGAACATTAGGAAAGATCTTCATTGCTTTAATTACGCCACAAACTAAAAACAAGATCATAACAATCGTATGCTGCATAACTGGTGAGACTGATTATGTTACCATTCAATAAAATAATTCTTTATTGTACAATCAAAAGAATCGTGTAAAATGAATTAAACATCAGTAATTTATTGCAGCCCATCACAGCTGCAATTTTTTACCGTGCTACGATTAAAAAAAAAAAAAGCCATATCAGGTAGAAGCCGTTCTAAAAAATGCATCACTTCAGTAAGTTACAGCCTCCTCTTGTATTATGCCCAAGACCGGACCATCTCCTAAGATGGGAATGTAGAAGAAATTCTGTAATTCCCTTTTTTGCAATCCTCGAGCTAAAAGCCATTCCTTAAGTCAATTCTGGGAAGTAGAATGTAAGTCACAGAGGAAGCTATTAAGATTTCCATTTATCTAATATCATCTTATAAGTGAGATTCTGCAGGTAAGGATGTGCAAGCCAGGCAAGCAGAACTGAAGGGGAAACCCTCAGCAGTATTTTAAGAAGGAACAACCACCTGGGAAAGTGTATTACACATTTGGAATTTTTTTTGCTGGATGCACCTTGGAATTGGGATGAATGAAGCCAAGGAGCAAAGCATAAAAAGAAGATTTGACTTCACTCAAGATTTATTTTCCTGTGAATTAACAGTAAAATATATATATATATATATATATATATATCAGAAGGTGCTGGGGACAGGGATCTGGAAGGAGACAAAAGAGACCCTGTATTTCCTTGCTCACCTCAACGTCACAAACAGATCAGAAAACAGTGGCATCACCTTACCGGAAGCAGGTTGAGGAAAGCAGACCTGCCTAGCACTGTTTGCACAGATAACTTTGGCAGTAAAGCGGCCTGCTCCTCAGCAATGCAAGATGGCATCACAAGCTGCTCTTCCAGACTTCAGGGCCAAGCAGGCAGAAGATGATGCACCCTACTTGGCTCCTCTGCCTGCCCTGACTAAGCTTCATTCTATTCATACCACAGAAGACAAATTTCCACTAACTTCCACTTTTCTTAATTTGGCAATAAACATAACATGGATAAAGAAGGATTAAAAAAACACCTGTCACAATATTACATGTCTTAGAAAAAAAATTATACTAAGCAACAGGGACTCCTCAAACAGCTAATAATTACAGGACATACTGTACCTTCTGTTCAGACATTCCTGCTCCCTCCTCCTCTTGGAGGCCTGTTCTTGCCTTGCCATCCTCCGAAGTACTCCAGCCCATCTTCTTCACACTGACAGGCACAGATGTTTTGTTGCCTTCTGTTGTTGGCTTGCTAGTCTCTTCCAAAGATTTCTGATATGCTGTTGATGATAACGTTTGCTCATCAGTACCAGCTGAAATTGGGGACTTTGTTTTCAGGGCTTCTTTGTCACTGTGTTTTCCCACATCATTTAAAGATTCCTGGACATAGGACTTAGTTTTTGTTTCTGTTGTGGATTCTGAGAGGCTTCCATTTGTTTCTGGCTTTCCTGCTTCTCCTTTGACATATGAGGTAACAGAGTCCCTACATTGGTCCGAGCTACAGAGAAACAAAAAGAACAGACATTCATAAATAACACGCAGAAGAGAAAAGCACTGAGCCTTCACCCTTAGTTCTCACATTTCAGACAAAGTAAAATCTGAAATTCAACATGCGAGCATCAGTCTATTTAATAGCCTTGTCTTCTGCATTATGGTACCTTTTCAAAAGCAAGGAGAACATGGTGAACGCTAAAAACAAAGCCAAATGTTTTATGTTAATTCCCTTCCACTTAGGAAGAAAAAAAGGAAAAAACAAATCAGAAAGAAAAAGGCCTCAATCCTACCATTCCTACTATTTCCTTTGTATAATCACAAGACAAATCCCTTGTGGCACTAATTCTTTAACCTGCTTTCCAACCAAGGAGGTAATGAAAGTTTCTGCTACCCCTTCCCTCAAACTTCAACAGCTGTATTTCAAATAACTCATGCCTCCTGAAAAATACCGGTGTTCAGAAATAATTCCTTAGCACAATTTCAATAATGCACAAAGCCAAGGGCCTGAAAGATTACAAGACAGAAAGCTCTGGACAAAACTTTCTTATTTTCGTTTGCTTTTCAGATAAACATTGGGACTATACGCATGAGAAAACCATAGCTATCTGCTGGCAAAACTGCTATAAAATATAGCAAATTGATTTCCTCTAGCTAGAAATGGATATGTCATCTCCTTAAGGAAGATCTTTTACTCCTGGAAGAGATATATTTCATTAGTTTAACACAACAGAAAATGCAGAATAAAAGGCAGAATAAAGACAGAATGGTTGCTTCACATAACAAAAATCACATCAGCAGCAGACCACATGTTTTCAAGTCTTGAAAGACAATCAGCTTGCTGGAATCAAGGGCCATATTTCCACTTGATTCAGAAGGACTATCTCATGCTATCTGGAACTGTTAAACATCCTGAATCAAAGCTGCAAAGGATGTAAACTGTTGACAGCGAGACAATTGCTCTGCAGACAGTCATTCTCTGCTGATTTACACTTCATGCAGAGCCAGCTCCTTCTGTCACAAATCATGGGAGCCAAGTACAAAATTAAGGCAAGAGCTCTTTGATGGTACCCAGTGGGTACCCGTATGGCCAAACATGCCAGCACATATTGTGACTGCTGAAAGCTTACATTGGTCTAAGGGGAGGCTGGAAAAGCACATGCAAGAGAAACACAGTGATGATAAATCTGTGAAACGCATGCACCATCTCAGAAGGTCACGATGCTGAAAGTAAATGGAACCCACGAATGTACAAGTTCCCTGAGCATCTTCTGTAGCCACAATTGGGTAGCAGCATATGGGACTAGATGGATTTGGTGATGCCACTGTTACCTTCTTATGACTTGTAACACATTTCTTAAAAGGTCTAGTAAATTAGCATGACGTAACATGTAGGAAATATTACAAAATGGTGTCAGCTTAAAAAACTGTGCTACAGAAAAAGAAATGCCTATCTGAAGGAACGCAAAGAGATGCAATTAAAAGGATGACTGCTAAAATAAGAGCAACACAGTATCCTGGTTCCAACAAATTGTCATTTCATAGTCTCAAATTCCAATTCCATCTGCCTTGCTTACAGTCATTCAAAATGGAAATATACAATACAAAGAACATGAAAACAAATAGTACCTAGTAAGCATAATGTAAACTAATTCTGTATTAAACATGAAACTTGCTATATATGCATTTTTAAAAACAAGAATGTTTGAAGTCAGATGAAACCACAAATAATGTTTTTCCTTACAAATACATACGCACATATATATATGCACAATCTCATAAAACAGCAGAACATCAGCCTGAGCACTACTCCTGAAGGCAACAGCTGCGCATGAAGGCATATGTACACACATGTACAAGGAGATGCTCACCTATCATCCAGGCGATCTAGCAGGCTACCACCTATCCTGCGTCCCGACGTTGGTGGCTCAGTGACACTTGACGAGTCAGTCTGCCAACCTGTAATTGAAGACATTTTGTGTTCTGCTTGCTGAACACCTTTAAGAATTGACCATACTTTTTCTTCCGTCATCTCCTCAGACTCAGCTCCTTCTTCCAGATGAATGTCCTCAAACAGGGATTTAAGCTTTTCTTCCGTTATCTCCTCATCAGTACCAGACTTTTCTCTCTCAGGCTGTTCAGTCCTTACTCCTGTTTTTCTAGTCTCTTCGCTCTGCCTCTGTTTAGCATCCTTAGGTATCCCGCCATAACTACCAAGATACCGTGGATAATCCTTAAGGTCCACTTCCTCCAACTGGCTCTGGCCTACAGAAATATCTTTAGGTGTTCCTTCGCTAGGCACTGAGAAATCGTGCTTGCTGTCGTCCAGTGAGGTGTCTTCTTCAGTCACCACTGGCGGTGCTGCTGCTGTACCATCTACATGTCCCTGGGAGGTCACTAACACGTCACTCAGTCTACTGGGAGTTCTAAGGGGTGACTCTAGGCTAGAGGTGTCGCTAAAGAAATCATCCTGGTGGAATGGGGTGGGTGGCACGAAGCGCAACCCAGAGGGAGTTTCCAGTTCCACTTGAATGGTGGGATAACCTAAGGAAGACAGCACATTTGGACTGACTGGGATGAAGCATGGAGCAACGAATCAGCAAATGTTAAATGATTCATGAATTACGTAAAGAATGAAAACCATGAGGAGATGCAGGTGTTTAAGAACAAATGCAGTTCTGATAGATTCATTTACTTTGCTCTAAATACATGGAACAAAAATGAGCATTGCCAAAATAGCTAGTACAGCAAAGCTAATACTTTTGACTATTTTGTAAATAGTCTGTAAAGATTTCAGCAATTGCCTTTGCAGCCATTTGAACATTTTCAAGCTATAGCAGATTGCCTTAAGAGCATGCAATGAATCAAATGTGGACAGGGATGGCTGTCCCGTTATAACCAGTCCAGAATCTTGCAGCCAAATTGCATACATCTTTCCGAGTTTTTACTGCTTTAAAATTGGAATTTTAATAAATAGATTTTAAAGACAGAAGTAGATCAAAACGTTGGACAGTCACTCTTTTTGTAAATACATATTAAACAGGTCCACATTCTGAATATGCTTTTATCAAAAATACACAATACTAGCAAGACAATGCTACTAATACTTATCTCCAATATAATCACAGAGCCACAAGAAAGGAATAGTTAAAGAATGAGGAATAGAAATGGATCTGAGTGAGGATACTAAAGAATAGTAGGGGTAAATACACAGCAGGATAAAAAACTAAAAAAGGAAGTTAACAAGAAGTTAAGAGAATACAAAAAACACAGGGAGAGCTAGATGAATATTTCAGGTACAGTAAAGTTATACAGGTGAGAGGACTGTGGTGGGTAAGGAGATCTTGGTGATCTTGGAGACTGAGGCGATCTTGGTGACATGGGTACAATCAGATACACTAATCAAATAAAGAGAGAAAAGAAAAGGAAATCGATGAAAACATAAGAAAATCATACAAAAGGATTAAACTGAATACACATGTAAAATGACAACAAAACCTGAAATTCATTGTGTCAAATAACAAAGTGTGTGACCTACGGAAGGAAAAAAATACATGCTTTGGGGTTAACTTGACACTGTGCTGCCTGCAAAGGGAGATGCACTGTCAGGGCTTGTTTTTTTTCTGTTTCCTGAATCAGCTGAGAAGGGTAAAGGTGGTCTGGTCTTGGTGAGGAAAGGAAGCTTGAGGAAGGCTCAGAGAAGAGGAGAGACAGAAAGCAACTGCAGAGAAGCGTACTTTCTTCAGAAATACACTGATGCCACTATTTAAAGGCGCAAGCAACATTTCAAGAGCAACTTTCTTAAAATGTCAACAGAAAATTATTTCTGTAATGCAATGATTCAATGACCAGCAATGCTGCTCAACAATGGAAGTACACTGAGCTTATATGCTCTAAGTACACGAACATCCTGCTAAATTACAGAGAGCGACCAATACAAACTTGAATAAACTACAAAAAACAAAGAAAATATAACTCAAAGAAGTCTTAACAAGCTATTTGTAACATGTGGTAAAAAAATCAAAGTAAAGAATATAGCAACCCAGTGTCGTTAACTAACATTTAAAAAAGAACAACATTTAGTATCTTCAACATAATTATAAATAATAAGCATACCTATGGCTATTCTGACTTATAAGCAGAACTCCATGTATCCTGTTAAGATCTGCCTTATATAAAATAACCATGCACAGTTCTCTGCTCAGGGTGTTTAGCTTCCGTGTGAAGATTGTTACACAGTTTTAGTCATTAGTAGACCGACAAAGATATCGTCTCATGCAAAAATAAAACATTTTCTTATTCTTCTACTGCCACTATACATTTGGATAATAATGGTCCTAAATAACAAAAAAATAAAAAATAAAAAAAAATAATCTTGAAATCATGTTTGTTTGTAGATATCTCATACGGTTGCTAAACACTTTTTCCTTGTAAGAATTCTTACAAGAAGAGAGGAAGTCAAAGAGCGGGGGATGTGGAGAGCAAGCAAGATTTCCAGCTAACTTGGAAAGCATATATAAATGGACAAACACCAAAGTACAACTACCGCAGGAGGAAAACATTCAGGTCTATTCAGGTCTTGTCAACTTATACAGAGGCTGGTGGGAACGAGCTTACTTAGGTGTGCATTTGTGGGATTCTGAGCTTGTTCTCTGGGACATTAATGTGCAACCTGAATATACCATGAGGAAAAAGTCTTAATGTGAAAAACAATCATTTCTTTAGAACTTCTTCTTCTTAACGTCTAGTTCATACAACATTATTACATTATCAGAGGTGATACGGAACTAAATATGACCATGGAATTCAATTACCATCAATGGGATCATGAAAAACGTTATTTTCATCTGCAAAGCTTCTGGTGCCTGAAATATTTCCATAATCAAATATTGGTCCTTCCAGCAGGGTCACAATATCTATTCGATTAATTTTTGTCAATACAGAAGTTAAGGCATCAGCTGAAAAACAAATAAGACACGTCAGAAAACAGGTTCAGCATTTCAGAACTGTGTAATCATCTTTCTCAGTTACATTTACATCGCATTAATTATAAGTTGTTGACATAAGTTTCTGTCCCACTGCCTTTGGTTCTAGCAAACTCCATCATTTGACTATGTAGTCATCCTGCTACCTACTTATGCAAGATGTACCTCTATTACGATTTTTCCCCCACAAGTGCTATATTGCAACACAAGAAGCAGGAAAAGTAGGGTTGAAGAGCTCTTAAAGAACATATTTACTTGCTACTGAAATACAATAACCTTTTATTGGAAAATAAAAGCATTGTTGAAATCATTGTTACAATTCTATTTTGAAGAACAGAATAAGTAGCCTTTTAAGTAGTAATGCATGTAACGGCTGTCCACGCTGCACACAATGAAATCACATCTACAATAATCCTTTTGCAAGAATACAGTAATACTGGTAACACTTTTACAGTGAAAGAGATTCAGGTTGACTTAAATACCATGTAGAAGTATGTGGGTTAGAGAATGGTAACAGTCACCATCGACTGAAAGCAAAAATCAGACCCCTATTTCAATTTGAGGAATTTACACACAGATAACAGCAGAATCGCCTCCGACCTTGTCCTCAGAGAGGTCTCTTCTCTCAGTCACACACATCACTCCTCAGAGAAGAGTGTTTGATCTCTTGTAACAACCTGTAATACTGCAAGACTATGTAACTTTTCCAGGCAGCCCATTTCTGTGTTCCAGGTTCATTGCGATTGCCAAATCTTCCCTAATATTTCCTTCAATGAAATTTAAGCTTCTTTCTTGTCCTGTCCTATGGATGTGGAGAAGATATTATTTCCCGCTGCGTAGGTACTGAACGAATATGACACTTCTCTGCCTTCTGGCAAAAATGTAGCTGAAACTTTTTTTTTCCATTAGTGATTTGCGAAAGAAATTAATTATGTTATCTTCAATTTAACCTACTTAGGATAGGCTATAACTTACAAACAACTAAAGTAATGAATTGAACTTACTTGTAGCATTTTTTCCGTCTCTGGTAACCCATTTTTTTAATAACATGAAACTTTGAGCGATAAGAGAATTTGGGTTTTCTACTCGGATTTGATTTATTTCATCCACAGAAAAATTCAGTTCCCTTGCCAGTTCTATGAAGCAAAAAGAAAGAAAAAAAAATATGAAAAACAATAACAGAATCTCCAAACAGCATCAATCTCTCAATTATCCTGCCAGGCTTAGAAGTATTAACCTTCTTAGACCACACAGACATCATCTAAACTACCTGACACAAAGGGGTATCTTAACAGATAATGACGAGCATGCCACTAAACACTTAAACACTTCAATCTCCTAAGTCAGGCATAATTCTGAATTTTCAATCACGTCTCTGTGAGCTATTATTGCATTTATATAATGCACTCAACCAGTGAAGAAACACTCCGTGGAGACTTCATTGCTGCTCACTGATAACATTTGTTCTGGTGACCATTGCTCATTTGTGAGTTTGCTGCACAGCTCATGTACCAGCACTGCCATTTCCTACACCCAGGGAGAGCGAACGCAGGGCCCATAAGCCCATGAGGGGCCAGCACTGCCTGTCAACATGTGGATGGTATGGTGGGCATACGATGAGGCAATCCTACATGGCACCAAACTGCCGGAGCCCCTGTAAGCTCCAAGGTTTTGAGGAATTCACTGCCTGAAGACACTGGAAGCCCTGAGCTGAGCAGATAGATCCAACTACTTGGGTGTAATATCTTGGGAGGAAAAACATTTTAGCTATATACTCTGTGAGTTTCCATTTGATTCACTGAAAGCTGGTACAACAACTCTTCCGAGCCGTTCCCTACCAGACATCTCTTCCTACCTATCTGCTGAATGTTTCCAGAGGCTGGGCTCACTGTGCATTCAGGAGAAACTGACAGGGCCTTGCTGCAGCTTTTGGTAAAAAGACTACCTGAGAATGTAATAGCAAAGACTGATTTTGGTATAAAAGCAGAAAAGCTTACCTGTCCAGCTAAGTCCAAGGTGATCAGCTACAATTGCCATCCTGATATCTGTCCGTTCACATGGACTTTGTGGACCTGCGATTTACAATTTCTCGATTAAAAGGGTTTTGCACAGAAAACCACAATACCGGACAACAGTTTATTATAAGTTATAGTTGGAATTCAACTAAGTTGTCGGTGCTTATATTGTTTACTAGAATGGTTGTGTGACCTAATAACCTACAAAGCAAATTTTTTCACCTGTGTAAAGCCAAATGTCAAACTACATGATGTTGTGTAATGAAATCAAACATGCTGACAATCTAGCTGTTAGACTGTACACAAGTTGTTCAATTACTGGTGGAAACCACCAAGATCAAATTAACATCTATTTTCTCTACTTGGACAGAACAAACTTGCTGTCACAAAAGAAATCTTTCAATTTCTGAGTTACATCAATGTCTTTGGCATGCTTCACTAGCTTTCTACAGTACAGGATTTGTTTAAAGGAAGAAAGAAGAGTATAAGACAGCACATACAGATGACAATGACAGAATGAAAACTACGGTTAAGTCACTTCACAGGCAATCACAACAGTTCATGCACTAGGATCAACAAGTTGAAAGTTTTACAAACTAGGCTTGATCTCCACGAGGTGAGCCATGAGAGCTCCAGAAACCTGACTGCCTTCATTCTCACCAGTCCTCTTACTCCTCCTCCTCTCACTGTCGGCCTTTTCAATCTTTGATTTTATAGATGCTGCCTCTGTTCTCATATCTCTAGCAGACTTCGATGTAATGGAAGGCAGGTAAACTTGAGTAGCTTCTGACAGTGATGTGTTCCTTGATGTACTGTCTTCTTCATCATCAGAGACCTCTGACTGCATCTTTTTCTCTTCATCAGATAGACGATCCACAAGCTTTAATGTCTCACCACTAATTCCCTTAAAATATTCAATTGAATGTTTACACACCTCCCTAAGCTGATTTTTTTTTACTTTTACTGTTGTCATTGTGACGGAGGTAGATCTTACCTTTACTGGTAATTTAGAAGGAAGCTGTTTTGTTTTTTCGTTCTCTACCTGCTCTTGCTTTGGTAGGGCTGGAGGTTTTCTAGATAGATTACTCCTACGCGTATTTTTTACAGGAATCCTAGACCTTCCTTCTAGACAGGGAGGAGCATTATCTTGTTTTGCTTTGTCAGGCTTACTAGCCTGTCTCACTTTACTCCCTGTATTGCTTTGGAGATTATTCTGTGGAAAGGCTTCTTTTACTGAGCTGGCCTTTACAGGAAGTTTTGATTTTCCTCTAGCCCCTACCAACTCTGTTGACTTTTGCTGCTCTCCATGTGCTTTTTGTTTCTCTCTTACTCTGTGTCCTTGTGTTGTCCCTGTACCTTTTCCTGAAGTGCTTTTTGCTTGGTTAGCTTTCTGCAGGGAACATTTTGGTTCCGAATGTTCTTTTAGCACTACATTACAGGTAATATCATCTGTAGAGACTGCAGATGAATCCAAATTGTTGTTGTTATTAAAATTATCTTTTGGAAACTCAGTGTTTTCTGTTTGCCTACAGCTTGTCTCGCTAGAAGCTGAGCTCGCAATCACTGCTACGGTTTCATTTTCTAATCCCTGACCACATGGCATCACAGCTTCTATCTTATCTGTCACTTCGCCAGGACCATCTTTCTTCAGAGTCATGGTGGAAGCAGAAATTCCCATTTTAATTGGCGTGCGCAATTTGGGATCAACTTTAGAAGCGTTTACCGCTGCCGATGATTTTTCCAGTGAGTTACTACCAAGTGTTTGTTCCATGCAATCTCCACTGGCCTGGATGATGGGCTTATGTTCAACTGCTGGTGTTTCTACTGGTCTCTCTAGGTTTGTTTCTACAGTGTTGTCCCCTGCCTGTGGCTGTGTGATGGCAGTGACTGTACTTTTATCCCCTTCCCCCTTGTCCCCTGACTTCCCTTCAGAAGTATGCTCACCAATCTGAAAAAATTGGAGTCTTTCTTCAACAAAATCCCTCTTGCTCATGTCAATTGCACCACTGCGAGTCATCTCAAACATCTTCCCTTCATGAAATGGGAAGGGGTTGGGCTCGCTAGTTGGCGTACTCTCATCTGTTGGAGTTCTGGCTGGAGTTGTATCAGGTGTTGTTGCTTGAGATCTGTCTTCCACTGCCAGACCAAATGGCTTAGCCTCATCATCCCTTGATTTAGTCTCAAACACTTCGTCGTCACCTCGGTTATTGGACCACGGGTCAAAATCTAGACTCTTAGTGGCCACAGTTTTGAAAGGTGTCGCGAATTCTTCATCTACTTTGTAACTGAAATATGAATCGGGAAACACAGTCCTGTCAGGGTGTCTGCCTTCCAAAGTGAAAAACTGCGCCCCTGACTTCTGTTCGCTTTTATCTCCGGCTTTTTCAGAAGCTGGACCCTTTGAAGGCACCTTGTCTTCTTCAGGGCCTACCTTGCCTTCCTCCTCAATGACTTCAAGTTTACTCTGGCTAAAGCAGCGGTCAGTCTGCTTTAGAATACCTTCTGTAGTCCATACGTCCTTTTTGGTTTCAACTGCCGGACCTGCAAGTTTAGAATCACTCTCAGTTAAACCATCATCTTCATCTTGCAAATCATAACCGTCAAGAGAGTCAATCTCAGTCGCATCGGTATCATGGGAGAATTCTGCAGTGGTTGCTATGGAACACTCTGTGACAGACTGGTCATTATTATTCCCATTTTGCACTACATCATTCTGGGGTGAATCAAGCCCAACGTCAAACTCACTAGGTTTCCCAGAAGTGGGGTGTCCTAACTCTTTGTGTTTCTCAATCTTTTCAGGGGTTCTGGGTTTTGAGCTTTCTTTCTGGTCATCTTCCAGTTCTTTCAGTTTGAATGTGTACTTTTTAAGTGGAACAGGTTGATAGAGAGATTCATCGTCACTGGAGTCACTGACATCTGCTCCCGGCGGCACAGGAGACGGCGGCTGTACTCTTATGACTGGCTCAGCCAGTTGACATTTGTCATGTTCATCCTGCAGGTTCACTTCTGTCATCTCCATTTCACTCTCAGTGGAATACGGAGGCTTTTTTTCTGACTCGCCTTGATCTGTATCCAGTGGTGGAGGAGGTGGGAATTCAATGTAGGCAACTCTGTTACCTTTCGGTCTTTTGTTAGAGTCCTTATTTATATGGCTAGGTAATGATTTGTCAGTCTGTGGTTCCTCAACTTCTGCCTGTTTCACAGAGGTTGACTTAGCCTCTGCTTCCTCCTCTGATTCCTCAGAAACCTCAGGTATAGGACTGGGTTTGCCTGGGATATATGCTATTAGTGAGTCGGGTGTTTTAGATGTAAACTCATAACTCACTTCCTCTGAACTTGGTGTTTCTGGTGTTAAAGGACTTTTGCCAGAGCTATCTATAAAGGACACCTGTTCTAGCGTATCATCTTCCGGACTACCTTGTGGAGAAGGAGGTTGCTTTTGCTGTCTAGCTGTGTAAAAGGTCCCCCTCGTCTCTTGTACCGTCTTACTTTCCTGACTGACAATTCTTTTAATATTTCCTTGTTGCACCTCTTTCTCATATTGCTTTCCTACTTGAACAAAACTGACATAAACAGGTAAGGTCTTAATTTCTTTCACTCCCTCAGTACTTACTAATGGTGCAACTTTATCCAAGTAATCACTGGCACCAGGGTCAACTAACTCACTCGAAGGAGATTCCTTTCCTGGACTAAATTCTAGAGAATCTGGTGATTTGCTAGGGGATATCTCAGTTTCCTCAACAGGAGGACTTAGACCTATTGAGCTCTGCTGCTTGGTAACTCTTCTGATTTCTGAATGCTTTACTTGATCATCTTCCACATAATCTATCTGCCTCTCAACTTTCTCCTTAATCACAGCTGACTGGGATACTTTAGCTGAAAGTTGATAAACACCATCAAGCATGGTTCTCTTCTCCTCAACAATCCTGACTGGAATATGGGACACAGCAATTTCTTCTTTCCTTCTGGATATTTTATCAGCTATTTCACCGTTATGTTCCCCCTCCCTGACAACAAATTCTCTGTATAAAACCTTTTTTGAGGGAGATTTTACAGTCACTTCTTTCACTTCTTCTGAATGAACGCCATTTGCTGCCAGTTTGTGCTCTGTCAGAGTAATAAATTCACTTTTTTTGTCAGCTTCAATGTGATCAATGTGGTTTTCCTTTACTGTATCCGGAACCAGTACATGCGAAAGCTTCTCTTTTTGTGTTTTATGATTAGAAGTTCCAGGACTTTCCCACGTCCTATAGATTTTTTTGTCCCAGTGTCCCTTTGTCGTTGAGTCTGAGCCATACACCAGGTCTTTTGTCTGTGGTTCTGAAAAGTACTCTGGCACACTTTTGCTTGTTTCAGTTCTTTGCTTTTGTATATCTGAAGCACAGAATTCTTCTACAGCTTTTCCTTTACCTGGGACAAAATCTTCCTGTATTTTCACCTCTTTCTGAAAAGCTGCACTTCCATCAATGAGCTCAACTTGCTTTGCGTGTTTCTCTCTAGAATAAAACTGGTAAACCGGTAACTTACTTTCTTGCAACTTCTTTACTGGAATTTTGGACTGACTGTCCAGTTTTTTTTCTTCTTGAGTTGGGTCTTTACTCTTTGGACTTATACTTTGTTCAAACTTCAACCTAATGGAACTGAGTTTTGATTGCTTCAGCTGAAATCCAGCCTGTGAAACCTCAGGTACTCCAGTCTGCTGAGCACTTCTTTTGTGTTCCATAGTTTGTTTAGAGTCCTCTGCTGGTTGCACAAATATCCTTTTCTCAGGACTGCTGGGCAAACTGGACACTTTTCTTTCATCCACTTTGGGAAAGCATTTCCCATCACGTGCAAACTGCTTTGCTTTACTCCAGTCATCACCAGACGCTGGTAATTCAGACAGTAGAACCTTCTCAGGGCTGCTGCTGGCAGAGCTCTGACTAGAAGGTATTTCTTTGCCATTTTTTTTATGCTGTTTTTTCTCTGGAGACTGTAGCTCATCATTCAACTTCTCTGTTTTATCCCGAAAAAACTGTGATACTTCAGTCAGTTTTTCTTCTGCCTCCTTAACAGTCCTGTCCACCCTGTCTTCATACATCAACTTCTCTCTACCTCTGTCTAATCTGTCCTCAGTAAAGCGCATCCACATCGCATGCTTTGGACTACTAACATCTCCAGTGTAGTGTAATACTGTCACTTTATCATAATGATCATCTTTAGACATTTTACCCACACCATTTTCAGATACATCTTTATAGATTTTGGAGAGAATCTCTTTTTTAGGGGCAGTAGCTACTTTTTCTCTGCATCGTTTATCAGACCCCTGTAACTCTGCACTAAGGGGTAGAGCATGATCAGTAACTGACTCCTCAGTATCAGACTGAGAAACATCTAGCTTTTCTGAAAGAAGCATTTTCTCAGCAAACCTGTAAGACTCCCCTCTTAGTTCTGACAACTCATCATCATGGTATTCTACTGAGTGCTGACTCAAAAGCTTCAGTGTTTTGTAAGAGTCATCAGACATGAGTTGAGCAGAACTAGGGCGACTGTCTTCTTCCTGGGACACGGGAGTGTTAACTCTAGAGGATTCCAGATAAGAAGGAAGTGACTCTTCGGCTGTGAGCTCCTCTTCTTCTTGCTGACCTTGTTCATCTGAACAAGGAAAAGCATCATGTTTTTCCAACTCTTTTAAGTTAATATCTCCCCGAGGTAAGTCTTTCTGATATACATACATTTCTTTTTCTGGATGCTTTTTTGTTTCTCTAATAATCACTTCAGTAGGTTCAGCCTGATTACCTTTTTCAATATGGACCTCTATTATTCGCTCCAGTTTGGGTTTCATTTTGCTGTCCTTCTCTGCATGTTGTGGTGAAGTTTCAGCAGACTTGCTAACATCGGCTGTTACTGATGATTTATGTTCAAACAGACCTGCCAGTTCTTTGGAAGGGTCACGTCCAGACTGAAAGGCTTTCATTATGTCATGAACGGACATTGTTTCCTCAATTCTTTCCGACGTGCTTTCAGTGCATGGAGGTTTATGATAAACCATCCTAGTCGTCGTAGTGATGTGAGTTTCTTCTTTTACTCGGACACCTTTGCTAAGGACACACTTGTGGTCATCTTCCTCACTGCTGCTAGCTTTCATTTGAAATGCTTTAACCTTCTCTTTAATAGACCCAGCAGGCTTTTGCTCCAGCTCCATAAAAGCAGGGGCAGGCTTTGCAGCTGGCAGTTGCTCTGCTTTCTGCTCTGGAATTTCTTCAGATGATGGTTCGTAGCTACGGATAACATGAACTACCTCAGTTCTTGTTTCTGTAATGACGGGAGGGATGGGTACATCATGGAAAAGTGGTTTTGGCCCTGTGCTTTCAGCACTTTGAGGGGCAGAAGGTGTTTTTTCACTCCTTGTTTCAAAGCCACTGTCAGATAAGGGACTTTTGTCTTGATCGTGTTGAGAAAAGTCATCTGGAGACTCTAAAATTGTATCTGTTCCAAAAAAAGAATCTGCAATTTTACATAACTCCTTTTCTGATGTTGAAGGCCTCATGGAGGCAGGAGGCATTTTCAGTTTGTGTTCCTGCAAAGCAATGGCTGGCTTTAATATGCGTTTTTGTCTTTCTTCACCTTCTTTTTTCCCCTCTTCAAACTTGTACTTTATGTTTGTTAATGAACTGCTACCAATATCATTTGCTAAGTAATCAATAACTTTTGATAAGTTATAATCCTTTTCCGACACGGTTTTAGTTTTGATTTGGGCCTTCTCTGGAACAGACATAGGAGGGCTTGCCAAAGCTTGCTGTCTTGCTTCATCAATCTCCTCTGTACTGAACTCTACCCAGTCATCCTCAGAGAGATGTCCTTGATCGCTTTTAGATACTTTAGCCGACCCTTTACTTTCTAAACATACATCTTTTTTCAGTATCTCACTAACTTTTACTAAGTCCTCTTTCACTTTCTCAACAATTTTAAAAGGCTCTTCATCATCAATTCTACCCTCTTTTGGTATCTCAGGATGGAACGGTTTGTCCTCTGCGACATCTGTCTGCAATATTGCAGTCATTCTTATTAGATCCTCTTTCATTTCAGCAACATCTTTCAGAATCTCCTGACTGGAGGATAAAGAAGATGGCGTGGACAATTTGAGAGCAGAGGGTGCTAAGAACAAGGATGATTTTATTGGAGATGAAGTTCGATTAAAGGGAGGTTGTGTGCGTGCCTCTGTAGTCAATGTTTTAATAGGTGACAGTAACGCAGCAGCTGATTTTGTAAGTGGAGATGACTCTGGGAGCTTCTTTAATGCTGGTTCAGACAAAACATTGACTACAGAATATACCGGCACTGTTATTGTTGATGAAGTTACTGATGAGGTAGTTGCTGATATTGACCCAAGGGCTGTATACAAAGCACCTGCAGGAGGAGTTCTTATTGACTGGAAAGCTGATGGTGCTGAAGACACAAATGACCTGAGTGGAGAAAATGACATTGTTGAAGCAGTTGAAAACACTCTCTCAGCCGTGTCAGCAACTGCGCTAGCAGCACAACTTGCAGAATGTGCAGCTGCAGCAATCTTGTCTTGGAAAACAGCTGCAGCTTTGGATCCATTTATTAAGTTGGAAGAAGATGGGTATTTCAGCGGTGACACAGACCCATTAAGTAATGGTACATCTGTGTGCCCAGCTACATGTTTTGCTGGCGACGAGAGAGACGAGGCCATCATGACCTTAGAGGATGAAACAGCATCAACTGCTGACTTAGCAGGTGACACCACTGACTTTAGAGGGGACGATAAAAGTGAGGATGTTGATGTGATGACCGATTTAAGAGGCAAACTTGAAGAGTACATGTTAATGTTGGATTTGGGGGATGCTGGAGGCGTCATGGTTATGGATGATCTCTCCAAGAGAGACCCTGCTGTAGTCACAGGAGATGTCCGAGAGGGGAATGTGGTAGTGGATGCCAGCCCTTTTAGGCTAGCAGCTTCTGTTACTGCGGGAGCTCTGACGAAAGAACCTGAAGTAACCTGCATATTGTATGGAGGCTGTGAAACCACAGTTTTTATTGGTGAGGAGATTGTCCGAAATGATCTAATCGGAGATGCTACATCACTAACAGATTTAACTGATGATGTGGTAGAAGCTCCTAATGTGGATTTGATTGGAGAAGCAGAAGAAACAGACCATATTGATTTTAATGGGGAAGCTGTAGGAGTGTTAGAGGAAGAGCTTGATAAGGAAGTGAAGCCTGATTTGGTTTGCCCAGGCACTGTAATTGGAGCTGTTGTCCATGACTGATATGGCCGTGTTGAAAAGAATGGCTTGTATGAGTAAGTAGCAGGTAGGGATCTTGTTGCTCCTGCACTCCGTTCAACTGTTTCTTAAATTGTTAAATTAAAATCAAACATAAAATCAACAAAAATGATCGGAAAACAGAGAGACCAGAGAAGAAAATTGGTCAGTAAACGTTGTAATATTACAAAAAGCAAGTACAATTGTTTTCATGAGTTAGGATGGAGGAGGCAAAAGAAGAGTTAAAAAGGAAATAAATACGAATGGAGCCATACACTGACGATCGGTCCAAAACAAAAAGCAACATGAAATGAAAGACAGAAAGCACATAGCAATCGAGTTTGCAAAAAACAAAGACCAGAAAACACAAAAAAGGAATCCATAAGGTAAAAACAAAAACCACATCAAGATTCTTCTCTTACTTCCTATTGACTTTCTGATGTGCTAATTCTGAAATACTCATATCAGTGCTATTTTGCCTGTTCAGGTATGTTTGATTTGCACAACTATTAGAATTATCCTATTAATAATTTTTGTTGACGGTGTTGTTCTATTCAGATATTGAACCTATACAAAATATAAGCCTGCATAAAATGACAGTATATAGCTTAAATATCTTTTTTTTTTTTTTTTTAAACCAGTCAGAACTATTTCATGCACAACCCAAAAATTCTTTAAGTGACAGGCAATTAATGTGCAAACTGTGAAGCAACTGGAATAAATTCAAATCTGTATCTCCCATGCACAATTCGGATATGCTTCACACTCACAAAGCCAATAAGAGCAAGAGCTTTTCTGAGTCGATATTTTATAAAATAATAAAAATAAATAAAGAAAAGGAACGTTTGCATTTGTTTTTCATGCGATATTCCTTTTGTTTGGAAAAAAAAATGAAGTAAAACTAAAGTAAAACTTTACAAGAAATGATTTTAAGAAGCATATGTCATACATCAAATACAGAAAGTATGATATATGATAAACGTGAGCAAGCAAAGCAACTGAATCAGTTTTTGTTCATGCACAATATATCATGTCAAAACAAGCACACATTAATAAATTTTTAAGCTGGATTAAGCACAAATTATGTAAATCTTAAAAAAATCATTTCACAAGTGGCCATTAAAAGAAGAGTACACTTTTTCTACAAGATGTAGTGTCTTGGTACCTTTTGAGGAGATTTCTTGCATCAGCTCAAAGACAGACCTGTTCAACTTTGCATTTCTCAAAAGGTAACAGTAGAAAAGCAGTCAAAGAACAATATATTATGCAAAAAATTCCTGGCAAGGACAAACCTGTCAACTGTTACCACCCCCCAGAACACTCAGTTTATTCATAGCCATTTCAAACCAAATCATCATCAACCACATTTTGCTTCACGGGAGGTACTCATGCCAGAAGACAGCATTTCTGGGAATCCCATTACCGCATACATATCCTCTGATACAACAATAACATTCAGAGAGTTGATACTGAAAGTGAATTAAAGGGCTTTTTTGTCTTTTTTTTTTTTTTTTTTTTAATTAAACTCCTCTGTTTAAAGTTGAGTTAGAAATTGAGCCAAAATACCTAAATAACTTATTCAACAGACCTTTCTGTGAAGTTACAGTACTAATTTGTCAAACTTACTTGGACTGTCTTATAGACAGTAACTTACAGTGAAAGAAGCTTAATAAGGCTAATACTAAGCTGTTAAAGCACACACACTTACAGAAATGTAAATAAGTATTCAATATACCACAGGTCCATATACTGCAAGGAGAAACGTGCTGGTCCTACAAAAGCCAATTTGAAACTCAGAAGGCAATGTGGATGGCTGGTGATACGGCAGTATTAGAAAATATAGGTTGAAGAGAGCTTGAATACTAGGCCTGACTGGCACAGCCTATTTCTAGAAACATTCAACTTTTCCATCCTCCTCGCAATTTTATTTTGAAGCACAAACACGCTTCCCCCTCCCTCCCCCCCCGAAGAAGAAAACACCACTATGTATTCCATTAAATTAACTAGACTTTATTATGAAGATTAATTAGCAGCAGCTGCTGACATTCACCAGAAGTTCATACTGTCCCAAGTCCAAAAAACAAAACCCCCAAATCATTCAGAAAATAACCAACATCAAAACAAACTTATTCAGCAGTTTGTGTTTGGAAATGTCTGTAGAGATACCCCACTGTGCTGTGATGAGCTATTCTGCTACAACTGGTTTGTGCGGCAATCAGATCAGCAAACTGCCCTCTTAACTGCTCTTTCTCCCTAAATCACAAAGTCAGACACATCTAAGATGCTTTCTTGGTGCTCTGTATGGCAGCTGAGAAGAACTGGTACAAACAAAAAGGACTAATTTACAAATGTGTTCAGTTATGACACAAGTCAAAGCAGCAGGAAACTGGACAGTTTTACTGTTCTGAAATAGCAAAGCAATCCCCACTATCACACCAGACTTCAGAGTAGGGTATGTTTCTAAAGAGTGAAGTTTTTGAATTGAAACAGCCCTTTTTGGCTACTGAACACTTCTGGCCTTAGCAGTTTCCATCCCTCTGCATCCGAGACTTTATCAGAAAACAGATGTTACTACCTTCTGTACAGCAAACTGCATTTCCTTGCTTGCAGCTGGTAACTGAAAGCACTGGGTGAACTTCACCACGCAAATGCCCCCATCTCCTGCTGGAGCAGCCTTGCTCCTGCTGCTCTTCAGCTGTAAGCAAACAGCCAGCACTGGGCAGGGTTAACCCACCACGTCAGTCCTCCTCAGTGGGAAACCTCCCTGCTGGGGAGAGCAGAGGGGCCCCTCCGGCCCCTGCTTCCTGAAGAGGGATAAGAAGAGGTAGGCAGGAGAATACCCCCACCTTCCTCTCTCTCTTCTGCCCCAACACTGGGACCAACACAAGCAGAGGAAAAAAAAGTTGTGCGTGTTCACGGCTGAACTTGTGAGAGAGAAACAGCCCAACCTGCACTGCTACCAAAACTGAAGAGTTCTGCCATCACATTTGCTGGAAAGAGGCAGAGGGTACACACTCACCTCCTACCAGTGAAGCAAATGCTCTGTGAAGTAAAGCAGACACAGTAGCCTCGCTGGCTCTGTTGGGTAGCATGCTCTAGGAAGAGCTGTGCCTCCAAATCTGCATCATCTCCCAGCAGCAGCATGTTGGAGGTGATGGTGGCAGCCAACAACTGCAAGCCGTGTGCATAGGAGGTGGTGCTCAGACTGTTGGCCAAACCTGCCACCTTTTCTGGTGCATACAATAATTTTTGCATACTCTTTTTGAGTAGCTCACTGCCACAAGTAGAAACCACTGCCCCATGGGATAGAATAAAGAATAGTCAAGGACTTCTACAATGTCGATGTAAATTCCCTTAAAATAAAACCCATTATGTGGGTTTGGTTTTTTCTTCCACTTTTTGCAAATGAGACTTAATGAACCTCTGGTGAATAAATTTTAGACTTTTTTTTTCCCCCAATGAGGCCCGAAAAACAAATTGTAAGCAGTACACAAAATCATCAAACTTATTTGAAGCAGCTTCCTTTTCCCTGTCTCGGTTCCCAGCAAGCCTTTGACGATACCTTAACAATCCATCAAGAAGTCTCAGCAGATCTGATAGCTTCTTCAGATGTTATATGCTTGAAGTCTTCTTCCAGGTCTGAGAAGTGTAATATATTCTGGAGCACATCTGATCCAAAGAAGCCACAGATCTTATAGGACAATTAAACAGCAGCCATCCAGTGGAAACTCCCAAGACCCGATGAAGCTTGTCTACGGATTTATGGAATTATACCAAAGGGTCTGTTGCAGGGTAGCAACTGAGAAGTTATGGAGGCAGAAAACAGATAAGAAAAAGTCTGGCAATGGGGAACAACAGCAGTCAACCTCAGGCAGGGAAGATGAAGGAATAAAAGCTAAGCCAAATATATTGTATTTAATGAGGAAGGAAAGCAATGACACAGGTCTAGTGAAGGGGAACAAGTCTAAAAGGAAGCAACATGTGGTGCCAAGGAATAGAAAGCATCTGCAGGGAAAAAGGAACAAGGGAAGAAGACGAGAAAGAAGAGGGAGATACAAAATATGTGAGAGTCTGTTTTGGCTAAGCATCTAAACATTTAAGTGCTTATCTGAATGTCATTCTCTAGTCTCGCTGAACTTCTGCATATTACTCCCTTCTGCAACATGAAGGTATAGCAGCACAGTCTAACATCCCAAAGGGAAGAGGAACAAACTCCTTGTGAAAGCAATCTGTAATCCTATTTGTATGGAGCTACATGGCATTTAAAAAAAATATTATATTTTTACTTAATTAGTGCATGCCATTTGCCAGTCAGGATTCTTCAAGCTCTCACAACACAAAATTTCACAGACCATCCAACAGGTTTTTTCAGATAGTTGTTTGGGTTTTTTTTCCCCATTTTCTTTTTCTCCAAAGTGACACCAAATACAACGTTTATAGAAAAAATGTCTCTTCTTATGAAAAATCACATGTATATGGTTTAGTATTTTGGTAAGAGCAACTCACTCATTCCAGGCTCAGTCAGATAGCTGTAGCGCTTACGTAAAGCAAGGGAGACAAAGTTCTGTCGCCGGTCGGCTTTCTCCGTCTGCAACAAAACATAATGCTGTTGGGTACCATCCCCCATAAGAACCATTGTCAAACCTCAGCACAATAGGACATTCTGCAGTACGCATCCCCACAAGGGAAAACTGATGCCTCCACTCAGCTTCAGGATGGCATGCTGGAGGCAAATTTGGGCAAGCAGTGAGAAATGGACAGAGCCGATCTCCATTCCTGTCTGCCATGTAATGGGTGTCAGGTGTTGTGGAGCAGGAAGCATGGCTAACAGAGGTGGCAGGGACTTGCTGTGAACAACCACCCTCCTAGAGAAAGCGGGCAAGAAGCGGCAACCCTAGGTGATAATCCCATGGACTCATCGCTTCTCAGTGTCTCTGCTTACGAGGTGGAAGAGCTTAAACAGCAGACAGCTCACATTGCTGCCCTACTGTACTTCAAAACTATGTTATCCCACCATCACTTAGCAAACTGTTTCATACTACTACAAATGGCATGATGTTTTTCAATCTCTGTAAAATAAACCACCTTTGACTGGAAACAGGAGATCAACACAAAAGACTACAGACATACAACATTCAGAGAAGTACAACTTTGATCAAATATCTCTCCCCAGATTAATTTGTCCTGGTAGCACATACACCGTGATGTAGACTGGCTTCTAAGTGAATACATTAAGGACAAAAAAGGCAAGGGAGGGGACTTTTTTTTTTTTTTTTTAATAGGCATAAAATGCAAAGATGTAGATTAGAAAGCAGACTACTATCGTTAACTAGTAAAGTGCATTGTTAAGTAACTACATTCAATGGCATAGCTGCTAGTGTGATGTCTTCAATATCAGAAGTCCTTTAGAAATCAGCTCACTCAATTGTTTAGAAAGATTTGTTTAGAAAGAAAACTTGTTTTAGCTATATAATAGTTCAGCAGGATCAAACCCTGTGGAGGCAATGTGATATAGTTGGAGTTATTACTTTTTAACACAATAAGGAGTGCTTTATTTCTATTTGTGTCAGCAGATGGCTGCTGCACTTTGTTTTCTACCAGGAAGAGAAAAAAGGTTTGCTGTTAAGTAGAAGGGATGTATCTTGTGTGGCTTTTTTCTTAAGGTGATCTCAATTATTGCTGTCTCTAAACAGTAAAATCCAATCAACTTCCTAATAATCAGACGTGACAGTTTCTGGCAAACCTGGCATTTCTAAGCTGCAAATATTTAAGGTTTATTTGAAAATAGATTTATACACAATATCTAGGAATTGCTCTTGGTTATTTTGCTTTTTTTAGAAGGGTTTAGTTTATTTTCAGAAATAAAATAGGAGGTCAGCTCCAAAACTAATGCCTCCTATTTCATTATGTTGGCCCACGACATCAGAGGTGGATGTTGGTGGGATGATTAAGTAGAGGATGAACCTTCCCACCAGTATTCTGTTGTGGTATAACAGATGACAGCAGAGAGGCAGTCATCTGACATTGAAATGTGTATGAAACAAAGGTGTATCACTGAATTCCTCCATGTGGAAACAATGGCACCCATTCACATTCTTTGATGCTTCCTAAATGTTTATGGAGACCAAACAGTGCATGTGAGCACTGCAAGGTGGTGAGTGGTGCATTTCAGCAGTAGTGACAGAGATGTGAAAGACAAGCCATATTCCAGATGACCATGCACAGTCGTCACATCAAAAAATGAAGTGTGTCGGTGAGCTCATGTGCACAGATCAGTGGATTACAACCAAGGAACTGCATACAGAGCTGCATACCAACTTCAATGCACTGGAGATTATGGTGGCAACATTGGAATATTGCAAAGCTTATGCCAGGTGAGTCCCATGAATGCACACATGGGAACAGAAAGAACAGCGTATGCAAGTTTGTCAGGACCTATTCAGCCAATATAAGGCTGAAGGTGACAACTGCCTGGATCACATTGTAATCGGTGACAAGATGCAGTGACACCACTACAAGCTGTACTCAAAACAGCAGCCCACAGAGTGGCAACATGTGAATTCCCCACTGAAGGAAAAGTTCAAGACAGCCCTCAGCGAGTAAAATGACGTTCACTGTCTTTGCAATAGAAAATAAGTGATCCTTCTGGATTTTCTGGAATTCAGACAAACCATCAACTCTGACTGCTATATTACAACGCTGACTAAGCTGCATGCTCAAACTTCCAGAGTCAGGCCAGAGGACAGCCTTTCTCTTGCAACACAAAAATGACAAGCCCCATACCAGTTTGAAGATCATGGAGCACATAGCCAATTTAGGCTGAAATGTCCAACCACACTCATTGTATAGTCTGGATTTGGTGCTTTCTGACTTGCATCTGTTTGGGCCCATGAAAGATGGACTGCATGAGCAACATTTTTCTAGCAACAATGCTGTCATAGCAGCTATGAAACAGTTGCTCACCTCCACTAGTGCAGATTTTTATGAGAGAAGCATGCAGGCTCTTGGTCATTGCTGGCAAATATGCATAGCTACTGGTGATGACTGTATTGAAAAAGAACGTTTTGTAGCCCAGGTTTTGCTCTATCAAATAGCGTTATTGTATTTTTTGTAGTCGTTGTCATTTCCATGGAAATAAATAGGAGGCATTACTTTCAGAGTGACTTAGGTACTATAGGCCATTGTTTTTAATACCTTCTCAGATATGCAAGTTATCAAAACACTGGCAGAATTATTCCAAGAACTAAAAATCACACCCAGTAAACTCTGATCTTGCAAAAAATAGACTTGGTCACTACCTTGTAATTATGCCTTTTTTTTTTTTTTTTTTCAGAAGAAAATTAGTTAAATGTTAGATTACTGTTATTCAACATGTAGTTTATTTTCATCACATATAGTCCCACTTTCTACATTTGTGAAACCGTTTTGCAACAGGATTTAAGATGTTGAGGAGATGGTTATTCTGTAAGTATTACTTCAATGCCATAGTTATTTTTTTTTCTATAACATATTTACTATTCTTCTCTAAATCTGAAGAAAATAAAAACAGAAGACAGTGTTTATATTACCTCATCATCTTGATCTGACTCTGTTTCCTTTTGGTCCCAAGATGCATTGCAGAGACAAGGAATATTATAATGGACAGCAGGGAAAAGAATATCAGGATATGAAAAGGACCAAATTGGGAGCACAAAATGCAAGCTGATTTATAAGGCAAAGCAAATCCAAAATGCCAACACACACAAAAAAAAACCTTACATCTACTGCAAATTAACGTGACATTATTGAAAGCATAAACCTATGACTGGCAGGCCGAAGCATGAGCTGCAAACAGAATCATAAAAACTACTGGAACTTGACACCACAGTAACAAGAGACTTTTAAAGTGTTCTACGTACAGGAAACCAATAAAACATAAATGTAAAAAGTCTTAACCATATTCCAAAGCATTCTCATGACTGGCATTTCACAAGTTTTCTTTATCACTAGCAGAAAAAAGACAAAGACTGAAAGAGCAAAAATAAAATCAAACCAACTCTAAGGACAATGTTTCCTAACAAATACCTTTTTGTGTGCTGGCAAAGTGATATTCAAGTTGCAAACAGCTGTTTGTGGCAGTCCTTTAGTAGTCTTTGGTTCTTTCAAAAATGATAATCGACCACAGGGTTCTTGGCTGGTGTCTCTCACCTAGAAGGTAAATGTTAGTAATTTGCAGTAATTCACATACCTAGGAGAGGTTTCTGAAGGGTTTCTCAGAGTGCCCTTTCACAAGAACCTATCTAATGAGTCTAGATCAATGTCACCGAGCTGGGGCTCAGTCTTCTCTCTCAGAAAGAGAATAAGAATTACCATAAATGAGTTACATCAGCCTGAAGCTTTCTGAATAGAAATAAGCTCCTGAAATCCACGTATGAAAAGATGCTGGGTGAGTCCAACCAGATAGCAATATTCTAGTATAAAAATGAGTACATTTTCAGCTCACCTCCACTTTTCACTTGTGTTTATAACCTATCTGTTTATTATTTTTTTTTTCCCCTCACAAAAACAAGGCTAACTAAAGCTTGTATCCTTTCATGGTAATTTAGAGATGAAGAGTTTGCACGCATATTTTGGGGATTGTTCTGCTGTACCTCTTCTTAGTCCCTGGGACACAGTGATCTAATACTGCTATTGTGGAGGTCTAACTCATGTGGTTTTGTTAGAAGTCTGAGAGTCCTTATCATGGGTTTTCTGGTCCCAGCTCTGTCAGCAGCTCTTTTGTGGCTTCATGCAAAGCACCATCTCCACACTATTCACATATTAAACAATGACACTTACATCCTCGGGGCAAGTTAGTCCTATCTGGCTGAAAAAGTGTTATCATGGGAAAAATAAAGATCTCAGCAGAATTAGTTGCCCTGTTTTGCATTTACCTTGATAGAGAATGGCAGTCTATTTTCCTTGAAAGCGTAAAAATTAAAAACAAGCTGCTGTCCTCCTTTAGTCAAAGGGGCAAGATTTCCATAGCAATCAACGTAAATAGGTTTTCCTTCCAGAACCTATCAAAGTAATAAAAGTCAATAAAATCTCTTTTCATAGTAGATCCATGCAAGTAGATTTAGCATTATTTCCCCCACCACAGTTTCTGAGTTTAGCATAAGCCCCTATTCAGATTAAATTCAATGACAAATTAGAAAGTCGCTGTGCATTACTGCAAGGTATTCTGAGTGCTGGCAGTTTGAGAAACTGCTACGTGAGCGGCTTTTCTTCAAGAAACACTGTCTTGGTGCCAAAGTGTTCACCACAGACCAGCTCTACCTGTAACAGCATGTCTGTGAGATTGGTGAGAAAGAACTGAAAGTCAATTTTCTGGAAAACCTTAAGTTACTTGATACAACAGGTGTGAAACCCACCACAGACTAGCATCCATTTCGGGCACATCCTCATGCTTCCTCCACTTACTCTCTCTTGATGTCATCTCAAGAAACTTTTTTATGCAGTCTTGCTGTGAACCTTTATTTAACTGAGTTTACAGTGGCTTTTGCAGGATCTACTGTTATTTGGAAAACACGCTATCTGTTCACAAGGAGGGAAGCCAGCTGAAAGAAGCATACCTCAATGTCTTTGCTTCTTGCAACTTCTTCAAAATTCTCTTGTTGCTCCAAAGTTTTGTCCACTTTGTCATCAGTCATGCAGAAGCAACGCAAATTGGATTCCACAGGGTCATTCATTTTGGCAAATATAACAAACTTTGCCATGTAAGGAACGCAAATTAATTCTCTATAAAGTTGTGTTGCCAGCCCAACAGTCTCCAGTACTTGATGGCAGTCTGCAAGCCAAAATCTGAATGGGAAAAAGGAAATTGTTAAATCAACTTTTCATTATGTTCAAACATTCATCAAGCCTTTAAAAAGAAACCATGACCTATGTTTTCCTGTCTGCTTTGCATGTGTACTGTCCCAGCAGATTCTTCTTCTATTTTCAACAGAGCTTTAAATGTTCAAGAATGCGAATATCTAGCAGTGAAAGGTTGGTATTTTTACTTGTCCCTTCCTATGTCTTTATCTTGTAAACTGTTTTTGCGAAGCAAAACCGTGCAAACAGTATATTTTTTCTGACCACATGCTATGTATATTGCAACTTGCTGGTGCTTCACTGTACATTTGACTGTTACGAAATCTTTGCTAAAAGAGCTTCCTTGATAACACAAATACAACAAAATCATATTTCCCACTTAGACTGACTTCAAATAAGCCCACGGTGAAGTTTCTCAAAGAGATATTATACTACAGTTTTCTCCCTGTAAGATTAAGAGCTTGAAAACAACTTTGATAAAACTTAGAAATATTTTCATCTGTAGTTCATACGACTCCTCCCTCAATATTACAGTCCTAATCCATTTGGTTTGTTCAGCCATTTGCTCCCTCTATAAAGCTCCTTGTAGATGCAAATGCTATGCACCAAATGATAAACTCTACCTGGCATAAAAATTTTCTCTGCTAGGATGTGTGATTTGTACTGAATGTCTCCAGACATCATGCAAACCCACTACATCTATTGCAATTCATTTAAAACTCTGATTTTTTTTTTCTACAAAAGATATTTGTGAAATTTCACATATCTTCAACTAAAAAGCCAATGACCAGAAATCGAACCCCTTTTGCATTTTAAGCAAATATACTTTTATGAGTCCTCCATATTCTTTTACTGAATGACCATTTAAAACTTCCCTCTTCTGTTGCTGTTTGCAGAAAAACAAACCCACGTGTGGCACTGCAACCTTTAGCAAAACAACATGTGTGACTGCCAGCAGACATCTCCCCAGCAGAAAAGGCCAAGACAAAACCTCATGTGCAACTTTAAATGCCTGGTATGCTGATACACAGTGACAAAGAAGCATCTGGTCCATTATCGCTTCATCAGTCTTGTAAAAGACTTAGAGAAAGTGGAAAAAAACCAAACCCACCATTATCATAAATAACCCCTTCCTTCCCATTCTCACAACAATGCACCCTCTGTTAGCCAAGGAACACTATTCCCTGGCTGCATTTGACAAGCTCTGCTACCTTACCTGGCTGAAACATTGGTTGTGAAGGAGACACAGTCATTAGAAAATGTCAGCGGAGTCGTGCCTGTGATGTCTTCCCACTGCGCAGGTGAAGTACCTCCTATGTAAATATAAACCATAAAGATATTTTCTTTCAAACATCAAGTACATGCAGACTACATAGGAACATTTCTATCAAAATATTTTGCTTCACACAGCAAATGACAGCATAGACTATCATGTTTCCCAACAGGTGAACCACGTTACAGATTTAATGTATGTTATATACCAGGAAATGGTGTGATGTCAGCAAGGTACATTCCCTACAGTCAAGAGCAAAAGCTCTCCCTTTGATATCACAGCTAGGCCAGAATTACTTCGGCAAACTAATTTATTGATAACTATATGTAATAGTCAGGGTTGAAATTCCTTGTACTAGCTAAATATAAAAGAGTATTTAATATCTGTTGTCCAGAGTTCTTTTAAAACAGAATGAAACAAGACTAAAAGCCCAGGGAACAAGTCAGAGGCTTTCAGGTGACCTGAGCTGGCTTTGCCCAGAGGAACTGATCTGAAATCTACTGGACCACCCAACCACCCCATACTGGAAAACACAGCTTATACAGCAATATGAGTGAGTACAGAGGCACTGCTGTCACAGAAACCATTGCAAAGAGCATGATTTTCTCTAACCTGTAATGCTACATAAAAGACGAAGGCTGGGCGTTGTGTCTCCTTTGTACCCATTGGTTACGCCTTCTCCTGATGGAGGTGGCACAGGAATTGTCATGGTTATTGGCTTATGAAATTTTCTTCTTCTTGGCTCCACAGTGACAATGGGACTGAAAGTTGCTTTGTTTCCAAGGATTTTTTTAACAATCTCCTCTGGAACTGGTTGAGCCTGTCAACACAGAGAAAACAGTTTAAACAAGAGCTACAAATTGACTGTACATATGCAGAACTGTTTTCCAACACACAACTTCATTTTCTTTCAATTATTTCATCTTTCTCTAGGCTATCTTCTCCTATAGCTCTCATGTGTGATTATTAGTACAATTCATACTTTAGTATTATTCTTAAAAGCCTACTTATGATTTCCTAAGAGCTAACTTGTTGATAAAGGCTATAAATCTCAGAGGGCTGTCTGTAGTTTTTGCTGAGAGGTTTCCAGAGCTTGCTCATTTGAAATTCACAGTGACGGGTGACATCACAGAAAATTTCAAAAGGCAAGAAAAGCCGTACTTTGTTAGCAGAGTCTTGAAAGGTGAGGATTAAACACACTGTCTCAGATGCTGAACAGCTCTCACATCTCTGCAGGGCATGAATCCATGCACAAAAAGAACACCATGTACTCCTGATTTGCCTCTGTCCTCAGTGCTTCCTATGCTATTTTGCTATCAATTATTAGTAAGGAAATATTTGAGTCAAATTTATACAGAATACAAATAGTTGCCTTAAGCTGAGCTGCAAGTGATTTTCAGACTTTCCACCTCCATTTTTGTGCCTTCAGAGATTGCTTAACTTTTTATAGGAAGAAAAGAAGAATCAGTATGGGAAGAAACACTAGAATTTTAGCAGTTTTTGTTATGTACAATTTGAACTCAAAACTAAAAGAAATGGGTTTTTGCAATTGCTTTTTTAAATAAATAAATACAAGTCCCTATTTCAATCAGGCTGAACTGTAGCTTGTTGCATTATTTAAACTACACAATGTATTGATATTCAAAGAATAGGTAGTCACATTGCAATCTCTGCAGTGATAACACTGCATATGAAGATGAAGTGTTTCCTTCACTCCGGATAGCTCTGGAAAGGCAGCTGTAGAACAGTAATAGCAGAGCTTCCAGTTTCTCAGGATTAATTGTTGTCTTTCTTTGAAATATTGTTAGCAGATGAGAAATGTTCCAGAGTATGAGGAAAGGCTGAGTAATCTGGGTCTGTTGAGCCTCGGGAAAAGAAGACTGAGAGGGGACCTGATAAATGTTTATAAATATCTAAAGGGAGGTGGGAGGCAAATGGATCAGGCCAGGCTCTTCTTGGGGGTGCACAGTGGTAGAAATAAGGTGTAACGGCCTTCAACTTGAACAGAGGAAGTTCTATACAAACATGCAGAAGAACTTTACGGTAAGGGTGACGGAGCCCTGGAACAGGCTGCCCAGAGGGGTTGTGGAGTCTCCTTCTATGGAGATTTCCAAGACCTGTCTGGACGGCTACCTGTGTGACCTATTGTAGGGTACCTGCTTTGGCAAGAGGGTTGCACTCAACTATTCCTTGAGGCCCCTTCCAACCCCTGCAATCCTGTCATTCTGTGAATTCCAAGCAGTGGGATTCAAAGCAGCATCATGAACCCATCACAGTCACCAGGTTATTAATTAATTTTAAGTAATAACCAACAGAACTCAGTGAAATGATATATTCTACAAAGTATTTCAGGCAGTTTGTTCAAGGGCAGTTCAAGCTATTTGCTCCTTCCAGATTCCATTCATTGCTAGAAACACCAGAAGTGATCGTCCTAAGCTACAATGGATGTATATAGGATGTATACAGCTGCCACTCAGCCACAGGAGACTGGACTGCAGAGCAGCTGTGCAGCTCACAGGGGGCTGCCACTGAGGCTTGTTGCAGCTCCAGACCTTTGCCTTTTCTCTCCATCTTTCAGATGCTAAGTTATATGCCATATATATGTAAGTTATATGCCAGGTGACAATAAAAGAGGAGCCGGGTTTTTGCCACAGAATGGAAGACTGTGCTTTACCCACACCAGAAGACCCTTATCTTCTTCACACAAGAAGATAAGGGCACCCTTACCTGGAGTCCCACACGGATTCTTTTGGTTAGAGCACCCTCAGGGAAGGACGCCTGGACACGTGGCACCGTCGTGCTGCTCAGCACGCCACCCTCTGGGCCAATTTGGTTACTCTCTTGCTTGATTCGTGAAACCACTGCAAAGTACTGAGGGAAATCCTTTGTGACAATCCTACAGATACGCTTCTTCTCTAGCTCTTCAGTGCTGTCCAGCTCTGGAGGGAGAAGACAGATAAAACAGGCTCATATCAGATACATCTACCGGCCTGCAAGGTTTTTAACCTGCATTTACATATTGAGAGGATTTTTAAAATGTATTTACTATAGGAAAAAAAAAAAAAAAACAAACCACTACAGTGCTATTAATTATCAAGCATTGGTTTTCTCTGGGAACTTTTGCATGTATCTCGACTATGAAAGCCATCAGCATTGGACACGCAGATATGCCATGGCACTGAAACACATGACAGCTGCCCTGGGATGGCAGGTTGGTCACTGAAGCCCACTGAGATGCAGAGGAGACTGTCAAGCTTCTTTCCTCTCTTGTTTAAATCTGTAAGCACACAAGTAAACTGATCTTTCTGAGCAAACCTTCTAAGATGTTTATTTCCTGCCTCTTCCCTCACACAGCTCTGGCACGCAGAAAAGCACAGAAAACCACAGGCGTTTCATGAACAAACTGTACACCAAGTGTAAAGACACCTGGAACAGAAACAGGTACCAATAAGGAGTGCCCACTGCCACATTCCCAGCATGTAGGGTCACCAGGGCACAGAAAGAGGCATAGGGTATGCACTCATACCAGTTAAGTAGATCTTACGTAAGTATGTGCACAGAGGAAAACCATGATGTGTGATAACTATGTTACTATAGGTATGTGTATATATATCCCCTAATGAAACCTCCGTGATACAGACACTATTTACAATTGCAGGTAATTACATAACTGTCACGCATTTCTCCTGCAATTTTCTTGCACTTTACCTTCTTAGCTATTTTAACTGGGCTTCCCTCCAGCATTCCACAAGATCCCACTCTTGTTTTCCTCCTTAAAAAAAGCACCATGCTTCTAAAGAAGAAAGTTCACTGCTCAGAAGATGACATTTCTACAAGATGCAGTAAGAGAAATCTGGAGGACCAAAATAAGTACTATGACAATAGACACTTGCACAATTATTTATTTGGCTAAGACATTTTCCTCCTCTGAGAATGTAAGTTCAATTACAAGTCCAAAAGATTTGAATATAGATTTGGTAAAATGTCAAGTTTTCAATTTTAAAACCTTCAACAGCTAATTTGGATTAATTGCTCAGCGTTGCTGTGGATTGTACAAAGCTACCAGAAGAGGATAATTTCTTATCATAATGTCAGCTTCCATTTACTTTGACTCAGAGATGATATCTGAAGCCCTCTAATGAATTACGTATTCTGCCTGCAGCCTCTGGAAGCAATGGCTTGTACTGTGGACAAACTGGATTCTTAAATTCCCAGGCAGGTATAATCTTGATTAGTAAACCCTGTGTATTCCTGTGTCAGTTGCTGGAGAATAAATGCACTGTAAAATGCTCACTGAGATAGAGGATAATTAAAATTCTCCTGCAGCGGAAATTTTTTATGTAAGAACATTTGAAAGCCCTTTGGAGCCTGGCAGGCACTCTCCTTTAGAAATGGAAGATGCACAGATAAGAGTGGCAAAACAACAGCCCAGCATGGTGAGGAGTTCGATCACATACATGGAAATTATGTTGGATATGCATGCAAGCTTTTACATGGATTTGCCCTCTAACAAAACAAAGAAAGGAAGAAAAAAATAAAACCAGAAAATGAGCAATCTTTAACTGCCTCTCCACATGTGTAAAGAATGCAGCATTAGCATGACTGGACTAATGAAACAGAGACAACTCGGCTTGGGAGAAGTCACGTTTCCCAAACACACCCCATGCATTTTGCAGCAAGAGAAATAGTTCATCATTACTGTTTTCCTCACCAGCTGACACTTCATTACTGTGTAATGCAGTTCAATTAAAAAAACTCAAAGGTTTTGTTTGCTTATATTTGGGCCACAGAGAAATACGCTATGTACCCCATCTTACAGCAAAAGAGAGAGAAATAAAGCAGAAAAGCAGTAGCAGAATCAGGACCGTTCTCCCAGTGTCATGCTCTGACATTGTGTTAATAGTCCAAAAAACACCTATTGCCAATTAAGTTCTGGTAGGTCAACAGAAGGGTACCATGCATGCTCCTTGCAGAGGTCTTCTGCCACCCAAATGTAAGGTATGCTTATCCTAACATAGCTGGTGGGAGTGAGTCCCCAGAGATGAGGATGGAGGGGAGGAAAGTAGAGAGAAAGGAAGATTGCTCCTATAGTACCTTCAGCGCACACTGCCACTTGAGTGCTATGTTATAGGTCCTGGAGTCTCATCCTCTAGGATTAGAGGGGACCTCATGTAGGCTAGATCAGGTCAAGGACAGCAATCATACCAGTTCTGTCAGGTGAGATGTAGCTGTGGATCAAATTAATTCCTTGTCTGATACCTTTCTTTCTTACTTTCAGATAAAGTGTTTTCTGACTGGAAATGGAATTAGAGAAGTCCCAGAACACCTGGCTGTTTCATAACCTTCAAGGTGTCTTTATGTGATCCAGGACTGTACTTCTCTTACCATGGCCGTAAAAGGAGCTTTGCTCACATCTAAAAAGCAAATCCCACAGTTATTTACTAGACCAAACAGCTCTTGGAGTTTTGCAACCCTCCTACAGTTCTAGTTACAGCAGAGCTGACCTTGTCTCTGTGCAGACAATGAAAGTCAGAACAAGCTTACGACACCAGTTTTCCCAGTAAGGAGATGTGCCCATTCAGAAACTGTTGTAATAAAGACAAAATACACAGGAGGCAGTGCTCACATGGAGAAAATTACTGGAGATGGACAGATGCAAAAAGGGGAAGGGGCAAAGATAAACAGAGAGCACTGAGACTTAAAAATGCTGGCAACTCACTCTCCCAGCTTCACTGTTTCCCATACAGAACTGGACATTTCCAATACCAAAGCTAGCAAGGAGGTCTCATCTTCAAACGAGGCAATGTTCTTTACATGCTCCTTTGCCTATTTTAGCAGTTTCTTATCTTGCTGTTCACAGTATGAGGTTTAACAGTGGTAAGTTTAAAAGCTTTTCTTGGAAATGTGGCAAAATCACTGCAGTGATTTATGGTGGTATTTTAAAATTCAAGCATAAACAAGGTCACTCTGATCTTATCTGTAGATTCAAAGAAGTATTTATGCAAAGACTCCTGATTCCCATCTGAAACCAAACTGTGCAGCTGCATGCATACTGTAGCCACAAATAAGTGCACTTCTTGGCTCGCTCACTACCTTGCAACTGTCCATCAAAAGATTAGCTACCCTGGTGTGTGCATTTATGCCCACGGTCTGTCTACAGGTAAAGAAAGGTACCTGTAAAAGGAGCAAGAATGTAAAAAGCAAACAAGTTAGACCTAAAAGAAGCCCTGACTAAATGTAACCTATTTATAAGTCAGGAAGCTTTTTCCTATATATGTATGCACACACACATATATTTTCTTGATTTTATTTTAAATAAATGTACTAGAGGCAAGAGCTGTGAGTTACTACCCTCACATCTGGAATCGAGCTCATCCTATTCCAAAAAGGAACCCACGTAGTGCTGATGCAATACAGGAAACATTTGCCCAGGTACAGCACCATCTTCTGGAAAATAAATAAATAAATAAACAAAAAAAAAACAGACTTAAATAAAATTAATCTAAACAGAAACCTGATGGCACCACAGGAACCGGCTCTTTGCATCACAATTTACTGCTCTACCATGGTAATGAAAGGAAAGTTTTGCTATTATTTAATCCTATATTTAATACCCTGAAGTATTGCCTCCTGTTCTGGATTACTGTGAGCCTGTGACGAGTTTTTCCAGCAGATGGTGCTGCTTCCAGTAAAGAACAGGCAGATTTTCAGCAGTCCCCACGGAGGGAGAGCAGCAAAGATGCCCTCGCTCTCATCCCTGCTGGCTGAGCAGAGCAAGGAAAAGGAAAGTCAAACCAGAAAAGCAGACTGCATCTTTAAAAGTCAGCACAGTAACAAGTCGAGAATACAAGTCTGACTGTGCTCCTTCTACACAGACAGAAAGAACCAGTGAAACACAGCATGTCAAACACAAAATAGAACAACTGCTTTTAACAGGAAAAAAAAAATGGCCATTCCTGCAGCGTGTTACTTGGAGATGATCGCACAGATGTATTTTCCTCCAGTGAGACATTAAATTTTATAGAAATTACTGAGCATCTAGATGGTTTTTGTTTTTGTTTTTTAATTTCAGTTCAAAGATTGCTTCTGCCTCCAGATTTCATACCTGGAATCAACTTCTTCCAAAGCCATGGCTTCTGAGATACAAAACATTGCTTAAGAGCCAAGACTAACTGTGGTATATTGCAACAATCAAGAAAAAAAAATAAGACTAAAAATGTTTGTAATTCTAGCAGTCTGTATTTTATGCCAGCTCTTAGAAAATTCTTTAAATAGAAAAGGCGTCATTTGAGCAGGACAGAACTTTATCAAGGTCCTTGTACTGTTTTAATGCAGGGGTTTTTGTTTGTTTTTCTTTCCCAATTAAAGAAGAATTTAGATAAAATGAATTGAAGAAGCAATCAACACAATGCTCTGAGCAGCATTTTTTGTCCTTTCCCTCTCATAAATGACTGTCTGTGTTGGTAGACTGCTTTCTGTGGTTTGGAGTTTAAGATGCCTGGTGTCTGTGATACTTTCGGTGATTCACAGGCTGTACTTATGAGCACTGATTTCGAACAGCAGTACCCTGGAAGGTAAGAGCCACCTGAAGTCCTCAGGAGTTGTAACCTGGCTCCAAATTTTGAAACTTATTATTTTAGGCTCTAAGTAAAGAAGACTGCATGCCCACCTCACTCAAAGTGATTTTACTTTCTTTTTCAGTATGCAATTTTTCTATGTGGCACCTCTGGGGAATTCTTTCATAAGCAATGTAAGTTGGAGCACTTCAGAACAGTGCTTTGTGCCTAGATTTCCTAATCCAAAACTGAACTCAACTCAGCTTGGAAAGCGCACAAAGCAAATAAGCAAATTGTTAATCATTTCTGACTACGTCATCATGGACAAGGCACAGGTACCTCGCCCAAATGCCAAGCCTTTACTTGCCGTCTCTTATTCTGGTGCACAGAGAAGGAGCAGGTGGTGGTGAGATCTTTCTTTCAGAAAGGTTGCACTACTGCCTTCTATCCTAGAGCAATTCTTACCAAGCAACACCATCCTTGGTCATGCTTCACTGCTTTTAGGTACTTTTCTGTGACAAGGTTTATCACACATTTTTCCAAACCCAGTGACCCAACAGCTGCAGTGTTTCTTCATGCTTAGGTGCAGCTCAAGTAGTTCAAAATGACAATACTACACTAGCCCATTCTGCAAATCCCTATCTCAGATGCCCAGATCAGTAAAGATTCTCATCTCATAACTTAGATGCCCAGGGAACCTCTCACAACTATTTTCCTTTCCATGTTTTCAAAGCTCGCCTTTTTCTGAGGCTGCCCTCTTTCAACAAGGAAGGCCAAGATCAAAGGCAGAGCGGGCTCACAGATACCTCTCATAGCTGCCATCCAAATCTGATCATTTGCTTCAAACACTTCTGCTGATATTGGAAGAACATTCCTGCAGCTTGTACCTCACTGCACCGTGACTTTCTGTGAGGTTATGGAGAGAAAATCCTGTGAATAAACCCTTCTAGAAAACCGAAGTCCAAACTTCATGCCATTTCATTCACAGTCAGATGTGAAGAGCTAGAGTAATGGTTTATTGACACAAGCACTGAAAAATGCTTGCTGGGAAAAGAAAGCAGTGGTGCCAAGGACTCTCTGCAGCCCCAGCCTGGTTTTGCTCATGTCATGTCCGCAGGGACCATCTGTCACAGCATCTTCTGATGCACTGAGTACAGCTGAGCCCTCTCTTCTTCGAGGACTCTCACAAACACCAATATCCACACAAAACAAGGGAGCCAGACTTTCCAGATGGACACTGAGGCAGCAGGTTGTGTGTTTGTGGGAGATGACCTCCAACAATAGCGATTCTAAGAAAAACGGCCGAGGCCTGCATCTGTGGGAAAACTGAACTGAACCGACAGTTATCCTTGGCTTGGAATGACCTTCATGTGGCCCCATCTGAGCTGAAGAAACACACTTACCTCCAGCTGGGATGTTATTCTCAATTCTGTACTGTAAAGCAACTATGCAGCTTTGCTTAAACTTGGCATGACTTCAGACCAAAGCTTAACATTTATTCTAGGATGTCTCCAGGCCAGTGCTGAACCATTTCTCTATACAATCTTTCCATTTGTTTAATAGGTAACACACTGTATCCCCCAAAGTCAGATATCCTCTGCACTGTTTTATTTTAGGTTGCTTTAGTCTACTTACATTAGCAAGCCTTAACAAAGATAAGGCCTGCTAAAGCTTTGAGAAAATGTTTACCTTCATCCATGCCATTGAGTACTTCAGTTAAGTCTTCGTGCTTGCTGTCATACTGGTGCTCCTTCCATGTTTCGCCATTTTCACTTCGAAGTACGATTAACTCTCTTTCCTTTCCTCGCATTGATCCAAAATGTGGGATTTCCACTATGACAGGGCTAGACAAAAAGATAACCAAATTATTTTTAAACCACGTAACTCCTCACTGCCCTTAATTTTCCTATGGGCGTTAAATCCTTAAGAAAACTACAATCATTGTAAATAGTAAGCATCGTTACAGTAAAAGTGCTTTTAAAATTGCCAAAGCTGCACAATCCTTTATCATTTAAACAGTAGATCATATATAACTTGATAATATTCATACATAGCTCACTCTAAACACAAATCTTCTCAAATAACTGCCTAAGTGAACAAAATGCCTACAAATTTTGCTCAAGACCATTCTCCCTGCATATTTATCCCGGGATGTGGGCGGTCCAACCCTGCCTCCAGAACATGCAAGCACTGCTGACTTTCAATTGGTATTATTATAGCCAAAATTTGGAATTGGCTCAAGGAATTTAAAGGGATCAAAGTTAGTTCACAGAAGCAGCCCAGCTATTTGAATGCATGCAAATGCTATTGACTGCAGCAGGAATTGTGTGAGCACATAGATTTTAGATTTCAAACAAAGTCCCAAACTTTTCAAAGCAATAGGTTTTTTTCTCATTAGTTTCACTTTCTGGTTCTCATGCCCAAAATCACAGCTGCAACATCTGCACTGTAAACATCACCGGGGAATGTTTAGATCCTCACAGAATGGATTTCTCTGAGTTTAGCAACATTGCAACCACATTTAGATAAGTTACTGTCAAACATTTTGGGGGAAGGACAGGGAACGGGAAGGTGGTTAATAGTATACCTATGTCACCAGACAATGTACCTTCAACAGAGGACCTCAAGTGCATTATTGAACAACAGCTGTGAACAACTGACAGAAACCACCATTCACTTCATGTGCCATTCCTCAACAAAACAGACACTTTTGCCAAACGCTTCACAGGCAAGATATGCATTTTAAAGTATGCTTAGACGTCCGACTGAAATCACACAGTAAGTGAACAACTATGGATTATGCAGCTTTAAGACATTTAAATAGACAGTATCATCATTTTCCTACAGAGGTTGTAAAAGATTTCACCTCTTTGTTTCACTCAGTTGAAAGAAACACCACATGATGGGAGGAGCATGCAGCGCTTCTGCATTACCAAACACCAGCAAGGTGCTGGGCTGCAGCAACCAATTGATTACCTGAGTACAGAAATCACAACAGCAATTTTTTGTCTGGAAAAAATACAAATTGGAAGAACCAGATTTCATACTGTATACCATTTGTCCCTACAGAAATTATCAAAAGACAGTTTAATTCATAAGTATTTTAGATGCTTTTAAGAATGCCCAGGCTGTTACTCCAATCTTGAGTCTTTTAACAAGAAATAGAAATGTAGCTGCCGTCTTCCATTGTGCACAGCAAGTAAATACCAAAAATTCAAACACGTCTTCAGATATTTACTCTCTAGTTCAAAAGGAGTCCAAACTGAAAAACTAACACTGTAGTACAATCTTTGCAGGCTAATATTTCAGATACTGTCTCTGTAAATATTTAGAAACCACACAATTTTGTGCATGACATTTAACAAGAATACTCAGCGAGAAGGTATTAAACAGGTATTGAACACCAAACACTCAGCAATATTTTGTAAACCAAATGCAGTAAATTTCACAGTATGGTTTGAAAACAACAGTAAAAAATGTACGGAAACATTCTTACATTTTAGACCATACACTGCAGCTCCTTTGGGTTGCATTCTTGGAGTTACGAATCTATTTTAACAAGATGACTCTTGCAGTTTGAAAATAATAGTATCTTTTCAGCCTTGTTAAGATAAAGTTATTCACTCAATGAGATCTTGAACAATCTTTTATAAAGAACGGACTTTATAAGACCACATTTTACAAAGCTCTTCCCAAAACAGACTCACTCAAGGCCTGTAAATACCTTCTCTACCACAGGGTTGAAATTAAAGGACTGTCACCGTGTATTAAAATGTATTTGATGCAGTTGAAACACTTCAAATTTAAAAAATTACAAAAGCACAGAAGTTATGAAAGCAGAATGCTGGCAGTGAATTTTACATGCCTGTAAGCACAAGGTAGTAGCAGAGCTATATTAAATCAAGCCACTATGATTTTCTTTCAGTGACATAAGTCAACTGAAAGCTTTTGAAAACTAAATAAATAAATAAATAAATGGGAATAACGAAAAAAACTGGAAACAAAATAAAAACTGAAAAACTGTAGACATTCTGTATCTTTTCCGTATATATCCTACCCAATAAATTTTGTTCCTTGTGGACCAAGCTGCAGGATTCGGCTAACCATGCTCTCGCCCTCATTTAGAGGGGGAGGAGATTTAGGAAGATGCAGTTTACTGAATAACATCCATGCAGCAGGAAGAGAAACAAGAAGGGGAAATTAGGAACAAGCTGTCATTCCCAACAGAACCGGCAGTTTACACCAGGGTGCCACTCACGGTAATGAACAAAATTTATAATTAGGAAAAAAAAAAGCCACATCATAGTGGATTGTTTCCCCTATTTTAAGCTTTTAAAAAACGTCAGTTCCTAGCATTTGTGCTCCTTGACTCTCTATAGTAAGTGCTCTGCCATCACCGAGAGTGGCCTTGCTACCTGGGAGGAAGAGAGGCAGCTCCCAGCAACTTGGGTAGAAGCCACATATGCACTATGGCACAGGGAACTGAGGTCAATGTTTGGGCCCTTGTGACTGTTTAGGACACACTCCTGTGACAGTGACGTTTCTCTGGCACTCTGTGAGCGAGAGGGTCAAAGCCTGCTCTGGGTTACAGGCTCACAACTCCTCCTGACTTCAAAGGGAGGTTGCATGAGTAGCTGGGGGCAGGATCTGGCCTTTTCACAGCTTTCCTTACCTTTGACTTCTCCCTGCAGTCATCAAAGAGGCAAAGCTCCTCTTAAAACATAAAGGTACTTTCAAGGTAGGAACTGCAGTTTGGCATTTTTTTACTATTTTAAGATAAGTCACCTAATCTTACATGGTCAAATGAGGTAGAGTCAATGTTTAACTTCTTAGATCCAAAGAATAACAGAAATGGAAGATGCAACACAAGTGTGAACAATGAAATTCATAGAAGAACTCACCCTAAAAATTGTGCCCCTGCCGGCCCCATTTCTACAAGTCTACTTGCTAATCCTTCTCCTTCAACCATCGGTGGTGGGCTGGCCAGCTTATGCCTCTTTACCAAGCGACAGGTGATGCGGGTTGGTGCTGTGCATTTGCGTGGCGGGATGATAATTCTCATTCCGTGATGACGACTACCTCTCATCGAACCCCCACGTGCATCAACCATAAAACTAACCAGGAAACTGCAGGGAAAAGGAAACAAGTCATTAAAAACAGTCACAAAATAAGCAGGAAAAACATCAGCAAAATTCAACTGTCACAATCTTAAAAGCTTATCAGAAAAGTCCTCCCAGTCCCAGATAAACTAAGAAGAACATAATTATTTTAACATTTATACTTACTTGTTAACTATTGGTTAAGAAAAGCAGGAATTTCTAAAGGTCTAGCAATATTATAGTGAAACGATCAGGTGCTACTGAGTAATTTGGATTAGAGAGTTCACAAGTAGTGTATTAGTAGTGTCTTATTAAAATTTAAGATTAGCCCTCTGTTATTGCTATCTCCGCTGTCCATAAATCAGTAATTAGCCCCACATGCAGAAAGAAACCAGACAGTGTAGAAAATGGAGAATCAAAAATGCATATTGTTTTGGGGGTCTCAGTATTCACTCCTCACGCTCTCATCTGCAAACACTTCTGCTGGCTGACAGAGAGTGCTGGCACTGTGGGTGACAGTTGGAGCTACAATTGCTTCTGCTGATGGGGAATGAGTAAGAATATCAGGTATGTAACTAGCTTTAGGCTGCTGGCACTCTTGAGGAAACCATGCTATTAGCCCTCTGTGAAGATGACATTCCTTAGCAAAAAGCTGCATTAGGGGAAAAAACATTCTTTCCAGTACCCAGTTTTCCAATTAATAATTAAAGAAATAAACAATTACATTTTTAAAGGGTACATGGCAGATTTTAAAATAGAATTATTTTTAATAGCAAGGGAATAATAATAATATCAAAAAGAATAACTGCTAATAGTCATGGATTATTTCATCTGTGAAATGCTGAGAAGCAGTGTATGTGAAGCATTACTGTCCTTAACTAATCAGAATACTGATAGCAAACTGGAGCCTCCTTCCAGGGCTGGCAACACACTTCACCCTCTTTCAAAATTGCAGCAAATAATCCTTCCAGTTTAAGGGGAGCAAAACCAACAGGTTACTTCAAGGCTAAGGGGTTACTGTGGTGCTCCTTTGGGGTTCCAAGATACCTTCCATTCCTCTCTAGAACATAAACTACAGAGAGATTCAGTTAATGGTCCAGCATCAACAGGGACAAGAGTTACAAATTCAGCCTTGGTGCCTGTCCATTTTTTTGTTTGTTTGCTCCTTCTGTATGATGTGCAGATGCTCACATAGCTGGCACATCTGCTGAATAGCTTCAGTATTTTCAAGGCTGTTGCCAAAACTTCCAGATCTTACGTACTAAATCTTCACACGACTAAGAGGTGAACCCATTCCATTTCCCGGCTCCCTACTGTAAACACTACGCAGGGTAAGAGCCAATAATCCAGGGGGGTCATAAAGACTCCTTAAAAAAAAACCACACACAACCAAGTGCTTTTAAGTATGCATGAGAATTTATGTAAGAAAGTTTGATTTGCTTTTGAGACCAGCAGGATATCAAAACTAACAGCTGACACACATCGGCCAGCCCTGCAAATAAGTCACATTCAGAAGTCCTGCCAACGTGGGTGGGAAAAATTTGCGCAAAAGCAGAAGCATAATCAAAACTTAGCATTGAGTGCTCTGTAGGAGACAGGCACATTGGGAGGTCAGCTGTAAATATATGAAGCAAGATAAAAAGTTGTCCAACTGAATTAGAGAAAAAAATTGCTAGGCTGCCCTTCTTCAAATCGAATTAAAATGCATCAATAGAGATAGGAAGATAAAGCACACCTCTGAGATGACCCTAACTCTAATTTATCAGTCTTTGTGCTGCACATACTTTAGAAGACTGAAGCATGGAACAATATTTGTCTGGTCTAGCATTAGATACGGAGGTTGGTGGCTCTGAGTGCGACAGGGGGTTTGCAGCTTGATGATCCTTAAGGTCCCTTCCAACCTAAGACATTCTATGATTCTATGATTTGTCATGTCTTATAGTAGTTTTCTTACAAATAAACTGTGTCTACATTTCTCTCCTAGAGAAAACACAATGCATGCCACTGAACAAATTCAAGTGCTGCCACTAGGTAGCCCAATTCCTAATAAGAGGAATTATGTTTCAGTGGAAAGGGATGTCTGGTGAATGGTTAACCAAACACTTTCAATAAATATTTTATCTATATCAAAAACAATATTATTGATATATATTTTTTAAGTTACAGTATAAGTTATTGTAACCTTCATACTTATAGATACAAGATGTTAGATGCCCTGCAAACCAGTGACTAGAAGCTTTTCAGTTTGCTAACAACGGGCTGTAAACAAGCAAAGACACCAGCTTCAGAGAGCCTGGCCTCGTTCCCCTTTGCTCACTAACTGCTATTAGCCAGTCAGCGTGTTTTTTCACTCTGCAACTGCTCTTCACGGTGAGCACTGAGGGAATGAGGCAGATGTCACTGAACCTGTGGAAAAGTAGGCTACAGTTGGTCTTCAGATCTGGCAAGGAGCCAGTTTGTGACCGGCTGTGAAGAGAGTTCAAGAAAATCCATTATCACCTATGAAACAAAGTAAATACTAAGGAGGGACCCACAGCCCTTGGTCACCGAAGGGAAAACACTGAGAGGAATCTGCTACAGTTGTGCTGTGATGGCTTTTTAGAAATGCACTTGGCTTTTGTCCACAGAAAGAGAGAACAAGTTCTGTCTAGAGGGAAGCACAGAGCGAGAGGCTGGAGCATCCCTTCAGGGTGGCCGTGGCAGCTGTGCTGAGGGGCACATCTGGTTAGAGTGCAGAGCGAGGTGGGGCCTCTGGGGAGCTTGGCCCGATGGCTCAGTGCAAAGCAGAGCTTTGGAGAGCTGCCTATCGTCTACGTGATTACTGGCATGTTAAGTCAGCTCATAATTAATACAAAAGTTTTTCATCTCATGCAAAAATGCCAGAGCTTCCACTCAGATAAGATTCCCCTGCATCCATATGATTTAAAAGATGTAAGTATGTAACCATGGATTTTCAAAAATCTAGGCACCTACATCAACTCACTTATGTTATATAAAAATCAATGGAAGTTAGACATGCCTATAAAAATTGGACCCAGAGTTCCCAGGTGTATTTATTTAGGTCGTAGATATCAATGTTGTGCAGGGATAGGTGGACAGGGTTTGATGGCAGGCATTTACACTGCCCAGTAAGCCCTCCCCAGCAAAGGAACCAGCCCTCTTACAGCCAGCAAGGGTGTCTATGCTACTCCACAGCCTTCAGTGAAGATAAAACCTTTATCAGTTCAGTCTTTGTGTGTATTGATCCCACATAAAAGTAATTATTGTCAAGACTATAGTAATTCTCTGTTTAGTTCTCTGATTAGTATTTTTATCATTTCAAACAATAACAGTAATTCTGAACAGTATTTCATGCACCTTCTATCACAAAGATTAGTACTCGATGCTTACCTACATTAATGCTGTGCTAATAATGGAAACTACAGTATGATCTCTAAACACAAATGCTAAATGCTGGTGAGTATTTCTACTTGAATACATGAAAGGGATGAGGATGTGGGCGGATGCACTACAAACATCTACATACACTCTGACTGTGGGAAACAAGTTTGAAAAAAAAAAAAAAAAATGAGGATTCACAGAAAGCACAGAGTTATCACCTTGAATCATACTGGGGAAGTGGAGAGGAATAGCTGCAAAATAATTTAGAAAGCAAATGGGAAAAATTAATATAAGATAATTAGAGGCAAGCAACAGAAAATATCAATAATAAGCGCAAAGGAAAAGTATCAATCAGAAAAAAAATAACAAAAGTAACATGTTTGAAGTTCAGCTTTAAAAATAATTTGGCTTTTGCTTTGCATATCACAAACCACGACATAAAAACATCACTCATGGAAAAAAAAACTATCTGAAGGGAAGCGTTCATTTCACTGGTCAGCACAAGTCTGTAACTTCTCTGAGAAATGCAGAAGTTCATGGAATACTGAAGAGCACTTGAGATTTACTCAGGTCAACGGGGAATTTATTTTAAAAATCTTCTTTGATTCCCAAAACAAGCTGCACTGTGCAACGTAAAATCAGTTACTGTGCTTTTCTATAGTGGTTCATTTTCCAAAGTATAGTGTACAAAATATGTATGGCAGAATATCTGAAGGGAATATCAACCTTAGCTGTTCATGACACTGCTTTCAAAAATGAATTCTCTTTGTACCCAAGGTTGGAATAATTAACTTGAAAATGACACTTCACAAGACTGGATCATGCATTTGTGAGTTTCTCAGTAGGGGAGAGAGTGACACATTCCTTTCTTTCTTTGGACTCAGGAAATCAAGGAGTTTAAAAGGGCAATAAGAAGAGAGCACAGCCACATTTTGACTGGGAGAAGGTCACAAGATGGCTCACATAGGAGAGCTAGAGGTCACCAAGGTGAAGGGGATCTACCCTTCCAGAGGCCTCATAATTCACAGCATATTTTAATGTCCTATTTACAATGGACTCTGTTCAAAACATGCTGGCAAAACAACTTACCTGCACTCAGAAAGAAATACATTAAACGCTGTCTTGGCATAAAAAAAGGAAAAACCAGAAGAGTCAAAATTACTGCCGGCACTTCCTTCTCTCTTCCCCTTTCATGGATACACTGCTGGATATACAAAACCTGCTGCCCCAAATTCCCCTTCTGCCTGAGTTTAGAAATGGGAAGAAACATCGGTGTTCACTTTTGGCAGCAGGTGCAAGGGGAAAGGAGCAAGCTGAGGCAGCAGGCTGCAGAGGGGTGGCCCCGCTATGGCACGCTGCAGGCTCAGGAGAATGAGGAATGTGGAGGGCAGTGAGGTCAGGCTCTGGCCACAGGGTGACCCCAACCCCGAGGACTGCTGGCAGCTGGGGAGCCAGCTGTCACATTTCTGCCTGTGGCCACAGAACAAGCAGGAAACAGGTAAGGGGACTAAGCAGTAAAGGAGTGGCTTTTCAGAAAAGCGAACTCATGTTCTAATGCCTCTCAGAAATGCCAAGGCACTGGAAGATGCAAGATGAACATCTGCTGATTGCCCCTAGATGAAGATAATGGGAAAAACCAAACAGTTTCATATTATTATAGGGGATCACGATAGAAAACAAGCAATGATTTTTTTTTTTTTTTTACTAAAAGGACTACTAAGAAAGGAACTGGGTCACAGTATCATTTCAGACGGGCTTTATCCATAAAATGTGACAGGTCAGAAAAGCCACACCCAGCGGCAGAGTGTTCTGGTGTTCAGATTCTCTCCCTAACCATCTCCTTTCTCCTCTGCAGCCCCATGGCTTGCTGCACGGCTGCAGGTCTGCAGGCATTCCTCTCCAAACAGCAGCCTTAGCTGCAGGCATTAGTGGGGACTCTCAAGTAGTTAATGTAAAAGATCCCATGTCCACAGGATGTATGTTTTGGAGGGATGGAAGCATTCATGAGCACACTGAACTAAGTGGTCCCAGAGGACCAGCAGGATGCAAACATCAGCCCTATTTTGTACCAGGAAGAAGAGGAGCCAGAAAATTTTAGGCCATCACTCTAACATTGATTAATGCAAATATTCAGGAGTAAATTATCCAACAATCCATTTACTGGGACAATGACAACCAATGCATGGGGATAATACAGTGATTAGAACTCAGCTACCATCAACTCTCAAAACAAGAAAAAGCCAAAATATTTGCTGCAAGAGCAACATACGTAAAAAAAACTGAATCAACTACTTTCTTTTACAGGGCACTCATCCAGTGGATGTATGGAAATTCTGTATTTGTTCTTCAGTAAGCATATGAAACATAGTATACATAAGTGCACAAACACTTGAGAAACAGCCTCAGGAGAGCTACCCTCTGTGTTTTCCTGTCAAACTGAAAGGAAAATTCATGTGGGGATTTCACTGCGCTGTCCTGGGCCAGGGCAGGCCTTTATAAGCTAATGTCTTCATTTATGATTTGAGCGTTGGACAGAAAGGTCTGAATAACACTTCGGAAAAGAGCATCAGAATTAAAAGCTATCTTGCTAAAATGGGTTCTGATACCAACAAGCTAAAATACAGTAAAGGTAAGTGCAAATAGAAGAAACCAGACACATAAGCACAAAACATAGTAAAAATTACCTAGATTGCAGAACTTCAGAAAGGAACTAAGAAATGCTTGCAGGTCAAACATGTCCACCAACAGAAGCCACAATTACCAAAATGTTAAGTCTCACTGTGGGATTCCTTAGGAGTAGGTATGCCATGTGTCAGGCTGCAGAGGTAGCAATCCTGTCCTAGTCAGTACTGATGATGTCTCCCCTTTGGGAGTTTGGTGCCCAAACTGGCTTAGAAACAATGTATCATCAAAAAGGAGAAAGGCAGGAGACAGCTGCAAGAATCCGGTGGTGGGTGGGAAGCACCACCTAGCAAGACCTGGGATATTATAGTTTACAAAAGAGAACAGAACCTATCTTCCACAGTATGAAGTATTGTAAAGAGACTACTAAGATACTGCACTCAATGACTACCAGGGATAAGACAAAGAAACAGGCTTAACTGGCAACAAAGAGACTTCAAATGTAACAATGGCCAGTGAAACAAAGAAGCTGGAAGACTATAGATCTTAAGTGACCACCAAGAAATTGACCATATTTCATGAATGGGTTGCTTACATTTTATCCTGCCATAATACGAATGGGTGGCCTACAAGCTCTCTGAAGTCCTTTGGTAACATATCCTTCCATACTAACAGACTTCAGCTTTTCATTATGAAGCTACTAATATTTCAATTCTAGCACTGAACATACACAGTGCTTTATTAAATCAAGACCTCCAGCCTCACCATTGCATAGTTCTATTCAGCTCAAGCAGGTGTTTACACTCATTGTGGGCCTGTGGCTTTAGGTCCGTGGGACTTGCTGCTACCTTGGAACTGAAATCGTTCATTTTGTGCCAGTGACATTTCATTTTAAGAATGTAATTAGTCAAAAAGTGGGGGAAGTAAATAAAAAAGATATGAAATTTTATGCCCTGATCTTGAAAATTATACAATCAAGATTTATGTAGGACAATCTTATATGCAATATTATATTCAGCTACATAGTTATTCGTATATCTTTATAATGTGAATTCAAAAATTACTCCTGCTGCATTTCATCATGTTTACGTGCTACTGCCAAGAAGCACTGTCAGTGCAGTGATGATTCTGGAGTCATGAAGTCAAACCACGTATTTGGATAACAGACAGGAGTCAGCGCAAATAAAATAGGAAAATATGAACTTAAAGCCCCTCATTCTCCCTGTACAAAAGAACAAAAGGCATTAACACTATGACTTCATGCTTCAAATAATATAATTCAAACAAAATCACATTACGACACTTAAAAACATAAGCAACAGAAAAAGCAAAACATGACTATTAAAGAGAAACCTGTGGGATTACAATGTTTTTGGCATTCAGAAAATAAAAGCAGAAGCAAGGTTTTGGTTTGATAAGCAACAATTTAGCCTGACTCCTGTTATTAAGCACCCACATTGAAGTCAGTGTGAATTTTGCCACTGGCTTCAACTGGAGCAGGAACAGGCATGTCATCAGCCATCAGAGAACACTATATTCTTCAGCTAATACATTTCCACATTTAAACATAAAGGAAATCTGTTAAGTAACCTACCCAGAATGGATGGGACTTGAAACAAGGTTAACATTGTCCAAGGTGTCTGCAGCCCAGCTGTAGTGTCTGAGAGAATCAGAATCGAACTCCCTCTGAAACGTCAGGTGCTTAAAAAACAAAAAACAAAGTTATGATGTAAAAACACTTACCTTAAATACAAACTTGTTAATATAATTCCCTTACATTTAGATCTGTCCCCTTTCCATATAGCCGATATCCTAGGTGTTAAATTACTAGAAATCCCCGAATAGAAATATGGAGCCCAGAGAGAAATTTATTTCATGTCTTCAAACTTCTTTTCAATATGTCTTTTGCCAGCTCTCACCACTTCCTTCAGTTACATGTACAACTCTCTTCAATCTGTATTTACACACACAAAGTTAAAGATTGAAAAAATACTACAGTTAGTACTGCAATCATATGCTATACAGACAGGCAGCATACTATTCCCACACAGAAAATGCCGCTGCACGGATCCTTATTCGAGCAGAACTTCTATCCGTACAATCAACACAGGCACTATTCTGGAGTGCTACCATCCCTACTCATCTGTATAAAAATAGTTATAACCCTGTGTAGCGCTGGCACACCAGTGCTCTAATTAAACTGCCCCATCTGACCGACACCGAGGCTTAATTTGGTTCTGACTGCTGCCTGTAGACATGAGCATGCACACGCAGGCATCCCATGCCCTGCAACAAGGTCTCACTCTGTAAATCTTATCTGTATAGCAAAGCCATTTGAGGCAAATATATATATATTTTCTTGTTTTGCTCCCTCCCCCCTCATCTTTTTCCCCTTAGGAAACGAAATAAATCATGTCTGTAAGTACTGTTAGGCTATATTTCCAGGGCAATATGAAACCATTTACGGAACCACCACTAGAAGTTATGCCAATAAAACTAAGTCAAGGCACTGTCATGCAACACACAGACCATCCTCAGCCAAGATGGCGTTAAAAACATCAATGTTTCCTCCAGGCAGGTTGTTTTCTGCTGACAGGTAACTACAGGCTGAGTTATCTGCTTTCTTTCTCATGTACTGTGAAGATGGGCTGTTTTCAAATTAAATTCCATGACTACCACTCAAACCTGAGCCAAACACAAACTTCTGCAGAGAGGACTTTTATAACTTTCACTTAATTTTTTTTTAAATATACTGGCATACAGAGATATTGTAAACGAATTATTTTGAATGGAAATAGCAGCATTAGCAGTAAATCTGAAAAAGTCAGCCATAAAAACCCCAAGATACTTCTGTTCAGAAGCTTCCACAAGAAAAGCGAGCAGACACTGATCTGTTGTTGGTCATAACCTGCAAAGTTCCCGTTACTCCAGGGAGACCTCACTGTGGCCTCCCAGTACTTGAAGGGAGCATATGAACAGGAAGGGGAATGACTGTTTGCAAAGGTGGATAGTGATAGTACAAGGGGGAGTGGTTTTAAACTAAGACAGGGGAGGTTTAGGTTAGAGATTCGGAGAAAGTTTTTCACACAGAGCGTGGTGACGCACTGGAACAGGTTGCCCAAGGAGGTTGTGGATGTCCCATCCCTGGAGGCATTCAAGGCCAGGCTGGATGTGGCTCTGGGCAGCCTGGTTTAGTGGTTGGCGACCCTGCACATAGCAGGGGGGTTGAAACAGGATGATCTTTGTGGTCCTTTTCAACCTAGGCCACTCTATGATTCTATGATACTCTGGGGTTTCCAGAAAACTCTTCGGATGTTTCTTGCAATTAAATAAGCACCCCAGGTTTACTCCCACAATTGTCAAGATTACAATTTACTGCCAATTAGTAGGAATATCTGCAGGGGACAGCTTCACTTTATCATCTGTCCAACACTGTAGCACATGTTTTCAATGCCTTCTTCTTTTGCTACCTTAAGCTCTCTTATTAGGATCTTCCACCAATCTTTGTGCTGTCAGATATGCACTTGAGGCCTGATGGTTCAAGCACAGACAACAGCAACAGGCAAAAACTGCTAAATGTGGCACACATTAAGCACAAAATACACCAACAGACATAACAGATAAAACGAATGCCGTTTAAAAACAATGGTGATTAAAGAACAGCACTGAATTTAATTAGCACTGCTTTGAAAAATGTATTGTAATTCAGTTTAATGAAGACAGTTTTATAACTCCTTCCAGTAGAACACAGGAGACTCTTGCACATGTCTTGAAGAGCCGGTAGTTTAGACAGAAAAACTACCACTGTGGATTTCTGCTGTTCACAGAATCACAGAATCACAGAATTATCGAGGTTGGAAAAGACCTAGAAGATCATCCAGTCCAACCATTACCAATACTTCCCAGCTAAATCATACCCCTCAACGCAACATCCAAACGTTTCTTGAACACTCCCATGGTCAGTGACTCCACCACCTCCCTGGGCAGTGAGTTCCAATGCCTGACTACCCTTTCCGAGTAGTAATACTTCCTAATGTCCAGCCTGAACCTCCCCTGGTGCAGCTTGAAACCATTCCCTCTAGTTCTATCACTGATTACACGAGAGAAGAGGCCGACCCCCAGCTCACCACAACCTCCCTTCAGGAAGTTATAGAGAGCTATAAGGTCTCCCCTGAGCCTCCTCTTCTCCAGGCTGAACAATCCCAGCTCCCTCAACCGCTCCTCATAAGGCCTGTGCTCCAGACCCCTCACCAGCTTCGTAGCCCTCCTCTGAACACGTTCCAGGGCCTCAATGTCTTTCTTGCAGTGAGGGGCCCAAAACTGAACACAGTACTCGAGGTGCGGCCGCACCAATGCCGAGTACAGGGGGACAATTACCTCCCTGTTCCTGCTAGTAACACTGTTTTTGATGCAAGCCAGGATGCCGTTGGCCTTCTTGGCCACCCGGGCACACTGTCGGCTCATGTTCAGCCGAGCATCAATCAGTACCCCCAGGTCTGTTTCCTCAACGCAGTCCTCCAGCCACTCCGCCCCAAGCCTATAGCGCTGCCTGGGGTTGTTGTGGCCAAAGTGCAGGACCGGGCATTTGGTCCTGTTGAACCTCATCCCATTGGCTTCGACCCAGCTCACCAGTCTATCCAGATCCCTCTGCAGGGCCTCGCTACCCTCAGGCAGATCAACACTCTTCCAAGTGACCTAACTTTGTAAGAGCTCATACGAAGTGCACAGTTACTTTTTGACACCAAACAGAGCAGGATCCACATGTGGTATCAGAACATGTAACTATTTAGATAAACAAACATAAATCAAAAATAGGACACTATATATAGATTTTGAAAGATATGCATTAAAAAGGAAGACAGAATAATTTAGTGTTTGTCATTCAGATGTCCACTGAGCTATAACTGTCACTGAGGTCCAGATATGCAAAGGCACATACAGAAAACACGAGATTGTATTTGCTGTAACAGATGAAAAATGCCAAAGATCCATCAGCAGTGTAGGGCCATATGATTTCCAAGGAAATACCACCTCTCTAAAACAGTCTAAGGTAGAGAGAGATGCTGCTATACTCATCTAAGTTGCCATAAGTTTACTTGCATGTGCACACGGCTCCTTGCCCTATTCCTATTTTGTCTGTATATGAGGTGACCTTCTTTGGTGCATTCCTTTCTGACAAAGTGCATTCGAACAAATCTTTGGGGCATATTTACAGCCAGCAAAAGCACAAAAACTGCAGCCAATAATTCTGGCAGAGAAACAGACTAATAAAAACTAATGGCTGGACAAATGCATCTTACACACAGCACACATCTGCTGATCTCATTCCGTCGACCTGCTGAGGTGTCGGATTTTCCAGGCAGGCAAACAAATCTTCCAGTGCAAGCTGCAGTATGAACAGTCCAGAAGACAGTACATCATCTGTGATACCAAATAGCAAGATTTGTCCTGGGTTTGGTCAGGACTGAGTATTCCCTACCTGGACCAAGGGAGATTAAAAATGCATTGGTAGGGGGCATGTTGTTGTCATATGCAAATGCATGTATTAAAATGCTGACAGTTCTGTTGTCAAGGATCCTGTTGGTTGCATAACTGAATATCCAGGCTGTGTAATATCAGAGTTCAGCAAATGGAAGAATTTATGCTTCCTCCCAGATGAATTTATCCAGACAGAAGAGATTCAGCAAGCTGCTATGCAATGGACAGCCTGATTCATCCTGCCTGTGGCTGATGTACATTATTCCACAGAGAATGTCGCCCAGATTTGGTCTGAGTTACTGCATCCATGGTAACACAGTAGGACACACAAATTTTTAACTTTGCTCTAGCCAGGTTATGAGGCACAGTACGGCCTGGACTCAGCTTTCCCTGTTGAAAAGAGTCAGCAATAAAGAACCAAGTGCGAACAATGAAGATTGTCTTGACTTCTTTGGCAGTTCTTAGAAAATCCTCTCAAACACCCAACCCCTCATGCTGGCAGCCAATATCAGCAAAGAACAGTCTTAAGTCTTCCCCATTTGACTCTTTTTAGACTTCCAAGTCTCCCAGTGGTCTGGTGAAGAAGTGGTCATGGGATCTTCTGATTCCACCTTATCAGTGAGTTGACAGTTGTTCATCTTTAATATCCTTTTACTTATGATAAAATTAATTCCCCTTACTCTGAGAGCACTGCTGTAATGACCTGCAGATACCTACAACGCTTTACAACAGAAGCCATTTATGCAAATAAGTAATGTTTCACCACTTCTTCAAAGCTATGCAATACCTCAGAACATAGCGTTAACATGTATGAGCTTCCAGTTGGTCTTTAAGATGAGGGTTTTGACCCACAATAAATTTTGTTCCTGTGACATTCATGGATGGAACATGATTCTTTTCCTTCCTTTTTACTGTCAAAGCAGGGATTACTTCGAAACCCAGTAATGTGCAGAAGGAGGGATGGGAAAGGACAGAGGCAGGAGTATTCTCCTTCTCCGAGATGCACTCTTCCCACTTCAGCCAAAGCATCATAAAGTTTATCCATCTTCCTTCGGTATATGTTTGGGCTAACAACTATCTTGAAAAACAAGAAAATTCCAGAAAACAGACTTTTTTTTTGGTCAAGACTTCCAAGGCTGGCAAAAGCCATGGCATAAAAAATGTTAACAGTGTCCCCTTTCTCAAGAAGATAATTCATTGTTTTATTGTTGTTTTAAAAAAATCTCTTGAGACAGCTTAAAACTAGGAGCAACACTGTTCTCACTATTACCTTCATAATTTCCCGTTCTCCTCCTGGATACAAGAAACTTGAAGTTCGTCTAGAGAGCTAAGACTAAAATAACATGCAAAATTAGACTGCTAAGACAGGCATCCAGCCTGACTTCATTTTGTATGACAGATTTGGACCGGATTTGAACTGCAATAATTGCACAACCACTGCTGGCCAACAACTAGAATTACAAAAAAAAAAATGAAGACTACAAATGCAAAGAAAACAGCCTGAACTCTATTGCTCAGCATTAATACTTTTAAGTGAAGAGGCACCACTGCAAGAGATCCTCTGGAAAGCATGGAGGTCCATAACCATTTGTACAGAATATGACATTCACTCTAAGTTGAGCTTCTGTATGCAATGGGGTGTTGCTGCAACCTCCCCATGCACAGGTGAGTCATTCTTCATTGTCTAGTAGTATTTTGTGATAAAAGCAGGTTAACAATACATACTTCGAACAATGTTCTCTAGGAGTTACTTAGCATAGTGCTTCTTTTAAGTCTTGTTATTTGATCAAATGCACCCTAGCTACCATCAATACCATCAACTTTGATGGTAATCACAAAAATGACCAGAATCCTAAAACAATACATGTTCTCAGACTGGAGGGAAGGCTTTCCTCTCCTATGTTATGTCCATCACATCAGGAAGATTTAATGAATGCTTAGAAGAAGGAATTGTCAAAGGAATTTTAGGTTCTCAGACCTGAAATACTATTACTGAGCTGGCTGTTGCAGATCAAGGTTATTGGAAGTTTAGGGAACTAACTTCCACCAATTTGGAACTAACAAACTAATAATATACAATGGCTGACACTAACGCCTCCTACTGTATTAAGTTGGTCCACGACATCAGAGGCGGATGTTGGTGGGATGGTAGTAAAGGTTGAACCTTCCCACCAATATTCTGTTACATTTTATTGCTGTGTGACAGATGGCAGCAGAGAGGCAGCCGCCTGACTCAAAAGGTGCATGAAGCAAAGGTGTGGAATTAAATCCCTCCATGTGAAAAAATGACATATTCACATTCATTGATGCTTCCTGAACATTTACGGAGACCAAACAGTGCATGTGAGCACTGCGAGGTGGAAAGTTGTGCATTTCAGCAGTGGCAACAAGTGACATGAAAGACAAGCCATATTCCAGATGACCATGCACAGCTGTCACATCACAAAACAAGGAGTGTCTCGGTCAGCTTATATGCACAGATTAGTGGATTACAGCCAAAGAACTGCATACAGAGCTGTATATCATCTTCAACGCACTGGAAATGAAGGTGGCAACACTGGAATATTGCAAAGCTTGTGCCAGATGAGTCCCATGAATGTGAACAGAAAGAACAGCATATGCAAGTTTGTCACGACTTATCCAACCAATATGAGTCTAAAGATGGCAGCTGCCTGGACCACATCATAATTGGTGACAAGATGCAGCATCATCACTACAAGCTGCACTCAAAACAGCTATCCATGGGGTGGCAAAACGTGAATTCCCTATTCAAGAAAAAGATCAGGATGCAGGTCTCAGCGAGTGATGTTCACTGTCTTTTGCAATAGGAAATAGGCGATCCTTATGGATTTCCTGGAACCTGGACAAATCATCAACTCTGACTGTTACACTGCAACACTGACTATGGCTGAGGGCTTGAACTTTCAGAGTCAGGCCAGAGAAGAAGACAACACAAGAACACCAGGACCCACCCCAGTTTGAAAACCGTGGAGCATATTGTCAGTCTTGGCTGGATTGTCCCATCAGACCCACCATACAGTTCAGATTTGGTGCCTTCTGACTGTTATCTGTTTGGGTCCATGAAAGATGGGCTGCAAGGGCAATATTTTAGCAACAATGCCACCGTAGCAACTGTTAAACAGTTGCTCACCTCCACTGGTGCAGATTTTTACATGTGTGGCATGCAGGCTCTTGCTCATCACTTGCAAACATGCATAGCTAATGGTGGTAACTATGATGAAAAGCAAAGTTTTGTAGCTGAGAATTTTCTCTATCAAATGAAAAAATTGCTCTATCAAATAGTATTATTATGTTCTTTGAAGCTGTTGTAGATTTCATGGGAATAAATAGGAGGCATTACTTTTGGAGTGACTTATGTACATTTACTTGCTAAAGAGAGAACAGAATTTACACCATTGTCAGAATACTAAAAAAACTGTGTGCAAAAGCTGCAGTAAAACTGGACAATTTACGCTGCACTGGAACTAATACAAGAAAGATTTAAAAAGCTGGAGTCTCACCTCCATGGACCCTTTCTCCTGTGAAAGAATTCTTATATCTATAAACCACTGTGTAGGAATACTTGTTGCTGCCGAATGGAACCCCTGCAAAATTGCTAGCAGAAAACCTGTGTTCCATTACAATCCATCTAATGCTCCTCTAGGACATAAAAGCTCCACTCCACAGTCCTTTAACTCCTAAGAAAAGACTTTTCTGTGGGTTTTTATCCAGCTTCCTAGCAGATCTCTGGCTTCTATGATGAAGAAACTCATAAGTCAACTGGATCTTAAAGTCTGAAGCAAGTCCACCAAATGCTGAGGAGCTCACAAAACAAAGCACACAGCACCCTATCACCCTATCACCTCCAGCATTAGCCTTTCAAAATACTTTCCCAGGCTGTAATCAGGTTAAAAGATTCTGTGTTTCTTTTATTAGTCATCGCATAAATGTTTGGAAGAGACGCGAACTGGTTAGTGCATAATAGCTTAATCATTACAAGGCCAAATTTTTCCCAGGGGTGGAAAAACAAGGACACTGGTTGGAGTCTTCTCCATACGGACAGAATTGGCAAGATCCAATTGCTGGTCTCTATGGTGCAGACAAAGGTTGTTTAGTGTAAAATATATTTGCTCTCAGCTTAACAAGGCACTGAAAATACAAGTAACATTAATCTCACAGATACTCTCACCGATGCAAAATCAAAGCCACAAATATGGCAAACCCATGATTTCTTTCTTGCAGCACTTCTCATTTTTCAACAATTAAATGAGTAGTGACAGTCACTGCAAGCACAGCTGAGGGCTGCAGATTATCATACCCTATAAACACAGAGCACAAGCACCTGGTGCCAGAGAGGCAGCACATACCTGATCCTTCGCTGGTACCAGCAGCTCTTCAATCATCATGCTGTCTCGGGCATAAGAACTTCTGTTCAGCGTGTAGGACCTATCCGAACTGAAGGAGCGGAGGCTGTTGTATTTACCATTTATCACAGAAAGTGAAGATGACAATGAGATGAACAAAAAATAAAAATAAATTAATACATGCAACTTCCAGGGATAGATGGAAAAAATACACATATTATATGAAATAAATACAAGGGGAAAATGGAGTAGTAAGTACTTAACTGTATTTAAATATTTACTTCCCTAAAATATACATAAACAAAATCGAAACAGATGTTTACTGCTTTGGTAGCAAATCTATGGCTTAAGAATAAATCCAGAAAAGTGTATTGGAGTATTTAGATGAATTTTGACAAATGCCTTCACGCCCTAATCCAGCAAGGAGACCCGTAAGGGCAGGTCCTAGGGGATCTGTGGGGAGATTATAGTGCCTGCCCACATGGCCCAGATTGCTGAGTCAGGCTCAACTAAATGCAAGTTTTATGTGGCGGTGTTCTCTCTTTGTGGTTGAATCACTTTTGACTTTGTTGTAAACACCCTAGCCATTCATTTAGGAAAAAATAAAAAAAGAGAGAGAAATTTGAAATAAATAATACATATATATATATATATATATATATATATATATATATGTATATTTCTTAATGATTAAATACAGATTCCAATATTTTGGGGATTGTTTTGTGCATGTTAGGCTATTCAGAAATTAATAATGATTGCTCTGAATGTGTTGCAATTAAATCAACGTTGAAGCGTGTTACACTTAGCCCTGGAAGATACATTATGGTATGTGCTAAAAAACATGCTGCAGGCCTAGACATGCTCACTACGTGACAAAAAATAAAGTAGTATAAAACGTGAATTAATAAAAAGCAACATCCAACAACATGTTACACTTTTGAACTAGCAACACTGTTCAGACTCAAAACTCTACAACTTGTTTCATGCACTTGGTAGTTGTTAATAGAGCTTTTCTAGTCCTTGGCACGCATTTCTCCTTGTGCTGGAAGCAAAACTGGGATCTTTATTACACTCTGTAGGCATACGTTAAGCAAACTCTCACATGACAAAGGGTATAAAGAAATCAAGTTACATTTGTTAGAACAACAAACGGATATTCTCTAAGGCTGAGCAAACTCTTCCTACCCTCTACCCCCTGCCCCAAATGAGAAGCATGTCATTTTCTAATGCTGAATAAAATGAAGATGAGCAATGGCAGCAGCAGAAGGATGTAACACGATGCCATGCCTTCTTACCTGACTTTTGGACTAAAGCAATTTACAGTGGAAAAGAAACAGGAGAAATAGAAAGCAAAGAATCAGACAGGAAAAGCAAGATGTTATGGCTGGATGGCTTATATATTTAATGTGTTTATTTCTTAATGTTACACTCAGAATCAGTAGTAAGATATACTCTCAGAATACTTTTTATTGAACAAAAAAACACTATTTGTCTCCTCTGAGCATAACATGTGTGCAATGTAAAACATGAGTTACGCAGCAACAAATAATAATGGCGCTGCTAAAATCAGAAGCATGGAAATACTGAGTTTCTCTCAAAGAAAACTCACAGGTTTATCTAACAGATTTGGACTATGAAATTCTGCTCTCCCATTTACAAAGTGAGAATTTAGACCTCTGCAGGACGAGCAGCACAAGGAGGTGTCCTGTAAAGCAGAGCGCTCAGCTCTGTACACAGGCCTCACACTCTCCTCCATCCCTTCTGAACTGACCACATCAGATAGTGCTGTCTGATGACCTTGTTCATACCAGCTCATGTTTAAAAGCAGCACATGAGCTTTGCTAATTAACTGTACAAAGACATCAGATTCTCCTTTCAGTTCTAGCTGATGAACTGTTTAAAGGCATTCTGGCATTCTCTGTGAATGCATTATCACAAAAATTCTTATTAACTTACCTAAAAATTGGAAATGAAGCAAAACATGGCTGGGTATCACTAAAGAGCAAATTTGCAAGGCATGCTTGCATTTCTAACACAACCATAACAAACAAGATTTGAGGAGCAGACATCCAGGCTTTACCTTACGGGAGTTGCCATTCACTGTTAGACAATGAACTCACTTTTTAAAACAGATCTTTAAACTACAGTACAGGAAAAAGTCCTCAGGGCTCCAGCATATAAGGTTTAATTATTAGCTTCAGTACAATCAACTGTCAGTAAACACACTGCAAATCCACAGCTATGGAAGTAATCTCTCTTCATACAGCTTTACTTGTTTTGAGCAATGCATAGTGCAGGCTTTAGGTTTCTTCTTTGAATCTTGCTAAAATGTTGATCTACAAACATGTGAGTTTGAATCAACAGTGGTCAGACGCTATGTTAACTCTATGATGTTTCATCCGTTTCATGGAAACTTTGGCCTGCTTTATGCAACACGGTATCTGTTTCTAGTCAAAAGAAACCTGACACCGAATTTAGGGTTCACCTCACCTTATCCTTCTTAAAATATTGGGACCAACTTTCTTTAATACCGACTATCCCTCTGCTTATTCACTGGCACCTTTAAAGAAATAAAAGCACCAAAACAGCAAAATGATTTAATTCAATTTTTCTGGTATTTACATTCTTTGGCTAAATGATTCCATTAAGGAATACTCAAACATGAGCACCAGTCTGAGGGTCAGAAGTGAGAAGAACTCAAGTATTGGTGGTAGTGTTAGATCAGATTCTAGACCAGAAGGAAACTCGCAGTGAGGAGGCCTTGGAGATGCTCATAGAATGAGTAGATACCAGAAAAAATGAAATTAGTTTTCTGTATCATTGCCATAAGAAGCCAACATGAATAAAGATTATGAAATTAAACAGCAATGAACATATGCTTTGAAGGCACAGTATTATCATAACATAGAAATACACCCCGTCTGCTTCATTTCAAAACAGACTCTAGTTTTGTGTGAAAGAGAGTGCTTGGTTGGTAAGAACGCGTAACTTGTGTGGTGACACACAAACACAAGAAAGAGCAAATACAATACCTGGCAGAGCGGGCTCCCAGACTAAAGCCCATGTAACCTTCAGCAGGCAAAGAATCATCGCCCAACTCTTTTAGATCCTGGGGTCCGAGATATTTGTCCGTGTCACCTGTCATTGCATCCTCACCTGCCAGAAAAAAAGCCAAGCTGAGATCAGCAGCTGCTTGTCTCATGAATGTTTGTGCGCCTACAAATTTATAACACCCTCCTCTGCTTGCCAGCAAGTAAGCAATCCCATCAAGTCCACTTTCCCTAAGGCTCCTTCTGTGCAGACTGTCAATTATTCGCCCTCTGAATGGGCCTGAGAAAATAATTTTATTGGGGGCAAACGTAAGAGGCAAATCTGCATGTTGACATAAATCCAATAAAGTTATACAAGGGATGACTTTTGCACTATTGCTTAAGCAAGCAAAGGGATCTTCTGTACTTTAAAGCCATCCCACTCAGTTTTGCTTTCCTTACCAAAAAGCCTGAGCTGACAAAGTTGGGTCTCTGGACGCTGTAAGAAACCAGCTGTGAAGCGCTGCCCGCCTGCCCGTCAGTACCGAACTGTGCAGGAATGTGAATGGATGCTGAGCAGCTGAAGAGGCCTACCCTCCGACCTTGGTATTTCTCAGTAACTTTTCCAAGTTAGAATGCAAGAGGGTACTTCTATTTTTTTTTTTATTTTTTATTTTTTAAATGAAGTGCTCCCCAGCCCTGGCTCAAGTTGCCCAGGTGAGATGAGCACTGTACCCAGTCTCTGCCTGGCACAGCAAGACATCCATCCATGGGAGCAGAACAAAGCCTTAACCCAGCAGGCCCTCCCAGCACGCCAACATCAGGCAGCCCACGTTCACACAAGCACCGCTGCCAGCCGAGCTCAAACCGCCAGACACTGGGGTATGGGGCATCAGCTGAGAAGCAGATCCGTGTTTCAGAAAAACAGAGGTAAGAGTTAAGTCTTGGGGAAGGAGGGCGGATGCCGCAAAGGGTTAATGGAGCAGCTCCCTCTCCCTGGGAGTATTTGCATACCATTACATCATGCAGAAACTACATTCTTGCATTGACACAGCAAGTCCAAAATATGCCTTCTGCGGTGGAAAGAGGTTTTCCCCGTTCCCTTTGCAACACGGAGCAGAGAGCTTCCTGCAGCTCGTTATTTGCCTGCGCTCGCACTCTCCCTTTGTTGTGAATGCATCTCAGGCGTGTACAATTGCCCAACAGAAAACTTTCACAGCGGGTTCACAAAGCTCCGGCTCCACGCTCCCAATCTGTCCCCAGTCCCATTCACGGCACTACGCGACTTTCCATTCACTTCGCTCAGGAAACCACCGCGAGCGCTGCTTCAAACCAACAATCAGGTCTAAAAATACCCTTTCGGCCACTGCTCTGCGAACGGCAAACAAACACACCAACTTTCGCCTCCAACCCGACAACAACGCTTATTTTAAGCAACAGTTTCCAAGCTAAAGTAGCCATCGCATACCACAAAACATTAGGGAAAACAAAAACAAAAACATAAACACGAACATTATAGATAAAGTTAAACTTTAAAAGTTCTTACTGTTTTGGAAAGCCATTTCCACCAGCCTGGTCTATAAGGTTTTTCCCTGGTGTTTCCAAGAATTCCTATTAGTCCTATTAGTCCTTAAGCAGTGATTTAGAGTTAATCTCCAAACCAGCACCAGCAAACTAATCCCTGGGGGTCATATTCGCTTTCCACACAACAACCGAGATCTTCTTAACATCCTGATCTCCTCGTATGTATTTTAGGACATGTGCATCTTTGTCCTCTCGATTCGGATCAAACTTCTTTTCAAATATGAAACAAAACGAAAAGTAATGACTACAGTTAAAAAAAAAAATTTAAAAAAAAAAAACCCTTTTTAATCACTCTGCAGACATCCCTTTAAAGCTTCTGCTGATTGGATTACAGCCTCCCTTGGCAAGCCCCTTGACTGGTGACATAAATGCAGGCACTCGAGCTATTTGTATGTAAATCGGGGTGCTGCGAGGGTGTAGTTTTGCTGTAATTCGATACCGGGGCCGAGCGGGAGCGCGGGGCGGTGGGGAAAGGCGCAGCGCTCCGCCCGCCCTCCCGGGGCCGCCTCCCGCGCCCGGGGCCGGGCCGCGCCGCTCCGCATGTGCTCGGGGAGCGGCCGCCAGGTGAGCGCCGCCGCACGGAGGGCCTCCGGGGGCCGGGGCGAGAGAGGACCAGAGGAGGCTCTAAGCGGTAATAAACAGAGCGGTAACATTTGGAAGCTCCCGCCCTACCGACGTGTGGAGACGAACGCCGTGCCGCTGTCACGAAGCGCTTTTTCGGAGCGTCGTTTGTCGAAGGCGAGGCGGGGAACGATAAAACGACTCTGCCAGTTGGGCTGCAGAAGGCGCGAGGTGTTAGGCAGCTCTGCAGCCAGCTGGATGGCTCTGATGAAATGCTCATCAAAGGAAAAGCTGCAGCTAGGAGTGGTTATTTCAAAGGATTCCACACGTTGTGGGGTGACTGTGGGAGGCTCCAGCGGAATGGGTGGTGCTCCGCTTAGTTAGGTGCCGCAGCCTAATTCTCCTCCTTTTGGGAAATGAGCATGGAGTGTTGCAGCATGCTGTACTCCTGCACAGATGTCCCACAGACAAAGTGGGACATCAACACTATTCAGAAATGCCCAAGAAGTGAGGCACTGATAAAAAAAAAAAAAAAAACCAACAACAATGAAAAAAGCGAATATTGCATTGCTTTGTTGCAGTTGCTATCCTTCCCTTCTACTTTCCTCACTATCTGCTGTCTTGAAGCAAGGTGTTCCTTCAAACAGCGGGCAAACACAGCCATGGGCAGTCAAGGAATCCATTCAAAACCACGGATGAATGGCAGCCACAGGTCAAAGCAAAGGTCCATCTGTCCAGGAACATCCTGCTCTGAAGGCAGGCAAACTTCACGGAAGAAGTGAAGAAGATGACAGGGTAGAAGTCCTCCAGGACATTTCCCTAGCCAGCAGCTGGTGTGAACACACTGTTCTGAGAGAGAGGCTGGTATTGTCACGAAAGGCTTTTTTAAAAATCATTCTATTTACATTTTGAACTTTAATAATCTTCTTGCATTCCCCAAAGCAAGGACTTGTGCAGGGGTCCCATGCTGCAAGCAGCTCTTGCACTAAGAGCAGTTCCTTTCACTTAGGCAGAACGTACACTTCGCTGGTCTCACCTGTGCATCCTGTTTGTGGACTTCAGGGGACGCAGCAAGCAGCCCATTCACCACTCCCTTTGCCACCCACTACTTCACGTGTTCTAGCTCATCCCTCAAGATTTTCTTCTGTGATAGATAATCCTACTCTCTTTACTCTCTTCTTCCTTAGAAGCTTTTCCATATATCTGATCACCTTTGTCATCTATTCCCAGGCTTTCCCCATTTTTCTGATTCCTCAGAGCCTGTCTCATACAGCTGGGAACTGCAAAACCACAGCGCCAGAGCTCTTTTTAGAGGCCAGGGATAAACATGGTTCTCTGGCAGCAGGAGCGAAGGGATCATGTGGCTTCTCCCAAGCAATCTTTAATCATAGCTTGGGATCCAAACAGACACTGGCCATTGGCTTTGCTTTTGCCACTCCCTCTGCTCCCTCCTCACAGCCTGTCCTCCACAGCTGTCTGGTGGCAGAGGAGATTGAGCCCCGGGGCAGAGCAGGATCCTTCTGGTTGTAGCCACGGTTTTGGAGAAAAGCCAGGATCAAACCACTGAAACTTTTGCTGATCTGTAAAAGTGTATCTAGACAGTCTCAGAAAACTCTTAAATTCTCAAAAACTCTTAAACTCTCAAAACTCAGAAAACTCCTAAAATCACTGTAACAGACTTTAATTCCTAAGAATGTCCTGACCTGTCTTAAAGGCACTCATTTCCATAACCTGGCACCTGCTCAGGGATCAGGCTATGTGCCCTCACTTCCTCCTCGGGCACCTGCCTAATCTGCCAGAGATTGATTAGTGTGATTCTTACTCCTACAGAGAGAGGAATATCCATTAAATGGGTTTAAAACAATGTCTTTATTTACACCAAAAAAGAGTTACCTACTGAAGACCAAATAAAAGAAAAAATAAAAGCACTACACGTGCCTTCTACATTTTCAACCCTTAAACTATTGTTGGGTTTTTGTTTTGGCCATTTTTCTTTTGTGGTAAAGCAGTTTCCCAGTACATAAACCTCATTTGGCCATGCTTTCCAGAGCAGTCTAGTAAAGTGAGTCCCCTCTCATTTGGGCCAACTGCAAACCAAACTCTCCACTGCAGGGATATTACACCATTTCTGAGTAAGTACTTATTTAGTAGACACAGCAAGAGGCAAATAGAAGGAAGCAGTTCCCTGACACACACGTCTCTGGGCTCTGAGACTTCTTTTAGTTTCAAGCCTTCAATTGCTCCTAGGAGAGAAACCTTGAGGTTTTCTGCATACTGAGAAATCATGGGACATATTTTGCACTGAAAAGTTTGGCTGATGACCTGAATGTTAAGTGAGGGAGAGCTCAGGTTTGGGACATACATTTCTGTCCATCTCTCATCTGGAAATCTGTTCCCTGGCTATGAGATTTGTTACCACCCTGAAGCGCTTTGTACACGGAACGCTCTGTCAGCACCCAGCAGTTGCAGGAAAGGGTATCAATATCCTGTCTTCAGGGATGCACAAGGCAGAAGAAAGAGACAGGACAGTGGTTACTGCCTCAAAGCCTGTAATTCCCCACCTTCTTGGCACACTGCAGTGCCCCAGCATGGATTAATAAAATACCTATTATCTGATTTGAAAGCTCCAGTTCAGCAGTAGGCTTTGAAAACAATGTTGTTACACGTAAGCCAGCCTCTTAGCTCCCCTAGTAACAGCATGGTTGCAGAATACACTCTTTAGGTAAGGAATTGATTATATTACCCATATCCTTAATATTTATTTTTCCCCAAAGTGAGAGTTTGTGACTATAAAAACCTCCCATAGATCTCTCACTTCCCTTCAGTTTTGCATTTGGCCATAAGAAGTGATTCCATCCATTAAGGACACATTTAACATCTTGGATCTAATATTCTGACCCTACACAGGCTTTTCTCATCTGCAGCAAACCTCATGCTGTGCCCTGGGCTAAAGCAGCTGTTGCTGCTCTATTAACTAACTCTATTAGGCATCTGCATTCCAGCCAGTTACAACAATGCAGTATTCTGAGCAGTACAATAGCCCAGAAGAGTTACTTGGAAAACACAGGTGCACAGTAAGAACTTGATCTATTTGAGAATGCAAATATAGAAACACTGACAAACTGAAAACAAAACAAAAGCCTCAGTGAATGAATTAAACAAGAGCTGCACACAGCGAGCTTCTCTAACAGCTTTTACACCATACTGCTTAAATACTATAAACATAAACATATCGCTCGGCACAAAGAAAGAGGCTGACTACACAGCCATAAGCTAACTGGACCCAGTCACTTCTCTCCCCACTAGAAAAGGGAAATCTGCAGCTCTAATGCAAGTGACCAGGGACACACATAAAAGCCTCCAGGGCGCTGCCATCATTCCCTTCCTCAACACAAGACCTTCCTGTTTCTGAGTGTGACATGGGAACCCAATCCCACTGTGGCCTCTGGAAACCTGCAGTTCCTGATGGGACTTACTCAGGCTCCTGCATGTCCACACCACGGAAGGTCTGACCAAGCAGGGGATGGTGGTTGGGAGGGAAGCAGTTACCAAATGAGTTTTAGATACTTAACAGACCACTGAAACTGTCTCAGCCCAGGCAGACACCGAGGAGTGAGCTGTGATGGGCAAGCTGCTGGTGTCAATACCTGATAAATCCTATCCAGAAGCACTGAGAAGACATGGCTTATTGCCCCACTCACAGACTGCACATCACCTTGCAGAATGATACAGAATACAGAAATCCCAGCTACAAGAGTATGTCCCTTAATCCCAAGAAACACGACATGCTGAGTTCAGCACAGCATCCCCTTTTACCCCCTTTACTCAGGACAAAAGTAATCCAATGTGGTTTTACTGAACATCATTATAAAAATACAGTTTTGTTTTAAATTCTAAAAATACTTCTTTCCAGGCTAAGGGTTGACAATCAATGTAAATCAATCATTCCATAGCTGAACACACAGAATAATTTAAAAAACAAAAAACCCTCCCATCCTTTCGTCCTTCACTTTCACTATCAGATAATTCTTTCCAAGTATTTTGATATTTGACCCTTTTGTCTGATATTTTTCAGTTGCAATAGTGAACCAGTTCTCCCCTTTATAGAACAGCAGCAAAAGGACTATTCCACGAAAAGTGTCGTTTCATTTAGAAATTAGTAGTAAGACATTCAGGAAAAAAATTAGAGAATTATCGTTAACAGCTCAATGAGTTTTTGAAAGCATTCCTAACTGTAAAGCAGAAATTATTGTTAGTAGGATAAGAAGAAGATTATCTGAAAGGATTAATTTCCAGTAAGACGTAGTAAAAGGAAGAGGCTTAAGTTAAATATCACTGCAACACAAAAATGTACAAATACCTTCTTCAACATCTGACAAATATTCAGCATCACTGAGTATTTCAGGGGCATTGGCTTTACGAACTGCATGATTTAAATAAACAAAATAATTAAATAAAAGCATAGACTGTCAATGAGTCAATAAATCAATGAAAAACTATAATGTATGTGTAGAGACCTTATCCAACTAGTACTTAAAAACAAATAAACAAACAATCCCCCCCCCACTTCTTACAACAACTGACTGAAAAATAAGTGAGAAGGTTTTTTATTATCTAATACCTTCATCGTCAGACATATCAAGAACTTCATTCATGGTTTCAGGTACATTCATTTTGTGCTTTTCTGTAACAGTCTGTGAAAGAAAAAAAAAATCATTTCGGTGTATTTTTTATCTATATTTAGCAAAACTCTTGTTTTGATTCTTTTTAACTTTTTATTCCCTTGCTTTCCATAGATGAATATAACTACGCATTGATGAAGACTATAATGAAATAATACAGAAATGAGCAATATTACCTTTAAGCAAGTCCAGGGTATTTATAAGAACTCTCTGAAAAGTCATCTAAATTTTAAGCAGGGATGTGTAATCTGTACTTAAACTATACTGACGTTCATTCTGAGGGATGTGTTTTTCCTTTTTCAGCAGAAAAAACGTTTTTTGTGTACGTGTAGAATTTTTTAGGTTGGAAAAGACCATTAAGATCATCAAGTCCGACTAAGCTGTAATTTGAGAGCAAGCTTATTCTATGTGAAATTTTTCAGAGGTGCAACAAGAATTGTGTTTTTCCTACAAGTGAAAACAACTGTAACTACATGCAGGCTAAATAAAACCCTTTAAAGAATTCACGGTTCAGAGACACTCAGAAGCAGTTGATTTTCATCATGATATTTATGTTGATTCATGCTCAATGACCAATATGAAAAAAAAATTAAAAAAGATATCCTGAATGCCTGAAAGCTGCTCTTAGAAGGCATGCATATCCCACAAAATATACAGCCATGTACACTGTACCCTCCAGGTGGGGCAGAGTGCATCAAGCACTTTGGTAAAGTTTTAGGTCATGTAGGAGACACTCCAGAGTTAGCATTCATGGAGTGGAGTTCAAAAAGTAAGAACAAAGTACTCCCAACCCCTGCTAATGCAGGTTCCCTAGGGTAAGTTGCACAGGAAAGCATAGAAGTGGGTTTTGAATATCTCCAGAGGAGACTTCACCACCTCTTTGGGCAGCCTGTTCCAGTGCTGTTACCCTCACAGTAAGGAATTCTTTCCTCGTGTTCATATAGTACTTCCTGTGCTCCAGTTTGTGCCCATTGCCCCTTGTCCTGTCCCTAGGCATCACTGAAAAGAGCCTGGTACCATCCACTTGACTCCTGTCCTTTAAACATTTATGAGCATTGATAAGATACCATAATAGTCTTCTCCAGGCTGTACAGTCCCAGGTCTCAGCCTTTCCTCATAGGGGAGATGCTCCAGGCCCCTAATCATCTTTTGTGGCCCCTCTGCTTGACCCTCTCTACGAGATCCCTGTGTCTTCCTTGACCCAATAAGCCCAGAACTGGACACAGCAATCTAGATGTGGCCTCACCCCAGGATCACCACCCTCAACTTGCTGGCCACACGCTTTTTAAGGCACTCCAGGATACCACTGGAGAAATATCTTGAATTCTGATAATTGCCATTTTTTGATAGGCATTATCTGTCTATTTTCTTTAATCTCCTTTGGCTAACATGCAGCAAGCCTTCTTGAGAGACAAGACGGATGAGGTGGAGTTCATGGATATGTCAGCTGGGGTTGCAGAAGCTGACCACGGCTGCTTGCATAAGATACTGTTAGCCTTCTTGCAGAAGCCACCAGAAATAATGCAAAGAGCTGCTTCTAAGTAAATTCCAATCACTTTTATTTTGCAGATCCAGTACCACCCTGTATATGTAATTTCCTTGGCAAACTGCATCCTCTTAAAACGGAGAAACAGCTATAGTTTACAAGAAGCCTCTATGAATGTATTGTCCACTACAAACCAGTTTACATTCATGTCATTTGTGCAATAAGTGAGATATGCTATACAAAACAGGCCAGCTACGACCAGCCCTTTACAGCGCCATTTTCAGCTTGGCTTCTGCCCACATCTGACTTCATATCTACTTTATAGTGCTAAAAGGAGCTAGGTAGAAATTAGACTGAAATCTCCATAGACATTTAACTAAACAAAGTTGAACACACTGGCTTAGGAAAAAACCTTGTTTCCACTACTGAAATAAACCGTACTTACAATTGTAGTCATGGTCTCCTCTGTCACCACCTTCAATGTGTCAACGACTGAAATGTAGCCAAGTCGCTTTGCGATGGCAAGGGCAGTGTTTCCATTCTAGCAATTGAAAAATTTGTATGAAAAGCTGAATGCTAATAGTGTAGAAATTGCTAGTGAGGTAGAGAAAAATGCATAATGAAGTACACATACATTTGCATATTGGTGACTGAAATATATTTTGGATAGTAGAATATGTAACCATAAGAGTTTAAGTCTACAGAAATGGGATGAAAAAGAAAAACATTGTGCAGACGTTTGCTGTTCTAGTTTTGGAAGAGACAATGGAGGGCACAGAGAACACAGGCAATCGGAATAGCCTTCCTCTGCTCTTTTCCTCCCCCTTGTCACATTTTTTTTTGCCATTTCCCTTGCTCATAAACAGCAGGGACACAATGCTTTGCGCAGGGTGGGATGACTGAGACTGAGTGGTGGCTTCTTGGCACTTACCACAGTGAGCTCATTGGGTGCCGCACCGTGCTGGAGCAGAACGTTGATGATGTGGGTGTGCCCCTGCTGCGCAGCCTGGTGCAGTGGCGTGTACCCGTTCTGCAGGCACAAGGAAAGGGAAAGACTGTGGTGGACACAGCAAACCTGCTGCCTCCAAAGAATGAGTGAAGCAGAGGCGGAAAACTCACCTTCGTTTTGGCATTGATTTTTGCAGAGTGTTGCAGAAGGAAGTTAACAATCTTTATGTTTCCATAGTGGCAGCCAACATGCAAGGGAGTATAACCCATCTAGAACGGACAAAAGAAAGTATGAATAATCCCATGCATCCCATGAGAAAAAAAACAACAACAGACATGAAGCAGCAACAATCCTGTCAAGTTTTATGTCTTTAGTATATATGAAAAATAACAAAAACAAAAACACCTCTCACTAATGCCAGTTCAAGTTCCATTCTTCACAAACCTCTCTGACTGCCTTTGTATTTCTGTAGTCTTCAACATATGCAACACTGATCAATTATTTGCTTTCCTCTCCAACACTCAGATCATCAGGTCTCTGAGATGATCGTGTTTTTTTAAATGAATGTGTGTATACTGCCTTGCACAGTGAGGTTCACATGCTTGACTGGTGTTCCTACTGTGTGATAACAAACAAGTAATAGCAACTTACTAAAAACTAAGCATGCTAAGGTCTGCCTCAGCTACAGGGCAATTTGCAGTCCATCCATTCTGACAGAAATACCCAAAAGCTAGATCAAAAACAGTGCAACGGATGCGTCAGCTTTGCAAGAACAACACAAACCTATTGAAACTGGAATACTGACTTCTGAGTCAAGGCTTTAAGACAACAAGATCTGATTTTTTTTTGGTTTCTCACCTTGTGTACCACAAACTGTAAGAAACTGCATTTCTTGGTAACTGCAGAGATGAGAAAGTTGAATGTTCCTGCTATTTGGTTTCACTTACTAATAAATAGACTAAAATCATTCATAAACTTTGAGAGACACCCATCAAATGCTGTAAACAAACCTAAATGGCTTCTTATAGTAAAGTATATATGTCTTGGAAATTTTTCCAAAAATGGTTAATAGAAGAAGATTACCTATCACTTAAAACAAAAACAAAAAAATACCCACCACCAAAAAAAAAACCCAGCTACATTAAGTGTTACAATACACTAAAATAAAACGGAGGACCAAAACTTGTTCTTACTGCTCTTTTTCTGATTTCCTTGTTACTCAGAATATTGTTAACAGTGTTGAATCATGAGAGCTGGAAAAGACCCCTGAGATCACCTAGTCCAATCCATCAATGATTAGATTACCTTTTCCTTAAAGACAACATTCTCTCTTCTTCCTTAGCAAACATACTTACCTATATTCAATCTAGAGTTGCACCAAAGGACAGTTCAGGAGATGGCCATCTCTAAACGGAACACTCATTTTTTCCCCACATGGAGAGTAGCCACTTTTCCCCAAACCATCACCGCCCGCCCCAAAGCAATAACTCAATGGCTTTGCAACAGATGCTTTGCTTGACTCACAGAGATGGGCTTCCTTTTCTGAGGTGTCACTAGGATTATTCTCCCTTCTAAAGATCAGGTGTCAGGGGCCCACTTGACTGGCTCTGAGATGCCAGAAGGGCCATCTCAGCCAGCATTCACATGGTGCTTCATCATTTTGCAAGCAGGATGAGACTACCGGGCTAATATGTCCTCTGGCCAGTCAGCGAGACTTTGAACGTGGTATTGGCCCCATGGTCCATAATAAGCTTTTATGGAAAAAAGCTAAGTGCTAGTCTGTAAAAATCATATCAGATAAAAAGAAGACAAACCCATTGAACACATGATAAGATATACCTCAATTGTGCTGTGTTGTTTATCCGTAAGAATTCTGCTCCCAGAAGAACAGATAATAGGTGAAGCTGTCTGAAAATATTTATTTCAGGGGCAGAAAGGTCAGTTACAACATTGCTGGGGAAATGTGGCCATGATGAATGTCCTCAGTTGCTACTAGAGACCAAAACAGCCACACGGCCAGAAGGAAAATAAATGGAGATTGAACAATTTGGAACTAGATCCAGAAGCCTAAACTTGTGGACAGAAACACTGAAAGATGGGCTGGTCTTGCACTGACCCATGGATCTAATCAGTGTTCAAAAGCAGAAAAAGGGCCTTCACTTTTCTGCTGAGGTCTACTGCCCAGGAGGCACACAGAGAGTTAAAAGCTGCAGTCTGCCATGCTTCATTTATGCACACACCTCAGCGAGGCGTGGCAAGTTGAGACAACTGGGTCAAAAGCACTGAGGAAGGCAAGTCCAAGGTCTGCTTTGGACTGGCGTTCAGGAGCCAGCCCTACACTACATGTTCAAGTTGTGAGGTCAGAGCTATGTTTTCCCGTGCAACCTTCTCTAGGGAATCTGCTTTAGCCGGGGGTTTCACTAGATGATTTCCAAAGACCCCTTCCAACCTCTATGAATCTATGAAAGAAAGAAAACCCCTCAAAACAAACTATTTCCACTATAGGGAAGTTCCAATTGCCTGTGGGTTTAGATGCGCCATTTTCTTCATGACACTTTGACTCTGATGCTACTTCACACATGGTTACCTATTTTCACGTGTATTTGTACATGCTAGTAGATGGTAGCTGTACCAGTTACTTTAAATTAGGGTGTGTATATTTCCTCCAGTTAATTACATATTGCCATCTAAAGAAACTACTAGCTCTGACAACCAAGACGAGTTAATGATTGAAAGAAACAGTGACAGATTCAAATTCCACTGTTATCAGCGGAATGAATTTTTCCACTGACTTATACGAACATTGGATCAGATGCCAAATGACTACAGTGAACTTTTCCTCCTGAACAGTTGTGCAGTGGTAAAAGCCCAAATGCTAGTTAAAACACAGTCACCATGACCTGAATGCTGGAACATTGCCTTACAGTCACTGTTAGCACAGGGCTGGCCTGAGAGCTTCCAAGCAGTGCCCAGGATCCAAGCCTGACATGGCACCCCATACAGTAGCTGCAGTCTTCAGACTTCTGCAGAAAGATGAGCGTTTTCATACCAACTACCTTAAACACAGCTTCTGTCACCCTTGCTCCAACATTTCAAACAAATTCAGACTAAAACAAACTACGAAAATGCATCAGTTCAAAAGAATGCAATGAAACCTCCTCATACAAGAAACTTAACTCCCTTCTACCCCCTCAAAATACAGGCTTGTATAAAATCATACATTGTAAGACCAACTGGGGAGATAAAAGCCAAAGTCAATGGCCACCTGCTGGGAACCCCCTGTTAATAACGCTAAAACATTAAAATCTGGAGAGCGTTAGAGAGCCAAGACAGCTGATCTCAACTCTCGCTTTGAAGTGATCTGTAAAGACTCCTCTCTCTGGTCTGTAACAATGAATAATGAAAAAGCCGCTATGGAACCCCCAGTATTTACTGTACTATGACACCAATTTCCTTCTATGAATGGTATATACAAAGATTTACATGTGCTATCTTCATAAATGTCTAGAGAAGTACTATTGATGTTCTTTGCTGCTTCTGACCTGCCTCCTGTTCAGATTTGAGACTGAGGGATAAGCTTTCCTTTCCCTGCCAAACATATAGTAGAAACTGGCAGGCACAGAAAGCTCCACAACATTTTCACGGTGATCCAGTTACTTTTCTCCCACAACTTTTCATGTCCCTGAGCCAAAGAAGCCTCCCTTTGAAGACTCTGGCTCCCCTAATTTGGCAGCTGAAGATACCTTTACTGATAGGTGGCTTCCCAGCAGCAGGTGTCATGCATGCTCCAGGTACCCATGCGGGCACCTACCAGCCTAACGGCAAAACACCAGTTTCCCATCTGAACTCCCCGGAGAAGCCTCAAACCTTATTTTAAGTTTGAAGTACCCTGTGGTCACATCACATCATGTTTCACGAGGCAGTGCCTAATTCGGCACACAGTCACTGATGGTTGAATGATACAAGTGTGACACAGAGGGTCACATGTCAGACCTCAGCCACCAGAGGACAACTTTCATGTTTACAGTAACCAGTGAAGTGATCATAATAAAACTAATTATCTGCATGTCCTTTCAATGTCAGAGACCCAGAAAGAATATCCTTTGCTACAGTACAGATTCCTGCATTCATCTGCTTCTAACTCAGAGAAATATACAATTTGTATTCATATTATAGATTCAAAGAACAGTTTGGGTTGGAAGAGACCACATAAATTATGAAGTTCCAACACCCTGCTGCAGGCAGGGTTGCTAACTGCTAGATTTAAGTACTAGACTGGATTGCCCAGGGCCCCATCTAACCAGGCCCCCAAAAACCCCCAGGGATGGGGTATCCACAACTTCTCCGGGCACCCTGTTCAAGCACTTCACAACCCTCTCTGTGAAAAACTTCCCCCTGACACCTCATCTAAATCTCCCCTCTCTTTTAGCTTAAAACCATTCCCCCTTGTCCCGTCACTATCTACCCATGTAAAAAGTTGATTTCCTTTCTGTTTATAATCTCCCTTTAAATACTGGAAGGCCATAATGAGGTCTCCCCACAGCCTTCTCTTCTCCAGACTGAACAAGCCGGGATCCCTCAGCCTGTCTTTGTAGGAGAGGTGCTCCAGTCCTCTGATCATCTTCAAGATAGGGACAACCACCTCTCTCTCCCTGCTGGCCACCCCTCTTTTGATGCAGCCCAGGATACTGCTGGTCTTGCAGGCTGCAAGTGCACACTGCTGGTTTTTTGTTGTTGTTTTGTTTTTTTAATCTACCAGGACCCCTAAGTCCTCCTCAGCAGGGCTACTCTCAAGGAAATCTTCCCCCAGTCTGTACACGTATCTGGGATTGCCCCAACCCAAGTGCAAAACCTTGCACTTCACTTTGTTGAACCTCATTAGGTTCACATTGGCCCACCTTTCAATTTTATCATGGTCCCTCTGGATGGCATCCTTTCCTTCTGCTATATTAACTGCACCACTCAGCTTGGTCTGCAAGTTATCGTCTGCAAACGTGCTGAGGGTGGACTTGATCCTATCATCTATGACACTGATAAAGATGCTAAAGAGTACCAGTCCCAAAACAGACCCCTGGGGGATTACCACTCATCAATGGCCTCTGCCTGAACATAGAGCCGCTGACCACTACCCTCTGTCTATGACCTTCCAACCAGTTCCTTGTCCCCCAAATAGTCCACCCTTCAAACCCAAGTCTTCAAATCTAGAGGCAACCATGTGGTGGGAGACCATTCCAAAAGCACTGCAAAAGTCTAGGCAAATGACAGGATTAGCCATTCCTTTGTCCACTGATGCCATCACTCATTACAGGAGGCCACCAGATTGGTCAGGCACAATCTTCCCTTGGTGAAGCCAAGTTGGCTGTCTTGGATCATCTGTTCAACCTTCGTGTGCCTTAACATGTCTTCCAGGAGGATCTGTTACACGACCTTCCCAGAGAGAGAGACAAGGCTCACCAGCATGTAGTTCCCAGGGTCTTCCTTCCCTCCTTTCTTATAAATGGAAGTGATGTTTCTCTTTTTCCAGTCACCAAGGACCTTGCCTGTCAGCTACAACTTTTCAAATATGATGGAGAGCAGCATGACAACCACAGTCAGCTCCCTTAGGATCCCGAGATGCATGCTGTCCAGCCCTATGGACTTGTACAGATTCAGTCTCATGAGGCAGTCTCAAACTTGCTCTGCCCTTACTGTGGGGTAGAGTTAGCTCTCCCAGTTCCCACCAAGAAGTTCAGGGATGTGAGAAATGAGAGAATCCCAGCTGCCAGTTAAGGCTGAGATAAGGAACTCATTGAGTACCTTAGCCTTCTCTGTATCTGTTGTAGCCAGTTCTCCTTTCACATCTGTCAGAGGAGGTATGCTCTCTTCGGCCTGTCTCTTCTGACCAATGTACCTATAGAACGCCTTCTTGTTGTTACTAAAATCTATCACCAAGTTCAGTTCCATCTGTGCCCTGTCTTTCCTAATCCCATCTTTGCATGTCCGGACAGCATTCCTATATTCTTCCCTGGTGACACATGCTTGTTTCTACTGCCTATACATGCCCTTCTTTTCCTGCAATTTGACCAGCAGGTCTTTGCCAGGACAGGCCAGTTTCCTGCCTCCTTTCAGATTCTGAGGGATGGAAAGCTCTTGTGCTCACAGAAATGAGTAAAAAAAAAGAGTAGCCATCTTTACTCCATTCCTTTGTCTCTAAGGACAAAGGGATGTGAAGTCTTTATTATATTTCTTAATTTCCTGGTTGCAGCCCTGTGTGACCCATCTTGAAAGACGGGGAGGGAATAGTGGCTGTCTGGTTTCATCATACCGGATATCCTCTTCTCAATGTACAGAATGCGGGTCCCTGGCAGGCAGCAAACCTCTCCAGAGAGGTTATCTGGGCATCAGCTGGGTGCCTCAGTGCTTCTCAGCAGAGTCTTCAATTACTAAGAGCTTACCACTGGTGCCTTTGTTTAGCAGCACCAGTTGTGACTTGGGTCCTTGGCTGAACCTTTTAAATGTGACCACCTCCTTCCACTTCTGAGCCACTGTTGATACCTTCTTCTCTCTCCCACAACAGAGCTTGAAATCAATTGGTTAGTGGGACTTCGGAAGGTTCAACATCCCAACATACTCACTGAAAACAGATATTAACTTTTCTGAAATACACTGACTGGCAGATTCTGTGATTACGCAACCAAATTTACTATAAAAACACTAATTCTCATTGCTACTTCCCCATAGAAACATATCCAGGAGGCTAAAATATTTTGTTTCAGGAACTATTTGTGTGTATATATATATATATATATATATATATATAATATATATATAAAAGCCCTGCAATTACAAACATTTCTGCAAAGCAGAGTCATATTTACTGGCATAATCTCTAAAAGACTTAGCAGACATCCTAATATTAAAGAAGTTGTTTCCAAGAAAATCAGGGCTTTTGTTTAATACAGCTCTAAAGGACATCACCTTCTGGCAGTCCGTTGCCATGCTGCTTCTTGTTGTTCTAAAGAATGAGCAGCAATATGGGAGTTAGCAGCTGGGAAAGGCTTATCAAAAGCCACAAGAGTAAGTGCCAAAAAAATGAAAGCAGAAATACTTAGCTTTTTTTATCCTCGTGAAACACACAAACACAGAGCACCCCTTATTTTTTCGCTCCTCAATTTTTTGAAGGAAATTATCACGAGGCTCATGCGTCTCATCAGTGTATTACTTTAATATCCTCCAACGGCAATAACCATAAATCCTAACAGCTTGAATTACTGCCTATTTCTAGTCATGCTGATTCTCAAGCTGCTATGCTTTTGTTTTTTGGCTGTATATGTCAGACAATGAAGCTACAGTACACTAGTGTTGATGAGGCTAGAAAATGCTCTTGTTCCACAGATGCCAAAGGCATCCAGTCCTGATACAATGTAACAAGTAAACCTATATGTACCTACACACTGCTCTGCTGAATCACAGCCTAACATGCTGAATTATCTTGCAAAGATTCTTTATCTCACATTATTAGGATGGAAATTTCCACATAAACTTCTGGATAACAACTGAGCATGCACCATGAGTCAAGGGGAGAGGGAGAGAGAATGTACCATGAAGATACACTAAGATACCCATGTTTCTAGAGGCAACCGTGTGGTGGGAGACCATTCCAAAAGCACTGCAAAAGTCTAGGCAAATGACAGGATTAGCCATTCCTTTGTCCACATGTTCTTGTCCACATGTTCTTGTTCTGTGAAAGCAATTCTTCCTGAGAGCACTTTCCTCCTTCTCTGCCCCCCCTCCCATCGCTTTCTGCACTTGAAAATTGGTTATTCCAAAAGAAAAATGAGATCACAGTTAGGAGCTGCTGTAGCACTTAGGCTGCTTTGGGGCTCCTCTCAGAACAGGGCAGGATGAGCTAAATAAACCTCTCTGAATTAATCAGATATAAAAGGCCCAGCTCAACCTGCAAAACAACACTGTGACCTCTCAGTCACCTTTATTTTCTACCAGCACTACAGCGTTAGGAACAAAAGGCAGTTTTACGATGGCTTTATTACTCAGACAGTTGTCAACCAGGGACTGTGAGACCACCAGTTCCCCCACAGGCCCAATGCCAAGCGCGCTGTAACAACTGTTTGCCGAAAACAGGCTGCACAGAATGAAAATCCTTGACTGAACTAGCATTCTCCTCCCATTGGTCTTCTTTTGTCAATCCATCACCTTAATGCTGTATCCCACAATAACGCTATCCAGCAGGAAAAGGGTTTGAGAAATGACATGTGGAGATTTGCTGATCCATGAAACAACATTTACTCATGCCAATTCTCAGCACAGAAGCCCTGCAACAAAACCCAACATCATATGTGCCAGGACAGCTTTTACACACTCAACATGATTACTAGGAAAAGAAACATCTGCTTGCTGCACAGCTTCAAATTAATTTTAACCTCCCAGTATTATGGAGCGCATAATATTGGAAGCTGACATAGATGTGATACTGCACAACAGTTTCAAATCAAATAGTCTTTAACATATCTTAAATTCAGACACAAATGCAACGTCAGAATGGACAAAAGCTACTGCCTTTGCAGCAGAACCCTATTATGCCTTCTCTAAAAAACTAGATTTGATTTTTTAAACCTTTTTAAATCATACAGACTGATCTCCCACAGAAGAAGTTTTCCATAGTATCAGATTGGTTTTTCCTTGCTGTAGTTTCAGGGTATTAAATTTGTTTCTGCCCAATCTTCCCTTTTAATCACCCCAATAACCCCCAAATCATCTGCATGGCTCAGTGAACCTGAGCAGAAATAGGAAGCACTTCCATGTGATAAAGTTGCAAACTCTAGATGTTGTCAGAGGGACTGTAAGTTATATATAAACAATGATTAAAGAACTTGCACCAGAGGTGGAAGCTGATAGCTCACTGGTCCCTACACAAGATGCTGAATGACATGCTAAGATATTAAGAGTATTTCCTCCATTGATGGAAACCATGTGAGAATGACACAACCAACACTTACTTAATTGGGGAACATGATGATGAGAGAACCCTAACCCTAATAAATAATAATAATAAAAGACTTGGCTGTTTGTCTAGCCTACAACAAATAAGGTAACAAAAGCACATGTATATGAAAGAAGAGAAGAAAATGAAAGGTTAGTGCTGACACTGCTGGAGGCCCACAGAGATCCCCAACATAATGTCACTAAGCTGCACAGACTGAATTCTTGACTTTTAGAGCAGAGATGGCCACACCTCTGACACTATGCACAAAGTAAAAACCTGAACTGGATGTGCTGGATGGTATCATGCAAACATGCAAGCATAGCAACAGTGCTTCTGGAGCCAACTCAGCTGTTGCTGTATCTTGCTCCCCAGCGCCTCTGGTTTTAGGGGAAGCACGCACAGACATTTTATTCCCAGAGAACAGTTAATCCATCTCAACAAGAGAGCCTGTAACTACAGAACCGCTATTTTACAAGCCAGTCACCCAAACATTACCTGCACAGAACACGAGGTCAAGATATAGTAGCTTTTGTCACATAACTCTTTTTCCTTCATTGTAGAAGTTCAGAGCTTGCTGGCTCCTTTCTTAGGAATACAAGATGATCTTCAGTTAATGCAGAAACTATTCTGTGTTAAAATGCATGGCACTGCACTGCAACTTGTCCTGTATCACAGGTGGTAACGAGTGGGTATCTCACAGATAACTTCCACGTAGATGGCTGTGACGAGTCTGCAGAGGTCACTGCTGCAAACCCAGCAGATGACACCCTGCAGAAGCCAGTGAATAACCACCAAGCTCACTCAACTAGAATACAGTCCTACAAGACACAAGGCACTTTCTTCCTAAGAGATGAGTTAGCACGGTAGGCAAAAATACAAGCAATCACCATAGGTCTACACGATTAACAGTTACGTTCTCCTAGACATGAGAATCACAACTAACAGCAAACTGTTACACCCAAGAGGAGTTCTGCATGAATACACCGAGGACTTCGCCTGACCTGTGAGTTCCTGCTCCACATCCTGCTGACTATGGGGAAGTCGCGTGGAAGCAAATGTATACAAGGAAGCAATTCTTTACTTGCAGTAGTTACACATATGAGGAATAACTGATGAACGAGGGTGAACAACAGGCATCTTTTTTTTTTTTTTCCTTGAAAATGATACGACTATTACTGATGACAGGATTCAAGCTGCAGACATCTCAAATACAATTCCTTGGTTATTCTTTGTTGTTGTTATTGCTTTCCTTTTTTTTTTTTTTTCCTTTTACTTGTTATGGTTTTACTTACTGACTAGTTCAACTTTCAGATACAGTTAAGAAATTCAGCTCCACCCAGACATCTCTGAATAAGAATTTGAAGCCCTTTTCCCATGTGTCTCTACAGTTTCATGCTTGCTTGACTACACTGCCATCCTGCCATGTGCAAAGTTCAGCACAGAGCTTGTGCAACTGCACAGGTTTTCCCTGAAACCCAACAAACATGCTCTCCTTCTTAGCTGTGACAGTATCTCAGCACCACACTATGTTAATGTGACTAAAAGGCCACTACTCCAGAACTGGATCCTATTTGGACATTGGAGAGCAGGCAAAGGGGACACATGACTGCCTGCACCTGTTGATGTAAATGTCTCCTTAGACAGTTTACTATTTGTGGGATGGAGAAGAGTGGGAGAAAGGCAGAGACAAGTTTTACAGGCTAGGAGGTGATTCAGCTCTTGACCAAGTTAAAAGAGCAGGTTGTTCTACACAAACCAAAATGAGGTAGGTTTCCTTTCTCCAGAAGGGCAACCAGTTACATCTAAGGAAATCGTGCAAAGAATGAACCAGGGCTGATCTCATCTGCTGCTGAATGATTTAGCAAGCTGAATCAAAACCTACACTGATTCATCTGGGAAACAGGTTGAGAACAGGTTACAAAAGTATGAAGCAGGACAAACTCCTGGGATTTCATCAGAACTATATTAAATTTCATGCCAGAATAACATCACTGAAATCAATAGCTTAAAACAAAAGTGCAGTTGAAATTACACAACAGTCAGGTACCTATTACTTTTCCCTCTATCAAATTATAATCGGCCAACCTGCAGCAAGAGATGATGATGGGTTCAGGCTTCTTTAAAATGTCAGTGTGATGATGAAATGATAGTACTGTTGGACAGCTGGGCACACATTTCTGGGATGCAAGCACAGCACCTAACTTGGGGGTACACATTTAACAGTTTTGTAACACCTCTATCTTGAACAAGTCTCTAAAATATCCAGACAAGACTGTGGCACCACATTTATTTTAGTTGATTTGATCAGCTACTCTTCAAGTACTAGATTACAGCTGATTCCTTACCCAGCTAAATGAATGTGTCCTAGGTCCAGTCAATGCATGAAGAATTTAAATGTAATCAACACTGAGATCATCATCTTTACATTCTAAGCATGGTATACACAAAGTATAAAATAATTTCTAGACAGCTTGTTGGAATTAGGTCACAGACACTGTACCCAAACCAATACTGTGCAGTGGGAGGAGTTATTGCTCAGGGTTCCAAAATCCATTCCCAATTGTTCTAGAAAATCCTTATAAATCCTCTTATTTAGAAGTGTAAGTATTTACTTTAAGCAAAATTATTTTTAGGCCAGTAAGGCTGAAAGTTTCCACCACCATGTATATGTATTTCATATCAGATAACAGCAATAAACAATTTCAAATTTGTCCTGAAGAGGTATACGTTTCAACTTTAATACTATTCCTGAAGACAGAATAGAGCAATATTTACCTAGTAACTAACATCAGGAGGACACTGGCCCACTCTCAGTTTGGGGCCCTCAAAAAAGCTGGTTTCCTAGAATGTACCAGTATTATGAAATAGACCAGTCCACAGTACTTTGCAAAATAGAATGGCTGAGAAATGTAGGCATTCAGTCATGAAGGCTGATTCAAGCTACAGGAGCAGGAGTAAGTCTTTACTAATGAACTTGTAGAATCATGCCTATGGATGACTGCTCAGTAACAGCTCAGCAAAAGACGAATACTCAATTCCATAAACTCTATTAAGTCATGGAAAAAACTACTAACCACTTAATAACCAGGAGTGCCTACTTTGCATTTACATTGTTGCTCTTGCTGTAAAATACAGATGTTGTAAATAACACTTCTCCTGTGTTTTGTTTCTACAGTTTTTACTGAGTGCTAGTATGTGCAACATGTAAAAACTGCCAAACCACGAGTGTGTGCATATGGTAAAAGATTATATGACTCCATGCAGAGAGAGTTCTAGTTTTTCTGAAAGTTTCTTTACATAAAAAACAGCTCAATCCCACTTATCTTCAGTAAAACTCAATAGTAGAAAACATTTATGTTGATCTAAACATTTGGCAAGAAATAAGCCTACAGATCACAGACTGGGTATAATACTAAACATGGAGGTTTACATGTCTTCAGTGTTCAAAATACATTCTACAACAGTTTATTACAAGGAATGTTTCACTGCTGTTTTTTCAGTTTCACTCTGAAACTGATCACTGCCTCCCTGAAAGAAAGCAATACATCTTGACAGTGGCATCCATACCTTTGTCTGAGCATCAACAGCAGCTCCTTGATTAACAAGAACCTCTGCTACATTGACTCTGTCCTCTTGAGCAGCCAAGTGCAATGGTGTCAGTCCACTCTGTAAATGAGGAGCAGCAGGTAACAATCTTGAGAGGTGGCACATAAATTTTAAATACAAATTCAACTATTAATAAGATTCAGAAAGTCCTACTGAAATTACAGAAGTGAAAAATTCTACCTTCACTTAGAAGCTGTGTATTGTGATTCCTGATTTATTCAATTGCAAGAAACATCAACTTAAGAACTAGGAAGATAATGTTTCTTTTACACAAGGAACATTTATTTCCTTGTGCAACATTAAATACAGAATAACAAATTATATAATGCACTTGAGGAAAAAGCCACACAGTATTTTTTCCCATCCTGGCTAATTAACTTCCTCAGAATGAGCAAGACTTTAAAAGAAATTTTGAATAATTGCTTAGACTTGTACAATATTTCTTCCAGCAACATATACTCAGATTTAAGCCTTACCTAGGTTAGGTAAATCTCCTACCCTTAAACCCAAATCAATCTCTACAGAACTGCATACATTCCACCCACAACTTGCAGTGTGGACTCCTGACCAAAGGCAGTAACTGTACTGCTCTTGAAAAGGCAATGCTGATGACAACAATGGTTAGGTGGGTCCCACCGCATAAATATAATAATAGTAATCAGCTGTCAATTACACAATGGAACCCGAATATTATGGGCCAAAGCTTCTTAAAAGTTTTAGTAAGTGCTCAGTGTCTGCACAGGGACTCTGAGCACTCAGATGCCAACTATCCTGTGGACTCTGAAGAAAACAAAGGGCCCTTTACTTTCACTGCAAAACTCAGAGTTGTTGTGCTTGACATGTCTGGCTTCAAATATAGGTGCTGAGCTCAGAGGAAATGTGTATTGCTAAGCAAGTACAGGATAATTATTTTCATAGGTGCTGTTATCTGTATAATGAGAAAATAAGAGATTGCAACCAAACAGCAATGGACTGGAAGATGCTGCAGGTAACTAAAAGTGAGACTGCATCAAAATACCAAGCAGCAGTTATCATACTCTCCATAGCCAATGTGATGCAGAATGTGTACATGGCAGACTGTACGACAGTGATACAAAACATATCCAACGCTGCACAAGCCCACACTCTGACATGAGGGCAAATCAACACCCTCAAGAGAACCTATTCAAGGAGGGACTGAAAATAAGCAATCCTGTGCAGCACCACCCACAGCATCAGAGGACACAAAGTCTTTCTACCTACTGAGAATGAGAAACGTTCTCCATGAAAAATTTGACTCTTGCCTTTCTACTTTAGCCACATAAATCCATACTGAAACTGCACTTTGCAGAATCTCTGATGGCCAGAGAGAGCATTTAAAACCTCATAAAACAAAGGAAAAAAAACTAGTTTCCCTTAGCAAGTTAGTTGTTACCATTGCTTAATGGGCAGGCACGTCTCTAGAGACACCTAAATGACTCCCAACACCACTAACCACTAGGGTGAGGAAGACATTTTGTCTGGTGGCATATTTTGGCAGATGAGTGTAACATGACAGGGAGGGAGATGGATTTATAAATTCCTCTGCAGCATATGGTGCTAGACTTCATCAAAACCTGGGGACTACAAAATACAGTTCATTCAATCTGACAGAGCACTTGCTGCACGCTGCTCTCTTTGCTATAAGAAATAGCAACATGTATTCAAACACCTACGGTGTTTTTCAGAACTTGCAGATCATACTGGATAAAACTGGAGGCCCCTATCCTTCCAGTCACTATGTTTATTTATTGCCTTCGCACCAAGCAGAGGAAACACTTACCTTGTTGCTGAGATTTACATTAGCATTTCTAGTAAGAAGTAAGGACACCATGTCCACATGGCCGTCCTGAGAGGCCAGATGTACAGGGGCGATACCCTGTCTGGTTACAGCATTGGCATCAGCACCATATTCCAGCAGTGTAGTTGCTATGTCCATCTGGTTTTTCTTGGCAGCTATGTGTAGTGGCGTGTAGCCGTTCTGTCAACAGAAAGCACTTCATTGCAAGCTATTCATTAAACAACGTGATAGAATCTTTAACAAAGAGAAGAGCAGGATGTGTGTTCATAACTTACCACAGCTGTTACTGACATGAGCATTTTTTTTTTTTTCCCCTATTTCCCAGTGTGAATGAAAGCACTGTATATATGAAACATGGCTTTTCGTGCAGCATGTAGTCTGATTCTACCAAGAGACTTTCTTTGTTCAGATCAAGGGAAAATTAAAGCATGCAACTTTTGTCTTTTATTCTTCTTTTGTTTGTTTTCCTTCTTTTCACTCCTATCAATGCATAAAATTTTGTAACTCTAAAAGAAGATGATTTGGCAGAGAACAGATCAATAGAAATAAATGACTAGCATACAAATACCAGAATACTGATCCAAACACGACTGACTTTTGGGTACAGACTGCAATACCTGTTTAATCAAGTACTTTCCAACATCTAAAAAATGTATCAGACTTCATTTAAAAGCAAATGGCAAACACGAATGCATATGCATATGACTAAGAAAGAAGTTCAGGGGGCCAGACCTCTGCTACATCAACACTTCATATGGTACGGTAATAACCATGTTCATTTCAGATTACACAGTCCAATAAAATCTATCTAAAGGCATAACGCATTCACCTGGGTCATGCCCTCCGTGTACCCCATGAGGCAGCAGGGCTGGATGTAGGGCAATGCAGGAGGAGCAGAAAATGCACAGGGGTGCACAAATGTTTGCAAGACTGCATTGGTAGTAATGTGGAAGTGAGAGAGATGTACAGCACTAACTGCACGTGGAAAAGGCTCCATAGCCTTTAACATTATTTGCTTTAGCCCTTAGATGCTAAGATGTTGCAGAACAGTCAGCAGAAGTAAGCATACGCTCATACTGTTTGTTCAAAATGCAATTTTCACCAACTTCAGCAAAGTGGGAGTGCTCAGCACCTCAGCAAAGCAGACTGCAGCACTTCCAAAACGGCACCCAGGAACAGCAGTGCCACAGCTAATGAGGGAGGGGCACGGCCATTAATGTTCACTTGGAAGATGAAGTGCATCAAGAAAAACAGAGTCCCCTCTCTCAGACTTCCTGCATAAGACTGACATGTAAAACAGATGCCACTATATGAGCACCTATCCTCTGTGTTAAATCCTATATATCATATATTTTGTAAAATAACAAATGCACTTTCAAGTCTTTTCCTCAGAAATTGACATACTTCACTTGTAGCGCAATGGCAAAGAGCAGGCCACCAAGAGAAGGCAAAGACAGCTGAAAAACAAAAACTGAAACTCAGCTCAGACTCAGGCTGCATCTTCTCATGGTAAGGGCTGCACTCTGTCACTACAAATAAATGTAGAATGGAACATAAAACTTTGGAGGGACAGTACTGGGTTATTCTGGTTGCCAGGAAAAAGGGGCAAAAAGGGAATAAGATTAAAGATGGAAGGACAGAGAGAAAAAATAAGCTTTGAGAGGCGGAGAGGGAAGGAAGGCATTGCAAAGTGAACACCAAACTAAAACAAGGCAGAAGCCTAATTTTAGGCAACAAGAAAGAATGGTTTATCTGAATAACTGTATTAGAATACTGTATTGAAAAAGGCTACTTCCCACACCCTTTCACTGATCCCTCTTGGAAGGCCGGGCTAACAAGCAATTCTTAAGATGACGGTTGAAGAGGAGTGTCATAAAGAAAGCAACTGCTGATTAAACCAACTGCAGAGCTAGGGATGGGAGTTATGATAGAACACCCTTATTTATTAGGCCACACTAACAAAATTGGAAATCATCTGCTGCTACCGACATCATCTTTCAGATGATCGCACCGTGGGTGCCTAAAGCAACAAACATCCTACCATTAATTTTATTTAGTATTGATGCTCTGCTCAGTGTGTTTCTGTGTACTTGCTGCAGAAGACTAACAAATGCTCTTTTTCAGGAAGACTTGCAGCTAGCACTGAAGGCCTGAATGGCAGCTGCAAAATCATTATTTTTACAAATGGGGAAGCTAAGGTGACTTGACACATGAGTTTATGTAGTATTATACTGTAGGCTGTAGTGCTTCCACCTTGGTTTGTGCTTCCCAAGCTTTCTGCAGTGGGTACTGCAACCCCTGTTCCTTCATGTTTCACAGGATCCAGAGGTAGTGAAACAGGCAGATTCTTTCACTTATAATTGGAAAGTCAGTGTCTTCTCATTCCTTTCAGAAGGTCCTTCCTTTCCCACAGTGGCATTTAGGAGTGCTGTGTTGCAGTAGTAAAAGATCGGAGATCAGTTCAGTTCACCTCCTGGGGCACTGCTCTGGCAGGTTGCCACTATCGGCATCTATTGATTTCAGACTGTGCTACTGCTGCAGGCTATCCATGTTTATTTAACTTTTGCACCATAAGCTCTGGGAGCTCCCATGTATGACAGTCTCTTTCCTTCTCTTTAGCCATGCAGAAGGGCACTCCTATTATGGCTGTGCTCAGTCATGTGTAAGTGGAAGGCGGTCAAGGAGAGATGCCTGTGTCTGAAAGTGCTCTGCTAGCTCACCCTTTTCCACAGTGTTTCTCCATGGCGATTTCAGAAATATATCTGGATTGTTTCAAACAGGACATTTACACCACACTTACCTACCTGAACAGGTACAGGTACCTACACAGGTTTGCAACCTTGTTTTACGTATTGATGTTGTCCAACTACTGATTATTAGCCAATATTTAAAACAGGGATCCACAGAAGAGAAAGAAACATTAAGCTCCTCTAAATTCTTCTATTCATAAAACTGCTATTAAGTATTTATTTTTTCACAACTGAAATCTTAACAATATGCTGGCTTGAGAGTAAATTAACACCAAGCAGGGCTATAACTAGTTTTCTCAACTGTCCATTTACGCTCAAGTGGAAATACTATGAAGCATATCAATAACACTGTATGTTGTACTGATAAAACTTTTCATAGCTTCTGTGGCATAATACACTTGTGCACAGCAAAGAATTATCTCCAAGCTTGCCCTCTGCAAATGTTAAGATGCAGTGATACACAGTTGTCTCGATTTCTGAAAGCACGGAGACGGGACAAGCGAAAGCAAGGCTCAATCTTCAAAGAAAATAATAATTTCACATTTCTCTACATTGATACTTGCTTTTATTTTTTATTTTTTATTATTATTTTATTAATCTGTAGAATCACTCTAACAGCTTACAAAGCTTTATATGGTTGTGAGATTTTATAAGCAAGGTCACTGAGTTCCCTGTAATTGCAAGTGCATACATTCTAGAAAGAGCAGGAAGACAGCAAAACAAGTGACAGAAAGGCTAGGTATTATTCCCCAGAGTGGCCAGTACTTGTACCTTGGCAGATGCGTGAGGTGAAGCTCCCTGGTCCAACAGTAGGAGTGCCACCTTTTGATTATCGTAGTGTGCAGCTACATGCAGTGGTGTTAAACCGCTCTAAAAACATGCAGAACAAACAAGTGCTGTTACAGACCCTCTCCGGGAAAAACTGAAGAGTTTGGAAAATTAGAGCAGATAAGGTGAAAAAACACATTTTTTTATTCATTCATGTATCAGGATTCTTTGATAGATGTTGAAGCAAAAATTGAAACAAGGCTTTCAAAGTTGTTACTGAGACGTGTGAGTCCTTTTCATTTTTCCCAGGGAAGATGCACAAAAGTAAATATCAGCATTGCCCCTCAGACAGAGCAAGTAAGGAATTTTGACCTCGAGGTCACAACCTCAGCAATGTTTTTCTTTTACTACGCTGGTCAAAGTAAATTGTCCCTTGGATCTGTAAAAACGCAGGTTGGGCTGGTTTAAAAAGCTTGAGGTCCTACTGGGCTTTGCCCTATCATGGGGCCTGGGGGAGCAGAGCCAGCTGCCTGAATACTCTGATAAGGATTGTAAATAGTCTGGGGAGCAATGCAGGGGAATGGTTTGTTTCCATTGCCCTGGATGGGTACTGAGAGGACATAATTTTGCTGTCAACTAGTGACAATAAAAGTCACTTTTGTTAAGAGCTTGCAGACTCCTGGCAGCGCAAGTAGGAACGGGGATATTACATGAAACCTATTCCAGTTAAAACCAGGCTGTGAACGTTAGTGTGTGCAGTGGCAAGTAGGTAGAAGGGTATGACTAGAATATTACATGTGTATATATGTTTGCTGTGCAAATGAAAGTGACTTCTTCTGTCGTACCTTTCCAGAAGCATCAGGAGATGCATTCTTCTGAAGCAGGAGGTTTGCTACCTCAATTTTCCCATATTTTGCAGCCACGTGTAGAGGAGTAAATCCTTTCTGTAAGAGAGCACACAGCAGCCTCAGCCACTCTCTTCCTTGGTGCCTAGACTATCAGGGCAAAGTACACCTCTAATCTACAGAGATCTGCTATTTCTGTCTACTTCCCTTTAACAGTTCCATGTACAGGCAAGCAAGTCTATAGTTTCTCACTGCCCTGGCAGGTTTGAAGGCTTTCCCTTGCAAGGAAAAGCCCTATCCATATAAAAATGACTAAAAAGAGAAAGACGGTTCCTTGCTTCACACCAAAGACCCAAGGACAAGGCTGGGCAACAGCTTATCAACTCCCATCAAGAATCTCTGCTCCACATTCCTTTCATTCTGAGCAAACACATGTCAGATCACTAGGATGTGTTATAAATCAGGCTCTGGGATTAAAGAGTGAAGCTTTGCACCTTTTTAACAACATGTAGCTCAATCTCATACCATTCATATACGTATATAACTATTCTAGCATTTAACTTGCCAGTAGTACTTGTTACAGATATATTTTATTATGGAAGCTATCACTTTTGCATCTCTCTTACCTTGGTAATAATAGCTAAAGATGCGCCATGCTCCAAAAGAACAGACGCTACATCTTCATGGCCTTCTCGAGCAGAAAGGTGCAAGGGCGTATAGCCAGAAGTTGTAGCTGCATTTGGAGATGCTCCTTGCTGTAACAGCTGCTGTACTATATCCGCTTTTCCCAGTCGAGCAGAAATGTGCAGCGGCGTTTGGTCATCCTAAACATAAAGGAAAAAAATCACGATTCTACATCAGAAAACTAATGCTCACATTTGGGCAGAAAACATTTGGTCAGATTCTATTGGTTTTCTATTGCTTTTTTAAATTGCACGTGAACATTAATCCTACTGAAGTCCTAGTGCTGGTGTATAATCTATTACGTTTAGCTGTTATTTATGATTCATGTTGATCACAGGCAACGGCAGTTTGCACAAATTCATTGTGTGAAATTATTTAAAGAATATTTGCATGACTGAGCTTCTGAACACGAGCTGTTCACTTTCAAGAATGTCTTAGATTTACAAACCACATGACTCACTATTGTCAGACTACTTCCAGATATGGAATATATCTGCCATAAATATTTAGAGTTCCTTATAAGTAGATGCTCTTGCTAGTAACCAATTCTCAGATGATAATTTCACGGTGAAAAGTAGATCTCTTTGAAATTTAAAGTATTTAGACACTATTTGGGGGAAAAAAAAATTAAAAAAAATCCTGGTTTGACCTAATAAGATGGCCATACATTGTGCCCATTTATCTACTTTCCCTGTGTGCTTCTTAGAATTTTTATCTCTGTAATTTTCTATGATTCTTCAGTAGCTCTTGACCATTTCTTTGCCTTCTTCCTTTATTTTCCTCAGTTGCTTTTTTTCCCCCCCCATAGGGTCTGCTCCTTTTTTCCAGCCCTATTCTACATGTTCTTTCTGTGCCTTCTAGCCTTTTTTGACTTAGTGCCCACATCAACCTTACCAGTTTGCTCTTCCTATAGACAGACCAACTTATCCCGCAGCCAAGTCAAAGCAATTGTTACGCTGATCTAGGAAGTTTGTTTTTCCCTTGTATGCGCCCTTCATTTGCTCTTCCAAATTCTTTCCTTCCACCGACCCTGGTTAATTCCTCTACTTTTCACAGAATCTCCCATAGTATCATTTATTGTGAGCTATTAAAATATCCTCCTGTATATTCCACTCTTTGAAACACAGAGGAATAATGCAAATTAATACATTTCCCATTCTTCCACAACAGTGATCTTCCAGCTGAAACAGGTTACCTACACTCATCCACCCACTACCCAACTTGCCCTTCTTCATCTTCATCCACTGCTGAGAATCTCCTACAGGCAACTTACTCTTCCTTTAGTATCACTCTGTTTCCAGCCTACCTATACAGTCTCCTCCAGCTCCCCAGAGCTCCCACATCTGTTTTCTAGGGAGTTTCAGATCTGCCACCTCTCTGGTAGGCCCTCTAGGAAGTGTTCTTTAAAAGCCTAACTATTTCTGAATTGATACAGGCTGATGCTTCAGTGGTATGACAACAGACATCAGCAGCCTAGAGATTATGGTTTTGCAGAAATAAAAACAGATTTGAAGTATTCCTCCTACCCTTCCCTGTCTCCTACCCTAAATCAAAAGTCAAAGACAGAATAGTCTATATTAAATGTTGGTGAAAAAACAGTCATGGTATCAATTTGACATCTCCTGCCTTCCCTCTTATAATCAGCTCACTCACGACTATGGTAATAAAGTATGTAACAAAATATTAGTGGTCATTATGCCAAGGCCCTTGGCTTCATCTCCCTTTTCTTTTCCAAGATAACACATGGAAGATGAATGCAATTTCCTGCTTTATTAAATAACCTTAAACATAAATCACCTTACCTTAGCTTTAGCCTCCACCTGAGCTCCATTTTGTACTAGGTATCGAACGACCTCTGTTTGGCCAGCTCTGGCAGCCATGTGTAGTGCTGTTTCTCCTCTCTAGCAACACCAGAAACAAAATATCAAAGATGACAAAACAAATAAAAACAAAACAAAAACAAACAAACAAACAAACAGGAAAAACAAATGCAACATGTTTAATAATCACAAATATATACTGGTGATGCAATTGAGAACAATCACAGTTAGAAAATTCATAGGAGTTGTCTGTAAGCAAGATGGGAGATGAAGCTCTGAACTGTATGCTACAAAGCAATTTATTTTCCTTCCTTAACACAACAGTGCCTTTGTTCCTAGCCTTTTGCTGTAAAGAGAACGCATTTTTTGTACTATCTGTTTACAAACAGTGTTTAAAATTATATTCACTTAAATAAAGCCTATTTCAGTGTTTGGGTTTGGTGTTTTTTTTTTTAATTATTTTTTTTTAATTTTTATTTTGTCCATTCCGAAATGTAATTTTCTCAGATTTTCTCCTGCCATGCCCTATGCTCTCAGTATCATTTTCTATCTGGTAAGTACTGAAAAGTGAGAATGTGGGGAAAAACATCACTATCATTTATATCAAGGCTTCAAAGACTTAATGGAAGACAAATTTAAGGAAACTAGAATAAATGCAGGAGGGAATCTGCTTTCTAGATTTTTGGATGCAAGTATATATTTGGGAACAAACATCTCATTTATGAGATTGTGTTGCAAATGTATACAATTTATACAAAATATTTTCTTCTAATTGCACCTGTGTATGGAAGCTGAAAGGAATATTTTTGAGACTGAAGTGCTAAAATGAGTGAAGGAGGTTCCACTGTCCTCCCATTTCTCAACTTTCATGTACCATCTAACAATGACTTCAATTTTTCCACATGCCCTGGGAGCCTTGGGGCACACAGTGCACATCCAGTAGAAAAGCACACTTGTATGGCTGTATGGACACAGGCAATATGTCCCGACAATCTGCTGCAATCTGTTGATAACAACATAACTTCCCTTGAATGGTAAGCCCCTGGGGTCTTGGGAGAACAGTCAAGTACACATCTCAAAAATTACATGAGAGAAGCTAGAGTATGTTCTGATTCTTTACTTCAGAAAATAAAGAGAATAGAGCCTGCTCAAGGTCAGCCTCTTCTGAGGTCTCCTTAACCTGTCAAGCACCTCCCGAGGAGGTGGCAGCACACCATGCTTTCCCAAGACTCCAGCAGGAACCATGACTACTAAGGAGGCGGGTGACTAACACCAGAATTAGGCACTTCCCAACAGTGCTGCTCATGGACACTAACACATTTGCTGCCCTGCTGTGTTGAAAAGCAACCTGTTACTCACCACGTTGGTAGTGTTGGGTGATGCTCCATGATGCATTAGCTGTGATACAATATTTACATGTCCCATGAAGGCAGCAACATGGATTGGAGTTAGGCCCGACTGAAAGGAAAACCAACATCAAACTTATATGTCTATTTCCACAATTCTTTACAAAATTGCTATGGAGAAAAGTAAATTATTTCAAAATGGGTAAGCCCAAGTGCTTGCTCTTCTCAAAAAACATACACATCTTTAAAGATCACATAGATTTCAAAACACAGATGAGCATGACTCATAAGCAAGCAAAAACACTCCAGGAATTCAGTACAAGGAGACTTTCTACAACACAGCTAATGCAAAAAAGATGATGTGTCCTTTGCCCCCATTAAATCCAGTTGCTCTTAGTGAAGAAAAAAAGCCTACTGTTCTCTGTGGTGAGCTTAATCTCTACTGTTTCTTCAAGAGTAATTGAATTCAAAACCACAGCATACAGCAAGAGAGGCACAGATGCATACAACACACACTGAAGAGAAATTCCCCTTCCCTCAGCACCTTGCAGCACCATCATCTTTTGAATATTTTGTAGAAGGGCAGTGGTACAAGTTTAAAGAACCAACTGGAGAGATGGAAGGTCAGTTTAGCAGGGCATGACATCAGGAATTATGCCTCAAAAGTCCAATCAACAGTCAATAATTCTTGGAGTAGAATTACCCTAAAGCCTCTTCACAGCTGCTTCTGCACAACTGTGGCAACAGCCGGCCAGAGGCTTCAAAGGGAAGTTTTGCTACCACGAGAAGGAGAAACCTCAGCAGATCTCTGGATATGCCCTGACTATGCAACTTCCTCACTGATGTACAGAAGGCCTCAAGAAGGTAGAAGGTGAAGAAAACACACTTTTGTTCCACTCTGATGCAGGACAGCAAACACAAGCAGGGTGGCAGAATAACTGGTTATTTCTTTTTCCTGATTCACTTAAGTTAGTAAATATTTTTAAAATAATAGACTATAGGAAATGCAATGCATTTATGTCATATTTGACCATAAACAGTAACTCATATTACAGAGATTCAAGCTGCAATGAGATTTGCAGCTTGAATCTCTGCAGCTGAAAATGAGATGTGCAAATGGAAGCATGGAAACTACCTGGAAAACAGAATTTGCCATGGAAAAAGATAAAAAGCATTACCTTCAATAATCAGTTTATAAGCAGCAATAGCTATTCATAATACATTTGGTAACGTACGGATGCTAAATACTACAGCTCTGAATTCAACCTTAAATTTGTTACAGCACTACAGACAGCCAGTAGAAGAGGCAGGAAGGCAGTTATCTTAGTACAGTACCATGATGAGTCTCAACAAATGCAGGGCCATGAGATCATGTGCAGCGACAGGAAATTAAGGAAGAGTTCTTGCTTTCAGAAAATTTGCTTGAATAAGAAATTCATAGAGTACCAATCAGATGGTTAAGTTGGTTGACTCACATAGTAATCTACTACTGTTATCTTTTTTTTTTTTTTTTTTTTTTTTTAATTCTTCGTACTTAAAATGGTTAAAAACAGAGAAGTTTTCTATTTCCACAGGGACTGATTAATATGGAGGACAGATGTGGTATCTTTTCTGTAAAGGTTCCCTTTGTGCCTCTCACTCCTCTATAAACAAGCTACACTCCGCAAGCTGCACTCACAAACCTTGTGGCTTTATAAACTCGTCTAGAGTTTTGTGAGCTGTAGCGAGGCTCAGTCCTTTCTCAAGAAAGCCAAGAAGGGAACTGTGTGACTTGCTACTGAATAATTAGAACAAAACCCCTGAATCAAATGAAACTACATTCTGGGGAGATGAGCTGCTCCCATCTGTACCTTTTTTAATCAACGGGATTGTTTATCATTTGCTAACGCGCCTTCTTCCATGATGTTCCCACGTTCATATACCTGACCTTTGCTCCTAATTTAGCACACAACATACATATACAAAAAAAGCCAAATTTTCTCATAGGCTCCTATTAATTTCTAAATTGTGCCAATAACTGCACACAGATCATCTGTGCTGACTGAAATAGTTGTATATTGATCGCTGTCTAACTGATTTGAGATGACCTGTGATGGTGACCAAATATCATTTCTGTGTGGAAAGTCAAACCAAGGTCTGTGAATTAAACCACCGTTAGAATTTAGACTTGAATGAAGCAGTCTTCACCCTGACCTCCTTAGCAGGGTGAATGTCATCTTCTGCACATTTAATTACAAACAGAAATAGACAGAAATGACCACCCTTAAAATTTTACCAGTTATGTGTCACTCATTATCCCCACTGTCTTCCCAAAGTGCATCAATTCTTTGGGTGTTCTGATTCATCAGGGTAACTTATTATCCAGTATCATGATCTTTTATCAAATCAAATTATCAGTAATGAAAATTATTACTGTCTTGAGTGGCACATGATCTTTAAGAAATACTCAAATATGAATCAATACAGATGCAGTGATTTTTTTTTTTAGGAAAAAAACAGACAAGTGTGAAAAGACCACTTCTCACCTCAGTCACAGCTTGGATTGATGCACCATGCTTCAGAAGAAGTTCCATCACTTTTATCCTGTTCTTCTTGCAGGCAATGTGCAAAGGTGTGAAACCATTCTGTAAATGAGAAAGAACACATTTTTTTGATGCTCTGCATGTATTAAAAGGTAAAACCGGGTACAGAAGTCACGCAAAGCATTCCTCTGTGGTAACAAAACTCTTCCCAGATTTGTTTTGGCTTCACTAAACTGTGTAAAAGAGAGAAAAATCTTTTAAAGAAACAAGAAAAAGACCTATCTTATACAGCCACTTTTGATTATGATGTATATTGCCTATTCTAATTTAAAAAAATATTTTAGTTCTCATTTACATAAAACTTTTTAAAATTTCATTTTTGCTTAAGCTTATTCACTTCTTTTTCGTGCTCCCTTTTTTCAGCTCTCTTGTTTTGACTTGTCAGAACTGCTGATGAAAAAGAACACTCAAAGTTTACAAGCTCTGGCATTTAGATTCTTTTCTAAACTACCTTACTATTATTTCTTCTTTCATTCATTATACGCCACTTCACTACAATTACATTTTTTTTTTGCCTCTTCCATTAAAAGAATTGCATACATAGGAATGGAAACATTTTAAACGACCATCTTATTTGGGACAAGGCGATATAGCAGAACACAAATAAAACAGGAAAGTAAGCTGTCCAGAGCATCCAAGACCAGCATCAACATCAGTGCACTGAATGCTGATGCCACCCTATATACTCATCAGGAAAGCCTACAAAAAACAATTCTGAAAACAGTTCAGATCTGAAAAAAAAAAATAGCTTTGCTACCTGCCATATAGTAAAGTCTATCATATGCCTTTGTAACGTGAGGTCAGTGCAATTGTCTGTTCCAGTTAAATGTGAGCAGCTCCCAAATCTGCTCCTTAATAGTGGACAACATCCAGGGTAAGCCCAGACGTGTTTCAGGGAAGGGTAAGCCTGAATTTCAGATACTGCACTCTACAGCACCTTTCTACTACTTAATCATCCTGAGTGGAGACAAGGACAGAATAGAAAGAAATAGAAATTTGTGGCTGGATTACAAGACTAATTAGAAGCATTGCCAGCAACTCTGAAAAATTAAAACTGATGATGCTTTGATTATTACAGAATACTAAAATAAATATTATGGAACCATAATCCTCCCTGTTTGCCTCTTACATAGAACAAAACTTGTATATCATCATAGGTTGACCAAATACATCAAGGAAAGATTCATCTGACACAGTAAATAGAGAAACTGAGACAAGCAAATCTTTGGAGCCTGTGCTGCTCTCCAGACAGAGTCAATCCCACAAGCTTTTGAGGATTTCAGGAGCTCATATAACATTACAAGGATTCATTTCAGAAGTAAAATTTTTTGGAACAGCGTTTTAAGACCCAAACATTGTAAAGACAGTGAACTGCAAGTATATATATTTAAAAAAAAAAAAAAAAAAAAGGAATTCAGTTTGCATGCAGTTTAATTACACTACTGGTTTTATTGCTGAGGTTGGTTTTGAAGTAAAAATGCTTATGGCTCCATTGCTATAATTACAAAATACCACAAATATTACTTAGGCAACTCATTCTTACTTTTTACCATTTCACATCTTTGAGAGCAAATAAGAATTCCCCTAATTCTCAAGGTTGAAAGCGTTTATTTTCTTTACGAACATACAGAAAATGAGAATTCTCTCTGTACTACAAACTGCAGCAGTTACATCTGCAGCTGCTTAATCCATTTAGAATTGCAACAAGCTACCAGGAGGCAGAAGTGCTCTAGTTACACTAAAAATAGATAAATCACTGTTGACCAGCCATAAGCAAAAGTCTGCACTGATTGCATGAAATGCATTACTAATACTTTGAACCTCGAGCATCCTCTCTTGTGCTATAGTAATACAACACAGCCTTGCTGTCAACCATCAGCAGGCAGAAAATAACTCTCAAATAAATCTCACAGCAACTTTAGAAGAATGTTTAGCTGTGAATAGTAACCCACTGTGTACTCACCAGTGCTTTGGCATTAGGATTAGCTTTCTTATCCAAGAGAACCTTGGCAACTTTGTAGTGGCCACAGTGGGCGGCAACATGCAGCGCAGTCAAATAGTCATTAGTGACATCATCCACAGGCACGTTGTGCTGAATCAGGAGCTGAACACAGTTTAGATGATCTCCTTGTGTTGCCATGTGCAATGGAGACAAACCATTCTGCAAACAAAAAGACCCAGTGCTGATGGGTTACAGGATGCTCAGAGAATTGAAACTCTCATCTTGCTCTTACAGAGTGTGCTGTGTGAAGGATTTCGCAAGCCCATTCAGCACCCAAAATCAACTAATCACGTTGAGTATAACAGTGAAGGTTCTTAGTCTGATAAAAGCCTTTTGAGTGTGTCCGGTGAGAGTATATAGACAGCTCCACTTTAAAAAGTAGCTATAACAGCAGTGCTATGAAAGCTTAGCTTATTTCAGCTAGCATAGCTCAGGTAAATTGCCAGAGTTAAATAAGTTATGTGAAGAACAGTGCTTAGTGACTTTTAATACCCTAACTAGCACGCCTGCTGTTTTAAAAAGCTGCATTAAACTCGTTGTAATACAGCCTGTATATGCCAGGCAGGAGCAGAGCATCACTTGCTAATCACTGCAACCTTCCCTCATCTATCCCCTAGTATTTCTCTGAATTTAGTTGTACAAATACCTTACACATCTGTGGAGACAATTCTTCATTTTTTACACCAGCATGTGCAAAAAAAAAAAAAATATCTGAACGTGACCATCACGATGTGACCTACCAGAAGTTGATAAAGCTCTAATTAATCAGGGAAATGCCTGAAAGATTCATATTTGGGAACTAAATCTCCATCAAGACTTGCTACTTGCACTGCTTACAACAGCTAATCAACAAGTTGCTGCCTATTTTACTTTTCCTGAGTAAAAGACATTAAACACAAGAGAATTCCCAGAATTTCCATTTGTATACTTTTTAACTTAGTCCTTCTTATGCCAAAATTAGATTCAAGTTCAGGAGTAACATGTAACACTATATAATCTATAAGTGACTGACAGTACACTGTTTGCTATCAGGTAGAAAATAAAACTCTTGCTCTCAGATGCAGTGCCCCCATGTGACCATGGTTAGCAAAGGCAAAGCTGCAGTGTAAAACTGTGGAGATCTCAGACTGAGACACAAGAGCTCTTTCCTCTCTCCCCTCCCCTGGGAATATCATAACAGTAGTAACAACCTTTCAAAATAAAGATGGAAATACACAGTGAAATATTTTTTTGAAGTGGCATGGAAGAAGGTTAGTGAAAGCGAACAGGCTAATGCTGTCCTAATTTGAAAGCAGTTTTGTTCAGTGCTGAAAGGTGGAGATTCTTGGACATGGCTCTATCTTCTGAGTAAGAATATCTCATGGGCTTCTCACTTGTGATTTATGTTGGCTAGGATGAACCTCCCTCCAATTCCCAAAGGTTTCTACAGCAACTATATACGTGAAAGCTAGATACTAGCATTGCAATTTAAATGTAGTTAAATAGGATTGAAAAAATAAAAATCACATTAATTTCCCACAGTCACCAAGCCCTCTTTGGTGAGGGCTTTTTGGGTGTTAGCAAAAAATCATGGAAGTTTATATGGTGTTCTGTTTTACTGTTGACAGAAAAAACTCTCCAGGTGAAAAGCATCATTCATTCAACAAGAGCCAGTAAACTCCACTTATTAAGAACTAAGGACTAAGTTCTTAATAAGTGGAATTCTAAGGACTTAAGAATTAAGGACTAAGAAATTGAGGAGATGGCATGGGACTCCCTCATAGGAAAGACTTGTAAGGAGAAGGCTGAAAGTGATAAAAAAGAAGGGAGGAAGCGGAGCTGCTGCACTTCTATTAAGGAAAATCAACATGATGTATGATAAAAAAAAAAAAAATTACTGTGGACGAAGAAATAGACTTCATGCAAAAGAGCAAGAGACAAGACTGGACGTTAAAGGCATTGATAAAGACAAAAGGTCATTGCCCTCTGTTATGACAAAATATATTTGCTCATAATTCTGTTGCAGTAAAATATATACTGCAATCTTAAACAAGCCAGTTAAAATTTCAATGTCTTCCCATTTACAACACAAAAACATTACGTATAACACCTTTATCCTGCACCACATCCATGTTGAGAGACAACGTTTGTAAAAAGTGATTTGCTACTTTGAGATGAAGCCACTATATAATAGTTATATGTTGCTTTTATGCAGATTATCCGAAAAATATTCAAAGGTGAAGTTTAATAGCAACGAAAGAGATCAATGGTCAAATGATACCCTTAAAAAAAATAAAGAAAAAAAAATCAGAATAGGATTAGAGAGATCAAATGGAGTGTCAAATGCCTGAGCGGGCAAAGAAAATTATCAGTGATACGCAGCATAATTTGTAGCTGTGTTGAAGTACTTTAATCAGGGAAAGCTATTAACTCTGAAACAAAGAGAATAAAAGGAAAAAAAAAGAAGAGCTAAACAAGCCCATAAAAAGAGTAAATAAAGAAGATGGAAACTGACACACAGAGATAGTATATCTCACACAGCAAATCAGGGCATATTCAGGGCTACAATTCAGATTCCTTTTGCTCTTGGAAAACTCAGGATAAACTAGTAGGTCACTACTTCCCCTGAAAATAGATCTAAGGCTATTCCAGTGTGAAAAAGGACCTTCACTATCCTAAATAATCTCTTAACAGGAAAAAGTGATCAAACTGCAGTCTTGTTATTCCCCTTAAATAATTTCATTTGATAGGAGAAAACTTTGAGGCGTTCCAATTCTTTCAAAGTTGTGTACTATTTGAAGAGAATGGAATTATGAGTTTTAGAAGATCACTGTACCATAGTTTAGTGCCAAACGAGTGGCTTCATTAATGTCATTCAGAGGTATCTCTACTTCTTAGATTACTTTTTGAAAACAGCAGAATTTACACATCAGAGAATAGTTCAGAAAGCTCTGCACTTTCTTCTGCGCATTTTTAATACATAATATAGTTTTCCCTTCTCCAGCAAGGAGCTCTCATTTTGCTGCAGGTGTCCAAATAAGCCTCTGAAGTTCAGTGTCCGAAGTCCATCTTCCAGCACTGTGCTATTTCAAATGCACCAACCTACGTTCTCACCTGTCTGATTTCAGCTAATGAACTTTGGGCCAGACAGTGTGAATCTCCTCAGAGAAAAAACAAATTCAAAGCCCACAGGCCCCAAATGGCAGGTTAAGCTTCAGGATAACACCTGGCATGCAAAATCCATATGGCAAAGAAACATAGTTCCCTAGGAGAATGTCTCATTTAAGACAGTGAAAACCAAGGAAATGGGCTTTGTTTCCTCCTTCAGTTCCACCAGAGAGCGTGGAAAATTCTGACTGCCTGGAGTACAAGCCCTAGGCTCAGTGTGGCAGAAAAAAAGGAGATATGCCCTGGACAACTCTGTCTGGGTTCCTGGAGTCCATGGAAACTTAACATGTAGAGGACGGGTGGATCCCGTCTGTCAGATTAACCATGACAGCACTTTCCAGTGACTCACTGAGCAGAAGCAAGCTGGTGTCAGCCTCCCCAAACAAAAGCTAAATATAGTCCAGAGAAGGGGGAAAAAAAGAAAAAAAGAAGAGGGAGGGGAAAAGCAGAATATAGAAAGGCACTGAGACAGAATAGGGCAGGATGACAGAAGAGAGGAGAACTAACAGAGGGAAACGTGACATGTTGCTTACAGACTGAGAGGAAAAAGGTGGAGGAACGTATCTCGGGAAAGAACGTCAAAAAACTGCACAATTCAACTGTCAGCCTCTGGATGGGAAAGTCACAGAACGTGTTGTGCTACAAACAAAACTACTGCACGGAGATTTAAAACCAGCTGCAATAGCTGCACCACAAATCAGCAGAAGAAGAGTTCTTGCAAGCTTGTGCTTTAATGCCAACCCATGGGCTTAAAGCAATCTGCACACATTCTAGTGCAGGTGATGTGAAATTCCCATGAAGAACTTGTGTGATAAAACACAGAGAGAAAGAAAGTAAAGAAACTGGTTATCACTCCAGTTCCTAATGAAATATGAGCTGTTTCCTGCAAAGAGATGTTGCTCTATTTATATCCCTTATCTCTTTTCTAGCCTGAGGGTAATTTAGTGCAAGCTGAAAATATATTGTAATCACCATGCATTTATTCCAGGATATAGACATTTTCTAGCTACTGTTATTCTAAGCGATGGGGTTACCATACATGCCTTTTCGGTCGGCAGAGAAACCTTTGCTTGTGCATCTAGATTTAACATCTTTTAGATATGCAGACGTGTTCTACATATGGCATCCACTTTGGAGAGCGCCCACACAAGTACTTTAAATAGCTATGAAACAGGGAAGTTATTATTAAGCCCTTAAATGCAGTATCATACAGAATTACAGTTCCAACAAAGTACAAGGACTACCCCAGCAGAAAATAGAACAGCATCAGTTACCTTTGTTTTGGAAAGAATAGGAGCACCACGATCCAGCAGCATTTCTACAACTTGTTCATGGCCGCTTCTTGCTCCGCAATGGAGGGGGGTCAACCCATCCTGGGGAACACAAGCATTATAATCTATGAAATTCAGACACAGTAATTTTTTTTGCACTTTTATTAAAAAAAACAAACAAACTTCAGTGTCTAAAGAAACTTTTCTGCAGGATGCTGATCTTGCACATCTCAAGAGTTGAAACCATTTCTTTAAATGGACAGGGTACATTTTGACTCCATTTTCTAAATATGTAAATAGTTGTATCAAATTGGTGCAGTGGGCTCTTCCACTTTACATGCGTTAAGAAAAAAATAAGCTTGTACATCAGGTACTTTTTGATTGCATGCCTTTAAGAAAACTGGGTCAGTCAGTGTGCATCAAAGCGAATGGATATTACTTATATCTGAGAAAAACACAAATCTTTCTTATTGAGTTTGATTTTATTACATTGATTTTGACAGGTGTACAGCAGATGAGAAAACCATCTTAACCCCGGGTGGTAAAAGAATGCTGGATTAACTCCCGTTTCTTGTAGCGTAAACCATAACTGTAGAACTTCAATCTGAATGTCTAATCCAGGGTCACGGTCTACTCTCAGTATCTCTTTCAGAATAGTTTTCTTAATGATAGTTTTCACCATGCTAGAAATATATTCCTCAATTAAGATGAAGATGCTTTTTTAACAGTAGAGTTATTTACTCAAGTACTCATGCTAATGCTCAAGTGCCCTGTTCTACGTAATGGGTGCAATGATGAAAGACAGCACACATGCCTTGAGTAACTGCAAGTAAAGTCGCATGGAGTTTTTCAACACCATGTGTCATAATGGTTATTGCAAATAGTAATGGCATGGCTTTGAGAAAAATTAGGAAGAGTATGTTTCTTGAATTAGTAAAAGCAAATCTTTCATTTGTTACAAGCAAACCAGATTTGCAGGAGATATTGTTTTACAGCAACTGCATTGCATTTTCACCAAGTATGTCAGAGGAGAAGTCCTTATAAATAGTAAGGAAGTCTTAAACTAATAAGGAAGCAAGGTAAGCCTTTACTAATTTCTCAAGCACAGATCATAAGGGAAGGGGCCTTTTCTCCAGTGTCTTTCACCACTCTTAAAAATACTTCATATTGCCTAAAGTATATTACAACATTTTTATATAAAGGATTATCTAATTTCTTACCACATATCCTGTGCTTATCAATTTACACACACTTTGTATGGTAGAAAATACTCCTAAATTGCCTTCTTCTTTGTATTTTCCCCATATATATAATAATGTTCTGCTATCAGTTTAAGGCTAATGAAGTGTAGAGGGCAGCTGGGGGGATGGAGGTACCGATTTTGAGAGTCTTATTCTCTCCTGCTTCTACTTTTTGCCCTTTCCTAAGAAGCTTTTGAAATTCTGCAGCAGAAATTCTTGTCATTTAATTTTTCTGCTATTCTCATTTAAACCTCACGTGGCTCTAACTGTACACTTTCTATTACTTAATTTAAGACATACAGATCTGATGCAGATGAAGGAGAGATTTTTGGATAAGATTTGATGTGAATGCGATTCAGGAGCTATTTATTCATGCAAGACAAACAGTGTTCAGGTCACTTCTCAGATTATACCAAGATCACAGAGAAGAAGATGCATTTGCTCACCTCCATAAACTAGAATAGATCATCCCGAACTACCCCTGTGCTCCCCAGAGCACAGAGCTGCAACAGTGTGGTGGTGCTGAGCCCACAGTTCCTTCCTGCAGCTGACCAGGCTCCTGCAGCACAGGAGGTGGCAGGCAGTCATGCCTGGCCAGTTGCACAGCAGCCCCCACAGCAGATACATCACACAGCATGACACAACATTGCAATGCAATGTAGGTGCTTGTCAGGACACCGTATCTGAAGCTATCTTTATGAGAATGTCAGGGCTCCCACCAGAAAAGGCAAATATACTTTGAGACAGCTCACTTGGCTGCAAAGGGTTTTTGGTACACTGAAAACGAGCCAACTATTCACCCAGCATAGTAAATTGCTACATGGCCCTAAGAAGAAGTGAAGAAACTCAGAGCCAATTTGAAACAGGTCACAGAAAGATGTACAACATACAACATTTACAAAAATATATACATATATATAAAATTTGAGATTAGAAGACACTGCTCTAAAGTCAGAAAGACTACTGATTTTGTCAGGAGATTTTCTCATGGCTCACTTACTGTTGATATAGACTACGCTATGTGAAGTATAAGATGTACCACATGTGTTAAGAAGCCTTCTTTCCTTAATATGATAGTCTGCAATGGCTCTGAAAAACCATTACAAATGATTATGACAATAATCTGCAGATTAAAGACTCTCTAAGTATATGCTGACATAACAAATCATATCATTTGTATTATCTATCCCTCCAGAGAGCATCTCCAGCAGAAGCCAGGAGGACAATAGGGATTCTGCTCAGACACAGGCTTCCTTCCCATAAGCACTGCACAAATCGCTGCTGTCTCTAGGGTTTATCACCCCTATTCCAGCTTGGTGAGCCTCTTAGCAGGTGCTTCTGCCCAGCATGGCCTCTCCACACCCTAAATCACACAAATTCTGCATTTCATCAGTGCTACTGCAAAGAGTCACCAGTGCAGCAGTGTAACAAATGAGCTTTGCTCTGCTTCCACGCGCAAAATGCACTTACACTGCCAAGACAGTGTTATTCTTCTCACTGTATTTAATCTTAAAGCATGGGGCTTTTCTGGAGCAGCTTTTGTATGATCTGATGTATCTTAAAAGAGTATATCCCACATGTTCTCATACAGATATGAGTGCTAGCCTGTTTAGCTGTAAAATCAGTAAAATGAAGATTACAGACTTACTGTTAATCCAAGCTAAATTGTGCTCAGTGCCCGCTTCAGACAAATTCACTTTGGCATATGCAGTATTAGGCAGCCAAAGAAAATCAAGCTAATTTGATCAGCCTCTCTAATTACACTATTTTTAAAGTCTTTTCTGGAAGATAGAGAAAAAATAATTAGGGCAACATTCAGTAAACATGTTACATCAGGCATTAACAGGTCTTTGCTTGAAATTTAGTTAAAGACCAGAGTTAAAAAAGCTGCCCAGGGCAGACTAAAGCAGGGGATAGTTAGGGCTTTGCATGGCTAGTTATTGAGGAGTACACTAAAGAATTAAGTACAAAACTCCAAGTGCCAGCTGCTAGACATTACACACACAAAAAAAGGACAGCTGGAAGAGAAACAACTGGTTAAAGTAAACAAGACAAAGTGTGAACTAAAGAAAAAAAGGATGGCTGGGTCACAAAATGTATGTAAGATCATTTTTTAAATAACCTCATATGCTCATACATTATCTGAACTCCTAACTGCAGTTCAAAGGTGCACAACGTTTGTGGTGCTCATCAAATCCTGTTCCTAATTAATACAGTGAAACCTGGAGGCCATGGATGTCTTTTACAATAATTTTTTAACAGGATAAGGATTTAGTCCTTCACATTAACCTTTTGTGCAGTACCTCAGCACTGCAGTCTCTAGGACCATCTGCCAGCAGAAAACACAAGTGCTCAGAGAAATGACTAAGGAAAAGAATTCATTACCCCAACTTAATTTAATGCTCTGGAAAGACTTTGTGAATTTATCTATAAAGTGGGTATGTTTGTGAAAAATAAAAGCCAACACTACATGGAGAACATTTCCAGTACCAATTCCAGAGAATGGACTGTGGGCACATCACAAAGTGACAGCTGAATAGCTATATTTGTCCCATTTAAGAGAAACAAATCCCAGCCTTACTGGCACTTATTCAGCAACACAGGACAGTATCTTCTGCATACTCCTGTAAAGGTCAATTACAGACCTGATAAGGAGAAACAAAGGGCTGGGAATTCCTGCCTCTGAGCAAGGGAAACAAGCTGTTTCCAAGTACTGTTGTCCTTTCACATGGGTACAGTAATATTGTAGTTTACCTTTAAGGAGGTGCTTTGTGCTCCATAATCTACATTTGCATTAAACAGCATCATGGTACCCAAGAAAAAGATTATTTTAATCAAAGAAAGAAAAAAAAAAAAAAGCTTCACTTCAAGAAGAGGTCACACCTATATTTATAAAGCTTTAGAAACACGTATACATTTACAAAAGAGAAGTCTCACTTATTCTTATGTGCAAATCCCATTCCTGTGTAAAGCTGCATGCTCTTTCGGCACCTGCCCCTGCCCCTTGCAGAGCACTTTGAGGTTGGGCTCAGACTGAGCAGCCCACTGATGGACACGATTTGACAGTTAGAACACACAGCCTTGGTAGCTCATTGCCATTCAATATGCACAGTAGTGGTCATACTGTTATAAAGGGATATGACCAAAGCTTTTGTCATCCTGTATTTTTGTAAGAGCATTCTAAGCCTGAGACATTAAAAAAAAAGGAGAGTACTTAAGGAAAAAAGTGAAATGCCTGCAAGGCTGACAGACCTCAATTGTTCTGCCTTGGGAAAAAACACTGGGTCAGGTAGGAATAGCAAGAGAACTTTAACAGGAACATGTACTGTAATGGCTTACAGCAATTAATCTTAGTTATTGAACAAGTCATGCAGTCTCTGCTGAAATAGAGTTCTTTTCAACTCTAGTATTGCGTTATTCTCAGCCTTCTCTTGCTTCTCCTACTGACTTGTAAATCCTTTCTGATCTACTCCAATGACTCTCTTCCCTTTTCGAATCTCCCTGGTAGAGCCCCTTGCTGCCCAGACCAGGGGCTAGTAAACCCTTGCCAGGATGAGTCAGTGCTGCTGGGAGCAAAGTTTCCACTTCATCGCTAACTAGTAGAAAATGATGTCTTTGGTGATGCCAGAGAAGTGCAACATACATATGGCAAGGGCAGGAGAAGTTGCACAAATCCCTTTTGATATATAGGGAGAAGGGGTATTTGGGGAATTCTCTAGGTGAAACCAGAAAAAGAAAGGAACAAAAACAGAACAAAATAACAACACAAAACAACAAACCAAAAAATCTTCCTGAACTGCACTCTTCCCTCACTGTGAAGCTCTGCCAGACTACTGAGCTGTTAATGCTTCCGTCCTCTTCCTAGATCCTCTTTCCATTACAGTCCATATTTTTAGTTACATAAATTATCCTAATGTATGACCCTGGGGTCTGTGACACAGAAAATGTAACAGATTACGTTTTTGTAACTATGGGAAAAGAGCAAGTCTGACTTCAACTATTTAAAATAGTGGTCCCCAACTTTTTGGCTGCAATAAGCCAAATAAATGCTTGTAGAGAGGAAAAAAAGAATCCCTTCCCATGTTCCCAAATTGCACACCTGTCACATCATCAAAATGGGCCCCCCTTCACAGGATATGCACACTCGCCCCCTAAGCCCAGCAGCCCCCAGTGTGGCAGGTAGGAGACTACTATTTCAGTGCAGAAGAAAGAAATCACAGAGTCACGGAATGGCTGATGTTAAAAGTATTTGAAATACGCCTCAAGTCTAACTGCTTTTTTAAACAACAGAGGACAAGAAAGAGAGGAAGAGAGAAAGAGGTTACTCGGAAAGAATGGTCATATCCCTACACAAAAAACAAATCCAGGAGCCAATACTATCCTGAGGGATCAAAGTGCTTCTAAGAAACTATCACAGCAGAAAAATCAAGGGTGAGACACACAGCCTGCGGCACAGGAAAAAAAAGTCGAATTCTGATCAAGTGCTTGCTATGCTGTCATTTTGATATACAAAGGTAGAAAGCAAAGGGAAGTAACAAGAAAATAACGATTGTTACAGACATGGGGTGCTGTGTCCTGACAAGAGAATGGATATGTATGGCAGTCTGTAAAGACTCCAATTCTATACAATTTAGTTCACCACACTGTGCATAGGACCAGAGATTTTATGCAGACTGCTCCTTAAACCCTCCCGAAATACTGCTACTCTCTTAACGTCAAGAGCAAGAATCGCCCACTGTCTACAAACTATCCCTTCCAAACCCCCCAATTATAAAAAACAGATGCATTTTACAAAGAAATCATGAATTGCTTCTAAAGGTAAAGCAGAAAAACAACTGAAAAAAAAAAGAAAATGCATGAATAGAGTGAAAAGGAGCTGACCCAGTTTCTGAATTTGTCACAAAAATAAAAAATAAGAACGTGTCTCAACAAGGACTGCAGGAAATCGCAGAGACTGCTGAAAGCCTACAAAACCAAATGGAAATCTGTGCACACAGCAGTAAGTGCAAAAAAGATATTCTTAGGTTGTATTCTTGATTTGTTCAAGATTTTTTTTTCTGGTGAAAATTATACAGAAAAACTAAAAATGAAAGATAGATACACGTCAAGCTAACGTTCCAAGGAAATTACAGTTGTTCCAAAGGTATAGTCGCAACGCCATGAAGACTGCCCCACATGTACAGGAGCATGTTGCAAAGACTGCTGTGACAGTCCGCAGCACTAGTCCTAGGGTTTACTTCCCAACTTCTGAACTTTTCTTTTGACCACTGTGGAAGTAAATAAAACAGTCCTAAACTGGTTTGATTGGGTTTTAACAACAACAATTAGATATAACCATCTGCATTGACCTTCTAGGACACTCAGCAACTCAAGTCAGGCACCATCTGGATGGAAACCATCACTACACCTGGCACACTTACTCACAAATCCAAGCCAGCAGTTAAGCATAAAGTCAGGCAGAAGCTGAACTGTCACACAGCTCTGCAAGAGGCAGTGAGATTCACCACCAGTGCTACACTCTGTAACACTGCCCTGTGAATGAAGAAAAGCAAACACACTGCAGTTTCAACTTGAATTATTTTAATATTCAAGTTCTGAAAGATCCGAACTGAATTCTCAGGTTTTAGTATTTTCCTTTGTAGCCATTTCTATCCCAGCTAGCTCAAATCATCATCTAACATTAAACAGAAAATAGTTTGTTCTGAACTTTGCCGTGCAGGTGTTTCACATCGTTTTAAGAGATGTAAATTGTTAGCATCCTACTGCAATCATTTTATGAGGAAGAAATGCAGTACAGTTATGGTAGCCTGCCAGGAAGATGAATGATTTAAACTGTACAGCAGATTTCAGGTCAGAAGCAAGAACTCCATACAGTCACTTGCAGTGTTCACGCTGAAGCTTACCCTTGTTTTGGCATCAATTTTAGCTCCTCGATCAAGTAGGAGTTTGACCATATTTGCATTTCCCCTCTTCGATGCAACATGTAATGGTGTGATATCATTCTGTGGAAGAAGAAAACAAAACATGAAAATAAATCTACATGTTTTTCAGGAACTCTACAGTCAGTTTGCTCACAGAATGAATTATGCCAGCTTTGCTGAGGGAGAACACGACTTTGTTTATCTGTCAGTACAAGAGGAAGTGAAAGCTGAGTTTCTCCACACGTGAAATACTGGCCTGACATCACCGCTCAAATTATAAAAAGAAACATTCATGTTGTGGTTGGAATTATAACAAGGCATCATGATTGTGCCTCATTTCTCAGTTTTTGTACAAGAGCTAAATATCATCAGATTTACTCTTTAAGCCCTAGCAATTTTCTTCATCTATGCATGTTTCTGAACACAATAGGAATACATCAAAACTTCATTTGTCAGTTAGGAGCTTTGAAAGATTTAAAAAAAAAAAAAACAACAGCATTTCATTTGGAGGTCTCATTCATAAACAACCAGATGCCAATGTCATTTTATTTCTATTGGCAAACTCTGAAAGCCTTTAAAGCAGCTTCATGTCACAGTCCCATCACTCATTTCATATACCTGACCTAATACTTTCCTTCCAATAGGCTCATGTGTGCTTCCCCAGCGATGCCCCGCAAGACGGCAGCGTGTAGCTGAGCTGCACATTGAGGGCAGTTACATAACCGATGCGTGTGTGCACAAACATGCTTTTTAACAAGATGTAGCTAGGACATTTCTTCATGCTCTGATGAATCCTTTATCTGTTGCTGTATGAAGGATGCATCCTGGATATATTTGATCATATGGAGCTAAGTGGAGATAAAAGAACTTAAATAGAGCATGCAGCTACAGTATGGAGCTACAAACAATTTTAAAGAACACGTTTCTGTGCGTTCAGGGACAGCCCAAACAGCTGGATGTTTAAAGCTGGCTTCCCCCTGACTGAGCAGAAAGCAGTGAATTTCAGTGAGCATGTGTCCTCTGGCTGACTGAATTGGAACGGCACCCATCACCTTGACTAGCTGGAGAGCTGTGCAAATGTCTTACCTGGCCAACAGAGCGTTAAACAGCACTTCCTCAAAACGGCAGGTGAGTGGAATGAGAGAAAGCCAGTACCAGAAAAAATCTCACACATGTGACAAGTTGACTCACAGCTTTATAATGGTGCTGAGTACCTAATCCAATATACGCTCTATTTTTATTTACTTGCCATTTCCCTATGAAGCTAACCCACAGCTACTAGACAGTATGAACTAATATTACCGCAGAAGGTAGTAAAAATACTCTTTAGCAAGAGGAAATGACACAGCTGCTTTCTCTGGTACGAATCGTTGCAGCATCACAGCTACTATGTCAGAGTAGTTTCCAATTTCTTTAAAAAGTGAAATAAAATGTAGAGACAATTAACACATTAAACAAGAAGTATGCTACGCCTAACTTTCTCAGAAATGTAAATCTGAGACTGCACAACGTGCAATTTGTGAGTTGGTTTTAATAAAATAAGTGATTCTATCTGACTGGGAGTTGAATTCAGATATAATACGGGGTCAATATATTACTCTATCAGCCACAAAGGGGGCAGAAAAAAATGGAAGACAAATTATGTTGAGATACTTTCTATTTTTCCCCTCTTCCCAAGAGGAAAGATGTTACCAAGGTCAGAGGGAGAAAATGATGAACTGTACTTTTCCGACAAAAAACAGCAGAGGAAATAACTCTCATATCTTCAAGTAAAGGGTACTGCAGGTAACTTAGAGTGAGGACCAGTTTTTTCTGTTTGCTGGGGTTGATGGACAAAGAGACTAACTCAGTCTAATAGACCTCAGTGCCCTGTTAATATGGCAAAATAATTTCTACAAATAATTTGCTATATTAAGCAAAGACAAGAAGAAATGTCTTTTCTAAGCATCATCAAAGAAATAAAAGAGGAAGATAAAGGTATTACAAAAGGCAGGACTAACACAGATTAAATATATGGTTCTCATTCATTTGACACCAAACTAAACCAAATTAGCGTGGCACGGGAGAATAACAACACAAGAACATGCTCTTTGACTCTAATTCTTCACTAGTCCAATCTTTTAAATCGTCTATGGCCTTAAATGAAAGACAGTTGACTCTAGAGCGAATGGATGAGCTCTGGCACATAAGCACCTCAACTCCAAAAGAGATGACTTCCACTCAGAAGTTCAGGTTTAGGTCACACTGTTGGTTTGCAACAGAGGGGAAAAAAATAAGTATTATTTTCATGCTCAGAAAGGAGTCCTGACCTTTTCCTTCACATTTCAGGTTAGTACAAATACTATCATGACCTGCGCAGTTGGTCTCAGCTTCTGGCAGGGTCAAGAACCCTGGCTGGGAACATGGTAAAATTCTCCAGCACCTAACTTTGGAAGGCCAAAGCCAACCTGGAGTTGAATCTAGCTAAAGGGATAAAGGATAATAAAAAAGGCTTTTTTAAGTACGTTAACAGCAAAAGGAAGGTCAGGGAGAATGTGGGCCCCATATTAAGTGAGGGGGGCGTTCTGGTAACAGGGGATGCTGAGAAGGCGGAAATACTGAATGCCTTCTTTGCTTCTGTATTTAGTGAAAAGGCTCTCCCTCAGGAATCCCAAACCTTGGAGGTTAATGAGAGAGTCTGGGGAATGGGAGACTTCCCTTTAGTCAGGGAAGAGGTGGTACGTGAGTGCCTAGGAAACACTAAGGTCCATAAATCCATGGGACCTGACGGGGTGCATCCACGGGTGCTGAGAGAGCTGGCAGAGGTCATTGCTGAGCCGCTCTCTGTAATCTTTCAGAGGTCTTGGAGAACTGGGGAGGTGCCTGATGACTGGAGGACAGCCAATGTCACTCCGGTCTTCAAAAAGGGCAAGAAGGAGGACCCAGGTAATTATAGGCCGGTCAGCCTCACCTCTGTCCCAGGGAAGGTGATGGAACAGCTTGTGCTGTTCCAGACAATTGGGAGAAAAGGAGGTTATCAGGAGTACCCAGCATGGGTTCACCAAGGGGAGGTCGTGCTCGACCAACCTGGTGGCCTCCTATGAAGTTGTCACTGGCTGGGTGGATGGGGGGAGAGCAGTAGACATAGTCTACCTTGATTTCAGTAAGGCTTTTGATACTGTCCCCCATGACCTCCTTATAACAAAGCTGAGGAAGTACGGGATAGATGAGTGGACAGTGAGGTGGGTTGAAAACTGGCTGACTGGCATGCACCAGTACAGGCTGGGGGATAACCTGCTGGAGAGGAGCTCTGCAGAGAGGGACCTGGGCGTCCTGGTGGATGACAGGTTGGCCATGAGCCAGCAGTGTGCCCTCGTGGCCAAAAGGGCCAATGGCATTCTGGGGTGTATAAAAAGAGCGTTTCCAGCAGGTCAAGGGAGGCGATCCTCCCCCTCTACTCTGCCCTGGTAAGGCCTCATCTGGAGTACTGTGTCCAGTTCTGGGCTCCCCAGTATAAAAAAGACAGGGATCTCTTGGAAAGAGTCCAGCGGAGGGCCACAAAGATGGTGAAGGGCCTGGAGCATCTCCCCTATGAGGAACGACTAAGTGAACTGGGTCTGTTTAGCCTTGAGAAAAGAAGGCTGAGAGGGGATTTGATCCAGGTTTATAAATACCTGAGGTGTGGGGGCCATAGTGGTGAAGCTGGACTCTTTTCAGTAGTGCGTGGGGACAGGACAAGGGGAAATGGGATGAAGCTAGGGCATAGGAAGTTCCGCACGAATGTGCGCAAGAACTTCTTTTTGGTGAGGGTGACGGAGCACTGGAACAGGCTGCCCAGGGGGGTTGTGGAGTCTCCTTCTCTGGAGATATTCAAGACCCGCCTGGACGCCTACCTGTGCGACCTGCTGTAGGGAACCTGCTTCGGCAGGGGGGTTGGACTCGATGATCTCTGGAGGTCCCTTCCAACCCCTACAATTCTGTGATTCTGTGAACAGGAGCTAACGAGATGGAACACTATATGCCCAATAAAATACCTGTCCTTATGAGCAAACTCACTTCCTTTTTGATGTAAAAAGAGAGCTGCAGAAGCAGTATTTACTCACTCTCTAGGTGGTTGTTTTTTTTTGGTGGTGGTGGTTTCCCCCCCCCCCCAACTCTATTAACCTACTCAAACAGTTCATGAAAGGAATTAAGGGATAAAGGAGAAGAAGCTCATTTTGCCTTGTTCAGCCTTATCAACTGTGAAAAATATTATGGGAAAATCAACATAAAAAAATATGGGCCAGTTTTCCATTCAGAATTTAACTTCGGCATTTAGTTAATTTGAGCTTTCACTGGTAACAAACAATATGAAGCAATAATTTTGGCTGCCAAGAGTCCTGAGCCCTGCACAGATGAAGGGGAGCATTATGTTAATGCCTGTGCAACAACCCACTGAATTTAAGGGGAAGCAACTTGTCTTTGGTCAATACTGGGTTTAACTGAGGCTTAAAGAATCACACCTAGATGCATCACATAGATTGCCCCATCCCATCTCTCAGCACACATCTATGACAATTAAGAACATCAGCTGACATGAGAACAAACCTCAGACATCATCATCATTAATGTTTCTGATGATAGAAAAAGAAAAGCAAGCAATCCAAACCCTAGTTGTTTGTACTAGCCACAAGAAAATAGAGATTAAACAAAAAAGCTTCATAATATGCACAGCTTGGGTATAGGTTATTAACACTGAAACAGTGGTATCAGCAAACAATATAGTCACCAAATGTAAGGTTCTGAATTCTTCAGTAAATCAACAGCATCTGCTAACTATCCAGTCTATTTTTATCTGTTTGATCTTCTATAAATTTCTCCCTTTGTTCTCAAGAAAGAATAGTAAATCAGGAAACTTTTGAAGATGTTTTCCTGCAGTAAAACAGATGAAATCCCTTCAAGAAGTTGCCATAAAAAGATGCGGTTCAGATCTAGAAGTCTATCAGAGCATTCCTTTCCTTGCTCTCACTGCTGAAATATAAAACACTGGATAATGTCTCATGAAAATCCCTTGCCAGTGAGATCCCCTGCCACCTAATTTGAGAGTTAAAAACATTCTGCAAGGAGTATAAAATATAACTTACGAGAATAAGAACCTAAAACTATACAATACATGCTCACAGCATTATTAACTAGCACGTGGTCTTTCCTCTCCCCTTTGGCAGATGTCATGGAGTACATGATTCAAAGTATTCTGAAAACATATACAAACTGAAGTGTGATGGATTACATGCAAGCATTTTCTTTCTATACCTCACAACGTTCTGCACAGCTATTTTCCCTTTACCTCCATGCACTGTTTGCTGCTACACTCACACAGGCCCTGTGCCTTCCTTTGGAGGTATAAATAGGATGGGTGAAAAGAGATTTGTTTTTCTTCTGTGGCAGCTTCTGCTTGTTGCTGATGAGAGGAGACACTAAGCTCTTTCAGCTGCATCTCTCTATCCACAGTTTTGTAAGAAAATTTAAAAAAATTCAAGCTTTACTGTGCTGAGCAAAAAGCCACCTCCACTTCCCATCTGAAATGAGACCAAGTTCCCCCGACACATGCCGCCACCCATCACAGCTCACCAGAGCAGACCACGTTATTATTCCTTACTACTACAAATTGGCAACAGAACGATATAGGAATTTAGAAAAAAAAAAAAAAAAAACCTGCAGTAAACTTAGAATGGACAGAGGTATGATATGCTGTGAGACTGCCTTTTTCTTCCAACAGTCTCAGTTTACAAGCATACGGATGCTAATAATAAACAAAAAAAGTAAATATTTGCACTTGCAGTACCACAATAGGCTTTGAAAAGTATCTTCAAAAAAGCAAACAAGCAAAACCTAAGTGTTTCCTATTCATGTCCTACATTGTTTCAAATGCAGACTGAGTGGGATATGAGCGAAGTAACACGGGTGCACTGCAGAAGTAGAAATAAATCCCTCTGGAGAACTGATGCTACACCAGTGATAAAAACAAGTGATGTCTTGGGCACCTCCAGCAAAGACAGAAGTGGGGACTGGTCCTCTGCAGTCCTACAAGGGCTGACAGTCCAAGCAGCAGGTTGGTTGCTTGGCTGAAGGACAAGCTGTATTCCCACGCTGCAGCTATTGTCAGGTGCACACCGCTCCACTTCTTCAATTATTTTTTAAAACACAGTTTCTTACCAAAATGTTCAGATGAATCTGGAATTTAATAAAATTGTCCTTCCTGACAGCTGACTCAGAAGTGACCAAGAATGAATAAAACAGGCTGAAAGCAGACAGACTGCTCAGCGGTAAAGTCTAGAAAATTTCTCTGTCCTTAGGGGTTCCCTTAAGAAAAAAGCATAGCATTGGTTGTCATATACTAGAATTGTGATCAATAACTGCATGAATATTATGCACATTACCAGTTCATGGAGAAAGTGGAAGGTTGTGCAGACTGTAATAGGCAACAATGCTGCTACAACGTGTTTTATATGAGAACAGTCAGTATTTTCTCCTATCATTTTCTTCAGTTCAAAATTGGAGCTGTAACTGAGTAGAAGTTCTGCAGATTAAAGTTTTCTAGTTTAGCAGCTGTTACTGAGATCACTGAAACTCACACAAGACTTTCAGAAATAAAAGTTATTACAGGTGCAAAGATACAATCTCTGCAGAAAAACTTGTGACACTGCAAAGAATTAGCTTTTTTTTTTCTCCTCTGTTTATTTTTTAGTAAGTCTTAGATGATGCTAAATTAATTATTGTATACTCATTTATTTTTTCTTCAGGCTTGAGATGCATTAAATGAATCCTGAAAGAAAAGGAAGAATATAGCAAGGAACCATTATGGCAAGCTACCACTAGGGAAATAAAAAAAAGATGTTCTTCTCTTATGTTACTGTCACTTACTTATTGCCTGCTTTTTTTGATGGACTAATGGTGTGCTGCCCCTCAGCCTCAGGGTCATCATTAATGCATGCTGGCCTCACACCACCCTCTCAAGATTACCAAACCCTTTCTCAACATTCCAGTAAGCAAGCTTTCTGCAGACAAAGCCCACTGCCAGTGGAACTGAGATCTGCTCTAGAAAAAGCAGTGTCGTGAACGTGGAAGGCTGTTTGTAAGGCTGGATACGGCTGTATGGCACAATGACCACCTCCATTTGCTACGATAAGAACGATTTGGTCAGAGGTCACCTTCATGTAGAGGATTCCCTTGTTACCCGAATCTTCTGACTTGCTCAAATATGGAGTAGATGTGAGAGTCACAGAAGCTTCTTTCAGTCATTGCTCTGAAAGCTGTAGAGAATGATTTATGTATTTTTTATTCTTTCTAACCACTGAGCTCACTCAGAGATAGGTAAGAACTTCTAAGGCATTTCCTTACCTGGACTAGATAGGCATTTCCACTGGAAGATAATCTGAGTCAAAAGAATGATACCTGAAGACTCTGTGAACCCCTCAAATGTGCCTTTTCCCTTTTTTTTATTAAAAAAAAAAAATAAATGCTGTTTATTCAAAGCACCTTTCCCACCTCGCTAATCTGCACATGCAGCCATGGAGAAACACCACTTTGTGCTGACTAAGCATAAGGCAACCTGGTTACACAGCTCCATTGCCAGCCCTCCCTGCATGCTGCCCTTGAAACGGCCCAAACAAAGTCTGAATGGGAAAAAGCAGGCACTCTGTAGAGATGCGATTTATAGCAAAAGAGCATTCTTGCACAGGATACTGTACGTATAACCAGAATTGCTAACAAAAATGGTTTCTCATTCCATTCAGTGGCTGTAACTTGCTTTCAGCATGTATCTGCATATACCTTTCCAAGTCCTAGATACCAAAGAGCAAAGCAGTCTACAACAAATTTGAAGGGGGCAGTAGAGAATGGAAACCTACTGCGACCTGTCCTTTATCTCCAGCACCTCACCCGCCCTCAGGCTGAAGATGACCTGATTCCTGGTAAGCAAGAGTGAAGAGGCACCTGCAACAGCATTCAGCACCAGAAGCAGCAGATGAGATGGGAACATAGCAGTTTTCCCCATGCATTTGCTCGCTGTACACCACAACAGTAGGTTTCCAGAAGGAAAGCGTGGAATAGGAAAGTATTTAGCAGGCTACACTCGATATTCATCACTAGATTGGTAGTTCCAGAACATGGAAAGTAGATACTAAAACTATCAAAACACAGGGTAATACCAGGTACAGTTTTATTCAAAGTTAGAAGAGGCTGATGAACAGTATTTGCTCATTAGAGAATGGTGTTAGGCATTTTTGCGATCCTTCAGAGCCCAGCTAATGATTGTACTCAAACATTAACCTTGCTAAGGAAACTGACTACACCCTTGGTTAACTCTCTCTTCTCTTCCTCCACTTCTTTAGCCCCTATGTGATTATTTCACAGCTTAGCAAGAGGGAAACATTAATACGATGAAGAGAAGAACAGCCATACACACGGAAGTTTCTTATAGAGACCAGCAACTGTAACATGTTTACAGATTAATTTGAGCTGAATAAGTCAAGTAATTTATCAGGCTTACATCTTCCCCTGCCTTCATTGCTGGAACACTTTTTTTTAATTTGGTTTTCCCTTGAGCCCCTCAGAAATCCACTGAAAACACTGCAGCTTTGTCTCCAGTCCACCTTCCTGTTTCTTGTATCATTTCACCAGCTCCTCTTATCACCGGACTCACCGCTGCCCTCAAAGCTCAGAGCTCTGCCTTCATCCTCCTTGTCCCTCCACTCTACCTCTACCTATCCTTACATTCAGTGGGAGCTGGATATTTATCCTGCCCTCACACATTTGTCTTTGTCAAAGTATGATTTTATTTGGGTTATATCCCTTCTCCACCTTTACTCTGTTGCTTGCCTTCTCAGATTCTCAACAGCTCAAATAAGAACTTTTCCCCAAGGCAAGGCACACAGCTCATTGTGAAGACTGTTTATAGAAATAAAACAAACCAAGAAACAATGAGGTGGCAGCAGGCAGGCAGTACCTGTGGGTCACTTTCAGCATCTGCTCTAGTGTCTGTTTTGTTGTCTGGGTAATCAAGGATCAAGCAAGGGCTCTGTTACCTGGTTCTAATAATGATACTTTATCCTCAGCTCACATTTGTCTGCATCTGCCTACAAATTCACTGCTTTACCAGAATCTAACTCATATTCCTATTAAGCACCTTCATTTCCAGCCTTTTCACAGAACTAAATTCTACTTTATATTACTGGTATTTATGCAATTCCTTTTGTCAGAGCTACCTCATCTAGATTTGCAACTACCACGTAGTAGAAATGTGCTCTGCAGATGCCTTCACCCAGCTACTGTGAGCACAAACAAGCCACTTAGCACTGAGTCAGCGTCAGCCCACTGCTCTTTCAGGCTGATGTCACTGCATCTGCACATCCCAGGCTATCTAAGCAGTCTGCCTCTCTGACGATGAAGAGAGCTCATGGAGGGTGAACCTGGGATTTCTGAATCTTGAAGAGGAAGGAATAACACCCTTCTGACTTCAGATCTGCTCTCCATCACTGCCCTTAATCCAAATTGATGCTGCTAAAGCTCAGATTTATTATTTCATGGAAACGGGTACAAATGGATGATGTTTAGCAACACTGGTAATAAATGCTGGTAATTGCTAACGCAGTTGCGTGGCTAATCCTTAATCATGTTTCTGAGAGGAAGAGTTGACACGAGATCTGTTCATCTTCCTCGCTCCAGTGATTAGTGCCTATCAAATACTGAACACCAAAGTTTATGACAGTTCAAAATGACTTAATGCTCTAATTTGCTCAGATTAAGGCTCTGGGAATAAGAAATCAATGTTATCAGTGAAGCCAAGCACACATAGTTAGAATATTCCCAAAAGCCCTTAACTGCCAAATCTACCCTTAACTCATGCATTTCACATGAATGTAACCTTGGACCTTCTCTCTTTCATCAGTAACATAGAACCTATTTCAGTGATGCATGAGCTGTGGAAAACAACTTGTGAGAAATACACAAGCAGTTCCTATCCTTTGATATTCACCTATCAGCTTTACTCAGTATCTGCTAGTACTCTTCTTGCCAGCGTTAGCAGGTACTGCATTGTGTTTTATATTTTTTCTTTTTAGCTTTGGGGATTTATCTTCATTAACAGATCACTGAACAATACGTTGAATGAACAATGGTCAGCACCTGCCCTCCTACTTACAGTTTAAAGAAAACATTTTGGGTCAAAACACTTAAGGTGTGTTGCTCAGCATTCCATCCATGCTCTACCCCCCATCAAATTCTCCTTATTAACTACAATCTCTACAAAAGAGCTGTTCAGGTTTTGTTTAACTCCGAGCAGTCCCATAAGTAAAATGGTAGCTTATTTAGTAAATAAACACAATGTTATCGTACTGTTTTTGTTGATTTGCAGTGTTTATCAAAGACTTTGCTTGATGAGCTTACGATTTTTTTCCTAATCTAAATGATTTTATAATCCTAAGTAAATATGTAAGTATAGAAGCAATGAAGTTTTTACATTAGATTACATATACAGATACATCCCAAGCACAGGTAAGGTTAGGCACAGAACAGCCTGAGAGCAGCCCTGAGGAGAAGGATTTGGGAGTGTCAGTTGATGAAAGATTCAAAATGAGCCAGCAATGTCACTTGCAGCCCAGAAAGCCAACCGTATCCTGGGTTGCATCAAGAGAAGAGTGACCAGCAGGTCAAGGGAGGTGATTTTGCCCTTCTGTTCTGCTCTCGTAAGACCATACCTGGAGAACTGTGTCCATTTCTGGAGCCCCCTACACAAGAAGGATATGGAATGCTTGGAGCAAATCCACAGAAGGGCCACAAAGATGATCAGAGTGCTGAAGCACCTCCCCTAGGAGGACAGGCTATGAGCTGGGGCTCTTTAGCCTAGAGAAGAGCAGGATCTGAGGGGACCTTATAGAAGCTTTCCAGTACCTGAAGGGGGCCCACAGGAAAGCTGGGGAGGGACTTTTTTGAGGGAAGATGGTGACAGGATGAGGGGAAATGGCTTTAAACTGAAAGAGGGCAGATTTAGACTATACATTAGAAAGAAATTCTTTACTATGAGGGTGGTAAGACACTGGAACAGGTTGCCCAGCAAGGTTGTGGATGCTCCCTCCCTGGAAGTGTTCAAGGCCAGGCTGAATGGGACTTTGAGCAACCTGGTCTACAGGGAGGAGTCCCTGCCTATAGCAGGGGGGTTGGAACTAGACCATCTTAAAGGTCCCTTGCAACCCAAACCACTCTATGATTTTATGATATTATCAAAAGAAAAAACTACATTTTGCTTTTGCTATGTAACAAAACACTTTAAACAGTAGAATAATACTTCTTCCATTGCAAAAGCAATATGCACAACACATCCTCAAAACCTTTGCAAAGAAACTGTTGAATATTACAGTTCAGTCCTGCCTAATCACAGACACCATGCCGAATAACTTCCCTCATGTATACCATCTTCAATACTGTTCATTTTTTTCCCCCCACTTTAATTGAAAGGCTGTTCAGCAGCAGACACGGGGGATGTTTCAGAAACCCAAACTACGTTCATCCTGGCTTTGTCTCCTTCTCCATTTATCTGAGGAACTATTCGGCTACTCCTTTGACTTTGGATCAGAGCTTATGAGATCAGGCGGGTTATTTCTCCCACCTTAGCATGGCTTTCTGCTATAAGGCCCAAATCTTCAGCTCCCTTCCTTTTCTTCACCTCACCTCATCTTCTACCTGTCTTTTTTCTCAGATCTTCTTTATGCATCATCTGACACTCGCATATGCAGTGAAGGCACAGCTGCTTTATTCACCAGCAACACTTTCCCTTCCTGTTCACTGAAAACAACTGCATATTGAGGACGATTCTACAGAGACAGCATTCGTGCCATATGTTAAAGTTACAGGTGGAAGTAGCCTCCTCATCTAACAGCCTGCCTTTCACAACACTATGAAATTCGCAGGTGTTTTTGTTTGTTTGTTTTAATTAAAACAGAGGTTTTCAAGTGTGAGCACTAAAGTTCAGGTTCAGCAGCATGGACATCCCCTCTTTACACGGGTAAACAAAACAAGCTGTCAGGCCAGGCCTCTCCACTAGCAAGCACAATGCACATTTCCAGATCTTCAAAGTGTTGATTAAGTAAACTGGAGTAACCATGATTCCATTCTTACCCTTGCAGTGAAGTCCACAGCAGCTCCTCGATTTAACAGCAATGTAGCTACATTGATATTTCCATAGTGAGCAGCTATGTGAAGGGGTGTGAACCCACTCTGGAAAAACAAACAGACAACATATTTATATATATATTAATATCTGCTCAGCACTCCAAAATTTGTAGCACATTGTTGACTAAAGCTAATAATAGGAGTGTGCTGCAAGTCACCATTCCAAATCTGTACTAGTTTTCACTCTCTGACAATTATTTACTTGCTATCTGAAAGTCTAAATAAAATCATACTGCTACGCAGGAGGGAAAATAAATTAAATTAGCATAATTATTCTAGAAGATCAGAACTAAGATAAAACTTTTAGATATTTCAGAAGAAACAGTAGCAAAACGTGACTATTAAAGCATTGATCTGTCTTTTATAATACATTAATTTCTAATGTCTACTTGTTATTGGCATTATATCAGACTTGCAAGCCAAATTTCTTAGAGATTCTTTGGAGAAGCTCAGATACAAGTCATTTCATGATACTTGCTAACTGTTTTTATAAATTCAAAGTAGATGCAAATGAAAACAACATCAAAGACCATTTTAAGTGATCAATATGGATTTTTTTTCCAAGGGTTAGTACTATAAAGATCAGTCTCCCACTGAGGGAAATCACATTGGGTTATGTTCAGACACCACAAGTTATCAACCTAATTAGAAGATTCCTTACTGATAACATCACTTCAGCAAGTTATTTTCATATTTAAGTATTTTTACTTCTTTTTAAAATAATGCTAAAACATGCAGCAATTCCATCAGTCCTGCAAAGTATGAAACCTTATGGGAACTAGATGCATTTCTAAATTGTTAGCAAGCCATGCTAGTTGCCACTGCCTTGCTTTGGGAGTTTTGCAGATTTAAAATCACAGATCACTCCATTTGCTGACACCATCGAGGTAAGTGTCATGCAGAAGCCTGAAATCAGTCTTGGATGCACAACACAACAGGGTTGTCTGCAGCTCTTGACACATCTGGTAAATGTCTACTCCATGAGAATCCCTGAAAACTCCATCTTACATAATATCGCTCATTTATGATGGCAATCAGCACCCAAGAACACTTACTCTCATTTTTACACCCTAGTATTCAGCTGCAGAAAGCCCTGGTATCTAAACTACAGTGTTCTCTGGCACATGCTACTTCATTTTGTCTAAAGCAGGTATCTATCCTATAGAAGGCGATGCAAAAAGGAGGAGGAAAATATGATGCAGCAGCACTAAGTCATGGAGGAGTGATGATGCATATATATATTTATATATACCTCTGTTGTTCTATTCACCATCATCTAGGTTAACACATTTGGAAGCAAAGAGGGGGAAAAAATGAACGGTTAGTTCACCACTGGTGATATGGATGCAAAAAGCTTCATGATTGCTACGTGGCATGGCAGCTCAGATGACAGCACAGTTGGCACAAAGAAAGCTTGACTGAATGGAAGCTGAATGATTGAGTATTTTGAATGTTAATTGTTACATGTTTATCAGAGTTCTTAAAGTGGCAATTTCACAAACAACTAATCAAATGACTTAATTTTATGGTCTCTCCAGCAGACCACCTCAACAGCGGCTTCCATTTTCAAGAGAATTATTGCAATAATATTTTGCTTTTATTTTCCATTTGCAAAGTTTCTACAAGAGAAGTTAACCCTGATTCAAACAAAAAGGGAGTGAGGAAAAAAAAAAACGAGGCAAGGGAAGCTAATGAAACATTATTTTCAAGCTATAGGAGAAAGTTACGTGCAACTCATAAGCCAAACACTTTAATAAAGGGAGATCTTCACTGGACACAAGACGCGCTCAGCACTTAACAGCATCAAACCTTACTTCCTTACAACTGACCTTTGACTCCACATCAGCATTGTGGTCATTCTGCAGGAGCAGAGCTGCTGCCTTCGTATCATCCTTCCGAGCAGCGATGTGAAGAGCGGGAAGACGGACTTTTCCTTTTGTATCATTTTCAAGCAACAGTGAAACCACCTGGTCATGACCTTGCTGTAAAGCTACTGCCAAAGGTGTGAAACCGTCCTGCAACATACAACAAGGCTGCTCAACACTTATTCCAAAATTTCCAGGGGTGAAAATTGGAATTGAAGAGATCTCATCACAGGTAACAGTAGAAGTATAAGACATATGCAAACAAAACTGACTTGGAAAAAAACAATGAACTATTCACTTTACACACCTCATTACATGCATAAATGCATGTGTTAGTATATAGAAATACAAAATGCTAGCCTTACTTAAAAGTTACAAATGGTAATAATGTCTTCATAGCAAATTATCATCCTTTCTCCCCAAAGCTACCAGTTATACATTTCCATTTTATTATTAAATTTCATCTCAACTCTCTCACATATTTAAATATGGATTTTAAATAATATCTGTATATATTTAAACAATAAGTATCACTAATACATTTCAGTAATATTTGAAAAAGAATGCACATTCTGCCAGTATAGCAATTGCTTTACTACAACTCCAAAGTATAGAAGTGAGATATAATCCTCTTATGAACAGAAGTGATTTTCTTTCAGACTAGTAAATGGCAAACCAAACAAATGTGGAAGGAGAAGATCTGAAAAACAGAAGACTTTTGTTTAACGGATTTTAGAGTGGATCCTTCAAACACAGGAAAAGTTCAGTCTGAGACGTTTTTATAACTGTATTTTTGCGGATTTTTAGAAGACTGAAGAATGGGAGAGTTATTATTTAGAATCACTTTTATCTAAAATAATACCCACAAATCACTCAAAAATCATAATGCAAATTATACTACACAGAGCATTTATTTGATTGTGACTTCTGACACTTGATCTGTATGTTCAGAGCTTTTATTACTAAACCTCATTACAGGGTGGTAGGTAGTAAACACATTCTATCATTTTTTAACTACTTCTGTCATTATTAAACTGTATGTTTGTGTAAGTGTGAAACAGCAGCACAGCAACAACATAGAAGTACTCTGATCTCTGCAATGCCAGAAGTGCAGAGTTCAAACTTGAACATTTTAACTTTTGGAGGTAGAAATAACGTTTTCAATAAGGAATCTCTTCCCTCCCTCCCAAAACAAAGGGAACCTAATCATAAGAGAACAAAGGGAAGAAAGACAGAGAAACAGACAGCATTTTTGCAAAAAAAAACTGAGGAAAAGATAGAAGAAAACTCACTGAAATTCCTTTGTTCCTAACAAGTTGTTTATTTAAGGAGGTGCTGGTTGTTCAGTTTATTTTTCCTTTGTTGTTGAATGATTTACTTATTTATTTAAACTCACTGAACCCAGCCTTCCACTTGGCATGATGCTCACCCTCCTGCAGAGGTGGGGCAGGGCTCTGGGCTGTGGTCCCAGGGACGTTCCAGCAGGCAGGGACACAGTATGAAAAATGCTGTGCAGCTTTGAAGGCCAAAACTGCCACAGATATCCCCACCAGAGGGCTCTGGCAATATAACTACACTGTACCTGCAGAAATGGAGGCCTGGAGGAACCTTGAGAGAAACAGCACACTCACGGTGACCTGGAGATGTTTGCTTTCCTCTCTGCACTGCCAACAGCAGTGACACTATCAGCTGCTTCTCAGAGACAAGTGCTTTAACTATCACCGACATGTTTTCTCAATAGACTTTCTCTTCTGGTAAAAATGCTGCTAACAATGAGGAAAAAAAATATCCTAGGAATACATTTTCCCCTTTCCCTCGGGAAAAGTGAGTGGACAAATGGGAGCACTTCATTTCAACACCAAAATAGCTGCTATATCTTATACTCCAGTTTCCTAACTCTGATGAGGACCGCCCACAGATTCAGTCTGTGCAGAGATCACTGTACCATGGCCAAGAAACTGCGACCAAGAATATTAGCAATGACAAGAACGCATTTCCACCACGTGCTATCTGAAATTACCGACCCGCAAAAAGCAATTGCAAGTATCTTGATGTCAGTAGTATAATTAGCAACTACACTAAAGCATAAAGCAAAGCCCACTCTAGGAAAAAACAAAAACACCACAAAAAACTAAGAATGATTTAAAGACAGCATGTGGCTCTACTTTTTTTTTTATATATTAAAACACCTTTGCTGAAGAGTTACTATTAATGAATAAGTTAAGTAATAGCTGTCTAATAACAAAGGCTTTTGAAATTATATTTTCATATAAACATTTTAACCAAGAGAGAAAAAAAAAAAGACACCCCTAAGCAACTGTCACAAACAAGTAAGGCACTAAAGGCAACACTGTTTTGTAGTCTGAATCTTTAAAGGAATTACACATGGATATCAGGCTGAGTTGGACAAAAGCTCAGCCTAAACTGACATAAAAAGGTCAAGAGAAAAAGTGTAGAAGAATCAGAACCAAGTACTTCTGCACAATTCTACATCATTCTATTTTCAGAAAATCAGACTGGTACAGATATTTTTAAAAGTCTAAAACTACTGCAGGTTTCTGGGTGTCCCACAACATCCTTGTTTTCAATATAAATTCATATTCTGAGAGCTATGCTATTCAATTGATGTTCTAGATTCAAAATATTTCATCTTGTTACACCTGAGCACTTTCAGAAGGTACCTTCCGAGGCACAACTCTTGTTGCAAGCATTATAAGTGATTTTGAAAACTTTTGATCCATCAATTATTTTTACAATACTGTCATCAAAAGAGAAGATTCCCTACAAACATCAGTAAGCAGTGACGTTACAATGTCCAGTGATGCAATGGTAATTTTGCATCTCATATTTCGCAAAAAAATTGCAACTTTCTCAAGCATTATTGGTTTTGTGGAACCAGTTCAGATGAAGCAGTCAAGTTCCTAAAAAGTTATAGGGAGAAAATACTTTTTTTTTTTTTTTTTTTTTTTAAACAGATGGAATGCAGTACTATTGAAATGCTTTTTAAGACTATTTTTAGGACATTTTTAACATGTCTGCTATTCTTATAATCACTTTGAATATTTTTTTCCAAGTTTCCTCCCTGAGTTACAATTACTTTTTAAAACTAGAAACAAAAACTGTTGTTCGAGAACGATCACAGAACACTTTCAAGGATGGATCTTCCATCATTCTGTCAGCTTGCAATTATCACTGCAAGTCCAGACAGAATAATTGCATGCTGCAGAGAGGGTATCAACTCGGCAATAAACGCAGCTCAGAAAATACTCCAAGCACTTAGCAACCCTGGGTTTTCCCTGATATCCCAGAGCTGGTTCTGCAGCATAAACTGCTCTTGCTTTATGGTTGCCCTCTGTATTAGTCAGTACTTTTAATGAAGGCACAGAGAACTTTTATATCATGCACACAGCTTCTCTGAGCACTTAACCTGAAAGACTACCAGTAATGACTAACAACATATCTATTTTTAGAACTGTTTCAAGTTAAAGTCATTTAAAAAAAAAAAAGAAATGGCAAGAGGTTTAAAAGTCAATAACTCAATGTTCATTAGCACATTTCACAGACAGAATTTTTTCTGCTCTTTAATTTCATACTTAAAAGACAAGCTCAGTGTAAGCTAGCAAGAGTTACTACTGGATTGCATTATACTTTCTTTGTGAACTAAAATACTCAAACTTTTACCTCTGTGGCAAGGCTCTGACTGGCACCATTGTCAAGAAGAAACTTAACAACCTCCAGGTGGTTTTCTTGGGCTGCCATATACAGAGGAGTGAAACCATTCTGAAACAGGAAAACAGGAGTGTAAACACTTCACAGACATTTTATACATTGCAAAGATCTGCCAAATTCAGGTAGATTAGCAGGAAAACAAACAAACTGCATGCTCACATACTAGTTAGTGACATGATCACCCTTGATTTAACTGAAGATAGGAAAAGGGTAATTATTACTTTAAAGACACAATAGAATCTTTCAGTTGGTCAGAAAGTTACTACAGTTAAGCAAGAATAGCTCCTTTTACATCTATCACAAAACTGTAGGGGCTGGAAGGGATCTCTAGAGATCATCGAGTGCAACCCCCCTGCCAAAGCAGGCTTCCCACAGCAGGTTGCACAGGTAGGCATCCAGGCTGGTCTTGAATATCTCCAGAGAAGACGACTCCACAACCCCCCGGGCAGCCTGTTCCAGTGCTCCGTCACCCTCACCGTGAAGTTCTTACGCATGTTGGTGTGGAACTTCCTATGCTCCAGTTTACGGCCATTTCCCCTTGTCCTGCCCCCACAGACTGCTGAAAAGAGGTTGGCCATGTCCCTTTGACTCCCACACTTAAGATATTTATAAACATTAATCAGATTCCCCCCCCCCCCCCCCTCAGTCTTCTTTTCTCAAGACTGAAAACTTGAAAAAAAAGGCATCTACTGTGAAGTCAAACTAAAAGTCAGTTTGAAGAAACCATGTGGTAGAGAAAAGCTCTGATTCCTGATAAATGTAACCGCAGCTCAAAATACAAAATGGGACAGGCAAATACAAATGCACATCTATAGAGACAGCAAGGGCGATGACTCTTAAGAATAATTTTTTCTCTTCTCTCCATTACCTTTCACTTCTCATTCAATTGTGCCTCCTATTTATGGCTTGTACCTCCTCAAAGAGCTGCCTGTAGAACACAGCCTGCTTGTGGTCACTGAGCTACTTCATATTTCAGGCATCAGGAGATCTCGGGATGACTGGTTCTCAGCAGTTTGAAACAAAGGTTTATCAGTGTTTCTGACCACATTAGAACATTTCTCAAATTATGCTCAAGTGAGTGATTTCAATCAATGCAATACCAGTATTAGAGGCTGAAAGGCTTAACTCATTCTCTGGCAAGTGCATTCCACTTACAGTCAATGCTTTTATCTTTGCCTTAACTGTACACAGGCCACAGCCTTTCAGGAATTGGATTTCCAGGGTTTAATTTTTCTCTACAGTCCTATGCATTTCTGAAATTCAGAGCTTTGACATAACTCACAAAACCAAAACAGCAAAATGAAATCACGATACTTGTTCTGGTTTTAAGGTAGTTCAAAAGGAATTCATAAAGTTGCTACTTTGCATCTGAAATTGCTTGGCTTTCATACAGCACTGCATATTCCTTAGTGCAACAGTCAGGAACCAGTGGATAAATTCACTTTACAGTAACAACATGCATCATGCAAATAAAATTTAGTAAACAGTTTGGTAGAGGTGAAGCAACCAAAGTAGCACCAGCAATAAAAACAACCAATTCCTTTCTTCTGTGATTTATGATACATTTTTGTTTGTCTTCATGCTCCAGCATTATCCTTTTTGTCAGTTGCAATGGCGCCAAGCAGCTTTTCTCTTCAGCTGCTCCCTCCTAAGACCCCCTGGCTCGCCTGGCTACACAGCACTCACACTGTAGAAAATGAAGTTCAGCACAGTGCTCACACCAGAACTTGGTGTTTCTTGTTCAAATCCTGAAGATGTGCTGCCATACAGCTACGACAGGAAAAGTCTGAGCTTGAGTGGCATGAATAAAGAAGAGCCAGCAGAAACCCGGGAGTTTATTTTAACATTTCTAGAGATCAAGCTTCTTTGTCTCTAGGCCCTTTTGAGAACAGGGAGAACAATTTGAAAATCTTAAACACATCAAGTAGTCCTATTGCAAAAACAAGACAGAAGCTTAGTGTTGCCCTGAACATGAAAAACAACCATAGACAGCTTCTGGGCTTGCTGTCAGTGAAGCAATTCCAGTGGCAAAAAACAGCCAAATCCGGTGTGCTGCATTTCATAAACACTTCACCTCATTCTGCAAGAGCCAATGAAGAGAACAGAATAGAACAGGAGGTAAGGGCTAGTCAAAAATAACAGGTATAATAGAAGAGGTATTTCATCAGGTTTCAATAATGAGGAGGTCAGGAAGTGTGTGCATATGAGGGTTTAGCTGAGTCTGCGTCAGCACCCTCAGGGCTGCAACATGGTTAGAGCAGACATTTCGCCAGGGCATAAGGAACATGGGAGTAACTCAGCAGTGCAATTACAGAGGACAGTGACCTAGCTGCAGGAAACCAAACAACCAGAGGTGGGCTGAGACAACTCTGGCCGTATAGTTGCATCATTTGCATCAAGACATTAACATTCTGCATGCTGGTGGGATGAAGAGAAATTATAGTCCAAGACTTCCAGCAGTGAATGATAGCTAAGTTATATTAGCCATGGTGAAAATGGCTGAGACACATTTGATTGTCACAGCAACGGGGCAGTGTTGTATGGCACACATCCAACCAGGATGCACAGGAGGGTGTAGGTGACCCAGGCTCAATTGTGTAGACTTCACTGGCAGAAGAGGCAAACAGGAGCTCAGAAAAAAATGACAGTTGGAGAGGAAATGGCATGTGGATGCTTGATCCAAGAGGAACTTTACAATCAGGAAGACACTGAGCAGCTGTGAAGCCACATGTTTACAAGGATCACACAGGCTGCAGGGTCTGTTGCTGTTCCGGTATTTGGGTAATTTGGTCTCAATTCAGTAAAGCACACTACAAGTGTGAAGTGTATGCTGAAGTTCCACCAGAGGCAAAGCAATGTCAGTGCTCTCACCAGAAATGAGAGCAAACAGTTTAGCTACTGCAGTTAAAGTTTGGCTTCATGGAAAAAACAAACAAACAAACACCCATGAAGTGCTCACTGGGGTATCTAATATGTCACATTACAGATCATTTTTATAGTGAGTAGCAGAGTCTGGCATTTTTTCCTATAACTTCATGGCACACTCAATGCCTATTTGCTAACTCAGCTGGAAATTAAGATTAATTTTCTTAAGTTTTAAACATTTGTATTTAGAAAACACGCAGGAAATACTGCAATACTTCCTGATTATTAGTTTTGGGAAATTATTAATAGGTGACATTTCTCAGAACCAAGTATTATTTACATCCGGAGGCAGGGTAGAACCCTTTTTCTTGTTTTAAAGTTATCGTAGGGTATTCATAATCTTTTCCCCCTCACTCTGCTTTTCTATTTCCCTCAAAATAAGAAGTAGAAATTGACAAGAGAGCTGACATGATGTAAGAGGTACAAAATTCAGACTCAATTTTTTTTATACTTTTTTTTTTTTTTTTTGGAGGACAGGAAGGTTAAAGACTTAACCTTCCTAATGCTAGTGCTTTGAGCAGGGTTGAGCTGCTGCCTTCAAGGGAAGAGGAAATAAAGCCTCTTTAAAGAAGAGGGCAATAAAACAGGTGTTTTTTTAAAAAAAAAACAACAACAACAAACAAACAAAAAAAAACTTCTTCAGGTGGTCTCTCTCTGCGGGTATGTAAAAATCAGCAGAATGTTATTACAAGCTTTAGAACAGCTTCTCAGAGCCACAAACAAAGCTGGTCCAGGGGCAGTTAACAGGGAGCTCCAGGGACCACAGGGGTCTCCTGAGGAAGACTGATCCCAGGTGCAATGTCATACTCTCAGGTACTGGTGTGGAATAGCCAATATACATCAGAAGTCAAATGGCAAAGAAAATCTATTATTCCCACGTTAGCAAAATTAGGGTAACATGTGGCAAAACATTAGGGTATATAGACAATGCAGTTATATAAGGTGTTTACAATCTCAGATTATTTTTAGTTTCAGGGCTGAATACACAAGTTCTAAATCACAATCAGAAAAGATCCTTGTCTCCAACATGAAAACCACTGGAAACGTTTCTGCTTTGTTTTACATCCTAACAAACTTTGAAAATTTTAATTGAAACTATTATTGCTCTTTTTCTCTTTACGTTCAAATTCTGTTGTGCCTAGAACTAAATATTAGCATACCTAGCTAGTATAAAATAGTGAGAAAGCTGAAACAAATAGCTCATTTGTCCAAGCAAAAGAACATGAAATATAGTTCATAAGTATCTAATATTCTTGAAAGAGATTCTCTTAAATATTTTGTTCATATTGATAGACAATTTTAAAATGTTTATTTAAAATGTTCATCTTTATAAAGTATTTTTAACGTGGCTTCTTAGGTTTCCTTCTCTTCCCAAACATTGTCTATCATGTCCAAACCTTCATAGTATGGAAGAAAAGCAATACTGGGCCAGATGACAATATCACCTCCTAATCTGATCTTCTTTGACACTCACCCATGAGCAAGGAGAACATGAACAGGACAGGACTCCAGGGACACCTGCAACATGGCCACCTCTCATTTCCAACAGTCAATGGTTTACACATTTTTTTTTAAGCCAGAGTGTTTTTGTTTCTGCTTCTTTTAACACCACTGTTCTACCTTATTTCAAATCTCCTAAATGTTCCTTCAAAGGACTTCATCAAACTTAAAAGCTCTGCATATACTTGTGGTATCTAGTCACACAAGGAAAGGGGAAGGTCTCAATTAAGCCTCAGACACTAAATCACGTGAAACAAGATCTCCGTCATTTGAAGAAGTTCTCTCCCACTCTCTGGTTTTATCAGTATCTCTTCTGTCCCTGTAACAATTAGAAGCTCAGAGGACACACTGGAGGCCAGTTCTAGAGCTGAAGGGTAAGCACTTTGCTGTGCTGCACATTAAAGAACCATACAAGTATATTCCAAACAATCCTGGATGTGGCTCTGCTTTCTTCAGCTCCAAGGGTGTGTGTCTGTGTGGCTCCTGGACAGCTTAAAATAGAGATGTTATTTCTATGCTTTTTCTGCTGGTGAATGAGGTGGGCAATTCAGAGTTAATACTAACTTTATTAAACCTAATTTTCAAGGGCCAGCATTAATACTATGAATCTACCAAACACACCTACTAACAGCAGAAAGGGAGAAAGATTTTATCATCAGCAATGTTCTTCAAAGTCCCAAATGAGAAACTAATATTACTTTACCTGAGACTGTGCATTGACATTGGCCCGATTCGTAACCAAAACTTTGACAACTTCTGCTTGCCCAGCGAGGGATGCTATGTGCAATGCTGTGTTTCCTTTCTGAAATAAGAAACAGCAATACTTAAGAAGAGTACAAAACTTGACCTTGAATACACAACAATATCATCAAGAACACAGTCTGCTTTAAAATACAGTATTTCTTAGTGATTACTTCCAATGAGTAAGTTACTCTAGAAAACACAGAAATCTACAGTTTGTTGAGTAAATCACATCCCTAGTAATCTCTGGCATTCACTATAATCCAGCAGGTTCCTACTGACAATACTTGAGACTACTTGACCAGTGGAAAATAAGTAATTATTGCTGCAGTAATGTCTGCCATCAGTTGGCTGACACCTTACATCCCTGGCATCAGAGCGGCCAAGAGAACAATCAGATAGGCCTGACTGACCTTTGTCGCTGCATCCACACTGGCACCTCGCTGTATCAGTTCAGAGACAACTTCTACGTGCCCTTCTTTGGAAGCGAGATGGAGTGCATTCAAACCATTCTGATTTTAAAAAGAAAAGAAAAAGGAAAACAAAGAAATGCAACTTAAAAGATTGGCATAGCTTTTCCACTGTAGCAAATAACACATCAGGAGCTGAAAACTTACATCCCAATGAGAGGACTGCTCCCAAAAATTATTCTTATGTGAACCTTATGACAAATAAATTGCAACAAAAGAGTATGAACTGAGTTACGATACACTAGGCTCTGGGGTCTCAGGTTCTATGTGCTGCCCAAGACATGATGTAACTGAAAACTAGCGTTAAATAGCATAACACAAGATTCTCCAAGTGGAATCGAAATGATGTCTTGGTAAGGGGTAAAAGTTTGAATAGGGTAAGATATGGAAACATGACTCATCTGAAACCAAACACGTTATTGCTAACACAAAGTGCAAATGTATAGACAGATTCAAGAAAGAAGCAGAGAGGTATTTATCCCAAAAATTTGAGCAGAATATTTTTCAACCTGATTAGAAATGTTGATGTCCACTCCACTTTTTAAGTAGTCAAGAGCCTTTTCCAAGTTGCCAGCTCGAGCAGCTCTCAAGTAACTTGCATTTGTGTCAGACTAGAAGAAAGAAGGAAAAATTCTGTTGGAAATTACAGCACTATATAAAAATATATTCTCTTGACAAATAAGTTACTAATGATACAATGTATTATGCATACATTTAACTGGATGAGAGCAGCTCTCAAAATGCCTTATCAAATATAGGTCAAACCCCGCCCTCCTTGCTTAAGATCAAACTCCCTCTGGTGTAAGGAAGCTGTCCGTTTGACAAGGCAGCACAACATGGACTTCACAAACATGAACATCAATTATACAGCAGTGACCAACATGCAAGGCTAGTAGCCAAAGACACATCTGGTACCCAACCAAACATGGCGAGACACAGGACAGGACTCCAAGGAAACCATCCCACTCTTTCCAAGAGAGCCACATGATGTTCAATGTCAAAATGAACAGACTGGACTGCTACCACAAGATGTCACAGACTAAAAAGCAAAATACTCTGTGTTGAAGGACTGGACTACTTGAATGAAAAACGTAGTTCTACAAGTGAAGGCACTTTATAAAGATTGTTCTGTTTTCCCCATTCTCCCTTACTTTATGGCACATTTTATTTACAGTATTTGTCCACATTTCAGTGATCAGAAATCCCTCGGCACAACACCATTGTTTCTTCATAGAATTTTAATTATTTTTCAGATCTTTCTTTAAAGATAGTCTTTCAAATTTTCTTTATTATGACTGCAGCTTGAATATCAGGATGGCAGAAAAGATGGTTAAGTCATGAAAGAGATCTCTGAAACAAATTCCCACCCCCCAGAGAGTTTTAACAAGTTATGCAAATATCCACCAAGGATGATAATGCTGATCCTGCCTTGGAGCAAGTGGAATGAACTGGGTTAGCTTTCAAGAGGGACAAATCTTTGATTTTATCTGTACCACAGCTTCCCCCGCCATACTGGGAAGTCAACACATGTTTTTGTGTCCTCTTCTCCAGGAACTGTCACAGTTTTTCCTCAGTATCATTTCATGGCAGGCTTACATCACTACAGCTTTAAGTGTTTTAAGGTTCTAACAGTGCGGTATTATCTTTACAGGAAAAAAATAAAAGCAGTAACAGTTGAGATAAATATAATACATTGTGGCCCCAATGCTCAGTTACCTATCCAGCATAAACTCATTGTTTTCATCCTCCATTTTCTAGATTTGCTACAGACTTCTGTCAATTCAGCTGCTGCAAAACTGGATGTTCTGTTCAAGCACTCCAAGCCCATTTGAAGATACTTTTTTTGTATAGGATGAAGCAATCTTGGGCATAATGACAGCAAAATGGCAAGCTGTATGAAGATTGCTTTCCTCTTTGTAGTAGTACAAGCTACAAGGCTATTTCACTAATGCTTTCAGCACAAGCAGCTCTCTCTCTCTCTCTCAAAGAAAGAATTATTACTTATGGACTCTTCATTTTCTTCTATGTTCTGTGCAAATAGCATCACGCTTCCTATGGTAAGTTACTGGTTTACAACCTTCTCTGCTCTAAATCATTATTTCCCAAGTACGCCACGCTGATCACTACAAATCAATTTCTGTGATGTGGTTCCAACAAACCAGCCCTCCAACACCAGCGTTTAACTAGGCTCTATGAAAAGCAAGATGCTGCTACAAGCTGCACGGTCAGAACTGTAAAGACTATGGGGAAAAATAGCTGCCTGGAGAGGGGCAGGAGAACAATCTCATTGGGAAGATCATCTGAATTGTGCAATGCAGATTATTACAGGAGACAGGACATTTTCTCAGTGCTTAGCAACAGCAGCCACTGGGGTAAAAACCAGGTCAGCATTTTATCAGCATTACCAAAGGTATGAGGGAGAGCTTAATAGACTGGGAGCCTTTTTTTGTCACAGCGTAATGGCATGTCTGTTTGGCACAGTCAGCAGGTGGACGATAATTAACATCAGCTGTTTACAGCTGCTTCTGGGTGGGAAAGGACACATCAGAGAGTCTTGCTTTGGAAAAATCAGTTCCAGCCAGTCACACCAGTTCACATGAGACAAGAAACACTGCTGATGCTCAGACACATCTGAACCTTTCTATCTGCTCAACAAAATGCAGGGAGGGGGAGAGGAAGCAGAAAGAAGGAATGATAAATAGCTAATATTCATGTTAACAGCAAAGGGCTGTTACATTGTACAGGACAGCAATGCCCGTGTCTTTTATGGACTTCTAATGGTAAGAAGAGTTAGGTTATACTCACAGTGTGGGGACATAAAAATGTTTCAAATAAGCTTGCTCAGGTGCTGCTAAGTGATGCACAAATCTATTCCCAAAAGCCCTCAAACAAACAGAATGCCTTCCTTTGCCAATCACCACTCAAAACAATTTTTGCTCAAATTACCCAGCAACACAAGTGCCACCAGCAGCCAGGTCCCCCAGGAGGCAGGAGAACAGGACAGGGACACAGAGCTGCAACCAGAGGCAGCCTGGGCTCTTGCCACCCAGTGCCTTGCTGCAGGAGGGCAGCAGAAGGGAAAAGCAGTACAGGCATGCAGCAAGAACTTGGGTGCATCCAGAGAAACTGTCCCCTGCAACATGCTGGGAACAACTCAAACTCACCTACACCTCAGCCTAAGGAGACACTCTCAGTTTCTGCTCTAATGGTTTCCAGTTACTTGAATGTTATGTGAACTCGTGCATGACACTGCACGAGCTGCCTTAGCAGCCAGGTGTAATACATCCCTATGGGCCAAAAAAGGGAAACCCATTTTTCCTGACCTTAGCTAAAGCCCCCCAAGGCCTCAGGCTGGGGAAAAATTCACCTTTTCTAGGTCACCAAACATAGAAATTTGGAGATTTTCACAGACGGGACAACATACTGGAGTTGTACAACTGAGCAAAAGTTCATTCAGGCTTCTGATATTCTCTCCATCCAGGATGGTCTCTACCATAAGCAGAAACAAGCTATAACATCAGAAAGGTGAGCCGGCATTCTTGAAAACCTAAATCAATTCCAGCCTCTCTAAAAGCAGCATTGCCAGCTTCCAGTTTCCCTATGACTAAGGCATTATTTCAGAACAGTCTTACAAGTTTTTTCTACCTTGCAAAATGACTTGAATACTCTTGTTTTAAAGGAGTCTCATTTCCAAAAACCAGAAGAACCAACAAATCATAACCAACTTGGAGCGTAGTGGTCAGTCACCTCCCCTCCAAATCATGTAAGCAAATAAACAAAACCAGTTTTAACAAAATTGTTTGGTGACTGCAATCAACAGCTCATGGGGACAATCTCCAGAGCAATCTCTTGCAGAAGACAAAATGATTTTGCGTTCCAGAGTACAATAATAAGGTTTAAGTTCCTAATCTGCTCCAAGACTTGAGACTTCTAAGTGGTATCTACTGTTGACAGGAGAAATACGTTTTATAGTTTACAGTCACTTCTCAGTATTAAGTTCCACATCTTTTCAACCAAGCCATACTCAGAAAAGTATCAAGGAAAACCAGATGCAAGAAGAACACAATCAGTCAGCTACAACTGACATTCTTCTCAATGTAGAAGCCAATTCAAATCAATCAAATCTCATCCTTCCCCAAACCCAGGGCAAACAAACCTATCCTAGAGAACAGCAGTAGGAGGGGACTTGGGCCACCTAAATTCTGTTTGCTTATTACAGCTCATCACAAATAATCACCAATATTTCTAATGAAAAAAGCCTTTTTTTTTCCTTTTTTTTTTTTTTATACATAAAATCTGCTTCCAATGTTATCTTAATAATGTTCTAATATCATCCTAATAACAATAATGTGGAGGGGCACAGTGCAACTGAACTACTGCTGCCATGATTCTCAAAACAGAACCGTAAAAATAATAATAATTGATCAAAAACATCAAACCAGAATACTGACATTTCTGAGTCCAAAATTCTCTCGACTGTACATTTCTATTTAAAGCTTAAATTCAATTTTTAAGATTACTTTTTATTTTTCAAATACCAAAATTAAGTGGAGAAGTGCCATTTCCAATTGGCATTGTTTTGTTTAAAACAAAGATGCTGTCTATGACAGAGCCTGCAATTGCCACTGTACTGCATAGGCAGGAACACCATCAGAGCTGAGGCTCAGATCGCTGAAGGATTTGAGAGTTCAAGCAAGCCTAACAATAATGTCAGTAATTATTTATCTGGACTGCCATCATACCTAGGAGCCTGAGTAAAAGACTGGTCAATGATCTGTTTTGTTTAAATGTATTAAAAATGTATTAAATAACACAGAAGAGGAATAAAAGAAAGGGTCTTAGGTTTCCAGCTCTCCCTCAGTACACCCTTGCAGGTAAGTGCTCCCTAGGGGGGTGGTCACTGCTCTAAAACAGCTAACTCTGTGGTGTCCCCCCTAACTGGCATCTGAAAGACAAGCCCCACACAGCAGAGCATCTATAGGACATTTCCTTAATGGACCTTCAAAAAAAAAAACAACAAAAAACCCCCCCCCCTTTTTTTTTTTTTTTTTAATTTCTCATCTTAATTACTTAAATCTCTATATTCCTGAGAGAGGCATTCTGTATGTTAGCAACCTATTCTGATTCCCCCTCCCCACTTCTTTTTTGTAATCAATCCCAACATGAAACGCAGATGAAAATGAGCTTTTGATTCTACACTATCTTGACAAATATCAAGAGAATAACAGACATGGGACATACATCAAAACAGCCCAAACATCAGATGTTCTTGCACTCAACCACAAAGGCTGTAGCCCTTCTTGTTGTGCATTTGACACAGGCTAACTCCCCTAAGCCTTCCCCAGCTCTCTGTTGCGTTCCCTTATGGATGCTTTATTTCAATCTTTAAACCCAGGCCTAAATTAAAATTACAATTCTTACAAGTGTTTTAATTTTTGGAGATGCACACCTCAGATATTGTGCACAGCACTTTGTTCTGGAATTGCAATCAGACAGTATTTCATAAATAGTGGATTCATGAGAGTACCAGCATGGTAAGACTTGTTCCCCCCGTCGCACTTCCCTGGAAGAAAAATGAACTACTTCTGCTTTTAAGAAATGCATAAACACAGACTAGCTAATGAACAGAGCTTTTATGCAATGCATATTTTTAATTCTGTGTATTCTCCTTCTACATACCACAGGGTAAGAATTCAACTCTACTGCAAAGCATGCTGACAAACTAGCAGGCTGCAGGCAGCCTGCAGACCAGAGCAGGTTCCCCAGCCTGGAGCTCATTTTAGCAACTCTCATCCCTGGGCTGTCTCTGGACTGAGCTGAGGCTGAACAAGGTGCGCAGGCAGCAGCACTGTGTTTCCCAGCTCTTCTTTACCCTCTTACCAGGTCCTCTAGTCCTGGTGACATACAGCTGAAAGGCCTGAAACTATGTTGCTGTTCTGAAGAGCAGCTGTATGTGTCAAAAACACTCCTGTTAATAGGAAAGACTAAGTTTTACATCAGTTGGATATTACCTTAAGCTTCCACTATAAAACAGAAAATGTTGATGCTGACTCACGCTAGCTAATAAATATTCAGTACCTTTTTTTGCCAAGAACTCCCGGAGAAATAAGAGGCTATTTATCGTAAGTAAAGACAAAATCTGTTAGCAAATGTTGCATCAACTGCCAGCCCAGTCTCAGGCTGGGCTTTTCCATGGGACTGGAGGAAGTTCTTCCATTTAGTGGACCCCCACAACCATTTTTTCCAACGTGCATAACCCCTCTCCCATACTGATGGTATTTTTATTACTGCTCATCTCTTTTCCCTTTGTGTTCTGCTTACAGTGGCTTCTTTTTCAGATTAAAAATCCAGTCTTTTTTTCCATGTTGAGAGCAGGGTTTTGTTTTTCACTCCATCTTTAATAGTAGCTGTTGTGAAGGGAAACCCCCAGCAGGTTCCCATTGTGCCAGAGCAGGGTGCATTCTGGCTTGAGTCCCAACTAAAAGATGCTAACCATGCCTAACATTTGTTGTGGGGGGAGGCAATGACCTCGTTTTAAGTGAGGAACTTACGTTACTTCCATTTGGAAACATGCTCGGTAAAACTAGTCCTGCAGCAGCATGAGATGACCTGAGAAAACAGATGATACAATTTCTACTTATTTTGATAAGAGTGGGCTTACTGAAACTGATAGATTTTTTCTTTGCTGCAAGGCCCAGCAAGGCCCTCAGTATGAAGCCTACACTGGAAACTGAAGGTCCTCAGCATTTCTTAAGATTTTGTTCTCATGTTAATTTAGAATTTTCATCCAGGCAAATACGTTACACTCACTTGGAAAGGGATGAAATTTTGTTTCAATTAAACTGCACTGGCCAGTTAACAGCAATGACTGAACCAAGTGACGTAAACAGGCCATGTGATCTTCTTCACCCGTTCTCCCTACTATCTCATAACTATATATGCATGAGAAAATTTCACTGGTATCTTCTTCAACAGAAAGGAGGTTGGCTGGACTGGGTGACAAAACGCTGCTCTCTGTGCAAACAGCTACAGCTTTATGTACCACACTACCATACATGTTTTCTTTCAATGAGAACGTGATAGCCTGGGGCCAACTGCTATCTGCAGTTCTGCTTTTAATTATCCCTCAGAGAGATGCTCTTGTGATCCCAGCCCTAAACATCAGCACAGGGCAAGAGGAAATGCTTTTTTCCTACTGCCTGACAATTCAAAGGATATATCCTTTGGCTAAGAAAAGCTACCTTCTTTGAATTTGACTGCTGAATGAGAAATCAAGTCATTATTGTCAAATACCAAACAAATCCCTCTACTTGTTTGCCCCATCATGCAACTAAATCATCAGCTTTCTTTGATCATATTATCGTATTGCACATAATAAATTAGCCCAAATATTCTACTATATACTGTGTCCCCATAACCAATCCTATTCTATGATCTGATTTCCATAAGTTAAAAAAATATATATAGTTTTCAGGCTGTGTGAAACCCCTCTACTTGGTCAGACTACAATATCTCATTTCTGCCACAACTGCATCTGACTCCATAACCAACTGCACTTGCAACAACAGGGTCTCTACCTCTGAGCAACATTCAGTCTAACAAACTTGTAGAGAGAATAAAAGTTTTTACTCACAGTTGCACATAAGTCCTAAGCAGAGCTTAAAAGGTGCATTTTAGATTCAGCTCCTACCTTCAATCAAAACATAAAAACATCCAAGAAAAAGAGTCTCTTTCCCTGTCAGACCATAAGACAAAATCAGGCTGACACAAAGATTTAGTATGCATCAACGTCAAGATCACTTGTAAAATCCTAGCTGTCTCTGCCAAATGCTAAATCTGTGCTCAGTTACCACTGGAAATGAGCCACCTGTGTTGGAGCAGATGACTGAAAAGGACCCAGACCCAGAGACATTCAGGTTGGTGCACACAGGGAAATTTCACAGCTTCCAGTGGAAGAGGTGTTCAGCACCATGTTTAACAGTATCTATAGGCCTTTGTGTCTAATGACAAATAGCTCCTGTAAAACCGCACCTCTAATGCACCTCTCCTACTGCACTAGCTGCTTAGACTTTATGCATGCGGTCTTCTCCACCAGACAATAAACCTAAGCTGTTGTGTGAACTGTGATGAGACTAATGCAGCCCCAGCTGTCTTTAAATGCCCGAATGACTGCTTCCTAAGGGAACTCAAACACAGGATGGAAATGGAAAGTAGCTGTTACGATTTTCAGTTTCTACAAAGAACAAAGTGTGTACTTTCCAAGGCACAAAAGACATACAGACGTAAACGAGAAACACTTGCCTAACATCCACGGTACATGGATGTCACATTCAAACGTTATACATGTTGAAAATCTCCCTCAAGATATCACCTCCTTGTTACCTGTCACCACAATTAATTGTCATCACTGATATTCAACAAATTCAGAACAATTTACCTGGAGTCCTAGAAAAATCAATGTCTGACAGCACAACAGAAAGCACTTGAACTGACATCAAAAGAATCTCATAAGGCCAGTGTTTGGACAGGAGGCAAAGGTCTATGTAACTCAAAATCTTCACTGCCAGCTTGCATAGATGATGTTTTGAGACTTTGAAACACAGTTTTAATGCGTCAGTTTCCCCTAAAGAATTTTTTAAAAACACTTACAAGCATGTGCTAAACTAATAGCACCAAAAGCAAGATCTGAATTTTTAAGGACTACAAATCAAGGTACATCTGCAAAAGAACATACACAAATGTTCTTTTAATGAGAAGATGCAGATCCTTTCAGCACTGACTTTTCAGTTGTCAGACTGCCCTGCATTAAAATCCAAATTTGAATGACGAAGTAAATTGGGACACTCTGTTCAAGAGCACAAAACCAGAGTAATCACTGTTTTCACCAGTGAATCCCTGTGCTGCATTGGGAGTGAGTAATCAGCCAAAGAACCCTTCTCTTTGTGATCAACTCAAATATATCATCAATGAAAAGCATCCAATATAGTTAAGGGCAAAAAGATTTCTGCATCTAAAATTCAAGATTTATTCTTTAGTCTGACAGCTTCAGCTTCTGAAAGTTTGTTTCAAACTCTGAAAAGCAACTCCTGGGTCTGTAATGACTCATCTCTTACTCTCTGAAGTTTTGTTATCATGCACTTACAAGTATAAAGTAAATCACTGACTTTCATAACTGCTACTGCAGTCACAAAGAGCTAGAGAAGAGCTGGATGTGCTTGGAGGGTTTCTTCTTATGTTTATATTCACCTCAAATAACAACTCATAAGACAAGGTAGATGAGATGCCACTGATCTACTCTTTGCTATTTTTTCTCTCAGAAACTGAGTACCCAGTGAGCATGGAAGGAATTTCAGCACATCCTGGGCTCAAATTTAAAGCCATTTCCACACCAAAGTCACATTGTTCAGATAAGAGAGGCATGAGTTGGTCCACCTTGTGTTTTCTGTGTGCACCTGATTTTACAATCAAGATTAAGAAAGGCAGGGAAAAAAACAATCAGCAATCCTCTTCAAAACATTTTTAAAGTGTACTTATTTGTAATTTCAGATACATCCCTCTAAAGTTAATGGAAAAAAAACCTGAGTATGAGGCTAGGTCAGGTAATATTGCCAATTTTAAGGAGAGATTTTATTCACATAAAATGAGTTCTCTGCAAAAATACTATGTAAACATGCTTCAGTCAGTTGTAGTGACATGGAAGTTACTGATAATAAAACAGAGCAAACTACATGCATAACATAACTATTCCCTAAATTATTCACTAATAACACTGTGGTAAATGAGCTTTATAAACTGTAAATGGTTTACCTAACCTCTTCTGTAGCTTCTGTAGACAAACAATTAAGAGCTTTTCTGCGAGTTGGAAGTTTCCTGCTCTGTTTCTACCTTTCCATTTCATGCTCACTTTTGAATATACCCTTCATTCAAAACCAAAATAATTCTGCCTTGGAAGTTAAGAGGCCTTTGAATGGCTACTTGCAAAGCCTATCTACTATGCTTTAAAAGCTTTGATACTCTGCTAAGGATTCTCATTGGATTCACAAACCTCGACTGGTTTCTGAGTGCCAACAACCATTAGAGGTTTGCCAGTAGGGGTTATAACCTCAGAAGCAAAGAATCTCTTCCAATTTACACACCTCAATACCTTGTTAAGGAGAGTCTCAGGTTGGAAAACCCCATGTGCTCCATGTGACAGAATCAGAAGGATCGGGGGAATTATCTAAAGTTTTCAGGTACTTAGAGGGCTTCTGGGGCAAGATTTGCAACACAGCACATAAACTATGTTAACAGTTCTGTAGGGCTGGTTAGAAGCACCATGTGAGCTTTGTAACAGCAGTTTACCTTAGCAGAGCTTGTTATGCTTCACGGAACAGTCTGTCCTGATACCGCTTTGTAGATTCACTGTGAAATATATACGGCCTAGTCCAACAAGATGCAATCAGTGGAACCAATAAAGCTAGGAATTCACTGCAGATTTGAAGGTGCCATTTTTGCACCGTCACTTTGCAGTAACAGAACTGGACCAGCATGATTCTGCCCGTCAAAGCCACTATACACTAAAGGTTGGGAGTCCTTTAGCAGAACGCCGATGACCTGAACATCAAAGGAGGTGCTTCAAGATTTTCGACAAAAATAAAAGTAACAGGGCTGTCTGAACATTTTACTTCTCCTTAACCTTCTGAGTTTGTTATCACCTGGGAATTAGCACTGTTTCTGAGCAAGAGAATTAAATATACTTGGAAAATAATACTGTTTAATCAAATAAAATAATTGTATCTCCCGAATGAGTAAACAGTTTTCAAAATAGGCTAAAAAGCTTTCCTTTTAGTATTTCAATAAGCATAAACTTAGAACTAGCTTTTACTTACAGCCCTAAAGTGAAGATTAGTTTATTATATGCTTACAGGAATAGGCTATGGCCGACTGCTACCCACCAGTCCTACAAGAATTTCCCCTATCATTTGGTGAGAGAATAAGCCATTGGTATGCAACGTTAATTAACAATACTGCTTCTGAACAGCAAATCTACAAGATAAACAAGTAATGATGTGGATCACATTTCTCCCTTACACCTGAAACACACATGGCAACCTACAGGAGATCCAAATATAAATGGAATGAGAATTAGAATCTACCATAAGCATTGCCAGCAGAAGAACACTTGCAAATATATTCTGCACCCCATCTCCAGAGCTGAACTCCATTTCTAACAGCTACTACACCTTCAACACGCAAGCAGTGCGTATGCTAATGGAAGCAACAGTTTCTAAGCACAAAACCCCATAAAGCAAGAGCAAATGGTGCCCCTGTGTGAAAAGACAGGAAAGTGTAAATAATATCTGCAAGTCTGAAAAACAGAAGAGTTTAATCAAGTACCATAAAACATCAGAATCTAATAAAACCTTCTCCTACAAGAGAGTCATTTCACAAAGAAAAACCCTGGAATAAACATCTTCTCAGTTTTGAAACTCCTGATAGCAATGAATTTTCAGACAAGGAGAGCATCACCAGAAAATGCCCAGCATTTCCAAGATAGATTTCAGCAGGGAACAACAAACCAGTTCTGTGCTGACAGAACCATACATATTTAAGAGAATTCACTACAGCAATATTCCTGAGCACAAAGCTATTGCTGACATGGAAATTAGCTAATAACTGCTGGGTGCTATCATCAGTAATGTTTCCAGCTACAGAAAATACTGCAGTTAACTGATGTTTCCAGAAAACTTAGCACTCATTAATATTAACAACAGGATACCACACTTTCTCGGGAACCTGTATTTTAGTTGTCCAGCAAAACTTCATCAACAGTGGTTACGCTAATTTCGTGCTTTTTAACTGCCATGAATAACTCAATCCACAGAGACCTTCAGAGGCCAGTTCCCAGGGCACAGGGATGCCATTTCACAGCAGCTTACTCACAGCAGGAATTTTTAAAGCGCACAGGGAGCACCTTGGAGGTCACTGGGACTACCCCAGAGAGTAAGAGCGATACGGGTGCCTCCTTACAGGTCACTACCAGTGTAGTAGTAGCAGGCTCCTTTTTCAGTTCAGTTGACCTATGGATCATCAGTAAAGCAGCTGCGTTATTTGATAAAATACCCATTAAAAATGTACTTATCACTGGGCTTTTTATTATTATCTTTTTTTTCCCCAAAATACGCAAGATGGGCTAAAACATTTCAGTGAAGATAACTGTTACGTTTACCCAGGTTAGTTAAGGCTCTGATCACAGAACAGAACGTTACAAAATGTTACTGCAATTTAATAAGCGCCTTTATCTGTAGAGTGCCCTGAACAGAATGCAGTTATTCAGAAGGAGAGAACAAATACTTCCATGTACCATTTGACTGCTGTTGCAGCCTATACCATAACCCAAATGACAGAACACAACATACACAAGCCTAAACATACCTCTTCTTACATCCACTTTTTTGTTTCATAAAATCAAAGTCTCCAAACACTAATCTAAAACAACTCAATACACAGATTTCACTCAATGCAGAATGTTCAAATGCTTACTTGTTCTGGAAAGCATTCTCCCTCTTCCACTGCCATTTTCTGTGGCCAGATATGAAACCTGATGATTCAATTAGTTAACATTTTGGACACTGCACAACTGCTAAAAATAGCAGCCTCAGGAAGTGTTTTTTCTTTCTCTCCCCCCCGCCTTTTTTTTTTTTTTTTTTTTTAAAGAACTAAGCACAGTGACTTGTTAGTACTCCCTTAGCTAGCTATTTAAATGGCAAAGGACAAGTGATTGTAAGACTATGAAGTTAGTAACAGAGTGTGTCCCAGGATTCCTGGCTCACTTACCATATTTGCAGCCTCCAATCATTCCCCGTGCATGCAGTCATGATCTGTGGAATACCCAAAATAGCTGCAACATCAGCTGATCAGAAAACCACTGCTGCTTGGAATCACTCATGAAACGAGCTTTTGTCATTCTGCTTATCAGCTCTTTCTAATGCAGACTACTTTGAACTATTTCTAAAGGAAACAATAACACCATTTTACACTCTGTGTGTTTTGAATACCACATATGCCAGCCTCCTACTCCATGGTAATTTTATATTTATTCAGATTTTCTGATGACTAACTGTTATAAATTTACATTGCTGGTTTAGAGGCTATTTTCCTAACTAGAAGGCTGGTTTCTATATATTTCAGGCTCCCAAATTCAAGAGGTAAAAAGCTGTATCAATAACAAAACTGTTTTGTCTCAGAGGGATGGAAGAAGTCCACAATTTCAGCAAAGCAGACCTTTTCCTTTACAATGGAAGCTATTGCCAACAGCAGGAATTTACTTGCATGCTTTCCTGTGGTTCTTCTGAGGAAAGGAAATGTTTACCTGTCCTCAGCTCACTGTAGGCACCTGCACAGCACACGCTGCTACTTGGATCCTGCCTGTGTGACAACCCACCACAGGCTGTACCCCGACACCGGTACAGCAGAACATGGGGTAAGATGAGGACAAAAATAACCAAGCTGTTATGTTTTGTCAGACAAGATACGTCCAGTGCTTCGTCCAGAATTATAGAAATAATCTGTATAAAAAATTTCATGAGAATAACCTCAGATTTCCACAAAACATTTCTCTATGTCTGTATCAACTCAAATCGAGCCGCAAAGCAGCAGCTCATTGCTCTTTGATTATAATGCAGAGCTTGTTGCAAGTTATCTGTGCAGTCTTTTGGAAAGCCAAAGATGTGAGGCCTAGATGTATTGATAAATAATAACGTGGGAACACACTGAGGTGATCTAGCCTGGAATGACTTCATTAATGTCACTGACAAAGCTATCTAATTATTACCAACTACACTCCGCTTCTGCACAATTGCGCTTATGGCATTTCAGTATCTATGACTAAGATCCACTTCCGCCAGTGACTAAACACTGTTAACTAAAGTTAACAGCAGTCTGCAGGGGTGGAGGAGCCTTCCACTTCAATTTAAGTACAAGACGATGACCAAGTCAGTTTGAACGACTTTACCTCCCTGACACATCTGTGGCACAGTTTCCTGCAGCAGAGATTTCAATCATGTTACTGCGGTGATGGTGTTCTCGTGAGCTACCCAACAATACACAGCATCCTGAAAATTCCAATTTCTAAAGCTGAATTTAGAGTCACTATGTATTCTGAGGACTGAGAGTTATTTCAAAATGCTAAAATGAAACGTCACAATTCTGGAGATTCAAGGGCTACTATCCAGTAGTAGAATTTTCTAACTGAAGAGAGGTTTGTTCTGAGTGAAAGAACCAGGCGCATAAATACCATCCTGTTGCCTTTGAAAACTTGCTTAAGCAAGAAAAAAGGAAATCTGATTATTTGTGTAGTGGGATTCAAGGGAATCACATGGCATTTAAAACTTGCAGAGCATTTCTTTGTGTCAGTGGAAGCGTTAAGTTCGGCCGTTTTACAGACACTCACAGGAGCCCCTTCAGCAGACAGCCCATTGTGGCGTGGCAGCCCCTTGCCACCAGGCTCCCCAGAACTGCTAGGCTCTGTGACTAGGGACAAAAAACTGGCAACCTGGCAGCTCTCCCATGGATAAAGAACCAATTCCTTGGAAAGGAGCAACAAAAAATTTTTCGGAAAAGGATTCAGCAGCCTCCACATGTCTGGTTCATCCAGGGGCTGTGCCATTCACCACTGGGTCAGCCCCCATCCTGTGCCTGCTGCCAGCAGGGTCTGGGCAGCAGCCCACTGCCCAGCACCTCCCTGTCCATGGCCTGCCTATGCCAGCTGCCACAGTCCCTGTTGCCTCCAGCTCACCAGCTCCTGGCTCTTCAGCTTCACACACATCTGACAAGATTGGTGGATGATTGGCCCAGATCATTGCCTATTAACAATTCTAGGTTAGGTTGTGATATCCCCACAAGAGAAGATGCCTGATTATCTCTCTGTTAATTTTAAAAGGGCAATGATCATACTTACAAAAGAACAGCACAAAGAAAAATTAAGAGCTTGCAACACCAAAAAGTCATCTAAGCGTGCTCCCCTCCATCAATTCCGCTCTGACAGCTCGTATCATAAATCATGGTGACACTGTATTTTTTTTAACCTCGTGGATCAGTTTTACAGAATTCAGGATGAGATCTCATATGCATGCTATTAACAAATGGTAATAATGGAAAGGTTCAATACAAATGGCAAATCAATTTGTTACAGACCTTGGGGGAAAAAAAAAAAAAATCAGGATCCTTTGGTTACTCTGCATCCTGAATTATGTGACCTGCCCATTACTACAGTCATTCTTAGCTTGGGAAAGAGAAAGGGCCTTGGACACAGTCATGCGCTAAGTAGATATGCAAGGAAAAATAATCTCAGCAATCAATCTCCTCCCCTCTCTGAAAAAGAGAAACCTAACAAAAACCCTTTACAATCTCAGTTAAACGGCAGATTTGGTACAGATGGAGGGCTCTTTTAAACAGAAGAGTGGAAATGTCCTTTTACATCATCACTACTCTGCTCCCAAACCAGATGGAGCGCTTATGATTACTGGCTTGGAAGCAACTTACAAACAAAGCACCACATGGCAGAATTCAGCAGAAAGAAAAACATGGTTTGACATGAGATACAGACAATACAAATATCTTCCCAAGCGTTGGAAAGACAAGCTGAAATAGTTTACAATGATCTGGAACTACTGATCCAGATTTTACAAGATGGATAGAATTTTTCCTGCAACTGCAATGGATGATATTTCAGACAATTCTGAAAGGTTAAGGTATAAGAAGCCCAGCAGAACAGAGGACATGCTCTGTGGTATTTCAGGCATCCTTTCAGAGAAGGAATGGTTGACATAATTAGCAATGCCTGCTTATGCTGTTTACACCTAAAGAGTCCTCAGTTGTAGGGACTTTATATATCTCAGAAAGCAGTGATCGTACCTGAGATACAGAACATCGATATCTAAAATCCTTTCCTGATCACTAAAAAATGACTAATGCGTTCCTCAACCAAGACATTAAAAGGGCAGCTCAACTGCAGGCATTACAAAGGCTACATACAGCAGCCAGCTGTGCAGGAAGCAGCTCTTGGGCCCACAGGCTGCAGGTTCATATTCCAAGTCAGAAAAGATGCAGACTGCATACGGTGAAAGAAATGAAGAACCTCATCAGACAAACTGCCCCATTCCTCTAAGAGATCCTCCCAACATCACACTCCTCACCTCTATGGATCTAGATTCTACCAAGTTACTACTTTGAGAAAAGCACATTTACTCATTGTACTTCAATTACCAGAGTTATGGCTACCGAGAACATACAGACACAGCAAATTAAATAAATAAATCATGTCCTAGTTACAAAAGAGTCAGCATCATCTGGGTACAGAACCAACAACCATCATGAAAATACCGTTTGCTATACTGCCATTCAAATGCTGCCCGCCCAGTTTATTTGCTATTAGAAAACAGCCACATAATTAGAAATCTATAGGCAGAAGCATGAATTAAAGAAAAGAAAAACTGAAAAAATAAGGATAGAAAAACAATCCTCCATATATTAAGTCAAGGTCACACAGCAAGATTAAAATACTTCTACTTTTTCCTAGAGAATCTTATTCCTGCTCTTTCATAATACATTGCTCCTGAAGAGAAAGTAGCTACAAAACTCATAAATCCTTTAGTTGTTTTCCTTTAGCTATTTTTTTCTCAACTTTGACAAGAGTAATCATCTGCCATCAGCCCCAAATAATCTAAAGCTCCGCAGAATTAAGGAAGGAAATCCCGTCACTTCTGCTAACAATATTTAGGATGTTTCTTTAAGGGCTTTCTGAATGACTGAACAGAACGCCCACAGTCTCATCCTATTCTTCCTCAAGAGTAGCTAAGATCAAATCTGAAAGACTGAAATATGACCACTTTTAAAGGATAGCCTGAAGTAATTTCACAGGTCTCCAAATACTTCAAAACAGCATGCCTCTAAACCAGCCCTGCTGTGACCTGTGAAATTCAGCATGTTACAGATATTCCAAATGAAATACATGCACCAAAGTGCTGCAGTGTTTACTCTATCAAGATCCGTAACAGCTCCCATTACTTCACCATCAGCACTTTGCCTCCCCAGGACATACAGCAGGGCAAAGGGGCTCTCAAGATGAAGGGCTAAAATAAGTGCTACATGCATGGCATGAGCGGTACGCAGAAAGAATGTGAACTGCTATCTACAAAACCACTTTAAATTCCACTTTTTAACCCTGTATTGTCCCCTTATCCATCAGAGTACAAGTACATGATTTGCATTCCACCCTGCTAATTTCAGGCTTTGTTGAAGGGCATTTTTTTGTTTCATTTTCATCCCTTAACTGTAGTTTCCATTCTCAAATTCTCAAGTACCTCCAACTTTTAACTATCTTGGACCTGGAACACCAGCAGGCTATTCTTCAAAATAACCCTGTCCCCTTTGAACAGGAAGATTTCAGACCAGGTGGAATATAGACTGGTAGACAAACCTGAGCTTCCTGTCCAAAATAGATCACTCAGGGCTTCCACCACTGCAGCTCGAGCAATTTCTTCTCATCATTACCATTAGCTCACCCTTTCAATAAATTGATTGCACATGTGAAAGGGTACATCTCCAACCTGTATCCTAGAGAGACTCAAAAGATGATTTTGCAAAACCACTGCAACAGTATCACAGAAATCCCACAATCAGCCACTGTATGAAAATGAAGCTCAGATAAAATTTTTCAAGGCAAATTCTGCCATAAACACCACTTTGTGCTCTCCAGATCATAAAGAACTGAAGAGAGCAGCAGTTTTCATTACATCCATCCTCTATGGGCCAGGAAGAACAGCCTCAGTTAAGCCAGATAAAACTATTTGGCTATGTTACTATTTCCTTCTCTCCCACTGATGCAACCTTCACCACCTAGCATACACCCATGTCATTTATTTTTTCCCACAGAGAACACGTCAACAAGCCTTTGGAAAAACCTAGGGCAATAAAGCTGTGAGATGGAAGAAGTGTATACATAATCACCACGATGAAAATCACACAATCGACTCCTGGACAAATTGACTTGACACCATTATGCTTGAAAAGTAACTACTAGAATCCAATTAGGAGGGGAAAAAAACAAAAGTCAGAGACTCCAGGCAGCTCTGTGTTTAGTAAAACCACAGACCTCACATGAACTGTCAGAGATGAGGGGAAGAGGAAGGGAAAAATACTATATATGGAAGGCACAAGGAGACATGGCAATAAACCTTCCTAGATCATCTTGAAAGCATTGCTGATGACTGCAAATTCTCTGCTGATTAATCAGATGGCTTGTTGCTACCCATGAGCCTAGTTCAAGTCATGCTGAAAATTGGGATTTTGTACAAAATTGAAAACACTAACTGCCTTACTCTTCCTTTGAAATACTTCACTGGAGCACAGAATCCAGAAAGTGGGCTTTCCTTGGATCTGAGCAGTAATGCACTGCGTTTTCAGTAAATAGGGAACTTCTACTCATTACATAAATCAATAAATGCTACTAGTGGGCTAATGAAATCAGTGGCTGGTGATTGTCTCCACAGGTGCATGGGTATACAAAAACATAAACACGTATCTAAGAATGTACCAAAAACTTAACTAAAAGAATCACAGGTATTTTACATGAAACATGTATATGGCAGCCCTTTGTATATGGCAGCCATGTGACAACAATTTGGCTTTCAGTCTGAATCCCATTTCTAGCAATACTCAATATTCCAGAATTGCCAGGAGCAAAGAACTAATCATAAGATTCATGGTGACAACAGCAAAGTATTTTGTACTAAAATTGAGTTAAGCACCAGAAATGTGACTGCTGGCAAATCAGCTGTTCCAAACACTCCCTCTCTCTGTTGTCTATCTTTTAGGCTTATTCTGAACACAACTGCAATACGAAGCCTCAGAACTGCCAGATGGTTTCAAAATGCTCAGACATGGTTTCTGCTCAGAAGAGATTTCTATCGTGTACTACGTTCCAAGAACAATATTGCAAAAGCTGTAGTTGTCCAGCATATCTGATAATTGACTGTCTTCACAACAACTTAGTCAAAAAAAAAAACCACCAACCCCACCAGTCATCGGTATTAACTATTTGACTATCCTCTTGACTTTCTTTGATCCTCCACCTAAAGGAACTATCCCAATGGAAACAGACGTAAGCTTTATTCTGAGAAATACCAAGAACAGTATTGAAGCTTATCATCTCATCACGGGGAGAATGTCATGTGAGATGTCCAAAGTCTTCTGAAAAGGAAACAATATAAACCATCCATTGTTTAAGGTATAACATTATACATGGTTACTAAGACATTTTTATTGATGGTGTAATGCATTACTCAATAAAAGAAAAACTGAACCACTAGATTAACTATAACTAATGATTTTAATCTGTTCTTGAATGTCATTAGGATAATTTGATGGAGTAGGATTATGACGAGGGCTACTAAGCAACAATTAGCCTCTTAGTCATTCCAGATGTACAGACGATGGCCATATTATAATACTGTAAATACACATGCCAACACAAGGTAAAGCTTCTTAACAGTACAGCATGGGAATAACTAAAATAAGAAAGAAAAAAAAAAACCTGGTAAGAAGAGATTAATAAAGATGATTTTGGCTTTGGTAAGGAGGTAGATTAATGGTTGTTCTTGAAACCACGTCCAGCACTATTTCTAATGGTTCTGCAAGACACAGCAAAACAAGAGCTCCCCTGCAAACTGCCCTCAGATCACAGAGGCAGTGTGAGGTCAAAACAAGATGCTACCGAACACAAAAACTTGTCGACTTGAAGTCAGCCTGAGCCCTGCCTACAGCCACAGTATGGGACAATGTGCTGCTCCTGCAAGGCCACAGCTTCTGTTCTCCAGTGCTCTGCCTGCAAAGAAACAATCTGTCCAGCAATGGACAAAAGATTGCTATGCAGTAAGCATAAGTTGTTATTAACAGCTTTTAACAATTAAAATAACTTGTATTTGTCACAAGAAAAAATGACCAAAACCCACCATCAACATGCAGTAAGTTCAGTAGGTTCCTCCCTCCCAATTTCCTTTTCTAAGGCGCTATCGTTTTCAAAGAAAACACACACTGGGGAAAAAGCACCATGAGCTCCACAATCTGAAGTGGGATGTCCCTTTTAAGCATGGTAACAGCAAACCTTCAAGTGATTTCTCTTAACCTTCTCTCTGAACTACCAAATGGCATAAAACCAAAGAGTAGACAAATTATGAAACAATTTATATAACATGCAGAATTTCAAGCTTCTTTGAGGTCGGTGTTTTGGTCAGATATGAAGCTGTCGTTTAGTCTGGGGAAAAGGAGGCTGAGGGGAGACCTTATTGCTCTCTTCCAATCTCTGAAAGGTGCTTACAGCGAGAGTGGGGTTGGTCTCTTCTCACTGATGACAGGTGACAGGACGGGGAGAAATGGCCTCAAGTTGTGCCAGGGGAAGTTTATGTTGGATATCAGGAAAAAATTCTTTACAGAAAGGGTTGTTAAGCACTGGAATGGGCTTCCCAAGGAGGTGGTTGAATCACCATCCCTGGATGTGTTTAAAAACCATTTGGATGTGGTGCTCAGGGACATGATTTAGCGGAGGGTTGTTAGTTAGGGTAGTATGGTTAGGTTGTGGTTGGACTCGATCTTTAAGGCCTTTTCCAACCTGAGTGATTCTATGATTCTGTGTCCCACAGTGTTAACTCCAGGTTGAAAATTCTGGGTAGCAAATACAAGAAAATTTCCTGACTGCTTCCTCCTCAAATCTTAGGTGGGGTGGTAGCATCAGTCATTATTGCCTTTTCTGTATTGAGGTCATGCAGCTATTTCCCCTAAACAGAGGAAAACAAATAAAAAGCACTCTTCTCATCAAGATCACCACTGCTGACATACTGCTGGGGGATGAGGACAGCTGAGCAAATTACATTCCAAACAGGACTTACATTTGTCAGCACTGATGTATAAAAGTGTCTCTCAGCTCTCACCGTAGTGCTGGCAGCTTGGCTAAATATTAACGCTATCCTTGAAGCTACTGATTTTACATCTCTTTATGTATATTACACACAATGGTGGCCATTAGCACTAAAAAGGAACAGAAGAGGGCAGCTTCAGTGCAACAATGCTTATATGCCTCCCTAGGAATTAAGGATAGGAGAGCAGGTGGAAACTATAGGATGTAAAATTCCCAAACACAGAGTTGAGCTTTCCAGACATACAGAGATTTCATTACACTGACTTGCAGTGTAATACATTCTAGCTATACCACAGGTATTTTATGCAACAAGATAACTTCCACCATACAGCAAAGCAGCCCTCCTAAAACTTCTTCAGAAATTAAGGATGCCTTTTCCTGCCTTTGTAGGCAAACTGCAAGAAAGATCCACAACGATTAAAGGTCTTTACAAAGAATCCATATACCACTTCTTGCACTGCCTTAACTCACATGCATCACACTTTATATACCTAATAGTCAAGTTATATTTATCAAAATGTATTTCAAACTCTATATGAGGTTAGAGTACAACTTAACTGGCTTTTTTACCTGGCTTAGGTAGGTATGATGAGTGATTAATACATCAGTGATTATACCAGTGAAAACAGGCTCGTGACTTTCTGACAACCAGTTCCACACCAAATGTTCTGAACAGATGCACAAACGCACCTTGCAATGACAGCATCATCCATGCAGCCATGTCAATAGCAGATACGACCATATTTTCTTTCTCTAACCTACTTAGCTTTGTCCCACTCACAATGCATTTCTTTTCCTTGAGAGTATCTACTGTAGATAGCTCTTGCATTTCCTTTCCTCTTTGTGAACAGTTAATTCTTATCTGATGTTAAATAGCTTTCGCAGAGCTTCTGAAATTACTGTATAGCAGTAGTATTTCTCATATCTGTATTACCAACACGATGCTTCAGCAAAAAGCAGTCCCTTGGCAGGACTAACTAGCTAGTGTTCACACTGAATTATGGAGGAGGCAGCAGCTGCTATATTTAGGGCACTGAATATCTTCTTCCATTATAAATCTATTTTACAGATTTCAAAACTCACGGATGCCTTTTCTGACTGATCAAAATCCTTTTCAGCTGTAATTGACAAGCTGATCATTAAATCAGTATTCATTTTCCTCTAGTTACTTATTTGCCTTAATAAAATAAAAATCATACAAAACGCATCAAAAGGAGCTGAGGCCCCGCTGAGAAGCTGCATCAAGGCTCACTGCGTGCTGGGACTCGAGGACTGTCATGGGGAAGGGTGGCAGCCCACAAAGCCTGCCAAGATGGGGACTGTCCAAGCACCACTCCTCCTGTGACACGGGGGAGGGAGGTCGGTGGGTGCATGTCCTGGCTGCCGGGAAGCAATACGCACCCTGGTGCTGCAAGCTGACAACACAGGGCTAAAATGACATAGAGCAGAATACTCTTACCTTTTTCCGTGGAATAAAAATCTAAAATTTCACAAAATGAAATGTTGGAAGATGACAAAAATCAGACATTGAAGGTGTTGCATAAAACTTTCTCCTGGAAAGCAGGCCACAGTTTCCATAGGCAAGATTTTCCTATTTATCCTGTTTATTTATAGACATTTAATTGTTATCACTAAACATTTTCTGAGCAAGATTTGAAGTTAAAATTTCATGAACACACAGAGATGGCATTTCCTTACTCTCCCTCCACGCCCCACCCTTAAAACACACAGTGGCATTTAACGTTATTTTAGTACACAATAGTTTATAGAGCAGCCCAGTACTTTTCCCAAAATGATCCTCGCATCCCAATAGCATGCTGGATTTTACTCACTAAAAATGAAACCACATCCTGTGAATTTCCAGGACAAGCCATTGAACCTGTATCTGTAATTTCTGTAGATAATCCCAGTATCAAAAATGTTTCTACATTTTGCAGTTCTTCTCCACAGCAGCAGCTAACAAGCTCTGATCATTCTGAGGCTGTCTCAAATGAGCCAGGGCTTTAATGCGGTTTTTAAAAGACATCTAAAGTACATTCATTATAAGTGTATCACTGATCCAACTTTTCTTTGGATAAAGTAAGTTCTCCAATAACTTACCTATTGTTTTTGTAATGGCACAAAACATAATAGATCTTTTCAAAGACATTGCCACATTTAGACAAACAATTCTGTGCATGTGCAGAGTTAATGTTTAGCAACTGTCTATTAAAATATTCTCCAGTCCAATGTGTTCAACACAGAGACAGCTAGGCTACTGGGCTGAGAAGTGCAGAATGGCACTGATCCTGAATTTCAACAAAATAAAGCCATGGACCTCATCAAATGGATTTTCACAGAATCACAGAATCGTAGGGGTTGGAAGGGACCTCCAGAGATCATCGAGTCCAACCCCCCTGCCAAAGCAGGTTCCCTACACCAGGTCGCACAGGTAGGCATCCAGGCGGGTCTTGAATATCTCCAGAGAAGGAGACTCCACAACCCCCCTGGGCAGCCTGTTCCAGTGCTCCGTCACCCTCACCGTAAAGAACTTCTTGCGTACATTCATGCGGAACTTCCTATGCTCCGGTTTCTGGCCGTTTCCCCTTGTCCTGTCTCCACACACTGCTGAAAAGAGTCTGGCCTCGCCACTTTGCCCCACACGCCTTAGATATTTATAGACCTGGATCAGGTCCCCTCTCAGCTTCTTTTCTCAAGGCTAAGCAGACCCAGTTCACTTAGCCTTTCTTCTTCACCATCTTTGTGGCCCTCCGCTGGACTCTTCCCAAGAGATCCCAGTCTTTTTTGTACTGGGGAGCCCAGAACTGGACACAGTACTCCAGATGAGGCCTTCCCAGGGCTGAGTAGAGTGGGAGGATCACCTCCCTCGACCTGCTGGCCACACTCTTTTTAATGCACCCCAGAATGCCATTGGCCTTTTTGGCCACGAGGGCACACTGCTGGCTCATGGCCAACCTGTTGGCCACCAGGATACCCAGGTCCCTCTCTACAGAGCTCCTCTCCAGCAGGTAATTCCCAGCAGGGCTAACACACTCTTGAGACATAAAGCAGGATAACCACAAAGATAAAAATGTCTTTTTCACTATTAGTAAAGACTGCTAGATCTGCATTTACCACTCCTGCATTAAGTTAGCACGTATGAATTCAAATACAGATTTGATGCAAACTTGTACATAATGTATTCATGCTGTCTAGTGAATATCATGTGGTTTACAGCACACAAGTACTCTCTCCACAACAACACTGGATCTCATTTGAAATTTAACAGCAGCCAATTTGAGGAAAGGGAATGACTTCCATTTTGATTTGAGTTGCAAGCACCATCTTGTGGAACTAGAAAGCCTGCGGATCAGAAAACAAGAGGCTTACAAGCTCCTCTCAGTAGCTGATGGGGAAATGCTACCTGGCCATAAAAAAAAAAAAAAGAACAAACAAGAGTAAAACTACTGATTTATCTCTCCTGCTCCAGACCCATGTACAAATGAAAAGAAGCTTTTCTCCCACCTAGAAAATTAAGGACATGTTGTCTCTTCCTACCTGCATACAAAGTGCCGTGGGCAGCAGGGCTGATATATTCACTGGCAAAGAATTGAAGATTAGATTCCTGAGGCTATAATGAGAAACTACAGTTTTTCCACAATGTAGAGTTCAGCTCCTTTTCCCACTCTTCTCTTCCCTCTCTATCTCACAGTACCATTATAAACTGTCATTTCTGATTTACAGAGCAAATGTCTTTCTCCTTAGATGAGGGTACTTTTTCACAAAAGCTCAGCTCAAAGACTTAGTTTAATACTATCTAGTAAAGCAAGCTTGCACTAGGTGCATACGCAACCTTTAGCATGGTTATGTCGCATTTGGGTGATGGCAGATGTCATACCACAGGCTGGATGAGAAGGCATTTTCTTTTCAGATGAAAATAGCAATATGCATGATGAAAATGAAGGAAACATAGATGCCTATGGAATTTTAAAGAAAAAAAGTCACATGCAAACTTGTGTGATCTATTTTTAATTCCTAAGCACAGCTAATGACATTATTATTAATATTATTGTATCCATCAGCATTCAGCAGACAATTCTCTTGCTCCTACACAACTCCATGGAACTATTTGAAATGTAAATAGAAAAAGGAAAAAAAACCTCTCCAACAAGGGCTAGTTCATCTATGAATATTAAACTGAAATGAACCCTCATGGGAGCTCTGACAGACTGCTCCAGGATGGAAAACCATGTCATTACTGACATGAATCATATTTCCTAAAATTAGTGGGAAGAAAATGTTCTTTTAAAAAAGCACCATCCGTGTGTCTAATTGCAAATCAGTATGGATGACCCAAAGATATATTCGTTATTCTTGTCCTCATTATTCAGATTCTTAGCCAAATTACACTGGGAATGTAAACAACCAGCATTCTACATTTTTGCTATCAATTACTTCAGCACTTGGATCTAATCTTACTACATACATACAATGTCAAAAACTCACTAACAAAAAGCACAAAGAATGAAGCAGAACAGGTGAACAGATGGAGCTTTGCTTCTTCTAACAGTAGTGCTGGTGGATGTGCTGCTCCTGCCATGGTTCTTCTGCTTCTTTTAGCCTATCGTGTAAAGCTATAGCATGTAAGAGAGTTAACTGTGATATCAGGAAAAACACTGCTCTCTAAAAGAATGATAAAGAAGGTGGACCTACTAGGATGATATGTGTGCCTTCAAGCATTAGCGAAGTTTCAGCATTAAATTGGTTTAAATTAGGAGTTAAATTTGGGTGTCAAATTTGCAAAAAGATTGTGCAAATGAATTACCACTTAAAAATTCACTGGACATTAATGCAGCACGTGTCCCACTGTATATGCAAATATATCTGTACATATGTGTGAATTTGCATTAAAAAGCTCCCTTGCATTTTTATGCTGTTTTATTTTACTTATTACTAGTAAGAACTTGGATCAAACACAAAACCCCTCAGCATCTCACAGACTCCAAAGATCCCAGCTTGCCTTTTGCAAACGTATAGCAAAATGGATACCACAGCCAAATTCCAGCTCAGGGAATTGAACCCCCCCCTCAGCCACTTCCCAAAGAGCAGAAGCAATTACCTACAGCATTCTTTATCCACTGACACCAGCTACTGGCTACCTTTGCTGCTAGACATTTGGTATTTCCAGCAGCAGCGTGGGAGGTTCCTTATTTTTTGTTTGTTTTTACTTTACATTCATAAGAGAATACTGGCTATACACAACTTGCTACAAATTACATTCTTTCATTAGCAAGGTCCTTCAGGATTCTTCAAATTAAAGTAAATGTGGTAGGTTTTTTTTCTATTAAAAATACAGTGAAATAAAGGATAATGATAGAAATCACAATGAAAAGATGTAAACAACGGTAACAGGTCAGTACCACTGTACATTCATTACCTCATGTCTGCTTGCAAAGTTCATGCTAAGAGCTCTGGATGTTCAACTAGCATTTTCCATTGCTTTTCAACTCAGTATACCTTGAATAGGTCCCGTATGATCAGAAATTATGCCTCTGTAATTTCAGCTGCAGCAGTCAGCTAATAAGTCCAACCCTAACCTTACCTGGCTTAGATTTCTAGCAGTAGGGAAGGATGGTCTTGTTAATTTTTGAAAGACACATGTAAAGCTACATAATAAATAGAAGCCAAGGGATAATATGGGAAACCTATGGGAATTAATGTAAAAATATCATTCCTTCTGCTCTGGGTCCAGTTTTATTAATGAGGTTTCAAGAACTGCAGAATAGAACACAAATTTGTGAGAGAGATCCAGGCTCCTCAAACATACTGCACAGAAAGAGCAAATTGGAATTTCCACTTCATAAATATGTTTGGTTTGTTGCTTTCTTGTTTTGTTGTTTTTGTTTAGCTTTTTTAAATGCAGTCAGCCTGCTGAGCTTTAAATAGCACCATTGCCAACCAGTAGTTTACAGCCCTCCAGCACAGGTGTTTACTTCCCTTAGGCTGAATAACAAACTCACTGGCATAAATCACAATATTCTGCTAAGCTCTCTCTCAGGCCAGCATGGCCATGAGATATCCTCTGGGAGGATATGATCTGGCTGCATGGGAATGAGCTATCACAGCCAGACTCAGGGATGCTGCATATCAACACACACAAAAGAGCCTGGTGCAGGCTGGCAGACTGTTCATCCTGAATAGCTTTCAGGGGTTCAGTCCAGGTCCCCAGAAAGGTCAGAATCAGCCCCTCCAGCAGGGACATCACCGAACTGCTCCAAGAAGGAGCCCAAAACAACTCCTGGAGATATCGCTTTCCACTGAGGGATGTGCAGGTCCTCATTCAGGTGCCATAACTCCTAGATTTGCGTTCCATTTCAAAGATGCTCAAAACACCCCTTTTCCTCATTTGGGATATCTGACCTGAGGAAGTACCCAAGCTTCTCCATTTACACTGTAATGTATAACAACAGCAAAAAGTAAACTGAAATATCTCAAAGAGATTTACAGATTTCATTTACCAGTTGCTTTTAACTGTTAAATGACTAATTGGTTAATTCCCTCTCTGGCATAAAGCCTTTACTCATAGTACGTGAGACTTTGTAAGCCATTTGCAACAACAACAACAATAAAAAATAGGGGAAAAAGTAAGCTTGTCCAGGTTATGTTTAAAAAATAGGACATTCTGTTTGAGTCATATTTTAGATAGTCCCCTTGGAAAACAAAAATCAGCCACGATCAGTTGTAATGTTGTGTTTCAAACAGCAGCCCAATAAATGCAGTAGCATTTCCCTTCCTTTCCCACTCCATCCTTCTGCCTTTCCCGCCACTGAATCGTGGCTCTCCTTCGTTAATACCGTGAACACCAGAGATGCTGATTAGTGCCCCAGATACTTGATAACAGCAACAGTAATCAACACCTCTCCCTAAATCTGCCTACAGAGGAAGTTATGGCCCTGTGCTCTTGGATGCAAGTTCTGCTACAGTGATCTATCACTTTAATACTGCAGCTAGATTGGATTAGTGCAGAGCACTCTTCTTTAGTTATACCTTGCCTTCTCCTAATACACAGTATGTTTGTGCCACTGCTGTCGTCTGTCTGCTGAGCTTCAGAGCACTGGTTTTAGAAACTAAAGCACCAGCTACTTTTGGATCAGGCTGCCTGACAGGCTCCCACAGCCATCCCACGTCCCACAAAGCAGTCAGGGCTGCATCTCTCATCAACAGAGCTCATGTACATGAGCTGCTGCCACTCGCCAGCCCTACTGCTTTGGGACTTTGCTGGGTTTTTATTTGTTGGTTGGTTTCAGAGCCACAGTGGAAAAATACTTTCCCTCAGAAAGCAAAGAACTGCATGTGGACTTTCCTAGGGGAAACCACAATATGGAAGATTCAGGTTTTGGCCTCTGTTTTACTGATAGCGCCACACATATGCTTAGCTACAAAGATAAGAGCCATCTCCCAGAAGCTTCATGGCACAGGTGTAGGCAAACTTCAGCCAATTCCTTGATGTTTAATTTATAAATATATTATTTTATATTCGTGCTCTGTAATACAAAACAAGTCCCTACAAATCTGTTTTGTGCACCTTTAAAAAAAAAAACAACCATACTGCATAGTAACGCTGCAAATTGACTACAGCTATATTTGTCTTTATCAGTACAGCTTATACTGCACTATAAGACAGCCAATTTTAAAACAACATCAATTTTAGAAATCTCAGCTAGGTGCAGCAGCCTAATTGGATTATCTTTGCATTTTTTGCAGGAAGATAGTAGTTTCTTTACTTTTATAGGAGCGCAGTGACAGAGATCTTTCAGTAGACCAGTGTGACACGTGATCAATAGTCCTAAAAAAACACATGTAATTATGGAACACTTTTTGAGCAAGCATCCTCCTCCTTTTCACTACTTATGTGAAGAGCACACAAATCTAACCAATGCAGTTTATCAGATTCTGACACAGAATCTCTTTGGAGATTGGGATTCAGAGATCCATCCTTGAAGAGGAGCACAGCAGTGGTCAAGAGCCGCCCATAAGCTACCCATACCGGCTGTGCTGAGCTGTGGCATGGGCAGCACTAGCTCAGGCCAGTCAACGAGGCCCCCTGCACCAGTAGCAGCTGGACAAGAGCAAAGGCAATGCTCAGTTTCTCTTCTGCTATGTTCTGTGTAGGATGAGGAATAAAAGCAGCATGGCTTTGGTCTGCTGAGATCACCTCTTGGTGAGCACAGAACAGGCAGGCGAGTGCATATGGAAGAGCCAGCAACTCCCTGGGCTTCACACTTGTCTCTGGCTGGCTCCAGGCTGAAGGCAGGCAGCCAGCAGCATGCATTAGGATCACAGATTTAGGTAGGACACTGCCTGTCTGAATAAAGCACAAGCATCTGAGAGGATCTTTTGCACACAGAATAGTGAGAGGCACTTTATTTCTTTGTGACTTAAAGCGCTGACCACGACTCAAGTGCCCTGGGAGTCACTGATTCAAACCTGAAAACTGTCTCATCCAAGGCTTATCCCACCAGGGCCTGACCTTCCCTAAACAATTCTTCTTCAGACTCTGGGCTATCCCTGCTCATGTAAGCTGCAAACCAAAGACTTTTTGCCAAATCAAGGGGCAAGACTGTATCTTTCTGGTGTCTGATGTTCTCTTCAGCACAGAGAGGGGGAACATGAGAAGCCCCTTTCAGAGCCCAAGTCTGGCAGGGATGACTGGGGCTCCAGCATCCTGCTATCCGCAGCCATGTCACTACTGCAGCATCACCTTAGCGACACCAGCAGAGGAAGAGCAGCCAAATGACCCACATTTGGAGGCAGGACCTACTGACCTGAGCGAGACTGCTCAAGCCCAGCATCAGCCAAATTAAGTGACTTCATAAGAGCTGTTCTGGAGCTGTAAATGTGCTGACCAACACGTGCTGCTGTGGTTCCTGCTCTCCCCAGCACAATGCAGAAGATCAATACTGTTTGCTGCACTAAGCACATGCAGTACCTTGGGAGCCTGCCTTCCCCAGGCTGTGCAAGGAAGCCGTGCACGCCACCAGGTCAGCACTTCCAGAGCCCACACATTTCAGCAACATCCAGAGCATGAAGGCAGCTGGGGCCACTTTTCACTCAACTCTGCTTCTCACCCAGGGGACCAGGTGTGTGAAGGGCTGCACAACAGCTGCACTCTGGTTGCAAAACCTGTCACTTTCAAGCTCATGGTCTCCGATTTCAGTGCAGGTATGATTCTATGATACCAGTCTCTTACTTCCAGTCATCTCATTGACTCATCCCCTTTTTACTGCGTAGATACTCCTTAGCTCTCTCTGGGTGACCCAACATACTCTATAATAATTACAGAAATCAGGTATTTTCCACTTTTTTTTTTTTTTTCTTCAAGCAAGAGTGAAAAATTCACCTCATCGGTAAATAAATCCATGGGCCTTTAATGGTTTGCAGATGAATAACTGACAGCCATTAACCTGCAAACTCAGGATGAATTCTGGATAAAGATAGGAAGAAATCAGTATTTGCAGGCTTGTACTTGAAACTTCAGCTTCTGAGACTGTGATGAAATGATAGGCTAGAGTTCACACAAGAAAAAAAGCTCAGCTTTGACAGACACACAGCCAGCACACAAGGATGTGTCTCAACAGCAAACCACTACCTTACAAAATGCCCTAAAGCTGCACATGCTATATACAGTATGTTACTTCAAATGTCTTGTAATGTATTCTGCACTATCCTCAAGCTTAAGGGCTCATCTGGAAGCCAGTGTATAAGCAGCATTATCAGAAATGCAGAAAAACCCACTGGCAGAAAAGGAAGCCCTTTTCTTACCCATGTCCACCCAGTTTTTTGAAAAACAATTAGCCTGTTTTTAGGAACACGGGATACTTCAGAAGGTTGCATCTCAACACTTTTCTCACACAAAAGATGAAAGAGAATCATATAACAAAGAGCTGCGAGCTTCTGCAATGTCTGCTATCTTGCATCAAACCCTAATGGCTCTTTTTGAAATTTTAAGATATTTCTTAGAAAGATACAGCAGGGGAGAAGTACCAGAAATGACATTCACATCCACACTGTAGATTAATACGCCCCAAGACATTTTTAAAGACTGAAAATGAATTCAAATTCAAAGTGACAAACTCTGTTATGACTAGCGGAATATTTATAATTAAACTGCTTACAGGGCAATTACTGAAATTTTTAAAATATTGTTTTAAAAAACAAAGCGAAGCCAAATAAGTCTTTAAAAATATTCAGAAGTAGTGACGACACTGAAGCTTCCAACCACCATGAGGACAGGATAGGAAGCAACAGCACAAGCGCATTTAAATGCAACCAACCAACAAATATACCTCCAAATATTCACTCTTGATGCACCGCTTTCCTTTTGGTCTCACCAAATTGGAAAACACCAATGATCTATCACACTCAAAAACCTACTACTCGAGAGGAGAGATCTCATAAGCCTATTAGGAATGTCATTCCTGATTTGGCATCTTTCATTATATGGTTTTATTTTCTTTACAAAACACAGCATACAGCTAGCACGTAAAGAGAATAAGGTCATATACTGCTAAAAATAAACCCCTTGATATTTGCTCTTCCATTAAAGAGAAGTACATTCCATGAGCAGGAGTACATATCACAAAGCCTGTCACTGGCATTGCCACTTGGGGAAGTCAGAGTGATTCGAACCTAATGTCATAAAGATTTACACTTGAAATTTGAAGACACACTGAAGAAAATGCTCTTCATCACAAAGAACATGCTCTTCCCCAGACTAAGTCCACATCAAAACTGAAGTTCTAAATTTCAGTGAAATTTCAGAAATATTAAGGCCAAAGATACCCCAGCTTTGTTTCACATTTAAGGGTATGAAATATCCCTCCTCTTGCCACAATCACACAGGAAAAAACAAACACCACCACCAAATCCCTAATCCAATTGCCATCCTTTCCATCTATTCTTACTAAAATTGAAACTTCTCAGAGGAAAGGCATTAAAGAACGAAAAACGGAATAAAGAAGGACAGGAGGAATGAGAATACAAAAGATGGAAAAGAGAACATTGAGACTAAGAATGCTGAAGCAAGTTTTGGATGAAAACAAACAATACAGAGAAATACAACCATTTAACAGCCACCCTATATTATCTTCAGTCACACAAGGCACAATAGCAAAAGCCTTTAAAAACATGCTGAAAGGTTTTCATCTTGTTCTTCAAACACGTGATATGCGAGATCGGTTTGGATGGAAATACCGAAGGCATGGGGTCTGCAGTACATCCCAGAAGACTATTATTTTGAAAGCACTGAGCCCAAAGATTGAAACAGAGTTTATTAAGAGAACTAAATATTTGAAAGATGTCAAAAGATGTTTACAACGTGACAAATCTAGGGGAAAGAATGCTGGGAAGCACCTCAGAAATGAGGTGAAAATTAGGAAGAAGTGGTAATGTCTTTTTTCTTTCCCTTCCAGTCTAATATTTTCAATAACAAGTAAGTAAGTCCCCAGATGCACAAATGGCTGCCATCCAGGAAATGCATCTGCTGTGTTTATGAGATCTGCAGTTCATAAATAATTGCCAAATATAGAATTATTCACTTCAGTGCTATCAGAGGCTGTTTTATAAGAAAACAGAACATACCAGAATTACACTTATGAGGCAAATCAATCAGTTTGATTTAGAATTCATGCATACATGCAAAAGATTTGCTTTTGTAGAAAAAGACCATTAACAATTGCTGCACAAACTAAGTGACAGTTGAACCTTTCTGTAACGAAAGCACTGCCTATTGCCAAGAGCACCCTCTTGTATGCATACTTGTGTGCACACTTCAGACCTTCAGCCCACAAAAACCTTAACTCCATTTTGTCAATAATTTTATATCCTTGTACTACAAGGAGACAAACAGCCTCTGGGTTGTAAACATCAAATAGTGTATGCTACCTTAATGGCACCAAACAGCACCTTAGTTTATAGTAGCTCACAACAGTTATACAGTTATAAAGAAGGCACATATGAAACAGAATGAGATCTAGGAGGATAAGATCTAAATATTATCATTTTAAGTGGACGGACTTGTACAAACCCTGTGGTTTTGTACATGAGGCCATCTCACCTTTTGAGATGCTGCTGTGCTGTGAGCATGGCTCTCCATTGCAGCAGATGAGGGAACACAGGAATCTGTCCGCATAGAACACCAAGGAGGCATTTTCATAGCCTATAGAGCAGGTAAGACACCTAAGTAAAGGCTATGTGTGGATACTTTCAAGTTCTGGGCATATAGTCCTTCTTAGGATACCAGCTCAGACACTGTGCCTTTGTAAACATGACATACATAAGGGCTTCCAGCTGCATCTGGCCTGTGAGCCACAGGTTTCTGGTCCTTTGTCAGGCACTAAGAAAAAGCAAAACTCGCGCTTGCAGTCCCTATGATACAGAAAAGCGTTTACACTGTGAGAGGCCAACAGGGGTCAGCCCTGCGTAGCACTGAAGCAAAGAAGAATGCAGTAACGCATCATTTCTACCTCCAAAGCCTTAGCCACAGCAGTCAAAAGCCCCATTTGAAAATACACTCTGCTTGAATAAATAACATTGTTATAAAGCAACTACAGTCATAGAAAAGCAGTGTAACACTTAGCAGCAGGAGTCTTCTAAAGAAAAGCTCTCTGACGTTACTCCAAACTCATCTCAACTCTGGAGTTCCATATCTGAGAGCAGTGTGGATGAGGCCTGGTGGGCTCAGTTCGCATCTCACGTGCCCACATGCATACAGAAATAGTACCAAGCTCCCTGTCTGTGTATCACATCTCATGGCTTCAGCACTGCCTGGACATGGTGAGCAATGGGCTCCTCCAAGACAGACACAGTGCAAATTGTCAAAGCAAGGTATTTGTCCACTGGAAAGCAATTTTTATTAAACAGGGCCATATCATTAAAAAAAGAAAAAAGACAAAAAAAAGTCCTTCTGCAAGGAAGACTCTAGGCAGAGTTTGTGGCATGTCTAATATGTCTAATACCACCCTTTGCCATCTTCCACTATAAACTGTGAAAGCTGCATGAACACCCCATGCCAAGAACTAGATGAGGGGCACAAAAGCATAAAGGATAAGCTCAGCCACCAGACTGAACACTGCAACCAGCTGAAGATACAAGCGAGCAAGAGGAGGCTGCCCTTGGCTTGGATGTCACTATTGTTGTGCCCATTTCAATGATGAAATGGAGCAAATGCTTCAGATGCAGCAACGCACCTCAGGCACGCACAGCTCCCCCGACTGCAGTAGCACAGGCACGCTGGAGAGGAGAAAGGAGCCCTTTGTGTCGTATCAAACACTGGAGCAACCACAAGATGATCTACTTTTTAGTCACACTTTATCTCATGATCAGCTGGGCTGGGATACTGAATACATTGTGAATTGTTTAATGATGGAAAAATAAAACTGCAAGCTGCAGTTTGTGTTTACTAAGGTGTTGATTAGCTATTCATTTCATCAGGACAGAAAGGATTGGAGAAGAAATGTTGGAAAGTGTAATCAAATGTTGAGAAATATTTAATTCTGTTTCTATGGCGTTTTGTCTGTATCCTTCAACTCGTACTTTCTGACGAATATACAGCATATCCAGTAACATCAGCTAAATTCACATGAACTTTATGTTGTGCATAACAAATTGTTTTCTCTTAAAACAACCTGGTTAATGCTAACCATCAAAGTAAGTACAAATGTTAACTTGGCTCAGACGCTCTGTGCTTACTGAAACACTGAAAACTGGATATTGCAGGTGTTTTCCATATACCACAGTAACATGAAAGATACCTAAAGGTAAAATTCAACCCTGTAAAAAAAAACAAAAACAAACAACAAAAAACCCAACCAACATGATCCTGGTGATGTGCTGAATTCCACCATAGTTCTGCAGCCAAAATTGTCTCCAAAGATCTGCTACTGATGCCTGCCTTCTGTTCAGCCTCCTGAGAAGCTACAGGCAACAAATAACACATTATCCATCTAAAGTCTTCAGTACAACATGTAAAAAACTTCAATCTTCTACTCTCATTCTGGAACAAGCAAATTAACACACACACCAAAGCAAACCAGTAAATCACGCTCTCTTATAATTACCAAGATGACACCGGCACAGATCAGGAGAAGAGCACAAATGCTTCCAGGTTAATTTCTGTCACTTCCAGTTTCTGAACACTTCAGGAGTTTACATATGCTCACCTGCACAAAAGCATCTGATTTTACGGCTTCACTAGACAGATAGACTCCCATCTCCATTTGAAGACTGCTACCCCACGTAGGCAGAAAAACCAGCCCACATGATTTTTTCTTTGGAGAAATTGGGAATCACTTGTTCTTTCGAAGAATGTTCATGTTCAGACTCAAAAGATGATGCATATGAAATGAAATTTATTGATTCCCTTTGATACAGAGATCAGCCTGTGCAAGGTAATACACTCTTCACATAAGCAAAATAAGGTTGACTTTCTCTGTTAAATATTCTGTGACAAATCTATTGGCAAGGGTTGGTTTCTTTGGGGTTTTGTATATAGTGGAATTATTTGCATCTAAACCAAAAGATGTGAGAAGTTAACCATTAACAGCAGTCTTTTAATGTTCCTTCCAAACACAAAAAGTTAAATATCTACATAAAACACAATGTAAAAATAAGTTGAGTCTCAGTTCTCCTCTCATTTGATAAAAGTCAGTTGGCAGGAGGCATTTTTTCTTGCATCACAGTGAAGAAATCTTAATTTTTCCTTCTCTCCTCAGTACATTTTCAGACACACTCAAACCTTTGATTACGTAAATCATAGGATCGGCAAGGTTGGAAAAGACCTCTAAGATCATCCAAGTTCAACCACCCACCCATCAGCAATATTTCCCATTAAACCATGTCCCTCAGTACAACATCTAAATGTTTCGATCACCTCCAGGGACAGTGAGTACCAGAGAAGAGGCCAACTCCCACCTCACCACAACCTCCTTTCAGGTAGCTGTAGAGAGCCATAAGGCCACCCTTGAGCCTCCTCTTTTCCAGACTGAATAATCCCAGCTCCCCCAGCTACTCCCCATAAGACTTGTGCTCCAGACCCCTCACAGCTTTGATGCCCTTTTCCAGACATGCTCCAGGCCTCTATGTCTTTCTTGTAGAGGGGCCCAAAAGTGAACGCAGCACTCAAGGTGCAGCCTCACCAGAGCACAGCACAGAGGGACAATCATTTCTCCACTCCTGCTGGCTGCGCTATTTCTGATACAAGCCTTGATGCCATTGGCCTTCTTGGCCACCCGGGCACACTGCTGGTTCATGTTCAGCAAGCATCAAACCAATACCTCCAGGTCCATTTCCTCTACACATCTTCCAGTCACTCTGTCCCAAGCCTGTAGCATTGCTTGGGGTTGTTGTGGCCACAGTGCAGGATCTGGCATTTGGTCTTGGTGAACTTCATTCTACTGGCCTGAGCCCAGCTATCCAGCCTGTCCAGATCCCTCTGTAGGGCCTTCCTACCCTCAGGCAGATCAACATTTCCTGCCTGGTTGGTGCCATCTGCAAACTTACTGAGGGTGCACTCATTGCCCGCATCCAGGTCGTCAATAAAGACATTGAACAGGACAGGCCTCAATAACAACCCCTGCGGAACAAAGAATGGCCTAGGTTGGAAAGGATCTTAAAGATTACCTAGTCCCAAAACCCTGTCATGGGCAGGGTTGCCACTCACAAGATCAGGCTGCTCAGGGCTCCATCCAAGTGAAATTCTCATTGTAACAAATTACCTGTCAATTTGCCACAGCATAGCATTTTCTGGCACTTTGCAAGTCATTCCTAGAGGACTTGATCAACATACAGCCAAATGCTGTATAGAAACTCAACATATGTTCAATGTGATGGAGGAAAGGAGGAAAACAAAGTATTGGTTAAAGTCAGTCTACAGTGTCATTCACTTCGTTTTCAATGAAGTCCAAACACTCTACATTTTTGTCTTCAAGTGTTTGACATCTGTCTGTAAAGCTGGGAACAGTTACATACATCCAGTCTGTAGCTTTCTCTCAAGCTCAAACATCCAGATCAGTAAACATATCATCTGTACCTTAGCTTTGTTGTTACTCATGTCTTATAGGCAGCAAAAGCATACCGCAATCAAGTATTAATCAACTAGCTTTTTTCAGTTTCTTCTCAACAAAAAATTAAAATGTCTTAATGTTAAAGCTCAGAGATTTAACAGCACCATAACTTTTAGGATCAAAATCCAAATCATTTTGCATTTTAGTTCAGTCACTTCTTGTACCAAAATTGCAAAAAAAGTTTGTGGAAACAATGATAACTAGTCTTTACAGGTCTGACACTTGCATAATCCATTAGAGCACATGAACAGAAGAACAGAAGTGAACCCTAAAGCTAGAAGCAAATCACTGCCAAACTGTAAAGTTTTGGGAATTGGGCTTAGCAGTGTTTTCCTTCTCTTTTTTTTTTTTTTTCCTTAATTTCAAGAATAGCATTCTTGAAAAATGTTGTTGGATGTTTCCTACAAAGATAGGTAGCAATTTCAGTTTCTGACAGCACTGGCAAGAAAGCAGAGCCTTAATTGTGCCCATAGACATTTCACTCACCCTATATATGATCACTCATACTGGTACACAGTTGCAACTGGAGAATACAATAGTTATATCTTTCAGGGTTTTATCTGCTGTGGTCAATAGAGCGACAGACTGCATGCTAGGCTACACCTTTTAATTGTCAAATACTGTCCAGTTACTGGGTGAGGCTCTTAAGAAACTAGATATTGTAGTGGTGACAACTGGGTACAAAAAAAAAAAAAAAACAAAAAAAACCCAACCCTAAAGGCTAACCAAGGACAATGAGAAAGTGTATTGAAAATGTATTATTTTACCTTACGCTTTTACAGACAGAAATACAAAGGAATACAGTCCTAAGGACAGCACAAACCAGATCTCTCTAAATATCTGCTACCTAGATAAGTGTTGGAGGCTCGAACATGCATCTGTTTCTATTTGACAAAATCAGGAGGGTACAGCTGAATTGTAAAGCTAAGTTGAAATAACTGTGCCACATGCACAGTGTCCCCTCATATGGTGCTCATACAGTCTTAGCTGTCCTCCCCATCAGGCCAGCATTGCTGTTGCCCCCAAACCATTGGTATCCCTCCAAAGGTGAGCTGAATGTTTGCTATTCTAAATCAGCTTTTAGCAACAAGTGGTTTTCAGTTCAATGAGTTTAAACAGACTGTACTCCAAGAAACACCTGGCAATACACCAAGATCACACAAAGACTAGGTCTCTGAGTTGACCCATCTTAATGCCCTGTTGTTTCTGTAGGGATATACTAAAGAATACAGTATGGTTACAGATATTCTCTGAAAAACCTGAGAGATAAGCCACCGACTGTTGTAAATTAACCCATGTTCTCATTTTTTAGCACACAGTATTCAGTCCCTCAGTAACCACTGCCACCACTTACTAAGCAGTGGTGGAGCTAAGGTTGAAGGCTCCTTTGGCTGCATTGGTCAACATTTTCTTGGTTTGGACTCCAGACATGCACTCTGTCCAGAAAAAAAACAAGTAGAAAAGTAAAACACATCAAGCCATGATTTTTGTTAATTTTGTACTAGATAAGCATATTTGTGAACTAACTAGCTTGCAGAAGACACATACTGACTATGCTGTTCATCCCTTAGAACCAAAAATTTGCACATGAAGGAAGATATTCTCCAGCTGACTCAGGGGACTTAGTTCAACTTGCAAAACCTTACATGTTATTTTGTCTGGTAGAAGCCAAAGAGCATATTCAAAACTCCCTGCACAACTGCATAATGGATGGCCACATCAGCTTTGATGTCTACTGCAGCTACAGAGAACAGAAGCCCCAAAGGTAAGGTTGCTTAGAACCTGAAGGCAGAACACGTGCATTAGGACAGCAGTGTCCTAGTTATAGGAATACAGAGCTAACAGGAAAACTGCTGTAACTAGCTAATGCAGAGCAAAGGTCTGAAAACTGTACTGACTTCGGAGCTGCCTTGTGAGAAGCCAGCAGGAGGGTCTCTGCTTAGTGGTTAATGTGCAACAAGGAATCACCCTCTATGACAATCTCCATTTTAATCACATTGAAACAGCAGCTCTCCTTTTCCTTCAGTTGGACTCTCCAGCCTTTGCCACAGACTCCAGCCAACTATAACAAACCTTACATTCTTTAAAATTAGATTTTCAAATCTTACTGTTTTCAAACTATGTGATGCTAAGATACAGAAGAAAAAAAAAATCTCATCCTCTTCTCACGCCAAAGATAATGAATTCTTTCTACTACCAAGTTGCCACGTTCACAACAGTTGTAAAAAGCTGCAGGTCCACAGAAAGCTACTTGGCTCTGAAATGGAACAGGTGGTAGGGGACATTTGAGACCCAGGTTCTCCTCCCTGGTGCTCAGTCCATGGAAAGCTGAAGGCACAAAGGACAATGCCTGTTACCTCCATAGCAGGCATACCTCCATACATATACTCTTGTACACACCCTTTGTGCCTTCACACAGATGTGTTATACTTTCTACCACCTCCTGGCTCTCCAGAGCAGGAGCACTGTGACCTCCATCCACATTCCTAAGGTTTTTGCTTAGTGACCTGTGGCTGGGGACTGTGCTCCATGCCCTTCCAACAGGAGGACAGCCCCAGGGCTGCTTTGGCCTGTTTATACTCACTGCTCATCTTTGGGTCAAAGCCACAGCACTGCAGCGCTAGAAGTGCTGAATGCCTGTGCAAGATGCAAAGAGATTTCACAGACTTCACAGTTACCTTGTAAAGAGGAGAGAGGCCAAAGACTTCAATGCTTAATTGAAATTAAAAAACAAACAAACCACACAAAATAATAATTAAAAAAAAAAAACAACGCCTCACTTCAGACTCTTAGTTAAAAGAATTTAATCTAAAGACAGCCATAGTTAGCATAGTCTACACCTGCAGCTATCAGTATTATGGCACAGATAGTGAGATAAATCCTGATGTAAAATGGAATGCACTAAAAGAAAAGATGTTAGAAAACCTTTCACTTCTCCCCAGTTGTGCATGGACACTACTCAGAGCAGTCAGTAATGCAAACTAAGAATGCACATGAATCAGATAATGTTCCTACAAGTGACACCATTATACAAACATTTAATGTCATGCATATGAATAATCTTGGAATTTTGAGCACTTTGCTCACAAAACCTCCAAACCAAATACTTTATTTTTCAACAGCTGGACACAATGAACTGGAAGGCTGCTGGGAGAGAATGCTTGGCAAGCACAGTAGGAATGCTCCGAGTACCATTTAGACTTATTTCTGTGTAGTTAAACATTCCTCCTCTTGCAGTTTCATATCTGATTTATTCCTGTTTCAAGAGTAACTTTTTATTATTTCAAAACAAATTATTCAGACATAGTGGTTTCTGACTAAAGAACTGTTCTACAAATTACTTCATAGGCCATTCTGAAATCCATCAATCTTGAGAAGCTCAAATACACAGAGTACACGTATAAAACTCTGTCTCTCCTTACACAATAGGAATTTTGCATGGTTTCCTTCTTTAAATAAAATTTCTTAGTTTCAAATTCATTGCCCTTGAGGGTATAGAGTAACGTGATAAGATAATGAAAGGTTTCTGCTGTTACGATCAAGGTCAATATACAGTGGAACATTTCTTTTGTCTCACTTTCTGGACGATCAAAGCATTGACGTGATAAGAGGGAAGCAGGGGCTTTTATGTGATGCAATATCATTAAGCTGTATGTCCAGTCATTGCCTGGTGCTGCACTGCAGCTTCTGAAACAAATCCTCATGTGTCCCCAGTGACATCAGGAGAACTCAGGGCCTGCTGCTATTTTAAAATGACAGAAGCATTTTTCCTTTAAGGTAGAAAAATATTCTTGATCACAGTACATAACGTCATTTCTTTGAAAGGATCATCTGAATTTACAATGGTGTTCGCTTATTCAACCTAAAAACATGGAACCTAAATAAAGTGAGAGGAAGAAAAAAGTGTAAATAATACGCACAGAGCCCACTGCGAATGCAGATGGAATTTGTACGGTTCACCTGACGCTTGTCTGATTTAATGAAGACAGTAAATTGCACAGCACAGTGACTGCATTCCACACTGCATACACTGCCATGCAGTCACATCTACCGGGGACTGCTAATCGCTTTCTTCTAGCTTTACAATATTCTCCCTGATTTCATCACCACATGGCATACTGGAGAAGAGTCTCCAGGATACGGGAGAAAGTCTGGAACCTAAGCATACTAGCTAAATGGCTAAGAAGAAAACTCACAGGAAACATCCTGCTTTTCCTCACTCACTCTTACGCCCTCCTCCCCCCCCCCCCCCGCCCCCACACACACACAGAAGTTGAAGAATAGATTAATTCTTTGCCTGGTTGCCATGAAAACTAAGAGATATAATCTTACCTCAGAGGAAATGATGTTACGCTTACATGATGAATAAGAAATGAGAGCAGCGCAGTCCCACCTCAGTAATACAAAGCTACGTAAAAATTGTGCCTTTCTAAAACCCAGGCATATGTGGATTCTAATCAACTCTGTTTATAACGTATGATCATCATTAATTGTTCATTAATTCCACCATGTCATTTGTTCAGAGATTATATCCTCCACATAATGAATGTTTTGGGGTACTCTCAAGCAGAGGAAATTAAAATAGATAATAGCTGTGATTTTAAGTAGTCATCTTAGCAATCTTAGGTTTGAATCCACTGACCTAAAATACTTTTTAGAAGATTTCAAAACAACAAAAAAATTGTCCTCTTAGTATTATTGCAAACATTGAATGCAACAGAATCACTGAAAGAGCACAGAGCATGAGACGCCTGTGCTTGGTAAAGGACGTTTGTGTTTCACTCCTGGATTTAGGAACGCATTTTAATAAAGGAATTTACTCCACGTTAGAAGAAGAGGCACACATGTATAATGTCAAGAAGAACACGCTCATCTGAATAACACTGGTACTTGCCAGTTTTACTGCTTCAGTCTCCAGAATCAAGGATGTGTCAAGAAACACAGTACATACTTAACTGCCATCACGAAGGGTTTGCATTTCATTTCACTTTCTGTCTTAGGGTAAGTTGATCCTTAATAGTTTTCACAAGACTGAATGTGGCTATAGAGTCATGATGTGTTTGGAGGGCTGTCACAAAGAGAGCAGTGTTAGAAATAAAATGGCTCACTCTGCTCACAGCAACAAAGAAAAGATCTGGATAGAACACTAGATTACACAGAAATTATTTTACAAATCCCTCGTTGAATAAGCAACATGCTGTAATCAGAATGTTCAGATTTCTAAAGCACTTACAAAGGAGTTTTAAAACAATTTAAAACATAACCATTTCAAATGCCAAAGCGAAGCTTTCGAGGGACTGAATTTTTTTTCATTTTCATATTTAAAATCAGCTTTCCCCCCCCCCCCCCCCCCCGAATGTATTTATCTTATTATTGGTGAGCTTAAATAAAATCTGTGAGTTTGATTTTATTGCATTCTGTACTTTTCAAATTAAGAAACTCTTACCTGAAAATTTTGGCTTGAATTAGTTGCTACAACTTTTGGCCAGTACATTCCAAATTTACATCAGTCTGTGGCATACAAATAACTTTACGTATATACTTACACATTACACTTTGGAATAACACTTCTGTAACATCAGCCATATAACGACTTAATTAGCTGCTTAACAATCATGATTAAATCAAGTGACTGCAACTCTCAGCTGTAACTTAGAGCGTGGTGCTCCTCCTTTCCTTAATTTATGGATTTACCATTGTTCTCATCTTCCAGATTTACGCACTGAGAATTCCTGGCCAACATTTATTAAAGTATAACATTGCCAACATTTAAAAAAGCACCTATGAGGAAAATAACATCTTAAAAATTCAGTATTTCAATTCACTCTTCAAGGCAAATGATGTCATCTCCAGCCCCCAAGTCTTTGCACCCAACCTGGTGTGCACAGAGCCAGGATAACAGAGCATTTCAGCATTGACATTTTCCTCTAAAAACTCACCATTTGCTGATGGCATAAGCACTATGGCCCTATTCACCGCATCACTTAAGACCGGATGCAGTTTAAGGACACAGTGCTCCCTATGGACTCGATGGAATTACAAAAAGGCTTAAGTTTAAGTGTACACTTAAGTACTTTGCTGGATTAGTGCCAGAATATTTAGCACTTTGACTAATCAGACCCATGACAACAGAACCAAAGATACCATGCAGTCTGCTTAGTCATTTGTGAGCGCTGAGAAATAGTGGTGCGCCTTTTTATTATCTGTTTTTCTGGCTGAAAGTAGAAACAAAAATTAAATAAAGATTTCAAAAACAGAAGCTGCACAGTTTTCCTTTCCTATTAGCTCAATATTATAGATCTGATTAGCCTATCTAGTTGCAAAACATCTTGATTTCTGACAACTGAAATCTGTTATCAGCACACAGCACCATTTTCCAGTATGCATTTTAAGTGCAATAGCTTATACATATCTGGCAGCTATAGTTATTTAAACACAAAGCAAAGAGAACATTTCCTTGATCCAGTGCAAAAGAACTTGGTTCACTGGAGGAGGAGATAGATCTTTAATTCCCTCTCCTGGATGAGGTAGGAGGGTTCTCCTCATTTTGCAGCCTACAGTATGTGGTGTTCCACTCACCCTTACCTGTACTCCCATAGCATCTGGCAGCATCATTGAGGAAAGACAGTGTGCCAGGGCTCACGGATCACACACTTTTAAAAGTCATTGCAAGTGCTCTGTAACTGGACTTAAAAGACAAGCAGCTTCTTTTTAAGACAAATCTTAATGTCTGCGGTGCAGACATGAAAGAAATGGAAGAAAAGTGTTCTCTAAACATAGGCAGTATACAAACAATGGCAAGGACAGCAGCTTTTCTCCACAGACATCCCTAAGCGGCATTACTACACAATACCAGAGCAGCCAACAGCAAGTCTCTCACAAACTATAACTACACTTTCCTCATTACAGAAGGAAAACTGCAGTTTAGCATTATCCCTGCCCTGCTGCTAAATATTCCAGTTGTGTCACTTGCCAGAAGCGCCTCTTGTCATTCTGAGACTTGTCCGTGTGCTCCTGAGTTACCTCTGACCTTGTCCTCTCCTGCCACCAACCACTCTTCCCCTGAGCAGCCATAAACGTCTCTTCATCAAACAGTAGGATATATTCAAAATAAGGTTGGTACAGATTAAACCTAACTTGTACTGCTAGAAAATCCTCCCTAAAGCTATTCAGCTGAAACCTGCAACTGTCAAACATAAGACCTATAGACAAATCACATTCAGTGCATCACAGGAACTGGCTACCCATGAAATAAAACTGATCCCAGGCATCCTGCAAACACTAAGACTTCAGATACTTCATTTATTTTTGCATGAATGAAACTACCCAAGAGGCAAAGGACTGAATATTCATCTGAACAAGTAATGCATAAAATAAATAATATTAACAAAATCAATGGCTGATACTTAACATAAATGATTTTAAAAAAAAATAATAATAGAACATACCCCGCTATTTTGAACGAGACACACTTTATCTCACTAGAAGACAGAACATATTTCAGAGTTCCACTTGGAAGCCCTCAGAAACTCAAAATAGTTGTTTTGGTTGCTGCTTTTACTTTCCTTGCTGGTAAATTTGTAAGTTTTACCCATTTCCCCACAGTTGTTTTTTGTCCTATTTCCATATTTCTCAATATTTCCTTAAGATATTGTCTAACTTGAATATGAATTTAACCCATAACTTTTTTTTCCTTTTAGGATATCACCTTTGCTCCTTTTTCAGACAACTATTTTCTAGGAAACAGGCAGCCACAGACAGCAAAGTGCCTTGCTAAAACTAGGACAGGAAATACAACTCATCAAGAAAACATGAGGAAATTTTACTGCAGAGGAAAGCAGAACGAAGCTGAATTTTGTTTTCTCTGCTAAAATTTAAGGGTTAAAAATATTTTCGGTAGCAGAATGCTATTTTGGGGAACAAGAGCCATTTTTTTTAATTGTTCAACTTCATATCAGAAGTATATTAATGATGACAAGCTGGTATTCATTCGTGGTTACCTTTGCAAGTGACCCTTGACAAAGCCAGGGGCTGCCTATCTGTGGCGTAAGTTCACACAACCAGACAATGGATAACATCTTTTCAAGGATTTAATCAGATGCAATCTCCTGGATGTCCTTCAACCAAACTCCTCACCCTGCTATATAAAGCTAGACATTTTCATCATTTTGTCTAGTTTCATGCCTAAATTTCTGCCCCAACAAGTCAACATTTCTTTCTGGGAAAGAGAGGATCCCAAGGACAACCATAATCCTCCAACAGCAGGGCATCAGCAGTCACGCAGATAGCTCTATATTACTGGCCATGTATCACCTCTGTTGCTCACAGAGCCAACCTGCACCATTCTGCAAGGAACTGCTCGTTCCCCTGAGTTCAGCAGGGCTTGGACCCAGATCCCTGCTGAGATGCACCAGATGCAAGTTTTGCAGCATTCTGGCCTCATCTACCAAGTCTGCCTGTGTGAGACACCACAGCTTAATAAGGAGATCCTCAAAAGTGAGGGGTCTGGCTTCCAGAAACTCCTAATAACCCTACAAAAACAAACCTCCAGATCCGTAGTCCCAGCTACCATCCGGTAACTTCTCTTCCCACATTTTAACATGGCCCTTTCTAAAGCTTTCATCATCCCTTTATTCTCATCTTCCAACTGATTTAGAAGTGCCACCAGCTTTTTTTCATTTGCATTTGGTAGTAAACAAGAAGAAATGGGCAGCTTTGCTTTTGGGAACAAAGAGCATCAGTTTTGAACAGCTTCCCTGAGGTTCTTGTTTGGTCACAGCATCCCTTGGCCTTCCAACCCAAGGCACATTGTGCATGTGGTCTTTCAAGCTGAATTTATTGCATATGTTCAGTGATTCTTTTAATTGGACCTATGACTTGACCACAATTCAACGAGTTTAGCTTCAAGCACAAACAGGCACATAGGTCAGCATGAAGATACATACATCATAAACTACACTACATGTAGTCATTTTAGATTAAATTCATCCACTTTTAATACCAGAATTTTATTATTTTGTGTATCAGGTGAGTGAAATGGAAAGAGTTTCAGAAGAGCTTTACAAAATCTTTACAAATAACATGTGTTTCTGCCTGTAAAGTAAGCAGCGTGATTAGTGGTGCTACAGCAGCCTTTAGCCAATGCCTGGGCATGCCATATAAAAGAACATGAATCTAAATAACAGTAAATTGGATGTTTACTCTGAACGCTACGGGTAACAAGAATTGATAACATCCCTCTGCACCAAAAGCTTTTTAAAAAGCGTATATCCTTTAAAAAACAACATATCTCCTCCAGAATGATGGCAAGTCAGCAAAAATGCCTTGGGATGCCATGGACACAGCCAGGAGGTCACACAGCAGGGCAGCATGGATCAGCTTTTACATCACTAAAGAAGTATAACCTGTGTATGGTCCAGAGTTAGCAACAACCACCCTTATGTAAGGTATGCAAAATATATCATGCAACAGGAACTGAAGAGTATTTGGTGTTTGTTATTTGAAAACAGATTTTAAAAATGCACAAGTAGGAAAATATGGAAATACTTTGCAAGGAAGAAGATCTGAGATTAAATAAATAGCTGAAGATCAAACCAGTGGAAAAGTTGGTGGGAGAACCCCCTGCCCCTTACTTGTTGCTTAAATAACTTAGAAGTTTGCATTCTTTTATCTGGGTAGCTTGTGCTGACTGTGCAAAACATTTATTAAGCCTTTTTCAAGCACAACCAGGCATTCTGATATTACAAAATAGGTAGACAGGAAAACATCAGATATGAACATCAAACAAAAAACACTTTCCCATAAAAGTTAAAAAGCACTGGCTGCGCCTCAGACTGCCCTACTTAGAAACTTTGATTGCACACCCACTGTCAGAAGAGATGCTTTCCTCTCAACATCTTTTTTAATCTTTTCAGACCGGTAGAAAAACAGCAGTCTTTAGTTATCAGACTGTTGATGTTTAACAGCTTCAAAGTGCTGGTGGCTTCAAACTCAATCAAGTGGTATGAAAAACTAGGACTGCAGGTATCCAGTGCATTCACTAAATTTCCTTGAAGATGTTTTTTTCACTTAAACTGTAAAAATGTAATAAAGGAAGCCTTTCCCACCCACTTCTCAGCAATATTTCATAACAAGACGTTTTAACCTCTTAAAGTCTCGCGCAAGAAAAAGGAAACTGTCCACAGCCACCCTCCAAAACACTGCCCACGCCTGCCTAAAAAGCCTCTTTTGAGGGGCTTTCTCAGCAGTAAAGGAAAATGCTGCATTTACTCACATAGACTGAGGCCTTTTATAACTTGCTGCATAAAGAAGCGCTCCGCGCATGCACATCTCTTGTGGGGTCTTTACTGCCAGGCATGAAGAACACTCCAGGCTTATTCTCTCATGCTTCAGTCAGCGGTCTATATCTGAGCGCTACCTGTGTTCATCTTCCTACAGCCTGAGCATGAAAACACGATCTTCTATACCAGAGATGATTGCTGGATAAATCACATAAATCCCAGGTGGGCAGCAGAGGAGGTTATGGACTCAGATCACCCAGATGGTGGTATTTTTACCACAGGCCAATGGTAAATTTAGCCGATGATACGGTTGTAAATGCTAAACATGAAGCTAGTGATTAATGAATGGGAAATGATTGCAGCTTCAGAGATACCATCCTAGTGTCCAGAAGGAGTGGTGATGCACTTACAGGAGAAAGAAAAAATGGCATGGTAGAAAATAAAATTACTCAGCCTGCAAAAGAATTTCACCTAAAGCTATGAATGCTTACATCTAGACAATAATCTGATTACAAAATCAGCAAATGACCTAAAAATTAAATATAGTTGGCCACAGTGGCTTAGTTTTTCCTTTGCCTTTTGTTGCTATAGTTCTTCATAAACTCTTGTGGGAAACTGGTGGGAATATAAACATCCTGTGGACACAGCACAAGTTTGCAATTCTACAGGTTGCAAGAGCACACTGGAGACTACCCCCAGAAAGGTGAGGTTTGGGTACAACATACAGGACACTTCTCTGGGAAGAATGACTGCCCAGCTGCCTGCAGTGGCCTCACGTAACTGAAGGAAGTCAGTGACAGCAGCAAAAGCACACAGATAGACAGTCTCAACCAAATCCCCGACTGCCACCTCCCCTTCTGCTCTTGCCCTGTGTAAATACAAACTCATTCTCACAGTGGTTCTATTATACACATGTTTTGCTGTATATAAATCCTGTAATTGTAGAAAGTGTGAATTTCTGTACTCGGAACGCTTCAGCAATCAAGAGCATATAGATGCCATGCAAATAGCTGCTTACAACTCAGCTTGGCAGATTGCTGCATCATTAGTGGAAAAGAGTATTTGTGTTGCACCTTATGGTTACCCCTCAGTACTAGTAAACTATGGGAGTACTTGAATTCAGCTTGGTTACTAGCTGTTGTAATCTCTCAGAGTTTGGGGATTTGCATAATCATAGTGCTTACTTGTAAAACAATGACACAACATCAGCCACTTCAGCAGCTGCTGGAAATCCCTTTGCTGCACTAGAATCCAACAGATTCCCTCCCAGCTCGTACTCCAGCAGAGCTAGGATACTTAAAATCTTATTTCAAAAGCCAGTGGTCACAGGGTTAAGTATAGGACTGTAGCTCAGAGTGGAGCTGACAAGATTTCAGAGGAAACAAAAAAGCGAATACTTTCCCACTTTCAAAAATACAAACATTGACATATTAAAGCTTCATCCTGCCTATGCATATGGATTTAAAGGGGTATTATTTCAAATGAGTATTGAATACATGAATGTAATTCAAATCTATGCAGTGCCCAGTGATTTTTCCTTCATTATGAACCAAAACTAATAGCTGTTGAGGAACCTGCTTAGAGCCCACAAACTATGATTCCACAAGACATCACTGACTGTTTTGCAGAAAGATAAACAATCAGATGCTTTCTCCTTGATTTCCACTGACATTGTATCAGGTATCAAAGTAACACATCCATCTCTACCCTCACAAGTGAAGCAAGGAGCAAGAGTGCAGACTTTCTGGTACTGCACAAATAACTGCTTCCAGGGCTGGAACATGAGGCACACTTTTAAGAGATGGGGTCACCAAAGACACCAGGTTTAACATTACTGATAGATTTTGTTGAAGTAGCCACCAGTAGGCACTGTATGACACATCACAGCCATGACAGAAACATGGATGTTGTGTCTGTAGAATTTGCTGTGATAGGGTGCTAGATACCTGTTAATGTACAGAGCTTCATTTCCTTCTTGCGCTCATGAGCACAACCAGTGCGGTAACAGAGGCCTTGGATGCTACCAACTTCATCAAGGAGTACCAACTTATATGAAGTACTATTAGACTCCACTTGGATAAAAAGAAATTAGGCTATATTCTGCCTAAAATGGGATACCAACATTTGCACAAGATGCAGACTTTAAAAACAAACAAACAAACATAGAAGTGAATCCCTTGTACCTTCTTCTTTTCTCTTTCATTAAAAATTACTTCCAATGAAAGATAAGGAGACTACTAAAAGGAATAAGAAACTGAGATTTAAAATTGATACATAAACTGTGATGGCACAGCATGCAACCCATTACATCTTTCAGAGGTCCAATAAACTAAAATCCAAAACCGAATTAAAACAGTTATTATTAACAGAATTTAACAGTGGATAAAAAAAAAAAATTAAGTAGGAGACATCATTCAATTCATTCTAATAAGCTATAGAAAACTTAACATGCTGAGATGAAGGATGCGCTGCAGTACAATGTGTACTGTATCTTTCAACAACTGCTAAGGAAATATAAAGTTTTTTTTCCTGGTACACATCACACAGGTATTAAACTACTTGTGCACATCTCAGAGCATGAACAATCTAACTTAGGATGAGTTCACACTACTGAACAGTCAAAGCTTTCTAAATAACAGGAAGCTTCAGCTTACTGGTAATTGTGCGTGTTTGTTTTTTAATAAACACATCCCAGAGTAATTTTCTTTTCCAATGGCAAAAAAGCCTCTCTTCTCAGTCTTGCTCTCCTGTCCACTTTAGTCTACTTGAACATATACTAAGGAAGCATTCTGTTGTATTTCCCTTTCAAGACACCATGCAGTGGTTTCAGTCTCTCCAAAAATCAAACCAAAAGTCAAGCTCTTCTGCAGAGGTCAGTCAAGAGCCACCATGCTGGCCAACAAGGCAGAACTCCACACACATACCAAATGCAGGCAGCAGATGTATCAGAATGGTTTCTGATCCCAAACACAATCCATGGATACCAGGGCCTGATCTGCAGAACGCCTGAATGCCCGAAGCTTGCACGTCTGGAGAATACTCAATATCTTTAAAAATGAGGACATTGCTGTAAATTGTCTCACTCACACACACTGAATTATCCTCTCAAGGTATCTATCTTTTTCCATCAAACGTGTAGTATGGTAGTCTAAGTGAGATAACTGAAGTCAGGAACAACGTGGGGCAGTTGCATTCCCCAAACTGAGCTCATTACCTTAAGGTGTCCCCACACATCCCACTCCATCGGGGGCATTATCTTGCTGAGCTGCTAAGAGATTTCCAACTTCACTGTTACTCTAGGTGCAAAGAAAGTCTTGGGGCCTGGTTCTCTGCCCCTTTCACAGAGCAGTCCTTTGCTAGAAGCACTATTGCTGTGCCCCTATTACCACCCCAGTGGTCTCAATAGCTGTATCAATGACTGAACACTAGCCAATCCAGGCCACTGTTGTCCTGTCGCCCATTCAAATCAATATGGTAAAACATCAAGCTTTGCATATGGATTAAGTTGGGAGGAGTATTATTTTTAGCTTTTAAATACAACTCTCAACATGTCCAGACACATCATGTATCAACAATGCACATCTTAGACCCAGCTCAAGTCAAGCAAGGGCTGACCAAGCCTAATGCTCCCCTGTATTCACAGTAACTCAGCAGGCCAGAGAGTCCTCTTCCCAAGTGGTCTTCCCCAGTTCTGCTTTGCATTCTTTGAGTTGATTCCAAATAAAAAATAAGTATGACCTCCTGAGTTGCCTCCAATGGCCTGCTGTTCCTACATTCCCTGAATTTTGACCCACAGTAACCAATATTTAGTGAATGGGCAATGAGTATCATATCAGAGCACCTTTTATTCAATCCAAACTCATCAATTCAGGCAACTTAAGAGCATAATAACATTCAGCAGTGCTTTGACTTTTAGCACATGAATATTCATAATCACATGAGGAGACAGTTATCTTTTAAATCATTTCTTTTGCTTCTAAATCGTTCATTTTCCCTAGAAGAGACATTTCCTTCTACCCCTCTTCCTCTCAGCTCTCCCCCTCAAAAAAAGAAAAAAGCAAAAAAAACGACCACTAATAAAGCCCAGCATGGGTGGAAAAGACAGAAGACTAGAAGACTCCATTAATACCAGCCACATAGTTGAAACAGTATTGATTTACACTCACCAAGAGTCGAGCTCTAAATCTAGCCATTTAACAATCTTCCCATAATGGAGAGATCATCTATTAGTCTTCTCTCTTCCCCATCTCCTCCCACCATGAGCTGATAGCATTAATTAGGTATAACGTGACTTATAACCCAAACTAACATTTGCATAGTAACTGTTAACCATCAGTTGCGATTGCCCAACTTTGAGGTATCAAGGAGGCCAAAGAGAACGTAGGAGTATTGTAAACCTGCCTAAATAAAATGCAAGTTTCTAAAAGTGCAAAACAATTTCTGGGTTTATAAACAAGCAAGTAACACTGACCAGTGCCCACTTCAAATGATGCTGCAGGGCTACGCACACAAGACAATGCAATCTTTTCATTACTTTTGAGGTCATCTTTAAAGAAGGAATTGTTTTGGTCAGTTGAATCGAAACATGCTTTCAATACCAGATCTCCAGCTGATAAAAATTCAACACTGCTGGTGGGCACTGCCCCTAAACATCTCTCAAAACGTTCTGCAATTCTTTTAATAATATTTGCTTCTGACAGAGTATCATGTCCAAAATCAAGGACACGATCCAAATTCTCTGAGCACCTAGGCAAGACTCCCTAACTTCAACTAACCTGTGTCATCCTTTTATTTGCCACAGACAATACTCCCAGATATGTTAAAGCAACGTCTTCCTGGGTTGTGCCTTAAAACAAATGAGTTAAGTCAAAAGCACACGTACACAACATGTCTGTGCTCCACTACTGCTAAGTACAGCTGCTGAGAAATCATGAAACAGATTTCGCTATTCCTAAGGTCTGTTTGAAAGTTACTAGATTAACAAATTCTAAAATCCATCACAACTTGCATTTGCTTTCTGAGTTTAAAACTTTTAAGCTCACATTTCAAGCTTTACCTCATAACTACTAGGCCTTGTTGCACGTGAAAATTGCACCAATACAAATTGCTTTTTAAACCCACAGAGCAATCCACTGCAGGAACACATACCTGTCAGATGATAATTTTTGTTCAATCTGTTTCAATATCACCATGATCTAAACCAAAGAAGCTACTTGCACTGAGGGCTAGCCCGCATACAAACCTTTGCTCAGGTTCCCTGTGTGGATGCAGATGAATTTTTCAACTTCTTAAGACTCAGACTGAAACCCTGACATGGCAGAGATCTGTAAAAGACACTTGTGAGCCCTGAGAGATATAAAGGGAAAGGACCTGGTGGGTTTCCCAGCCAGGATGTGGTGCTGAATGCCAGGGTCCCCCTCCCCAGGAGGTGCTAGCAGCACTGCTCACCCCAGCAGGCCTCCTGCAGCCCCTCACAGCTGGGCCAGCTCCTCAGAGCCACACCACCCGCCACACACCCTCAGATTGGTCACTACCATCCAGGGCAATTTTCCCAGGAGGTCTGAAGTTGCAGCAAATACCTTCAAACACCACAAGTCTCAAGACAAAATGACCAGGATTTGCAACATTAATATCTGATCTGTTCCTTGCTGCATACAACTTTGCAGCAGCAGAGGATGTGACAGCAGCAGCCTTTAACATCTCAGAGACAGCGGCAGAGAAGCTCTGCATCATGATCATGCTATTCTGCATCTCCAAAGAACACGCTGGTTTCTGAACACTACATGCAAATGGAAAACACTTCAGTCTTACTGAATATTGCATAAAACATAAATCATTGAGTATGCGCCAAGACCTTCCCTTCTCTTCTACTATATACCGAACTCAAAAAACCCACATAAGGACATGGAAATTTCACCTTTATTTTAGAAACGGCACTGAAGGAACTGGTTTGTTTCCAGACATTATTATAGCATAAGCAATTTCTACTTTTTACAATAAGTAACACAGTGGAACTGCACTATACAGAATCCAGCAAATCATCCTGCCAAACACATTATTAAAGGTGCCTTAGTTCTGAGATACCATTTAAAGCAGGCTGCCCTTGGTTGTGCCCAAAATGCTTGCAGTGTAGGACACTGCACAACCATCCAGAGGCAGAGTTGCTTGAAGCTGTAAAATAGACCTGAACAGAACAAATGGGAAGCCTGTGTAATGCAGTTCTTCCGCTGTACCAAAAGAAAAAGCGTGGTGGGCCCATAGCATGCAGAAACACAGATTCTCTACAAAGGAAGTGCAGCAATCTTAAAAATCTCAGCTTCATATGTGGGATTGCATATAAATACGATTTTGCTTTGTATATACATTTTTAAAGGTCATTTCTGTCACACAAGTATTGAAGAAAGCCTTAATAGAAACATAATTACACTGTAAATTGCTTAACCAGCCAAAAGCTGTGAAATATTAACCTCAGACTGCAATGCTAAAACTACATGGGGACATAAATCAGCATGACTGTTGCTGGTATCATCAAGCCTAGGACACAGGGTGCTCCCACTGGCCTTCCTTTCCAGCCATTGGTTGCCTTGATCGCCTCACTGTATAAATTATCCATAAACATTAGCACTCATTGCTATTTCGATGTGACTGGAAGACCCTAAAGGAGATTTCTGTATGCTGCTTAAGTAAAGGGTTAGCTTTGTGCAGTATCATGTGATCAACAGAAAAAACCAGCCCTGAATACTGCTTGTGGGTGGTGCAGAGGAACAAGAAGTGACTCACAACTCATAGTGGAAAAAATGGGGGGAAAACATTTTAAAAAATCAGGAAAGTACAAAATGGCAAACCACAATTATTGGACTTCCTACGCCCCACATACTGGGTTGCAAACCATGCCTTTGCTATGAGTAGACTGATGCCCAAATATAAATGTTAAATTAAACAGTTGCTGGGTTTTGCTTCATTCTTCTAATAGCTTCTATCTGCCCTGAATTTGCAAGGAAATCCAGAAGGGAATTGGAACAAGCCACCAAATTCCAGTGCGACATGAAGGAAAAAGAACAATAAAAGCCTTTGGTGGGGTGAAAATTCTCTTTATCTAAGAAGAGAAAGTAGGATGCAGAAATAAAACTCTGAAAAAAATCCAGGCATTTCAGATTAATAGGTTGATATTTAGCCATGTGCCACTCTGGTTGCTAAGAGATTAACTTTCTACAGCACTGTGTTGTATAAACAATAAAGCATTTTTGTCCACAAAGCAACTGTCTCACCTCACTGAACCAAGAGCCTCTCACTGCCACATCCCTTCTATATTGCTCTAATTACAAACTGTGAGAAAGCACCCTCACACAAAGACAGTCCATGTATACAGTTAGGCATGCCATTGTTAAACTTAAGCACATTAAGTACAACGTGGGCTTCCTACATCAAAAGCAGAGTTAACAGAGCGACTGTACATTTTATCCCACAACCCATAGGTAAATATGGGTTGACAGCCAGTCCTAATATATGCTTGAATGCTGTGGTTGTTTTCAGCATGGGGGGGTGGGGGTGGGGGGGAATACCACCCTGCTACTACATCACAGACCTGCACAGAATTATAACAGCAGACAAGAAAAATATTGTTCATTAAGGTCAGCTTCAAACAGGAAAGCCTCAAAGACAGGATCTTATTTTCACCCTCATTTATACTGGAAGATGATTCAGAAGATCTTTACGTATATTCACCCAGAAAAAATATGTACAGCTAACATGCTGCAGTACATTCACTGCAGCCATCTAAACTGCCTCCTAATGTGTTCACAAGAACAGAAGGCAGCGGGTTTCTTAGTGCTTTTTATTATGTATAACGCTGCCATCACAGAGAAATAAGAGAAAAGGACAGGGAAATGCTGACTCTCACACAACCAAAAGATGCACATATGTTAGAGGAAATCTACATGTCATTTAGGAAGCACATGCACTGCTTCTCTGAGCATATGAAGATTATCCAATACCCCTTAGGGGGATTTCACAAAAGCACACAGAAATACTACATGCCCAGGTTTCTGCTAAGACAACCAGCTTCTTGACGTGTTCTTGAAAATTGCAATAAAATACAACCAAAGACAAGAAATCATGGCCTGGCCTTATTTCTGTGGAGTGGGGTATGAAGTGTCATTCATTCTTAAGGACATATCACAGAGCAGCCAAAGTGAGTGTCCTCTTTATCTGTCATTACACCACAAACTGCAGCTGTTTTGCTTGCTAACTTGGAGAAAATTAGTGGGACTTGAATCACATACAGGCTCCTTAACTGAGCAATGAGCAATGCAGTGCCTACTGAAATTTTCAGGTCCCAGTGTGCTGGAGGATTCTCTGCATCCAAGACAAATCTACAGCAGAGAGAAGCCAGGCTGTGAGATCTCAGTCACATATTTCCCTAACAAAAGAAAGTTGCTAATAACAGATTGTTGCGGCTGAAATCTTAACACTGTTCACCCTTATCAAAAAAGAGAAACAATAAAACACCTTATTTCTCTAACATTACCCCAAAAATGTATGTTTCAGAAGGCAAACACGACACAGTCCAAACACAAAGAAAAGAAATCTGCCTGCATACACATTCCCCTTAAGTACATGTATGCAGGGCTAAACTATGCTGTGAAACCCTTGAGAAAGCTGTGCATTTAGCCTTACATCACGGTTAAAAACTACTTTCAAGTCACAGACAGTTTGCATATCGTGGAAACATGAGTGATTTATCTGTGAAACGAATGCACACCTTCTGCATCATCCCTGCAATCAACTAATATCCAATTAAACATTCAATGGCTATGCAAACCCCCCAGTTACAGTTATCAATGTCATTTTACAACGTTAACAAATTACTCCAACAGCAGCCACGTTACATGCAAGAATGAGCTAACTGAAACAAAAGAAATCCTGTCAGAATTTGGCACAGATCTAGATACCTTTTTCTTCCGATCCCGGGATCTTTTCCTGTGTTTTCTTTTTTTCTCAGTTTCTTCTTCAGCATTAATTTCTAAATCCCTGTTTTTCTTTAACTGTGATGCCGCGTGAGCCATAATGCATTAGAAATCCTTTACAACAATGCTCCCTTGTAAAAGGTGATTTCCTCGGGCACCTTTAACCAGCCCTTACAGCAAATGTTCCAGTGACTGGAAGGAAATCTGTGACCAGAGCCAGGAACACATTCAGGATTCAGAGATCTCACAGAAGCCTGCAGTCACTACAAAAATACATAGTTGCAGATTTCTTCCTGTACCTTTCTGTACCTGAATCTTTATGAAGCGGTGCAGCCATCGTAATGCATTTAACGTAATGAAAAAGACAGCTGGGACAGAGAAAGCTGTATTATGGCTGTATCCCCTGCCACCAGCTGGAAGTGTCTAAGTGACTCCACTGAAGGGGGAATGCTGAAAAGCAAGGCTTTCTATTAAAAAAATTCCAGAACAATAACATATGTTGTGTTATATTTTCTTCACTCATCATGAACTAGATTTTTAAAGCCTATTGAAAAGAATAGCATTAATGATTTACATTTCTCAGCCAATTTTGCACGGTAAGCCATTTAACCTATAATGAAATGGAGCAGCTCCTACTTTAGGTTAACTGCTGATGGTGACAAAAAAAAATAAAATAAAAATTTCTTTTTACCATGGAGACTCTGACTGCATTATGCAGAAAACAATGCATGCATTGCCATATCTTAACAGTGTGTCCTTTATACCCATTTTTCAATTCAAATACATTTTGTGAGAGAGGATTACAGAAAGCCTTGTCTTTTCTCTCTTTTTTTTTTTTTTTTTTAAACATACTTATTACAAAACATCATACAGAAAGAAAGATGTGATAACGCTAGTTTTTGAAACAGGAATTTAATTCATGGGAGATTTCCTGAAACCATCCTTTAACGTGGTCAGAAAGAGGAATCAACACTATTTCCATGCAGTTAGAAATGTACTTTTAGGATTCTGTGTCAAGGCTCACTTCAATCATCTTACTATTTTTGCCACCTGAGTCCTCAATGACTGCAGCTTTTGAATATTCATTACAGGAGGTAAGATAGCAGCAGTGTTACAGGCCTGCAGGAGGATCTTTCACTAGTATGAACATAAATCAAGCGTCTAGTAAATACAGAACCATATTTTCCCTACGTAAATATTGACAACCAGCAGCTTGCCTAGAAATTGCTGGTTTTAACCTCTCCTGGTATTCCTAGTAGAGTACATCATAGTAAGGAAGATCCACATTTTGAGTCAGCCCGATTTCTTTTGGATAAGAACCAAAAGTCCCTGCAAGCAAAACTAGTATATTTTAGACAATATAGCATGACTTTTCTGAGGGAAAACAAATCAAATCAGAACCAAAATTTGTACTGTAAAAAAAGAAGTTAAATTTAAATCTGAAGTGCAACTTGCAAAATCATATTGAAATGTCAGAATTCAGCATAAAACCCAGAGCTGTCTCACGAAGTTAGTAGTGTTCCTGCCTGGAACTTGAGAGACGTTTTCTGAATTCAGGCTGTAAGGTCCAGTAGGTGCCATGCATTCGTTGCATTAGTTCTCACATGACATGGCTAAGAGCAAAATAACCTTTTTAAATCTCCAGAACTGAAACTACTTTGAATACTCTGAATGTTATCCAAAAGGCAGCACATAATGAACCATTTGTCTACTGTTCATAGGCCAATAAGCCAGGTTTTAAACGTTGCTTATTTGGAGATGACTTTTAAGAAATGCTTGAGGATGGAGATGAACCACAGTTATGTGACCTTAAGAACCTTTCTTCCTGGTACAGTTAAAACACAGGTTCCTGTATCTAAAACTAACCGTACCTACCACACACATACCACTACGTACCTCTCCCTACTCCTCCCCTCTGAAGTACTTTGGAAGACACATGTACTGCCTTTTGAAAGCTGTGGAAGGAGGAATGCTGCCCTTGGCAACGCCTGGTGTTACACCAGAAGTAGCAAATTCCCACTTCTCCATGGGCTAGAAGCTTGAATGATCATATTTCTGTTCAGAGCATGTTTTCAACTGTAATGCAAGGAGCATAAAGGAAAACAGTCAAAGGGCACATTCAGACACCTATCTGGATCGTGGCCCAGCTCCTCAGTGAAGCACAAGGAATCAGGGAAGAGAGTCCACTGCATTACAGGAGCCCTACAGCAGTAGGGAACTGGGCACGATGGTATAAGGGGCTGGAGATGTTATCTCAAGGAGGCTGATGGAGGAACGGTCAAGGAAACAAGACTTCATTACAGATGAAACAAAATAAAAATCATACCTAAGACTTTGCTTTCTAGCTCACAGGCTGCCTATATGACCTTGGAACTAATAGTCTCTGAAGCTCAGGCCTTCCTCTGTGAAACAAAGTTGACTTGTGTTCCCCTCTCTGGAAGAACACAGTTGCTAGCAGGAGAGTGTTCAGAAAATACAGAAGGACCAGAATCAGAAATAAATTCAACAGAACTCAATAGAGTTGGGCTCCTTCCACTTCGGGCATGCTTCCATCTGGATCTGGAGGACTCACGAGCCTTTGCCTTACAAAACCAACTTCCCATTTGAGCCACAAATGATGTGAATATGCAGTAATTTATCACTTACAGGCTAATCCTGAGATGTTCCACAAACCCTTTAACCATATAGCCTGCAATTTATGCCTAAATAACCTCATTAAGTGAAAATACAAATAACGTATAATAAAGTGCTGTATGTTTAAAATACTTGAAAAACACTTTTGAAACATCAGCAGAGAGAATAAGTGGTGCACAGGCAGGTTAAAAACCTTAATACCACCTTAGACCATGCTTCTGTTCACAGAGAAAGCAGCCCAGCCTTGTATGAATGAGAATTATTCTAACAAATTATGATAATAAGTGAACTTGTCCAATCCCCTGAGATACACATAAGTGCAAGGGTTTTATCTTTCAGGCTTCTTCCCAAGTATCTTTTCAACTAATTAACCAACTGGGCCAAACATGCATGTGCTCTTATTATGTGGATTAGAACCCCAGCTTCAGCTGTAGATTCCATACTCCTGAATTAGATTTCAAGGAGGAAAAAAAAAAAAAAAAGCCTTTTCAAACTAGAATTTCAGGAAATTACATCTTAGCTATTGCAACAGAAGTTTAAGAAAAAAGTCTCAAATAGAAAAGAGATTATGAAAAAGGTGCGAGTAAAAGATTCAGGCCCCTGTAGAAAAGGACCATATACACAGAATGTCTACTTTTGGGGAAATGGTGAGCTGCTGGCATCGTTCACTGGGAGGTGATAGGGCACTACCAGACTGATAGTTGGATGAAGTGTGAAGGTTTTCATGCCAGATGTCATAACTCACTTCAAGGGAATTAGGTACTAGAAAACTTCATTAAGGGCTTCTTTTCAGACTTCAGTAAAATAATTAAGCTATTTGATTTTACCCTTAATTACAAAGTTAATGAAACGCCAATGACTGTTTCAGTACAATCCACAGGGTCCTGATAAAAGTTATGGAGAATGATAAACTGTATCTTACTTCAGCATTGGGAAAATTAAAGTTTCTGCTAGCTGAAGAATAACATCTCCTCAGCTTCAACTGCTAACAAAGCTGTAATAGTGGCTGGAAAGTGATTTCATTCACTTCAAGTTTGTCATTTGGATTAGTTGAACCTAGTAGAGCACTATTATAAAGCTACATTCAATAAAGCCTGCAAAAGAGCATTGACATACAGCATTGCGACAGACCTTAAAAGAACATAAGACTATGTAGAGAAAAATGTGTTTGTGGTCTAATTAATGGAGTTAATTTACAGATTACTGAGAAGCTTATGGAGCAAGGACAGTATCATCACATTTATATCAAAAATGCAGCACAAAAATAGAGGAGACAATCATGAAAACATTGACTTACTACAAACCTACGAAAAACCAGAACTATGAGTACGTAAACTCTTTTAGGGTAGACACAATAGCATGAAAGCATTCAAGAATTACACTGATTAGATCACTATGGATTAGTTAAGGCTGATCATGGGCAGCGCTAGAAGGCCACTCTAAGAACTTACTGGTAAACAAGTATATTTTCCCCAAACTTTTAATCAAGATTTACAAGTAGAACAAAAAAATGTGGAGAGCAAAGGGAAGGAAAACACATGAAGAAAAATAAAGCCAATTATTGTTATTTTACTCTGTTAAATTCTCTGAGATGCCAAATACCGAAAAAATAATGAAGGGATGGATGGGGAAAGAGCCTGGATTATTTTGTCAAGAGAAACAGTGGAAGTAAAAGAAGAAAGAAAGAACAAGACATAGAAGTGCAATGTCAATTTATCAGTTGATGAAAATAACAATCAGGGAGAAGAATTAGCAGAAGAGAGAAAACTAGCTATAAAAGAGCTGAATGAAACTTGGTTAACTCATAAAAAGAAAATCCTTCAAGAGGAGATTCATAAGACCAGGCGGTGTTCACCTGTGAGACTAGCAGGTCTTGCATCTCAAAAACAAACAAACAAACAAACAAACAAGTTTAAAAGCTTACTTAGCATTAGTTTCTACTTTTATCTCCTTTTCACACATCCAGTTTCAGGGCAGGATGGATCAGCCTCCAAACATGCATAAAAGCATGAAGATCACTGAGCAGCAAATGCATGGAAAAGGAAAACGTTAAGGGCTTGTTTTGCCCTTCTGTTTTGTTGGATTGCAAGTTAAGTTTCCATGACCACCTGCATCTTCTACCAGCATTCTGCTTTGACAGTAACAATCTCACAGAAGTTACATGGTGAAACACGACGATCAGAAATGGATGCGTGCGGCACGTGGAGAAAAGGTAAAACTCTAAAACACATTTTATAAGTGACTTTTATAGTGTTCACCCCTCAATTTCTTTTAATTTAGATACAAAATCCAGAATTTCCTGGAACCACAATTTCTCTCTTCTTTGCAGCACAACAGTTCAATAAAGCTTTGGAAAATGGCACCAGTTTGGAGATGTAGGCAACAACAGCCAGATATTTGAAGCTGAGGGTATTTGTTTAGTCCTGCCAAGAGGTTTACTGCTACTTAAACGACCCTGTTGCCCACACTGGAAATTTGATTAGAAGTGGTAACAATTGTCAACATAAACAACAAGAACCACCAACAACCCACGCATAACAGCCATGAACCTTACTCTTCACTATGTGCTCTCCAGATGCATCAGCTGCCTTTTGAGCTCAATCACGCTCAAGCAAATGACAAATTTCAGCCTCACAGAATTAAGCACAAAACTACCAGTTCTCTAATGCAGGGAACACAATGTTTGGCTAAACGGATGATGTTAGTACCTTCTGCAGTGCAGCACACTCCCAGTACAAGGATGGCTGAGCTGTGAACTCATCAAGAACTTCCAGTTTGAGGCATGGCATTTAAAAGAAAACAACTACTGATTTTGCTTTGACTTTAAGATTAACACTGTAAATTTGGAAAATTTAAAACCTGAAGTGAGACTCAAACCCTTGGTCTCAGAGGCAGAGAAAATGGGACAGTAAATTTTCAGATGTATGCGTCCCCCCATCAAGGCTTGATGAAGCCACCTGCAAACAAACCAGGAAGAGAGAAACAATGTACTCATCCACCAGCAGAGTAGAAAGGAGAAGGCTAAGGAGTACTGCATACCTGGAGATTATGAGCCCTCACTTTCACAAGAGAAGGATAACTTTCTTATATTTGCCTCAAAGAGCTTTGATTTTCACTTTTCTGCAAAGATAGTGTAAAGGAGGTTTCATCTCTGACTCGCAGCAAATAAAAAAAAAACAAAAACACCAATGTATCTTATTTCCAGAGATTCATAAATTGGAAGATAACCTTTGAGTGGGTTTGTAGATGGAACTGAGAAGGAGCCCAGGAAATGCATCTGATGAAAGGAGAACTGGAGGAATAACATACGTAGTCTTTAAACTGTTGCTCAGCAAATACACAAAAGACTTTCTTCCTTTTTTCCCTTTCCAAAAAATAATACTGGTAAAAACCTGTATTTATCAGGAACCACTGAAATAATATGAACATACACTTTTCTAAAGTGGTGCATGTGCTTTTCCCTAACAGTCAAATAGCAGACTACAATCAAGACTGAAATACACATTCAGTATTGGTATCTGAGGGATACTGACAAAAACCACTCACTACGAAATGCTAGTAAACAGGCTTCAAACACATAAGTGGCTGAAAGTTATATCCAAGGCTGATGGTCAAGATCTGCAGTGTTTCCCATCTCATTTGGAACTTCCAAGTATATTAACGTTCCCCAGATCCCTACCTTCAGAGCTATTCTCTGCCTTGCCAGCTGCGTTCTGGTTTTGCTAATGCCAGCCCCAGTCCAGCTGCAGGAACTGGAGGTCACCAGGATGGTACTGCATAGCTCTAAACTGACAATTTTGTTCAGACAAATGTTAGATGCCTCTGTCAATGACACCAGCACAGCCAGGAAAAGTTATCCCAGCACATGGGATCAAGTGCAAAAATTGGCTTAGAATCAGGTCTGCACTTTGAGCCTGTGGAGGGGTTTCCTTCAACACAACAAAAGCAAAGATCAAGGAGGGCCCTGCATGGTTTTCAGAAGTGACCGCCAGTTCCCAAATTGATACAAAAGGAGTTATTCCCTGCTCATCTCAGATGGAAAACACTCCATCTCAGTGTGGTTTAAAAATAACACAAAACAGCAGCAGGAAAGGCCTTTGCAGTATTTCAAGTTACTCAACACCAAGTCCATGCCTGGTGTGCCTTTTTTTGGAGCAGTAGCAGTTTCATAATAATAAAAGCAGCATCAAAGCAATCCCACTGCAGAACTGTAACACCCGCAACAGTGTAATAAATGACTCTTCTTAAGGAAATGCAGCTGCTAAACAAAGAGTGGGATGGGACATCGGTCATAAATAGATGCAACAACTTTGTCTTTGAGTAACGGACCATTTTCCAGTCACAACTGATTTTTGTTAGGCTGCAGTCAGTGAAGTATACACTTTAGGTTAAATGAAATTTTGACTACAAGAGATTCCAAACCAATCACTGTAATGCAGCCACACAAGAAAAAAAACAACATTTATAACTTTGGGCAGAGGCAGAGCTTGCTGACCATATGGCATGGGTTATCTTACCCACCTGCTTTAACTGACCTGGTGTCATGTACTTTCCTGTTTCTAAGCCTTGCACACAGAGAGCAGCTTACTTGTTTTATTTAGCAATAAAAAGCTGCTGAAAAAACCTAACAAAGCAGCCATCTGCAAAGGTCACAATGAAGGCGTTCCATTTGAAGTTTTCACCATCTCTCAACTGCCCTCAGACTTTTAGTTGTACAATATTTTCTTGAATTCCTGTGGTGCTAAAATACAGAAGTCACAAGAAAAGAAGAAAAATGGCTTATGGGCTTCTGTTGTATGCTACTGCATGTGTTTTCATTCTTGATTTGCCGTTTCACATGCAAAAAAAATAATAATCTATTAGCAACAACCAGTACTCCTAAGACAATTCAGACAGGCAGATGTAAGCTAGGAAGAAGTACAGTTTCAATTCAGTTTCAATTCCTTTATTTTTCAGTACTACACTTACATACAGGCCTCCCTAGACAAATGCAAAGTTTTATTTAGCAACTCTGACTTGAACTGCGGTCTTCCCATTTAAGCAAAGTGCAGAAGTTTCAATGTATATCCTAGTTCCTTCCAAACTGCACCCAATTCCTTAAGTTCATGAAGAAATATTTTAAAAGAAAATAAAACAATAAAATAAAATTTCCAATTCTCTTTAGGATAAGAAACTTATTTAATTAGACTACTTAATTATTCAATATTCCTTTTCCTGCGTTCAAGTGGTTATCCTTGTCTCATTCCCAAAGGGTCCTCACCATAATTAAGTCAGGGAATCATTAAAATCTCACCATGCTGCCCAAGTCAGATTTCAGTATTGTTAGCATTCTGCATACTCCATGCAGCAATGACTTGAATTTCATAGGAAACAATGTATAAAGCAAATCATTAACAATACGAAGAGGCAGAAAATTATCAAATGCCTATTATGCAGATGTCATTTTTCTCATTTTCCAAGGAGTAAACTCACACCTCAGTCATAAAATCTACAAGTTTGTACTTAAAACAAGGGCATGTGAAAATTATCAGTTTTCAACAGATCAACAGACAAATCAAAGATCATGTAGGGACTTTTTTGAACTGGAGATTTACATTTTATTTGGCAAAAAAAAAAAATTAATGAAGTCGAGGAATTAATCCTTGGAACAAGAAAGATAACTACTACTATAGGCTGGTTGAAGTGAAACCTGAAATCCACTGCCACTCCAAAAAATTCAGAAACGTTGTTTACACATAATTTTCACAAAGCTATTTTATGTCCACAGGAGATGGGGCTCTTTCTTGGGCTAGAACAATAGAGCACACATACATATCAAGATTGCTCCAGAATAAATACCTCCTATTTTACTCTGTTGGCCGACAAACATCAGAGATGGATGCTGGCAGCATGGCAGTAGAAGTTGAACCTTCCCACCAATATTCCATTTCATTTTGTTGCTATGTGATAGATGGCAGCAGAGGGGCAGTCTGACATGGAAGCGCAGATGAAGCAAAGGTGTGGAACTGAATTTCTTCACATGGAAAAAGATGGCACACAATGACATTCATCAACGCTTGCTGAACATTTACAGAAACCAAAGAGTAGACATGAGCACAGTGAGGTGGTGCATTTCAGCAGTGGTGACAATGCCATGAAAGCAAATCCACTGTCACATCACAAAATGAAGAGTGTCTTGATTAGCTGCTCATCCGAGCAAATTGGCTAATGCTGAATAATAGGGTTCTGTAGCTGAGAATCTGCTCTATCAATTAGTGGTGTTGTACTCTTTGTATCTATCTTAATCTTCAAGAAAATAAATACGATTTGGTTTAGTGGGAGCTATTGGTGATAGGTGAACGGTTGGACTGGACGACCTTGTAGGTCTTTTCCAACTTCGGTGATTCTATGATTCTAAGAGGTATTACTTTCAAAGCAACCTATGTGTAAGAATCCACCTACGTAAAATTCATAATTATGACAGAATAGGTGCAATGATGTGATGCCTGAAACCCAGATAACATGAATGCTCTGTTCAGAAAGTATAAGAGGCAATTCCTGCCCTGGTCTACTGGTAAACTAAATAAACAGTACCCAGAGAACAAAGAGGACTGTAACTCCCGCTTTAGAGAGGTGTAACTGAATTGGAGATGATGAGGCTGAGGGGTGGTATGGTATGGAATATATTCTCTATCGTATGGTATGGTATTTGTATTGTATAAACAAGGTGAACTCAGTCAATGGCAGGCAGATATACTGAGGATGTATTAACATCAGTAACAAACAAGCAGATACACCAAAGAAATCTCTTTCTACACAGCTTTGCTCTCAGCTGGAACACTGCATCCTGTTTCAGGCACTGAATTTCTAGGAAAAAGTTGTCAACTGGAGATGCAAAGAATTTATCGTTTTAATTCTGGAATCACTCTTCTTTACAAAACAATGCAGAGTGCTTCTCTTAATTTGCTTGTTAGCAAAGAATAGTTTTGGACATGCATTTATATGCAAAACCACAAGGACAATACCAGTCAGCACTGCAACCTCACTCACTTGCTCCTCCCATCCCCCTGAAAAGAAACGAGGAAATCCAACAAAACAAACAGACAAACCAGTATGATTTGAATCAAACCTGCACAAGAACCAAAGTTTCTTTATTTTTTCCTTCCAGTGTTTGCTTTGCTTTCAAATATAATTGGTTTGTGGAGGGGCTGCAAAGGAGTCAAGTTGCATGACGGTTCTGTGTGGAGATAAATGCGTTTGCTCGTCTTCTAAAGATAAAGCAAATTCTATATAGGATGAACCTAAACTTTAAAATAACCAATACTCCACAAAGTAGAACATAAGAAACATGCCCTTAATGACAATCTAGAACCAAGTGGAACAACTTGAAGAGGACTAAAATATGCACATAAGCCAGGCAGCCTACAAGCAGTTCAAGCCAGGACACCTGAATGACAGACGGTTCAGTTACAATTTCAGTCACTATCACCTTTTTGAGACCTCTTAGAAAATTGGCAAGATAGCAGAAGTCTGATGAAGGGCAACCATGGCACTGAACTTGAAAGAACAGAGTGGGGAAAAAGGACTTAAAAGGAGATTAAAGAAACACCAGCGTACACCAGTCCAGTTGTGATGGATGTGACTGTCACATCCACAGCCAGTGAAACTCCACCACATTGCTCGCTCACTCCCATTCCTCAAAGGAAGAGGAAAGAAAAAAATACAATGAAAAAAAACTCAACGGTTGAGATAAGGACACGGAGATTGCTCACCAAGTATCATCATAGGCAGAACAGACTCAGTGTAGGGAGATTAATATAACTTATTGCCTACTAATAACAGACTAGAGCTGTGAGAAACTAAAGGTAAACTGAAACCACCTTCCTCCCATCCACTCTCCTCTTACCTCCTCCACCAAGCAGTGCAAGAAAGCAGCACATACATCTGCAGTCAGTTCATAAGCCTTCAGCAGTTTCTCTTCCCCTGCCTGCATTCAGCACTGACCTTGGTGGCTGCAGGGCTATTTTTCTCTCATTCTCTCACTCCTCTTTTCCCTTTCTTAAGTCTGCTTTCTCAGAGGCATAGCCACTGCTGCTCATGGTTTGTCCTGCTAGCAGCAAGTCCCTATTGGAGATAGTTGTGATCTGACAGAGGGCAGCTGCTGGGCTCTGCTCACAGAAACCACCTCCGCAACCCCTCTCTACCAAACCTTGCCTTGTAAACCCAGCAGACCAATTAAATTGCAGTCTTAGAAAATTCCTAAATAAAATAACTTGTGGTTACTTAAAACGTAACAACATGAACTACAGCCAATCTAGATTTGTTCAGAGGAATCTGTGTCAAATTGAATAAAATATAAACATGACCAGAGGAATGATTTAGGGAAAACACACTAACAACAACAGAAACAATAAACGAATGTCAACAGGGGGCATTAGGGGAAAAAAAGCACAGAAGCTAAAAAGATGTTAGGCTGTTCTTCAGCAAGTTCTGGAAGTTATGGCAAATTGAACATGGGACAAAAGACAAGCAGCACAGCAGAGTGTAGAAATACAGACTGTATAATAAAACAAATAACCTTTCTGTTCTACTTAGCATTTGCAAAACTTCAGGTATACTCAGACTGACTTCTGCTACTCCCAGAAAGATAGAAAGCAAGAGCAATCAGCAAACAGCCTCATTTAACCTGTGGAAAAGATGACGGATGGAACAGGGCAGCAGACCTCACATCCATCAACAGTTGCCAAAATGCAGAAGAAAATAGTCTGTTCTGCTCAGTCAGCACGGTTGAGTAAAACATTAGGAAAAAAATTAACAAGAAGTATAATGAACTTCTGCAACAGAACACAGGAGAGACTTGTTTTTCTTGGAGGTCAGTGGCAAAAGGTTTGACAAAACCACCTAGGATCCATACTTCTACAGAAGCCCATGAAAGGCAGTAGAGCACTGCAAGAGCAAGATGACACCCATGCATAGGTCATTTGCAAAAGACAAGTGCTGAACACTATATGAAAACGTTTCCTGTAATTCATCCAAAAGAAATTCAATGATACAATCTGTACTTAAAAAAATTTTGAACACCATCATGAGAAAAAAAATAGTGCATTATGGAAGGGCTTGATGCAGAAAAAAAACACCAGCCCCCAAACCATCTTGTGGGTCAGATAATCCCTTAAACTGCTCTGACTCCAAATCAAGACATTCCTGTGTCCTAGATAACACAATCTACTCAATGCAACTTAACACATAAGTGAGCATTAGAAGATCAATGCAGAAGTAATTGTCTAATATATAAAAGAAGCAAATACATTATCAAATGTATAAATGCTCAAGTAAACTGAAAACCCCTGTCTCTTTCTGCTTCCAGAGAAGAAAGCTGAACCCAATATACACTTCATATTTTCAAGGCTGGTTATCTGGCCACTTACAGACAAATTCTTTGAGATTTAAGATTTTAATTATGATCAGAATGAAAACTTTACAATTCTTCCCTCCTAAAAAAGACATTTGGATGCATTCAAAAATATTTGAGGGTGACGCTCACCAGCATCATGTCACCAGCACTCACTGCAGCAAGAGGATGACAGAATTCACAGCTTCCCAAACTCTGTACTTAGCCTTACTGTGACAGCAAAAAACTGTTCTATTGATTTCAGCATTTTATGTTTTAATAAGAGAGGACAGCTAGAAATACATTCTCGGTTCCTAATACAAAATCTGGGACCTTTCAAATGCTTCGACTTATTGGAAGCATTTGCTGCAGACACCAAAGCTCCAAACAAAGATCCAAATCAAAAGAGAACAAAGATGTCCCTGAATTATTCTGTTGAGTGTTAAGGTCTTAAAAACATATCAGCTAGTACATCTAAAATGCAAAAAATAAAATAAAAATTAATAAAATCTACAAGTAGTTTGTGGAATAATTAAAGGAAACAGAACTAAACATAGCTATATAGAAACATATAATAGGTATATTATTGAATTGTTGGATTAATTGCAGACCCTCAGAATTGTTGGCAAAAATTGCAGACCCTCAGAATCCCACTCTAAAGAAACTTGTGGGAACCCATTACTGGTCCAACTGAAACTGCGATTGAAAATACAGAAGAGAATTGTAAAGAACAATTCTGCATTGTAAAGGTATTGATAATTGATAAGATGATCTAATCAGCCTTTTCCATCTCTTACCCCATCATTGCATTTTGATTACTTCTGGGAGTAAAAGTCCTAGGCACCATTTTTCTCCTTTACACAATAAGATACTCTTCAGTTCTTCTGAATATGCAAAATTGTGATTTTAGATATACCCACAGACAGAAACATTCAGTGTTGACTTGCAAAAGCTCTATATAAGATTATGGCTATTCAAAGATGTTGCAACTACTTGTTAACAATGAACTTTAAAAAAAAAATAATGATTAAAATAAACAATATTACAGAAGATTTCTTGTTTATTTAAGTTTCACTTGTAGCCTAAAAGCTCCATTCTAGAGTTGTAGCATAGATTCTGAAGGGTATTCCCAGATGTGTAGCTAGGCAGAGACTGCAGGTACAGTGATAATGAAAAACAGGGTTTGGGCTACACTACAAGAATTGTGTACATGTGAACAGCAAACAAACAATTTATGTATTATTCAGTAACAAAGAATCACTAACCAGAATCAACATGTTTGCAATGGCTTCCAGCAATGGCTCAATAATTGTTCTACCATGATAATAGCCTTTCTGACAATCATGTTCTCACTGTTGCACTCAACACTCCAAAATGCCGTTTGTGTTCTTACACCCACAGCAAGGACTACTAAGTCTTTGTATCTGAAGAAAATCCTACTCTGCAGCTTATGCCCTTGGTTGGTAATACAGGGTATAATCTTATGTTTCATGTCTTCATATTTAAACAACAAAAGCTATCAATTTTTACTGTAGACAGAAAAGCATACAGTGAAATTCTGGGTTGTGAAGATGACATCTTCCAGATCATCATTATTTCAAAACAGTTTACAGATAGCAGGAGTAATTTAAAAAGTAACGTACATCTTGAAATGAAAATTGAGGTTGAACTTTATTTTCTATAGATCATTTCCCCCCCTTCTTTTTGCTTTGCAAACACAGCAGCTTACATGGGATTTTACATTGAGACCAAAGTCATAAAATATGCCTTCCCACTCCTTCCAATCTTACTGGATGCCTGGGAGTCATTATTTCAAAATATTTAGATTTTAAATGTTTCCTAGTTTAACATAGCAATGAAAATTAACACCAGACATAGGTGCGGTAAGTGATTCAGCTATGGCCAAAAGCTGTCAGGTGTTCACTAGTGTTCTATTAATACTATCGAAGGCAAAAACCAAAGTATTAAAAAAAAAGAAATGTGTGTTTTGTATTCCTGATCAATAGGCAGGAAAAGCACACATGCTGCACTGCGTTCACATTACAAACTGACACGTGGTCTTTCTTTGTCCTCTTCTACAATGGGGTGGAGACCACTGTCTCCAAGATTAATGTGTTATAATCAGCATACCTACATAACTGAAAGCTTTCTTGGTTTGGTTTTTTGTTTTGTGTTTTTTTTTTTTTGTTTGTTTTTTTTGCTTTAGCAAGATATTCAGTGGCTGAGTTCACATACCTGAACAAACTTAAAAGCACTGGATGTGCTTTTTTCATCAGTACAGACTAGTGTCACGGCAGGCTGTGTAATACCACCAGTTGGGTTTCTACTGTACAACCTTCTCCAGCCTCATTCCCATCTGCTTTAAACACTGGATGATCTGTGTCTCCCTTCAAAGCAGGCACTTCATAAGAGCGTGAATATTCTTTTTAGTTTTATTCAGCACATGAGACCTCAGAAAGCACTAACTGCAGAAAAGAGTAGCTGCCAATTCCTGGAAGGATTCTGGAGCCAGCTCCAAGGCTGACCGACCTCCTCAGCAAAGGCCGGTTACTGCTGGCTGTCTACAGAGAAGAGCAGAGCTCCCTAGCAGTTAATTGCAGCACCGTCTAGAGCACAGGCAAGCTTGTCAGTACATGACAATACAAATAGAAGCTGCTCAGAATTATGCTTATCAATCCTTAAAAACCATTTATAAGAATTGTATTAATTACATAAGTTGGGTGTGCATCTTAATTCTTTGTTAAGAGTGCATAACAGGTACAGTCCAAAACTCTACATCATTTTTTTCAAATTTACGTTGCTCCTTTGGCCTGATTTTCTGTTCCAAGTTTCAGCAGCATCTCACCCATTTTGCTACAAGACTCGGCAAATCATTAAGCTCACAACAGATGACTTTATGAGACAGGCATGATTTTATTCACCTTTATTATATTCCCCTTCAGTCATTCTTCTTCATGTTATAGATTTCTATTTCATTTTCCCCATTTAAAAAAAACTATTCTTTTGCCCTTCATCTGTTTTCACTTTATTTCACCTCCTATCCTTACAGTGAGGAGATGTGGAATGACAGACCAGAAACTCTTCTCAGCACAAACCACACTGCAAAGTCTTAAAGTCATAAAAACACGGAAATGTGTTTTGCTTTCTATTCTGTTCCTAACTATTCCTTTGTTATTTGTTGTTTTATCACACAATTGGACAAGAAACAGATACGTTAAGCTGGTACCTGCATGTTCTAAATTGTTGGTGCTAAACAAAAAAGTAAAGAAATTCAAAACACCAAGGCCCTGTTCAGATATTAAAATGTTCAAGATGAAGGAATACATCCATTAATCTTCCCCAGTTCCCCCACTAAAGAATTGTGATTTCACATTTCATTTGCTTTGTACAGCTGTAATTTAAGCAAATCTCATTTTTTCCTCCCAAACTGTAATGTCATCTATAGAATTATTCAAACTCCCCAGAGGGTATGGAATTGCTGGAAATCCTTATATATACTTTTATACATAATGAAACATAGTGAGATCAGAATCATATTATGTACAAAGCAGAAGTCATCCTAACAAGTCCAGTAAGGAAGTAGTATCTAAGTAACAGACACAAAGCAAGGTGAAGAAAACCCAGACAGATGTTCTCAGAAGTACTCCCAAGTCAAGAAAGAAGTCACTTGGAAATGGTATTACAGATGAAAGGCTAAGTAGCAGACAAATGAATGCTCATTTATTTCAATACAAGAACTGAGCTAGAGTTTCTGGAAACAGTAACAGAAGCAAGTGACATCTTGGCAGAGGCACAAGCAACAACATTTTCACCAATCCAAGGCTTTGACAGTATCCCAGTGAAGAGCTGGGACTTGCTTGTGTTGTTATAACCATCAGTTTTCAACACTACAACCCAGCTGGGAAAGCCACCTTACAGTTTAAAAGGCTTCTTTTCCCGATGATCCGCTAGAACAGGCAACAGGATGCAACACATCTAAGGAATGGGGATTAAGAATTTCAACAGAAAATTGATAACCTTCAACCCCTATTCTACAAATGATCCAATGGCTTTGCACTAATCTGACTTCTGAATGACTGAGCATAAAATCTTTCTGAGTCGTTTCCACAGACTTACGGTAAGTTGCTACATTTCTGTGTTAATGACAGATATTTTCTTAAAATGTGCACATTCACCTCTTCATAACTCAAAAACATTAACTAATGCCAATGGCATTTTTTTAAAAGGTGGAAAACAGAGGAGGGCTAAGGCTAATTACTAGGAAAACACATTACAGCATAGCTGGGTAGGACCTACTTGTCTTAAATTCTTCTAAATCTATATCAACAAGAAAAGATGTACCCCAAATTACTACTACTACTTTAGCTATCTATAGCTTATATAACAACAGCTACTTTGTCGTTGCAGCTCCACCTGGCCTCTCCTGACTTCATGTCTCTGCTTGATGACTCCACAACATACACCTTAGGTACTCTACCAGATAAAAAAGACAAGTTACTTCTTTCAATTACACTGCAATATGACTGAACTCCTTTACCTCCCTTCAGCCTTCTCTAGTATGAACATCTCCAAAAGTCTAACTCTAGCTGGCAGAGATCATAAAGTAGAGCAAACTTCAGCTCTACATTTAAAATGAAAAAAAATCCAACTCATATTTCTCCATCAAAACAAGTTTGTGTCACTTGGAGAAGAAAGTTAGTGCCATCAATGGAATTTCAAACTCCCTTCGTGAAGGAGCACTGCAATAAGAGGCACATAAAAGTGACTCTCCTGTGCTCAAAATTTCCAGGCAATATTTTGGGTCAGGGTTGTTAGCAATTAAAAACAGATATTAAACAAAATTTTATTAAAACTACCAAGAAAGAGGAGTGGTGTTGATACTTCATGCTTTCCTCGAGGAAATTTTAAATATAGTAGGGCCTGGTTTCTTGTCCTCTCTTTAACAAGGTATTATGTTTTAGCACAAATAGAAGTCCAGGCAACAATAGACAGAATCAATTAATGCAGACAGTGTAGTGACTATCACTACCTCATACGCATATGAAAATGGAAAAGGCCAACTCAACCTCATCCTCTGAAGCATTTGATTTTTCAGGTCACTTGTTTATCATGGTGACAAAATTCTTGCTCTTGGAGTTGCACAGAGTGCACCGTGAGTGTCTAAAATACAAAAAATACTGATTAAATTCCCCCAAAGGGCAAGTCATTCATTCGCTATGATAGATAAAATGCCTATGCAAAACCGCTGCAGAGGTAGGGATTAGGTTCTAATCTTGAGTTCAAGACTTGGCCTTAAGCACAAAAACTTCTTTTGGATAGCCCCCTTCTTAGGGCATGTCATTCATACTGGCAACTGTAACAGGGTTGTGTCATACCTGGCACAGATAAAACCATAGGCATAAAGTCAAGGCCATTTAAGAAGGGAGAGAAGGCTGCAAAGAGAGTCAAGCATGTCAGAATGCGCCCTAAGGACATTCTCTCTCTGAACTACATTAACAAAATATCTCCAGTTGGTGTTGTAGATTAACAAAGTAAAGAATTCAAGTATGATTTATGAGCATCTGATAAAAGCAACTACTTTTGCATTAGAAGTTTCAAATGACATTGTAAGAATAAGATAAAATTACGTATTATATCGACTACTTTCTGTCAATACAGATTTCAAGATAACTTTGATCAGAAAGGATTTTTCACTTTGATGATCCACAGTATGACTTCTGTCTGGAAAAGGTAGAGTTAAGTGTCCAATGCTATTTTCATTAGAGACAATTTTATGCCTCAATTGCTCCATTGCTCTGAAACCTGATTTTGCTTTAAGACTAGACTTGGCAGTCAAACGCCACAGCCAAACATGTGGGTTAATAGATTCTTCAAAGCAAGATACATCTTACAGACAAAAAAAAAAAAAAAAAGGGGGGGGGGGGGAAAGGAAAATGAAAAAAAAGCTCGAAACAACATCCAATAGTGAACCAATCCACAAAGTTTAACTCCAGCCACTACATATTTAGAGGGATACGCACTGCTTTACTACCCAGTTGTGCTGTACGGTTGTTTTTCTTTCACACAATAAATATCCTTGCAGGTCTAGTAATCAGCACTCTTGTTAATGTAATAATAACAGGAAAACCCCCATGCTTTGAACACCATAGCCATGGGCTTTGTGATCACTTACACAACTCAGCTTCCCAACAGTGCAACAACTCTAGACCAAGCTTGTTTAAAGGCTTAACAACCTGTGCCAGTTTGCAACACCTGAAATGCCCATGGAACACAACCTCTTGCTGCTTCCACTGTCCAAAAGGTGGATTTGTTACCCAGTGTGCAGTAAGACAATCTCACAAAGAGAGACAAGATACAGATTTATCACAAAGTTGTGCAAGTTTGGGTGCTAGGTGATCTCCCACTAAGCTATCACACCCCAGATTCTGACAATGCTTTTTTGTACATATTCTTAATCACTTGACCAGTACCCTGATGCAGCCTCTAGCCTACAGTTTGTCATTTAGAGATAGGGCTCATCTCTCTACCTGCAGGCTAGACATGCTAATTAACTACACAGTCTTTCTAGATGTTCCTATCTCAAAAGACAAGTTTAGTCTTTGCATTGTAATTAGGAGTTCCTTTACTTAATCACTTCAGCAGCTTCACTTTAGCTCACTTTGATGAAAGAATGTATTTGCTATATCTAGGGATATACATGCAAAGATTTGTAAAAAAAAAAAAAAAAAAAAAAAAAAAGTTAGTCCTTACTGACCACGTTTTTCACTTAGCTTAGGAGGAGTGTGAAGCCCCACTTGAATTCCCTTCCTGTGGGGGACAACCACAAGCCAGTTTTGTAAGAGAGCAGCAGTTCCTATGCAGCAGCCTAGAGGGGGACACTCACAGATCTCTGTCTGAGAAAGACTCAATCATACATACCACTTTAGGACAACTTAATTTGTCAGTTCAGTTGTGAAGCTGTCAGTCAGGGAGCAATTCACACAAACAGCACCTGCCCCCGTACTTCTTCCACGAAGACAAGTGGAGAAAGCAACTTGACATCACCTTTCCCAGTATCCTGGGATTCCTCGTTCACGTGTAAAGAGGCACCAGGATCTGTCCCTGTAGTAATTAAAATCACCAAGAGGTGGAGACTGTGAAGGGGAAAAAAAATTGACTCACTCCCCGTAACAAGTGGAAGTTGTAAATTGACAAATTATTGAAGAGTTTCCCCTATGGATCTTTCATACTTTGACTTCATGGAATTTTAGGAATATTTTAAAAATCAACATTTTTGATGCTCAATAAAAAATAACCAAGTAAAAATCAGATGGTCAACATAAATATTTAAATAAAAAAAAGTTCTGGCACATACACTGTGCAACAGTGGGGAAAGTGAAAATAGACAATATGTATATAAAAAGTCTCACCAGGTAACAGAAAATTAATTCTTAATTTAAGCTTTCCTCCTTAGAAACAGAAAATAGAAATTCTTCTCAGAGACTGCACAGAACCTTTTGAAATGATGTAAGGTACTTACATCACAAGTATGTTCACAAGTATGACAAGTATTAATAGGATTAACCCAGATAAATTCCAGCGCATCAATTTTCAAAATATATTATTTAACCTAGCTAAACACACTGTCTTTTGTTTGTTGAATCGTTAACAAACTGAAATGAGGTTAAAAAAATTGATAGAGCGTCACATACAGACACGGACGTGATTTTGGTGCACTACCATCTTGTGGACTACCTTGGAAAAACAATAAATGGAGTTTCATATAAACGACCAATTCACAGTCAGAGAATATACTGTCTGTGAGAAGAGTCCTAAAATTGAGTTGGGTTTGTTTGTTAAGATTTTACAGATTGTATCATAACATAACAATGCATGACAGCAGCAGCCTTTCCTTGAAAAAAGTTTCACCAAAACTCCAAGATTATACCGAGCAGCTGCAGATCTACCAAACACACCACTGGCTCTCATGACACTGTTGTACAGCTCCGTGACTTTCACTGCACACACATGGGAATTTCTCCTGTGGGGACAGCTGTACATTGTAGCCTGAAAGATAAAGCCTGGTTTTTAATGCCAGCATCTGGGATATGGTAAGTCTGCTTAAGTTAGCTATTTCTAACAACACATCTGTATACACAGCTACCTACACACGTGTATTTGTGTATATATATATATAAAATATGTACATAATATATCAAAAAATGCCTTCTACAACATTATTTGCACGTATGTGAACATTGTTTACAGGTGCGTATATACATACATATGAACTCTAAATGCATTTAAAAACATACACACCTCCCGTGTCCACTCCATCTATACATGTAATAACTAGAACACTGTGATTACATTGAAGTTACCGTAGGCAGACACCCAACTGTGATTAACACTGCCGCTTATTCCTGCAGCTACAGAGTAAATTACATTTATGACAGCTAACCATTTAAGGACTAGCTACAGCCAACTAATGCACCTCCTGAACATCCCTACTTCAATACCAGAATGGTTCCCAGGCAAGGCATTAGTATTTGCATTCCTTTCTCCACACTCTAGCAGTCCAGCTACTTAGCTCTACAACGTAGCACATTTCTCCAGTGCAAAGATGTTGAACAGAGAGACTTTCAGAGCTCTTCATGTTACGGGTAAGATACCTTTCTCATTAGGCTGGAGAGCAATTTTAAGTGACTGCAAGACAAGAAAGGAAGGGAGGGAAGCAGCCAAGCTTGCTGTTAGATGAGAACAAAGTTTCTGCCTGTGGGCAGAGCACAAACTGACATAGAATCATAGAATCACTCAGGTTGGAAGGGACCTCAAGGATCATCAAGTCCAACCACAGCCTAACCATAGTACCCTAACTCTAACGACCCTCTGCTAAATCATATCTCCAAGCACCACATCCAAACAGCTCTTAAGCACATCCAGGGATGGTGACTCAACCACCTCCCTGGGGAGCCTATTCCAATGTTTAACCACCCTTTCTGTAAAGAAGTGTTTCCTAATGTCCAACCTAAACCTACCTTGGCACAATTTGAGGCCATTTCCCCTCGTCCTGTCACCTGTCACCACTGAGAAGAGACCAGCCCCGCTCTCTCTGTAAGCACCTTTCAGGTACTGGAAGAGAGTAATAAGGTCTCCCCTCAGCCGCCTCTTCTCCAGACTAAACAGCCGCAGCTCCCTCAACTTCTCCTCATAGGGCTGATTTTCCAAGCCCTTCACTAGCCTCGTTGCCCTTCTCTGGACCTGCTCCAGTACCTCCACGTCCTTTCTGTACTGAGGTGCCCAAAACTGAACACAGTACTCAAGGTGAGGCCTCACCAATGCCGAGTACAGGGGCAGGATGACTTCCCTAGTCCTGCTCACCACACCATTCCTGATACAAGCCAGGATGCCATTGGCCTTCTTGGCCGCCAGGGCACACTGCTGGTGCATATTCAGCTGACTGTCCATCAGTACACCAAGGTCCCTTTCCATCAGGCAGCTTTCCAGCCACACCTCCCCAAGCCTGTAGGGTTGCCGCCCGAGGTTGTTGTGACCAAAATGCAGGACCCAGCACTTGGCCCTACTGAAACTCATGCCATCAACCTTGGCCCATCGATCCAGTCTATCCAGGTCCCCCTGCAGTGCCCTTCTCCCCTCTGGCAGATCAACACTCCCTCCCAGCTTGGTGCTGTCTCCGAACTTACTGAGGGTGCATTCAATCCCTTCGTCAAGATCATCAATGAAGATGTTAAACAGAAGCGGCCCCAGTACTGAGAGCTGGGGGACACCGCTCGTGACCGGCCGCCAACTGGATTCAACTCCATTGACCACATCTCTTTGGGCCCGGCCATCCAGCCAGTGCTTCACCCAGCGGAGCGTACACCCATCCAGAACATGGGCTGCCAGCTTCTTCACGAGAATGTTATGGGGGACAGTGTCAAAGGCCTTACTGAAGTCCAGGTAAGACCACATCGACAGCCTGACCTTCATCCACTAAGCGGGTCACCTTGTCATAGAATGAAATCAGGTTTGTCAGACAGGATCTACCATTCATAAACCCATGCTGACTGGGCCTGATCCCCTGGTTGACCTTTAATTGGTCCACGATGGTTCCCGAGATTATACGTTCCATGACCTTCCCAGGCACCGAGGTGAGACTGATAGGTCTGTAGCTACCAGGACCATCTTTCCAGCCCTTTTTGAAGACGGGCGTCACATTTGCCAGTTTCCAATCCACTGGGACATCCCCTGTTAGCCAGGACTGCTGAAAAATGATGGACAGTGGCTTGGCAACCACATCTGCCAACTCCCTCAGCACTCTAAGGTGCAATCTATCCGGCCCCATGGACTTGTAAGCATCCAGCTTTCGGAGCAGGTCCAAAACTATCTCGTCATGGATCATGAAGGGCTTATTCTGTTCCCCATCCCTATCTACCAGCGCAGAGGGCTGTGTTGCCAGGGAGTAACAAGTCTTACTATTAAAGACTGAGGCAAAGAAGGCATTAAGTACCTCAGCCTTATCCCTATCCTTGGTGACCAGGTTGCCCTCGGCATCCAACAAGGGATGGAGATTCTCCCTAGCCTTCCTTTTGCTATTAATGTGTTTATAAAAGCATTTACTGTTTTCCTTTACCTTAGTGGCCAAGCTCAGTTCCAGCTGTGCTTCGGCTTTTCTAATTTTCTCCCTGCACAGCTTCACTACATACCTGTAATCCTCATAAGCAGCTTGCCCACTCTTCCAGAGACCATAAACTTTCCTTCTGTTCTTGAGCTCCAGCCAAAGGTCTCTGTTTAGCCAGCCCAGCCTCCTTGCCTGTCAGCTTGTCTTCCGTGACATCGGGATGGTCAGGTCCTGCACCTTTAAAACAATTTCCTTAAAATATTCCCAGCCTTCCTGGGCTCCCACAGTCTCCAAAACTACCTCCCAAGGGACCCTCTCAACCATGGTCCTAAAGAGGTTGAAGTCTGCCCTCCAGAAGTCCAAGACATGACTGCCTCACTCCAAAATGTGGCCATGCCTCCCAAGTAAACTGGCCACAGCCACTACCAATCTCCAGCTCCCTGGTGTGCAGCCTTAACAAGCAGTCTCGGGTTTGGAAAAATAACACAGACTACTCATGATAGCCCAATCCTAACAGTTTATCTCCCATAATGATTCCCATCAAGCCCCCATTTCAGGGGGAGAAGAGATAGTGAGCTTGTGATTAAATAAAGCTTCCAACATGCCTGTCTAACTAACTTGCATTAATAAAATCTTATGGACATTCTCTTTCAAGTTCCATAAAGCCAGTGACCGTGCCAGCCTAATGTACGACTAGAATTGGTATACAGTCAGTGCACTTTGAGGAAAAAAACCCAAAAACATTCTATTTCAAAATCACATCACCTGTTGCAGTCACACCCCACTTTTCCTGCATCTATAAGACAGAAGCTTTATGCCACAAACAATTCTAATTCTGGATAGAGTGGCATCCTTTCAGAATCTAAACAAAAGGGAAATTCAAAATAAATGTAGTTTTAGTAAGAAGGAAATTAGCATTATTCAAACAGTTGAAGCTTGCAAAAAATAAAAAATGAAAACCTCGATAAAGAGGCCTGAGATACTGCATGAAGACGATGTTAACTTCCACATATTACCCCAATAACACAACTAGAATGGTATTTCTGAGTAAAATGCATTTGTTCCTGAAATTTAGGTACTAGTATTGAAATATATCTCAGTGTCAACACAGGAATTAAAAACCTACCTGGCAGCCCTTCCACAGCACGGAAAAATTCTTCTAGGATTATCAAGTGCAATGAGCCATTCGACAAGTTGTATAACAAACCAAATAGTTGTAGGGGTCACCACTGGTAATTAAGGCAATGCTATGAATGCTGATATCCCAACGTGACTTTCTACTTTTAATGACATACTGTACAATATAAAAATAAAGTTCAGATTGAAATCACATATTAAACTTAGAGCTAACCTATTCATTTTCACTTTATTTGCAGGAAGGCACTTTAACAACTCAAAATATAAGAAAATCCCCTTTAAGTATCATTTCCAATGCAGAAAATGATTCAATTATTTAAATTCAGGGCTTTTTGAGAAGAGGAATCTTTTTTTTTTTTTTTTTTTTAATAAAAAAAAAAGAGAACTTGAGGCATGGAGTACTGATAAAGGGGAAAATACAGCCTGGATCCTACATTTTATCCAAGAGAGAGAAAGCAACAGTAGTCAAAATCTACTGACAGCTGACTGACACGACTGAGCTAAAACAATATCGCAAATCCACTTGTTAAACAAGCACTTGCAGACATGGAGACAGTGACAACAATGTGCTCATCTACTCAGCCCAGTTTTTACCCAATCTGAGAAGAAATCACAGTTCTGATTCATAGATTTATACCTCATCCAAAGTGGAAGATGGAGCTGCATGTTTGCAGCAGGTGCTTGGCTCCCATAGGAACTTTCACTGTTACTATACATTCTGGACTTTTTCTGTGAATTAAGAAAACAGAACAGGCTGATTTCAAAGCACAGGTTTGCTTGCCTATGGTTCACAGTGCTGTCAGTTGGGAATACTTCATGACACTTCATAAAGCCATAACTTTATGGATGTTTCTTCCTATCACATGTGTTGTAGCTAAAAGATACCTTCCTTCAAAAATAATTTAACAGTGCTTAATGCACTGTTTTGCTAAAACAGTTTCTGAAATCTTAAAACTGAAGGCTGGTCAGGAACATCCAAAGAGATCCATTATGCAAGAGTTACTGTAATAAAAGCAAGGCCTTGTCCTGGACCCAAATGTGAGTAGGTCATAGTATGTATGAGATCACCATTTTGGAAACCTGTAGACACCTGCACATGCAGTCATGCAATTTCATTTAGCTGTAGAGATGTTAGGCACTGACACAAGAATTTGAACTCATACCTAACAAGAAAACTATACATAAACTTCAGCTAAAGATCTGACCCAGCCTCTTGCCTTGATTTCAATTTTCACACTGTACTGTGCTGCTGAGCTCTGGTAACGGAAATGTCCTTGAAAAACAGAAATAATTAACTCAAGTATAATGGATTAATCTCAATAGTTACTCTAATTCCTTCTATATACTTACATTGCTAGTGAAACATGGCACATAATGTGGACAGCCTTGGAATTTTCTTAACATGTTTTAGAGAAGAAAAAAAAAAGGGTTCTTAATAAAAAACTATTGATACTTCAGTGGAAAGTAATTTCTCTCATTTTTCCTCTGCTGAATTTTGCCATGTGAAAATTCTGCCTTTTTCAAAATATCTTAATTGATGAGTTGAGCTTAGATGCGACCTTTCAAATATTTTTTAAAGTTTTGTGTTTTTTTTTCCAAAAATAAGTATTTTTAAAATAAATACTAATGGAATTAGAAATGAAGTCTTGTGCTGCAGCGATTACAGTAAGTACTATCTAACAATTCTGTTTACAGTAATGAAAATTTCAAAGCACAAAAATTCACATATCATCCATAGATCTATGATTAGTACATAACAGTCAGTATTGTGAGCTCCAGTGCTCACAGTCGTTCACCACTGCTTACTGGCTGGTTTAAGCAGCAGCAACATCAGAACAGACAAAACAAGAAAAAATGTTTTGTTAATAGAAAAAAATTCAATTAAAAAAAACTGAAATAACTTTAACAAGAAAGATTCGATGCATTTTAAAAATACTGCCATGAGATATGACCTCACTGTTAAAGAACACAACGGGAACCACTGCCAATTAACAACTACTTCAGAACTCATAATTAATAATAAGGAAATTCTCCACAGGAAGTACATATGACAAGCACCTTCTGACATCTGAAAGTTATTGCAGCCAACACAACACACAGCCTAGCTCACTTAAAACCATCTTTCCTCTTGAAGGAGTATCAGCTATCAGATGTTATGCGAGAGGAATGGTTGCCAGAGGGAAACCAGCAAAGATGAGAAGGGATGGCAGGAAGCAAGATCGATGAATCAGCAGGTGTCAAGCAAAGCAATACCACTGCACTGCCAGCATGCTGCAAGGAAGGCACTGTTTTTCAAGTAAGATTAGGATCATTTAAGGAACTCTGTGTGTCCAGCTAAGTCCTAGGTCCTAACTAAGCAGCCTGATGCTGAAAGATTGGCTGTATCAAAATTGCATTGCAGAGTGACCAAAATCAATTTTATTTATGGTTTAGTTGTCTTTTAAAGATACCCTTAAATTTCAACACATGCATTTCCAGCCTTCACCTTGAAGCCCCGACAGCTATCGTATTTAATTAATTACTGACTTCTTAAGAGTATTTCAGTGAAAAATTACAGTGCCATTGTAGCAGCCTGAGCTAACAGATAGCTTAAGCTCAAAGAGGAAGCTGAGTGTTTCTAATGAATGCAAATAACTCAAACATGCCTTGTTTCTCTACAGAAATTGCTGATGTTGCTTATGGTGCATTTGACACCCTGTCACATTACACCATTCAAACATACAGTGTTCTATTAACAGTATTCCTAACAAGAAGCTCTTAGCAATAACCAAAAAGCATGACATGGCACACTGACAAGCAATGTGACGGCTCCTTTCTAATCAAATGTGTTCAACATAAATTGTGATTCACTACGTCTGACGCTCGGTGACAGAGTAGGAAACAGCAAAGGCAATGCTCTAAGAATTTCACCAATATATTTAAAACAAACAAACAAACAACAACAAAACAACAACAACAACAACAAATGGTCTATTTCCAAAGCTTGCCTGCTCTATAACATGAGATCCTCTATTGCTGTCACGGGGCACCACAGTTCAAAATCTGCCTTGATCTTCTTGCATACGTATGATTTTGTCACTAGAGGGTGCAGTTGTTCTGTTCCTTAAACCCAAATTATTGACATATAATAAAATTTTGCTCCATGACTAAGCTCTTTCAGTCATTTTGTTGAGCTACATACATACTGCATACACATTTAATTCAGAAGAATATAAGCTCTCCAAATAACTAAACTGGGAGTCAATGCACATTTTCTCCAGCAAGGGAGAATACCCTCATTAAAACTCAAATAATAATCTTGGCTTTCTATCAAATGACAACTAAATAAGTGAGAAAGCAAGAGTCCCAATGAAGGATTTTCAAAATTAACCACGCTCAATAATTTGATTATTGCTGTTTATATGCTCATTTTTACAGTGGCTATGTGATTCCGTCCTATCATTCTTTCCACTGTCTTCTCTTTAAATTACTTGATGTGTTAAAAGCAGACATGCTTCAGTTCCTGACGTGTAAAGCACATCCACTCAAATGAACATCAGAGAAGGCAGTAAATACAGTCAAAGTGGAGTCCAAGACAGATCTCAACACTCTACTGCCTCATTTCTCTGCCTGGAAAATCAAATACGTAACTTCGTACAGTCCTTTCTTTACCAGGTTACACAGTGGTGATTTAGACAGAGCTGTAACCCATCTTAAGGAAAAGGTAAAGCGGTCATACAAACCACCCCCATTAGTCTTTCAGTAGAGCTAAAATTGGCAGAACGAAAAAGCAACACTGTTTATTGCAATTAAGAAACCTCACTCAGGCTCCATCACAGATGATGCTAAATTTAATATTTTACCATGTGGCTGAGCAAGAACCAGACCCTGAAGCTGCTCATTGCAAGAAAAAGCCCTGGGCAACCAGTTTTGGTACACCTGCCAAACTGCCATGCCGCTGTCTCACCCAGTCAGCTGCAATGCCGTGCAGATGATGGTGCTGCCTAACAGAGCAACACTGAACACTTCAGATGCCCAGCTTTAGAACTGCTCTCCTTCCATAGAAACGCTGCCAAATCTGTAGCTATGAAACTGGACATAATATTCTACAAAAAAAAAGAATGTATTTTTTCTACTGAAAATCTGGATTTGGACAGTTTACATTCTTAGCTACAACAGAGTCCAACAGAGGAATGCAATTGATATTTTTCTATTCAGTTATTTCTCTATTATTTGGGGGGAAAAAAATCATCACTCTTTTCACAAGAGTCAAATCCAAATTGTCTCTTTCAAAGAACACATATACTTTCCTTACCAATACAATCACATATCAGTAAACTGAGAAACTATTCCCAGTGGCCACTTACAGCATTATCTGGGAGCATTTAAACCTACAACTCATTAATCTGACAAATAGTCAGTTTTCCTTATACCTGCAGATACACAGAAACCTAGGACAGATATTCCACTAATGACAATTAGATCCACTGCTATCAAACCAGCTTGGTAACATCCAAATTGTTTCATAATTATGTTAAGCACAGCTTGGGGTGCAGGTGCCAGCACTGTAGCACATAACTGAGGAAGAGCACAGGGCTTGCTGACCAACAACCTCAAGGTAAATCATGAGTGCTGTCATAGGCCTGATGCATGAAGAAAAACAAAATCAGGCTTAGGATCAGAATCAGTCTCACTTCACTCCTGCGTTAAGTGTGGGCACTGCAGCAGTGGAAGAAAAAGCAAAACAAGCTATCATTTCAATTTAAAGTAGAGCCCCCAGTCTTAAAGCTGAATATGGCTGTGTGTTCTTTCTGACAGAAGATGATCCAGTTCTTCCTTGGGACAACAGACAGAATACCAATAAGGAGGATTTTTTGTTCATTAACCTGGTAAAAATTTGCTTTAACAAATCACGCTGTGAGCTTGCCAAAATGCTGCAAGTCAATCATGCTGTTTTCTACAGCTAAGTGCTTTGAAATATATTTACAGTGTACTGAGCTCTATCTGAAGACATGAAAGCCTGTTAAGAGGATCCAGAGCGTAGCTACAATAAACACCAAGATTCAGTGTGTTCCAGCTATATAAAGAAGAAACTTTCATTGTTAACTCCATATGGAATGAGAGAATGAACATTAGCTAGAAAAGCAACTGACACTTGGAGACAAAACCAATGAAGAAAAAAAAAAAAAAATCACCTCTACTTTGTATATATAAAAACCCAAAACATACAAGCAGCAATTAGATGGCAATATCTAGCAACTGGGAACATGGTCAGAGACCTGTGCAAATTAGTCATTTTTAGTATGTACTTTCCATCTCAGCAGTCTGTTTCCAGCAGCATTTAATAGTTAAAGTCTTCCATGGAATTCTTGAGAGGAGAGGCTGTTAACAAGTGATGAAACAGAAATTCACCAAGATTACATCGCAGCCTTCACTAACCTGTAAAAACCTGATTATTACAGCATTTCCAGCTGGCTGGGGTGTGTTTTCACACAGAAAGCTTTTGATGAATCTGATACAGACAAAAGCAATATGAAATACAAGCAATACAAAATAAGAACTCCATCAGTTACAAAAGCAGATATCAGTTGTTATAATATCCAGTAAGTTTATTTTAAAAAGTTTTAGAAGTTATAAATCACTTTAAAACATGAGATGGGAAAGAAAGCAACTGAAGTGAACTGAGAAGAATCTGGAGGCCACTTCTAAAAATTAACATAAATTAAGATGATTATTTTTATTTCTACCTGTACTGATCAAGACAGCAAATAAATAACCATTGAAGAATAACTAGTATATGATTGAGAAAAACTAAAAGGAGTGAGAAAACAAGGAGAAAAAAAAAGGAGTGAGTAGACTGAAATACAGAAAGCATTGTTAAGTATAAATATTGTCAAGGCTTATTAAGAAATACATCAGAAATTATTTATGATTATCAACAAAAATGCAGGAAGTCAGTTTCTCCCATGTTATTTTTATTATAGAAACTGGTTATGCAGCTATTAAAGCTTTATTATTATCATTAAAGCATAACAGAGGAAAACGGCTCAATTCTTGGGCTCACAAGGTATTGGAGACATGGTTTATGGTTTCCCTCTCCACAAGAGGGCCATGATGGTTGCAAGCCTCCTGTGCTTTGCCATAATGTTGGAGCTGAATGAGGGGGCAGGCAGCAAAAGGAGTTAACAGGAGCCTCATTCAACAGCAGTGTCAATTCATCTGCCATTCATGCAGTGCCCTTGATAAACAAGGATCTAAGCCACAGGTATAACCAAAAGACAGAAAGTGTAACCTTTCTACGCTGTACCTTCATTTTATAATACAAGTTTTACAAGGGCAAAACAAATAATTAAAAAACAAAGAGGAAAAAAAAAAAAAAGAGAGAGAAAAAAACAGTGCTTGATGTGTTTTACCCAAGGAAAACCCATAAAAATCGCAATGAAATGCTGGAAGTAAACATCTCCAGGAGAGGGAAATACGAATGAATAAATTAGCCTTAATGTTAAATACAAGTTAGATTGCAGAACATGAGAAATGATACAGGAGATGCTGCACAAAGCTAGGGCTGGGGGGAAACATTTCTACAACCACAAATAATGTAGTTGCAGAACATTTATAGAACCTCATCCTGCAAATGACAGAAAGAGGCTGATAGCCCATCTTCACATTCATCTGGGGGGAATTTTCACAAATGTCTTGATATTTATATCCATAAATATGTTCAATTTTGTATTGAGCAGGTTTAAAACAAAACCGTCATCTCACAACCCGGACTCTCGAGAAAGATGTTACAAGCTTACAACAGTAACAAGACATTTCAGCAGTTCTTAACTGAGCATCTGAGCCTTACAGTCAGAGCTCACATAAAACATCTATTCTGAACTTACTAACAAAAATGGGGTGACGGAAAGAATGTGCATGGCATCTAGGAGCAACTAATAAACAGCAGAGAGATGCTGCTGAATTTGTTCACTCCCTTCTAAACAGAAATGTCACATGGTAAACTTAGAAAGCGACAAAATGGATGATGGAATACAATCATGTGCTTTAATTTTCCTTCTAGGTCTTAAAATTGAAGATCCAGATTTTTATCTCCTATCTACATTAGCAAAGTAGGCTGTGTCACAGTTCACTGAATTTAAATGGTGAGAAACTGTGGAAATAAAATAATGCAAGATAGGAAACAGATGAATGAAGAACTTGACTCACATCAGCTCACAAGAAAATAAGCATGTTTTAACCCTATTGCTTTGCTCTACTTTGGGTTCATGAGACAAACATTGAAAACTATCAACTGAAGGGCTGTTTATCTAAGCACTGCATGACTATTTTATGTACTATAAGTTGTCATCATACACAAGTAAAGCCTGAACATTAATCACGCAGAAGCTTTCATATTGAATGCTATGGGCCAGCCAGTACAACTGAAAATTACAAAACCTTGCAGAATTGCAAAAAAAATCCCATCCTGTCCTTTGATATATACAACATATCAATTGGAGCACTGCCAGTTTTACAGTATTCCATATTTCTAAACCGATAAGATCTGGATTTGCTTTGTTTCTGTGGATTATTTATTAACTTCAGCTACAGGTAGCCAGGCATAAGAGCTAATGTCACCTCACTGCTCCAGAGCATGCACGCAGACTGAACAAGGGAACAAAGCTGTAGCGCACAGATTGTCCTAAAACAATGCTATTATCCCTCACCTCTGGGCACTGCCAGATATTTCAGTTGCTAACAGGTTTCTGCATACTAATATTCTTTCATTTCTGCAATACCAGTCACAGAAACTCTTTCACTCGCGGTTTAAGAAAATATTTTTCTATTTTGTATTCTGGCTGTTTGCTACACAAAGCACAGACATCATCAGGCTGCAGAATCTCTTTTTATTTTCATCAGAGAGGAGTAGCTGCAGGGTCTGAAATGACCCACAGACTTGCTGATGTCTGGACAGAAACAAAGCATAATGTAAATAAATAACTGCCTGAATAATAGTTTGACAAGTGAAATAATAGTCTGACAGTCATGATGGAAAGGGGCACTGGAAGGAAAACTCATCCATGCTTATTAGCTGTCTGTTTTTGTGAAAAGGACTTAGAGACCACACTAATGCAGAGGCTAATAGCTAGCCTTCAAATAGACTGGATAACGTGCGTTCAGTTTTAGCTACCTGCCAAATTTGACATTGTCAAAAGCTGGTGCTTGAATGCTAAGACGGAATTTGAGGTAATGCATGAAATACCATTCTGTAGCACATATATTACCCAACCATTCTTCTTCTAAACTTTTACGGTCACTGGTTTAAGCAGTATTGCCATGTAACATACTACATGAAAATACTAGTAAGTAACTTGATTTCTGGATAGTTAAACAATTACAACTATTTAGGGTGCACATCCGTTGGTTTCTTTCTTCTCAGTGAGGAGACTCCGTACTGTAGCTGAGCACTGCCCTGCTACACGTTTTGAAGCCTGGTTTTGCTGAGTTTTTGTTATTGTGGTCATCTCTTTATGATTGATTTTTGTTTTCAACGCTGAAATTTTGCTGACCCCTTCTCAGGCTGCTTGCAAGGCAGCTCTGCCAGCTGTGACTGATGGCTTAGGGTTTAAGATGCAGGGTCCCACAGCACCAAAGCACAAAGCAAAATATCTTCTGTGCTTCTTGGTTTGGAATTGCTGTAGTGTTATTTATCCCCACACCTCAACCTCCAATTACTAAATTGTTTGTGGGAGAGAAATCCTGTGCTCTCAGCTCATCTAAATAACCTTTGCAAAATGGACATATTTTTGTTCCAGCTATGACTACAACTGAAATCACATTTTGTTACCATGAATTCATTAATAAAATTCTTGCTGGAACAGATTCTAAAAACTTTTCTTCTTTCCGCTACACCTTTTTTGTATGTAAAATATGTATATTAAAAAAACTTGTGCAAAAGTTAAGACAGGAGGCGCAGCCCAGCATAACGCATTTTTCAACTTCATTTTCACTCACTTTTTGCCTGTAGGTTGGCCTAGGACTACAGTTCTTCTCTCTTCCTGTTAGCCCAACTCAAGACAAACAGCATCGATCACGTTGTACATTTCAGTACTCTCTTATACTGTTTTTGTGGGAATTAATCATCCAGGTGAAGGAAGTAAAAAGCAAAAGCCAATAAGAACGGCCATTAGCACTTAGATTTCAGGACATACAGATACAGTTGCTGTGATACAGCAATATTAGAGGTCAAGATTTAAACAGTGCATGGAAAGAACTTTAATAACCTTTGATTTCTTGTAAAAATATACATTGTACTTGCAGAGAAATATCAGATATCCACCAAAATATATATAAGAATGCATATAATTATCAATACTGCAAATATTAGATTGAATAAATAAAGCTAAATATAGCTTTACCTGAGCATACTCAACTGACAATTGAACAGCGTTCTTCACCCCAAGCCTGCTGATGGAGTCGGGTATTTAATAGGTCAGCATGGTGATTCAAAACTATCACAGCAATTGTTGGTTTCCATCATTCAGACTTCCAGGGGTGAAAGGAACATGCCTCAGGTGGCATCCTTCCAAACTTCCTCATTCTCAATGTACTTATAAATAAGTGGAAATTACATCAGAATAAGAAACACGGCATTTGATTTTCCACAGAATCACTGCTCTTCTCTGACTCTTGTACTTCTCCTACACCCTCAAAGTAATGAAAAAAACAACAAATTGAAACAAATGAAAAAAGACACGAACAAAAGCAGAATGTGTCTTCCCTCTGTTATCCAGGGTCCCCTGCTTTCAAGCAAAATGCAAGACTAGGATCTTGCCTGCTGATAAGTAGTAAGAAAAACAAACAGACATCCGTCGGGACAAGACTTGCAACCAGCACCGCCTTGTCAGCTTGAGAAGAAACTCTACAAAGGGGACAATGATACAACAACTGTATCAGAACAGACAGTGCCAGTATTTTTTCTTGTTGCTGTAGCTGCAGTTTGGGGAAGGTATGGTAAGATGGCTATGAGCAACAAGGTTAAGTGTGCTTATGTAGAACGTGTTTATGGTAAGTAATCCTTTTTATATGATTTCTGATATCTCCTTTCAATGACTTCAAGCCCCGTTGTCACTTTCACGTTTTTTCATGTCCACAAGGCTAGACAGACAAATGAGGCTGACTCATAGCAAGTCTGCTTCTCATTTGCAAATATCAACTTGAATGCCCTGCAATTAACTGGGAAAGAACAAAAAAAAAATTCAATTCTATGAAACAGATGAACTATAGTACAGGAGCATTTGTGGGTGGTTAGGGGGAGGCGTGCCCATTCAAAGCAGCATCAGCAGAAAAGTGCACACACAAGGCAAGGACTGCAATCCAGCCATGCAAAAGTCGGCAGCATTAACAACCTAGCATCTTACCACCAGGTTTGCAGGCTGTCTGTTGCAGGCAGTATTTGTTACAGCTGGTTTTGAACAGGTAGCTTGACAGCTTTTCCTCCTCATAGACACCTTTGGTGACCAAACTGCAGGGGAGGATAGATGCTGCTCACACCAGACCCCAGGCAGCACAGGTAGCCAGACATGGCAAAAACAAGCAACAGCAACAAATACCACCTCAACCAACAATCCTGACCTCATTTTATAGTTTGTGTGGGCTTTGTGGTTTTGGTAGGGATTTCTTTTTTTATTTTTAATTTTTGGTGGTGCTGGTCTTTTGTTGTCCTGTTTTGAAATGGAGGCAAGTGAAGGAGGACCAAGATGACAGAATAGATAGCATTCGTAAGCATGTCATTTGTACCTCCAAGGATAGTTCCACCACTTGCTGGCATAGTGCACAGCAGGGAATTACCCTCAGAATGGTACTGAAGAAAGAACAGCTTTGAAGCGGTTACCGAAAACAACGAAAAATTATCTCAGACTTTTGCCAATGATGTAAACTAGAAACAACCAACTCAAATTTCAAATTGTATTTAAAATGCCACAGAGCCTACAATTCAGAATTGGTGTAAATATTGTATAATTTCATAAAAAAATAAAATGCTGGCATACATTGTCCACAGGGGGGCAAGAATGGGTAATTCATAGACAAATCCTTGCACTTACCCACAAGTATGTAATTGTATGCAAGTTCTCTCCCACTCCCATATTTTATTTCCTTATCCCTATTCAGAATATCAGCTTCCAATCCACCCTCAGGTCTTTCCTTGGTCAAATAACATGGTAATATTCTCATCAAGCTACCCAAACTAATGTAATAGCATTCCTTTTCTTTACTCCTCACAATGCTACTCCTTGCTCTTTTCTCTTTTTCTCCAACTTCCATGAACTATGAGTTCACAGATAGAGAACAAAAAGAGTTTCCTGAAGCTCTCTGAAGTCTTTTAGCACCAGTATCTCTTTATTGAAGGCTTTAACATCCTAACAACACAACCTAAATGTACGCTTATTTGGTAGAGCTTGTAAAAATATATTGGACTAACATATCGCTATATATCCCAAATTCCAGTTCATGAAATTTCCTGCTACATTTACCAAATTTATTTAGAGAAAGTGAAGACCACTTCTCCCTGAGTGTCTGCTTCTGGCAGAACTCATTATTCCATTTCTACTTATTATTTTAAAACCTGAGAACACTGATCTTTATCCTATGCACACTAAAGGTTGCCATCTGAGGTATCTGAGTTAGAGCTGAGCTGCTGAGTTTTTGCTTCACTCCACACTCACAGGAAGCAAGAAGCAAGAAGCTTCTCAACTAAATTTGTACTAACAATTCCTTAAAAATTAGTAAAAACTTGCTGATGATGCTAAGATAAAGAACCAAAATAAAGACAAACTGAATACCTGAATCCATTCATGTTTTCCATTGTATGTTGCTACCTGAAATTCATGCCATATCACACAGCACTGGGTAACACAAGTATTCAACCTCTGATGAAGTCTGGAGCAGAAGAATTCCCATCTCTTCCTACAAAGCCTTCCATCTCAAGGAAGGAAGACAACATATTCAGAGGTGAATCTGTTTGCAAGCTAAGAACTGTTTATTGGTGAGTATTAGCAAAGTATGTAAGACACAACATGCATGACTGGTTTGAAAATTGAAACAAAATGATCTTAAGAAAGGGACTAGAAAATTCCTTTCCTGCAAGACAGTAACTGCAGTATTCAAAACCTGTCTTACTTGCAAAAGGCTGCACCAGCTAACTGCTTGATCACTTCACCAGATGCTAAACTGGTATCCAGCCCAAAAGTTGAGCAATAGCCCTAAAATTAGACACGTTGCTCTTCAGTTGGAACACGAAGACCAGAAAATCTCAGAAAAGCAACCAAATTATGGTTCTGCTGTGATTTCTTATCCCCATACAGAGACAAGCTGTACCATCAGTGACTCTCTAGGGCTCAAAAGCCCTTCTTCTGATCAACTCGGGTGCTTTTCAGACAAGCAAATCCAGCTAAATTGACAACCTTTACATTCTCTGGAGTATTTGTGGAGCTACCAGAAATTCAGCAGCAAGGCTAAGACAAATCTAGTTACAGCAAAGCCAATGAATCCTCATTACGCAGTTCTCCAAACTAGGTTAGCTGCTAGTATGGTCTTCTCCAGTAACAAGAATTGAGGCATTTTGTAAGGTTGAGTTTTAAACATGTCTGCAGTCACAATTAATCCAGCCAGTAATATTTCACTGTATTGTGGCTCACAATGAAACATGAAGATGCATTATCCTAATCATCTCGGTAAACTACACAGTATACTGCCACATCTTGTCAATTTACATCATTTTCACTGACATTTCTGGTTAGCAAAAAGACTACTTCAGGCAAAACAGCACGCTCACAGAAACACTGGTTATAGCAAGCATGTGGCCATTTTTCCCCTGAAGACCTGAGCGCTATCTAACAGTTATTTGTTCATGGCATCATTTCTCTGAACTTGCTTCAAGAAAAAAAAAGCTTGATCTTCACAGTGACTTCTCTAATCAAGTCTTATCTAGATCATTTTCACATAGTATGTAACAACTAATTTTACTGGGTTACTGGATATCTATTTTCAGAATTTTTTTTAACATATAAAAGTAAACGTACGCATCTAAAATGTATCAAATAGCATTGTCCATTGTAATGCCTAGTGAAAGCACTAGCAAATTAACAGAACTTGTCTTAAAGCCCAAACCAACCAGAATAGAGGCATCAGAGATAAAGCACTAATCTGGGCTCACCTGAAGTATGCAGGCTCATATCAGTCCTATAAAAACATTAATATCTTAAAAGACAACTGGGAAAAAAAAAAAGCATTTCTATACACCATTAAGGCTTCACAAGAGTGAAGTCTAACAGGAATACAAAGTGTGTTTTCCAAGGAACATGCATGACAAATGAATCACCAGCCATCAGACTTGCTCACTCAGGTTTCCTCCTCACACTCTTTCACTACTGTACTTGCATATAACTCTCCTGCATGGCAGGTACTCTGCTTCAGGATGAAACCCTTCCTGCAAAGTCAGACTCAAGGCACTATCACAGAAGGAAAACAAAAAGGGTAAGAAATTCAAGTCCAGCCCATTCAAATAAACAGCCAGTCAACACAGCAAAATACATTATTGAGGATATGCAGCTTTAGACATTTGCAAGCTTCCAAAATAAGGCCCAGATTCTGGTGACAAGCACTAGCTAATGGGGATTAAACAAGCAAAGCATTTCACAGCCACATGGCTATGAAAATTACAGCAAACTATGCCATTCGTTCAAGAAACTATGTCATTTCATTCCATGATTACTGATCAAGATTAGATATCAGGTGTCTAATTAATGCAAGTTTTTAAGGGATATGTTTTATGCGGTGAGACACCTACATTTCTAAAAACAAAAGGGGAAAAATTCTTTTTGTATGTATGTAGCACCATTTCTCAGGCTGTGGTCTCCAAAGACTGAACCATTTTAAAACAGACAGAGAAAAACCATAAGCATAGTATGCTTTTTATACAGGATCCTCTTACTCACAGTAACAAAACTGGGTACAGATTGAGAACTTAATTCATCCCCCTAGTAAAATACTTGCACAGAAAGAATTCAAAATTTTTCCATTTCATACTTTTGTTTCAAGTAGTTTAATCCTCCTTGCCATAAAAAAATCTAATCTTTAGATTTACTTATATTTTTAATCAGAAGTTGAACAACATCCTACAGTCAAACAAAGATCCTACAGTCAAAATAAACCATATAGCTATGATATTAACAGAAAAACTCTATGTTATTTGGACAAATCCTGTTCTCTAAACTGTACTCTGTCTTCCATACTGGATATCAATAAAACAGACCTGAATTGCTGCAATCTTTGAGTTGCAACTTAGCTGAACGCAGAATTAATGGGTCTCTCCCATTAATTCTGCACCAATGTACCTGAAAAAACTGATGAAATCTCAGAACACAAAGTCAACAAGCACACAGCACAAGCAGTAGCACTTCAGCACTTAGCCTGAAGTGAGAGGCTTACCAGAAAGCTAGCCCTTCAACATGAGTTGGATGATGACACAACAGCACCTCATTCCTTCTCCTCAGTAAGAGATCTCTAAGCTATTTACTTAATTATCACTGCATTCAATCTCTTTCACAGCATGTCCTTAGCAGTGGTGAAAACTTCCAATGAATATAAGCAAGGAGAAAATGAGCGTTATTAAAAAATTACTGCTGAACAGTCATGCTCAAAAAATGTTAGTCAAAAACTGTCTCAGCTGCTTCAAATTCACATTTTGTAATAAAAATTAGCAGAATTGGGATTTCAAGTATTATTACATTACTCTTTTCTACTCGAAAACATAGCTCAGGAACAATTAGAGAACAATTTCTATATTACATACTTTAAAAAAAGAAGATTCATATGTAAGGTTAAACATATATGTGCTAGGTATGTTAAACACTGCTTCTGTGCAATTTATTAAGCTACTGGAAACATTGTAAAAAGGTAAAAATTAACTACACTAAATTTGAACTGAAGAAAATGCATTCTTAGCACTACAAGAAATATATATTTCCTCTGCAGAAACAACAAAAGATTTTGTATGTGCCAGTGTTTCCACAGAATGAACAGTAATTCGCAGGACTAGTTTCACAGGGTGCTTTCTCTGTAAAGAGCAAGCCATCTCTACAAAGCCATCTTCACGAAAGCAGAGGAGCCACCTTTCAGGGTTGGGCATGTAGAAACTAAGATCAATTAAAAAAAAAAGGGTGTCTTGAAACTGTTGTGCAGGAAGGGATGCTCCACTCAAAAGCTGCAAGGAGAAGGAATATGAATTTAAATATTATTCATTATATTTATACACATTAAATATTACACAACCTATTTAGCGATCTTACTACATTTACCTGTATGTGCATTAAAAACACATTTGGGCCTATTTTACAGTTACTTATGAGTCAGTACATCTTTTTCCATATACCTGCAGGTCTTGCAGATAGGTGTGGCATTTACTAAGTAGATACATAAGAGAAGCCATGTATCATTAACAGTAAATTTATTAATTTTAATTCACAGATAGTTCTATGTACAGCACGATGGCTGGCTGACGCCTCTTAAATAGTTACACACCTGCAGTAGTTCTTCAATAATACTGTGGCTTATCGCTATACTTAGAATGCAAAAAGCTATGGTTAGGAAAAATTTAATCTAAGAGCTTCAGACATTTTAATTATTAAAACTATTCTGTTTTGGTGCTTAGAACATGACACACAATGACACTGAGCTCCAGGCGATCAGTTATCTTCTACTGGCATGCAACAGCCTCTGTTCTGGACTTTTTCTCCCTCAGTAAGTCTTCAAGTTTATCACACTGGCAATTCCTTAAGAGTGTATCTCACAGTCCCACCTCCATAAGCAGAATGTCATTCACAAAACCTAGAGCAAAGGCATAACATTCCCTCAGCACATGTCAAACAGTACCTCCCACAATATCCTACATACAGCAGCTCCTCTACATTTTTAAGACTATTACCAAGTAGGCTTCAACAGACAAAACACCATAGAATTGTTTAATCAACCATGTAACTGGGTTCATGCTGTGACCTCATCTAGAATCAAAATTTTAGTTAAGACTTGAGGGATCTCTCCCCTGTCAGAAGGAAATATTCTTCACTCTTTGGGATGTCCTTACGCGTTGTTCACACATGCACAGTCCTAAGTACACACTCACTGTAATGCAGTCTGTTTCCATCGAAACTACTAGACTGGGCTAGGTAGAACGAATGCAACTTCATGAGCTTTCACAATCATCACGGGGAATATGAAGGCAGGCTAACTGGAATTAAGGAATGAAAAAATATTCCAACAGGACAACTTAAATTCTATGAAGATAAGTCTGGCTACTTTCCCTTCCCCCAGCAAACTTTAACAACTTCCTACCCCATTCTAGTACTACAAAGTTAAATGATGGCAGCTCTTCTCCCTTTTTTTTTTTTCTTCTCCCTTTTTTTTTTTTTTTTTGTGCTGGCTCTTTGACAGAGCGTGGGTCCACACGGTTTCCCAGTCCACTGAATCATCTCAAAAGAGGAAGAACAGATTTACCAGCCTCTGAGAATAATCCCCTCCAGCTCAGTATCTGCAAAAGGAAAAGTCTGCACATTATAAGCAGGAGCCCAAAAGCCCTTGATAAAAGGAACTAGCAAAGGGCAAACAGAAAGCATAAGAGTCAGAAAGCAGATGACACGTATTTGTGAAAACAACACTGCTGTAGAGTACTGAGCACCTATGAGATAAAACTCTGTTGAAGAGGGGGAACAAGAAGAAAGAAGCAGCAATACATCTAGAAGAGAGTACCAGAGAGAAGCCCGAGGCTGTTGCAAAACAGATGAAGCAGGGTGGGGCTTATCTAGATCACAGGATGAAAAGAGGATTCCATTTGAAGCAGAAAGGAAAAAAAAAAAAAAAAAAAAAAGTGCAACACAACAACAAAAAAGAACCCCAAGCATTTTTTAAAGAGAAAAAGAAAAAACAAACGCATAGGAAAGCAGTAAAATGTGCAAGTGATATGGCTTTTCCAGATTAATCAAAAGAACACAGCTGAAGCAAGTGATCAGTGTTTGAGCAAGAGACAAGAAACAATTCAGCATCCAGTTAACGTCTTCCTTTAGGCATATAGTCTTTACTTATTGAGTACTTTACATCTTCCAAGATTCTATGTAATAATCTCCCCATATATATCCTGCTGCATTCTCCATTAGAAAGATATCTATTATATTATCTTTTTAGTCATATCTAATTCAGTTTGGCAAATTTATCATGAGAAGCATAACCTTCTTACATTCTACAATATGATCTTAAAATATCAATCATCATTACACATACAAAAATATAAATTATGTTCTAAAAATGAGAACCTGAATGTTCCCCTCTGACTTGGAGTCATCCATTTTGTCATGCCTTTCTGTGAGTATTTTACAAAACACCACATACATTTTGGTTTACTTTAAGATCAAATGTGGCTCTTACAAAAAGAACGTGGCTATATGCTAGTGGTATGTAAAGCTTTTGGTTTCTAATTAAGTCATTCTCTGCTTCCTTTAAGTCTCTTTTTATGGCCAGACATTATATGGATTTCTGATGAGCACATTTAGCACAGCAAGTATTTCAGCACATTAGATTATTTCACATTCATATATATTTCATCTGTGACTTTCATACATATCACCTGCAACTCTTCCATTTGCAGCAGGTAGATTTTGCAAGTGTGACTATAAGTTGTCCATAATTTAGATTTATCTGTTCAACATATATGACTTCATTCTAGATCACAGAAGTAATTATGTGATCTGAAAAAAGGCTCGAGTGAAGTTTGGAACTACTTTCCTAAGGGTCATCAATTTAAGTATTTTACTTCTGTTTGGCAAACACACCTTCAGTTGCCAGAGGCAATGTTTTCCTCTCTTTATTCACATGAAGCTTTCCCTGCAGAGTTATTCTCTGCAAGATCTCTGCATTTTGAAGCTTTCTTGAAGAGCATCCTTAAAGAACATTAACAGTTAACTGACTTGACCATTTGATTGTCTGTGGCAAGCTGACATTGCAAGGTGGCCAAATTCCCATTCACAAGCAAGCTCCCTGTAGGAAAAAATGGAGTCCACTATCTGAAACAGCCTGCCTGCCAATTTACTTGTCTGTCCAATTTATGGCGGTCACCATGTCACTGTCTGACAATGTTTCCCAGAAGTCCCAGTGAGTCATAGCTCTTCTGCAGGGATGGCCCGGAATGACTCCCAGGCAAGCATTTGGCTACATCTGTATGGAAGAGCATGAGCAATGGCTTCCGACATCAATTATTTTCTCCCCTTATTTGACAGTAACTTGATTTTCATGCATAGTCTGTTCAGCTGTTCTGCTAGCAATAGTGATGCTCCCAGCCACCTCTTCAGAAGGAAGAAGCCATCATGTATTTTTAATTTGCCTGATTTTGCTTGCAATTTTATTTTCTTTTCTTGTCCACTGTTATGGAAAACTGAAGCACAGTGCAGTTACCGATGTCCTTCCAAATCTTTGGCATCCGGTTTCTTCTTTATTTGCATGTCACTGATTTGTCATTGCATCTGATGCTTATCTGAGCTTAATAAATCATTCACTTTCGCTGTTTACACATGAACTGCTTTAATGTCACATATGTACTATCTTATCCTCGTGCGTCATTGCTTACCTCCTGAAAATAAGGCACTCTGCAGTGCAATGACTTCTACTATAATTACTCTACTTTCCTACTCTGAGGAGTATCTTCAGCTATTGTTTTTCTGCATATGAAATATGCATTGTGTCACAATTCTTCTAATATTAGCCTATTTGAAAATAATCATTTGCAAAAAGCTTCCTGAATTTTGTAAAGCTTTTTACAGCCTACTGCTCACAAATCATGCACCAACTGTAATCCACCTAAACGAACAAACTACTCTTATTTTTTCTTCCTCCTCTCAACCCGCCACAATTTCATCGCTCTCCTCATGGTTTGAATTGTTCCCTCAGCTACCACGAACTGACCTCCAATATGCTGCCAGAATTAACTTCATCTGTGTGTTTCACCGAACTACTGTTTTTAATTCTGTAAACCTCCTTTAGAAGTCAGATCAGTTCCTGTGCTCCATCATTAAAAGCTTGTTGAGAGAAAAGTAAAACACTGAGGCACCTTTCATTCCTTGATAAATTTGAAAAATTAAAACCACAAAATCTTTCTTCTGATGTTTGTTACAAAATCCCCTGCAGCAGCAACAAATGCAATCCAAGTATTTTCAAATCACAGCAAAAGCAACATTATCAGAAATCTGATTACCAGCACATATAATCTCAATAATTACATTGCAAGCAAACATAATTCCCTCTGGTATACCCATCAGTTACAAAGGTTTAAAAACAGTATGTTGCAATTTTAGCAATGGCTACCTACACCAGTAGGTACAACATTACTGGTGCGCCACTTAGCATGTGAACACTGGTCAGAGTGGTGATTGGCAATGAGAAAGGGAGAATTAAGGGTCCACCAGGCTACCTCACTGCTCATGTGAGGCACCTGCTTTTGATTCACAGACGCCATCCTTGGAGTATAACTCGTGTGCTTGTTGAGATAAGCACAAGCATATTCTTAGTTCCATGCATAATCTATCAGCCTCTCTACAAACCCTTCTAACATTGCAAAGATGTCAGTGGTTAGGAATTCCTGGCTCATCTCTGCTTCCATCAAAGCTCACGATGAAGCTGAAAATCCAAATGAAAACAGAACCAGATCAAGCAGGGAAGTGTATTAATCTAATGAAGAATGTGGCACTGAACCACCAAATCATTTAAAATACTATGCTTTATATTCAAGTGTCCCCTTTTGAGTCTCCCCTTTGCCCAGAATTGTATTTGCTCCTGTCTTAAATACAAGACAGTAGCACACACATTTCAACACAAAAAGACATGGTTTAAATCTCTTGTAACAGTACTTAGGGAAATACAGTACCATTTTCCCCTCTAAACCACTAATGGAGACATGAAGATGTAAATCTGAATCTATTTTTAAAGAAGCACGTGGGCCATACTGATAACTACATTCATTGACTATAAGCCTTATCACCCAAATACATATGGTGCAAGCTGAAACAAGACCATTCTCCAGCACTTGTATTTCATTTCATGTTGCAGAAAAAAAATCATCACACGGTAGCTATGGTTACACACAGACGATAAGAGCTGCATTTTTCATCCAACAGTGTCAGAAATGTGCATAAATTCAGGATCTGCACTTGATGTTTTTTCGGGCCTCCCCATCTGCACGTTTATTTTCTGCTCTCTGTATCTCCTTTGACATACCAGGATTCTAGATGTTTCAAGAAAGAGTTCTTTTTACTGTATTTAATCTTTCTCAATTATCCTTAAAGGACAAATTAATTCCAAATCTCTTCTGAAAAGAAGAATCTAAGGCTCGTGCTCATAGCAAAACCATTCCATTTAACATTTGACACATATTTACTGTCAAAACCCCTGTGAAGCATACTCACTGATACAGCACTGCTTTCTTTTGTCCGTACAGTATGAAAAGCAATGCTAAAAGCAACTTATTTCTTCTAAAATATATATTTTTTTAAAGCTGTTTTATTTCACGCTGATTTAATGAAATGTTGTTTCATGGCTTAACTTGTACAGATAGACAAAATTGGAAACAAAATATCTGCGAAAGACTAAAATCAGATTAGTATACTGACTAATTCTGCAAAGACAAAACTGCAAGTGTCAAGTGAAGTGCTGCCTTAATTGTGAGTGCAAATCCAGGGCTGTACAGGTCACACCCTATTCACTGAAACCCTGAATTTTCTCTACAGTGCTCTTCCCTTCAAAAATTCAAATTCAGCAAAAGATATACATCTTTCAAAAATGGACAAGCTGCAATTTCATTCTAAAAGGCAGGGAGATTAAGCTCTGTCTACTAAAGAAATATTTCAAAGCTTGCTGGCCAGTGAGCTGCTACAGCTCAGCCCAACCAGCTCCCCAGTTAAATAACTGCAAGCGACCATTTTCCAGTTTAGCTCCCAATGTTTCTGTAGATGTCTCACAGAATCAGGATTCCCGTGATTCAAAAGATCAGGCAGCCCAGTACACACTGGGCTGTCTGAAAGATAGCAGCCGTCCTACCTCCATGCCCATCACCTCACCAGAGCAAAACTCATTATGGTTCTAATGTACTCCCCTCAGAGAGCCAACATAAAGATCAGGCTCTTCTAGCTACTTCAGAGAGAACAAGTCCCAATTTCTGGATGGCCTCTGTACCACTATGTGTGCTAACCTAGGTGAGTACGGGCTCCTCTGTAAATGTTTTAGGATCCACCGTGACAACAAATAGAATGTTAGCAGAGGAACACCGTGGTTAAAGACATTTGAAAGACACGGTAATTTAAATCCAAACAATACTGCTTCAAAGGGATTCTAATCACATATGCGCTATCTGTGCCTACATTAACCAGCAGCAGTAGCAAACCAAAGCAAGACCCCAACTGAATGAAGAATTATTGAGAGTGAAAAAACAACTGAATTTTATACCTTATCTGAACGTGACTGGATAATTAGTAATACTGAGCAGGATTTAGAGAAAAACAAACAAATGAAAGCTGGCTCAGTGAGATACATCATGATAAACCAGCTTGCAAGCTGGACAAGGAATGCACAGTACAATGAAGAAAGCCTATTGTTTATTAGAGAAAAACAGGCATAGACCAGCTGGGCCAGAATGCATCTATATGAGCAGCAAAACATATTGGTGCAAGAAGCATCACGCACCTCTGGGAACTCAGCATACAAGAGGAGCTCTAAGAAGACCCTCCTGACATGCTTTCAAGTAGGGGGAGTGAGCAAGGAAGAGACATCATTCTCACTCGTGCCAGTCTGTAGAAGCAAGCTCCAGGTATTCTAGAAGCCAACAGCTGGAAAGCTGGATTAGGAAAAGGTTTGGGTAGGATACCCCCCAAAGAATGCTACTACTATTAAAGCAATAGTAGCTGTATTACAAAGCTACTGGCTAGATACGGTGATAAAGAAATCTTATTTTGAGATTTGTTTGAGCATTCCTCTGTCTGTAAAAGGTTCTGAATGTTAGCAACATAGGAAGAATTCAAAGACATCTTGTTTTACTAAGCCAATTGAAGAAAAATAGTTATATTTTAAAGTCAAAATAATCAGCATTACAATAGGAAAGTTCCATGTTTCAGATGTGCTGGAAAACATGTTTTAAGAGCTATCTACTTATGTTTTAAATTGGAACAATCATTGCTGGAAGAGAAATACAATCACAATTCCTGCACAATACTCATCTGACCACCTCAACAGTTTTGAGGCTCCCCCAGCCTATGGGGCTTCACTTTTAACGGAACATATCTTAGAAAAACCCAAAGCTTAAAACATTTAGTTTTAAGTAGATATATTCTTAGATCCAGGTTTAAACAAAGACCAGGCTACATGTGTATCTGGCAGTAATGCAGATGCACATCAATGTATTGCCTAAGTGTTAGCATACCTAGTCCAACTGCACTATCTTCCAAGCAAAAGAAATCTTCAGGGTTGGAAGCACGCTACATAAAATGGTATAACGTTATAGATCATGTCAGAACACAGCATTCACAATCATTTATCAGATATTATCAACTGAGTCTCTCCATACATGTCTCAGCTCAGGAAGCATCTATTTTAGATGTCTGCAAAGAACTCCTGGATAATCTTCAACTTCAACTAAGGATGTCAGGCATTTATAATAAAATATACCTTGTGAGATTATCTTTTTTTCCAGTGATAGACTTTAATTTTCTAAAATATTATCTGTATAGATTAACTCTTCATTATTTAAGATTCTTAAAAAGGATTATTTGCAAGAAATAATTATACCAATAGTTGTAAGTATGACTAATTAAAGTTTAAGTGGAGCTTTCTATTTTTAAAGTACTATAAGGACTACACTCTACAAATACTAATGAAAGGCCTACTTTTTTTTTTTTTTTTCCTGGGAATTCTTGCCTGCAGTAATTTCCAGGTACACACAAAAGCATTGTATTTCTAGAACTGTTACTAGTTCAACAATACAATTACCTTCCAGTATGTTTTACCATTGCTTGTGCAGCCAAATGAAAGCTAAAAGCCAAGTGTGCAACAACGATAAACCAGGAGATGGCCCAAGTAACGCAATTGTGATTTTTGTTCTAGTATTAATCAAGAGAGGGCAAAGCTGCAGGGATGTTCCCGGCAAAAGCAGAAAAGTGAACTGCATTGTAAAGATGTTTACGCTAAGTGTGTGGGAAATAAAACTAAAAGCCACAGACCAAAACAGAGCCCAAGAAGTAGAAGCCTTGACAACTTTACAAATTCAGTCTCCCTCAACAATTCAGACAGACATCCATGGCACATATTTCATTTCCAAAACACATATGGGGAAGAGCACAGCTTCTTAACCAAGTGATTAATGGAACATTAAATCACCAAATTACTGATGTGACAGGAGAACATTTATTTTCCCACATATGCCAGAAATGAAACAGCTTTCATTATGGATTGTTCTTTCCAAATACTTGCAGAGTTGCTTCTCTATGCATGAAGACATGACCTCCTGGGAGACAGCACATCAAAGGTCAGAACATGACGGTCCTGAATGTGAATTTCTTTCTAAAGTTTTCAGTAAAACAGTTGACTGAAAAGTGGGATTATTCTGGAAAGAATAAAGGCACAATAATTCAGCAACAACAAGGATTTAGCAGCTGGCACCAATTCTTTTGAGATATTTACTCAACATTACAGTGATTCTGTATGGAATGAGAAAACAGCAGGTTTGATTGTTTTTTGTTTATTTTTTTAAATTTATGTCAAAAATTAGGAGTATTCCTCAGTGACACCAGAGATTTAAGATTTTAGGAGTCCTAATGACATGAGGAAGTAAAAAAAAAATACATCTTGGAAAGAACAAATGAAGTTATTGGCTATGTTGATGGCTAACGAATTGCACCACAATCTGACAGAAAAAAAAGATTAGGTTTACAACAGATATCTATTCCCATCCTGACATTTAAATAAAGTTTTCAAGTTTTCAAACTGCATGGTGAAAATTCTAACTTCAAATGGAAAAATTTGCTTTTTGATTTCAAAGGCCATTCAACTGGGAACTGAAGATTTTGTTTCTGAAATTCTTCCCAATCTCTTCACTGCACAGTAAAGACCCTTAAGACACCTCACTATTCCAGAGGGGAAAAAAACCAACATGACGTAAGGTTTAATTTAGAGAATAGTACAAAAATTATATTTTACATATCAGTATTTCAATATTATGCACCTACTTAATATATTCTATCACAGTATATGTAAGGTATTTTGCATGACTTCAATTAAGCCTGGCAACCTCCTGTAAAATAGGCATTATACCCAGTTTACAGGTAACCGGATTGTAATTGAGATGCTAAAAGATCTTTATTTCTACAGAAAATAGACTCATAGATGAGGATTAGCACAAATCATCCTACTCTCCTCTGTGAATATTTTCTTTGCTTTTGTTGTCATTGCGTGCTCTGGGTAGAACTAAAACATTTTTAAAACTCAAATTCCAGAGAACTCCCATAACAGATGTGCAGTTTGTATCCTTCAGTACCCTTCATTGATTCAAAGCAACAAGATTCCAACTGGATTCTTCCAGGGGGGTTCAAACTTACAGAAGAGAAATACCAGAGGGGAACACCTATGACATCTGTGTCAGCCTCTTTGCAGACAGTAAAGCAAAACATTCATTGTGCTGACCTGCACAATGCTGTAATAAGTCTGTGCTAGAAATTATGTCCAAGACAGTCCCCAAAAGCATCTCATCGGGGTGTTAGTAGAGCTGAACACTTAGTAGCTTAAGCACCTCTGTACCATGCCAGAAGGATAATAAAAAATATCTGTAGCTCATGAAAGCTAACTGGCTTTTATTGATGTAATGATGGCATTAAGCCACTGAAATTTGTGCAAAAAGATATGTAACATGAAACAATCATGGAATAAACACTATTATTCTTTCAGGTATAGTTATTTTTCTGAGGGATAAATCAAATGATTAGCTAGAGTCTTTCTTTTTAATAGTGAACATGTTATTGGCTCCCATTAGAACCCACTGCTTATGTCTCATCCACATATGGCCAGACACTGTGCAAGGCAGGATCCCAACAGCTGCCAAGAGCTTTAGCACAATACTGTGCAGAGTGAAGTTTTAAAATCAGTTAGATAACACTGGTATATAAGAACGCAATCTTCCCTTGAAATACCTGTGTGAGCTGAATGAGCAACTTCTGCAGGACACTAATTTACAGTAATTAAGGAGCAGTGAAAATAACAGAAGTGCCTACCCCAGTGTCAAATTATACTAATGAGGAGGAAAAAGGAAAACTTCTGGAGGTCGCACAATAATCAGAGTATTTCCTTTGGCTTTGTCCTGTATAGAGCTTCAGCGTAACAGCTCTGACTGGTAAAATAGTTTCAAGATAATGCTTAACATTTTCCCCAAAGACCAACAGAAATAGTGCAATGAAATTATTCTTCTTTTTTGACTTGGTAACTATTGCCAGTTTATCTGAACTTCTAAGTAATTTAGCCCATCAGCCACATTTTCATGGTGTCTCACTATTTATGTTTATGGCTTATCTTTGTACACTTCCCACTAACAGACATACATTCCTACAAAGTTTTCAAAAACACAGATTTTAAGCTCTCTGAATGGTCAGCGCTGACTAGTAGATATCTATCAACCAGACTCAATTTGTGTGCATCCTTTCTCACGAAAATTACATAGGCACTGTGGATACTTAGCTGGTCTCTGCTTTACGTTCTGCACAGACACTCAGCATCAGTACATACTTCACCCAACAGCTGTCCAGCAAATGCTCTGTAGATTCTGTCCCTACTACAGAGTGCTTTAAACCAATACCACAGCCCTGAAAATGAAATTTCAATAAGCTTTATCCAACAGATAAAAACTGAATGAAGGAAACTTCGATTCTGTGTTTCCAAGGCTGCAGTTACCTGAAGGTGCTTCAGATGTACACTGAAAATACCAGGCGCTTCAACTGTGACTCATTGCTATACATCAGGGTTTGCTGCTTGTCAAGCTTTATTTGTCAAAATCAGAAAATACAATAGCCACAGTAAAATCAAAATGTTAAGCAGGAATGACTCATGATAATGTCAGAGAGAATGACCTCAGTTTTTCTACTCAGGTCACATTAAGACTTATTTATTTATTTTTTAAACCATGGAAAATAATTTCAGGATTTTTTGTTGTTGTTCTGAGAAGCAAAATCATCCTCATCCTGAATGACCAAGTTGGGGATAAAATGTCTGGATATTTACAAACACATCAACATTTGAAAGTCATAAATAATGATGAATTAAATATGCCTAAAGCTATGCCACTATGGAGCTGTGATCCCATCTGTCTTAACAGGGTTATCGTGCTGGGTTGGTACTTTAATGCTGCACTGAAGAACATCTGCACACCAAAACAAGTTACTGCTAAACCAATTTTCCAACATGATGTTAGCATGACTATACAAATTGTAAATTAAAAACAAGACAAGGTCTTGACCATTTGTGGTCATTACAGTTCCCACGATATTTGAATGGCATTCACTGTAACCCAGATGAATTTCCAGTTTGGGAAATTTCAACAATTGTAAACATGTCCACTGTGGCTTCATTAAAGTATAACATTCTTCTTTTGTCTGAAATTAGCATTTTCAGTTCCATACCCAGTAACAACAGTTTCTAGATTTTTGCGGTGAGTGAAGTCACTACTACATTTAGTTTGCAATCAGGATCTACAGCACCTAGTCAAAGGGTAGTACAAATAAATGTTGTTATAACAGCTCCAGTTTCCAACAAGCATCAAGGAAAACAGCATGATAGCAATTTAGTGATTTTCTTCTTGCCTCTATTCATCAGAAGAATCATTCCATAATTACATTATTCGGCACATCACTGACATTTTTCTAAATTTTTTTCTTTTTGCACTGGATAACTACTAATAAAACTTTGAAAATAACACTCTTTCAACATCACACAAGCCATCAAGTACAGGACAGTTTGCAGACTTACTGACTTTCAGAAATACAGTATTGCAATTGCATACAAAATATGCCACAAAAAAAAGTGATAGGAAACTTAGAGAAAGAAACATAACAGTCAATATTAAATACCTCAAGGCTCATACTTGATAAAGAGAGTAATATGATAAGAGAGAAAGCTAAAAGTTCACCAGAGGTTTTATAGGTAAAAGCCTCACCTTGAAGCCACTAAAACAGTCTTACTACCTAAGAACTAGGAGAACACAGTTGTTCCAATTAGCACAACAAAGACAACTAACTTCAGCACTCATTATTTGCAAAAAATTGATTGTCAGAGGTGGAAAATGTACACTGAAGACAAAAAGTGCTAAAGCAGACCTAAGCAAAGCACAAATAAAACCTGTATACAGGAACAACTGCCTTTGTATAAAACCACAGTCAATGGATAAGTTCTCTTTCAAAATGCCCTGACTTAAATGAAGAATGTGATTCATCCCACCTGCCGGCTCCAGGAAACAGTGAGGAAAATGAACAGTGAACTCAACTGGATTTTAATGTATGGATTTAACTGTCTGTTTCTAATATGAACACATTTAGAGTTATGAAATGAGCGATTTCCTACTTTCAAAGGGAATTAACCATTGAAGTCTTGTTTTGCCCCCTTGAGTAAATAAGCCAGACTGGTTACATTCACATGCCCTAACAAAAATTGCTCTGTTGATTCTTTCCCAGAGTTTAATGTAATAATTAAGGTGCTTTCTCTAATCCACTGGGCCCAGGAATTACACGGAGTTATGTTCTACAAGCTAAATAAAGGGCATTGCCTCTGATCTGCCGGATGATCCTGGCCCAGTCAGCCTGCCCGCTATTCTGTTCTTCCCAAGAGATGGAGATGAGAATAAACTAAAGCCAAGCTGTGTGGAGCAACAAGTACTGTCGCCCCGAGCAGGGAGGATTAGGTAGAAATACAGAAAGCTTCGTGTAATTTACACGTCCTTTAAGGTCATGAAGGGAACCTCCCCCTTCGCCACTGAACAGCCCGGCTTACAACTGGCAAAGCCCAGGATCTATTTCACCTTTACAGTTCCACTGGACATGAGCTTGTCTATCTTCCCTTCTGCCAACAACGAACAGGTTAATTACACACAGAAGGCACAACACAAAGAGAGCAACCAAAAAGGATATTAAATCGATGGCAAACCCGAGGCAGGGAGTTGGAAGGGGAGGCCCATCAAGGTCCCTTCCAACCTGAGCCCTTCTGTGATTCTGCAACCAGGTACCTGCATGGGCCCTGCTGCAGATGCTGTCGTTTCCCACCTCACACCATCCACAGAATCAGAATCAAAAATTTAAGAAAATTCACCTAACTCAGCATGGCTTGTAAAAGATCCGACTGGTTTCTGTTGGCAGCAGGCACTGGCTTTGGGACTCTGTGAGGAGCGAGCCTGGCCACCCCCTGCAGTTCTGGCAGGTTCTGGAAGGTTCTGGAGGCAGCAGAGCTGGCGGTGCCTGTGAGGGATCGGACTGAAGGGAAGGCAAGCGCACGCAGCGCATGTCAAGGTGAAACATTTTCTTTTCAGTGCTCCCGATAAATCCCTGTGGATTCATACTTACACAGGGAACCTGAAGCCCCCTTGGCAACCAGATTCTGAAGAGAAAAAAAAAAGCCTTTCCTCCCACTGAAAATACCTTCAGCAGCATGTTACAGGACACAACCCTCAGAAGCCCACGGCTGCCCCTCACACCATGTACCACAGCACGCTCAGTGCAGAAAAACACCAACAACTTCAGTCGCAGTCCATTTTGATTCCAAGTCATTTCCATCTCACATTTTCCACTTTATTTCGGAGCACCAAATGGAGCTTACAGGAATCACTGAGGGTGGAATTTAGCTTTCTGAAATAGAGGCTTATTTTTAAGAAGCGAGAAATGCTCTTTGAGGATTCATACTTGCATAGGGAACCTCAAGCCCCTTGGCAACCAGATTCTGAAGGAAAAAAAGCCTTTCCTCACACTGAAAATACCTTCAGCAGCGTGTAAAAAAACAGGAAAGTGACTACAGTGAAAGCACGTATCTGCATAAGTTCATACCTTTGAGGTGGTAAGCGTATTAATTTCACCTGGTCTTGTGTGTTTTTCCTCAAGAGCAACCCTTCCAGAAGGAATACTGCTTTTGTTTCCAGAGTAATAGGGCACAAAAGACAGTCAAAAGTCTTTGTGTAATTTTGATTATGAATATACCTTGTTAAGGTCACAATTTAGAGTACATTAATTAGACAAAATTGTAGAAGTGAGGATATTTTATTAGTTTGCCATAGCACACGGGGAACTCTGTCACTTGGAACTTCAAATGAAGGCTGACTGTCTTTATAAAAATACCTTGCAATTTATCCATAAATCACAGGTGTTATGTACAGCCTTTATATTCTGCTGGGCAGGAAATCAAAAGAGGACAAAGGGAATAATCCTACTAACCTTAAACCCGATCAGTCTTAAGTAGGAGCACTACATCAATTTTCTGACGTCTTATGCCAAACTTTTGGTAATGTTACTAAATAGTTCCTTTTACTGTTGCTTTTCATCTCACTTTCTACTGTGAACTGTGACCTTCTGTGTTTATAAGACTTAGATATATTTCCGCATCAGACCTAAAAGTGGATTGGCCTTCCCTTCATGAGAAGAAAACAATGTTATTTATGATGAAAAGTCCAAATCCAACTTGTCAACATCCTTGAAAGCCAAACAATATTCTTTGGGGGAAACTCTCAGTATCCATTCAGCACAGACCTTCTCTGCACTGTATCTTCAAAGGTAAAAGTTGTTTTCACATCCACTGCATTTGTACCTTATGGAGGATTAACTTTTTCCAATGTTTGTTTATAATTCATCCCCACTCAACACAACGTTATTTCTAGCTTTGCATAAACATTTTGTCCGGTATGACATCCCTCCAAACCTCACCATATGCCTTGTCCATTACAACTTCAGTAGCAACAACATCAGCACATTAATCTAAACACCCTAATGCTTCTTACCTTACAGATTTTTCCCCAGCTCTGACCAGGAATTTAACTGTTAGCCCAAAAAATTAGCCACAAATAAGCAGATCCCTTGAAAGAAATTTCTGGAAACATACTTTTAGCAATAAATCAGTTACGCAACACTTCATGATTGTTTCTTCCCATGCTTGTTATATTTGCTTTCTAGTAAGAATGAAAAAAATGGTGCTGTCATGAAAACAATACCTTACAGGAACAATTCCTTGAACTACTTACATTACTCCAGGTAAGCAAAGCAAAAACTGGGATAACAATAACATATACAGAATATTTCAATCCTAGAAGTAAGGTATTTGCATGGATATGCCTCTTCCACTCATTACAGACAAAATTATCACAGTGTATAAACAATATGAAATGTTAGCTGTGTAGGCCATTTTCTACCAAGATGTAGCTAAGTGCAAATTCACATTTCATTATAAACTTTTGTTTGGACACATTAGCACATGCTATTCCATCACTACAGAACTAAACTTTTCTCACTGTCGGAAATGATGGAAGTACACAACTAAGAAGGTGCACCAAAAAGAGACAAACAAAACCAGCTGCAGCCTGCAGTCATGCTAATTAAAATTAATAAATAAGCCACTGCCAGTATCCTAAAGTTAAAAATTGTAAAGAAATGAAGATTATATGATATGAGTGGTTCACCTTGAGACAGAACTTCAAGCAAGAAGAGGATCAAGCATTAACTCCTCTGTCATGAAAGATACTTTGAGTCCAAGTAGCCATTGCACCAGGTACCTCAAGAACGACAGGTAACACAGAAATAAACCATAGCCTCACAATGGCCAAAAACTGGGTTATGAGTTTTCCAAAACTAGTCCTGAACTTCACACATGGATTCCCATCCTACTCAAAGCAGTGCTCACTTGATCCTCTCCACAGACTCAGAGTTTAAAGGACACTGTTGACAATCTGAGCAGAACAAACCCTGCAAAACTGTTGCAAGGATACACAAAGGATGCGCTAACTTCAATAAAGTTTTTTCAGCTATTTAATTTTTCTGTTTTACAATCATCACCTGAATAACCAGGATACACATGCACTACTTTCTAAATCTATACAAAGCATATCATTATGAGAAGTTAACAAATGCCACTCTGATATTCAAACAAGAATTTGTTGTTATTTTTTGCCAGAAGCTAACTGGAAAACATAATGAATTGGCTATCTCCTGCTTTTATGGTGTTTAGTATGGGCATCTGTTTAAAGAAATAGCAAGAAGGGGACAGAGTTGCTATTATCTGATCATAAATCGTGGTAATTTTGTACAAGGAAAAAACACGACTGTAGTGGAAAAGAATCATGAATTATCTAGTTAGACTTCACAATATAAGATTTCAATGAGCTTTAGTTAAGCGGAACTTTTGCAAAATACTTAATCAGTCATTTTAACCCAGAGAGTTGGGTGTTATTTTTCATTAGAATGAAATTTAACTATTGATTTATTTGCTTATCCTGGAAAGATCACCGTGTCTGGTTCTCAGTCTGCAAATTTTGTACTGGAACTCCATGCTAAAAATAGTGAAAGAGAAATAAGAGGAAAATAATACATCACATAAATTCAGTCCAGCCTTAAGTAAGGAGCATCGTGGCCATATAGCAATTCTATAGCAATTCACAAACTACAGCATCAAAAATGTCAGGTAGGAAGCTACTGAACATAGTGAAGTTTTTACTTTTGAAGCACACACTGAGCATCAATGCCACCACAAAAAAAAAAAAAAAAAAAAGCTTAGCAATTTTCACTTGAAAATACATAGGAAGTCAATAGAGTATATGATGTAAGTGGTCAAATTGGATTTCTTTCATAAAAGACAACATAACAAACACCCCACCACCCTATAATGATGCAATCTTCTCAGGATTTCAGTCTTCTAACAAGAACCTGCATCTCTGTGTGCAGGCAATCAAATAAATGTACTTTGCAAGACTCCTGAACAAACGGGAATTTCAGATGCAAAGCAGTTAATGAGAATCTAATATTCTATTATCAGTTATTCAAAAAATAGTAATTTACATGGCAAGGGAACATAGCCATAAATGAAGAACAGGCAGAGTTTTAAAATTAATGCTCATTTACAATTTTTTAATGCAAAATAATATATATTTTTTTTTTTTTACTAAGCAAAAGTTTTCATTTATTACCTTAGCTTTAATTTTAACTAATTGTTTGCCAGCATAAAAGGAGCCCAAACAGAAATAGAGAAATAAAATTTCCACCATAAAAGCTATTTGGCTTATTTCTACGGACATGCGCATTTCAATCGGAACAGTACTTTAGAACTGGACCCCAGAAATAAGCTCGATGACTTGATTCCTCCATGTCCAAAAAATACCCCTACAGCAGGTTTTGATCAAGCACATATAAGACCAGCTTTACAATTAAAACTTGCCAAATCCTGAGCCTACTAACAGAAGGTCCATTTTCAAGTATCACTAGCAGTGTTTCAGAGGCAACTATTAGATCAAAAAATACTCAATACATCAATTTATTTTAATATGCTACAGAGCACCTGTTATACCGCTCTGAGTTTCGAAATAAGAGTTTTTAATTTATCCACACTAATAGCTCAGGAACTGTGGGAAACAAGGTTTTAGTGACCTGCATGTAATCTACACCTCCTGACAACTACAGACTCCCCTGTGACATTAAGCTACAGAATGGGGGACAGGGCAAGGAAGTAGTACAATCATGAATGGTTATAAAGGCATTTTATTCCTGTTTGTTTGTGCTTCCTACTGTGGAGAGAGAGGTTTAGAAGGCTCCTTCTGCAAAACGAAGGTCATCCCATTCTTGGAGATGTCCTGATAGAACAAGCCTGGTATAAACTTTTCTTCAAGTGATCTACCAAATTGCAATGTCCAAATATGAAAAGCAGGTTGCATTTAAGATATTGTGACAACTTGAATTTCAAATGTGACAGCTTGACAGGTGAACCAGTGATGTTCACCAATGTAAGTTACTGCAATAAGCCTGAGGGATAACTCCCTGCGGCTTGTAAAGCAGTAATAACCGCTGAGTAGACACAGCTGACTGTACCAAAGTAACAAAAATTTTGTCAGTCTGGATCTCATTCGTCCCTTGCAGTTGCTTCTCTCCCTTTCAATACTACTACAGTCTTGTTTCTGCTGAACAAGACAGCTAGTTTTCATCCCCAAATTCACTCTCAAATTGGTTATATCAGGGCATTGCATGTTTCTGACTGGATCACCTCAGCACACTTGATGGCCTAATAATCTATGTTTCTTTACAAACCCCAGCCATGCTTGGTGTCTCCTGTATCTTTTCTGTTCCTTTCCACTCACTGACACCACAAAAATTAAATAAATGAGAATGATACAAGTAAAAAAAAAACAACAAAAAAACCCCACAACTTTACAAAACTCAAAACCAAATTGTTCCTACAGTCCACAACAGGCAGTTTCCAAATCTTTGTTTTCATACTTATGTTATAGGAAATACTTATGTGTGTAAGCCAACACTGAAAAAACAAAACAACCCCCCCCTCCAAGCATTTTTGTGTTCTGTGAATCTTGCTAGATCCAAACAAGGAACGATCATAGTAGCTAATACCATAGCCTACCGTGTAATGTAAAGCACCTATTCAACTGATGCAGGTGATATATTTGAATATATCGGAACCATACATATTATTTCATGTATATCCCAACCAATCATTTAAAAACTACCTTATATATATAGATTTATTATGTGAATATATATGAACATATTTGCATATGTGTATAGCCTATAAGCTGAAAAAAATCAATCCATACAACAAAGGATTTATGAATACATAATTATCCAGTGAGAACTGCTTTAAGGCATTCAGGGACAACAAAGCCAGCTAATTAGTGACTATCCTTATTTATTTATAATTTACTGAGTATCGTATTTGATTATTTTTTTTTGCTTTACCTCCCATAACGACTCTGTAAAATAGTTTCACATGTAATTTTAACTGATGTTTTAAAAGATGCTATTCTTCCATGTGTTAAAGATGAAAGATGTTACAAGTGAAGAAATTCAAAAGTCTAAGAATTCATGGGGTTTTAAGCTCTGAGGGTAGGAAATCATTTTAGCTCTCTCCCAGAATGAGCCTTCTAATCAGAAAACACACTGTACTAAGTTTGCAAGTAGTTCCTTACAGCACATCTCACCAACTTTTCCCATTATCAAAATTTTAATTTAGCAGAGAAGACATCATGCAATTCATGGATACTGATATGTGCAGCTGAGAATGACGAGGCTAAGCTATAGCATGGCCAGTACTAACAGATCAACAACACCGGAGCTTTCTTCAACCTTCTGAACCCATCAGGAAAACTCATTTGGCACTGCCACAAGACTGCCGTACAGAAAACATTAGAGTTGAGTGCAAATTGGGTTTTGGGTCCTCCACGAGTGTGAAATACAAAGAGAAGTTGGAGGTTTGTGTCCCTGGAGGAGTAATTTGTACCTTTGAGAATACTTTGAAACACCTTAGAGTATCTCTGAGCAGGGACTAAAGGGGACATTACCTTTTAAAGTCACTTAATGCTTCTATAGGTATTTCATGAAAAAAAAAAACACAAAACCAGCATTTAAAACAAGATCCCAGTAACAGCCCTTGTTTATAAGGAGTTAAGTACATCTGTTCAAAGAAACTCATATGTCAAACTACTAAGAGGTGCTGCTTTAGAATGTAAGATACATTTTTGCCTTCTCTGACAGCGCTGCATAACACTGAGCTCACTTGGAACTCCGTCTGCCGTAACACTGAGATGAACAAGCTCCTTCCATTTTTATTTTAAACCTTAGTTCTCAGTGGTATATTTCCACTGAAAATCTCCCCTGTATTGTGCATTTCCTGGAGCACAATTAAGTATCTGTAAAACCTGACTGACTAATTTCCAATTTATAAAAAGTAATGCAATCATCTTGTTCAAATTAGATTTAATTGCAAAGCCTCTGATTGCTTGAAGAATATTATTTTCCCAATACATGCTCTACTGAAAACTCTCCTAATTTTCAACACAGTGCACAATATCCATTTCTGGTTGTATACCTGTCCTCCTAGTTTGAGGATCTGTGCTTAATAACACCACCCTGGAATATCTCCCCAAATGATATCTGGTTTCCAAGCTGAAATGTTCAAATCCAAAGGAGAAGACTAAGAACCTTTAATGAGAGAAGCATGTGCAAAGATCCTGCAATCTGGGAGGGGGTTAAAAAAAGAAATAAAAACTACAGAAAAGTAGTATCCAGCAATCCTGCAGAGCAGTTCCCATTTTATCCTCCCTTCAGCAGTGCCAAAGAACTGTTTCCAGGAGCACAACAGGCTGCTGGATGTCAGCTGCAAATTAGTAAAAATGCTATTGTGGTGTATATGTGAAGATGGAAAACATTCCACTTACCATCTTCCTCAGAATATATACTTCAATAGTATCCACAGTACCTGCATGTCAGCATTCTCCTATTGTCTTAATACCTTTCATTCCATAAATTGGCATCAGAAATAAGAGCCAAAGAAAGTGATAATAATGAAGATAGGGATGCCTCAGTGCCACATTCACTTACCTGCAAAGGGAAAAGCACAGGGTTTGAGCTCGCTAATCACAGAACTTAGCTAATCTTATTAGACAGCTGCTGATTATCTCTGACACAAAGAAGGATTACACGAGGCAGGAAAAGAAATGGTTTTTAATAGACATCAATCGCCTGTATTGGAGGAAAAAAATACAAATATTATTGTATTTATCAAGAGATCATAAACATTTCCCAATCTGTTTGCTAAAGAGCAGATGTGACAATGAAACAGGTGGTGGAAATATAAACCCTTCTAAAACCTCCAGGGTGTTTTCTCAGGGAGTGTCTAATGATTGTCACTAGATCTGTTGCAGCGCTTACTTCATAGGCTAACGTGGTGTAAGTAGTTGCTGGGGTTTTGCCAGCAATCTCCTAGGCAACTGGCTGCTCAAAGGAGCCACAAATAGAAGCAGTAAACCCCGCTCCCAATTTCAGCCTAAAAGCAGTTTGCACTTCTAACATTCTCTGTGCAAAAAATATGCGTTCGACAAAGGTATGGGTGATCAAAAAAATGCACATATTCCCTTTCTCAACACAATGCAGCCACAAACGTTGGGAATAAGAGTCTGATACACGTGTTAGCTCCAGGAACATAACCAAGCGGTTGATAAAAACACTTCCAATTCGCTAAATTTTAGAAAGTACATCTCTAGTAACTCGGAAGCATTCACACAGACTGCTCAGTAATATGCAAGGTGACCATTTGGCTCCTCAGGCACCAGTGAAAACAAACTTACTTTGTATATTTTAAAAATGATAATGAATTATTGCATTTTTACTTCTGTTTAGCTTACACTACAATCATGAATTTATTTAACTAAAATCACTCACGCATTTTATTTAGAAAGACAATAAATAGCAAGTGAAATCTAGAGTGAGTAATCTACTGTCAGCTGTTCCAAACAAGTTCATATATGAACTACATCTAAGAATAACAATTTGTCATTTGTTTTCCTGCTAAACACAATTTTTATTTTTCTCCAGTGAAATTGTCCTTGAAACTATAAAAACAGTGAATACTTTTGTGACTCTTAGAATTACTAAAACATGAATACAGATTATCCACACAGTGGACTCATATCCGAGTTTCCTCTGTATTTATACAGAACTATGATGTTACACAGAAAAAAAACTGCAATTGTCCAGCATTGTGAGAGATTGATGAAAAATTTAAGGAGTTCTCTAGGAAAATCAAATTGAAGGAGATTTCAAAGCTGGAATTAAATAAAATATAGATGCTTTCAGAAAAGGGTATTCCCTGAGTTATTAAAACAGAGTCCAGATGATAGGTAACAGCAGGCATAGATTTGCTAACAAAGCGTACAGAATCCAAACACAAGAAATCTCATGCTGCTAACTTATGTCAGTGTTACACTTATGAGGTCAACATTTATTTTAAAAACCTCCTACCATCTCTTAGTGGAGAAACAGTCAAGGAAATACTCCAGTAAACACATTACTCATACAGACACCTTTTTAAACAGGCAAAAGAAAAATATTTATCGTAATTTTATCAGTCTTTATTTGAAAAGTTGAGTTTTAAAGCTAGAAGTCGATTTGCAGTTTTATACGTACATAAATCCTGTTTTCTTTATTTGAAGACTTACATTACTTTAAAAAGTGTCTTACAACATTTTGTTTAGGCTAAGTACAGAGATTTACCACAACTTGGAGCTCTATCATGTACAGGTTTTGAATGCTACGAAAGCATTTGAAAAAGGATTCTTTTCATGCACTTCATAGTCTACAATGAAAGTACCAAATGAAGAAGTACATAAGCTGACTTGGGTATCTGAAATGGCCTAGGCACATCACACAAACCATGAGCTAATATAATCTACTTTTCAGCTGTGCAGCTTCTGAGATAACTTGCACAGAGATTTCTGTGATACGTCTACATGACGCTGTACTATGTCACGTAGACACAGCCCAAGTGACCTATCACATTATCTCATTCAACCTCTCCTGATACGAGGTATGTAGGCTCCAGATACACAGTGTATATCACGCTTATCCACAGAGCCAGTTCTGAGTGGATGCACTCTGTCTTTAACTGCTTTTCAGCTGAAAGCATTGAGCATTAGGATGCTTATTCTTACCTGAAGAAACTAGTTAACAGCACTCTGGTAGTGAAGCACCTCTTCATCTGCTGGGGCAACCAGCAACACTCATCCCATGAAGTCATCTCCTTCCTTTCCTTGAAAACTAGATTCTAATTGGAGTCCTAATAGCAATGCACAAAATTAGTTTAATAGCTCATCTGAAAGCTTCTGCATCTGTTGCTCACATGAAGGACCTGTGGGGGCTAAGAGGAACAGGGACAGCCAATACGCATTGAGCCTTTGGGGATATCCCCATAATGGACTCAGCTGGACAAAGGCAATGGGCTAAGGGCTTGGCAATCCCAACCTCATGTCCACAAGAGTGTTGGTAGCAATGTCATTGCGGGTGTTTGTGCAAGACAGTGACAAACCTGATCCAAGACCTTACAATCTACAGTAGTAGCGAGGGAAAAGAACATGTTCTTCACCGCTTTTTGAGGAAGAAGTAGCAGCAAGGAAGGTTGCAGAACAAAAAAGAAAAACAACAGCAGCAACTGTGCTGATGGACATAAGGCTTTTAGGAAGCAAGGGCAAATGGTCTTCAGCACTGAAGAAATCCAGAAAGTATCATAAAGAGTAAGTGTTCAGCAGCACTTTCTGCATTCAGAGTCTCTCTTGCATGGCCAATGTTTGCAGTCATTAGACTGGAGAGAAAGACAGCTGCTTGGACAAATTACAACACAACATTTCTTCAGTGTTCACAACCAAGTGTTTGTTCCATTCCTTCAAAGAGAGTTAGTAAAGAAAACTTTCCTTTCATAAGTTCTTCTATCTGGGGACACCGGAAGCATTACTTAGGAAAACCCCCACACAAATAGACCACCGTCAAGAGATGCTCTGAAGTACAAAATAAACTATATGAATTAATTCAAAAAGCAATTTATGAGGGCATCTTACATTAAAGAGACTGAACATGAAGTCATTTGCAACAACTGCATTTCTGGGGAGAAAACTTTATTGCAAGTCTGCTGGGGAACTGCAAAAGCCAAAAGGCTCAGGTATATTCATTCAACTACATGCAAGTCATTGCAGAATAAGCTAGCACACTTCCCCACAAGATACAGACCAAGAATTCTCACACCCTTTCTAAAGCGTGGCTTCCCACAGATAGACAACAGTATAGTATTACACCAACTTTGGTATTTGTTTCCACCTGCCTCATATGTTCTGTAAAGATCAGGGGAGAACCAGAGCAGCTAGCCCCGCAAGGCAAGGTTAAGACAACAAAACCACAAGAATTATAAATGCCTACAAAAGTTGAGCTCAAATTCCTAAGGACTTTTCTCCTGTTCTACTGGTAGGCTGGAAAAGGAGACAGATGAACAGGGACCTCCCTTGAAGTTGACAAAGGAAGTTTAGATCTTCCATCTGAACAAGATCAACCTTCTGTAATGTAAAGCAATGCAAATATCATCTCTCTGTGAACTCATGTCCCTGCGCACCAAACTCCTATGACCCTACAGCTAAACAAGCCAGGCACACACCTGGACTTTCCTCTGGCAGAGCAAGCTGTAAGGAGTATACTACCCAACCCTGAAGCACTGATTCATGTGAAATTTGTGACATGCTCTGATGACTTAGGAGGGAAAAAAAAAAAAAAAAAAAAAAGAAGGTCGATTCATTAACTGGGATTCTAAATCCGCATTCTGCCAATTTGTATTTCCTTCTATTCACTTTTTCCAGCTTTATGACAACACACATTATGGTTCCATTTTTCACTGTCTGCAGTTAATAAAACTATGAAGTTTTTTCTACTGCAAAGTAAATAATACTAATATTGTGAAATGCCTGTTTGTTCCGTTTATATTTCAAAATTCTACATCTGCTACAAATTTGAGGTATCAGTTTCCATACCCTGCAAATTCACTGTTAAAAATTAAAGCCTGTTGAGAAATGAGGGATTTCTAGACATCCAGAGGACTGAAAGACAAAAATAATAACACCAAACACCTTAAACCTTTCAAGTGAGTATTTCCAACCCCCTTGCCCCCCCCCCCCCAAAAAAAAGATTTCCAATAGTGTAAGAAGACTTGCATTCTTTGGAAAATCTGTTCTACTTGTAGCAGCATCATCTATAGAATATGAATACTATTCATCTCATGGAAGTAACTTGGATGTCATGTAAGTTACTCCTGATCATCGCTGTTGGAAGCAAAATGGCTGAACAGCTGTGCTACAATCAGATAAAAACAACTAAACTGGAAAAAAAATGGAGGTAGATCTTTAAAAACGTTGCCATGCATACTTTACTGGTCTCATGGCACTGTGCCATTCAAATAAGCTGCAGTTAAAGTACACATCCACCCCATTATTTCTATCACACATGAATATGTTCACATGGAGCCAAGCAAAATTGCAAAAGCACCATTAACTGAAACTGACATGACATTTTCTTCTCCTAGAAGATGGGTTTGTTACTCATGAGCACTGTAGTCAGTCTAAAGGCCAAGAAAAACAAACCAAGCCTGCCTGAAAAAAGAACAAACAACTCTAAAAACCAAAACTCACACCTTATATAAATACTATGACAAGAAAATAAAAAGCCAACAAACGCCTTTCTAGAGGAGAGCATCTTTGCGTCATTCCAATTCACAATGAGCAACAAGAATAGCAAAGTGGCTGTCCTCACTATTTGATTGAAGTAAAATATGTTTCTGACCAATAATATTGTGAATACGCGCAATAATATGAGGCGTACAAAATGAAATGGAATGGAACAGACATCCGGAGCTTAATATTGCAGTGATTACAAACGGCTCCAATCATAGTCTACTCAAGATTTTATTTTTTTTCTTAAACAAACTGCAACTATGAGAAGTTAGGACACAAATTTAATTTCGCAATGAAAAACCCAAAGCGCTGAGCTCCTTATAATTTGCATTTTAGCAGAAATTAATGATCTGACCATTTCACAGACACGTCCTACCCACAGTCTACATCAGGTCTTCACTCTTGGCTAGATATCTTTGGTCCAGAATCCTCAAGTAAAATAAGAGTGAAGATGGAATTGCTAGGATCGGACTGAAGTGGAAAAACTGAAAACAAAACTTTTGCTGGGATCAGTTTTTCACTGCACCTACGTTCTGAATCCCAGAAGGTTTCTGTGCGAACTCCATACCTTTTTACCAGGCTTTGCTCACTATTTGGAAAGGTTGAGAGTGCTGGAGATTCTCCAAAAAGTCACAAAGCAACAACCGTGGCTTCTATACTAGTTCTAACAAAACTAACATTTCTCCACTAAAATAATTTCTCTTGGTTTTGGTACAATGGCAGCTAATTCCACAGCTAAAAAACATAACAAAGAGCTTGCTTTTGATCTGCTACTTATTTAATAAAAGGAAATACTCTTTCAGTCGCAACATAGGCGCTGTTTTCCATGAAGTACCATGCCTTATTTGGCATCGGGACAACACTTGGCACTTGATCCAAAAGTACCAAAATTTACCTCATGAAACTGACATGCACAAGAGTTATATATCCCACGCTTATTTCAGTTAATATCAAATCAACCTAATTAACCAGCAAGCACAAGCACAGGATGATGAATTACACTAATATCAGAATATAGGGGAAAAAAAACCCCGGACACTTAGGAAATCATTTAATGGAAAATGATTACAGAGTACAATAAATACTTTTATTTAGAATTTTTAAAAAAAAATTAAAAAAAAAAATCAGACTACTTTCTAAAAAAGCATACTTCTGTTGAACTAGAAATTATGGAGCTGGTTAAAGAAATCACAGGGTGAGATTTTCTGCCTCATGCTGTGGAAGAGTTTAATCACCATGACTCTTCCTAGCTCTGTGTGCAATGAATTTATGAATTTCAGATAAGTTAGGCATGCTGTGCAAGTTCTGAAAGAATCTGAAATGCTTGGGAATATTAGCACTAATACCTGAGGCAGCTGGAACTTGGGGAGGTGCTATACTCATATCACAAAAGGAGTTATCACAAAGCTGTCAGAACAGGGAAACAACAGAGAAAGAGTGGGATAATTTCAGGTGGGCAACAGTTTAAGAATTCTGAGACCCTAAATTTTGGCATCTCTATACCCAGAGTTACAACAGTCTTCCTGCTGAACATTCCCCTAAAGGTGGATTCAGCTCAGAACATTTATCCACCTCAGAAGTCCTGCTATCATGAAAGGCAGAGCGTGTGTTCTTATGCTATTATGAACTACACAAAGGCAACTATGGAAGATGCTAAGAGTCAGGTTAATAATTTACTGACTGTATTTTACTGTATTTCCTTGGTTTCATAGACAATGAGAAAGAAATAATTTGATGCTTCTGGAAATTCAGCAGAGTAACCTTCAATATTGATGAACTAGACCGAATAAGGGTATTATACCAGGACACTGGCAGCTGCTTTGGGAAGCCTAGTGGGGAAAAAAAATATATATCTGCAAAAGAAGTTTTTAGAAAAACTGATCTTTACTATTAATGGAAGCAGAAAACAGAGCAACGGAAAATGCAGCTCTGGAAGAGCCGCGCAATTTACTAGGATTTTCTTTCCTGACACTTGAAGTACCTTTAACACAAAACTTTGCTGAAAAACCCTGCAAAAATAAATCAGTGATTGCAACTCACTACAAAAGAACAACCTATCTAGGTCTTCTATTTTCAACCACATTGTAAATTCCCACATGCATGAAAACCGCTGTGGAATCGTTATTTCCAGGATACTCAGAAGATCTTCAGAAGGACAAATAGAAGGGGCACAGCACGGTACTAACACAGCTGAAGAACTCCCACACTACAACTGGTTTTCCCCAGTCAGATCAAACTGCACTCCATGAATACATAGACAGCTTTAGAAAGTGAGTTATTTGGCAGTGGAAGAACAGGAAGATGGTGAAGGAGTGCATTCCCTTCCTAATGTTAGACTGCTCTTCTGAAAGTTGAAAAAAGCTATCTGCAGAACATGCATGTATACAAAACCCATTCTGTATCACTACTGAAGACACTTGGGAATAAGGCTTAGCAAATAAATAAAAACACCAGGAAAGCACTGCAAGCGTTGGCTCCAGGACATTACTCATGGTAAGGAATAAAGTGGCATTGCTTTAAGAACGTAATTCTCTTAATAGCTACTGGTTCACTGATCACAGCTCACGAAACAGCTTGCTTTCCAGTTTACAGCTAGAATATAATTCAAGTAGGAGCAAGATTTCACATGAAAAACTACACAAATGACAGAACATGGAGGAAGTTTCTGTCCTCATTTCTGCAGCTGCTGGTGAGGGTGAAAATAGAGTTTCATCAGATGAAATTGAAATCACATTAAGGTCTGCTGGGCTGGCAGGAATAGGCACATGCCTAGCAGCTGCACAAAACAGAAGAATCTATTGAGTACATGTATCCTACAGACTCCTTGCAAAGGCCCTAACAAAGCCAGCAATCAATCGGAAAAAAACAGAGATGCCCTCTGGCAGAAGGAGGAACAGTCCAGCCACCGTCAGAACACAAGAATAGCAGCAGTGCATCACCAAATCCTGAGCCCTTTCTAGCTTCTGGTTGACTGACGGCTCCTCCTGGCCCCAATAATCCTATGAACAGGTTTTCTCCTTACCTGCTCTCCAACTTTTGTTTTGCTACTCCCTCTTCCAACAGGCCTTCTGGATTTATGTCTTCTATGCAAAAATAATTAGATGGCAAGAGATTGGGAAGACATGGAACTATCATGGTCATTTTGATTCTGCTCTGCCTGCTTACATTTTTGCTCCCCAACATCTTACTACTTTAACAATGAAAAGGCAGAAGGCAAGAGCCAGGCCCTCACCTCACACAGACTTCTGCATAAAAGGGCTCTAACTACAATCGCTGATCCTACATAACTATTGAGAAATAAACTCATAATTAAATCCTACAAAACAGGTATTTCTCCTCTCAGACTCTTTCACAGCTCCCTGAAACAGCAACAAAATTGAAGGCTGTCCACTGAATGGCATGTATGCACAAGAAAAGCATGAAAAGAAACAACAAGCAATTTTTGGCTGGCTGAATGCCACCTGTGAAGAGAACAGAAACTCCTCTCCTTGCAAGAGAGGACCAAAAAGATCAACGGGGCTTTAAGACAACTTGCTTTAAGCTATTATATCCCTTCCCTTACAGTGCAATTGCTTACTTGAATACATTAAGAGAACTAAGAGTTTCTGTACAGTAAACAGAGACCATGCTCCTTCCCACCCCCCTTTAATTGGCTATAAAAGCAGCTGAAATAACGCAAAAGCAATTTGCATGATAAGCCAGAGCTATGTTTTTCAAATTAAAACATTTCAGCTTTAATTCGCTACAAAAACTGAACTGGATTCTTCCATTTCTTACATTGTTACAATTGCTTTTTCACAGTCAGATCCTTTGTAGGTTTTCTTCATTTGCTTGGACATGACTGAAAACTAACTCATTGGCAAGTAACAAGAAGTTGCATCTTGGAACACATAATGGAAGTGTCCCCCCACTTTATTAGGAGGATTTGCCTGTATTAGCTGGAAGCCTGTATTCTCTATCTTCTAGTTTTCTCCACATATTGGAAGTGAGGACAAAATGCTTTGTTTCCACCTCAGGCAAGAAAATTCATGGATTAAGTGGTTATTCACAGAGGCTACAAACCAGCTGTGCACCCCAACAGCTAATGCACGTAAAACAGGAACCTGCCTTGCCCATGGAACCAGGACAGGCAGCCACTTCTCCAGCACAACAAGACTAGCCATCCTCCCAGCCCTCTCCACCTCAAAGCAGAGTGGTACAAAATCTGTCACTGTATCTGAGAGAAATAATAGTAGCAGGAATTCGAGGGGACTGCAATGTCATGTGATTACAAGTTCTGGCACACCAGCCATTTCGGGACTACTCACAAGCCACAGGAGGCTCTAAAAAGGAGCCACCTTCCTGAAGTGGGTAGGCTATGGTTAGCTTCCTGCACCTAAAGAGCCTGCCTCTCCAGTAAGTGGTATGGTTTAAGAAACATAAATGAAGAAAGCGGACAAGTTCCTGCTTAAGCTCTTACATGTTGTCTATGAATTGTACTGAAAAACATTACCTTTATATTGAAGAAAAATACTGCATAACAGTAAGAGACTGCATTGAAATCACATGCAATATTGAAGAATAGCAAACTGATGAAGGAAGACAGAGAAGTGAGGAGATGGGCAAATTGTTACTAAATACAGAGACACTGCAAAGTGTTAATCAAGTATGTTTCTACCTATATCAGGTTCCTGGTACACAGTAGAACATGGTGTGAAAGTTTTCACAGGAAGTGCAATTCATTGCAAAGACAGCAGCAAATTTTGTTTCCAATGAGATTAGGTTCTTGCTTAAAGTCTTCACACCTGACACAATGCACCAGTCAGAGAGAATAAAATTACTCTTCTCATCCTCTGCCATATTTTCCACACTTACACATCCCTGACAAAAGCAAATCATTTTCAAAACATTTCCAGCACTGATGTACCTGATTATTTGAAATAACACATACACATTAGCCACATAGGAAGCTTCAAAGCAATATGTAAAATCTGCAGCAACAAATGCTTATTAGCATAACTGCAAAAGTTTTGGTGGTTGCTATTGATCTTATCTCATCAGATAAATAGATACACTATCAGCTGTGCTTCTCTGATATTTCTAGTATGAAGTTCACTGACAGTCCTGAAAAGGACAGATCAAGCTCCGATGAACTGCCAATCACAACCTCAGGAAGAAGCATCCAGTCTTAAATCCATACCTACAGGAGTTCTGATTTACGGATAAAACAGTTTTAGGAGTAAATTTTAATAAACAGTTTTCTTTCCACTGCTGCTACCTTTTAACTGCATAACAGACATTGTTATCCTCAACTACCTCACTGTAGCTCTGAGGAACGCATGCTCATTAGCTCATGCATTAAGAAAAAAACAAAAATGCAGCAATTTTCCTAAGGGTGATTTAAATATGTTTTTCTTAAATTCCATTGAAAGTAAAAGAGCCTAGACAGTAAAGTGTCCAGTCTTCCTTATCTAAGAAGTTTCACATTTCTCATTTAACAGTTTTCCTCTCTAAAAAACATTAAATCCTCTACTATTTCCAGACTGACTTTTAAGAAGTTGATAAGAGTAGACAACTAACCATCTACACTTACTCCCACCAGTGTAAAATCTTGCTGACAATAGAACATACAAGGGAAGGCAACAAAGGCAAAACCAGGAAGCATGAATTAAAACATTACCCTACTGCGACAGAGTCACAGCAAGGTAACCAAACACGCCTTGAGAATATGCAACAGCTTTTACGGCTGCTAATCCTGTGATGGTGTCAGTCTTTCATAGCTCATACCAAGGAACATGTAACTGCTTGAGAGGTCTTCATGGATGGCATTTTTCTTTTAGGCCACACTGGCTTCATTCTATTTTACTACAGCCACACTAGACAACAGTTGGAAATCTCCCCTATGTTACCAGTTTCATTCTTTCAGACTTGGTTACCCTTTCACTTATTCAATTTAGCCCTATATGCGATGCAGGTTTCACAGGATCAGATGTACTTGTCTACATGGTGATTCATTCTAAGAAGCTTGCGACTGTTAAACTTTGTACTCTTGCTAGACTAGGAAAAAATCATCAGCTGCATAATGAGAATCCTCTTACAGCCCTACAAGGACCACCCCAGCTACTGGAGTACCACAGAAAAGTAAATATCTTCTATATTGTATTCCATTACTTTGAGAACAGTTATAACACCATGGAAAGCACAGCAATGACAGCAGAACAACAAGGTCCCAAGCCGCAGCAAGCGAGGATTTGACCAAGTGCAACAGCTATGGACACAGAAATAAAAGAAAGAAGATACTTACCTTCAAAAGGCCCCAGGGAGGCAGAAATCTCCAGCAAGATGCCATCGCTTCCACTCCCAACCCTTCAATGAGGTCTGGTCACTCAGCCACATTGCTTGCACCTCAGCTCCCATGCATTGATCCTGCCTTCCCACCAGGTGCTCAATCACTGGTTCAAGGCCATGACTTGGCATTTCTTCTATACCAGTACACCACACATGATGACATCTGACTCAAATACCCCAAGCATAGGGAACAACTCCACTGCATGCTCTGAAATCCATCACCTACAATATTCTGCATTATCCTGTAACAGGGGTTATCTCTGTTGGTTGGTTATATTGTATGCAAGCAAAGGCAGTTCAGATGTTATGGCAGGAGACTACAAATGGAGCCTTCTTGGGTTTATTCTTTGTGATTGGCAATGACACAAGCGGTACTGCAGCAACTCTGAGCTATTCAAGACCGAACAGTGCAGACAGATCAAGTGACCTAAAACTGTGGAGAATTGAAGCAAAAAACAGAAGGCCGGTATTTCTGGCCATTATTTATGGTGTAGCTCCAATTACACTGAGTAGTTTGAAGTCAAAGGCAGCAACATGTGCCTCTCGTTACAGCAGTACAGAGACATTTTGTCAACTTTCCAACACTGTAATAGAAAAAGACTAAATCCTGCAAACGATGGACACTATTAACTTGTAAGATAGCAATTGGTATCCCACATTTTGCATGAATGTAGGGAGGATGAAAGCTTGTTGATTGTTTTAAGCCTTTTTTGGTGTTCTGTGCTACTATATACCTCTCTTTCCTTTGCAGACTGCATTGTTTTTACTGATGCTGCACCACCTCTAGGCTTCCCCTTGCTGATCACTGTCCTCTGGCCAGTCCTACTTCAGACCATTAACTGTCTCTTCCCTACTACTGTAGCCTTTCTACTTCTGCTGCTCTGTCTGAAGATTCAATCTTCTGAGAACAGATTAGCCCTACCAGACTAAAGAAGGCAAGCTAAATACATAAAAACTGCAACATTTAAACTCAGATAATTGTTGCAAAGTTTAATCTATGGCTGCAAAAATAAAAAATAAAAAAATGAAAAAAAAAATATCACATCAAACCAAGCTTGGTTTTAGTTGACTTTGCTTCAATTACCACATTTGTCACTGAACACTGAAGACCAAATGTTGGGTGCTTTCTTTTGTCAGTTTGCTTTTTGCTTTGGCCTTAAGATGAGAATGCTTAACAAAGTAATACTGAATGAATATGCTTGTGTCCACAAAAGCAATAACATCATATATGTAATGTTGCAGGAAATAATTTCTGCAACAATCTATCCAACACAATGAAGCTTTATTTGAAATGTTGTTTTCAGTCCAGTGTATTTGGTAAATTCAGACTGAATTTGTAATAATTCCTCTGAAAAATGGTCATAAGAGTAGACACATTACTTTCATTATCTCCCTTTGGTATTACAGCTGCACATCCAGACCTACAAGGCTTTGAGAAAAATATATTCTCTGTTTCTTCTCTGTGAAAGAAATTGAACACAAGTGTGTCCCAGATCACCAGATAAAAGCTGATTTTGATTTTAGTTCAGATTTCTGTCCTGAATTAACTGATAGTGGATTAAGCACAAAATTTCCATACTACATTGAGATAAGTTGTTATGCCTGTTGTCTGGACTATTCTGGTCTGCTCACACACACACACACACACGTGAATATATGGAGAAAATATGCTATTACTAAATTAGGGAAGTCGGAATAAAAAGGAAGATCCCTGTTAATTCCCTGGTGGGAATTATGTGCTCATATTAATAAGTAATCAAACATTGATGAATGCATTCTCAGATTACTTTTTCCCCTTCCATACACTTCTCTCTATTTCTACCCCCCCAAAAAAAATCTTCCTTTGTAGATTTGTACAGCTCCAGTCACACCCTGTAATGGCATCCCCAAAGCAGACTAATCAGCTCTGCTTCCTGCCTGCAGTATATTAGGTCATCCTTCCCCCAATAGCCCTGCTCTCCAGTCACAGTGCACTTCAGTCAGACAGCAAGAAGGACAAATTTGTTCTTCTCCAGTCAACCTATATTAAGGGGCTTACACTGTAAAGCAAAGGAAGTGAGGAAAGAGGATATGAATAGATTAATATCATTACTACTTGTAAATGATCCTAGGAAATTATAAACAGCCTGCTTGAAGATTTAAAGAGACTGATGTGCTACAGGCATCCACAACAGAGCAAAAATGCCTGCATCTATTAGACATAGCGTGTGTACTTGAAAATGTTTTCCTCCGTTTCTGTAGCAATTAATTTTGCACTTGGGTAAAGGTCTTCTCTTCTAAGGCACAAAAAAATATCTTTCCATACAGAGCAAAGGAGAGGATTGGACAAACTATCTTCACACGTTTTTTAAAGGCTTTCTACAGATGTCTCTTAATAGATAAAATGGCTGCTTAAACAATATACACCTCCCATTCCCTCATATATTCATACATATTTGTGTATCTGTATATAATAAGTTTGGTTTTTTTTGTAACTAATAACGCTATTGAAAATTCTTGTTTACATTTATGTACTACACTGAAATACAATTCCTCAAAGGTTTTATACTTACAATCAGTAGCAGCCTGTAGTCAAAATAAACTGATAAATCACAATGAATACGTGAATGAATACAGTTCTGATTTCTTTTTTTTTTTTTAAAGTTTTGAGGAGCTGAGCAGAGAGCAGTGTTCGTACCCTCAGTTGAACTTGCTCCTTCTAGAAGGTCAGGCTTCAATCACACCCTCCAGCATGCATTGTGCAAATTATTTTGCTGATACTGCTGCATCAAAGGGGCCAGGCTTTGAGATGTTTGTTCCCTCATCATACCTTAAATTCCTACAAAACCAACCAAATAACCAATAAAAAAGCTACCATGTTATTTCCTATGTACTGTTCTTTGACTGTACTAACACTGGTAAATGTGAGGATGTACACTAACAGCTGTGCAACAAGCCAGTGCCACGAAGCATAAAAAGTGTCACCAAAGATCACCTTTTTGGGTGCAGAGAGAAAGAGGAAATCCCAGGAACTACCATCAGGCTTTCTGGCTGTTACAGCAGACAAGAATGCTTGTGCATTGGAAAGGACATGCCAAGGGTTGAGCAGTGCTAAGCCCCTCTAGCCACATCTTGTCTGAACATAGCTGAGGTTGTAGCCCTATGTAGGTATGCAACCCAAGTTTGGAACACTTGCATAAAGGTCTACGGTAATGCATTTTAGAGATACAACTTGTGGGGTTTTTTGTTTTCGGTTGGTTTTTGCTGTTGTTGTTTTTACAGGCCTGGGGTTTGGTTCTCAAATTTAAACTGAAGTGGAATGCACCTTGCATCTTCATAACTATACAGACCACATAATATTTCACAATGCAATTCATCACAAAATGGGCTGCCAGCCCTGCCATTTCGTACTGCCACAGAAGATTTTGCTGAGATGGCCATTAGTGCTAATGCTCATTCTGGCAACAGATCACACTACTGAACAAATTTGCTTGCTATAATTATTTGAATTACTTAAAATTAGTGAAGTGCCAATCATTTGTTCTGTAGAGATGCATACATTTTCTAGCAAAAATCAAACAAAGTTCCCCTAGTTAACCAAAACTGTCTTAGGGGCTCCAGAGAGATGTAATATTAAAAGCCACTTTGTGCATTGCTTAACCAGCCATTTTCAAAAGTCCTAAGGTGTGCAGTTTCCAAATAGTCATGATATAAACACTTTGAGAAAATAATAATATATAATAATGCTAAATAAAGATGCGCGAGTACAGAACTCATGTAATTTCCCAAAGCTATCAAATCATTTGACAGTACTTAGATGTACAAGAACCACTGGTATGCACTAAAATATCACACCTGGAAAGAGCGACTGAGTTTTTGCAGTAGTTTCCACCTTTCAGTACAGCCTGCCTGAGATAGGCACCCTTGCCCCCTGGGAAGCAACGGAAGTGTTGGAGATAAGTCAAAAATTTAAATCCTCACCGGATGAACCATCAGCTGAGTTTAAATTCACTGTTGTTACACACCCACGTATCATGTTTACAGGTCATAAGAGGTCCTGGCTGTAAGCAAGCTACCACTTCCTGGGTGGTTACAGAAAACCACAGATTTCTCAACCTGCACTGAATGGTTGTTCCTACATTCCTAGCAGTTCTTGAATTGTCACTTTTAGCCTCAATGGATAGCTCAGATACAAAGCCACATAAATACTGCAGATCAATAGTTGCAAAAAGTGTTTCAGCGTCTCTAGCAATTTCAAATAAACACTATATAAACTATAAACTGGACATGAATACCTTTAATGACAGTGAATGTTAAGCAAATACTAAAAAAAAAAAACAAACAACCCTTGATTTTCAGGTACTTATAACTCAAAAACATGGCTTGAGCTGAAAGACAATAAATTCTGTCACATCCTGCCATTCTTACAGGATCTTGTCTCTATTTTTAAGACTATGTTTTAGAATCTCCCCCTGCAACTGGGGCAGCAAATGCTACTATGCCAGTCCTCATACACCACGCACATTTGGTAGCCATTGATATCCATTCATCACAAACACAAAGGAAAAGAATGGCAAATACAGATTTGGAAACAGCATGTATCTGCTTTTCACTGCAATAAATATAGAAAAAGAAGCAACAGCATTCCAGATTTAGATGATAACCCACTTTTAAGGTAGATGCCCCAAATTCCCTCTTCTCTCTCATCCCAACTCCCCCAAAATAATCATTGACTACAATTTTACTTATGAAATTGGAGTGTTTTGGGGTTTTTTTTGCAGGCACAAGCTTGTTAGCAGGCTCTGTTCTATTCAGATGAAGTGTGAATGTCCCACAGACCTTAGAAACCTACAAACCACAAAGGCTTGAAATACAAGCATTCATAGCTAGAAGATTAAACACTAGATTTGGCATCTTAATTATACAGCGTATATATCTCCAAAAGCATACTTTTTTGCCCTCAGCGGGGCAAGCATAAAACTGCTGAAGACAATCATTTGAAGCTATTCTGTAATATGCGGATATTACAACCACTTTCATGCTGGCACAATAGTCACATTTCTCTTATAGGAAAGGAAGAATGACAGTCACGTAAACGTGGGATTTGGTACTGCATTACTGTGGCAAGCAATAGTGAGACGCAGTGAGTAAGGGCTCTGTGTTTCCATGCTTCCCCCCCAGTCCACTGATCTTAATGAAGAACACACTTCTTTGGAAAGACTGAAGGTTTGAAATCCAGGCATCCACACCATCCCACATTTATTGTTGTTTCCATAAGAAGTAAAGCAAGGACATCTTGCCTATCTAATGCTGAATCACAATTAGAATAATACAAAAGCTCTGTTTCTTTTTGCTGATATTCATTTTTCCTTTGGTGTTAAAGGACTAGAAGAATTATGTGTTTATTTGTATCTTACTATTATTATATGAAAGCCCGACCTTAGAAGAAATACGTAATAATAGTACTGAGTGAATAAGATGGCATTTACTTAATTTTTGGATCACTTTAATTTCTGCATTAGTGACTAAATCCAAGCAGTGTACAATGTGAATCAAGATATGATTCATTCTGCAATGAATTAATATGCATTAACTTAATGAAAAAAACCAACAAAGGTTATTTAAAAATTCCAACAGGGCGTGCATGTTCCAAGGATAAAATGAATCAGACTACATAATATTTCAAGACAGTCTAAATTCTACAACACACTAATTTCCAGCTCTTCATGGATGTGGTTCAGACATGAGAACAGAGTGCCTGCTAGTACTTCATACGGCTATTCCACATACCTATCATGTGGAAAATGCAATTTGTCTAACCAGGAATGTAGCCAGGACTTTTCTACCTGCTCCCCTCAATGTTTGATCCAGATCAGTAGCGTAGCACAGCTTGTCTAGCTCATTGTACACAGAGCGACATTGACTCTTACGTTCAGTCAATGGCCAGCATGTAACCCATGGGCCTGGGTTCTCCTACTCATACAATCCTTCTTCAATCCCAGTAGTTTACCACTATCCCAGTCTCACCAAGGGCAATGGGAATGCTCCTCAAATACTTTCACATAGCATCATCTTCATAGTACAACAGTTGCAAGTAGCTCTGCACAAGCTGGCATCATTTCAAATACCGATGCTAGGGAAAAGACTTCAATGCAACTAGGGTTGAACTTGCCCTCCACCTAATATAAACTCAGTATAAACTACAGAATCATTCACAACTGTCACTAATGCAGCATTTTCATTAACATAATTTAGTTAGGAAATATGATACAATAATGCAAAAGGCTACTCTTTTCTGTATGGTTCTGAATGAAGTGGCCACTTATATTCTTAGACCCTAATTAACCTGCAGAATCAATTACTTTTTTTTATCCTATTTCACTTCACTGTACATTCAGCACCACAGTTATAAAGTAGAAATAGTACAGACATGGAACCCTTATCACTGTGGCTTTTTAAAAATATACTTCATCAACGCACTTGCATATCCAGGTCTTTAAAATATTTTCTGCTGAAATGCAGACCCACAGCAAGATGAAGTGTCAAACATTTGCAAGACAACTTGCAGTAATGATAGAATACTTAAAAAACAAATAAATAAATGCAGAATTCCTGAAAAGATCAAGCCAAGACTGCAACTGATTCTTTCAGCCTCTCCTGTTCTGTACATGACTAACTACAGCAGAGATCTTGATTCAGCTTATTAGACATACCACTGATACTACCAAGTATGGGGAGAGGTTACTGCAGATATAGAAGCTGCCTTGAGAAGAGGCTCAACAGAACATTCAGTCATGCCCTCCCCAACAGACTGAGAACAGACACTGCTTCACTGCAGATGGAACTATCGCACATTTTCTGAAATAAAGTGAAAATATGTCCCAAATAGCTACTTTCTCTCCTCCTTTCCCCACATTCTAATTATAAGTCCATTCCTAGTTTTGTTGGATTTATCTGTGCATGCACTCAGCAGTATGCCTAGCATTATGAATGGCAAAGAATGGCGTACCAGCATTGTAATAGTCATTCACAAAACTGGGCTGTGATGCATTTAAAAAACTACATGGGCTATGCTGGGCTAAGCAAGTAGCCTGATTTTAAAACTGCTGAACAGACAAGCAACTCCCACTCTCTAGTGAAGCTGCTGAGTGCTAACACTTGGAAACTCCATAATCTCTGCTTCTAGTTTGCCTTCTGAACATTCTGGCTTTACACAAATATACATTCAATACTAATCCCTTTTATGAGACTAAATTAAACACTTTTTTTTTTTTTTTGTGGCATTCAATTACATTCATTTTGTAGGGGCAAAAATTCATACGCTCTGTTTTGGAAACTAATATTTTCAACTTGTATTCTGCCCTATCCCATTTGAAGGTAGCCTTTGGAATATTTATTCTTTAACCAAGTTTCATTAGAAATCTTGAGATCTTGACTTCTTTAAGTTTTAAACAGTAGTTAATGGTTGCGTGCAGTGCGTCTCTTTTGCTTGGTTTTGGTTTTCAACATTTTGCATAATGACACTAACCCCTCATGATTACCATTTTGTTGCCTATTTTAGAATGAGTCCTGTGCCTCCCAGCTGTGAAATGGCTTCAAGCAGAAGTAGCAAACATTAGAAGTCAAAAAAGTAACTGCACTTGACATAAGGCCCCCAAGCCATATTTTACAGGCAATGTATTACTGCTTATTTATTGTCTAGATTAAGTTATAATTAAAGAGCAACAAGAAAACGCACAAGCTCAAATATTCTACTTTTTGCCCTCACCTTTCCAGCACTTGTTAGACAGACTATACAGATACCCAAATATTACGCGTGTATCTGAATTCCCTTCCTTTCCAACTCCAGGAGAACATCTGAAAAAGGTGCAAACACAAATTCCTGATTCAGTTACAAGTATGAACTCCTCTGTTTAAAAATATATATTCATTTTCCTTCAAGAAAAATCAGTAGTAGTATTGTCCTTTCACTTAAGCAGGGGAAAAAGAAATAGTGTCCATACTGTTGTCTTCTTTCCACCAACCTGATACAGAGATAAAACAGTTTTGCTTTTTGTTTTGTTTTAAAGGACACAGGGTAACAGAATTGATCTTTTCTCAGCAAACCCTTGAAAGAGCAAAACTGCAATTTGATTTTTAAACAGTCACCTCAGAATCCCAGCACACACTGAGATTATTTCACGATTCCTTCCATCAGCAACTAAAAACAAACAAGCAGGTGAACACTCCCCACCACAGAAGGTTAATTTCAGACTCCCTATTCAATAAAAAGTCCTGGTAATCAATTGCAAAATAACCTTTAAAGTTTTAACGGTTTACATGTGGTTCAACATTGATGAAATAGATCAATCTCTAGCTATTAAAAATATCTCAGGTGGCAAAGATACCTATTAGGAAAAACGAGCAGGAAAGTTAGACATCAAACACACTCAAGTTTCGATGTATTGGTAAGTTCTGCCATTAACAGTATGTATCAGTTGTCACACAATTTCTAAGGACACTCAGGCCAGATTTGAAAAGCTTGCTACAGTTTAAAGCAATACTTGAGTGCTACAAGCGGATATTTCTCCAACTTCATCCTTATATTTGTTATACTGTAATCTTCAGTTTCTGAGGGGCTATAGCATACTCAAAGAGATTTTCACTATAGCATCTTTTTCATCACTTGGTGATGCAGGTATTAAAATAAATGCAGGCATCTATAACTTGTCCATACAGGTGGTTGACTAATTATATCTAGAAATAAATGCTGTAGTCTTTTTGATTAAATAAACATTATGGTATCAAGATAAAAATGAAAGTAAAAAAGTAATGCCTTTGGAGTCATCTTGACAATGAAATTCACTGGAAAACAAGATACAACATCCTTACGGAAAGGCTGAAAGACTGCAAAGCAGAAATGCTGACATTAGTAACTAAGCAGCTTTGTTGTCAACTGAAATTTGCTCTCCTTTCAGATTCCTCTACAGAGACTTGGACAAGATGAAAAAGAGCCATTCACAACCACTACAACTAGGACCAGTTGGGATCTTTTCACTTTGATTTCCCAGTGTACTCAAAGTAATCTCAAAAGGTGAGAAGACCTAAAATACAATGCATTTATTCCTGAATCTATTACCGTGAAACTTTCAAAAATAAAACAGAATATTATAATGTAGTAAACTAATCTAGGAGATCTACTGTTATCTAAGATAAAATTGAGGAAAAGGGGACAAGGTATACATCAACCATACTTCATCCAAATCCTTTTCAAAATCCAAGAAGTATACTATCGAGTAAATGGTAGAGCTAAGAGCATACGCAGGACCTAAGAAGGAAACACAGTAACAAAGCAGTAAAGTGGGCACTGTGGGAAGAGAGGGCTGCTGTCCTCCCGCACAAACCTTACCCCCACGATGAAAATCCAAACCCCATCCTGTTTTATCTTTCCCCATACTCAACTCTTCCTCCTCGCCCCCTTGCCCCAAAATCACCTGCTGCAGAAAAAAATGTCACTAAAGTGCTTAGGAGTAGCTTTAATAAACCATGGAATCTCTGAAAGGTGGCTGGCTTGTCCTTCCTTTCCCCACTGTCCTTGACAACAGCTGTAGCCACAGCCAGCAACACTGCAGGCCAGAGAAGCACTGCTCCTCCTGTGCTGTATGGTCTGTCAAAACATGAAGTGGCATATCCTCTCTTGTGCTATTTCAGATTAGAACTAGACAAACCTTTTATAGGCAAGCCAGTTTGTCTGCCTCATACTCAAACTATCTTGATTATTAGCATCCCCTCGCTTATGACCGCTGACATTTGTTGGTATGCACTGAAAGTAGTCCATCGGTGTCAAATAAATAGGTTCCTCACAATGTAATTTACAGAAAATGAGTCATATTTAGCTGCAGTTTACAATTAAGTAGGCATACATCATTCTTTGCTATCTCCTGATAAAAACACCCCTGCGCTGCCCTCTCACTCAGAGCTTCCACTATAGGGAATAGTTTGATGCTGCATCCGCAGAACCTTTTCCTGTCCAGGCCATTGCAAAGAGCTGCTGAGTGCCCCATCCCTGACACTGGGGTCTGTTTTGCCACGAAGGATTTCCCTTAGAAATACAATCATATGCATGTAGAAGTGGGAAGGAAAAAGTCAGAGTCGTGAGCAGCATCCTGATTTTGTTTTCAAGTTTTTATTGTAACCAACACATACAAACAGAATTGTGAGCAAATAAAATATTTAGAAAGGCTAGCTGTTCAGCCCAAAGGAAAATATATCATTGCAAAGAACATTTTATTTAATGGAACTACAGATTTTCACATTATTAATGTCTCAGAAATATATACATCTGTGTAATGCAAAGGAATGGAGTAGATAGGGAGAGAAAAATCCTGTATTAAGTCCAACCACGGATGAAAGAAAGATGATCTGGGAAGTATGAAGTAAACTGAATATTTGTAGTCATGGGCTCTTATTGCACAGCCAGACTCAGAGATAAAAAGAACAGAAGCACGCATCTGGAGTCCTGAAACAACACACACAAACAGCACTGAAGTGTTTGGACAACGCTCTCAGAAACACAGTTTGAAATTTTGGAGACAGGAGTTCAAGTCATTGATCTTGACATGTCCCTACCAACTCAGGCTATTCTAGATTCTGTGGTAAGAAAGAAAGGATTCAGAGGAACTATTAAGGTAGAAACAAACAAACAAATTCAGCTGTTTTGTTGGTCTTTTTCTTTTAAATGAAACACTAGGGGGCGTAGCAGAAATAGTCTTCATCCCACATAATCCAGCAACTGGGATTATTCTACCCAATTGCTAGCTCAACACAAATGGACTCCTATTGCTAAGATTCAGGAACTTCCTAAAGAAAATTTCAAATGCCTCACCTGAAAGATTTTTTTTTCCTGTTTCCTGACAGATCGCCTGATATAAAACCAAAACTACAAAGTTTGCTCCCAGAATAGTAATTTGCCAGTGATTCAGCAGCTCTAATAGGTTCAGTTTACACCTGGTTAGGCTGCCACTGATGTGGCTACATATGACCGCTCATAAAGCACATCTCAGAGCAGAGTCAAAACAAAGGTTGTGATTCATGAATTCAACTACACTCCTAAATGCAACAAGGGAAGTTAAACTGAGTTTAAGTGTTATCCTGAACAGAATCAGCCTTAGATTCTGACTTCAATCTCTGTTAAATAGCATCACAAATGAGAATGTTTTGTGCTGTTACTCTACTTTCAAAAGTTTTTTTCAGGCAAATAGCTCCCACAGACCCTACTGCAGATATAACATTTCATTATTCTGTAGTTTCATCAATATCCATGGACATCCAGATATCTTGTTTGATTTCATTTTCACTGCCAGAAGTTGATCATCAGATACTTTCATCTAATGAGTTATTAAGTTATTGATCTTATTGCATTACTAAATCTTTAAATTATTAAACACCTTACAATCGTCATGATTTTAGAGCATTTCTTTTGTATTGTACATATAAAATACAGCTGGCTGTTGAAATCTGCTTCAAGAACACAACTTGGAAGACCTTATTTAACCTAAGCTTACTATGGCTGCTTTGAATTTCTCTCAAATATTTTGCTCACGTTACCAAAAGAAGCAAGATCCTTGCCATCCTTTTCATCTTTCTGCCTTCCTCAGCAAAACTGGCAGTTTTACATTAGCTAACAAACCATATTTTGGTGGAGACAATCCACCAAATCCTTGTTGTATACAATAGCTGTCTGTTCTCTGCTACTTCTAACTATCAATAGAGTAACTTAACCTCACCTTACTTCTGATTTCTTCTTAAGGAAAGGACAGAAATATCTTTATAAATTCTGTGCATGTATTCCAAAATAGTACAAATCTTTATTTTCTCCTGGAGTTGTCCCATCAAAAAGGCACATTTAGATATCTGCTAATCTTTCAGAATGACTCTCCTAACTGAAAGTAAAGGTACCATATTCATCTGCCCAGGAAATACATATTCCTATTCTTCCCTTTCAAAACTACTTCAGATAATGTTTCTAATGACAATTGTCCCTTACCGGGCTGCAAGGAAATGCCAGGTGGCTGCATGCAACTGGTGTGAAAAGGGATCTAATGAGAAGAGGCACAGTGCAACATAAACAGTACTGAAGGAAGAGATTTGTTACTTCTGTTGTCTCTGATACTCATCAGTTCATTGATTCATCCAAAAAAGAGGCACAAAAATTATGTAATAAGAGACATAGGAAGATGATGAGATGTTCCAAACTAAGCTTATTCAAGAATTGAATGTTAGTTTAAAAAAATAATAATAATCATATAAGAAATGACTGTTCCAAACAAAAACTTAGCAACTGTGGTGCTTAGCTAAGTGAAACAGCTGGATTCCACTGTGGTTTAGGGTGGACTGGCATCTTCACCCTTAGATTTTTATATAAAAAAGCAATTAAATGAAGCTTTTCTCTAGAACATATCTGTCCAATTCAATACAGTATGAGTGCAGCCTGCTGCCAGAATTACACAGACCTTCAATAATACATTTTCAGTTAGTAAACTAAACTGGCACTGCTCTATTCACTAAAGTTTTCCCCTATAACTCCATCCTGGTGTTCAACGACAAATGCTTCACTAACAATACTGCGCCCCAGCCACAAAGAAAAGCAATTAAGTAAATGAAGTCACAACACTGTTTAAAGGACAGGGAGAAGGGGAATAGGGTTCAGATGTACCCTTCAGCACTTTGCTTGAGGCTCGCATATTCTGTGTTTCACATGCAACTGAGATTTTTTACCTAAAATGATTACCTCCATCAGGATACATTCCATCCTCGCTGCATAATGTTGTTATTGTTTTTAAGTGCTTCAGCAAATGTTACTTAATATTATAGCCCCCAATATCAGGATAGCTACATGTTGTTCATATATGAACAAGCCTAAGCATTTACCCAGCCAAAGGTAGATAGGGGAAAAAAAATAAAGGAAAAGCCAGCTGAAGATGGAAAAACTAAAAGGCAGCTGATGATGGTGATGTCCTGTCTGTGCTCCCAGCCAAGGAAATGTAATCCTGGAGAGTTCTGAAAATCTCATTTCTGCCACCTCCTGTTCAGTCAGGTCCTCCCATTCCCTACCCACTCTCAGCCCAAGAGAATTAAAAATTCTTGTAGCACTTGAATCATTGAGATAAGAAGCATCTTAACAAGACTGTGAAACCAACTCATTCAGGATCTCTTTAGAAACATTATTTCCTTCTCACTTAGAAACCATCAGAAGTACATGAGGCAACTTTGATTAAAAGTATCAACCATCCCTTCATTAAGAAGACCTCCATAAAAATGCCATTAAGGGAAGTCACATAAATACCACCTAGTAAAGCCAATCTGTTGGTGTTCTTTTTAGTTCCTGTTTTGTTGTTGTTGTTGTTTTTTAATATTATTTCATTAAGAAAAACAACATAATTCCATAATGATAACCAAAACTAGGAGGAACACAGCTTGCAGTGATCTGTTAATTTTGACATTACAGTAGCCTTGCCTCAAACTAAAAGAAAAAGAGCACATGGGATAGCAGTACACAGCTGTATAACAAATACCACGTAAAACTGATTACCCACCTCTGCCCCAAACAGCAGTTTTAAACAAAACTATGAAACACCAGTGAATAATACGAAGCATTCAGTTGCTTCATACCATTCCCTCTCACAAAATAATGACTCATTAAAAAGTATTCAAGTCGATCCTTGCTTATATTCACAGTTTGCTGATGTGCTACAGAGAATTCTCAGCAACCAGAACCTCTTGTAGGCACAAACCTGAAATGACAGTGACACCTAATTTAAAGTGTCTTAAAGGTATTAGCTGTGCATTTCATTGAGATGTAACAAGACACCATGTGTATTACATATCAAAGAAATGGTAAATAAAATATCCCATTTATTTTCCATTCAGCTAGCACATGTCTTCTTCAGCGTAAAAGGAAGGCGGCAGGATTTGCCCTGTACTCCTTCGGGAATTAAAGGGTACCAAACTTGTGCCCATTTCAGTTTAATCAGCAAATACTTTCAGTTGGTTGATACAAAACCTGAGAGTGACCAAAGAGAACTCATCATATTTTCTATTTGATCAGATGGCAGAAGAATCATCATTTGAAATAAGGACCTAGCATTTACAAGCTTAATAAAATGCTTCCTACAGTATTAAGAGCTAAAGCCAGAAGCTTTTTGGTAAGTGGAAGACCTGTCAACTAGACATAGTACAGTAGTCCAAAGTTTTCAATGAGTTTTCCAAAACAAAGTTTCCCAAATACATTTTAAAAGATTAAAATTGTAAATTGCCTACAGTGGTAATCATATCTCTTCATTACATCAAAAAAAGTGATGGAGCCAGTTCTCTCCTGCAGGGCATTGGCCCTCTAGTCCCTGAAACTGCAGCACTATCCTTACTCCAGCCTGGAGGCAGCCAGAGGAGAAAGAAAGCTGCAGGTCCCGCTATCACCTCTGCACAAAGTGGAAGGAAGTTTAACAGACCAAGGAATGAGCCTATGACCAGCAAGAGCAATGCAAATATCCAGGCTTTTTTGTTTGGAAGTATGATACTCAGATGGCATTTATTTTTCTCAAACTATAATTCACAGAGTGAAAACATTTTTCATTCTAAAGACATAAGTGTGGCAAGCATCTCAACACCTGGCACACCCGCCTAAATGCAATTGTTAAGACCTACTGAATTTTGTAATTGCATTAGTCAGAGGCTTTAGAAAAGGGAAATCCTTCATAACCACAGGCTTTTTTTTTTTTTTTTGTTCAAAGGGACATGAAAAAAATGTTCATATGACATAAGATGAGTTGAAGCTGAGGCAAGCTGAAGTTTATACAGTGGTTTAATATATAGACTGCTTCAAATTAAAACTTACATCACTTCCCTTCCCACTGATGATTGCAGAAGTGCAGCATGTAACTGAAGCTCATCCATTGCATCTCTGATAGTTCACACGCACTTTCTGTAATCTAATCTAACTGTAACCTAATTGTACATAAAACAATTGCCTGTAGAAGGAAACAGTGTGACCTGCACTGCAAGTATTCAGGTAGAAACAGGAGTAGGAAGGACTGCAAGTTCTCCAGTTGAGGTGCCAAGCACCAGCAGCGGCCCACAGGTACCCATCCCTGAGTGCTGCCTGTTGCATTTGTGCTCTACTACACTGCACCCAGGACAGGCCACCAAGGAACCAGACCTTGGTACAGGGAGCTCAGTCCTCTGAGCGATAATATGATTGAAAACATACAGGCTCCATTCTGAAGATGGAACCCAACTGTAAATTACCCAGTTCAACACAATGAAAGTATTGAGAGAACAGAAGATTCAACCTAGAAACAGATTGTGCTGGAGGACATATGATGAGACAAACAAGATCATTCAAGGGAAGGACAAGCTCAGAAACCCAATAATATGAAAGAAGGGAAAGGCAACAAATGCCTCAGAAGGCAATGCTGAGAAGCACCTGATTCTATAGCAACTAGAAACACACTCATTCAAGCAAGGGAAAAATCACCACCACAGGTGAAGCAGAATTTGGTGAACTATGATAAAAGCCTGTAACCAAAAACTGCCACAAAGCAGTAAATCTCAGCCACAAGAAAATATTCAGCTGCAAGACGACACGGTAATGCAACATTTCACTACCAAAAATATCTCAGCTTTTAAGCCATGGGAAATGCAACATGATTCTATCGTACTTCAGGAATTGGTAGAACCAACCATTTACAAACCTCCATCCTGGGCAGTCATTAGCACCTCTTTTCTGTGATTAGAGCTTGACACTGGCAGATCTTTACATTACCTTTCCTCACTCACAAAGCTTTTGTGGAGAGAACAGCCTACAATAAAGTCCTACAGTTTCAGCCCTTTTAAAAGAAACTGATAATGTTTAACACTGCTATTTCTCCATAATTAATCATGAATGCAATTTACTATAAAAAGAAGTTGAGACAAAAAAATAATAATAATCAGCCAAAGTACTTGTACAGTTTCCCTTCTCACATTTCATGGATCCATATTTCAGAACAGCCAAGAGCATTCAACACCTGAATTTTCTGGAAAAAGCTGACAACTCTAGGATGACCTCATGTCACACTACCTACCTAAGAATCTCCTTCAATTTTCATGTTCTCTCCTAAACTACAAGTTTCTTAAAAAAAAAAAAAAAAAAAAAAAAAAAAAAAAAAAAAAGCAGGAAAGCAAGTGATTTTTACTCAGATTATAAGTCTCATCTACTGAGTAAATTATGTTAAAAACTACTTATTTTTTTTAACATCATTCACCAACTTCTTTAGTATTAGTCAAAGTATTAGTCAGCAGCTCCTAGATCCAGGTAAATGTCAACTAGAAAGCACTTTCTCCAGGAAAAGTAAATATGTGAAATGATTCTTTACAAAACATTAAGGTACATAACTTGCTATCATATATTTTATTTTGTTTCACTCTGATAGAAAGGAAGTAAAAACATTATTGCTATGTATGATAGTGATTTTCCAATGAAGATTACATGAATCAGTACATTTTCTGGGCACAATTCAGCCAATTGTTGATGTCGAGAAAATGTAAATGCATTTTAATTCAGAGTAACAGAATTTCAAAACACAAAGGGTTTTTGTTGGTGGTGTTTGATTTGTTTGGGGTTTTTGCAAGCAGTTCATCATCATAATTATTGAACATCATTCTTTCTACTACTCAGGGGCTTCCTTACTTGGATGTACAAATTATGAGTACTTTTCCCAAAGCTCTGGGGGCTTTTTGCTCTTTGATTTTTTTCTTTAATATATTTGCTGAAAATGTGAGATTAAGAATCTATCAGGAAAACAAATTAAAAGCTGAAGAAGTAGAAATTGGCAAGCATGGTGAAAACAAATCTGTTTATCGTCTTACTGAATTAAATTCTCAGCACAGGATGTTTTGACTTATTAAGGTTTAGGACCACCACAATATAATCAAATTTGAGTCTATGAGAACCATTTATCTTCTGCAGAAACCAAAAGTTAACAACACAGGGTAAACATTATTTGCAAGACTTTCCTCCTTCCAGAGCCTTTTTGCATTCTCTTTCATACACTGAAGATCTTTTATTTCTTAGTTTTTGAGGAGCAAGCCAAATTCAGAAATCAACTTACACTTCAAGTAATTTGTTAATTTAATGAATAAGTTAAAAGCCACCAAAAAATTAGAAATGCTTACTACGAAAGCTTTCTTGACCATTAGCACAAAGTACTTCTCCCCTGGGATTAAGCAGTGGTGGAATAATCTATGCAAACAATCATGTTTGCAAACGAACATAGATAAACACTGTTTAAGTGATCAAATCAGTAGATCTGATTGCAAAAGAGACAGCTTTGAAAAAAAAAGTTTGATAGCACCATGCACTTCAGAAACAAAACACCATTCCTCATCTTGACAGGACTTTGCTGGTTCTGAGTTGCGACCACTAGAAGTCCCACTGTAAACATACACAGTTGAATCATTTGATGAAAGAAAGGATATCCCAAGACCTCAAGCCCCAAATAACATCACAGACTTCAGTGAGGATGATATTTTAGTAGAAATAGGTCTTCCTTATAAAGGATCAAGAAAGGTGTAGATGTGGCACTTAGAGGCACGGTTAGTGGGCAAGGAGGTGATAGGATGATGGTTGGACTAGATGATCTTAGAAGTCTTTTTCAACCTTAATTGTTCTATGATCTCATCTTGTTTCCACCAGAGCTTCTTCCATACAATTACTTACAATTTTCTTTTTTTTTTTTTTAAACTACAGTGGGGAATGGCTCACCACACCCAAGAGCACTTTTGACTTCTCAGCCTCTACCCCACAAAAATGCCCCCTACAGCTTCTCATCTCAGTGAACACATGCTGATATTCAGATTTTCAGCTTTGTATAATAAAGAAAGACTCCTCACTGAAGATAGCCACCAATTCTGCCTAGTCAAACTTCGGAGTTACCACAGAGTTAATACACCCTTGGCAGATATCTCAGGTGAGTTCCCAGTGCCATGAGCCTCGGCTGCCGACATTAAAAAATAAAATTAAAAAGCATTTTTTATAAAGCTCCTATTAATCCAAAATCACAGCATTGGCAACCATAAATATTCTGACACCAAGCACAGATTTTCAATCTGCTGCATAAGCAGCTTGTTCCTCTCTGTATGTCGTATCTGTATCTTGCATAAAGCAATGGAACACAATGTTGAAATCAGAGACCACTGCTGTCTAATAAAGCAGTGAGGTGGATTAAAACAAATTACACTAGAATGAGATTAAGAGTTCAGCATGAAATCTCACAAGTGTGCATTAAAGAAAGCACTTTTTTTTTTCTTTTTTTTTTCACACACTTGTTCAGAATTTCTACGGTCAATTTGAGCTGTGTGTGTGTCATGAGATGCGTTGTCAACATTCATTGTGCAGTTTGTCTGAAGATCTTAGAGAGGGCAGTGAAAGAAGGGACCAAAAGATTTTCCCAAACAAAAATATGCATTTCTAGTAAAACTTGAAGTATGAGAGTTTAATGTGAAGTTTCCCACTACTTAGAACTGAATGGTGGTCAACAGATGACTGCAAAATTAAATGGAAGAGTATCTTACACTACAGAAGTTTTGAGGTCTTATAATAAGAAAATTGTTTCTTATTCCTGCACTTTTGATTACCTTTTGAAGTTTCAGAGGACCACAAGCTAAACCTCATACTGGTAGTTCAAAGCAGAAGGGAAAAGTACAACACTTCTCTTTTGTTAAAAATCAAAACATATCTTAAATCTCTAGTGACAACTGAGTTCAACACTCCTCTACCACTGACAATCCAAAATCTACTGAAAAGTGATGACACAAACACAGAAGATAAAGCCACTCCATAACGCTCAGGGATTCAAGCTGAAAGCTTCAAAACACTGACTCTGTAAGAGTGTGGTTGGAAATTGCAGGACAACTGATGCTCAAGCGCAAGAGGCACAGGCCGCTGCTCAAAATGAACATTGATGGATGGAATGGAGAAAAGCTAATTAGGCTTCCTACTCCATCAGAGTTAATCCTATTCTGCATAGCCTCAACAATACATATTGATGTGGTACCTTCATCCTTTGAAAGCTGTATTCCCACTTAGTATTACGCTGCTAAATGCACTATGTTTAGTTTTCTTCTAAATTGTCCACCCTTCAAAATAAATCCCAGCATCACCACTCTATATGCTTATATCCATCCTCCCAGGTTAGATTGAGATTTTTTTTAAACACACTTACAAAACAATCCACTTTTGCCAGCCTGTTCTAGATGTACGGTACAATTATTGCACGACTGTGTTTCAAAGTGAGACACTGTTCCCCAGGTTAGGGGTTATTTTTGTGGAACTCTCCACTAAGTGATCGAACTCTGCAATTCAGAGCACACCGAGTGTAGTTTGCCTTTAGCAGACTGCGTGGCATTTCCATTGCTATCCTCTGCTCTTTCTGTATCTTTATTTCCTTGCTGTCCTGCTCAGAAATTGCAAAAGAACAGGAAAACCAGGAGTTGACGAAGGAAGAATGGGATATGAACAAGCACCTCAGCAGCTGAAGAACAGAAGTAAGACTTGCCACCACCCAGTCCTAATGATAAGATAGGAGATGTCATCTCCCTTATATGAGAAAACAGCTGCCAAGAAGGCAACTATCTGAACAGAACAGCAAGAAGGCCATGGAAATACCCACTTCAGGATACACACTTTTAGGAGGGGCAGGTGGCTTAACACACTGGAATCATACACTCAGTTAAGCTTTCATCAGGGTCAGGAGTATACGGCCAACTAACATCATTTTTTCATCAAATTCTTGGAGAATGTTCCCAAATTAACTAAGACTTCTTCAGTGGCCATCTAGAGATTCATCTTCAGAATCAAAACAATAAATTTGAACTGTTTCCCCAGTGAATTGTGAAAAGCAGGGAAAATTTCTTCTAGGACCAGAAGAAATGGCTGCTGAATTTTTTTTTTTTTTTTTTTTTTTTTTTTTTAAATAACGAATAAGAAAGAAAAAGCAGTTTATTTTCCATTGGGAACATTCTGGCACAAGCTTGTGTTTAACAGTGACATGTAAGCAGGCTTGATGCGCACTGTTCATGAGGGACACACCTAACCCTGATACAGCATAACCCAGCAACAATCTCAATTCCATCAGCATTAAGAAAAATCAAACAGAACAGCAGAACAACACCTCTAGCCTCTTCCCCACTGAAATGTAATGGTTTGCAGTCATGCACTGATGTTTGCTACAGTTCACACAGCAAAGGTTCGAGGCAATACAGCAGGCTTCACCATTACCTCAAAAAGCATCGTTTTGCCATTGGCCTTCAATGCTCACAGCCATAACTCATGAACGTAAACAAGTCTGACATTTTTTTTCCCCTGCCTTAAGAGCAATGACACCACACCAGCCAGAAGAGGGTGGATTCAGACAGGACAGCTGTAGCTCCTGCCCACAGGTGGAACGTCACCTTTTACAAGGTGAAGCTACAACCAGCACCAACCACTGCTGGAACAACAAGTGAGACTCCAAACTTGGCACCATCCTACATCGCCCAGACTGCCCGCTGGCTATTGTCTGGAAGACAAATCTATACACAAGTAATCAGATTTGCTATGTGCTATCAAATTAGATTGCTAAATGCCATAAAAATAGTTTCTGAAATATAGTAAAAAATATTAACATGTTCAGAGCTTAACACCATCCCAGAATCTAGTTGCAGACATATCTTCTATCCCTGAGGCAACGTATTATGCCTGATGGATGCTTTTGGTATGTCAGGAAGGTATCCTAATTTACCATTAAAAGTGTTTTAAAATTATATTTTTCCCCCTGCTTCCTTTCCAAAGCTGCTCTTTCAATTTCTGGCAAGACAGAGCGGACAATCTGATCTAATTTGCATTTTTGACAATCTTTGTTAAATCCTTCACCAAGGAAATGGATTAACTATGAGGCTGTCATACACTTTCATATGATAAGAAGGCATATTCAGAAAATGAAGGGTGGGAGTCTGAACAGATTCCCCACAGCAGTAATCAACATTTCAGATGCATTTTCTGACAGTAGTTTTAAGTAATTCACATTATTATAAATATTAACTCACTGTATTAATTTATGAGTAAGAAACCCAAAGAAGTCAACTTCCTAGGTTTAGTAATCTGGCACATAAAAATCACCCATTTCTAAACACAAGGAGGAAAATTCAAAGGATATCAGGAAAGCAAGAACTGCAACACAGAAAGCAATAATACATCAAATCCATCTAAGTACAGTTTCAGGCAAAAGACTTAAAGCATAACGTAAATTAGCTCCACTGAAAATGGAATTTTATTCCAGAGTTCGGTTTAACCACAACATTTCCCCCATGATATACAAGGTTGATTAAAGTGCCATTTTTTAAAAATAAGAACTACTTGGAAAACTTGCTTTCTTCAGCAATGTCCATCATATTCATTTACAAGAGCACATGTTGATTATCAGCCTCTTGTTTGGAAAAGGCTTCATTTACACTGTTTACTTGTTAATCCCACATTTGGAATGCACAAGGAAAACTACAGCCACGCTGAAATTCTATGATTATCATATATTTAAACATTTGAATGTTTATATAATAAAAAATAATCGAGTTCTGATGGCATTACTGATTCTAGCCGAGAACACACCCATCAGCATCTAGCATAAACAAAACCATCTCAATTCTACAGTTATCCTCATTTTAAGTATATTATCCAAAGCCACTCCACATCCAGAAGCAAACTGCTCATAACATAAAATGACCGGGAAAACAAAATGGGAAAAAGAAACCCACAAACCATTACAGCAGAGTGTCTAAACAGGGAGTTACCTTTTTTCCTTTCTTTTTCCTGTGAGCTGGTTTAGCATTTTTCTCCTTTGCTTCCTCACTCATTTTTCAGTAGGTAAATACACAGGGGAAAGGGAGTAAAAGAGATCACTGCTTGTATTCCAACATGCAAAGCCACTGCAAATATTCACAGCCCTGAAACCAAAGTCCATCTGCTGACGTTTCTCAGACAAGTAACGGAATAACTGCTGTTCAAAGCCAGTCTCTGCTCCTCCTGCACTGACTTGAATTGCTCATAGACTTGCTGTTTTCCTCAGCGAAAAACTGGGTGTTCTCACATCAAACAGTCTGCGATTCCTCTACAGAAAAGAGAAAGCATTCTCATTCTTAGCTAGTCTTCACTCCTGAGATAGGATCATGACAACACTTCCTAGCTTGGTCATCCACAGCGCTTCCAATCTCTTAAATGGGGTTGATGAGCCAGGCAGAAATCAGCAGCAGACGGCTGACAAGTCAGAAGCATTCACCAGCAGATGATTTGCCGTTTCTTGCAGACAGAGAAAGTGAGCTCAAATCGCTCTGATTGCCGGTCGTGCACAATACCAACATGTGTTGAATGCATCGGGGCATACCAGAAAAGGAAGCCTCCGAGAGTGATAAAAGATCAGGTTACTGGATCTTAAAGCCACTCCCAGGCAGATTCAAACAATAAAAGGCACAACACACTGCTGAAGAAATTGCTAGATGAGATGTTTACGTTTCCAACAGCTCCATATCGCCATCCAAAGAAGCTGCAAATTACCACTCAGAACTCAACGTTTGTAATATCAATTATTCATCTCATAAAAGCAGCAGCAGCATTTCAGCAAAACACATATTTACAACTATCCCTGCCTGTGAGAGCTTGCTCCTCCCTTGTATTCCTGTTCCTATGACAGGATTTGTAGTCTCTCTACTAATGTAGCTCTTTCACAGAAGCATTACGTGCCTCATGTGTGTGCATGACTGGCAGGTTTCAGATCATGTTTCCACATGCCGCTGACCTACTCCACAGAATGGAAAAAAAAAATAAAAATCAAGAGAGGTCAGAGACTTCAATAATAATAATTCTCTCCAGCCTGTGTCCATTAAGCCACGTTACACGTAACTCATGTGTTAGCAACAGCCATGACAGCAGTATTCACGAGACATTGCATTGATGTCATTACCACATACCTCTCCTTCAGACATCCACGATTCCAATATTGACTCTCTCTCTTAGAATCTCTCCCCTATATCAAGATAGGTGGGAGGGGAGCAGGGGACAAGGGAAATATGGAAGAGGTTATCAGATATCATGCAGCAGCCTCATCCACTGCTGCCATACCACTGAGCTGAGTTAACAATACACTGATTTTCCCATTTCTGAGGACTTTGGTCACATCAGAGGTGCCAAGTGACAATCATGGCTGGTTTAGGGGGCTTTGAGGTCAATATTAGAATTCTTCTTTTCCCATCTGCTCACATCTTCCCACCTTTCACTTTCATTACCAAAGTATGACATCATAACATATCACAGAGAGAAAAAGAAAAAAAATATATTTAATGTACTGATATATAACATCATTTGCCTCAACTCTACCTCCTTGTCTCATTCTCCACAAATAATTTCAGTGAGCAACCACAACAGCACCATCACATGGAGGCTGTTTTCCATGCGTTAGCCTCAAGTCCTAGTGCTCACTGCTTGCATGCACTGGAAGTGAACCAGCGCCAGCTGAACCTGCGGCTCTAAACTAGGAAAATTTTCTCTACCAGCCTGGCAAGGTGAATATTTTTGAGGAACTGTACCTCATCTGGTACAAAGTTGCAATAAACAGGATCCAGAGACCACTGATAAAGCTTTCCTTAAAATTTCCTTTATGTCATTAGCATACAATAACATTTACACTTACTAAGCAGTACGATGTACAGAATGCAAACACCACTGATAATAAACAGCTAGGAATTGAATATTCCCAGATATGTGATTTTTAATGGCTGTCTCGGAGAAAGAAAAAAACTCCAGCCTCTCCCAATTTCACTTTTTTTTTTTTTTTTTTTTTTAAAGAATAGATGTTATGTTATAAACTGAAGTGCTCTCTGCTGGTTAACAGTGGTTAAAACAATGCTTAAACACTCAAAATCCCATCCCATCCCAAAGTGCATTAAAAACAAACCTCCTTTTTTCAAAACTGCTTTTGTCTGCGTGCGTAGCACTGAATAGCACTTAATGTTTTCTGAAATAAGTCCGAATAAGTAGAGCTCAAGCACAGTTCAATCATGTCTTACAAAAATACATTAAAACTTCGGTAAAATAAATCGACTAGTTAAATTAAAGCATCTGTAATTTGTGGCATGCTCAGCTAACTGTATACCTACAGTCACCTCTTAAATAAAAGAATATCAAGTAACACCATGCTTCTGCATAAAGAGAAATGAATAAAAAGGTCTCCCTCCCCAGCAACCTGGTAGCTCTCGAGAAGCTGACACATTTAAACCTTTCACTGAGAGCAACGTATGCAGATTGAGGAATGTCCAACATCCCTGCTGAGCTGTGGTTACTCAGATGTGCACCTTTTAGTCCAATCCATGAGAAGAGACTGTGTTTATTAGGTTTTAGGATCCTGATATCCAGTTCCTATCTTCCAGGGTGCTTAATTACTTCTGAAGCAGCAATAACCTCATTGGCCTCCTATTTCAGAATTCTTTGTATTTGTCCTTTTCTTCCACTTTCTTTCATTCTCACAAAAAAAAATAAAGTAAAATAAAAAATCTCCCCAATGTGTATATATAGAACAAGAAAGAAAAATCCAGATGAAGAAATACAGGAATTTTACAGTCACAAGACGCTCGCTCTGAGAGGTAGGGAAAGATCTCACACTTCTCATCCCCCATATTGTACAGCTAACTATAGCAACTCTGCTGGAAAGAAACGTAACGTACCTATCTTTTCCCATTTCAAGTAAACGTTCACAGGTCAACATTTAGATCCTTTCACGAATTTTGTTTTATTCCCTCCTTACCTCCAAATTTGTCAAGTTTTTACTCTAAGTAAAGCCACTATGACAGCAGGAGAAGCTGAGTATTAAATAGAAAAGTACTTCTCAGAAATCTGAGAGCGATTTCTTAGGAAAGGCTTTTAGGAAAAAACAAAACAAAACAAAAAAAAACCACACCATAACAAAAACACATGTTCAGATCGTGCTTTTCAACCTTCTTCCTCTGTGGAGCCCACAAAATTTCTCTCTGGTAGTAAACCTGGTGACAGTTGAAATCAGTTCAATTCTTCCATCCCCAAGCCCTCTGCGCATTCTGTGTAAATCCATACATCTGAATACCTAAGGTAATTGAAGTGGAAAGAGAAAAAGTCAAATAGGTCTGCTTGAAAAAAAAATAAAGATTTTCAATATCTGATTCCTTGTGCATATTAAACTGCAGCTGAGGCACAATGTTTGAGAAACAACAACCAACCACCAAAAAAAAAAAAAAAAACACCAAAAACAACATATTTCTGAAAAGCAACAGAAATGAAGGAAGACCTCAAGATTCTGAAGTGAGCTTCGATTAACATTAAGAAAAAAAGATCAATACCAATTCAAAACTACATTAAAACGCATTACATCATTTAATTACATTAAAATAATTTAGCAGAGGGTTGTAAGTTAGGGTAGTATGGTTAGGTTGCGGTTGGACTTGATGATCTTAAGGTCTTTTCCAACCTGAGTGATTCTATGATTCTATATGCTAAAGAAACACAACTATTCAGAAAGAATATTTATTTAAACACACAGCAGTACCGCTACAGCCAAGGGCACAGTTTGATCAATTAGGAGTAACAATTACTGCCTGCTGTCTATATAGTCCAGGCCCACTGAACTTGGTTACTTTGGTTGATTTTAAATAACACTGATAAAAAGTCATTTCTTTGTGGAAGCGTATCTGTGTATTTGGGTATGTCCTAATGAGCTAAAGTGAGGGAACACAGTTACCACTTGGAAATGCACTGCTGCTTGAAAACTGACATTAATACCATCGTACTTTAAAACTCTTTAGGTTCCCGATGTGAACACACACACTGCTCCCTGCAACTTACTGCTTAATTACAGTAGCGTCCAGAAGTGAACTTTCACAACCTCGTTGATACATATCTACTAGGACAGTTCTATTTTTAAATCAAAATAACTGGCATAAGAGGACAACGGGACAGGCCAAGTTCTGTCTATCAGTACAGTTCTATTTATATAGTAGTGCGACTTGTGTGCAAGAAGCAAGGGGTGCACAACTTGTTATTGGTGACCTGTTTTGTAACTACGTGCAATGGGCTTTAACAAGAAGGTGGCTGTGAGCAAGCTGCTGCCTATACCAAAACATCCAAATCTACGTAGCTGAGCAACTTCAAAGTCCAGCTTAAAAACTACTATTTGTGTGGAAAAAGCAAGGCTGAAAAAAAAGAAAGAAAGAAAGAAAAGGCAGCTTCCATTTTATTTGAGTAGAAATCCACAAATTAATTTAACAAAGTTTATGTCGCTCAACATTTACTGCAAGATCAGTTTACAGATTGACTGCCTAGTACTTCTTGCATCTCAAGCAATATCCTATTACAATAAGGCAAGACTCAAAGTTAAATCAAGTGTCACCTAAACAAGAATGGAATAGGTGTTGAAGACTGGAAGGCAAATGAACTCTCGTCATCTCTTTCCCACAAAATAAAATAATTAAAAAAAAAAAAAATTTAAATGCCACCATTAATGCCTTCCTTAACTTTTATTCTAAAGAAAACACACAGCCTACATGTCTATCTGCTTGTTTGCGAAGACTCACTCATGCAGAGGTCCATTATCTCATGCAAACAGAAAAACCAACCCCCAAAAAACAACACTTAGCCTGAAGTCATGAAAGCAGAGCAGTGGTCTCCACTTCGCAGACATGCCTGATTACTAGTATGGTTTACTATAGACAAAACTACCACGCTGAAGATTATCCTGGCCTAAAAGACTTGCTGTAGGCTGGCAGTAACCCAGTCAGTCTCCCTTCTCCTTTTAATGGGAAACGTAGCAATCATCCAAACCCAGAACAGCATTCCAGGACAGAAGCAGAAGTGAACTAAAGATGCAAAGAGGAAGAGACTTCTGATTAAATACTCAATAAGGAGAGCTTATTGAGAGAGAAAGAATTTGTTATAACTCCTTAAAGAGGACAAATATCTGGATTTGAAAAAAAGAAATGTATTCCAACCTGAGATAAACAAACTGAACATAAAATAGAAGACAAGCAAACTCAGTTTTTACTCAGATTAAGAAGTTAAAAATAATTTGTGCACAGAAGTCCAGGGCTCAACATGAGATGCTAACACGGATCAAGACTGAGCTGCCTTATCTTCACAGTTACTTTAACATATGTTAGCTAACTGAAGTTAAGAGCCTTGAGGACAAACATATCCCTCAAGGGTGGAACTGAAGGGAGACTGGGAGTGAAGCCCAGAGTGGCTGGGAAGTTACTCAGTTGGAGGGAGAAAGCTAAGAGATTAAATTCCTTCCCCTGCTCCCTTGAGGGAAGAATTAGCTTGCTTTGAGGCATCCCTCAGCAAATGAGGTTTGTAAGAGTTCCAGTTCAGTAGCAAGAGGATACTAAACCAAAAATTAGGTAAGCAACAGAGTCATACAACAGAAATCCTACAAAATTTGCTAGGTAGTGCAAATTAATTCTCTGCCAACTGAGTTTGAAAATAGTTACACAGAGATCATACTTTACATCCAAGCTATGGAAGCCCACATTCACATGCTAAGAGATACTTGATGACAGATTCTGATTTTGATTTTACTTTTCTACACTTTGTGAGACTATAAATATTTCATAGGGAGCTTTTTGAAGTTACAAATCTAGAAAAACAGACCATTCTACTAAGTTAAGGTGGCATGTTTTGTGCTGAGCACACATACATCACTGTTTGTAAAGCCCTGCAGTAGAAGGATGGGAGCAAAAACAGCCTATTTCAAACTTCCACAGAGGCAAAATCAGAACAAGTGCGGAGCAAAGGAGCCTCACCCTACAAACAATACTTCCAACTACATATTCCCAATGTCCCTTAATGTCAGAAACCATGAGAGGATTTGGAAGTCTGATATCTCAGTGTGTATGAGGAGTTTCCCAGCATGCAACATCTACTCATGTTTGTATCAGGAAATGAAGTGGCAAACAAGCTGAGAGGCTGCCTCTCACCCAGGGTTGTTTCACCATGCCGCACAGCAGTGCCATGGCACAGGAAGATGAGGGGTATCTCTCCATGGTGCTTCCTCCACCACGAGCCACCAGGCTGGCTAGTTAGGTCTCACATCATCACAGGGGTTCACAATTCTGTCATCAGGCAACAGTTCCACAACAGCACATCTCTGTAGTTGGTGTATATTAACTCCAACCTAACATCCACCTACTTAAGTCAAGTATGTGGGACAATGGAACGTAAGAGAGATGAAACATAGATACGCATATGTGCATGTGCAGCCTTTTTATTCCCTAAAACAATACTAATTCTGACAATCACAGGGAAAAAAAAAGGGGGGGGGGGAGGGGGGATGGGGGACGGACAGCAGCTTCACAAGCAAGGAAAATGGTATAAGCCTTTATGACAGTTTATTCACAAAACTACAATTCAGTGAACTAGTAAGCACTGAACAACATGAAGTTCACATTGATTCCAAGACGTCAGGCTGCAAGGTTTTTTGTTTCTGTCTTTGCTTAAACTCGCACTCATTTGATCTTTACTGATAATAGCACAGCAACAAGCAAAGCAGTTCTTTAAAAACAAGTGAAAAATACAACATTACCAAAGCTCTGCTTTGGGACTACATTTAGAGCATAATATAATAGGAATATCTAGATCCCTAATTTCTTCATCTCTTACCCTTTATTTTAAAACACATTATATGCACCCACCATAAAAAGCTTTAAAATGGCAAGAAAAGCATTAAGCGGTATCACTAACTGAAAAATGCGTAACATTCAAGCTGAATGTTTCCACAAAGGAATTTAAAAACAAAATATTTTTTAGTCTCACAGCTATTATGCCTGATAGTGCCTGAGGTATATAAAGGAGGTGACATTCACCTGTTCCCAAAAAAACATCTTAAAAAGTGTGAAAATCTCTTCTGCTGGAAGACTTACAAAGATTCACACAAGTCAGGTCCAGAAAGACATCACAACACTGTTGTTGTGTTAAATGGCCCCACTGAGGAAACAGCAGAATAGGAATGAAGACTGAAAAGACAAAGAACCAAAGCCTTAGCTCAGGTAAGTATGTTTTTTTTTAAAAAAAGACTAGAAACAAGTAAGATTTGACATTCTCAATTTTGTTTCCAAATTAGACTAGAAACAGAGAAACACTTAAAATATTATGTAGACTTTCTCCATAGAGTCCAAAAGCATTCCAATTAAATTTATCCAAAGTTGTTTGGATCAATGACTACTATCCTCGCCTAGTTGAAAAATATACATATAGGCATTTACTTGAAACTGCTCTCAGAAGATAAATAACGCCCACATCTATTTATTTTGTTCACTAAATGAAATCAAACTGACTGAACTGTCCTCTGGCCAATCACCTCATGAAGAAAACAGCCCTGAAATATGATATGTGTTACAGTTTAGACTAGGTCTCATCCACAAGCTGTATAAATCTCTATTTATATTTGCACACATACAGACAGCCACACTACAATACAAGGTTGATCAGTTCATATAAGCAATGAAGTTAGATTTTTTTTTTTTCCCTTCAGAGGATGGATTTTCCTTGATTCTTTTTTTCAGTTCTTTTGAAATTCTGACAAAAAATACCCCCGTGAGAAAATATTTGGGGGCTAAGGGGGTGAAAAGAGTAATGAGGCTTTGTTCCCACTTCATTCTCTTGTGCAACATCTTTCATCTGCTCCATGTTTTAGGAAAGAAGAGAAAGGCTGAAACACAAAGTCATCTTCATCATGGTGAACAAAATTTATTATTACTATCATTTTCAATCTCCAGCCATAAGAGCAGCTTTTTTTTGCCAGCTGCAACACATACAGAATAGGTGAAATGATGGCCATAATTATTTGAGCGCGCTAAACGATAAGTCATATCCTATTTATATTCAAGGCTGTATATGCCCACGATTAGAGTTCTCTCATTAGAAGAAACATGGGTGGGAATACATTTCCCAGATAATGGAGTGGCAGGGGAGGCGAGACCAGAGAGAGCATGCAAGAGGTCAAACAGAAATATATTAAAATCTGATCTTTAGTAGCATCAAAAAAAAAAAGAGAAAGACTGTCATTCTTATTTTCCTTCTAACGTTTTGCCCATCATTTAAAGTGGCTCAGAGATTCTCAACCAACAAATATGTGTTTAGCGGGTGTTCTTCGTTCATTTATTGCTTTTTTATATATACATATATGATTCCAAATGAACATCTCTTCCTCTTGCCTTCAGCTGATCCCCCAATAAAAAAAGCAAACAACAAATGAACAAAGAACGCCTGCTACACACACATTTATTGGTTATTTGAGAATAATTTTTATTTTATACATATATATAAAGATCCCAAACAAACATCTCTTCTGCATATATATGCAACAGAAACAGTTTGGGATTTCATTTCCTCCTAATATGGCAATACATGTTGCACCTACCAAAAAGAATGAAATAATTTCCTTAAAAAACAAAACAACAGTTTATGAATGCATATAATCAAAATCCCTTTTAAGCTGCACTGGATTAGTGCCTATAAATTAAAAATTTCCATTTCCACCTTGCAACCATGACAGCAATTTACATACTGTTAAAGAAGAAAAACTTTCATCTATAAAGTCTGTCAAATATTTCCCTAAACAGAGCTTAATCAAAACGTTCTTTATACAATCTATTGATCTGTAACACCACATAATATTCATCACTAAAACACACCATAAAGTTTAAATCAAATCTCTACATTTAATTGGCCTACGTCTATAAAACTTACAATAATCTTTTCCAACCCTGAACTACATAAAATATTCTATTAAAAAAAAAAACCCACACCTGTAAATTAAAAAAAAAAAAAAAACAACAAAAGCCACAAGACCTAGGGATAGCACCAGCTACAACTGCCTTTCCTTTAAATACTGTCAGAGGAAAAAGGCCCCCATAAATAAGTGAAGCAAGAACATAAATGTATTCTTTTCCCCTATCCGTAATCACCGATCTAATCTGTCACGCAGAATATGGATTTTTCATTTTAGCCAAAAGCCAATCTGAGTTTCCGAGTTGTTATTAAATTAGAATAGCTTCAAAAGAAGGGAAGGACTTCAGCCTCTCACAAAATGAGCAGAAAAAGCTTTGTAATTCAAATAATTAATTCATGAATTCTCATAATAGATGCTATGGCATTGTATAAAAATCAACTGGATATAATAGAATATATCAGAAGTATCAAGCTTCCAGCTTTGTCCAAATTGCATGCTTCAAAACTGTTGCCTTCTATTCTACAGAGTTGAAGATTAACTTTATTGAAATCTGTGAGGAAAAGCAAATAGATGACAAGAACCAAGAAAATGCCTCTCAGACAGTTGACAAAAAGTTGTGTAAATCCAAAATATTCTTATCATCCATGCAAACCACAGTAAAAAAAAAATACAATCCTTTAACTAAGTTTTCTCATACTATTCATATATTCTCATATATTCAAGACCCTGAAATTCATGACTAGTTTTAATTTATAATTATATCTGATTAAAAGATATGTTTTTTGGAGGGAGTCTGTTTTTCTTAGCATCCAATTGTGTGTTTACAATTTACAGGAGGGAGAACAGCAGTTTACAAGGGTGGATAGTGATAGTACAAGGGGGAACGGTTTTAAAATGAGACGGGAGGTTTAGGTTAGATTAGGAGGAAATTTTTCACCCAGAGGGTGGTGACACACTGGAACAGGTTGCCCAAGGAGGTTGTGAATGCCCCATCCCTGGAGGCACTCAAGGCCAGGCTGGATGTGGCTCTGGACAGCCTGGTCTGGTGGTTGGTGACCCTGCACATAGCAGGGGTTTGAAACTAGATTAGCATTGTGGACCTTTTCAACCCAGGCCGTTCTATGATTCTATGCTTAATATGCAATAAATTAGACCAACGCTCTCTCAAATGAAGGATATTTAACCCAGGATGGGAACTGGTAAGAAATCTTACTGTCTTTATCCTAACCCATGAGTTTTTCATTCTTAGCATCTCTTGTCCCATTGAGGATGGGGAGTGACAGATTAACTGAGTCTACAGAAGGAACCAACATTGGAAAGCAAAGAATCCCTTAAAGTCAGTAAAAGATGACTACCATCATAATGTCCTCTTTAACCCAAGTGTATTCTCCTATTCCTTTCATCAGTTGGATGGTGAGTGGGAGAAAGAAACTAAATAGCTAAAACATAAGATGCACTTTGTCATTACGGAATATAAAGCTTACATATGCAAAGTGATACTTAATGTGCACTTAAGGCCTGGATTTCCTTTCTTTTTCCAGGATGAGTACTTGTCTATCCTAAGCAAAGAGAAGCTGCAGAAAAGGAAGGTATATCTCTGAAACCAGGAACCAGGCTGCACAGGACAATCCAGATGAATTTGTAGGGATTCATATCTTGTAGACACTGCAGCTCAGTCATGCAGTTGGAACTGGCACTTGATGTGACAGTTTTACCAAAACATTGCAAAGAAGTTACCTGTGCTGTGGTTTTTATGCACAAACCTGCCCTCTTCCAGAAATGCTCACTTTGCCAAGTGGCAAAGATATATTAGAAACAGTCCCTTCCAACCAGGATTTCCTGCTTACAAGTGCTGTTTGCTTTTTCAAACATCAATCCAGTTACAGCCTTATTCAACTGAAAATATTGATTTCTCTAGTGCTCTGCAAAGTGTGTTTTACTTCAGTGTGAAAACTGTTTACTCACTCTTCAATGCTAACCACTTATCTCAAGGAATATGCACATCAAGCTCTCGAAAATTTCCCATAGTGTCAGTCCTAAACCAAACAAAAGCCCTCCTCCAGAAAGAACTTCACTGCATTTCATAATGCTGCACATATTCCTCGGTATACTTCTTCATCACACACTTGCTTAATTGCACATCACAACAGCATCTCTACCTTCCTATGTGGTGAGCTTACAAGCATTAGTCAAGCCCACTTCATCCTCCAAGGGCTTCCCACCATCTCATTCCTACATGGAGAGCTGCTAACAAACTTCACTGCCTGCACCTTTGTAGTCTTATCAAACAGAATTCAAACATGAAATATTCTGAAAGGATCTATTCCTTTGGTCTCC